>JARWLC010000008.1:81674940-84074940 GCA_033318265.1 Phyllotis vaccarum | reverse complement strand
TGCTTATTCCTTTGGGGCAGAGTCTCTCTCTCTGAGACTTGTGCTTTCTAGGCTAGGATATAAGACAGAAAGTCTTGGTAATCCTTCTGTCTTTGCCCCACCTCAGAGGTGTTCTCATGAAGAGTGGCTTGTCATTTGGGTGCTGAGATTTGAATTTCAATCCTCATTTACACAAGCACTCTTCACTGCTGAGCCATTTTCTAGTTTCTTGACACAAATATCTATATTACTAAAGTGTTATTATTTTTACTCTCTATACATTTTCCATCACGCTCTCCTGTGTGCATGAGTTCTGATATAAACAGCATTTCCAACCACCCCTATACTTTCCACAATTGCTCCTCCATATGTGAAGTATATTTTTATTTTAGTGCCTACTGAAATTTTACTTCGTCTTTCTCATACTTCGAGTATACTATTTCTAGATGCCCTGTTTTGCTTACTTAGCTTTGCCTGTGGCTTTATGTTAGTAAGTCTAGAAAGTTTCCATCAGCTCTCATTTTATGTTTCTTCTGTTTTTCTTTTTTGCACTAACCCTGTCTCCATATGTTTTCCCATTTGATGTTGCCCCATGGTTCTCAAAGGGATATTTTGTTTTACTCTTTTTTTCTTTGAACTTCTCTTGGGGGGTGGATTTCTATTGACACGTCTTCAAGCTCACTGATAATTTCTGTGGTTTTGTTGTGTCTTCTGAACACTTGAGGCAATGTTTTCAGTTTTAGCCTTTATTTGATAATGTCTGAATTCTTGCTTACATTGCCCATCTGAATCTTTTCTACTTTCACCATATCCTTTAATATATTTAAAATTCTCCATCAGTTATATCTGACACTTGAGCCATCTTTTAATATGGTTCTGTAGATTGTTTTCTTTCTTCAGATCTTTTCTTTCTTTGTTTTTTTTTTTTTTAAAGAATTTCAAATATGGTATTGATTTAGGTGGTAGGAGTTGGGACAGATATGCCTTTAGTGTAAGACTGCGTATTAACAAGCCAGCAAAACCTAAATTGAATAGGTTAAAAAAAATCTCAAAACACCAACCCCCCCTATACCTTTTCAATTTTACTCTTAGGAGAGAGGTTGAAACAATTGTAGATCCCTTCCTCATTGTAGTTATATAAATGCTATCCTCTGCTTGGACTGTCATTTTTCTGGACATTTTTATCAAGGATGTTTACATTTCTGTAACACATTTGGAACAAACAAAGCAGTCATTCTACAGGGAAATGGCATTGACTGTTGCCATGGGAACTGTGTGAAGTCACAGAAAGTAGATTATCTCATAATACATTATCTAGTGCCAGAAACAGGCAGCCAGACTAGAGAACAAACTACCAATTAATGTGTGACAATTCAGAGCCAGAGAATAGGTGCCAAATATAAGGCTGCCTCTGAAAGGTCATGCTCAAGCTAATTTATTGGTTCTTTTGCTTGATGCAAACCAATTACTCTGCATTTCATCCATATAAATCTTTTCAACTAGCTCTGACTTCTACAGAAGAAAATCCAGAAAAGTGCTATTTGACACTTTTGAAAAATGTCTAAAATTAGTGTACAAAACTCCCTTTGTTCAGTGAGATTTAAATAATAGGATTTTCTTACCTCTGGAAGTCTTCAGGAGGTAATAAGCTTCTTGATGCAGCATGGCATACTTGGGTATAAATTTAGGCTTTACATTATATTAGTGCTTTAGGCATCAGTTTCCTCGTCAACAAAATGGGCATGTTAACAGCATCTCTCAGTGCCTTAAAAATTCTACCTATGGATTTCTTGTAGCTTAGTCCAATAGTTTAAGCAAAAAATTTCAAGGCAATGCCTGCACATATTAAATATTCCATATGTGCTTAGTGGCACACTGTATTCCACTCACTCTTTGTTACGTATTCGTTATTTGCCTGATTGACTGCGGGATATGTGTGGTGGCAGTGTGTGCAGAAATATATACCAGTGAGTGTGTGTGTGTGCACACGCATGCGTGCACACGCACACACACAGAGGCCAGAGGAGAATGGATTAAGTCTTCCTCCATCATTTTATTCCCTTGAGACAAGTTTTTTTTTTCTTTTTTTCTGAACCTAAAGTTTATCATTTTTCAGTAGACTGGTGGCCAGAAAACTCCCACAACCCCTTTGGGGGTTACTAATGTGTGTGTGCTACTATGTCTGGCTATTTACATGTGTGATAGGGATCTGAACTCAGGTCCTCATGCTTCTGAGGCAAATACTATGACTTCTGAATCCTTAGCCCCAGTGGTGCTTATCTGAAGAAGGTTCCCAGATTTTCCACTATAAATAAGGCCTATTTTGTAAATTTCTGTCAGGCATATTTTTTTTAAGTTATCTAGTTAAACATTTTTTAAAAGAGGAGAAATATAAGTTGATTATGAAGTTTAACTTGGATAATCATAAAGATCACTTAGAAAGCTTTATCAAATCATATAACCATAGATTACAAGGTCTCTCACCAGATTTATGCTCAGAATCTCATTATCAAGTTTGTCTGATACATTTCAGATGATCTCTCTAATGAGTCTAATTCATGTGGTTAAGAATTGCTTCTTGATAAGGTGACATTTAAGCAGTAACTTGAAGAATGTGTGTGTGTGAGAGAGAGACAGAGACAGAGACAGAGAGAGAGAAAGACAGACAGAGAGAGACAGAGAGAGAGGTGTAATTTTTCAGGACAAGACAGTGGAAAAGATAGTGCAAAGGTTTTATGGGGGCAGCATCATTATAAGTTTGTTCACTCAATATAGAATGAGAACTCAGAGCTGAATGGTGCCTCAAAACAAAATTCAAAGCACTTAAAATATGTTTCCATCCATCTATGGGTAGTACTCAAACTTAAGAGGGAACTTCATTAGGAAACCCAAAGTCTCCCTCAAATGTTGTTGGCCCTCAGATGTTGGGCCTCATCTGGGCCTGAGCTTAACTTGAATTTGGTGACCTGTCTCTGACTGTGACTTCCGCATATGAGTGACTCAGCATAGCCTCACCCAAAAACTGCCTCTGCCTAGCCACCGATGTCGATGTCGTGACTTATGTGGTGTAATCTCATTGGCCCCACCCTCTCACCCATCTCACCCCACCCAAGACTCCCACCTCCTCCTTACCTCAGCCTATGTAAGGCCCTGCCTGATGCAATAAAGTGAGATCCTGCTTCAACAAGACTCCAGGCTCAGTGTGCTTCTCTCCAGTGGCTAGGGGAGGTCTCGGCCGGCCATCAACACTCACCATCCTGCTCAGCCCCAGGGAGTGACTGGCCAGACCAGTCCTGCCTCAGCTCCAACTGTCACTGTCGGCTAACCTGACAAAATGTCACTCCATAAGAGATACGTAGGAATCTGTTAGACGTTGCTCCATCTCAAAGCCCATTTCCAGACATAGAAAAGGTAGAGATCACAAATGGGCAGAATGAGAAACACCCGCGTTGTTAAAGAAGAGCACAGGATGCTTTGGTTTTAGGAAGAAGAATGTGATCACAGCACATGTGCGCTTGTGGCATTTACCAAAGCAGGATCGAGAACTCTGGCCTCTCACATGTGCCTAGGATGGTTGGACTCTAGGAAAGATGCACAGATTTTGGTGGGTGACAGGAATGCATTTTAATTCCTCTTGTCTATTCTTTTCTTTTTTTTCTTCAGTAAATGTGGACCTGTTTTCTGCAATGTCTTTTGAGAGACACAATGAGTAAGCTACCACCTTCAGGGAGGTCACAATCCATGAAGATTCAGGAGTGACATAGTTCAAGACATTGACTTTTGCTGACTTCATGAATAAAATATGAATAATCACATTTGTATCGTTTTATTTTTTCGAAGAATGGGTGACTACATGAGGCAGTGCAGAAGAACTATGCTTAACTGGTGCCCAGGGCAAACGAGGGCATGCCATGTCTTTATCCATCACCCTTTTGATTTTCTCAGATGTTGGAGGTTTGGGACATTCATGTCCTGTGTTGTCCTTTCAACTATTACAATTTATTCGAGATGAAAATCAGGAGCAGCCTTTGGGGGAAAAAAAACAAAGCAAAACAAAAAACAGTCCAGTGCTAGTAAGATGGCTCATCAGGTATAACTCCTGCTATGAAAGCATGAAGCCTAGAGTTTGGATCCCTAGAGTTTATGTAAAAGCTTAGCAAATGTGCCTACCTGTCTGTAAACCAAGCAATTAGAAGGCAGAGGCAACGGATCCCTGAGCAAGCAAGCTAGCTCGACTAGAAGAATTAGAGTTTGCTGAGAGATCTTACCTCAGTAAATAAAGTGCACAACATACATAATGCACACAGAGAACTTACACACAAAGAACACACACACACACAAAGGAAAACAATTGATAAAAGCTGGCATCATGAAGCTGGTGGAGTGAGTCTGGATACTAGTTTTTTTCCTTTGATATTAAATTTACATTACCTTGACAATGACAATCCTATCTCAAAAATCTACCCATATATGAGTTGTTTTTACATAAAATGATTTTGTACCACTCCACCCCCAAAGATGTTCTAAATGGTTTTAGGTTAATCTCCAACTTTGCATGAATTTAGTTTTAGAGTATTTCTGAACCTCAAGTTACCACAAATGCTGAGGTCTCAGAAAATATATGCTGATACTTGGGAGGTGAAGGCTGGGTATCAAAAATAGAGGTTCTGTCGGCAGCAGTCAGAGATGGCATTACTGACACATGGGTTACCAAGATAAAAATTGCTGTCATAGAAGCTTCAAATTTCTTCCTATCTTTCTGGGTCTAAAAGCAGATCCATGCCTCTACCATTTCCTGCTCAATCTCTAGTGAGCAGAATTCTGGGAAAGTATTCTTAGTGAAATGTTAGGAATGGGAAGAGAGGTTGGAAAGTATAGGGTATTTTGTGTGTGTGTGTGTATGTGTGTGCACTCACGCGTGTGCGTGCGCGCTGTGGATAGGGGAGATTTTGTTGTCCTTAAGGAAGGCATTTGCATTGCATTATGTCTTTGATATATATATATATATATATATATATATATATATATATATATATATATATATTCATGTAAAGAGAAAATGTGGTGGGTGATGACATTTTGCCTTTCATCTTTTTCTTCTAATATAATACATGAAAGTGCAAATTCCAGGGTTGCTTGGTACCTGCCTGGTAGGATCTATAGATTTTCAGCTTGCTGTGTGTATGCATGCATTTAGATGCTCTGAGAATGTGATTTAGGGAAGACTGATGCTTCTGTGCTCTAAAGCCTTTATTTATTTATTTGCTAACAACATTTAATTCCAAAGTGCTTAAGGCATTTGAAAACATTAAATTAACTGTTAATCCTCCCCATGTCTCTATAAAGCAGAGGGGGAAAGTCTCTTATTATAAAACACTGCAGACCACATCTGAAAACTGACTTCACAGGGAAGGAGATAATCAAGAGGGATGGAGAGACAGAAGATTCAATAGAAAAACCATAAAAACATAAAAAGATTTTTTCACAGTTCCTAGCAAAGCAAGGAAACTTCTGGAAAATATTCTCAGCTCTCCAGCATTTCAAGTGATGTGTGCTCTGTTTTTTGTTTTGTTTTGTTTTTCCACTTTAGGTACAAGATGACCTTGATTGAAGTACTTCTCTACTTGAAGACTGGATTTCCATAATTGTAAAATGGAAAGTATATGTTACAGATTAATGTGAAAAAACATGATATATTTGTCAGGAAGCTTTGTTTGTATAATCATCACTATTATCACCATCATAGGTGGTGTAATTGTTTGAATGAGAATGTCCTCTGAAGACTCATGTTTAAACACTCATTCCCCAGCTGGTGGCACTATTTGGAGACCTTTTGGAGGTGTGGCCTTGTGGGATGAAGTACATCACTAGAGGAAGGCTTTGAGAGCTTGAATACAACACACCACTCCAATTTCCCCCCTTGCTTCATTTTTTTGTTTGAAGAAGTGAGCATTCAGCTTCTTGATCCTGCCTCATATTGGCCACTTATTGCCATACCTCCCTGGTACAATGAACTTTTGTCCCGCTCAAACTCTACTCTAACTCTTCCTTCAATAAATTGTCTTGGTATGGTTGTCTGAATAAGAATGGCCATGGTAGGCTCATATGTTTGAATACTTGATCCAAATAGTTGATGGAACTGTTTGGAAAAGATTAGGAAGCACAGCCTTATTGGAGAAGATATATCTCTGAGAATAGGGTTGGAGGTTTCAGAAACCCATTTAATTCTCAGTTAACTTTCTTTGCCTTATGCTTGTGGATAAATATGCAAATTCTCAACTGCTGCCCTGGTGCTATGCCTGCCTGCCTGCTACCATGTCCCCTGCCATGATGCTCACAGACTCTCAATGAAACTCTGAGCATCCAGTTAAATGTTTTCTTTTATAAGCTGTCTTGGTCATGGTATCTTATCAAAGAAATTGAAAAGTAACTTAGACATTTGGTTATGGTGTGTTTATCAGAGCATCAGAGAAGTAACTAATACATTCATCATCATCACCACCACCATCACCATTATCACTATCATTATCATCACTTTCATCATCATCACCATTGTAACTATAACCATCTTCATCATTCATTGACATTATCATCATCATCAGTACTGTTGACATCATCAGTATCACAGTAACTATCATCATCTCTATCCTCACTGTCAACATCATTGTCATCATGATATTTGCTTTCATCACCATCATCATCACCATTGTTATTATCATCATCACCGTTGTTATCATGCCATTAATACCATCATTGCCATTACACTGATCATAATTGTATCATCACTGCCACCATGGCTATCACCATTTTTTATTTTGCTGGTGAAAGGTTTTGAGTTTTTGATTTTAGTGGTTGTATGTTTTGAATTTCTGATGAAACTAAGATCTCATGCATGCTAGGCAAGTGTTCTTCAACTCAGTTATACCTCCAGCCCTAATGAGATTATTTTGACCAAGCCAAATATATATTTAAAAATTCTTAATGCTATATCAATTATAGAAATGTCCCAAAATTTTGCATACCCTATTTCAGTACCCGTATATGTACCCATCTTTTGAATAAGCTGATTTTATAGCCTGATTTGGTCAGTAAATTACAGAAGCAACATTCTTCCAGTTTTGAGTATAGTCCTCAAGTGATTTTACTCTTCTGTTGAACCTCTTAGAGGTTCACCTTACCACCATGAACAAGTTCAGGGTAGTTTTCAGGATTCTGAGAGATAGTTTAAGAGTCCTCATCGTTTAAACTGATAACAGTCCTAGCTCATTCAGGGTGCTTACCTTCCAGACAACAGTAGATTCACAAGTGGTTGAAGCTCTTGCAGGCTTTGTTTGTTCCAGATCAGCAGGACTGTTCGTTTATCCCACATATTTGTGAAATTAAATTATTTAAGTCACACAGTTTTAAAAGTGATTTATTATGAAGTAATACCTAGCTGCTATAGCTCTTTTCCATTTTTATTAATTTCACTAACATTTCTCTTGCTTAGCCTACAAAGACCAACTGAGTTTCTAAAGTTATTTATCCATGACTAACTTTCAGGAGGATCATTGAGAAGAACCAAAGGTGAGTCAAAGTTGCAGTCACTAAGAAGCAGAGTAGTGAAGTGTGGCATATAGTTAGTCAATCACTGATAAATATGGTAAAAGACTATGGGAGATAGAGTTAAGAGAAAATAGCATTCTGGGGAGAAAAGGTGAGTGTTAGACTAGAGTTGGGATGAAATTGGATGGTTGGTATAGTCTTCTAAAAAAAAAAAAAAAAAAAAAAAAAAAAAAACTCCTGCATTTCTAGACTCCATACTGCTATGGTCTTGATGTTTTTCAAAACTGATGCATGAACACTAAATTTCCAGTGTGGTAGTTTTAGGATAGTCTGCTGTTGGTACTGAGCTACCTTCCAAAGACCCCATTTTACAGCATCACCTTATTGGGCACTTGGATTCAGAATTTGCATTTTATTAGGCTGCCTCCCTTGATAACATTTTCTCTATCTCCGGTTCCCTCTGTCTGGCTAATGGATAGGCGATGATATGTATCTATTAACATCTAATTCATTTCCCTTTCCTAGTGTCAGCCCATCTGTTCCTACCTAACACGTTAATGCGTTCTCCTACATGAAGCTCTCCTATAATGCTAGTACAGTTATGCTGCTTCTATTCTTTAACTCTTCAAGTGGCGTCTATTGTCCCAGGAGTAAACAAGCTCTGCACAGCATCTGTTATAGCACTGCTACTCCATTTCTTCTTCTATTTCCCACTCCAGTTTTATATATATGCTTCCTATTTGCTTCCTGAGATCAATTTGCCATCTCTGAGGAGACTGAATGGTATCCTTCCTCTTTAGCTTAAGAAAAAAAAAAATAAGTTGAGGAAAATAACCCAATGTAATCAGAATACCAAAATATCTACTCTCACTTTGGTGGGAGCTCAATTAGCTGTTTGAGAACCATGGGGCTAGTAGCTGAAGTCCTTGAATTGGGCTCGATGCCTATACAGAAATAAGGCAGTGCAGGGCCAACCAATCTTTAATCCTAATGCATGATGGGTATATTTTCAGAACCCTGGTTCCTTGCGTACTATTTTCTCCTAATGAAATGAAAGAAGTCTATTTTAGTCTTTTCAAGTTTTAGAAATAACTAACTTGCTCCACCTCCCCTGGGATAGAGTGAATAAAAGCACAGGGAAGAGACTATAATGAAGATGTCAGGATATGGGAATGTGAATCTTTCTGACGACAGTTTCATGAGCACTCTTTGATATCCCATCACTCTTGGTGTCTACACACATTATTGTTGTTGTTTCTGCTCAGAGCACTCTCTTGTCCATTTTGATTTGTTAGCCCACTCCTATTTGAGCTTAAAAGCATTCAAAGGAGGTGAAAGGAAATCTCTCTCAGGATAGAGTATCTGGAAATAAGGAGTTTTTCAATACTGCTGAATAGACAAAGTTCTTGGTTTTGATGGAATGGCAAGATCTGGATAGCCAAGCAAGGGTGTGTTTGAAACATCAGAAGGCATGTACATTGATTTGGTAAAAGCACAGACCACACAAAGAGAAAGTTTTAAGGTATTTTGTAGTAAGAGGTTTCTGGCCTGGACTTTCTGGCCTAGCCTAGTAGTCTGGACTTTTAGACCCACAGTTCCATAGTCCCACTGAAACAAACAGACGCTTGTATTAATTGCATGCTGATTGACCTGGGGCCCAGGCATATAACTTTCTAACTCCTGCTCTTAATCAAACCCATGATTCTAATCCTGTTCAGCTATACGGCTTGGTACCTTTCTCAGAGCAGCATAGTTGTCCTTTGCTTCTTCAGACTTCTCTGAGGTATTTCTACTTGGTTCTTCCTGTTCCCAGAGTTTTCTTGTCTGGTAGGCCTGCCTTTGGCCAATCAGTGCTTTTTATTAAACTCACAGGCGGGGCAGTTATTTACAATGTAACATCATAAATCAGTATTTAATTAGAAACTTAGGAGGAGGCTAGGGCCAAGCATCTTTAGCATCCACCTAAGCATGTTAATTGGCAATAATGAGCCATTGGAGAAGCAGGGCAGGTTAACAAAGACAGTGCTACATTCTTGACCTTTGACTGACAGACTTACTTTGCAAATGAACTCTGGGGCCTAATATTTTCATCTGTAAAGCTTTCTTGTGTAATTTTTCTCAGCTCAGCACCATGACTTGAACATAATGCATTTTAATTGTTTCTTGCTTCTGAAAGGGACATATTAAGTGTGGTTGATATAGATATGTGAGAAATTCCTATAATCCAAAACAGAACTGGACTTTTTGCCATCTCTAAGGTCCTCCTATAAAAGAGAATATATTTCATCTCCCATCAGTACCAAATAGCTTTAGGTCTCTGATCTTGATAGGAAAAAACCCAAGAACAATTTTTTTGAGCACTTGAGTGTTCACTGAAGGTCTCAAGGGGAAGGTCCTTTAATTGTCTGTTGACTGTTGGGTACTAGTTGAGAGACTTGGAAGTTGACATCTTCAGTCCTGCTTCAAACTACCGCAAAACATCACCAAGAAGATGTTGCCATGTATTTCGAGGGTCATAGTGACCCCTAGAAGTTCTCCATGGCCTCTTTTCTTGAAGGTTGATTTCCCCATTGGTGATTTTGTTTTGGGATACTAGGAACTTTTAGGAGATGGGAAGTCATTAGAGGTAGGTCTTTGGATGTTAAACTTCACCACTGGTTTCAGTAATATTCTCTGCTTCAAGAATTGCTTAGATGTGAACAGTCTCCAACACATAATCCCTCTGCAATGAACCAAGCTGCTCTGTCAATGCCAACTTCACAATGAATGACTGAAACCCTTTGAAACCATGTAAGGCATTATGGTCACAGTGACATAAAAGTAACAATTAATTCATTTTTTACTCAGCTTTTTTCCCAAAGCCATAATTTAACCACCTTCCCTCTTTTATACTTTGGATTTGTCATGTAGCTAACAATGACATTGAGCTTCTGATTCTTCTATTTCCACCCAAGTGCTGGGATTACAGGTGCGCATCACCACACTTGGTTTATGTTGTGCTGGGGAGTTGAACACAGAGACTCATGCACACCAGGCAACTCCTTTGCCAATTGAGTTACAGTCATAAAGTGTTAATGCCTTTTTATTTGTAATCTCAATATTTACTTATCAATATTGAAATGAACAGTGTACATGGCTACTTGTTTTTCTTCAGTGATAGACATTATCTAAGAATTGGCTGATATCCATACCTTTGTTGTTATCTCATCTTTCAAATTTTCCTAAACATAACAATTTTAATTTGATCAAAACCTGTGTTTACATTTTCACAACTATGCAAAAATTGTGCATGGCTGAGCAATGTAATACATTATAACTACTTTTCCCTTTTTATACAACTTTTTTCTCCCTGAGGCTATTACTTATTTTTCCTTCTGCTTATATTGCTATGTTTTTTTTTTTTTTTTAGCAGTAAATCAACCTAAAGGCTTTTCCATTTCTCTGAAATTTTAAAATTTTTTTGTTTAATTTCCACATAGATCATGTATTTTCTATTTAATTGATATTTTGAATTATCTTTTGAGCTGTTAGGTGAGATTCATCTTGGATTAAAAACTCTTTTATGTTAGGAGTATAATCCTTATCAGTTATTTTAGATTTATTTCCACCATGGCAAATGTTTCATTTTTTTTTTTTAACTGCTTACAGTTTTCAAATTGTTGCCCATAGTCTCACACTGCTTCCTGAGAAAGAAGTCATAAAATATGTTAAAAAAAAGTCTTTCCATACCTGAAAAATCATTAAGTATATAGATTCTTGCTACATGGTTTATCTAAGCATAAAACTATAGTTTGGAAATAAAATTCTTTCTGTTTCAAAGACATACCCTGCCCACCTTTTTCTCATGTTGTTATCAAGAAATCTGGAGCAGTTTTGACTGCTTACTGTGTGAATGTCCCCCTTTCTTCCTTATCTCAGGACTTATATTTCTACATCTTTAGTGTTCTGAATGTCACTTGCCTTCAGTTTATTTTTATTCATTGTATTGGGCATTGTTGAGATTTTCAAATCAGAAAAATAATGTTCTATTTGCATAATCTTGATTTATTTTTATGCCCTCCATTGTCTTTGTTCCTTTGTTGCCAAAACCTGAAAAATTTTAAATGTTATTACCAAATGGAGATGCATATATTATAATATAATCATGACTTTTTGTGACTTTGGTGGAATTCATAATTTTTTTTTTTATAAAAAGTAATTTTTATCTATGTATCCCCCTACTCTCAGACCTTCGTCTCCCAGTCAGTCTTCAGCCTCGCCCCTTTCTGTCCACCCATCCCCTCACCCTGAAAGGCAAGAATTCTGAAGGTGGGTGGGCTCAGAGTGGCACATCCACTACAGGCAAGCCTGACTTCCTCATCCCAAAGTCAAGACTGGCCTAGGTGTTCCTCTGCAGGGAATGGGCTCCAAGGTGCTAATCCATGAACAGGAACACAGTCTGATCCCACCCTTCAAGGCTGCATATACTGCTTAGGCCAGGCGACAGTTGCCTACCCTCAGAGGGCCTAGCTCCTTTTCCCGATGGATCTCCTGTGGGAGATTATGTTGTTACATTGTAAATAATTATCCCACCCACTGGTTTAATAAAAAGCACTGATTGGCCAAAGGCAGGCAGGAAGTGTGGGCAGAGCTACCAGACTAAGGAAACTCTGAGAACAGGAAGCATAGAGCAGAATACCAGAGAGAAGCCAGAAGAAGCAGAGGACAACTATGCTGCTCTAAGAAAAGGTACCCAGCCGCATGGCTGAACAGGATGAGTCATGGGTTAGATTAAGGGTAAAGAGTTAGCAAGTTATATGCCTGGGCCTTAGGCTGATCAGCCTAAAACTATAGTAAGCATCTGTGTGTCTCTGCGGGTCTGTGAGTCTAAACCTTGAGGTTAGGCCTGAAAGTTCAGGCCAGAAACCTCATACAACAATCTCCAGTGGCTGTTCTTGATTCATTGTGCCCCCCAGAACTCCAGCCAGCCATCACTGTGGGAAATTTTCCTCACAATCCCTATCCCATTGCTCATACAAACTCTCCTCCTTTGCTCTTAGCAGGACCAGGAGTTTTGCCTAGTGCTTAGTCATGGATCTCTGCCTCCACCTCTACTCTTTGTTGGATGTAGGTTCTGTGATGACACTTAGGGTGATTACTCATTTGATTAAAGGGGAAGTCTACTCTATTGTTTGAAGACTTGGCTAGGAACATCCTGTGAGTTCTTGGGCATTTCCCCAGCACTTGCTCTCTTTCTAACTCCACATTGGCTTCCTCTATCAAGATATCCATCTCTTTCTATCTCCCTCTTTGCTCCCTCAACCATCTCCTTCTTTCAAGGTTTGTTCCCAACTCTTCTTGGTTGCAACCCATAATGTCCCCAATTTGCTAAGGTGATCTTCTCTATTTTCTCTTCTTAGAGGAGTTTCTGGATGTCTCTCTTAAGTTCCTTCTGATCCCAAGCTGTTCAGGGTGGTTTGCAGCTTGGATATTCTTTGCTTTTTGTCTAAAGTCCACATATGTGTGAATACATCTCACGTCTATCTCTTTGAGCTTGTAGTACCTTGCTCAGGAGCATATTCTCCAAGTCCATCCATTTGCCAGAAAATTTTAGGATGTCTTTTTTTTTTCTTTTTTTTTTTTTAACTTCAGAGTAGTCATCCATTGTGTAGATGTACCACAGTTTGTTAATCCATTCTTCAGCTGATGGGTGTCTGGTTTGTTTCCAGGCTCTTGCTATTATGAATAATGCTGCTATTAGCATAGTTGAGTTAATGCCTTTGGGGTATGAATGTCTATACTTTGGGTATATGCCCAGTCGTGGTATTGCTAGATCTTGGGGATATTGATTCCTAGTTTTATGAGGAACTACAATACTGCATTCCAGAGTAGCTGTACAAGTTTTGTTTGTATTTTCTTCTATTTCTTTAAAGAAATTTTTTTATATCCTCTCTTAAAGCTTCTATTATCTTCATAAAATTGTTTTTAATGTTGTAACCTTCTGTTTCCTCTTCATTGTTATGTTAATATCTTGATATTGTAGAACTACCAGCTTCTTCTGGGGGTGTCTTGTTGTTCTTTATATTGTTATATGTATTCTTGCACTGACATCTGCCCATTGCTTCCTCAGTTCACTGTTAGTCAGCTCTTAGTTGGCTCTTTGTCATTTGTGAGCCTGGGGGCTGAGTGTTTTCAGTAATTGCATGGGCTGCCCTTATTTGCCTCTTTGTTGGCTGTAGTCCAAGGAGCTGTGTGTTTCCAGTTGTCACAGGGGTTGTTCTTGATAGGCTCTTAGTCGGGTCTTAGTCAGCTCTTACTCAGCTGTGGATCTGGAGGGAGGCTTCCGGGTATCCAGCTTTTATTGGGTGATGATGCTGATCATGGTTTGGATGTGGTTTGGCCCTTGGGATGTCCCTCCAGCTGTGTTTTGCTGGGAATTGGGCTTGGAGGGGGGAGTTTCTAGCTTTCTTTGGTTTAGGGCAGAGCTGGGTGTAGATGGGATGCTAGGGGCAGAGTCCCCCAGCTGGAATTCAGAGACTATGATCTCTGCTTCTCCTGAGGTTTGAGGTGCCACTCACCTGTTAGTCAGCTGTGGACTCGGAGGTCTGGGTATCCAGTTGTTAGAGGGTGATGGTGTAGATTGAGGTTTCTTATTTGTAATTTTAAAACATTTTTTTTTTACTGTATAAATTTGAGAAATACCACATGTTGCTTTGATATGTATCTATGCAGTAAATTGATTATTACAGGTGAGTGATTTAATGTATTTGTAGATTTATTCACCTTCCATTACTGCAAAACATTTCTCTGTTGATGTGCATTTCCCCATTTCTTACTTTTTGTATCTATCTCTCAATACTACCCTTTTATTCTTGATTTTAATGTGTTTGATATACTTTAGTCTTGGACCATTGTTCTTTCTGTATTGTCTAATTTCAGTTTCCTTGTTGCCTTCTATATTATCTCAAGTGATAGAATATTCTTTAACAATGTATGCAAAAAATGTGCTATACTATAGAGAATAGTCCTTCTTTACTCATATGAAGAATCACTTCTTTAATTATTATATTGGCGTCTCTTCAGGCTATTGAATCTTATAGATTCAATCTTTATTGATTGTGTATTTTTTTTTTCTGTTTTTTTACAATCTGAAGGCATAGTGTTGTTCATTGTAGTTCTTCATGATCCTTTAATAATTTCTGATGCCTCTTTTATAACAACCCAATTTTATTACTTACAGGAATCTTTTCTCTCTCTTTCTGTTAGTCTGTTTGTTGCTTTGTTTGAATTTTCAAAAAGTTGGCAGACTTTGTTGAATTTTAAATATAGTAATATAGTTTTTCTGTTTCTAGTTGATGTTTTTTTCTCCAATCTTTATTGTTTTCTTTATTCTGCTAATCTTGGTTGTATCTGTATTCCCCTAGTTCCTCAAACTGCAAAGTTAAGCTGTCTTAAATGTTAAGAGATCTTTCTTCTTCTTTACTGTAGGTATATATTACTATAACTCTCCCTCTGCTACATTCCAAAGCATAGGGCATGTTGTGGGTCCCTTCCAGTTGGTCTTGGCTATTTTCTAAATTTCCCTTTGTCTTCTTATTAGACCTTTTTTGTTGTTGTTTCATCTGTAATTCTTATTGTCTGAATAAGGTCTTCTGGTTGTGCACCAACAAACCATGTTGGGCTTCTATGCAGCATCCAGGCTAGAGCTTAGTTTTCCCTCATTGCTAGAATGGAGAAGCTACTCAAAGTTAAGCTAATTCAAAAGGAATGTACTTAAATGTGTTGTATCTTTTCTCTAATATATTTCTTCTTTGTTAACTGGAAGACTATAGTTGTGTGCTTTGGATTATTATATCTGAAAAGGACTTTGAAAAATAACATGTCCTTTTAACAGTACTCAAATTGACTTAAAATAAAAACTTAATCTTGAACTCAAATATTTGCTAAGCATGTATTTGCTGTGCATTACAAATATTGATGTTAATGAAACTGCTCTTGGTTCCTAAGAAGATTTTTCTCTTTGTGGCTCCTGGAAACACTGTCTTGTAGACTGACTGAGGCACTTTTTTGTTCTGTAATCATCTATTTACCTGATTTTATTTTTAATTACCTATTTGGCAAAGATATACTTAGTTTTTAATCAGTTTAGATCATTGTAAAAGGAAGGGACTTACTTCCAAGAGCTTAAGGCATGGCCTGTGTTGTGGCTGTGCTAGTAAATGGTTGAACCTAATCTTTGTATTTTGGGATGTTTGGAGGCTGCTTTAAGACTCCAGATGAAGTATTGAATATCCTAGGATAACGAAGGACTCATGCCTTTTTCAGTGTAGTGAGAAAGAAGGTTCAGACTGTATATGCTGAGCATTCATAAGTTAAATGTTCAGAGACCAGAAGCCATATATGAGAAACAGAGTGTCTTAGGGTTTCTATTACTGTAATGAACCACCAGGACCAAAAGGTAAGTTAGGGACCAAAGCGTTTATTAGCCTTACACTTCAACATTATTGTTCATCACTGAAGGAAGTTAGCACAGGAACTCAAAACGGGGCAGGTTCCTGGCACAAGGAGCTGATACAAAACCCATGGACGGGGAGCTACTTACTAGCTTCCCCTGGTTTTCTCAGCTTCTTAGAGAATCCAGGACCAGCAGTTCAGTAATGGCCCCACCTACCACGGACTGGGCCCTTCCCCACTGATCACTAAATGAGAAAATGCCTTACAGCTGGATCTCAAGGAGGCATTTCCTCATCTGGAGATCCTTCCTCTCTGATGACTCTACCCTGTGTTAAGTTCACATGCAAAACCATCCAGTACACAGAGTTATTTTTAAATGATGTAAGTGATCTTTTTTTTTTTCTCCCAGACGACTTGTCTTCTTTAGTGCTGTGATCTGGCTCCTTCGCGCCACCTCTGTCTCCCTACCACCCCCTTCCTCCATCTATCCACTTCCCCTTTCACTTGACTGTGCGTTTCCAACAGAGACGAAGTAGGAGCCATGCCCACTAAGGAAAGGAAGGTGGATGCAGCAAAGCCTTTTAAGTTCCTAGCCATGGATATAGGTGCCCTTCGGCATTTTTTAATGCTAGATTTGAGCCCAATCTATAGGGACAGGGAAACTAAGCTACTGACAGGAGAGCAGTCTTGAGTGAGATGTTGAAAGTTCAGGAGTGAATCTGATTCAACGCTTGGTATTCCTCAGTGTCACCTTGGGGGGGGGTGCATGGATATCTAAGGTTGGTGTTCTTTTGTGCTGAGGCCAGGCAGTCGGCAGCCAAATTTGTCAGAGCAGAGAGGAATAGATAAGCATGCTTGCTTCCAAATTACGAGTTCCTAGGGCTAGTATTAAAATTGGCATTTGTTTTCTCAGTAAGCAGTCATGAGCAGAAGGGGAAGGCTGATGGCAGTACACCAGGTAAGAGTCATTTTCTGGCATATTATTAAAGGACAAACCACACCCAGTTAATCAGGAGGAGGAACTATCTGGAGCTTAAGTGCAAAATAATTTTAAATCTGATGGAAACCGGCTTTGCAGGCTTGTTAATGGAATTTGTGTAATTCTCCAGACAGAGGACTCAGAGATGAAATGGGGACATGTCAAGATAATCTTTTTCCTTCTTTACCTATCTGAGCATTAAACTGATTTTTCAACTAGCCTCATTTAGCTAATATAATAATAAGCACTATGACAAATGTGTTTAGAGTTAAAAGCACAGTCTGGTATCAGACATACCTGGATTGAAGGGACTGATTTCTTCTTTGCTTCTTGTGTAATATTCAGTAAGTTAATTTTCCTAGCTCTGTCCAAGCCTGTGAATTGCAGTCCAGTGGTCAGGCAATACATGGACCTCCTGACTGCAGACACTTGCAGCTTTATCCTCTTAGTAAAAAACAGTGTCTTCCTTGTGGCTATATTGGGAGAGTTAGATAAGTTAACACACATAAATTGTTTAGCTTGGTAGCTGACACTGGCCAGATATGCAATAACTATTGGCTATTAGTTTAGTTGTGTGCCAGGGATTTTTATAGGATTATTGAACTTAATCTTCACATCCATCCTTTGAGGCAGGCCCTGCCCATACCCTCACAGCCAGTAATGGTACATCTTAGATGTCATGTAGGCAGCCTCACTCCAGGGTCTGCTCTTAATTAGTAGTCCTTGAGTGACATGTGCTTTTCTTCTTCTTTTCTGCTACTCCTCACCTCCTTTCTTCTACTTCACCCTGTTTTCCTCTCAAATACTGTGGATATTTATCCATTCATTTCCATGTACACATCATCTATCCTCATCATTATTATCATCACTTCTATTATCCACCTCTCTTCTAATCTGTGTTAATAATTCATCTCTCTTTGTATTCATTGACACACACACACACACACACACACACACACACACACACACACACACAAACACTCACACTCATACTTGTCATTAACCCAGTCATCTAGAAGACAAACTAAAACCCCAAGAAGTCATTAGATACCAGATAAAAACTCTAATTTTCTAAGTGTTCTAGATTTACATAGCTCTACTATCCGACTTCCGAGTCTGAAATGCGTTTTCAAAAATAACCTATAAGACTATGACTAAATGTAGTCTCAATTCTTTTTCAGTACAGTTATTTAAAATTTCATTGTTAAGAAAGAAAAACAGAAAAATGTTAACTCTCCCAGTTTTCAACTTACCAATTTATACTCCTAGCAAAGGAAGAGGGAAGGGTGTAGATATTTGGGTGATGGGAAGCACTTTATTTATTTTTTTTTCAGGAATGAGGGTGGTACAATTTGTCACTCAGTCAATGTCAGAATCTCTGATGGCTTCCCGTCTGACAGACTGTCCTTCAGGCACAACCTCAAAAACAATTGCTGTTTTAAAAGCAAAGACATGGCCCAGAAACAGGTGGGATCCAGGAAAAATGCAACACACCCTGCACATTTATTTATAGAGATACTCTATAGAGCCAACACAGTTATCTGTGGTAATAGAGAAAAGTTGGCAGTCTGCAAACCCACAGCAGCAGGCAACCCTCAAATCGTAACTTGTCAGCCTGGGAATGTATGGAATTCATTGGGATAATTTTTCATATGATTAACTTTTCTGATTAAGCTTCCTATATACCAACCAGCATGACCTCTCAAGCATTTCTCCTTGAAGACATCCCTATGAAGTAGCTCTGAATAATATGGGCTCTGATTGCTGGTTAGTGCCTTTCCTTATTTATTTTCTGTCAATTGCTTAGTCATTGTTTCTCTCTCTAGTTCTCTTCTCTCGTCCAATCTTGTTTGGTCTCAAGAACGATCTTTTCTCTAGTCCTATCAGTAAATGGATAACAAGACAAAACTCCTTTGGAAACTCCTAATCTTAACAATTCTGTCCTATTTTGCCAGCAGAAATTTTTATAACTATCTCTAGGACTCTCTGAAAATAGAGGTGAAGAGACAACTCAGTGGATAAGAACATTTGCTGCACAAGCATGGCTACCTCAGTTTACATTCTTAGCACCGACACAAACAGCCTGTCATGGCTGTGCACACTTGTAATCCCTGTTTCTGTGAACAACAGAGGATCACTGAGGCTTTCTGGGATGCCAGAAACCCTGGCTCAATGGGTAAGGTGGAGAGTAACAAAGTTATGGATCAGTTTACCTTTGGCATCCAAACAATCATAATCATTAACACACACACACACACACACACACACACACACACACACACACACACACACACACACACACGAATATACACACACAGTCACACATGAAATTCCTAGAAATGTGTCATTTAACAACAAATCTCTCTGGACTTCCTCTTTTAGACCCCATGGTACCAACTGCTTTGTGTCCAGATACTTGGTTTAAAAATGTGAACATTTGGCCAATTTTGTCTTTATGCCTTAGAGAAAAAACTGTCTCTATGCTATTGGAAAACAAACCATATTTCATGGTTTTCATTTGACGGCTTTTCAGGAGACTGTGTTCTCTTTTCTTTTTTCCCTGTTTTTCTATCCTCCATTAGTCTCGAAACACACAATGGTTGTCTCCACATAAAATTAAAATCAAATTCCAAAAGGAAACAATGCTTTCTCAAGCTATGTCCCAGTTTGTTTTTATCTTCAACTCACTATCAAGCCTGCAGAGCTCTTTTTTTTAACCTAGTAAGTATCATAAGGAAACCAATAACCTCCAGCAAAACATTTTTCCCACTTTATTTTTAGCTTTTGATGGCTGCCCTTTCCTTCTAAAATGCCTACTCTTTGATATCAGGAAGTCTTAATAATTCTGTGTTTCAGAAGTCAATAAAGGGTCTCTCAACTTGTAACTCCTCAACTCATCTTTACAAAAATGGTCACCACCGTGCCCAATGAACACTTTTTACTGTAAACGAAGTACTCAACAACGTTTGCTCTTGTCTACTACCCACCCTTCTTGAATTATCTCCTATTTTGACTCTAGGATAGTCTTTTTCTCTATTCTCACATACAAGGAGTATCTAGGAACTTATTGCATCTTACACTGAATCCTGATATATTAAATGGATGTATCACACTGGATCTCTCAGCATATTTTTATACTCTGCTTTTATTTTAGGACAGGTCTTGTCAAAATAGGTTTTTAATTTTTAAAATCTTCTGTGCTCACTAGTATGAAATAATTTGAACTTAATTTTATTTAGATTCATAGATTGTAAAAATCCTTACAGATAATAAATACCTAAGAGTTTCTAACCTAAAACTATTTTTTTTGCATGTGAAATAAGCAGTATAAAGAAGATTTAAATCTAATTTCAGCTAGGAAACATGATCAAAGGTCAGGTGTTCTAGTTTTTTATAAGAAGCAACAAATGGTGGGTGAAGATACCTACAAGATGACTGGATAATACAAGATTTAAAAACTAGACATATTGAGTGTGTGATAGGTATATTAGAAAAATGATATCAACCTTTAACTTCTTTAGCTACCCTTGCCTGTTGAAAGTGTGGCTGTTCAGAGACCTCCACATGCTTTGCCCTTGGATTTTGAGTATATGTGTGACCTACTTTGTTCTTTTTTTTTTTTTTTTCAACCAAAAGCTTATTTGTAGAATGAGGTTTCTGGCCCAGATTAACCCCACAGCTCAGATCTGCCTGTTGCTGCCTGATCTGGACCAGCAATCCCCAAATCCCAAAGAAACACATAGACATTAATTTCATGCTGTTTGGCCTATGGCTCAGGCATATCACTAGCTAGCTCTTTCACCTTAATTCAGCCCATCTCCATTAGTCTGTCTTATCACATGGCCTGTGGCTCACCGGTGTTACCTTACATGGTGATTCTTGGCTGACTGGCTGGTGGCTCTTCTGACTCTGCCCTCCTCCCCCATCAATTTTCCTGCCTACCTCTAAGATGCCTGCCATAGGTCAAAACCAGTGCCTTTATTTAAAGAATGATATTCACAAAATACAGAAAGACATTCCCTCACACCTACCAGCTTGCAAAACTTCCTCCATTAATTCTTTGAGAACTTTACCATTACCATGTGGACAAAGTCAGGCTAGCCCATGGAAAGAACATTTTATGATTTATAATTCTAGACCACCCAACTCCAAATGATTTCCACAATACCTAGACTACTAATTTCCAAAAGATTTCCAGCTGACTCTAGATATATGAGTGTGTGTGTGTGTGTGTGTGTGTGTGTGTGTGTGTGTGTGTGTATGTGTGTAAAACTAAATTCAGCCTAGTCCAGATATACTAGACTTCTAGACTGTGGATCTGTAGATTTATGAGCTTATGTAATAGGCTTATAATAATAATAATAATAATAATAATAATAATAATAATAATAATAATAAATGTTATTGATATTTTAAAACATGTGTTTTGGAATGGTTGATATAACTACATAAAAAAGGCTGGAAATTAGTTTTTAAATTTGTTTTCTATTCTATTTATTTTCCCAAATGTATTTAGTTAGCTTTGAAATGATCACATGGCCTCTCAATCCGTTTCAACTGTCATAGCAAAATTAGTGGGAAATTCATAAGCCTTAGAAATTTATGTCCTATGTGAGGAGGTAGAAGATTAAATATAAGTTTAAGATGTTGGCAGAACTAGAGTCTGGTAATGACCATTTTTTTTGCATATAAGATGGTATGTTCCTGCTGCATATTTTAGGAGGTCTATCATGGCAGATAAAGAGAGGAGGTGAGACAGCATTCCCTTCAACATTGATACCTTTATAAAATAAGTAATCACATTGCTTGAGCTAGAGAGATGTTTCATGATGGAAAAGGGACTTGTCTGGCAACTTGAGCTCAACCCCTAGGATCCACATGTTAGATAGAAAAACCGACTCCCTCAAGTATTAAATGAATGTAATACAATTTTAAAAAAGAATTGACTACAGCGAGGGAAGCAGATAGGATAATTACAGAGCTTCACCTCTCCTTCAGCTCCTCCAAACCCAGTGCCCCAGTCTTATCCCCAGTTCTCTATCAGACACGCTTCTGCACACTTCCTTCCTATCCTGACCCCATCTAGATTGGGTCACAGAGATCTACCTGCAACTGAAAACTCTTTCAGCTCTCAACTTCAACCTGATATTCTTGGAAACACCCAGACCACTCTGGCCAGCAAAATAGAAAGGTAGTTTTAGCTTTCTCTCCAGTATTCTAAGTCCCACTCCCAGATCTGTAGCATAACATCTGCTACAAACTCTTGTCCTTCTTTGCCCACACTCACAAGGGACTACACTGATCCTGGCAGAACACCCTTCTTTCTTTCCTCTCATGAACTTTCTTAGCCCCATGTCCTAGCTCATTACCATTTCTAAGTGACAGCTGCCAATTCCTAGGAACACAGTTTATCTGGAATCCTCAATAGCCACAGCTATCAGGATCCCAGAATTTCCTATCAGGAAACACACAAATACCACATTCTTCTAAGAACCAAAAAAGGCAACAGAAACGAAGCAACAAAACACCCAATCAACAAAGACAAGACCAGATATCAGAACCTAGAATTATAACCTTCCCAAACCCAGATACCTTGATGTCAGCCTAAAATTAGTCAATAACATACAGGAAAATGTGTCTTTACTAGGGCCCAGCAACCCTAACACAGCAAGCCCTAAGTATTGCAATATAGCTGAAGCACAAGAAAAGGATATAAAAAGATATGAGATGAATATGATAGAGATTTGTAAAGAGAAAATGAATTAACTTTTTAACAAAAATTTATGAAAACAGAAGCAAATGGTGGAAGGAAATGAATAAAAGAGTTTAAAACCTGAAAGTAGAAATAGAATCAATTTAGAAAACCCAAATGAAGGAAAATGTAGAAATTAAAATTTAGGAACTTAAACAGGAAGCTTAGAGACAAGCTTCATAAACAAAATACAAGAGATGGAAGAGAGAATGTCAGGTACTGAAGACACAACAGAAAAAGTGGATACCTCAGTCAAAGGAAATGTAAATCTAAATAAATTCCAGAACAAAACATGTAGAGAATCTGGAATACTGTGATTTTACCAAATCTAAGAATGATAGGAATAGAGGAAGGGAAAGATACCCAGTTGAAAGATACAGAAAATATTTTCAACATAACCACGAAAGAAAACTTTCTTAACCTAAGAATGAGATGCCAATCAAGGCAAAAGAAACATGCAAAGCCCTGAGTGGACCAAAACACAAACCTCCTTGGCACATAATAATCAAGACACTAAGTTTACAGAGCAAAGAAAGAATATTAAACTTTGGAATAAAAAAAATGACCAAGAAACACATAAAGGCAGACCTATTAAAATAATACCTAACTTCTTAATTGAGAATCTAAAAGCCGAGGGTCCTAGACAGATGTGATACCGACTCTTAAAAGACCATGAATGCTAGCCTAGAGTACTATGTTGAGTAAAACTTTCCCGTGATGGAGAAATTAAGACATTCCAAGATAAAACCAAATTTAACGAATGTCTATCTAAAAGTTCAGACCTACAGAAGGTGTTATAAGGGTAACTCTGCCCTAAAGAGATAACCACACCCAAGAGTACATGGAAATGAATAAGCTCAGACCAAAAAATCAAAAGAAGGAAAACACACACACACACACACACACACACACACACACACACACACACACATCACAACAAAAGAACAAAAATGCACAAACACTTCTCCTTAATATCTCTTAACATCAATGGTCTCAATTATATAATAAAATGATGTAGATCAACAGAATGGATATAAAATCAAAATCTATCATTCTGGTGTACACAATAAACACACCTTAACAAGAATAGACATCACCCTGAGGTAAAAAGATGAAAAAAGATATTCCAAATGGATGGATCTAAGAAGCAAACTGGTGTAGACATTTTAATATATGTTAAAATAGACTTCAAACCCAAAAGTAATCAAAGAGATAGGAAAGATCACAACATACTAAAAGGAAAATTCCACCAAGAGGACATTGAAATTCTTAACATTTGGGCACCAACCACAAGAGCAGCTAGTCTATAAGAAAAGAGAAATTCATTATTACATGTTCAATCACATGTTGACTCTTACATACTGATACAAGATTTCAATACCTGATTCTCATTAATAAATATGTCATATAGACACAAGGTAATCACAGAAATTCTAGAGTTAACTGATGATATAAACCAAATGGACCCAACAGATATTTACCAGAACATTTCACTAAAATACAAGACAATATACCTTCTTCTCAGCAACTCATGGAAATTTTCTTAAAAATGGATGTATGCTTAGACACAAAGCAAGTCTTACAGATACAAGAAAGTTAAAACAACATTGTGTCGAATAGTTTTATGCAACTTGATACAAGCTAAAGTTTTCTGAGAGGAGGTAAGAAAATACCTTCCTAATACTGGGTTGTAGGTAGGTCTGCAAACCGCTTTCTTAATTATCAATTCATCCAAGAGGTCCTGGTCTATTTCGGGTTGTGTCATCTCGGGGTCAATGATTCTGAGTTCTATAAGAAAGCAGAGAGCAAGCCATATGGAGCAAGCCAGTTAACGGCACCCCCCCCATGGCCTCTGAATCAGTTTCTGCCTCGAGTATACTGCCATGTTTGAGTTCCTGTCCTGACATGATGGACAATGCTGCTAAACTGAAAATAAGATAAAGCCATTTTCCCATCCAGGTCCTTGGGTTATGGTATTTCATCACAGAAATAGTAATTCTGACTAAGACACTGATCTTATTTGTACACCACAGATTAAAGATAGATTTGGGAAAGAACAGAAAACAACAAACTTGAGAAAATGAACACCTCAATATTGAATGAAAAACAAGTTAAGACAGAAATTAAGAAAAAAGTAAAAAGACTTTCTAGAATTAAATGAAAGTAAATACACAATATATTTAAGCTTATGGAACACAATGATGGCAGTTCTAAGAGAACTTATAAGCAATTTAAACAGACCTATAATTTCTAATGAAATAGAAGTAATTAAAAGGTTTTTTTTGTCAAAACAGCCCAAGGCCAGATGGTTTTAGTAAGAATTCTACCAGACTTTCAAAAAAGAAGTAATGCCAACACTTCTCAAATTACTCCATAAAAGATTGTTCAATTGGTTTTATGCAGTACAATTACCCTGATATCCAAATTACATAAGGACCCAGCGAAGACACAGAATTGCTGACCCATTTCCCTTATACACACAGATGCAAAAATTCTCAATAATATACTTTCAAACTGAATTCAAGAACACAGCTACCATGATCAATTAGGCCTCATCACAGAGACAGGAATGATTCTAATTTGTAAATTGATAGTTGTAATCAACTATATAAACAAGCTGGAAGATGAAAAACCAAGCGATTGTCTCATTAGATGTGGAAAACACATTTGATAGAATCTAACACCCCTTCATAATAAAAGTACTGGAGTGATTAGATATATAAGGGGTATACTTTAGGCATTCTTTAACATAACAAAGGAAGTTTATAGCAAGCCCATAGTTGTTGCTGTTTTTTTTTTTTTCCTCAACATTTGAAAAAAAATTAATTGACTAAAGGATTTATCTGTGGGGACCTCTAGGCAGAAAGCATCATTGCCATGTTCAAAAGAGTAACGAGTCTTTCTCCTAAGCGATAGTTTAGGTGACCAACTCTGGGGTTTTATGTTCAGTAAAATGTTTTTTGTCTTTTTCTTTCTTTTTATACTTTTCCTCCTTTTTAATTTTTTAGTTTATTAAACTTGTTTCCCAAACCCACCACTGCTCCCCCTTCCACCATTTCTGCCAGCCTCCTTCCCCCATTCACTTACTCTCTAGAAAGTGCAAGGAATCCCAAGAAAATCAATTTTGTCTGGTATATCCAGTTGAGGTAGAATTGCATCCCTCCACCAGGTATCAAGGCTGAGAAAGGTGTTTCTCCCCAAACATAGGCTCTAAGCCAGCTCACAGCAAGCTCATAGTTAACATCAACCTAAATATAGAGAAACTCAAAGCAATTTCACTAAAATCAGGGACAAATCCATTTCTCCACATCTATTCAATATAAGTAAGTACTAGAGCTATAAGACAACTGAAGGAGATTAAGGGGACCCAAATTGAAAAGGAAGAGGTCCAAGTATCTTTATTTGCATATGATAGGGTAGTATACATAACTCATCTTAAAAATTCTGCTGAGAAACTCCAATAGCTGATACTTTCAGCAAAGCATCTGGATAAAAAATTAAATTATACACAAAATAAATCAAAATAAAATTAAAATCAGTAACCCATCTATATACAAATGACAAATGGACAATGGATAAAATTAGGGAAACAACACTTTTTTTTTTGCAATGTTCCCAACTAAAATAAACTATTTTGAGATAACTCTAAACAAGCTAGTTAAAGACTTATATGATTAAAAACTTTGAATCTTGAAGAAAGAAATTTAAAATATCACAAGATGGAAAGATCTCTTATGCTCTTGGATAGAAGGCTAATAACCAAAATATATAAAGAATTCTAAAAACTAGATATAAAAAATTAACCAAATTTAAAAAATGGGTTTCGAATCTAAGCAGAGAATTCTCAAAGGAGGATATGGCTGAGAAACCTTTCAAAAAATGTTCAGATTTCTTAGTTATTAGGAAAACGCTAATTAAAACTACTTTTAAATTTCATGTCATATCATCAGAATGGCTAAGATCAGTAAAATAAATATCAGTTTATACTGGCAAGCAATGAAAACACTCATCCTTCGCTGGTAGAATGCAAATTTGCATGATCATTTTGGAAATCAGTCTGGCCATTGCTCCAGAAGATGGGAATTGATGTATCTCAAGATCCAGCTATATCACTGTTGGGCATAAACCCAAAGGTTCTTTTATCATACCACAGAGAAACTTGCTCAACTATATTCCTTGCTGCTCAATTCATAATAGCCAGAAATTGGAAACAACATAGATGTCCCTCAACAGAAGAATGGATAAATAAAATGAGGTACATTTCCACAATGAAGTATTACTCAGCCAATAAAAATTTATGTAGTTCACAGGTAAATGGATGAAACTAGAAAAAAAAATTATTTTGCGTGAGGTGACCTTGACCATCAATGCCAGATATGGTATATGTTTACTTATGTGCAGATATTAGTTGTTATATCAATTATAATCAAGCTACAATATGTAGAACCACAAAGGTTGAATATTGAGTAAGGGACTATATGGGTGGGCAGATAGATCGTATTAAGGAGAAATAGATTAGAAAACTATGGTTATATTGGGGGCTAAAAGATGAGAATCAATTGGGGAAGGGGAAAGAAGAGCTGGTAAGGGAGGGAACACAAAGATAAGCAAAAATAAAAAGGCTTTGAGGGGTGGTATGGAAACCTAGTACAGTAGAAGCTCTATAAAATATATACATATATGAAAGTAATCTAAATTAAATTGTCAAACCTTGGAATAGACAGAACCCCAAGTGGCCATCTATTGTTACCTAATGAAGCTTACACTACCAGGGTTGGGTTACATCTAATTGAATTTTTGACCAAAAGGGTCCCATGCCTCCCCCCACCCCTGCCCAAATAACCAGGCTGTTGCCAAAACTGTAGGTTGATCTCTACAAATGGACTAAAAGACCACATTGCTGAAGACAACTGAACATGGAAAAGTTAAGCCGGCACCTACATAGAGCCTTCACCCCTAAATTTAAGCATTTTTAGATGCTAAAGCCAAACACCTTTTGATATACAATGTGGTGTAAGGTATGCTATGGCAATGGTAGTACAAAGCTTGTGGGAGTAACTGACTGTCTTAGTCAGGGTTCCCTAGAATCACAAAACTTGTGAAATTAACCTCTATCTGTCTGTCTGCATGTCCATCCATCCATCCACCTGTCCGTCTGTCCATCTATCCGGCTGCCTCTGTCTGTCTGTCTGTCTGTCTGTCTGTCTATCATCTAATGGAATGACTTATATAGATGCAGTCCAATAATGGTAATTTTGAATGGAAAGTCCACAAATTTAGTAGCTGCTTATTCATAATAAACTGATTAGTTAGTTCAGTCCCATGTAGATCCTTCAGCGGTCTTTTTAGAGTTAGTGAACACCCAATAGCCCAGGTCAGCTGTCTCTGTAGGTTTCCCCATCATGATCTTTACCTCTTTGCTCATATAATTTCTCCTCTCCTTTTTCAGCTGGACTGGGAGCTCAACCAGTCTCTGCATCTGCTTCCAACAGTTGTCAGATGAAGGTTTTATAATGACAATTATGGTGGCCATCAATTTGATTATAGGGGAAAGCTAGTTTAGGCACCCTCTTCACTATTTCTTGACGTCTTAGTCATGGTCATCCTTGTGTGTTCTTGGGTATTTCTTGAGCACCAGGTTTCTATCTTAACCCCATAATGCAGCCAGTGCTCTTAACTGCTGAGATGTTGCTTCATCCCTGCTTAATTGTTTTGTAGAAATGTGATATGTTAGTTTGTGTTTTACTCTACTATATTTTATTATTATTGTATAGAAGCCTATTTGTTTTCTAATGAGAAACAGAAATGGGGGTGGGTCTGGAAGGGAGAGGAGGTGGGGGAGGAACTAGGAGGAGCAGAGAAAGGGAAATCCATAATTAGGATATAGTGAGAAAAAAAATCCATTTTCAATAAAATAAAAAAAATAAATAAAAGGCTGAGCCAAAGGCACACATAGGAGTGTGTATGACCATGTCAATGATGAAACTTTGATGACTGAATGGGCCAGTTGATTTTCTTGTCTGATTAAACTTTTATGGAAATATAACATAACTCACACAACTCATCCATTTAAAGAGTTTATGATACAATGGATTTTTTTTTTTTTTGCAAACTCAGAGTGTTCAACTGTCACAATTGATTTTAGAGCATTTTATAGCCCCCATAGAGAAACGCTCTACCGTATCAGTCATCACTCCTCACTTTCCAGCCCTTCTCCATGAGCATATAGGAAACAACTAATATTGCTCTGGGTCTCTGTAGATTTTTCTAGTCTGAAAACATCAATGGGATCATGTCCTACATAGTCATTTGTAAGTGGCATTTTTTACTATCACAGTTTTTAGGTTCATCCCTACTGTAGCAATGTCTGTCTTCCATTTGTTTCACTGTTGCCTGATATTACATTATATTGGCTTTCCATGTTTATCTGTCACCAGTAAATATTCAGATTTTTCTACATTTTATCTATTTGGAGCAACGCTACTACTAGAATGTATGTACAAATTATCTCCTTTTTCTTGTGCATCCTTAGGAACAGAATTGCATGGTCATAGCATAACCCTGTGTTAGTTCTTTATTTGGAGGACTATCACATTGTTTACAATGGTGGCTGTCCCAATTGTGATTTCGTCAGATTATGGAAAGGTAGTGTCATCCATTATCACCAGCACCTGTTATTATCAATGTCTTTGGTTGAAGCCATCCTGGGGGATAAGGTGTAGGATATTATTATGTATTAATTTGCAAATATTTGATCATGAATCAAATTAACTTTATCCATGTTTTATTGTGGTCATTTGCAAATCTTTGGATATATGTCTATTTAGGTCCTTTGTCCACTTTTTATTGAATTACTTATTTTAAAATTACTGAGTTATGTCTCCATTGGCATTTATTGTATGACAAACTCATTCACTGTCTGAAATACAATTTCCCAATATCTTTGACCATAATTTTCCTTAGGTCAGTGACTACCATTGATATTAGATATAATAAAGTTTCTATTATTTGCTTAATTTAAAGCATAATTTATATCATCTGCATAAATAGTGTATTTATACATGGATTTAAACACTTTGATCATATCTACTCTTCCTATCGCCTCTTTTCTTCCCTTCTCTTCCCTACCACACTTCATTACAAATAATCATTTTGTGGATTTTTCTTCTAGATTTTAATTATGAGAAATAATACATAATATTTTCTTCCTGGTTTATTTTAACACAATGATGGCTTCATACGATTTCTTACAAATGACACCTTTTTCATCTCAGTAATATTAATTACATAAAAATATTATACTTTGTTTGTCTGTGCATTTTGGTGGGTACCTGGACTAACTACTTAACTTTCATGTTGTGAATTTGATGTTGCAGTTTACATGGGTAGGCACTTATCCAGTGTAAGCTGGTTTTGATTCCCCCATGTATGTTTAGGAGTGGTACAACTAAATCCCACTGTAGTTATATTTCTCATTTAGCCAAGTTTTCTACAGATTTTCATAGTATATATAATAATTTATATTCTTACTATCAATATATAAAGCATCTAAATGAGAAACCAAAAATAACATTTTGGAATTGGATTGTCTACTCTATCAAAACGGAAGAAAGCTCAGAAATTGTATTTATTATGCCAGGTGGTGGTACATGCCTTTAATTCTAGCACGGAGGAATCAAAGCTGAGTGTGTATTTTTGAGTTTGAGGCCAGCCTGGTCTACAGAGCAAATTCCAGGATAATTAGTGTTAACACAGAGGAATCCTGTCTTAAAAACAAAACAAACAAACAGTAACAACACATTCCCAAACTTTATTCTAAAAAAACTTTCAAATAATTAAAAACATCACACACAAAAGTTCAACAGACCAGAAGGCTATACAACCCAATGAACTTTGTATAGTCCAGCATTTAGAATGAAAACTGTGGAGTTTCACATTAAATGTGCCACTTTTAGTACTGCACTTATTCCCCACTAAAACCAAAACATTCATGACAGAATAAGAACTAGAAACAGAAATAGCTTTATGTGTATGACTATTTGCTTTCATGTATGCAGGCACACCACATGCATGCTTTGTCCTGCAGAGGCCATAAAGGGCATCAGGTCACCTGGAACTAGAATTGCAGATGGCCAGAAGCTGCCATGTGGGTACTGGGAACCAGCAAGAAAAGCAAATACTTACCTCTGCAGCCTTGGGAATTTGTTTCAGCACAAATCCTAATTGGTCTTAAAAATAAAAATCTGAAGACAAATATCAGGGTAAATGTTGAAAGATCCAAGAGCCAAAGAAACAAGCCACAGCTATCTCAACAAACAAACAAACAAACAAACAAACAAACAAACAAACAAATCAGTAGCCTCCTATATACACATGACAAACTGGCTGAGAAGGAAGTCAGGGAAACAACACCCTTCACAATAGCTGCAAACAATGTGAGATATCTTGCTGTCACTTTTAGAAAACAAGTAAAAGACCTGTATGACAAGAACTTTGTTTTTGAAGAAAAAAAAAATGAAGAAGCTATCAGAAGGTGGCAAGATCTCCCAAACTCATGGATTGGTAGGATTAACATAGTAAAGATGGACGTCCTCCCAAAACAATCTACAGATTAAATGCAAGCTCCATTAAGTTCCATCACAATATTTCAGAACTTCAAAGACCAAGAAAAAACCCAGGATAGCTAAAACTTTTGGAGGTATCACCATCCTGATATCAAGCTCTACTATAGAACTATAGTTATAAAATCTGCATCTTGGCATAAAATCTGATAGATGCATCAATGAAATCCAATAAAAGACCCTAGCATGAATCCATACACCTATGAAAAAAACCTGATTTTTGACTAAGAAGCCAAAATTATATAATAGAAAAAAGAAAGTATCTTCAACAATTGGTGCTTGCATAACTGGATGTCGATGTGTAAAACAATTCAAATAGATCCATAACTATTTCCCTGCACAAAACTCAACATAAGTCTAGTTCCACTGAACATGATAGAAGAGTAGGTAGGAAGTAGTCTACTACAACACATTGGCACAGGATACAACTTTCTAAATAGAACACCAGTAGCACAGACTATGAGATGGAAAATTAATAGAGAACCATCTGAAACTGAAAAGCTTGTGTAAGGCAAAGGACACTGTCAATAAAATAAATGGCAGTGTACAGAATGGGAAAAGATCTTTACAAACCCCACATCTGACAGAGGTATGATCTCTAATATATAAAGAACTCAAAATACTGGACATCAAAACACCAAATAACCTAATTAAAAATGGGATACTGATCTAAACAGAGAGTTCTCAACAGCAGAATCTCAAATAGCTGTGATATACTTATGGAATTGTTTGATATCCATAGACATTAGGAAAATGCAAATCAAAAAGGAGTCTGGCATACTATCTTTCACCTGTCAGAATGGCTAAGATAATTAACACTAAGGACAACGTATGTTAAAGAGAATATAGAGTAAGGGGAACAGTCCTCCACTGCTGTTGTGTGGACTTGTACAGCCTCTTTGTGTTAGCATCTCCAGCATCTCTAGCTGCCTCTAGAGTCATTGCCAGTATTCAGAAAAATACCTAGAAGTCACACATTTATGTAGTCTATGAGAGTGCAATCTATGTTCAAGTGTTAAATTCCCTTACTAAAGGCAAGACCCTCCTCTCTCTCTTCCTTTGTTTTTCCAGGAGGTCAAGTCAGTTCTCTCCCTCTCTCTCTCCCCCTCCCTTCTTCCTCTCTCACCTCTCTCTCTTATTTTTCTCTCTGTCCCCAGGAGGCTGCTCTGCATCTTCTCTCTCTCTTCTCCTGTCCCTTTCCCCCAATAAAACTTTCCACATTGTCTGAATGGCATCCCTGTCTCTCACTTGTCATAACCGCTATGTGCCAATTTTTAAAAAAATACATTTTTTCAGCTTCTCAGAAAATTGGGAACCAATCTACCTCAAGACCCAGCTATACAAACTTTTGGCATTTATGCTAAGGATGCTCAGTCATACCTCAAAGAAACTTGTTCAACTATGTTCATAACAGTGTTATTAGTAATAACAAGAACCTAGAAACAATCTAGATGATTGTCAGCCGAAGAATGAAGAAGATGTGGCCCATTCACACAGTATGGTATTATTTAGCTGTAACAACAAGGACATCATGAAATTTTCAGGCAAATGAATGGAATGATGGAAAGAAAAAACCATACTGAGTGAGGTAACACTATACTCAGAAAGACAAACACAATATGTACTCACTCGTAAGATATTAAGTGTAAACTAAAGGATAATGAAGATATAATCCACAGCCCCAATGAGGCTAGGTAACAAGGAAGGCCTAAAGCAGGAGGCATGGATTTCTCTGGGAAAAAGATGTAGGGATCTCCTGGATAAGTTGGGGGAAGAGTTGAGGGGATGGAAACCTAAGGGATCTGTTTGGGTGAGGTGGGAGCAGGGTAGAGAAGGATAGCAATGAAAGATTTGGGAAGGCATTTCAGAGCCAGGGAGAAATCCAGGGCCAGGGAATCTCCCAGGAATCCACAATGGTGACCCCAGCTAGGATTCCTAACAATAATGGAGAAGGTGCCTAATCTGGCCATTTCTTGTCATCAGATTGTCATCAGAGGACCTTCCTTCAGCAACTAATGGAACACATGCAGAAACCCACAGCCAAGCACTGGGCTGAGCTCTGAAAATCCAGTTGAAAAGAGGGAAGGAGGATTATTTAAACTGGGGTGTGTGTGTGTGTGTGTGTGTGTGTGTGTGTGTGTGTGTGTGTGTGTGTGGTGTGAAGGTCATTCAAGGCAATCCACAGAAACAACTAACTTGTATTTGTAGGAGCTCTCAGTCCCTGGACCAACAGGTAGGGAGCCTGCATGGGACAGACCTAGGCCTGTGATAGTTGCATATCTTGATCTATTTGTGGGATTCCTAACAGTGGGATTAGGGCTGGCTTTGGGGAATTTATTCCTTATACTGGGTTGTCTTTCCCAGTCTCTTACAAAGGGAGAAGCTTAGTCCTACCTCAATTTTACATGCCATGCCTTGTTGACACTCATTGGGCCTGCCCCTTTATGAATAGCAATAGAAGAGAAATGGATGGGGGTGGCAAAGGGGAGGTGGCAGGGGGTAGAGCGAATAGAAGGAGAGGAGAAACTGCAGTCAAGATGCAAAATAAATGAAGAAAATTTAATTAATAATAAAACTCGTACTATTACATTCCTAACGTCCCTCTAAAACAGAAACTTTGTGTGCATCTAGGTAGTTCAAAACAGTAAGGAACAGAAACCAGAACAAAATCTGAAACTCTATGACTAAAGGTCTGATTTAAGAATATATAGTTTAGCTGTGTGTAGGGGCACATGCCTGTAATCTCATGCTGGAGATACTGAGGCCAGAGTATTATAAATTCAAAGCAAGTATGGGCTACATGAGACTGTCTAAAAACAGAGGCGGGGAGGGGAGAGAGAGAGGGAGAGAGAGAGAGAGGGAGAGAGAGAGGGAGAGAGAGAGAGGGAGAGAAAGAGAGGGAGAGAGAGAGAAAGGGAGAGAGAGGGGGAGAGAGAGAGAGAGAGAGGAGAGAGAATAAGCCGAGGAAATCAACATCCATATTGTTCTTTTTCAAATGGAAACTAAGTTGTCTTTTCATAAAATTTTATTTGTTTAACTAAGTGCTTTAATTACTCAGACACTCAGGGTCTTACTTGGATATTGCATGTCAAAATCAGGGGGAAAGCAAAGCCTCTGACTCCACATCTGGAGAGGTTCCCTCTCACATACACAGTTTAGGTAGGTTTAATAAACGATATATTCAGACATCAGATGTTCAAGTGTAGCCCTTATATTTTGCAAGCACAGATTCCCCTCTCCATACATTGTAACTCACAAGCCCTGGAGAATAAATTAACAAGATCTCATCAGAAGAAACAAATATGTACCATCCCTTGCTATGCTCAATAGCAGTTGTTTAAATAGACCTCTGCCTGGGAGGTAGGAGAGAAGACAGAGGAAAAAGACATTACATGTATTATGAAAGGCCAGTTATGAAGGGCCAGAGAACAGTGGGATATTTGAGCATATAAAACACAGATGTAGGCACAAATTAGACAACATTTGCCAAATTCTAGTTTCAAATTCTAGAAGAAAAGCTTTTTCAGCTCCCCAGATCAACAAGCCAAAAGGATTCCGCTTTTGGATTGAGCACCTTAAATAGCAAGAGATAGATCTATATTTTTATCTTCTTTATTAAATTTTCTCTATAAAAGGATTTACAGCTGAGTTAATTATGTAGCCATAAATTTGTATGAAAGCAGTAGTCATATTTCCTTAAATAAACACATAAAAAGTACAGAAAAAAAGCAAATCCAGAATTGATCATTCTGTACATGAAAACTTCCTCCAGGTCAACTATGAATTGCTTCAAAAACCAACAATTTTTTATTTTATTTATTTTTAAAATATGTATACATTGTGCATTTGTATATGTATGTTCCAATGCACTTTGGAGTATGTGTGTTTGTGTATGTGTTTGTGTGTGTTGGGTAGGGTGTTCACAACCTCCAGGTGTGTTACATGTACCAGGCTCAAGAGCTGGGGTCATGCCATCCCTCCTCTCCCTCTCTGACTCTTTTCTGTTGTTGACATGGATTTGAGTTCAGTGGTCACCTGCTGCAGTTTTTAGTCATTGGTGCCCCAGGTGATACATGGCTAGAGAAACAGAAACAGTTTATCAAGAAAGAAAAGAACAAAAAGGGACAAGTAAGCTAAGGGTTTGGAAAAGCACAAAGACACCAGTCAGGCAGCCCTAACTTTTTATGGGTTATGTGCATCGCACCCACCTCTCCAACATTTATATAGCAGAGGGTCTTTCTGGAGCATGCTCCATTTATTGTATGTAGCACAAGTGGGAATGGGCCTCCAGTCTTCCTCTGGCAACTGGCTTCTTCCTTGTGTTAACCTTGAGAACTCTCTCCAGTCACAATTTTTCTGGCACCAGTTCTGTTTTTACTTTAATATTGTTTTACATTTACTTATTGTGCTTGTGGGGCACATAATGCAAGCCACAGTGCACATGTGAAGTTCAGAGAATAGCTTGAAGGTATCATTTTTTCCATTTTTATGATAGGAATTCCAGAGGTTAACTTTTCCTTCTGTTCTCCTCCACACTTATTTGTGTGTGTGTGTGTGTGTGTGTGTGTGTGTGTGTGTGTGTGTGTGTGTGTGTGTGTGTATCCTCCTGCCACTGAGCCACATCCCTACCCCCTTTATCTAAGTACTTCTGATGTGGGAATGTCTTTCTGTATGCTGTGAATATCAATCTTTAAATAAAGGAGCTGTTTTGGCCCATGGCAGGCACCATAGTAAAGGTAAGAGTAGAAATCAGGGCATAGGTAGGAGAAGCAGGGCGGAGTCAGAGAGACAGAGCCAGAAGCCCAAAGGAACAACATGTAAGGAACACAGGTGAGCCACGGGCTATGTGGCAGACAGATTAATGAAAATGGGTTGAGTTAAGATGTAAGAGCAAGCTAAAAATATGCCTGAGCCATAGACCAAATAGCATGAAGTTAATATAAGTGCCTAAGTCATTTTGGGGGCCTGAGCAGCAGCGGGCAGCTAAGGGGTCTGGGGCTGTAGGTCTGTGGGTCTGGATATCTGGCCACCCAGGACCAAGAAATCTCATTACTACATACTTTTTTTTATCCTGTTTCTCTGCTTTGCATACTTTACTTGTCTTAGTTCCTTGCACTGACTCTATACTTAACATATGTCAGATCCCATGTCGATGCTTTTGAGGCATGGTGGCATGGGAGAATGTTTTACCTGTCTAGACCAGTTCTATGGTATCTGTTGAGTAAGAGAGGAAAATAAGTCTTTGAAATGTCAAATAATTTGGTCAAGTCCACAGAACTCTCAAATCAAAATTCTTAATGACCACATGGCTCTTCCTCCCATGATACACTTTTGAAGCATGTTCTCCAGTACCAGCCAGCTCCAAGTTAGTTTGTTTCTGGGTTTCTCAAAAAGCCAGGTGTGAGAAGAAAATATGAGGCTGAGGAGGTGTCAGCCGCAAAGAAGGAACTCAGAAAATATCTCATATGTTGTCAACAGACAGACAGAATCAAATTCTAATCAATGAACATCTTACATTATTTAAACTATTTTTATCCTCCTAACTCCAAAGTGATTGACTATTCAAATGAACCTCAGTGTTCTTCAAGGCATGAGGCAGAGTGTTGCTTTGTGAAGGAAGTATGTATGTGGGACTTTTTGGAGAAAGACTGCCCCCAAACACATTTCAATTTTAATTTGATCCACATTGGGTGAAAAATATTATTTCCAGTGTTCAGGATTATTCTTAGCCAATCTGATGTTTAGCTGGCTCACCCCCCCCACATATGGAAAGACAGCTGAGTATATCTTTAGCTTATAGAATCTGAAGGGTGAATGGCACAGCCCAAGTTGTGCTTGTATAGCTATTTTCTCTTCTGAAGTCTGTTGAAGCAGACAACAAAGAAACATTTCTAGATGCTGCTTGTTTTTTTTTTTTCTGAGTCCAATGTAAATATCTGGTAGCTCTTTTACACTATATTGGAAGTGATAATTTGGCTACCACATTGTCACAGAATTTGGAAACTGTTAGGAAATATACTAGAAAGAACTTTTATTCACATTGTTGATGCCACATTCTTCTACAAATGTACTCATTGTTGTGTCCATTTGGTATTGTATTTCAACAGTCATATGTGTCCTGAAGAGAAAAATTCTATGCTATGCACACAATTTTCTGCATTTGTAAGCATGATTAGGATCCAGGGGGAAAACTGTAGCACAAGAGAAATTATTCTTCATTGACTCTCCTTCCTGTACTTGATCCATTTGTACTCCAGTTCACAACATAGCAAAAAAAAAAAATCATTCACCACAAACAAGGAGGCTTCATCCCAGAGATGGAGGGATGGTTCAACATATGAAAAACTGTGAAGTTTTAGTTAAAGCAATAAGAGAAAAAAATTATTAAGGGAGTACAAATTGGAAAGGAAAAAGTCAAACTATCTCTCTTTGCAAATGATATGATTATAAACATAATTGACCCACAAAGAAATAAGTGAAATATCACCCTTTATAGTAGCTACAAATAGCATTAAATAACTTGGCGTAGCTAACCAAAGAAGTAGAAGACATGTTTGACAAAAACTTTAAGTCACTGAAGAAAGAAATTGAAGAGAATATCAGAAAATTGAAAGATTCCCCCATGTTCCTAGATAGGTAGGACCAACATAGCAAAAATGGCAGTTTTACCAAAAGCAATCTACAGATTCAATGCAATTCCCATCAAAATCCCTACACAATTATTTATAGACCTTGAAAGAACAATACTCAACTTCATATAGAATAACAGGAAACCCAGGATTGCCAAAACAATCCTGCTCAATAAAAGAACTTGAGGAGAAATCACCATCCCTGACTTCAAGCTATACTATAGAGCCATAGTAATAAAAACAGCCTGGTACTGGCACAAAAACAGACTTGTGGATCAATAGAATTGAATTGAAGATCCTGACATTAATCTACACATCTACGAACACCTGATTTTTGACAAAGAGACCAAAAAAATTCAATGGAAAAAAGTATCTTCAACAAATGGTGTTGGCATAGCTGGATGGTCGTATGTAGAAGAATGCAAATAGATTCAAACCTATCACCCTGCACAAAACTCAAATCTAAGTAGATCTAGATCAAAGACCTCAACATAAACCCAGCTACACTGAACTTGATAGAAAATAAAGTGGGAAATATCCTTCAACACATTGGCACAGGTGGCTACTTCCTAAATATAACACCAGTAGCACAGACACTAAGAACAACAATCAATAAGTAGGACCTCCTGAAACTGAGAAGGTTTTGCAAGACAAAGGACACAGTAAATAAGATAAAATGACAGCCTACAGAATAGGAAAAGATCTTCACCACCCTACATCTGACAGAGGACTGGTCTCTAAAATATATAGAGAAACTAAACTAACTCAAGAAACTAAAGCCCCAACACATAAATAACTCAATTAAAAAATGGGGTTCTGAACTAAAAAAGGTGTTGCATGAATGAAGGAAACTCAGGGCTGGATCTCTGAGAAAGGCAGAGATATCAGAGAAGAAACACCACAGTCAGATCTCACCCAGCTGTCTTCCACCTTCTTAAGCCTTGCTCCTCCTGGCTTCTTCTGCCTGCTCTGTCTTTCTATGCCTGCCTTAAACACTGTCCCTCCGTTAAGGCCTGGCACCACCACTGCCTGCCTGGGAGCCTGGAACTCCTTCTGTAAACTAAGATGACCTCAAACTCATATTTGATTGGATTAAGGGCATAGGTCACCACTCCTGGATATTCCCTGTGCTGGGATTAAAGGTGTGAGTTACCACTGTCTGATCCTCCTAGACTGACTGTGGGTAGACCCCTCTGACATCTCCAACTGTTTTTATTATATTTGAAACAAAACCCCACAAAAAGGGAATTCTCAACAGAATTACACATGACTGAAAGGCACTTAAAAATTGCTCAACATCTTTAGCCATCAGAGAAATGCAAATAAAAACAACTTTGAGATACTACCTTATACCTGTCGGAATAGCTACAATCAAAAACACAGATGATAGCCTGTGCTAGAGAGGATGCAGAGCAAGGGGAACACTCCTCCATTGTTGGTGAGAGTATAAACTTGTACAGCTACTGGAATGCAATATAGTGCTTCCTCGGAAAATTGGGAGTCAATATCCCCAAGATCTAGCAATACCACTATTAAGTATATACCCAAAGTATAGACATTCATACCCCAAAGGCATTAACTTAACTTTGCTAATAGCAGCATTATTCATAATAGCAAGAGCCTGGAAACAACCTAGATGCTCCTCAACTGAAGAATAGATTAACAAACTGTGGTACATCTACACAATGGAGTACTACTCAGCAGTAAAAAAAAATGACATCTTAAAATTTTCAAGTAAATGGATGGATTTGGAGAATATCTTCCTGAGTGAGGTATCACAAGCCCAGAAAGATAGGCATAGGATGCACTCACTCATAAGTGGATTTTAGACAAAAAGCAAAGAATCCACAAGCTGCAAATCACAACCCATGAATGGCTTGGTATCAGAAGGAACTTAAGAGAGATCGAGAGATTCCCCTAAGAAAAGAAAATAGAGAAGATCACCTTAGCAAATTGGAGTCATAATGGGTTGCAATCAAGAAAAGTTGGGAAAAAATCTTGAAAGAAGGTGATGGTTGAGTGAGAGGAGCAAAGAGGGAGATAGAAAGAGATGGATATCTTGATAGAGGAAGCCAATGTGGGGTTATAAAGAGACTAGGTGCTAGGGAAACATTTAAGGGCTCATAGAATGTCCCTGGCCAAGTCTCCAAACAATAGTGAGGGGTGCCTAAACAGGACTTCCCCTATAATCAAATGAGTAACCACCCTAAGTATCATCATAGAACCTCCATCCAACAAAGAACAGCAGTGTGTGGGCAGAGATCCATGGGTGAGAACTGGGCTGAGCTCCTGTTCTAGCTGAGAGCAGGGGAGGAGAGTCTGTGTGAGTAAGGGGATGGGGATTGTGAGGAAAATTCCCAGAGTGATGTCTGGCTGTATTTCTAGGGAACTCACTGGATGAAGGACAGCCACTGGGAAACCATCAGGAAAAGGAGCTAGGTCCTCCAAGTGTAGGGTTCTCTTGATTGCCAAGGGCAGCATGTGGAGCCTCAAAGGGTGGGATCAGACTGTGTTCCTGTTCATGGGCTGGCCTCTTGGTGTCCATTCCCTGCAGAGGAATACCTAACCCAGTACTGACTTTGGGGTGAGAAAATCCGACTTGCCTGGACTAGATGTGTCATGCTGAGCTGATCCACCTTGGCACTTCTTGTCCTTTTGGGGGAAAGGATGTGTGGATGGGGAGGGGGGAGGGGGGGGAGGCTGAAGGCTGACTAGGAGGGATTGGAGGAGGGGAAGGAGGAAGACCAGGGGGATACATGGATAAAAAGACTTTAATAATAACTAATAATAATAATAATAATAATAATAATAATCCCAAAAGAGAAAGAATAAATTATGCATTAAAATAGTATTAAAGTAAAAAAAAAGTAATCTGGAAGGTCATTACATATTTATCTCAGGAAATATCCATTAAGTTGAAATCTCAATCCTGAACACTTTGCCCCAAATATTAGGGTACCCACATATGTAAAAGAAGCATTACTAAAGCTTAAATTGCATATAACATCCCACACACTAAAATGAGGATGGAGATCTCAACACCTCATTCTCACCAATGGACAGGTCTATCAGACAGAAATTTAACAGAAAAATAAGGAATCTAATAAATGTTATGACTCAAAAGGACATAATAGATATATACAGAACATTCAACTGAAACCTGAAGGTGCTTTTTCTCAGGACCCCACGGACCACTTACTCAGTCATAAAGCAAATATGAATAGATAAAAAAATAATGGGAATAACCCCTTGTATCCTATCAGACCACTATGGACTAAAGTTAGAGTTCAATAACAACATAAACTGCAGAAAGCCTACAAAATCATGGAAAGACTTTCTAGAGCATGATAAAGATGCATTTACAACATACCTAAAAACTTATGAGACACAATGAAAGGAGTACTCAGGGGAAAGTTCATAGTAGTAAGTGCTTTCATAAATAATTTGGAGAAATATCACACAAGCAACTTAACATCACACATGAAAACTCTATAAAACAAGAATAAGTAACTCATCCAGAAGGATTAGACAGCAGGAAATTATCAAACTTAAGCCTGAAATCAATAAAATTGAAACAAAGAAAACACTACTAATAATCAATGAAACTAAGAGTTGGTTCTTTGAGGAAATAAACAAGATAGACAAACCATTATCCTAAGTAAACAAAAGGGAGAAAGAGAATATTCAAATTAAGAAAATCAGAAATGGAAAGGGAGACACAACAACAGACACAGAGGAAATCCAGAGAATCATCAGGCCATACTTGAGAAAATTGTACTCCACTAAATTAGAAAATCTAAAAGAAATCGACAACTTTTTGAATAGGTACCACTTAACCAAAGTTAAATCAAGACCATATAAACAACTTAAGTAGACCTCTAACCCCCAAGGGGATAGAATCATTAATTAAAAGTCTCCCAGTCCTCACCCACCCCCAAAAGCCCAAGGCCAGACAATTACAGTGCAGAAATCTACCAGAATTTCAAAGGAGAACTAATACCAATTATCCTCAAATTGTTCCATATAATAGAAACAGAAGGAACACTGCCAAGCTCTTTTCATAAGGCTACAGATACCCTGATACTCCAACCACACAAAGATGCAACAAAGAAAGAGAATTACAGACCAATTCCCTTAATAAATATTGATGCAAAAATACTCAATAAGATACTGACAAACCAAATCCAAGAACATATTAAAAAAAAATTATCCACCATGATCAAGTAGGCTTCATACCAGAGATGCAGGGGTGGTTCAACATACTAAAATCTATAAATTACATCCAACATATAAATAACATGGACATAAAAAAAACCACATGATTATTCCATTAGATGCTGAAAAAAGCTTTTTGATAAAATCCAGCATTCATTTATGATAAAGGTCTTGGCGAGATCAGGGATACAAAGAACATACCTAAACATAATAAAGGCAATATACTGAAAGCTGACAACCAACATCAAACTAAATGAAAAGAAAATCAAAGAATTCTCACTAAAATCAGGAACAAGACAAGGTTGTCTACTCTCCCCATAGCTAATCAATATACTAGCCAAAGTTCTAGGTAGAACAATAAGACAGCAAAAGAAGATCAGTGGGTACCAATTGGAAAAGAGGAAGTTAAACTTTCCCTATTTGATATGATAGCATATATAAGTGATATCAAAAATTCTACCAGGAAACTCCTACAGCTTATAAACAACTTCAGCAATGCGGCAGGATATAAGCATAACTCCAAAAAAATCAATAGCCCTCCTATTCACAAATGGCAAATTGGCTGAAAAAGAAATCAGTGACATACCACCCTTTACAATATGTTTTGGGGTAACTAACCAAAGAAGTGAAAGACCTGTATGACAATGACAAGAATTTTAAGTCCTTAAAGAAAGAGATTGAAGAAGATAGAAAATGGAAAGATCTCCCATGATCTTGGATTTGTAGGATCAACATAGTAAAAATGGCAACCTTACCAAAAGTAATGTGTACAGATTCAATGCAATCCCCATCAAAATCCCAACATAATTCTTCACATAACTTGGAAAAAAACCTCAGAATGGAAAAACAAAAAACTCAGTATCGGCAAAACATTCCTACTTAATGAAAGAACTTCTGGAGACATCACCATTCTTGAATTCAAGCACTACTATAAACCTACAGTAATAAAAACAGCTTGTTATTGGCATAAGAATAAACATGTTGATCAATGAACCTGATTTTTGACAAAGAAGCAAAAAATATACAATGGAAAAAGGAAAGCATCTTCAATAAGTGTTGCTGGGGCATAACTGAATGGTGGCATGTAGAAAAGTGCAAATACATCTATGTTCATCACCCTGCACAAAACTCAAGTCCAAGTGAATCAAAGACCTTAACATAAACCCTGAATATGATAGAAAAGAAAGTGGGAAATAGCTTTGAACACATTGACAGGAAACCACATCCTAAATTACAACACCAGTAGCACAGAGCCTGAGAACAACAATTAATAAATGGGATCTCCTAAAACTCAGAAGCTTCTGTAAAGTGAAGGATACTTTCAATAAGAGAAAATGACAGCCTATAGAATGGGGAAGATCTTCACCAATTATACATTTAACTGAAGGATGATGTATAAAATATATAAAGAATTGAAGAAACTAGAGATAAAACATCCAAGTAATCTAATTAAAAAATGGAGTGTAGACTAAAGAAAGAATTCTCAACAGAAGCATCTCAAATGTCTGAAAGACACTTAAAGAATTGTCCAACATTCTTAGCCATCAGGTAAATCCAAATTACCATAACTTTGAGATACCATCTAACACTTGTAAATGGCTAAGATCAAAAACCCTAATGACAGCCTATTCTGGAGGGGATACAGGGTAAGGGGCACACTCCTCCATTACTGGTGGGAATGTAAACATGTACATCCACTTTGGAAATCAATATGGCGGTTTCTCAGAAGACTGGGAGTCACCTACTCAATGATCCAGTAATACCACTCTTGAGGATATACTCAAAGGATGCACATTCTTACCCCACAGACATTTGTTTTACTATGTTCATAGGAACATTATTTGTGATAGCTAGATCTTGAAACAATCTAGATGCTCTTCAACTGAAGAATGGATTTTTAAAATGTGGTATATTTACACAACGAAGTACTACAGTGCAGCTAAAAAAATAGGACCTCCTGAAATTTTCAGGCAAATGGATGGATGTAGAAAAAAAATCACCTTGAGTGAGGTAACACAGATATAGAAAGACAAACATGGTTTGTAGTCACTCACACGTGGATTTTAGAAGCAAAGCAAAGAATAACCAGGGCATAATTCACAACCCCTGAGAAGCTAAGTAACAAACAGGAACCTAAGAGAGACACCTATGGACTCCCCTGGGAATGGGAAACAGAAGATCCTGAACCCTTCATCCAGGAACTGATGGAACCGGAAACAAAGATCCACAGCTAAGCACTGGGCCTAGCTCCCAGTCCGGGTGAAGAGAGGAAGGAGATCATATGAGCAAGGCAGTCAAGATAATGATGAGAAAACCCACAGAGACAGTTGATCCTAACTATTAGAATCTCACGGATTCTGAACTGACAGCCGGGGAACCTCCATAAAACTGAAATAGGCCCTCTGAGTGACAACTGCATGGCATGTGCATTTTAAGGGGCCTGTGGCAGTAGGGCCAGAATTTATTCATAGTCAAAGCCAAGTCCTCACAGATGAACATTGCGCTCAGCCTTAATACTGGGGGAAAGTGCTTGGTCCGTTCTCAACTTGATATAACAGACTACATTAACTCATCCTTGGGAGGCCTTACCCTCTCTGAGTAATGAATGGGGGGGGGGGATGAGGTAGGGAGGAAGGAACAGGAACGGGATGACTGGGAAGAGGAGAGGGAGGGGGTACAGTGGTGGGTATGTTGAAAAAGTTTTAAATAAAAAAAACATGAAAAATACAAAACAAAATCAAAAATACCAAATAACAGTGGCAGCCCACAAGGGTTTTCAGAGGCTAGAAATACAATAATATAAACATATTTATGAGGCATAAGGCATTTAAAATATATACTACTCATCTTTAGATATTAAAATTAGAACCATTAACTTGGGAGAATATTAATGAGCTGTTATATGACTTTATATAATTTGAGGAAAAGTATGAATTATGCATATTTATAAGAGCTTTATACCTAAGTGTGCTTTTTAAATCATTTATTATTGTATGCATTTATCCACCCATTTATGTATCTAGTCATTCTTCCATTAGTCCATCCACCCATTGACCCACTCATCAATCCCTTTATTCAGCTCAAACATCTATCCATCTGCCTGTACATCTTTTCATTTATTTCTTGAATTCCTTCCTTCTACATCTAACCAGTCAACACATTCTATACTGTAGTTTTCACAACATTGTCATCTTTTATGACTTTATGTGGATCTTCCAATCCTGTTCCAGGTTGGATAGGAGGAAAGGATTGTCTTTTCTTCTTTTCTTTCTTTCTTTCATTCTTTCATTCTTTCTTTCTTTCTTTCTTTCTTTCTTTCTTTCTTTCTTTCTTTCTTTCTTTCTTTCTTTCTTTCTTTCTTTCTTTCTTTCTTTCTTTCTTTCTTTCTTTCTTTCTTTCTTTCCTTCCTTCCTTCCTTCCTTCCTTCCTTCTCTCTCTCTCTCTCTCTCTTTCTTTCTTTATGTTCTTTCATTATGTTCTTCTTTCTTTCTTTCTTTCTTTCTTTCTTTCTTTCTTTCTTTCTTTCTTTCTTTCTTTCTTTCTTTCTTTCTTTCTTTCTTTCTTTCTTTCTTTCCTTCTTTCCCTCCCTCCCTCCCTCCCTCCCTCCCTCCTTCCTTCCTTCCTTCCTTTCTCTTTGTTATCAGTTACTTTCTCTGTTCTTCTTTTTGACCATCCTGGAACTGTGGTCATGTCATTCTATTGCTTAAAAATAATCTATCTAGACATCTTTTCAGTCGTTCTGTTTTTCTTTCTTGTCTGTTTTTTTTGAGACAGGGTTTTTCTCTGTAACAGCCCTAGCTGTCCTGGAACTGCCTCTGTCTCCCAAGTGCTGGGATTAAGGTGTGCGCCATGACTGCCTGGCGAATTTCTGCAGTTTCAAGATGGCACCAGTTTTCTCTTCTAGCTAAGGTGGTTCTGCATGTTTATTTTCTCTCACTGTCCTTGCCACACTCTCAGCTCTTCTCATCAGTTTACCCTATACCTACTTTACAGCTATAATTGATAATCATCCATTCTCATTGCCAAGCTCATTTTGGATCCAGGTCCATCACATTCTCTAATCCTGAAGCAGAAAGCGCATCTGTTGTGAGTAAATTTGCTGAATGGGTAAATGGAGATTTACATCAATGCACTTACTTAACTATTAATATGCCATTTTCTCAAGGGTCTAATGATAATAGAAGTAATGGTGAGGACAGTTTACTTATTGATGAGGAACTACAAGGATCAGCTTTTCAACACCTCAAAAATAGCTCTACTTGTGCATATTTGTGAAACAAGGCAACTAATTAACTAAACTAGTTATCTGGAGAAGTACCTAGATGAAATCCATGCTCAGCCTTTCTATATTCAGAAGCTCCACTGTCCTAAGGACTACATTCACTAGTTCCATACTTAGAAGACACTTTTACCAGAACCACAGTCTATACACATCTCTTCATTCAACAAATTCTTACCTCTAAAATTTCAGGTCAAACATTATCTCCAGTGATGCTCTTAAGTACATCTTCTGCTGTAGTTTTATGTTTCCAAATGCTAACTATCCACACATAATTACCTTCACAAAATTGGCTAACACAAGTCAACCATTCACTATAAAGATAGGAAAATGATCAAAGCAGGATAGGAATTTGTGCATTCCATAAACATACATCAAATGAGCAATTCATAACAAAACCAGAGGTCTTCTAAAGTCCAGTCTATTTTACCTGAGTATAACATTTCTCCATAGTTTTAGGACTTTTGTAACTACTGATAAAATTCCTCTTTCATGTAGTAGCTGCATGGCATGGGTAAGATACTCTCTCTGAGCCTCATATTATTCATTGGGAATTACATATAGCTATCCTATTAATACAAAAGTTTGTTGGGAGGATTAAGAAAATCTACATAAGGCATTTGGTATAGAGTCTGTTGTGTCATATAATTCCAGGGATACTATTCCCACACAGGCTACATAACAGTCCTGTGCAATACAGAAAGCTTTTTATCATTATGTTCACTTCCATGGGATGCTTCAGATTCTCCCTTACCAATTTGCCTAGGGTTCTTCCTACCCAATCCACTCATTTTTCATGGGAAGGCTGGAGGCCTACTGAACTGGTAGATTCTTCTGTGTCCTAACAACAGCCTGGTGAAAAGGCCAATTAAACAGTGTTTCTATCTTTGAATTCCTCTGTGAGACTGATTTGGATTTTCTAACCCATGTGTATTCCCTGTACATCTACTGACTGAAAAAATAAATAGAAATTCAGCAGCCCTGAACTAATGTAATAAATACACTGTCACATGACTTTCAAATTTAAAGGGCAAATGCTATTTTGAAGGAAGGTCTTTTTATTGGATGCTGATCCAATCATCTGTAAAGTGAATAGGGAAGTAGTAGGTATAAGGATGGCACCCCTTAAGATTGAGGACATTTTAAGCTTTTGTGCTTCAGGATTAGAGAATGTGGTGGACCTGAATCCAAAATGAGCTTGGGAATTGGAATGAATAATTACAGCTGGAAAGTAGGTATAGGGTAGACATGTACCAGTCTGGATTCCTTTCCTTCTGTTCAGACATGCTGCAAGAATCCCTTAGTTCTCCTAAGATATTGGATTCAAATTTGTAAAAGAGAGTTATAAACAATCCCTCTGTTAGAGGATTGGCCCTTTATAAACAGGTAAATATGTATGGAGCAATTGTAATGCATCTGTCCTCAGCATTTGAATGACATCCCTGATGAAGACAACATGAAGAGTCAATGAGATAACAAAAAGCAGATGCTTGCTCAGTGCCAGTATGCTATAAAGTGTGGCATAAGTGGCAGCTATTTAAATTACAATATCTTATTCACTAAACAGAAAGTGATATACTGTTTGTTTTGAACTTTCTCTCCTTTCCATAGGTGATGTTTTTTTTAAATGTTCACAGTTTCAATATTTTCTTGATACACTGAACTCAAATATGGAGGAAGGGAAGACATCTAAATACCAAAACACTGATCTGGGGGTGGTGGTTATTTAAAACTTTCAAGGAGATGACATAAGATGTCTCCTGAGACACACTATTCTGAATTCAGGAAGTTTCAGGGTTAGCTTTTTTTCCCTTTCCAATATTATGTTTTCTATTTTCTTTTTAAAGGTTATATTAGGGAAAGACTAACATGGGGTCAGAATTAGGTACGATGCAAACTGGGGATTTATTTTTAAATTTTTTTTTTTGCTTTTAGATTGTAAATAGAAAGTCTACACATTGTTTCCATGGTGTTCTGCTGGAAACAAGTTTGTTTGGTCCCCAAAGGTCCCCCAAGGATTTCCTTGATGGAATCCTTGTCTCAGAGACAGAATATATTACAGATGCCAGACACTTCTCTGGGAATTGTATTGCAAAGAGATACAGGCAGAGAAGAAAATTTATACTAAACTGTTGTGGGATTATATTCTAGTATGTTGTAAATATTTGTCCTTCCTATTGGTTTAATGAAACACTAATTGGCCATAAGGCAGACAGGAAGGGGCTACCAGACGAAGAAAACTCTGGGAAGAGGAAGAGTCAGAGAGAGACACCAGCAGATGCAGAGGAAAGGAGACCAGGATGCTGTTCTGATAATAGGTACTATGGCCACTCATAGGCTAATTTAGGACTTAAGAGTTAACAAGTTATATGAGTTAACCATAGGCTGATCAGCATGAAATTAATATAAGCCTTTGTGTGGTTATTTGGCATTAAGTTGCAGCAGGGCTGCTAACAGGTCCAAACCTCAGGCTAGACTAGAAAGTGTGGACCAGAAACTTCTTATTACACTAAACCATGGGGTAATATGAGGAGACAGGCAGGTTAACTCTCTATTCTCATGGAATTTCTCTTAACCACAGTACTTTTATCAGAACTCAGACTTTAATTTGAAAACAATTATAACAAGATGACACCTGGCCTTTGGAGGATTCTAATGGGGCATGGCTTACTTCAGTTAGGAAGATAGTGTAGACCACTGTGCTGCTGTCTATCAGAGGGGGGGTCACAATGGAAATGGGGATCAAGGAGAAAGTCCAGGCAGCAAGACAAGTGGGGAATGGACAATAAGAGGAAATGAAAGCAGGAAGTGGTGAGGGAAATGGAAAAGACACATGTTGAACACCTGACCTAAGCAATAGGATGCTAGTTATGATGACTGAGATGAGGAGGTCAGGCAAGCTGTGAGCAGTGCTGGGGGAAATCAAAGGTTCTCTTGAAATAAGCATGAGATACTTGAGAGGTTATCTATAGTAATACTCCATATAAATGTAATGTGTTCTGATTACCACTGAAAAGAAGCTCTAGTTAGTGTCGTGTATGGATTCAACCTCTCCAGTCCTACTTTTACCATTTTAAGAAGAAGGGAGTAATAAACATTGCTGGAAATTTGGGCCTTAGATTAGAGTTCGGTTAATTAGATTCTGTTAACTGGGTTCAATTAATAGGACAGCTTGTGGCAATGGAGAAGGTGCTTTAGTATGGCAAATATTTGAAAAGATAAAGTCTCTGGATCATGCTTTAAAAAGGCAAATCAAGCAATGTCATAGGAGTCACATTTCTAGAGGCAAGCACCAATCACACTTCAGAGCTCTGTTTCTCAATGGCTGGAGCCCTATAGATTCAGTTTCCTTAACTGGAGACATGTAATATGCCTAAAGGGTCTGGTCCACTTTATACATATATTGTTGATTCTTGGCTCAGTTGGTAAAAATGCTTGCTGCACAACAATAAGGACCTAAGTTTAAAACTCTCAAACTCCTATATATATATAAAAGCCTGGTGTTATGGTGAATGTCACAGCACTAGGGATTTCTGGCTATACAGTTTAACTAAAACTATGATCTCCAGGTTAAGAGAGACCCTGTCTCAGGAAACTAGGCAGAGAGTGACTCAAGAATACATCTGATTCTGACTTCTGATCTCCACATATGTACATGCCCACACACATGTTAACATTCATGAACATGTACACATACACACACATACACACACACACACACACACACACACACACACACACACGCACACACACACACACACACACACAGAATAAAAGTAAAAATCATGTTGATTCTTTTCTACCTTTCTGGATGTGTCCTTAGTTACCAATGGCAACCTCTTGTGTTTTAAAAACAATTTTAAAGTACTCATATGAAGTCTCATTTTCTCAGAAATCAAAATGAAATGCAAGCTTTTTTTTTCTTTTCAAAGTGAGAAAACTTCATAACACAGTTAATTAAATTATCTGAACTGACTTAATTTAGTGCAGAATTAAGGGCTCTCAGCATGGGCTGATATCTTTGACCATAACATTAATCTGTACTGTCTCTGAATCTAATGCTCCTAGCCCTTCACTACCCAGGCATCTTACTCTCATCACTGACCTTCAACAGTGAACTCTCCATGTTCATTTCATCATCAAGTGGTGGCTCATCTACCACTTTGGGTGGGCTGTTAACATGCCCTCCCCTCATGGAGGTTGGTCACTGCTCCAGGGTTTCTGGTGCCCATTTCTTCCTCTGTGGGGGTTTCCCTTAACATCTCACCTTTTCTAATGTTGAACTATCATTGGTGATTGAGTTGTCTCTATACATGTGCATGCACTTGGCCTTGATCTAGTGAGCATTTACTTACTCAATTAGAGGTTCACTTTTCAGATCATCATAGACACTCACAAGTAGGTCAGCTTCATCCCAATTTCACTGAGCAACTGGCAGCCATGTGATCAGAGTTCCTCCACCACCTGTTTCTCCATCATTCATTTCTTATTTATTTTTGCAACTTTTTCAGTCATTCATCTATGCACTGGCTTGCCTTCCTCCATATATTCCTCTTTCAGGAGGTAAGCAGGTGTTTATATGCACTCTTGTGCAAGAGCCTGCACACATGAGTATGCACATGCAAATTCATCTGTGTGTACTTGGATATGAAAGTCAGAGGTCAACCTTAAGTGTCTTCTTGAGTTACCATCTATCATTTTTTTTTAAGATACCAGTCTCTCACATCCATCATTTCAGCTAGGCTGGCTGGCTAGTGAGTTCCAAGAATGAGTCTGTCTCTCTGATATTGAGCTGTGTTAAACACATGGTATTTTCATGAATTTTGTGTCTGCTGAAACTATCTTCTCCAATTTTCCTGACTTCTACTTTTTAAAAAAGGTTTTTTAAAACTTTTAATTTTTATGTGTATTAGTATTTATATCTGTGTATATGTATATTGTGCATTTGCCTGGTGCCAAGGGAGGCCAGAAGAGTAAGTTGGATCTCCTAGATTTGGAATTATACTTGTGAGCTGCCATGTGGGTGATAGAATCTGGCTCTTCTACAAGATCAACAAGTGCTCTTAACCATTGAACTAGACTCTCCAACTGCCACCCCATCTTCTTTCCATACTTTTTTTACTCATCCTTTTTCTCCAAACATACTGACACCTTCCAAATATATTAAATAAAACCCACAAGAGTACCAAAGAATCATAGAGAAATATAATCACCAAAACATTTAGAACACAAACAAGCCTAACCTATGATGTGTATCTTTATTTATGCATTTCTCAATAAGAGCTTTCAGAACATTTCCAGTGTAGTGCTGAGTATCAGCATTATTTCCAGCTTTCTCTAATAACTCTAGTATAAAGTATTAGTGGTTTCTTAAGCTCTTCTTGGAATTGAGGCTTCCTAGACTATGCTCTCAAAATTAGCTCAGGTATGATCTGTGACTATAGCTTTAATTATTGCATGAACCAAATTTTCCCATGGTTAATATGGTTATTGATTACAATATAGTTAGTAATCTTTAATCAGTAGGTGCCTTCTCTGAGTATTGATGTAACCATTCAAATGTCCTTTTAGAGGGGGTAATTGACAAGCTAAGCTACCTTCATTGTTGGGCCAGCTTCTTTTGGCTTCCCAATGCCATGTTCTTCCTGTTTGACTTCTTTATTACCAGTTCTGCCATTGTACTTTGCCAGATTCTTATCATCTACTTCATTTCAAAACAGATGACTGCCCCTGGGCTCACTCCAAGCTTCTTTTCTATTTTTTTTCTCTTTTTTCATCTTGAGTGATCTCCCCATCTGAAGCCTTTGCCAACAATGCATTTGGTGATAAATGCCAGAATGACTATTTCTGATCCTGACTTCCTTTGCTTCTGACTGCCATGGCAAGTTGTCCATCTTACATGTCCAAATCAGCCCCTTATGGACTTTTTAAGTGTAATACAGGCAGTTATCAGTTTTATTCCCCAGTTCTGTCATTCTCTCAGACATCTTGGTCTTAACAGATGTCAGTGTAAACCACTCAGAAGCTCAAGTCGAAACAGCTAGAAGTCATTCTCAGTTTCTTTATTACCATTTAAATGGAACTTAGCCCTCTGAAGAGGAAGTTGTGCTGGCTTGCTCTCCTTCCCCAGGCTACCACTGCTTGCTGATGTCACTCCTCTATTTGTGGCTTGTATTAGGTATCTAATTCCACTCCTATTTTTGAATAGCAATACATATCATCTGAACACATCCAACAAACCCAAACTAAGTTCATTGCCTGCATATTTGTTATTTTATGAATTAATATACAAGGGATAGAAAAAAGAAAATAAATTGTCTGAAGTGGTACTGAATGGCCAAACTAGACACGAGTGTTGTTCTGCCTAACTGTAGCTCCAAGATGCAGAAAGTTTTTCTGCCCAGAAAGGAAAGCAAGGTTTGAATGCCCATCTTGCCATTTATTGGCTATATGAGTTGCAGAAATTACTTTGTTATCCTAATCTCAGTAGCTTCATCTTTAAATTGGAGGCAAATTATTATAGATCCTTATAATAAGAGTTAAATGATCCTAGAAAAAGAGCCAAGTGTGAATATGTTTGGGTCCTTAAAATATGTATACTTAGTAGCTTTCAGCATTGGAATTATCAAAAAATAACTATTAGGTACAATTGTCTGTTTACTGTCTAATAAAGGGGCTTAGGAGCCCCAGATAACAAAAGAAAATAAGGGCCATACATCTTTCCTTTAAGAAATTTATGAGACTCTGAGAACCCATTCAGTCAAAATGTAAGATCTTGTTGTTTTGAGAAAAAAAAGAGAAGTATTTGACATTATTTATATCACATATTGTCAACACTCAGAAGCAGACATGACTTCAGGTATGATGGTACACCAAGGCTCAACTAGTTTCTTAGTTGAGGTTTCTATTTCTGTAATGAAAACTTCGTAACCAAAAAGCAAGCTTGGGAAGAAGGAGTTTATTAGACTTACACTTCGGCATTGCTGTTTATCACTGAAGAAAGTCAGGACAGGAACCCAAAACAGGGCAGGATACTGGAAGCAGGAGCTGATGCAGAGGCCATGGAGGAGAGCTGCTTACTAGCTTGCTTTTCATGGCTTGCTCAGCCTTCTTTTTTTTATAGAACTCAGGACCAGCATGCCAGGGATGGCACCTCCCACTATGGGACGTCCCTCCATCCATTGATCACTAATTGAGAAAATGTCTTACAGCTGGATCTCAAGGAGGCATTTCTTCAGCCGAGGCTCCTTCCTCTGATGACTTTATAGCTTGTGTCATATTAACACACAAAACCACCCAGGACAACTGGTCACCATGAAGCAGCTATATGGTGCCACCTGACCGATCTGTTTATCTTGTTGAATCTCCTGACAGTGGCTTCATCTTCTCTTCAGTCGAAATAGCAGTACCATATTTTATCCCAAGCTCTTCATCCTAAATCCATGACTAATGATGACAGGATTGGTGGGGTCACCTTTAAGTTTTGGATTTGTAATTATGAGAAGAAGAAGGAGGGAACATGCTGATTGGCAAAGTCTTGTGCTATGGGTCTTCCCTGAATATGGCCATGGAGGAATCTAGGAAAGCTCATGTTCAAGAAATGATGTGTTCCAAGATATTCCCAGAATGTAAGTATTGTAATTAAAAGAGAGAAAGAATACAGGACAATTGGAAACAACTGATTACACTATATTTACCTTCCTACTATATTTTCACTCAATATGCCTATTTTGGGTCCTAAAACCCTAGGAATGATTTGTTTCTTCTCTGAAATGGAAGTTAAGAGCCAGGGCTGCATTCTAATCTGAGCCTAACTTTGAGAAATGGAGGCATTCCTGTTAGCTGTAATGAAGAACAAAATGCAGATTTATTCTTTGGAGGGAGGTGGAGGAGAAAATGACCATGAGAAGTAAACCTGGGAGAAATATACTTACTTCCTCAGACTCGGATTCCATAAATGACTATGATATCTAGTTTCTGCTCCCAGTTCTCACTGTCATCAGAAAATGCTCTTTATAGTAAGGATGGTCTGACCTTACCAGAGTCCTTCCCTATGGGTCATCTGTTGGTGAAAACCATCCTTCTCTAAGATGTGGCCATATCTGCTGGGTGGTACATTAAGCTACACCCCATGGAGGAGAAAGAGCTATGAAAACAGACTCCTTCCCCAGGAACTGAGCAGGAACTGTTGTCCTAACTCTCCATCAGAGGAGCACAGGAGCCAGGCAGCAGCAGCAGCAGGTTCCCTGCACTCAGCACTTTCCTTATAGAAAATAAGATCATGAAGTGACTTCCACATCCTGTCCTCATCTGCTTACCCCAGAGATCAAGCAGCCCTTGCCAGTCAATGTGTTTGTCCCATCTCTCCTACATTCATTTTTCTTCTGGTCATTGGAAAAGACTTAACCAAACAACTCACATTAATATTTCGGATCCCTGAAAATGTCCAAATGCCCCAAAGACCCCCTCCCCCGGCCTCTCTTATCACAATGCCCCCACCACTTACTTTAAATCAGTGCAGAAAGTGAAAATAACCTGGAGCTTTATGCATTCTGGGTCCTTGTTGTTAATCATTCCCCACTGAAGATGATTAGGTGATTTCTTGAGCATTTGTATTTCTGGAACAGTATGGATGTTTTCTTAAAGGAGCAATTACATCAATCTACCAAGGAGCTAGCTTTAAAGCAGAGGTCACCTATAGGTACAACCTCAATTAATTAGAAATTTGGAATGACTGCAGTCCTGGTAAAAGCTTGTTCTTATGTTTTAAAGTGCAAGGGCAATGTACTCTGGAAAGGATGCTCACTAGCTCAGGAGTGTGTGTGGAAATCAGAGACTGCCGTTAAGTGTCTCTTTCTCTCCCACATTATGTTTTGAAGCAGGGTGTTTTCCTGAAGTTGGAGCTTACCATCTTGCCTAGACTGGCCAGTGAGCTCATTGACCTGTGGGTCTCCATAGCCCAGTGCTGCAGGTATAGATGTGTACAAGTGCACCTGGATTTTTCCTCTGCTGCTGGAGATTTGAAATCAGATTTTCTTGTTTGCACAGCAAGCACTGTGTACTCAGTGAACCACTTCTCAGCCCCACTCACCCATTCCCACAGTGACTTTAAAAACCATATAACCCAGTGTTTTCCAGCTGAGGCGCATCTCCCTACAAAGAGGACATTTTATAAAGTGTGAAAATATTTCTGGTAGTCACAATTCCTATGGCAAAGCTGATTTGCTATTGATATCTAGCAGATCAAATGTGGTGTACATAGAACACTCTCACATAACAGCAAATTTTCCATTTCTAAAGGCCAATAATATCAAGATTGAGATATCTGACCTTGACAAGAATGGATTGCGGTTGTCTCACTAATTCTTTGATTTGCATATTTGCTTAGCACTTGACTATGGAAAGGCCAATATGTATCAGGCACCAGCTGTATAAACTGAGCAGTTCAGTCTAGATGCCAGTTCTGTTCCCAGGGTGATGATAGTCTGACAGCAAACATCAGCAATAAGTACACACACACACACACACACACACACACACACACACACACACACACGATCACTAAGAAGGTAATACTGCCACAAATACAAAAATTAAGGAGTGTATTTATGCTAGGACTTAGGCCATCTTAGCTAAGAGGACACCTGAAGTCCCCTTGAGAGTCAACATTTGCTCTGAGATCATAAATGTGTATGTGTGTGTGTGTGTGTGTGTGTGTGTGTGTGTGTGTGTGTGTGTGTGAGAGAGAGAGAGAGAGAGAGAGAGAGAGAGAGAGAGAGAGAGAGAGAGAGAGAGAGAGAGAGAGATGGGGAGAAATCAAAATGCCTTGAAAAAATGAGTAAGAGCAGTTAGAGTACCTGGCCTGGCACAGCAGTTGGCAAACCTGTTTTGGAAAAGGCCAGATGGTAAATATTTTCAGCTTTGTGGCCCATACAGGTTCTCTTACTGTTTAATTCTCCCATTGTCTTGCACAAGCAGCCATACATGATGTATAGACAAGTGGGCCTCAATGGTTTCCAATAAAATACTGTTATAAAGTCGGGCTATTTCCCTGATGTCTGGTGTAAGACCCTGTAGGACATGAGAAAGGATTTGAATTTTAAGTGCCCATGGACAATTTTAAACAGTGGAGTTAAAAATGACATTTTGGACTATCTTTCACAAGAATAATGCAGCTACTGTCTTGGTGGCCTAAGGCTCATCATCTCTATGGTCCAGAAATTCCTGGTGTTTAAAATAGAATTGGCCAGTCCTCCTTAGATTGATGTTGGGCTTGGGCGACACAGATGGAGATAGCGAAGTATAGTTTGCAAATGTGAGTTATCGTGACTGTTAAAAGTGTTCCCATCTGCAGAGGCCCCGAGCTCTACCATGCATCTGTACAGCCTTCTAGTATGAAGGATGGTGCTGATTCATAGCAGGAGGAACTTCCTCAAACTCAGGAGGCAAATTACTCACTTGCCATCACATAAGGAAAAGCAGTTGTGTTTGGGTTCCCGCCCGCCCGCCTGCGTGTTTTCAGCTCAAATATAGACTTAGTGCTCAGTGCCTCATGGGGCCTGCTTCTCCCCTGGTAAGCCCATAAGCTTTATTTTCTCTGCAGAGGACTCACGTCTCCATGAACAAAGTCATTTTCTTTGCCTCATGTATCCTTGGCAAATGTACACACAGTCTGGCCTGGAAAGTGTCTAGTGGATGCTCAGAGTAAAAGAATCAATGAGAAGACGTGTGCAAGGTCCTAGGCCAACAGGTGGCAGGTCTTCAAGGAAAGAGCAGAGACACTTGGGAAAGTTCTTCTATTGTAAGAGGCTAGGCCAGGTCAGGGGCTTCTTACTTCTTAGGGTAGTGCTCAAACTCCTTCCTATGGTCGTCCAGGATCTGGCTCAACATTATATTTCTCCTTCTTCTCTTAGGATGGCCTCTCTTTCTTCTCTGGTCACAGAGTTTGCCCCAAACACTAGGCACATATTTCCTTGGGGTTGTATTTACAAGCTTTAGAGTTATCTCATTTTACCTTTTTCTTTGCTTGTCTAGAAACTTCACAAGTCTCCATTAAAGCTTTCATGGACAAAGATCTTTTTCTCTTTCAGACTACTACCCATTTCTTTTTTATCCCTTTATTCTGTTATATTTAATGATTGAAAATGTACCACCTGGAATTGTAGTCTAAAAACACTTGTTTATCTGTTGACTTTCTGTCTGACCCCACTAGAATAGAAAAAAGTTGAAGGCAGAGATCCATCACAGACATGCATGGCTGTTTCTTTGAGTCCTGCCCATATATAGTTGGCATTAAAATAATTGTTCTAAAAAACCAAGAAGTCCTAAATGAGGATGAAACTGATGCTAGACTCTCCCAGGTAGCCGGTCACTTGTGACCTGTCTAGTAGCAACTGAGCTCTGTGACAAGTGACTGGAGCTTGAAATTTGGGCTCTAAATTGTGTAGACTATCTTAGAGTAAACTAACTACTAAGACAAATGAACACTCACATTTTACTGACTAAGACTATTTTTATTTCTCATTAATAAAACAATGTATTTTGGGATTTGTTTCTATTAATGGGAGACTTCCTCCACACACTGTTATCCAGAAACCCAGGCTCTGTCATATGAAGTTTCTGGCCCTGCCTAACCCTGAGGTCCAGACCTGCAGTCTCAAATAATCACACAAAAGGCTTATATCAATTACAAGCTGATTGGTCTCTGGCTCCGGCTTATTACTTGCTAACTGTTACTCCTAAACTACCCATGATTATCCATGTGGCTTGGTACCCTTTCTCAGAGCAGCATTTTCATCTTCTTTCCTCTGTGTCTCCTGGTGTCTATCTCTCCTCTTTCTCTTCCCAGAGTTTTCTAAGTCTGGTAGCTCTGAACATACTTGCTGTCTGCCTTCTGACCAATCAGCATTTTATTAAACTAACAGGACAGACAAATATTTACAATGTACAAGAGCATACTCCCAAAGCAGGACTCCTTTAGTTTTGTGCTTCTGTCATGACTGCTCGGCTCCCAGTTTATGTTGGAGAGAGAAAAACTGGAGAAGGCATTTCCATTTGCCATAACCCAGGGCTCAGAGAATTCTTTTCCCCACTTCTGTTTTCTTCTGTTTCTTTTTCATGGATCATGTCTTCTAGCTGCAAGAAAGACTTGCTACAAAAACTGCTGTACAAAAAAATATTCTGTGCTCTCCATTCCAACTGCTTTTGGATGAACTAATTCCTCCATTTTATTTGATTTCTCCTAAAATGACAACTTTGCCCAATATGAAGACCTGCAAATAGCCATTAGAGATTCTTAAGATTTCCAGCATGTAAATTATTGCCTTATATGCAAAGCCCTTCCAAGCCACTAACATAGTCACATTTTTTTTTTTTTTTAATCATCAGTCCCAAAGTAGCTTTCCTGATGCTCCCAGGATACTCGCTGGTTACCAGTGAGTCAAACATCTCTGAAATAAGATTCTGCTGACGTTTTTTCATGCATTGATGATTGCTAAGAGTCCTGAAACTCCTTCTATTCAAAGTCACCAATGATCTTGTGAATCTGATATTCTTTCTACAGACTCCATTCAAAATGCCTCGTCTGCAAAATTAGACACCAAGGAAGATGCCTTGCTGCTTGGAGTTCATGATTTTCTGAGCTCTTCATTTTCTGTTTTCATCTTATGTTTCTGACCATCCTTTCTCTGTCCTTTAGTGTCTACTCAATATTAGTGCCACTTGATTCCCTCTCTCCTTATTCACAATGTTTTCTGCTGAGAAATACTTTTATGTCTGAAGCATTTTGTATTACTTTCCTATATTACTATAATGAATTACCATCCACTACATAGCTTATAATATTAAAGGTTTATTATTTTGTCTTTCTGGTGGTCAGAAATTCCAAAATCAATAAGTTTATTGGTGAAGTTCCAGTTGGAGACTTTGAGGAGAGTCTATCTAATGCCTCTCTCCCTGACTCTGTGACTCCAGCAGTCCTTGGCTTGCAAGTAAATCCAATGTATCTCTTTATCTCACTTTTTCTGTATTCTTTTTTCTCCCATGAAACTCACAACCAATGGTTTCATAGTACACTTTAATTCTACAACTCTCTCATGTGAAGAGTTCAATGTAATAATATATTCAAGAAACCTCTTTTTACTTTGGTTATATTCAGACTGAGGAGTAGAACCTTGACATATTTTTTGGTATAACACTACTCAATATACTATACCTTCCAAATTTATAACCCCTTCACCAGATTTTCTTTTGGGCTCTCCAAACTATATTTTCAACTCCTCCATGTTTTTAGCCACAAGACTCAGAGGAACTTCATATGTTAACAAACTAGCATTTAGAGTTGATTTCCTAAACTATGATTATTCTTGATTCTCTTTCATGGGAGATGGCTCACCATCTGTCCATTCTTCCAAGCTAGCAGCATGAAGCACATCCTGGATTTCTTCATTTCCTGCCTCCCACCTTCAATCAGGCACAGACTTCAGTACATATAGCTGGGAAATATCCCTCAGACTCCTCCACTGCCAGCATTTTCAACTTATTACAAAACTCAATATTTTTTTTATTCCCAGCTTGCCCACAATTTCTTCACTAGCTTCTTCCTCTAATTTCTACAGTTTATTATTAGAACTGTTAGCAGAATTTTCCTTCTAAAGTTTGATTCTGATCATGGGAGAGTCTGTATTTCTAGATCTAAAATTTGAATTTTATGAAAATCTTAGAATTTTTTGGATTTAAGAAATGCCAGACACAGCATGTTCTGTAGGTCTAGCAGTACATTCTGGGACAACACCCTTATTTCAGACATTGAAGGGTGACATGCATGAATATTCACATGAGGAGGGATAAAGATTGTGAAGAGATACTTATAAGTTCTTCTGTGTTCACCTCCAAATTAACTTGTGCCAACTCATGAAGAAACCTTCAGTTGTTAGGTTTTAGAGTTGCAAGAAGGTAGATGATGGCTTCTAGACTTGTACATTTTTTTGTAGAAATTTTTACTGGTTCCTGATGGTCTCACTCATTGGATTTTTAAACTAGTTTCTTACAACTGACTTCTGACTTCAGATATGTGCGTACCTATCACAATAGTTTTAAATATTCAAAGTGGAAAGACTTTAGGATAAACATACTTGCATAGGTATGTGCTCCTTATTGTGTCTTAATGTATTAACTCACAATTTTCATTTTTTCTTATCTTGAGCATTTGACTTTGAATAACGTGGTCTCTAAGCTAATAATTAGAAATAATGTGGCATGCAAGTCTTCATAAAACACATTTCAGAATTTTAAAGGATCATCTCTACCCCTTTCCCTTTGTTCCCCTAGTCTCCTTCTTACCCTATGCATAATCATGTTACCCAGGTAAATGCAAATCCTTGTATTGTGAAGTCAAGTTCTTGCCTCTGCCAAAAATCCCCTATAGTCCTATATTTCTGGAAATTAATATTCATTCAACAAATGTCTATGGAACCTAAAAGTGAAATTTTATTCTATGGTAGAAAACAAGACAGGAAAAATATTAACTTCATATAACCTACATTATCTGCCAAAATATCAGCCTGGATACCCTAAAACATCTGTGTCACCTGCTAGGTCAACATGGCACAGATTTTGTAACAGCAAGTTTGTTTTCAGTGCCAGTTTCTGCATTAGGATAGAATAAGTTACAGGGCAATCATAACTGCGAAATCCTAATGCAATGCAATTCATCACTACTTTAATTTCACAACCATCATCTGTCCCATGTGGTTATAAGGAGGCTTCCTCTGGACAAATACTTATACATTCATGGCAGCAGAAAGGAATACTTAATGATTAAAACAGTTAAGTCTTACAACTCCTAACTACAGGTGACACACTACACCTGGTTGACATTCTTTGCCTACATTAGGCCATAGACTTCACATAACTTTTTGGATATGGAACTATACTTGGGAAAAAGTACACCAGAATATCAATTATATATCAGTAACACAGCCAGAGAACAGTGTTATGAATATAATCTAACTGATTTATGCAGAGTATACCCAGAACAGAACAGGGTTCAACAAACATTTATGGCGAGAAGCTAGAGTGAACTCTTATGTTTTGTGAGTCATATAGCATCTGGCACAATAATACAACCTCTCATACTTATTATAAAAGTACCCATAGATGTATAAGGAGTAAGCCTGGATTTGCAGAGAGAAATGTCAAGCCCATAGACTATATCTGACAATTCCTTACCATGGGGGATATAGAGAGAATTTAAATGATGATGTTATTTAAGCCAAAGTCTTAATGCTGAAGAAGGGTAGCCTCATGACCACTGAAGAGGAAGCATTCTAGACAAGGAAGACCATGGGCAAGAATCCCTTCAAGTCATAACACCTTCAGCACAAAAACATTTACCTGTGTAGTGAAACACAGGCAAAAGAAGAGAGGTAGATAGGAGTCAGGTTGTTTTGTGTTTCAGAGCCTTTCACACAATAGGTGTTCAGAAAACATTTTAGGAGTTTTAAGTTGTTATTCAAATAAATTAAACTGTCTATAATCTTTGCTCATCCCTATGTGAATTAATTCAAGTCATTCATGCTACAATAACTTTCTGCCTTGATCCATTAATTATATTTCTGCTTTATCTTCCATGAGGAGATCCAACCATACCCAAACCCAGCCTCTAGTATGTGGTTTGAAGCAGCAGATCTTTTAAAAGCAGGCCTTCTGTAATGTAAGATAAGGAGCTAAGGTATTCTTGCTTGTGGTACCTAAGAGGGAGAGCTATAATATTTATGCCCAGCTGATAAAAGGAGGAATGCTCATTACAAATAGCATTAGATATATTAACAAATATGGACACTATATTCACATATTACAAAGACATACATCCAGGTCAACACACACACACACACACACACACACACACACACACACACACACACACACACACACACACACACACACACACAAAATCAAATAAAAATAGCTATAAAATAGCCAAAGAAATAAACTGAACTGACTCAGGACACATATCCCACACCCTCCTCTGGCACCATTGACATTGTCACTAATGTCTACCATCTCTGAAAGAAGACTGCTTTGGCTGGAAGCCCCAACCACTCATGTAGTGTTTACCTGGTACAAATAATGTTTTCTAAAACACATAAACCAGTTTTCCCCAAATTGTACTTTGCTGAGTAAATCAATAATTTCAGCTTCTAGGCTCAAGCAGTGGTTTTGAAGATGGAAGGTGGAGAAGCTGAGTGAAGGTTGGTTAGGGAGTAGAAAGATGCTGGATAGTTTTAACCATTTGCTGGATGTGGAGAAGAGCGTTAGAAAGTAGTACAGGTTCCTCCCCACACACAATAAAGTATGTTACAAAGATACTGGGCAAACAATAACTACCATCGAGTCCTGTTTTTCCTCACTGTCTGCACTCAACACTTCAGTATGCTCTGTAGGTATCACTTCTGAATTTTTTTCATCCTGCCTCAGCCCCAGTATCATCATAGCATCTCCTAGACCTGCCATTATCAACTCACATTTGAACTAATGTATTTGCTTTAACATAGACCCTCATTGGTTTTAATAGAAAACCTAGGGCCAGATATTGGGTAAATGCTAAAAAATCAGAGAGGCAAAAGAGCCAGCTACGAGAGAGAGACTTCTTCCCTCTACTTAATCCTCAGTCTGAAAAAACTGAGCTCCTGTCTTCTCTGACCTTCTAGTACACTATCCACTCAACCATATCACCTCCTGTCTCAGCCTCCCTAGTGCTGGGATTAAAGGCATGTGCACTTTGCAAGTACTTGAATCAAAGGCATGATATCCCAAGTGCTGGAATTAAAGGTGTGTTCTTCCACCACCAGGCTTCTATGGCTAGCTAGTGGTTGGCTTTGCCCTTCAATCTTCAGGCAAGCTTTATGTTAGAGCATACACAAAATATCGTCACAATTTGCCTCCTCACTGTTTTTTCTGATTTTGTTCTTGCCACAGTAGCTTCAAAAATTCACTGCTCTAATCTCAGCTAGAGTGAACTCCTTAAAGAAAGGAATAATGTCATCATTCTGCCTGGAACCTTCTGATAGCTTTGCCATGGCCACAATGCCCTAGTAATATATATCTGTGAGTGATTGGGTACTAAAGAGTCATTGAACCCTTGTGTTATGATTTGCATTTTGATGTCTACTCCAACCAGATTCATATCCTTCAACTTAACACCCAGGGAAAACCTAGCAAAAGGTAAGGTCTTTGTGAGATGATCAAGTCATGAGGGTTTCACATTCAGGATTGGGATTGTACCTTATAAAAAGGACATGAAAGGTTATATAACAAGGTACTATCAACAAAGCAGAGAAGTGGTCCTCATCACACACTGGATAAACTGACACCTTGATTTTGAACTTGCCAGTCTACAAGTATATATCTTTACTGCTCATAAGTCATTAATTCTAAGGTAGTTGTCTATAGCTACCGTAATGATGTAGTAGTGAGTAGTCTCTGAGCTCATCTTCTCAACTATTTTATTCTAGGCTCCCTAAGCATCCCTACGGAGTGTGTCCATTCTCAGAGTCCTTATGCTAATTCATTCTTCCAGGATCATTTTTGTAAATCTTTCCTGATTTGGTACATCTGGCCACTCTGAGTTCTGCTTACATATCCCCTTCTCAGAGAGATCATCTGACCATCTGATCATCCACAAGAGCTCCCAGTCAACTGCTTTCTCTTATATTATTATCTTCAACTTACTTATCTTTCTCTAAAATATCCCTTTTTATTATTTCTAAAGTTGCTTCTTATATATTTTGTCTTGTCCAATACTTTATCTCCAATGTTTCAGAATCCATGCAGGGTAATGTAGGCACTTAAGAAATGGCTATTGAAGGTCTGAAAACTGCTTACTAAGAATGGCAACTTTATTGAATACCCATGCACATGTTGGTTATTCATTCATTTGCTTATTAAGTACTCCTCACTGCTAGTCACTCTGCTGGACACTTCTGGTAGAGACAGGAAGATGTACTCCTGCCTTTAGGTCACTTGAACTTTGCAGAAGCAGACAGATTTTCCCCTGATAAGGCAAAGGTTTCAGGCTGGCAAGTACAAAGCAGATCTGTGAGCAACAATGAAGTCCTGAAGGAGAATGGGGCAGGGAATAGAAATATTAGATGATGAAGTAGTCATTTCTCAGAAGATGGAGTCTTTGAGTTGGATTTTTAAAAAATAATTATGATATGGTTACTGTAAAAGGGGTTTGTGAGATAGGATATTAAGTTTAAAAATCAATTTGGCTTAAATAAAAATGATACAGAAAGCTATATATGTATTTCTTGTTCTGTGACAGTAGTCAAAGTGTAGAAAGAGACAAACTTAATTGAGAAAATGCGTTTGTAAGATTCAATTGTAAGACATTTTCTTAATTAGTTATTGATGAGGGAGGATGAGGCCAGTTGTGAGTAGTGTCATCCCTGGGCTGGTGGTCCTGGGTTCTATAAAAAAGCAGGATGAGAAAGCTATGGGAAGCAAGCCAGTGAGGAGCGTGCTTCCATAGACTCTGCATAAGCTCCGGCCTCCAGATTCCTGCCTGTTTTGAGTTTCTGTCCTAACTTCCTTTGAAGATGAACAGGGAAATGAACATGTAATCTAAACAAACGCTTTCCTCCCCAACTTGCTTTTGGGCCATAGTCTTTCATTGCAACAATAGAAATCCCAAGATAAGCCCCTTTGTAGCATCAGATTCCAATGGCTTAGAAATTTGACTGAACCTTGATCTGTATGTGGCCTCAGACACTAATGGAATGAGTGAAGTTTCCTTCTAGATAAGCCTGAAGTTAGCCTGTTTTAATTCAAGTCAAGACATGGGGTGAAAGAACTGATTTTTCTGACTCACGGGATGAACTGAAATAATGATTGTAAATTGCAGAACATTCTTCTAGCAAACAGCAGATGTTCAGGACCTGCCTACTATTGGTTATCTGCTGAGCCCTCTCTAAAATAATCTGAGCATTATAAATAGAAACCAGTTTTTCATTCTTTGGGGTGCTATGATGCCCAAACTCAGTGTACCCAGAGATCAGGGAAGGGGCACAGGTGTAGCTATGCTCATTTGCAGAAAGAACCTTGTCTGGAAGTAGCAAAAGGTCTCTGGCTCTGATCTCATTTGCTTGCACACACCAAGGCATAATAACCACTAGAAATTCAAGCATGGCTTTCTTGTCTTCTTTGTTGCTCCCCTTTCACTGTATGGCACACAGTAGTTGCTTAGAATGTATGTGTTGGGGGAAGAGGTGCTGTACTGCTGGATTTTAAACTTATTTCCAGTTCAAAAACTTTGTGTTCTTAAACTTGAAAGAAAGTTGTTTTTGTATTTTAATGAATCAACCCTGCCAAGCCTCAGCCATTTCAGGCAACACGGCCTGAAAGAGAAAAGAGAAGAACGTATCTTCTTGTGAGATAACTGTAGTGAAGCTTTGGAGAAGGAAAAAGGGTTCCATTTGGAAGCGTGGAATGCTATCTCCTCATTTGTGAAATAGGAGGGGGGGCTATTACTACTCAACACATTTGATTTTTTTTAAAATATACTCAGCTATGGGAAGCTTTTGAACTCACTCCAATCTTTGCCCACAGATGGCATTGCTGTCTCTGTAGAGAGAACATGTTGAGAGAGATTATAGAGAGGAAAGCAGTTACTCATCTCTGGAAGGCAGTGGTATTTAGTCCATCTCTTCTTTCCTGATATCCCAGACTCTTTGGAATGCTCTCTCTAGAAATCTACTCTACTACTCATCCACTGTGATTCCTCAGGTAGAGGGAAGATCTCATACGAGAGAGTGATAAATTATGCTGTTAATTAAGTGGTACAAAAAGTGGTAAGAGGTGAGAGACAGAGCCTACAGACAGCAGCCAGAAGATGATACATTATAAATAAGACTCAGGCACACCACCATTAGAATGTTCTGTCTTTGACGTCTGCACACAGATTCCACATTTTGGCAGTCAGTCAAAAGCTTGCCTACAGATTTATTTCTCTACCTTGTCAGAAATGAAACTGTCCTCTGGCTTGCACCTGCCAGAAGCATAGTCTCCATACCTTGTCTTTTAAGTCTTTTAATTTCTCCTCTCTTCTCTTGGTTCAAGAAGGTAAGCTGTCTATAGGCTGGTTCTTTGAATTTTCTTCCATCTTGTCAGATAGTAGAACTCACAGTTTTACTCCCTAGATCCCAGAGTTATGGTGCTTTGGAGACAGAATTTGGGGAAGAAACTAGAGTTAGATGATGGAGTGGCTATCCTTATAAGAAGAGGAGGTGACTATAGAGGCCCAACTTCATATAAAATCTCATCATTATCCCTACCTCTACCCCTATCTCCCTATCTCTGTCTCTCTCCTTCTCTATCATACAAGAAAACACCAAGAAGAGAGAAAATGGTGACATCTTGATCTTGGATGTCACTGATTCTAAATCAATGTCTTGTTCCAGGCACCCAGGCTAGAATCCCACAGGCTAAAAGAAAGTACAGGTGCAACTCAGTTTTTGATCTCCATGGAAGTGAGTTTGACATATCCTTGGAAGTGTCTATGACTAGTTCATATTGGCATAGCATGGAGGATATAATCATAATCAAAACTTATTAAACAGGTGAGGAGCCACACAAACATGCTTTAGGGAGTTTCCTGTCCCCACTACCATCTTCTTCTCCGGCTTGTTCCTGGTTTTTGCCTTTGCCTCACAAAGCATGAACATATTAGCATATGCGGTAAAGCAAGGAAGATCAGGCTGATGATGTATAAACAATTAAATCTTTCCAAAAAAAAAAAATGCTGGAAATAGTGCAGCCACAAAAAACTCCAGACCTTCCCGTGCTTCTTTTTGCTCATCTCCTAAATCAATCTTTCCTTTGACTTTGTGGGTTTTATATGAACTTTCTTGATTATTTTTTAAATGATTTAAATTTTAAAAATTAAATTTATTTTTTTGAGATTATAATTTATACACTATTTTCCTTTTCCTCCCTCCAACAGCACCCACATATTCCTCTGTGCTTTCTTTCAAATTTATGGACTCTACTTTTATTGTTGTCTCTCTCTCTCACTCCCTCTCTCTTTCTCTCTTACATAAATACAATCCATGAAAACTTTACTTTTAAGATAGACATGTAGAACACTTCAAATAAAATTTTAGATTTCTGAGTTCTCTAGAAATATGAGGTCTAGAAACACCAAGCCATCATAACCAAAAAGAACTGCTTATGGTGTACCTTATAGATGTGGTATGCAATACCAGGTTGCAGGGTTCTTACCAGTTTTCGGCTGCTTATTTTTTTTTTTTATTTTTTTTGTCTGAATATTTTAATTAAATTTTACATTTTATTTCATATACTAGCCACAGTTCCCCCTCCTTCCTCTCCTCCTGTTCCCTTTCTCCATCTCCGTTTTACATTCCCCTTATCCACTCTTCGGGTAAGGTCATCCATGGTAGTCAACAAAGCATGGCATTATCAAATTGAGGCAGAGCCAAACTCCTCCCACATGCATCAAAGCTGAGCAAATGGGTTCCAAAAATGTCAGCTCTTGTTCCAGAGATAGATCCTGGTCTCACTGCTCCGGCCTGCAAACAGATTGAACTATATAATTTTCGCCCAATGCAGAGTCATTCCCATGCAGGCTCCCTATCTGTTGGTCTAGAGTCCGTGAACTCTGTGGGTTTTGCCATCATGATCTTGACCCCCTCCCCTCCCCTTGCTTATATAATTCCTTCTCCCTTTCTTCAACTGGACTCCCAGAGCTTGGTCCAGTGCGCATCCACTTCCATCAGTTACTGGATGAAGGTTTTAAGATGACACATAGGATACTCATCAATCTGATTGTAGGAGAAGGCCAGTTCATGCACCCTCTCCACTATTGCCTGGAGTCTTAGCTGAGGGAATCCTGTGGATCTCTGGGACTTTCCCTGGCAATAGGTTTCTCCCTAACTCCATAATGGTCCCCTCTATAAAGATATCTCTTTCATTGCTCTCTCTGTTCCTCCCTCAACTCGACCGTCTTCATCCCTCATGATCCCATCCCCTATCCTTTCCCACTCACTTCCTTTTCACCCAAGAGCTCTTATCTATTACCTCTTCTCAGGACAATTTATGCATCCCTCTTAGGGTCCTCCTTATTACCTAGTTTATTTCATTGTTACACATAGGAATTTCTGAGTTTGGACTTTTGCTTTTCTGTTTTTTTAGTCCCTGAGGTCTAGGACTCCCATCAGAAGGCCTTTGTAGCTGCTTTTACACTAAGTTCTCTAGACAACATTTCCAAGTCCTTAATTGTTGCCTCTTTCAGATTCTACCCTTCTATCTTTCTCCCACTTTTTTGAATTGAAGCCTTTCCATCACTGCAACAAACTATAGAAATATTGAAACATCAATATCATTAATATATCATTAATATAGATTAAGAAGTTAATATGTGGATTGTCACTGACTAGCTCTGTCAGGTGAGGTCAGGGATTCTGCTACTCAGGTGGGCAAGAACCAGGGGTGGACAGATGCACACTAGGTAGTAGTGGATCTGAATGCCAGTTTATTAGCAGAGCATCAAATCCTTTATAGGCCAAAATGACATGGAAATAATGCTCACATAATTGCCTCAACAACAATATTCACATTTCTTAAACAATTCACTTCCTCCATAAATCAAAAAAGCACAAATGCAGTCCCAAAGGCTCCCAAGAATTCACAAAACCACAGTGGCACATGGTACATGAGAAAAATTAACTCAGTATGTGACAGATATGAGTTCATGTAGGAAACCTTGTGGTAGGCCTTGTGGTCAGCATGGCGACCCACCAACCCTTTGTGCACTCTCCTGAATTCTTTCTGTGCACCAGCCTTTTGATAAATGTACATGACCTGGCCATGTTCTTTCTTTGCACACTTTTTCTCCTCTTCCCAACATTTGCTCATAAAAGTCCCTCTCTATCAATTGGTCCATAGTAAGAAGCCAGCTCCAATCATAGCATTTTTTCCTCCAGGCATCTCTGCACTTATTAATTTTCTCTAAAGGCTTAGTCAATTGTCTAATAATGCTTTCTCTTTGTTCCCTACTTGACACACACCAGGGTGGTCTTGCTCTAGCTAATTTCTCATGAAAAGGAAGGGAGTAATATGACACTCTTTCTCTTAAATAATTTACCATCTATTGCCAAATTTATCATATACTCCTGTATAAGGTAAAGGGTCTGGAGTGGTCAGAGGAAATTTGTAAAGTCCTTTCTATATAGGTGGTTCCAACCAGATATTCTTTATAAACCATTGTCACTTGCCATGCATTGATCTTGTGGGGAGTTTTATGAAATTCCCTCTGTGTGTATTCATCAGAATTCTTACCCATCGGGTGGCCATAGGAATCTGTTGGATTGGGTTTTCAAGCTTTCTTAAGAAAAGCCACTTGCAAGGTATTGGTTTCTGTTTGTGTTTCTTCCACAAACAACTCTTTATTCTTCAAATGAGTCATCAAACTTCCCCTATCTGATTTCCTTTTAGGACTCTCCTCATAGCTCTAGTGAGGGGGAACTCAGAAGGTGAAGACTCCTTCTTTTCTGGGAACCCAGGAGTGGTGGTCATGGGAGACTGAGCATCTGTAACAGTCCATTGTGTTCCTGTAAGCTCATGCAGCTAGCAAGAAAAGAAATCACAGTAGGAAAAGAACACACACATCCTTCTGCAGGGGAGACCAACTTCCTTGAAGTTTCTGCCTCAGGTCCAGCAGCAAATTTTCCAGCATGCTATGCAGACTCCACTAGAGATGCCGTGGTAGTGGATGTAATAGATTCATAAATTAAACAATATACAGCAATAAGAACCATCCTCATACCACTCTGATACTAAGAACTCTATCAATATTTGTGGTTGAACAAGATTTATTAGATTCATGTGCCATTGACTATATGTGAGGCATTGTTCTCTGTGGTCTACAAATATCAATACTTCTAATTTTTTTAAATGACATTTAATCCTGATGGTATTGGAAATTTTCCTAATCAGCATTGAGATCTTGGCTTATTCTGAAACATTCTGACTTGAGCAAGCATTTTGGAATAATATCGCAATGCCAAGTATACATGTGTGTTAGCTGGAGACTGCAACAAGCACTCTGAGAAACACAACCATGAGGATCTGTGTTGGCAGAAATTCTCTTAAATACACCAATCCAAACTTAATATTTATTAAAATATATACCAACACTCACGATACAGGTTACAGCTTAGGTAGACGCCTGATAGACTGGGTTATCCACGTGGTGGATGATGGATGCCGATGGATGCCGAACTGGTCTCTCCAGCAGTCTGGAACCAGGAAACAGGGCCTTCCAAGATCCCAGCAGCCCCTTATGAATAGGGTTGGCCATTCCCTCTTCTGGAGCCCAGGACCCTGGATAGGCATCTTCGGACCTTATCAGCTGACACCTGAATCCCACCACATCTCCCCCTTTTGTCTAACTAAGAAGGTTCTAAACTAAGACTATATACAATAGGAATTATTATGAGCTAGTATCTAGGAGAAGATAAGGCACAAACTACAGTTAAAACCTAACACATATAAAGTACATCATATATTTCTAGAATATTGGTAGATGGTATGGTGTATAACTTACTTCAAAAATGTTGATCTGGGAAATTGAAAATTCAACATCTGAATGTTCCTCACTAAGGAATAATAGGGTAGTAATCTTAAATACCTATTCTTCAACCCCTACAAGGCCTGAGAAGGAAAATGTATCACCTGAAAGTCAGAAGCACATGCAAGTAGTAGCTTTCAAAATTTGGGAGAGGACAGCGACACAGCTACTTGGACAATCACCTATGGTTTTGTTTGCCATTGGAGAATCCATCATATTGGCTACAGGCCTATGGTATCTGACAGATCTTTTCACAAGTAGAGCATTTTTGGAGGGACTGTCTTATCCTGTCCAGGCAGGTTTCATCAGTCTCCACACATCATCTTGTTCATCCAGCTTGGACATCATGTGTGTACTGTCAGCAATCAAGATAAGAGCAGTTCTTTACCCAAGGAGCCATTCTCTGCCAAAAGGACAAACTCCAAAGGAGCGTCCTTGATGCTCAACACCATCTTGGGAAAGGAGTAGTGACACTAGGAGTCATCATGTCTCTCTCAGCCAAATTCCAAATAATAATAAATGTTAAACGCCATATTCTCTGGATCTATGAAATGGTTGAAGACTCCTGTCTATCTATGATATTTTAACCTGTATCTGAGATGACTGTGACATGGCAACTTAAGTAATGTTGACTGCAGTTTTTATCATCCTAAGGATTAAAACCTGTACTATAAAATTAGATTACCTATAAAGGGGTGTATAATCTCTGACTTTCAGTATGACTATCAAACATTAGTCAGAGGTATATATACAATGTAAAGTGGTAACAGTATTTTAGATATGTATATACATATATACCATCCAAACAAAGTTATATAAAACATCTTGTGCATATATCATAACTAGTACAATCATACATTATCTCTAGTATAGTTAAATTGAGGTAATAATTGTATAGTGGATATAACAATAATGTGCAAATATTTTAAACAGAGGTAGAAGCATATATAAAATATAAGTTACAGATTCAGTTTTATATCAATGTACAAGTTGCTTTGGTTATATAAAGCAATTTCAGATTTAACTTTGTACCAATGTACACATTGTCTCAATCAAACATAAAAATGATTTCACATTTGTATCAATATATAAATAACTATGCCATTGCAAATTGTCTTTAGCTTAGCCCATATATTTGGCTAAAAATTGTTTATAGGTAGGTAGAACAATCTACCTTTATCTATCCTATCTATCCCCTTTCTCTTCTTCAAAAGAGATCCTTGAGGTTCTATTATTGTTCTGTCCTCAACCCAATTTCAACTTATAACTATTCTATCAGAATAATTATTATCCATAACCCTCAGAGCACAAAACTTATTGGGAAAGGGGGCATAGTCTTTCATAAGGTTGCTTCCTGCTGACTTAAGGGCAATGGCATCTCTCTGGGATCCAGTAAAAGCTAAAACAATGGTTAGATCCTAATGGACTGACTATACACATCCATAACCATTCTCAGAGTACTGGCTAAATACATATGGAATTATTATTAGAAATGTGACCCAAAGGATAATGATAGAGAGCTATCCGTTTTTGAATAATCTATTTTCTAAAAGCAACCATTGATTGATGTACACTAGGTTCTCGATTTCTCTATTTCTGCCTCTGTTTGTCTGTCTGCCTGTCTCTTTCTCTCTCTCTCATACTCTCTCTTTTATACCTGTTTCACCAGTAGGAGTTGTTGTGGTGGGGGCCCCATCTCAGTTCCAGATTCTTTGTAGATTGCTGAGAGGAGGAAGTGTTATTTACAATGGAAAACTTAAGCATTGTTGATACCCAAAGAAGATATTTATATCCTTTATGACTTCAGAAGATTGTATGCAGACAGGATGTTTGGAAGGTACAGATACAGAGAGAAACAAGGTTCAAAATGAAGTCACAATAATATTGGCCCCTAAACATTCCAACTGTCTTCTGTCTCACACCAGGTGGCTTTTCTGATATGAGACAGAATCTCTCACATTTTCATTACTAATATGCTGGGGTTTAGAGAAGGAGAAAGCCACTTGCCCCCACTCCAAATCCACCCTATTAATAGTCAAATCAGGACCACAATTTTTTTTTGAGGTGTAGATACAAGATGAAAAGCAGTAAGATTTGAGAGATTACCCAGTACTGCATATTTGTATCAGTTGGTCTCATAGTCCATTGTTTACATTCCTTCATCATCAATCTCTCTTCCATTGCAGTCAATGTCTTAAAAACAGTTGTATCCATTTTCCTGTAAAGACAAAATTGAGACCCTGCCCAGTTTATTAAATTTGTTTACCTTATTATGTATCCATTTGTCATATCAGGGATGCGCAATTACTTCTCCTCCTCAGGAAGGGACTCCTTTTTGAGGCTGACCTTTATTAATTTTGTTGGTACCCATATCTTTTCTTTTTCTATTGAAACAAAAGCAAAACCCCTACCCCATTGAAGCACATATCCCAGCTTTCATTCTGAAGTCAACACATCCTTGAAGTAGATGGGTTGATTTATCTCAGAAGATTTCTCTATTACCCAATGTCTCTCAGCAGCTGCTGTTCCTTTTCATCAGCGTTAAGAAAATTCAAAGTCAATAAGGCACTGTGCAACCTCTCCCTGTGTTTTCTCATTTCTCCTGTTTATAAAGCATCTCTTTCAAAGTGCGGTGAGATCTCTCTACAACTGCCTGTCCTCTAGGATTGTGCGGTATCCCTGTAATACACTTTATATTATAAAATCCAAAAATCAGTTTCATTTTTTGGGAAATGTAAGCTGGAGCATTGTCAGTCTTAATTTGAGTGGGAATTCCCATTATGACCATGGCTTTCAGAAGGTGAGTAAGTACAGCATCAGCCTTTTCAGAACTTAGGCAATTGCCCATTGCATTCCAGAGCAAGTATTAAAAGTATGATGTACATATTTCCTCTTTCCGAATTCTGGGAAGTGAAACACATCCATTTGCCAGATCTCATTTCTCTGTGTACCCTTAGGATTACTTCCAGCAGGTAAAGACGGTTGGTTATAGAAAGAGCAAGTGTTACAGTTCCTTTGTATTTCTTTTGCTTGATACCAAGTGATGGAAAAACTCTTCTTTAGTCCTTTGCTATTAACATGATGTTTCTCATGAAATTCTGTGGCCTGTAGCATGTTTCCTATCAGCAACTGATCAATTTCATCATTACCCTGTGCTAGAGGGCCTGGGAGACCCATGTGCACCCTGATATGTATCATGTACATAGGATGTATCCTATCTCTGATGATATCTTGTAGTTGTATGAATAGTAAGGTCAAGTCTGTATCATCAGGAATGAAGTCAGCAGTTTCAATATGTAAAACAACTCTTTCTGCATACTGAGAGTCAGTAATTATGTTGAGGGGCTCTGTGAAATCCAACAACACCATAATAATTACATATAGTTCTGACTTATGAACAGAGTTATAACGGCTCTGAGCCACCTTAATTAAGTTTTTCGATTTGTAGCCAGCTCTTCCTAAGTTGTTCACATCAGTATAAAATGTAGGAGCTCCAGAAATGGGTTTATCCTATACCACATGAGGAAAGATCCAATTAGTTTCCTTTATAAATTGAATTCTTTTGCTTCGAGGATATTTATTATTAATCTTTCCTAAAAAATCACTATAAGCCTTTTGCCAGGGTTCACTGTCTGCCCATAATCGATCAATTTCTTCATTAGTCAAAAGCACAACAATTTATGTAGGGTTCTTTCAGGTCAATTGGCAAAGTTTGAATTTACCTTTAAAAATCAGATCAGAAATTTTTTCAATATATGTTTTCAGCTTCTTGCTTGGCCTATGTGGCAGAAATATCCATTCTAATATAATGCTTTATCTTTGCATTAAGATTCCTGTTGGAGATTGTCTAGAGGATAAAATAACCAGTATGCAATCTAGGTCTGGATCCACATGATCTACATGTGCTTCTTGAAGTTTCTTTTCCACCAACTCTGATTCTTTCTTGGCTTCATTGGAGAATTCTCTTGGACTTTTAAAGTCCTTTTCACCATCTAAAGTCTTGAACAGATTAACTAGTTCATAGTTTTTTATACCAATAATGAGCCATAGATGAGCAATATTCCCTAGTAGCTCTTGAAAATCGTTGAGTCCTCAATTTATCTCTATTAAATTTCACCTTTTGTGGCCTAATTTTCTGTAAACCTATTTTATATCCTAAATAATTGATAGAATCTCCCCTCTGTACTTTCTCTGGAGCAATTTGTAGTTCCCAATCAGGAAATATTTTTCTTTAGTTCTTCAAACAATGTTTCTAATGTTTTTGGGTTTGGGTCTGCCAACAAAATATCATCCATATAATGGTAAATGATAGGTTGAGGGAAGTGCTTGCACAGTATTTCTAGTGGTTGTTGTACAAAATATTGGCATAAGGTGGGACTATTCAACATTCCTTGGGGAAGGACCCTCCATTGGAACCTCTTAGCTGGACATGAATTATTAAGATTAGGCACTGTGAAAGCAAATTTCTCTTTGTCCTGTTCCTGTAAAGGTATGGTAAAAAAACAATCCTTCAAATCAGTAACTGTAATAGGCCATCCCTTAGGTAACAGAGAAGGCAGAGGAATACCAGATTGTAAAGAGCCCATAGGTTGAATCACTTTATTAATTGCTCTTAAATCTGTCACCATCCTCCATTTTCCAGATTTCTTCTTGACAACAAAAACAGGAGAATTCCATGGACTGGTTGATTCTTCGATATGCTGAGCCTGTAACTGCTCTTGTACCAACTGTTCCAAAGCCTGAAGTTTTTCTCTTGTCAAAGGCCATTCTTGAACCCAAATAGGTTTTTCTGTTAACCATTTCAAAGGCAGTGCTGTGAGTGTCCTTTCAGGTTCTGTGGTTATTGGGCAATTCTTTTGTACAACCTGAACGGCTGGTGAATTTTCTTCATAGCACCTTAAAGCATCATTTTTGGAAACATAATTGAGTCTCCCATTGATATCAGAACTGGGAGGGATTTTAATCTGGGTATTCCATTGCAGTAGAAGGTCACAACCGCACAGATTCACTGCTATGTCAACCATATATGGCTTCAACCATCCTTTCTGATCTTCTGGTCCTAGCATTCAAGCCACCTCACGCTCACCTGAGATATTGTTCCAACATCTGGAAATTGAATATCCACTGCCTGTAAAGGCCATCTTGGATGCCATGATTATGGGTTTATGATCAAAACATCAGCCCCCGTGTCGACTAAGCCCTGCATATAAATATTATCTACCATTATTTTCAATTTTGGTCTTTGTTTATTTAGAAGTCTGCCAAAATATTCATTTTGTGATTCTTCTTGGAACTTCCAATTTCTCTTTTGAATTTATTCTATTATCCAATGCTGTATGATCTTCTGTATCAGAAATTGGATGCTGTACTCGTCCTGAGAATGCTGGACTTCTACTGTGACTAGATATGATCTTACCTTCCTCGATTTTAGAGTCTGATTTTTGGGGGCTTCTTTGGGGAAGCCCCTGAAAGGTGTTTCCCGATGGTAAAGGGTTGCCTTCTTTGTCCCTGGTAGATCTACATTCATTGGTCCAATGTCGTCCTTTGCCATACCTTCTGCATAACCCAGAAGGCAATGGCCTTCTTTTCGAATCAAACCTAAAATGAGTATTATTTCCAAGAATACCTTGGGTACAATTCCATCTTATATGGTCTGGCTTGCCACAGTTGAAACAAGTGATGCCTTGGTTCCTTACCCTAACATTAGCTATGGCTTGGGAAACCCAATTCTCCTCATTGCAATGGAGAGATTCAGCATTGATTGCGTACTGAATCTATTCTTCTATTGGTGCAGATCTGATGTTTCAAGGTATAAACATTCTTTTACATTCCAGATTAGCATGATCAAAGGCCAGAGAAAGTATTAACTGCTTCATAACTTCTGGATCTGATACTGCTCTATGTACAGCCATGGTAAGCCTCTGTAGAAAGTTGGTATAAGGTTCTTTTAAGCCTTGTTTGACCTTTATAAGGCTCAATTTTTTGACCTGAGTCCAAAATCTTTTCCTAAGCATTCAGTGCAGCAGTATGGAATAGCAATAAAGTATCCTCATCATAAGTATTTTGAGCCTTCACATCAGCAAACATGCCTTCACCAGGGATTTGGTCCTTAAAAACAAAGAAACCCCTAATTTTTCCTTGTTGTTCTAAGGTCCTAGCCTCTTCCCTAAACCAGCTTATCCACTGCAAATTCTGACTTTGGTCCAAGACAGCAGCAGTTATCTGCATCCAATCAATTGGTAAGAACTGTTTTTTTGTTTTTGTTTTTTGTTTTTTTGGTTTTTTTTGCTGACCATGAATTTAGAAGCTGCTTTGCATACATAGAGTGTATACCATGTAATGATATTTCCTCCTTAAAATACTTGATTTCTTTCATATGTACTGGCTCATAACTGTACTCTACAAATTCTGAGGATCCCCTGAATGCTTTCTTTGTCTGAACAGTAGTGTTGGGGAAGGTGGTAGTCCCGTCACGTTTACCACCTTAGGTAGAGTATCTCCAGTACCATAATATTCCATCGGTTGACCTGAGCTGTTCTGAGCATAAGATGCATTACTACCCTTTTACAATACTGCAATATGGTCCTCCCATTCCTGAAGCTTGGATACTACTGGCTTCCATTCCTGGAGTTTAGATACTATTGATTTTTCTAGAGCTTGATTTTACTGATGAAGCAGTCCTTCCAAAGACCTCACCAAACCATCAATTTTTGATCTACATCATTAGCATAATTAATGATTTTCTTGTTCTCGTCATTAATGTAGTCAACAAATTTCTTGTTTTCATCATTTACATAGAGCCTATATTTTTCTTGTACAGTGTTATCCATATCCAAAGAGGAAGCCTTATCTGAAAGCTTGTTGTAACCAATTTCCAGAGAATTAATCTTATCTGCCATTTTACTGTTTGAAATTTCCACATCATTCATCCTGGACATCAATCGTTGATTTTCATATTTCACCTCTTTAACCTTATCTGCCATTTTAGTATTTGAAATGTCCATATCACATATCTTGGACATTAATTGTTGATTTCCATATGTCACCTCTTTCATCATTCTCATATTTTGAAACATAAAATAGAGAAACAAGCTGAAAAATAGTAGGACTGGGGTATTCAAGCCTTCAAGATATTCATTCAAGAATGGCTCAGTCATCATGGAAAAATGTGACCTGAAGTCATTAATGGAATAATTATCAGCCATTACCTCAATTCAGGTGCAATGATGACATTTGGTCAGCAGGTGTCGCAGTAGTGTTCAAAGCTCTATTCACCAGCAATATGGTGGATGCAGGGACTCTCAGCAGCACAGCACCAGGCTACCTACAGACCCTATGTGGTCTTAAGGGGCCTCAGCAGGCAGAATACAACCCTTAGAAACAGCAAAATCTCACAAATTAAGACAGGATGGCAATCAGAAGGTTCTTGGTGGCACCTGTGGCAGATGAGCTGTTTTTTTGCGTGTGCACAGAGGAATTTACACTCACCTGGTCCCAGCTCAGTCGCAGACAGTGACAGCACTTGCATGGAGGTGGGGCGAGACCTCACTTGCATTTGTAGATGCCTGATAGACTGGGTTATCCATGCAGTGGACGATGGATGCTGAACGGGTCTCTCCAGCAGTCTGGAACCAGGAAACAGGGCCTTCCAGGATCCCAGCAGCCCCTTATGAATAGGGTTGGCCACTCCCCCTTCTGGAGCCTGGGACCCTGGGGAGGCATCTTTGAACCTTATCAGCTGACATCTGACTCCCACCACAGATCTGTGGTAGTTTGATTGAAAATTTCCACAAAGGCTCATGTGTTTGAAAACTTTGTCTCTTGTTAGTAGTATGGTTGATGAGATTATAGACTCTTTAGGTGGTGGAAACATGCTGGAGGATGTATGTCACTGGGGATTGCTTTTGAGTGTTTATTATTTGGCCTTTCTTCTTGTTTTTTTAATGTTTTCTGTGTATGGATAAAAATATGATCAGCCAACTCCTTATTTCTGCCACCATACTTTTTCTACCATAATTTTTTCCCATGCCTTTCTTACCATAATGGACTATCTCTCTGTAATTATGATCCAAAATACTTTTCTTCCATAGGTTGCTTCTTGCCAGAGTGTTTAATCACAGCAACAGAAAAGTAACTAATGCAGAGTGTCTTCATTGAAGATTCAAGGAAGACACTAAGATACCCTGAGAAGGCTCAGGATTTGTATAGTCTCTCCGCATATTTGATTTCAATTGCTATTTTCTATTAGCTTTCTCTAAGTGACCAGATTCTTTGTCTTATTATTTAAAGAGATCAAGACATGGCAAGACATACTTTTCTACCATTGATGTTCTATACTAGGATTATGGGGTTTCTTTGTGTTTTATGAATACAAAGGGTTATATAAAGGACAAGAAAGGACAAAGGAAGCATTTTACTTTAGGGCTGTGTATGTCTGGCACTTACTATCCATTATTTCATACTGCCTTGTTAAGATGGACGTTTTTTCCCTTTTTGTATGAGTAAAGATGGAATCATATGTTCAAGCACATAGAATTAGGAATGTTAAATTGAAATTTAAATGTATGTGGATCTATCTTTAAAGTTTATTTTTCCTCACCTATTTGGTACCATGCTTTACTATATAATGACATTAATTATCATGGAAAGGGAAACTGTCACATATTTTTTTTCAGAAGAATTGAGAACTCTTTGATGAGACTGCTTTTGGTCCTTCTTATGAGAATTACTGAAGACCATATTACAAGGTGATTGATTTATGAAAAGATTCACTCTATATTGCTATCCTGCCCTTGAAAGAAGTGGTTTAATTTAGAGTCTTGAAAATAGAATATCTTTGGAGTACATTTCTAGAGAATCAATATAAAAGTGAAACCATAATGCATTCTAAATCAATATAAAGAGGAAACATTGTATTTCTTTGTAATACATGCAATATGGCTGCTGTGTTGAGTGGTTATGGAGATGAATATGTCTAGATGAATATGGATACCCCTGCAATACCTTTCACAGAGGACCACCTTTTTGTTTTTGGTTTTTTTTTCTGAAGATCTCATATTAGAGCAGTTTTTGTTCTCTAGAATCATAAGAATAGAACACAGAGGTCCCATACATGACACACTCTGATTCCTCTATTATTAATATCCTATGTTATTCTGAAACATTTGTCACAATTAATGAACTATGATGAAACATTATTATTATTAGCTAATGCCCATGTGTTTAATAGATTTTTCTGAGTTTCTCTCCAGTTTCCTGTTTCTGATGAGGATTCTATTCCAGATACCACATTACATTTAGTCATCCTATTTCCTTAGGAATTTGGGGGGTTGTGATATTTTCTCAAAATTCTCCCAGGTTTGATGACTTCAACAGTTTGGAGAAGTACTGGGTAAATAATTATGGTGATGGTTAATTTTGTCCATCAACTTCCTGCATCTAAAACAAGTTAAAGACATCTCTGAATACACCTGTAAGTGATGTTCATTACTGTGTTATTCAAAGTGAAAAGATCCACCATGGATGTGGGTCATATCTTCTGGTATGGCCCAGATAAAGGGAGGTAGAAGGGAAGGCCTTTGCTTTTAGTTGCCTCTCTTCACTCTCCTTGGTGACTTCACTCACAGCATTGTGGTGATATATTGTGTATTTAATAAAGTTTGCCTGAAGATCAGAGGGCAGAGCCAGCCACAGATTTAGCCATGAATGTCAGGGAATGGCAACAGAGGAAGAGATCCTTTTGGATCTCCATGAGTTGAAGGCCAAACAGAGCCAGGCAGTGGCATACAACTTTAATCCCAGCACTTGGAATCTCATGCCTTTGCTTCCAGTACTTGGGAAACACACATACCTTTAATTCCAGCACTAGGAAAGTTGAAACAAAAAGTGATACTGTGGGGGAGAGGAGGAAATAAGGTGGGAAGAGGTAGGAGTTCAGTTCTTCACTCAAGCTCCCCTTCCATTTCTACTGAGGACTCAGAGGCATCAGTCTGAGGATTCCTGAGGAGTTGCTAGGTAAGAAGTGGCTGTGGCTTGTTCATCTATCTCTCTGATTTTAGCATTTTCCCCAATGTCTGGCTCTGTTTTTTTTTTTTTTATTATTATAATACCAAGTAGAATTTGTGCAATACAGCATACCTTTGCTAATACAAATCCCATCTTATTCTGGTTTTCAAATATGTCTGCAGGCTACTTGGTCTTCAGCATCAAATTTTGACTGCAAGCTACGGTTGTCAAACTTGTCCAGTGTCAATACAGCCATTATTGAACTATCCAGACTGTATTAGATTGCCTTGTAACTTAATAAATCTCATTTAAATATGGGATTTCTATGGATCTATTCTTTTGGGGAATCATGTCTAATACAATTACTCAACTAGTATTTTTTGTTGTTTATTTTATGATTAAGTCTGGGGTTATATGTGTTTAGAAGAAAATCAGAAAGTTCCACAATTTTATCAAATGGCATGAAAGTTTCATATTATCAGTGCAACCTAATACTGTTGCTATTAACTTCGTGACCTGAGTGCTTGTCAGATTTTTCCACTGTCACATTATTCCTGCTTTCTATATTTTGTACTTTGAAAAAGGAGTTATTTTACAGAGCTCACTCTCACCTAGTGGGGAGCTACATTTTGTCTTGAAGGTAGAGTGTTTACACACATTACTTCAAAGCTTCCTGCATGTACATTTGCTTCCCTACCTCATTTATTTCATTCAGTCATTTTTTTATATAAGTATAGAATCTAGAAAATGTATTTTATACTTCAATGTATAATTTAATATTAGTTTTAAATGTTGCTTTGGCCACTGGACTTGGTTGGTCTATCCCTTTGAATAAACTCCCATCACTGTAGTGGGATTTGGGGGCCATTAATTTCTATATGGACTGTTATCAGTGTCAAGTTTATAATTTTTATGATTTGCTTTTGAATTGCTCAGCTCTATACCTACACTTCCGATGTTCTATTAGATCTCTTGGCAACTCTGTGTCATCTAATGAGCACCATGCTGTATTTCTGGTTTTTCAGTCGCTTGTTGGCTCACAGGGGTCTGAAGTCCTGTTCCTCTCCCATCCATCTATCCACCCCCATAGCCACATTTGAATGCTGTCTCTATGTAGTTTGACTATGTCACTGAGCTGAAAACTAGAATAGCAGCTCCCACAACAATTTTCTTCCACTCCATCACACTCCTCTAAGGAGATATATCCACTTACTTTCTCACCTCCCACACAGTCCTCCTCTTGCTCGTGTCTATCTCCAGCACCCTACTGAAATATCTCATGAGCAGGTCTCCAGAGATCTGCACATTGCTGTATCCAACAATCCAATAATGCGTATGTTACTTTGTCTCACAACAGTTTTCAGCAAGATCTTTTCTTCCTTTAGCTCTTTGAGGTCTAGTTTCTCCTACTTTTTTTTTCACCTCCCTGAAGGCTCCAGATTAATTGGGTTGACTTAGACTATAAATGTCATAGCTCCAGAGGTGAAGCTCTAAACATCTCCTAACTTAGCGCTTCTCTCAGGTAACCTCTTCCTTTCAGCCTTATAACCACAAAGTGTTGAACACATTTTACAAAAGCCTGTTGTTGTTTGGTAAAGCTATTTAGAATCAGAGTCAGTGGGGACTTTGGGAGGAAGTTGTTGGAGAAAGGCTCATAGGAGAAAGACTGGGCACACTGAGGACTACTGTGCTGCCATCACGACCAATCTCAGGTGAGGCAAAAGACCATGGAGTAGAAACCACACGGAGAGATGAGGACAGATGTCTGAAAGGTCTTCCCAAGTTTTTCGGACACTAGTCAACAAATCTGCTTTTTTTTTCCTGCTAGTTTGAGGTTAGGTACCCCTGCAGGCCTCACAGCCACTGGGCATGATCCCTGTGAGAAGTGAAGATAGTGCCATCTTTGCAAGCACTGGGTCAAAATCTTACAGAGACTGACCTCATGATTTACTTCTCTTAAATATAGTACAACATATGACTTTTTCAATAAGAATAAAAATAATATTAGTGTAATATGATAAAGAGTTCAGAGCCTAAAAGGAAGGATATGTGATAAGCATAAGAATAGATGGGTAGACTTATTGGTGGAGGATGCATAGTATATCAGGTAGGGATGTATTCTGTTCACTGTAGGATTAGGCCCTAAACAAAGCTCAGGATATTTGGGGGATGGGATTCAGGTAGAGGTTGGCTCCTAATAGAACAACAAAGGATCACCAGGTTGTTTGATCACTTTTATTCTGGCATTCCAGGTGAGTAGTCATCATTCATTTCTTCTGTTGTAGAAAATAGGCCTATGTGGTTGACAACCTTAGATTTTTCAATGCTCATTCTAAGCTATGCTTCCTACATGTTGGATTTTAGATTTGCATTCTTTAGCTCTCAAATGAAAGGCTGTTCACCCAATTTACAATAGGGACATACATTAGGAGAACACATAGCAAAAAGATGGAAATGAAGTCCAGTACAAGAATGTGTGCAGGTGCTACTTACTGACAAAGAGGATTGGTTGTTGCTCTGGATGAATTGACAGTTTGCATTCTCATGTGCTGGGCTACATACTCAGGATAATACAGGGAGTAACATTCAGTCTTAGAGCTGAAGTTGGTCATCCTTTAGAAAAAAAACAAGAGTCACAGAGGAATGAAAGAATAGATGAAACAGTTCCAGTTTATAACAAGGTGGGCCCTTGACATGATAAACAATAAATCTGACTTTAACTTGATCAAGTCCCATTATGAAAAACAAACAGATGGCTTATGGGCATTTGGAAAAAAACAAATCACTTGTAGCTAATTCGGACTCCCAATAACTTGTAGATAATGTGAATTTACAGCCTTTCTTTTAAAATTAAGTTTGTGTGATTGGCAGATGATAAAATGCTATGTAACAATTACAAGCAACAACAACTGTAATAATACTAGCATGAGGGCAGGCCCTACGTATCTGATTTATAATAGTTTCCCTGTACTTAAAACAGTGGCTGACATACAATGAGCAATCAATACATAGTCTTTGAATGAATTAGTTGCTCATATATATTGAACACTGTGTGTCAGACAAAAATGTGGTGGTAAAATTCATCATGATTAAAGATGAGGGTGACAAAATTTTCAAAGCAAACTGTGCCAAGAATCATACAAACATGTTTAACACTATTAACTCTGTTTACAGCACTAGATCTATGGGCTGAGCTATGTCCCTGACTCAAACTTCATATGTCATTGAATATCGTAGAATGTGATAGTATATAAATACAGAAATCTTTAATGAGGTAATAAAGGTAAAATGAAAAAATTGGGGTGAGTACTAATTAAATCTGGTGGGTGTCTTTATAAAAGATTGGAATCCAGACACGGAGGAAGACTATGTGCAGAGTATCACGTGTAAGGCAAGGTGAGAATCTTCTGAGGAAATCAAGTATGTTGACACTACGACTTCAGATTTCTAGAACTGTAAAAAATTAAATTTTATTGTCTAAATCATTCAGTCTACTTCATGGCCCTTGTAACCACCAGGTAACCCAAAACCAGGCTTCTTCTTCCTGTTCGTTACGTTAGACAATGCTATGTAACAACTTATTTAACCAACAGGTACTCATGAGCAAGATGGCTGCCTAAAATACAAAACATTAATGGTACCTTGTGTCATTTTACATTTCTTCCAACATTTTGCACCCACATTTAATATTTGCTCTTTCACAACTTGCTGCAATTAATTATTTTCTTTCAAGCTTCAGGAAGCTTGTCTGAGTCTCTAGCACTTGGTATTTGAGGATAGCCCCACAGGATGCTAATCAAAGGTCTTATAAATGCTCATGGGGTCTTAGCATCTTTTTTTACTTAGTGTCATCATTTGGCCAGTGACACACCAGAGTGATATAAAGCAAAGATTATCTGTTCATTCAATAAACTCACTGGAATCCTAATTTCTACTATGCATGACTAAAGCCATAGAAATGTGAAAGCTGCTATATATTAATGGGTGAACTGTGGGCAATAGGGTATCTTTGCTCTGTAATAAAAGTGATGTTACAGTCTTCTTCAGGAGGATTGTGAGAGAAGAGCTTATGCAATGAGATGGTGCTGTGTCAGTGAGTAAGAGGGCCTTAACTTTCTCCTTGGTTCCACTAAAGACTTTTGAAAGGCTTTTTAGCTCCAGGTCACTCTAGCTCTACCCTTGCCATATGTATGTATGTATGAATGTATGCATGTATGCATGTATGTATGTATGTATGTATGTATGTATGTATGTATGTATGTATGTGTATTTGTATGTATGTGTATATGCATGCATGCATGCATGCATGTATGTATATCTTGATATATCTTTAGATAAGTCATAACTACAAACTCTTCTCTGACACTTTGATATGTAAGTCTTTTAAGAAGCATTTTGCCAGGTTAAAGCTCAATAATGCTCCTCCTAAGGATCTGGGACTAATCCTTTTGTAGTATACCCATTATAAAAGTTTGCTCCACAGGTCATGGTCTCTGGGAGGGTGAAAGCCTTTCTGATAGACACAATGCTCCATGTTATAGAGCATTCTGTGTGAAGATACTAAGAAGTCTACTTTTATCTGTGATAAGACCAATTAGTGAGGACACTTAGCCAATGGTCTAGTTCTTAGACTCAAAGACTGTGTGTTGTAATATAGACCTTAGACTGAGTATACTATTTTCCTCTCTAATATATTCCTGATCAAAGGTTTATTCACATGTTTAGGTTGATTTTGTATTGTTTTTCCTCTGACACCAGCATACAGTAAGTTCTCAGTAAGTCTTAAACACTCAGCATATTACTGTGCTATACTTTCTAACTTCAGAAACCTCCCATGAGCTTGGAGAGGTACCTCAGCTGGTAAAGTACTTCCACACAAGCATGAGTTTGTTTTTCCAAGACTCATGTAAAAGCTAGCTATGGTGGATACATTTGTGATCTCAGTACTGGGGAGGTAACATAGGCAGATGCCAAGAGTTCACAGGCCAGTTAGTCTAACCAAATAGGTGTGCTTTAGATTCAGTGAAAAACCCTAACTCAAACAATAATGTAGAGAGAAATGCAGTAAGACACCTGAGAGAAGCTGTGTCTGCAGCCTTCTCCCTCCCTGACGTTCAACAGGGTTCTGGTCACCATACATATGTTGGTGTTTGTTTCCTTTATAGTGTTCAGTGCACATGGGTGACACACTTTAGCAGCCCACGTGTGTATAAGCTGAGAAGTCTCTGGAGCATGGGGAAACCTTCTAGGCCTGGGGGCCACAGAGCTGTATATGGTAAGCAGAGACCCAGGGTACACAAAAAAGGGAAATTTCATCCTCTGCCACAGACCCTGAGTGGAGATAGCTGCAGGTATGTGTCAGTCACATAGAAACTGTCAGATTTGATACTTATGCACTCTAGGCTTTGCATTAGATTAAAAGGTAAAAAAGACTCTATTATCCACTGACCCACTGCTTCCATCTGGTAGATTCCAGTATTATAGGGCCAGAAAGAAACCATTTCAGTCCATTTCAATACGTCATCATTTTCAATTTTTTTTTTTGTTGTTGTTTTTATTTTTACTCTAACCCTGTGCTTGAACATGGTTTTTTTTCTTTTCTTCTGATATCCTACCGTTACTGTTATTTTGTGGCTGGCTGGGCGGCCCTTCTCTCCTTGTTCTTTTGCTCTTATCTCTTTCTCCCAGATTTCACCTTCTACTTATCCTCTCTGTCTGCTAGCTCCCCCATCCTTTCTCCTGCCTCACTAGCTCTTTATTAGACTATCCGGTGTTTTAGGCAGGAAAGCAACACAGCTTCACAGAGTTAAACAAATGCAACATGAAATAATGCAAGACATTTTTGAGATATCAAACAAATATTCCAGAACATAAATATAAGTAACACACCTTAAAATAATATTTTATACAATTTCCCCATCATGTTACCTCATTTTTTACAATGGTTTTATTAGCATATATTAGTTGTACATAATAATATATCTAACTATGGCATCTTCAGACATATACAAAATGTGTTTTTATTCTATCAACCTCCAATTACCCTCTTTTCCCCTCCTCTCCTCTTGATTTCTTTCCTCTTCCCAACTAGCCCTGCCTTCTAAATTAATGTCTTTTTTGTTCTTGTTAAACAAATAAGTCTGGTTATGGTTACTTACTTATAGAAATGTGAATGAGGAATTATTTACAAAAACATGGATGAGTTTTGTTTTGCTTTTTTCAGGAACATGTATGAACACCTTATTAGTGGCTGCACAATTGCAGGACGTATCCTTCTCTCCCTCCATTAACTTTGTATAAACTTTAGAACTGCTGCATTTCTATTATAGGATGTTGGCAACTTTAGTCTTATCCAGATAATCACAGATGTTGTGAATTTAAGAGTTTATCAGCCATGATGTATCGAGAAATCAGCATTTCACTTTCCTCACTTTCTTCTCATTCCTTCAGTTTTTTCTGCTCCTTCTGTGATGTTCTCTGAGCCTTAGAGGGGGTGATAATGATGTCCTAATCATGGCCATTTTGTGTCATTGCTTTGATTAGTTATGGGTCTGCATGGTTGCCATTGCCTATTGCAAGGAGAAAGTTTCTTAAGCCAAAGCTAAAAGCAGCACTCATCTACAGGTGTAAGCATAATTATTCAGAAAGCTTTTGATGGTGAAATAACATCCACTAAGAAAAATAGCTGTAGTAGTACTTTCCCCTCTAAGAACCATGACCACCAGAGCCACGGGCATTTGATTGGGTCTATAGTATGAATTTCCAGTTCAACACAGAAACATCTGGTTACTCCTAAAACAGATTGCCATGATTGCAACAGTGGGTACATCTTATTTTTTTTCCCAGATTGTACACAGGATCCACAGATGAGTAAGACAGTTTATTACAATTCTTCATCCTCAGCCTATACTAGAACTTCTGGTGTTTTAAAGTTTACCTAGCAGAGAGGAAGCTTCAATTTCCAACTTGATTTCTCTACATTATATAACCAAGACATGTAGGTTCTTCAGCAATAGGGTCTAGTTGTGGTGGATAACAAACAATAGTAGAAATTACCTGCTGTTGAACTATGCTTTTGTACTATAAATATTGGTTTAATAAAACACTGATTGGTCAAGTAGCTAGACTAAAAGTAGGGGGGGGGGCAACCAGACTAGGAGAATTCTAGGAAGCAGAAGAACAGAGCCAGAGACTACAGTGAGATTCAGAGGAAGCAGGATGAAAGTGCTGCTTTGAGAAAAAGTACCAAGCCACACGGCTAAATATAAATAGAAATTCGGGTTAAATTAAAGTATAAAAGTTATCAAGTAATAACCCTGAGCCATAGACCGAACAATTTATAATTAATATAAGCCCTTGTGTGATTATTTGAGACAAAATGGCTGCTGGAGTGACTGGGAGGGACAGAGAAAGTTCTTACTACAATCACCTGTATTATTTTGGGGGTCATAGTGGCTTTCTGATTACCTCCTACCCTGTTACTCCTGGAATTTCTAACTATTAATCTATGGCTTCTGCAAACAGCTTCATTTACTCACCCATGGCATCTCCAGTCAAGCCCTTCCTCCCTCCCTCCATCTCTCCCTCCTTCCCTCTTTCCCTTCCTTTCTTTTTTCTTTTTTTCTCACTAAGGATCTGATTTCCTTCTGAAGTATCTTGCAGTTTTAGCATTGCTTTTATTTCATACTACTTTTTAAGAAAATAGCTTCATGTTTTTACTTTTTATCATTCTTTTTATGGGTATATAATTTTGTATTTGTATTTACTCTTTAATCTGCAACCAGATTTTATCTCTTTCTCCTTATTATCTCTAACATTTTCTTTATTCATCCTTTATCCTTTGTTCTGTCTGACCTTCCTTCTCTTTTCATTTTTCCATTTTTTCTGACCTCTTTATGTCATTTATGGGCTATTTTTAGCTTGACCCTTTTTAACTTCATAGCTTACACCACATTAGTTTTGCTGTTTTCTGATCTGTGGTTAATGGTGGCATAGTAATTAGCTTTGGTCTATTTCAAGAGTATTTCTATCTGGTATGTTTTGGGATTGTAGTTGGTGGACCAGTTGTTTCCTCCTCTATAAGTGTTCATCTAACTGAGTGCCCAAAAGAATAAGAAGAGAATCCCTAAATGAAAGTAAAAGTTGTTATGCTGTGATTTATAATCGTGGGTACCTAGAGCTGGCAGATAGGGGATGGGGCCCCTTGTAGGCAGGCAGCATGGTAGTGTGTGATCAGTAGCCATGTAAATACAGAAAGCAATGAGAAAGAGATGCAGGCTGGGCTCATGTAGAGAGTCTTTACTATAGAATAAGAAAGGGCAGAGGGTGGAGACAGAGAGGGGGGTCAGAAAAAGAGAGAGGATGTGAGAGGTATGCCTAACCTGTGTCAGGGGAGGGGGAAGTATAAAGAGAGGGATTTTAAAAGGAAGATTGAAATCGGAATGTTGGGTGGACCAGATTCTTGCCCATTGGCCAGGGCTCCAGGAAGTAGGACAGGATCCTAACAGTCCGTCCTATTTAGTTTTATAAGAAGGTAAGTTATTAATGACAAGACTATTTTCTAGACTGCTTCCTGCAGATCTGGAATGAAGGAGGGGGTGGGGTCATGCATGGTGGGAGGTATGAGTGAAGAGGCATTCAGTTTGCTACCATTCTGGAGACCTCAAGCTTCTGTTCTTTGGGGGATCTGAAAAGGCAGGTTACTAGAAGAAAAAAAAATAGATTATTAACACTGGCCCTATAAATGAAGCTAGCCATGTAAAGAGTAATAACTGTCAGAAGAATGGAATGGAAAAGTGCCCTAAATGTACAGAAGAGGCAAGGGTGAATGAAAGAGATGTGAGACCAGATATGTCCTTCATTGGGACACCTTGGAAAACCAGATTACAGTTGCAGGGTAGATGCCCTCTTGAGTCTGGAGAGATGATTCCAGCAGTGAAGTCTCAGGAACTTGTAGAGGTTCACACCAGATTGAAGGATGGTGTGTTCTAGGAGTACTGGAGTCATCATATTTGCTGTATTGTTGTCTGACAGGAGGACTGGCATGTGCAGGTGCCTGAAAATATCTGAAAAACAGCTGAAATAGATTTACATTTGTATCATAGCAAAAGCTTCGGCTTTGAGTTAAAAGGTATGAACATTTTTCCAGGGTCTGTTTTCAGCCCAATGAAATACATCTTTAAATCTGCAACTTGACACTCACCTAAAATAAAACACTTAGTCTTAGGTAATGAGGAAATTTGGGAAACAGTTCTCTTGTTGATTCACAGGAAGAAGCTATAGTCCAAAGTTTCTGCCTCACCAGAAACCAAATACTCAGCAGCTGGTTGCCATAATTGATTCAGGAATTTTATTAAACCAATACCAGTAACAAATCTTTACAGTGTCCAAGTACATTATTCACAGCACTTCTTTCTTTTCCTTTACCCCAAACAAGAACCCTGAATCTAAATTCATTTGTTTAGTCTGTTTTTTTTTCCTGAACATTATCTATAGCAACTTGTAACCAATACACTAAACAAAGATAACATCCATAATTATTTTTGGAGATGTGAATGTAGTTCTCTAGACTACTTCTGCTGATTGGTAGGTGCTAGTAATTTTATGGAAACCCAAAGAAATCTTAGGATAATGGGAAAATCCTGAGTGGAGTAGTCTGTGAGGTTGTATCATCTCAGCCAACAGCCTTGAAGCTGTTCTGGATGCAGAATTCAGAGGAAACTGCAACAGAGGTGCTCTGAAATATTGGATCATCTGGGCCATCCATTCACATTGGAGATCTTTCAGGGTTCTTCTTTGGTCAAACCTTATTTTCTTTAACCTGGAATGAATGCACAATCTGTTATTTTTGTGAAAATAAGAACAAAACCTCTTTTCCAAAGCAGAATATTTTTTAATTAAATTTTGAAATCAAGGCATTTAAAAAAATATGTTAGATTAATCTAGCAGCATTTATAATCCAATGTCTTTTATCAACTGTTATTTCTTCCTCAACAATCAAATAATTTAAAGACAACACAAAAGCATATAATATACAAACTCTTGATGTATTTTTCATCTTTACATGGCTTTTTAATTACTCTATTTCTATTTTAAAGACTTTATTTTTTTCTCTCCAAAACCTATGCATATTTTAAAATATTCTTTAAATCATTTAGAGTCCCCCCCCATCTGAATCTGTCCTTACTGTATATGTCTATGTCTTTCTGACCACATGAGTCTTTAATCTGCTAAGCAGAATGGCTTGAATTAAAGCTTCAGCATTGGCAGTTGGCTCTACCTCATTCCTTAGCTTCCTGAGAATCTAGTTTCATGGCAAAGGTATTGAATCAAGCCATATTTATTGCCACAACTCTATGGAGTTTCTAGGTCCATGTCATCACCAAGAAGCATGCCACAGGCTGCTCACAAACACCATTTAAGTACATGGTCACAGGGCCTCTTAAAAGAGCCCCAAGGTTTTTTTTTGTTTGTTTGTTTTTTGTTTTTTATTTTTGCCATTAATGCTGAGTCAGGAAGCTGTCTCCTAAGAGCCATGCTACTGCTTGCCTCCAGCAAACATAGCCCACTTGTTTGCTGCTACTAAAAAGCTGTGCTTGGCACTGTTCTTTTGTGTCTAGAATCCATTTTTAAACCTCATCAGGCTTAATTTGGATGTATGTGACGATGTTGGAGTACTATTTGTAGTTGGAAGTTTCTGTCCCTCTAGAAATTCTCAAATACCAGACGCCATTTCCAAAATGATTGACTCAGTGGCTTAATATTATATTGCAGGCTGGTCCAGTAGCTCAAGCATATTATTAACTAGATCTTTCACTTAAATTAACCCATAATTCTTTTCTATGTTTAGCCATGTAGCTTGCTTGGCACCTTTCCTCAATCCATCATTCTCATCCTGTTTCCTCTGCATCTTTCTGGCAACTGTGTCTCTGTCTTTTTTTTTTTTTCCCACAAAATTCTCCTACTCTGGTCACCCTGCCTCTACTTCCTGTTTGGCTACTGGTCAATCGGCATTTTATTAAACCAATATGAGTGACAAATCTTTACAAAGTTGAAAAGTATTATCTAATAGCACTTTGTGCCATTATTTGGGTGCTGTCAGTGTGAATATATTCCAATAAGAACTACAGATTATCATTTATGTAATAGCTAATAACTACTTGTAAGTGAATACATACCGTAGTTGTCTTTCTTTGAGTTACCTCATTCAGGATAATTTGTTTTTCTAGATCCATCTATTTGCCTGCAAATTTAGTGATGTAATTTTTCAGCTAAGTAATATCCCATTGTGTATATACCATATTTTCTGTACTCCTTCAAATAAAGGACACCTAGATTGTTTCCAGCTTCTCATTTATTATTATTAATAAAGCTATTATGAACGTATTTGAGCAAGTATATTTGTGGTAGATTGGAGTTTCCTTTCAGTATATACCCAAGAATTGTGCAGCTGAGTCTTGAAGTGATAGATTCCCAATTTTCTGAGAAACCACCATATTAATTTCTGTACTTTCTGTAAAAGTTTGAACTCTCACCAGCAATGAAGTAGTGTCCTCTTTCTCCTCATCTTCACCAGCATAAATTGCCACTTGTATTATTTATATTAGTCAATTTAACAGGTATAATATAAAATTTCAAAGATGTTTTGATTTGCATTTTCCTCATGCCTAAAGATATTGAATATTTCTTTAAATGTTTCCTTGTCATTTGAGTTTCCTCTTTTTAGAATTCTCTGTTTAGATCTTACCTTATTTTTAAATTAGGTTACTTGTTTCTTTTCTGATATCCGATTTCTTCAATCATTTATATATTTTAGATATTAGCCCTCTATCAGATGTAGAGTTGGTAATAATTTTTTTCCCTATTTTGCAGACTGCCTTTTTGTTCAATTCATAGTGCCCTTTGTCTTACATATCTTGTAAATTTTATGATAGTCCATTTATTTATAGTTAATCTTAGTACATGTGATGTTGGAACTCTGTTCAGGAAGTTGTCTCCTGTGCCAATACATTTAAGGCTATACCCCACTTTCTCTTTATCAGGTTCAGTTCATCTGGCTTTATGATGAAGTCTTTGATGTGTTTGGACATGAGTTTTGTGTAGGGTGATAAATATGGAAATATGGATCTATTTGTCTTCTTCTATACACCAACATCCAGTTTGACCAGCACCATTTGTTGAAGATGCTTGTGTGTGTGTGTGTGTGTGTGTGTGTGTGTGTGTGTGTGTGTGTGTATTTCTGGCTTCTTTATATATTTAAAAAAATCATGTGTCCATAGATGTGTGGATTTATGTTTAGGTATTTAATTCAGTTCTGTAATTCAATGTGCCTGTTTCTATTCCAGTATCATGCAGTTTTTACTACTATAGCTATATAGTTACAGCATGAAATCAGGGGTGGTGATTGTTCAGATTTCTGGCCTATGGTAGCTGTACTGGTAAATGCATTATTCCAACATGGAACTGCCAAAGCACACTAGAGTGTGGGAGCATGTCCCTCTCGTCCATAGGCATGACCAGGCATGGTCATGTAAACTCTGTATGCTACCTGTGCCCGTCTAAGCCAAGACCCCATGTTGCCTCCCTCCTTTCCTGCAAGTTTCCTAAATAAACTCCAGTGTGGGCTACTGGTATTTGTGGTTTGTTCCCTGCATACATTAACAGCACTGATACCTCTAGAAGTTCAATTATTGTTCAGGATTTTTGCTATCCTTATATACATAAATATATGTTGAGAATTGTCCTTTTAAGATCTATAATGAATCATAGTAGAGTTCTGATTGGGATTGTGTTGAATCTGTAAATTACTTTTTCTAGAATGACTATTTTTACAATGTTAGTCTAAGGATACCTGAGGAAGGTAGATCTTTTCATCTTCTGATTTCTTCTTTAATTTTTTTTTATCAAAGACTTGAAGTTTTATTATTATAAGTCTTCCACTTGTTTGCTTAGAGTTAATTCAAGATATTTTATGCATTTGAGGCTATTGTAAAGGGTGTTGTTTCTCTAATTTATTTCTCAGATAGCTTGTTATTTGTATAGAGGTAGGTCAATGATTTTTTTTTACATTAATCTTCTTAATTCAGCCACTTTTCTGAAACTGTTAATCAGTTAATGGAGTTTTCTAGTCTTCTGGCATGCACGGCCTGTGATTGAACAGTAGGTGTCTGTCTGAATTGGGGGCTGGGTTACAGTGATGTAGTGAGGAGAGGCAAGGGGGTGGATGATCTGTGGAATCTACAGGAGATTTAGAATAGATAGGGTTGAAGGTGTGAATGGGGAATAAGGGGATGGAGGTGGGAGTGAAGATGGAAGAGTGAGCTGTCATTCTGTTATAGCACTAGGGGCAGCCCTGTAAATTATGTCTGGGGGAACAGAGGTAGTGGAGAAGGTCCAAGGGCAGCTTACATAGTCTTCTGGAAGCTGTGTCCTGTGGTTGAGGCAAAAAAGCAAAACAGAACTGAAGGCTATCAGTTTGACATTTCTCATGGCATCCAACTCTGAATGTGGGTGGTCTTCCTGCAGGAAAACCCTTAAAAAGTTTTCTATTGACCTACAGCTTGAGAAAAGGTCCTATGAGATGTCTTCTGCCCAGAATAGAGGAAAGCCTGCATGCACATCAATGGGGTAGACTTGCATATTGGAGCAAGGACATCCACACTGAAATACAAGATGAGTATCTTTCAGCTGTGTGTGATCTTAGACATGTTATTGACAATGTATGGGCTTCAAATGCCCTTCTAGGTCAATCTATACACTATTTTCACATGGAGGACGCAGGGACTCAGTGCAAGTCTGCATCTCTGCTAAACTTTTGTTTTCTTGTTTTTATCAGCTGGCCACAGTTTAGTCCCACTGTCATTTGCTTCTCTTTCCTAAACAATTAAGGATCGTTGTTCAATTGTTTATATTTGTAACTCTCTTTCCTTTTCTCCTATGTGACTGAAGAGATGAGTCATATCAAATGCTGTGCATAGTACATGCTCATTAAGTGCCCATTATATTCTTACCTGGAAATAAGAATATAACTTGGAATTTTTAAGGTAAAGGGATGTTAATATGGCAGTAAAGGAGGATTCCATCAGACCAGAGTTCTCACAAAATTCCATCATATTTTCTATACGGAAGGTAGAAAAATAAATTTACCTTCTATTAATTGATAGTAGTAGGAAGAGTATTACAAAATAGGGAAAATATAAGACTTTCTGCTGTGGAAGGTAATATGCTGCCATGTTTAATGCTCAGCCTGTACAGTCTTATTGAATTCTCGTGATTATTTTAAAAAACAAGTGATACATTTTGTCTTGTTTTACAAAGGAAGAACATAAGACCTAGAGGAATTAACTGACTTGCCCTGTGAAGTTAACTATTAAACATTCAACCCAGGGATCTATGTTCAAGGATGTCAGGCTTTCAAGTCACTAGCTGTATTACCAAACATTTATTCATTCCTCCCATGAGTAGCTTCTACTTTGCACTGGTATGGCTTTGGAGCCTAGTAACATTGAGAAGAACAATGTAGGCCTTCTATTTCAATAATTCACATGTTGGTGAAGGGATTACCAGCAAAGTGGTTGATCTGAAAAATAAACAAAATGAATACTGAGTTGAATACTAGAAAAAAGAAATACCGAGATTTGTCTGTGTAGAAAGGGCTGCTCTAAACAAGGCAGGTAAGGCTGCTGTCAGCTAGGCATAGCATGGCCAGAACCCAATAACCTGAGGTACAGGCAAAAGTGCTGACCTAGGGAGAATAGCAAGTTCAGAGAGAACTGCCTGGTTTGTTAGAGGAAGAGAAAATGTAGGCTGGAGCCAGGAGAGCCAGGAAGAGCTAGAATGCAGTTAGGGAAGAAAAGCAGAAATTGAGGCTTCCTGGCAGCATCTGAGGCCACAGAGCCTTTGTCATTCCAATAAAAAAGAGATTTTGTTGTTGTTGTTGTTGTTTTTTTAAGAGGAAGTCGGATCCTGTAAAAATGAAGTAAAGCAAAATAAGCGAGACAGTATTAACTTCGGTGTTTTTATATAACTTTCTTTTGTGGTTCAGTGGTTAGTAGGTCAGTGGTTCAGTGGGTCTAGTGGGACATTGTCAACCAATATATCTACATTCTGCTGCTAAGCACACACTGGATAAAAAGATTAGTGTCTTGCATCTGTCTGACTATCTTTCTGAAATACATCTGGATCCAGAGGCTGGATTTGGGAGACTACCCCACAATACACCATAGAACTGCTGAAAGCAACATATGATGAGAGAAAGAAGAGACAGGAATGTGGATAGGAAAGAAGACTAAATTTATTCTATCAAAATTCCTGTCTATGATAACCAGCCTATCCCCACAATAATATTACCAACACTTTGGCCAAGGCAGCTCTTCTTAAAAGTGTTAGCTATTAATACCTCATGATGGTAATTAAATTTCAACATAGTTTTTGAGGTGAGGTTCAAGGTTTAGTACTCTGAAGTGGAAAATCAGATTTTATTCTATTTAGGAGTCTGTTTGATGACACGTGTCCCTGTGACCGCAGGCATACATGTTTGGGGCAGTCTTTTCCTTATTACAGATGGGATAAACGTTTTTGGTGAACATGAAAGAGCAGAAGCTAAAGAGCAGCAGTCATCAATGACAATGAACGCACTATGCTGGTACTAATCATTACTCTATGGAGGTGTGCTGGTCACGGAAGGACTCTACCCAAGTTCAGAACCAGCCCATGGCTGTTCTGACATCTGGGTGGATGTGATATGGGTCTAGAAAAATGGCAATAATGATGTCATGATTTAGTTTCAGCTGAATAGATTATACTCTTGGGCCCTTCCATGGTCCAGAGACCAGCGACCAGGACTAGACTGATAGCAGAGGCAATGGAAACCAGGAAGGAAATTCACCTGTGCAGATGAAACCAAACACCTCTTCTGCATGCTGTGTTATTCTGGATATTAATGGGTGGCAGGGTGCAAGAGACAAGAGAGGAAAGTTTTGTGGGTAAGCTTGAGAGATGTGGTCTACCCTGGATGCCAGTGTGGGATAGAAGAGAATTAATTTTGAAGGAAGAGATTCTAGTTAAGTGTTTGTGCAGTTTGGAACCCCAGGAAACCAGTGAGGGTGAAGAGATCTGGAAATGAATAGAGGATTTTATATGTGGCTTTGGAGATCTGGTGATGGGGCTGTGGGTCTAGGATACAGGGCCCTAAAGGAATGAGCCTTTCTGCTGTGAAGCAGAATGCCACGCTTTCCATCTTGTTTGACCTTCTTTGCTTGTGACCCTTTGGCCCTCTAACAACCCAATTTTTCTTGAGTGCTACATGATGGAAGACAGAAAATGAAGGCAGAATCCAAGTACTTCATCTGCTGTTAGTTTCCTTAATTGTATTTCCTACACAAGATTTATAAATAGATTTTAAGCAAGACACTATGTTCTTTAAATTGTGCATTTCTGTTGTTATGGAAACGGCTGCTTTTATTTCTGCTACCCACCCCCCAAGTCTTTCAGCTTAGCCATAAAATAGAAGTAATCACCTGTTTTTTTTTTTTTCCAGACAGGTGAATTATCTAGTAACTCTGATCTTTAAGATAGTCTTCATGAGTGGGTCAGAGTAACCCATGGCTGACATTTCTATAAGAAAGCATCAGGCGAGCAGTAGACATGGTCCATCCAGGCTAATTCTTTCAATGATAAATGACTCACTACACAGAACAGAGACGTGTTGGAACTCAAGAGGAATCTCAAAAGTGATAATTCTCATAATAATAATTTCAAATCACATTCCCGTGTGCATTCAATATATTGATTAGTCTCTGAAGAAACCTTGGAATTAAATAATTTGTTCAGAAACACTTAGCAAACATTAATGCAGAGCTAGGGCAGACACAGATGACCATTTCTGACCACTGTACAGTGGCTATCACATGAAAGAGTCTCAGCAATGATTATTTATCTGTGAATGAATGAAAGAAACTGTTCCTTCCTCCAGGCTTCTGAGGGATATGCATACTGATGGTGATGCTGTTCTAGGGACATGTTTGCATATGGGTATGTACTGAATACTGTGGGAGCAGATGTGGTTCATAACCCTCCTCACTTACTTTTTTTGTAAGAAGGAAAAAACTTAAAGTATGGTTATTCAAAAATGTTGTGCTACACTTTGCTCTGAACTGAAGCATTCTAGCCTTGGAGGAAGCTCTTTAAGACTTAGGAAGTAAACAACTCTTTCAGGAAGTTTCTAAATCTTCCCAGATGCAGAAGGACCTTTCTTCCTCAAGATAATAAAAGCAATAAAGACTCTTTGACCTGTAGTGGCCTGTACGTCCTGCAGAGAGCTCCAGGGTTTGAACCTTTGTGGGTTCTCACCCACAGTGGTGTGGACTTTAGTGATGAATCTGTCTTTGAGTCATCCATGCTACTGTAAATAATCCCTTATTTATACTCTTTTAAGTAAGCCCAATAAACTTAATGCTTCACTGAGTTGGATTTTGGTGGTTTGTTACTTGGTCTGTTTCTTATTCCCTATGTGGGCTGAGTGGACATTTGTTTACATCTTCCCAGGCAAAGTGTCACAAAACAAAGGAAAGCACCCACTATAGCACCCAAGTTTACACACATTCTATTCAGGTAGTTTTTTGTTTGCTGGTTGGTCCATCACAGTAACTCTAAAAGAATGGTTCTGAAATTTGAGTTGGCGAAGTAGTCACCTGGTATTATGAATTAAATGTCTGTTTCATCCATTTATGCGTTGAGTTTCTGAAGCTCTAATGTGATATATGAGGAGGTGGAGTTTTTAGAGGTAACGGTTATGAGGGTGGATCTTGCATAAATAAGATTAGTTGCCTTGTAAAAGAGGTCCAGAAAGGGGAGCTTGTTTGTGTTTTCTACCCTGTGAGGACACCTTGGCAGGGCTCTGTCTATAAACCAGAAAATAATCTCTCAATTTCTCATTAAACACCAAATTTGCCAGTTCTGTAAAATTATAAAATATAAGCATTGTTTAAGTCGTCCATCCCGTGGTATTTTTGTTTCACCACCCTGATGCACTAAGATGCCAAGGACTCTTATTCAGTCATGCTTTGGAATGTGTACATCTTGAGTGGGGTTTGAGATTTTGCACTAGAATAAAAAATGTCTTTTGTTTAATATCAAGAGTTTAAAATATCATTCGATAGCTACACGGACCAAGTACATTATTAAGTCAGTTAAAAACCATTTTTATTTTTAATTTATTATTATTATTATTATTATTATTATTATTATTATTACTAGTAGTAGTACACTGCCTTCCAATTAATCTTCAGTGTCCTAGTAATGTGACACCAAAGATAGCACATATTCCTGAGGCTTATGTTCAGGAGGGGCTGAGCAGGCATGAAAATAATCAGGCTGCATTGGCTCTATGCTTCTATTCTATTATTAAAAAAGGCTTATAGAAATAACAAAATTGAAAAATAACAGGTGATGTCATTGATGGGGAGAGTTGGAATTATAAGTGGGAATTTTTTATGACCTTTGCTACAGGTTGAAGGAAGTATAAAAGGATAAAGATGTTTGAGGAAGAGTACTCTAGGAAGAGAATTAACAAGTGCAAAAGCCCTGCGGCAGCAAGGAGTCTGGTTAGCTATGCCTAGGAGGTATGCCTGCCTGAGACAAAGAGAGGGCAATAAGATAGAGAAAAAAGTAAGCTCCAACCAGAAAATGTAAGAACTTTAGCTTTTACGGAAGGGAAACGAAATTTTTTGCAATTGGTTGAGCACAAGAACAAGATCTTCCTTGTATTTTAGCACACTCTTCATCCTGGCTCCTGTTGAAAACAAACAATGAGGAACAAGTAGGGAAGCAGCAGGAAAATCAATCACCCCCATCAATCAAAGGAAGACTACATGTTACCTCCATCATCCTGGGAGCTCCTCCCCCACAGCCAGAATCATGGAAATTCGGAATCACTTCACAAAGCTGTTTTCTCTAAGGAGTAGCCCCAACTTCCCAGTAGAGGAAATCAAGAAGTCCCTCAGAGATTTAGCTCCGGTAGAGGACAGAGACTCATCATTCTGTGGGTGTACAGCTGCCAAGCAGCAGAGAGACAGAGAAGAAAGTACCAGAAAGGATGTTTAAATTAGGAGCCACCTGGCAAGTGGAAATGAGTAAAATTCAGCCAATTACTGACTGGTTTAATGTTAAGGGACCTGAATGTTCTGGGGCTCAGCCAGTTGAAATCCAATCTCAGTAATGAGCAGGTTACAGATGGCTCTGTCGTTCTGTTATTAGAAGAAGGGAATCTATTCCGAGAGTAACAAGTACAACACTTAGAATCCCATAGTGAATAAATGCATTTTTATGTGTGTTCTTGTGTGAGTATGTCTATGTGTGTGTGGAGGGACATGCATATTTATGTGTGTGGGGGTGTGTGTACACCTGTATATATGTGTGAAGGCCACCTACACCTTAGATGTAGTTCCTCAAACATCATCCAGCTTGTTTTCTGAGATAGTGTCTCTATTGGCCTTGGATTCAACTATGAGGTTAGGTTTACTGGAAGTGAGCTCCAGAGATCTACCTTGGTAGCTCTGGGGTTACAAGGAGTATCACTACACCTGGCTTTTTTATACAGGTTCTGTAGGATTGAGCTCAAGTTCTCATGCGTGTACAGCAAGTGCTGTACCAAATAAACTATTTCTACACCCCCTCCCATAAAAATATTACCTATGACCCTAAGTTCTGAAGAGAGTCAGAACCTTGCAGGATCTTAATGACATAGCATTGTATATGTTGCATTCATTAAAATGTAGAAAATTGAGGATCATAGTGGGCCAAACAATTTCCTAATGTGGATAATTATGGTTTGTGAGCCCCTGCCCTTTTTAAGTCAGGGACCCATTATATTCAAATGTTTTCTATCACAGATTTGGGAGGACCTCTCTCCCACAAGATCCCTCAGAAACTAAGGCCCTTTATGCCTCTCTCCTACAAGTCTTCAGAGACATCTTGGTTTAGCAGAGTAGCATTGAGGAACACTGGGCTGAGGGAGTCTCTATGTCCCTGTCCAGGACTTCATGTCATGGACACAAATGGGAAATATTTCTAGCTATGTGGAATGTAGAGCAGTGCGGATGCTAAGTAGAAATAAGATGACCTGAGGAAGCAGAATACTTGCACATAGAAGAGGGGGAGGTATGCCTCCTTGACGGGTAAGTTAGGTATTGCCCTGACACACCTTCCAAGAAGGAACTTCAGTTGAGGAGTTGCCTTCATTAGGCTGTCCTGTGAGTCCATCTGTGGCTATTTTTTGATTTATTGAGTGAGAAAGCCTAGCGCCCTGTAGTAGAGCCATCTCTGGGCAGGTAAGCCTGGCCTGTATAAAACTAGCCTCTAGATTATGCCCTAACTTCACTTGATGATGATCTGTGACCCATTAGCTGAAACATGATTTTGATCAGTAATCCAGCCTAGCAACAGAGTGCACATGAGGAGAGTGCTCTACTTCTTTTGGCTCTAGGAGCTCATTTGAGAACATGGTCTTCTATCTTCCACTCTTTTTCTTTCCTTTTTCCTCCTTTCTTCCCACGTCTTTCCATCTTATCTTTCTTTCTTTACCTCTCCCTGAGATTTTATCCCTCTCTCCTTTCACCAATATATAGTGTATATCTAGAAGCAGAGAGATGTGGGAAACATTGAGCACAGCCAGCACCAATTTCATGTGCCTTTGGGCACAGTTTAAAGACAATGAATGGACATAAGACATATGTCAAAGCAGAAGTGACACCGTAAAGTGTCTTGGATATTCAATGAGGAACTGGAGAGGATGGGCTGGATTCTAACAGTAGTGTCTCACCTGTGGAACATGAGCCTGTTGCACCTTGTAACTCATTTATAAATCTCTAAAGTTGGGACAATGAGACCTTGCTGTAGGTAGCAGATTGGTGGGAAGAGTGTTTTGGAGAAGGTTCTTCGATGAATGTTAGATTCCTTGCCTGGGTACCTTCATCCTAGAGAATCAGAGGAGGCTGGATATATAGGAAGTACTAGATAGGGATCTTGTAGGGACAATTTTGTACTGTAATGAGCTGCTTGAGGGCCAGTTCTGAGCTAACTGAAAATGTACCCACAGCTTTAGAGCAGTGGCTCGGGCCAATTGCATATTTATTTCTTATTATTGTTTTAACTCAGCCACAAACTGGTTTAACCAATAGAAACAGACTGATGCTGGAAGTGAAAAACTGAAGGAGATTTCACTGTGCAAATTGAGAGCACTGTAGGGCTGTGTTCCTTCTGGAAGTTCTGGAAGTTCCTTCCCTTTTCTGGCTATGCAACTACCTGCATTTGTGTGTGTGTGTGTGTGTGTGTGTGTGTGTGTGTGTGTGTGTGTGTGTGTGTTTGTGTTGATTTACCATCTGTACCAGCAGTTTGACACTGAAGTACCATTCCTGACTCTGATCTCATTGCCTTATTTTTATACGAACACCCACAGGTTTGTTGGACTTACCTGGGCCACACGGGGAAATAACAACCTTAACAACCTTACAATGTCTCTTAGCAAAGGAATTTTCTCAGACTGGACACCTTGATGGGAACATCATTATATCTACTGAACATGGAAAATAAATTTTTTGTGTGCATACATGTGTAGTGTGTGTGTGTGTGTGTGTGTGTGTGTGTGTGTGTGTGTGTGTGTGTGAAGGTGCCTCTACCAACTGTCTTGCGGTAGGTTGGGCAGAGGGAAGAATGCTTAATATCTTGTTTAGTCTCTGTATAATCTTTACTGGCCACTAGTCCAGAGCCATGCAAGGCAGTTTTCTACTTCTAAATTCCCAGGTGCAGGAAGAGGCACACTTGGTGTCTTAATACCTGCCATTAATCCCTCTCCAGTTAGCTCTTTATTGAGCTAAGCCTTTGATATTTAGAAGAATGTGCAATTGAAAGAAATGGGGAGGGGAAAGCAGTTGCACTTAAGAGTGAATTAATTTTTAGTTATTTTTGTTGAGAAAAATATGTAACGAGAATAATGATGCTTAATGCTTAATTGTGCAGGAGTAATTCTATCTATGTTGGGGGAGAAAGAGCTGGAGGAAGGTGCCTAGAAGTGAAGCTGGGGCTTGTGGGTGAAGTGTCTCTTTTTGATGATGTATATCTGTAGGTGGTGTAATATCTGCGTGTGGTGGTTCAGCAACCATGCTTATTGACATTAGAAATCCTTAACAAATACAAACACATGGTGTGTCTTCACAATAAACATTCTGGAAAGAGTGTGAAACAGAGGGCACTGAAAATATCCTTCTCCCCGCTAGCATAAATATTCAGGCAAAGGGACTCACATCACCTCTCTGGAACTCAGAGAGGATTGTTTGTGGCACAATCTTGGGGCTGCTTCAATAGAAATAGCATGCATCATTGAGCTGGCCACGAAGGGCTGGAGTTATGGAAAGCTGCAGGCTAAAAGACAAATTGGATTAAGGACAATATATTCTTTTTATCAGCACAAAAATGAGTCAAAAGTTATTATGGACATCTTGTTTCTGTTCAGTTAGACCATGGTGCCAACATAGGATGGGTAGAGGATGCCTGTGGGTCTCTAACAGAAAGACATCTGAAGGAGTCCATAACTGATGCAGCTCAAGCACAAAGTGAAGGACAGTCTGTTTGTTCAGCTCCCATTGCAAAACACCAGACTGGCTGGCACAAGCAACAGCAATCTGTTTTTCCAAGTTTGGGAGGCGAGATGTCTGAGATGAGGTGCTGGCAGGGGCTTTCTTCAGAAGTTCTTCAATGTATCTGGCAGATGCCATTTTCTGTGTCCTTACATGTACCCCTTTCCTCTTCCCCTCCATTTCCCTTTTCTCTGTCTCCTTCTTATATACCACACATTAACCTAAAGCTCACCATTCTTCAGCCTTCCTGTCATGAGTAAAAGGAGTATAGGTAAGCATCTCCCAAGCACACACAATGTGTTTCTTAAAAGACAAATGCCATATTATGTCAGAAGCTCATCAGTATGACTCAGTCCTAGCAATTTGTAAAGTCTTTCTTTCCAAGTATTACAGTTGGGAATAAGAACATCAACATGTGAATTTGGGGAAGAGAATTCAGCCCGCTATAATGACTGTGCTTATTGGAAGGAAAGACATAGAACAAGAAAAATGCCTGCTTGGATAAACAGCTAGTGTAGACAAATTTCATGGAGAAACAGCATCTTGGAAAAAGTACACCGTCCATTGTGAAGATATTTACTGGAAAAGTATCTATTGGAAAACCATAAAAAGGTATGAGTGTTTGTGTGTTGTGTATAAGAGAGTGTGTGTGTGTGTATATGTGTGTGTGTAATTTTCTAGAGGGATATCCTTTACAGGAAAATGTTTCCAAGGGAAATTTTGAGAAAAATAAATTCTCACAAATATGCCCAGGGAACATGTCTACTGGGGGAGGGGGACAGTAACACCTAGAATAAAAAAATCCACAGAAACACCTCTTCAATAGAATAAATAACCACTGGGTATATACAAGGCAAATTAGCACTCATTAGGAAAAATCCCCTGAGTAGATTCCCACTGTAAAAAGCAAGGAGGTAGAATTTATTCTAGGTATGTAGTAAGCCACATATTCTTGTAAGTGTTGCATGTGCATTACCCCACTCCACCTCATTCATGGCTCTGAGAAGTGGGTACTAGTATGTATTCCATTTTACTGACTGGGAAACTAACACACAGAACTTGGAATAATGCCCAAGGCTTCACAGGAAGTGAATGATGGCCTTACCTTTGAACTCAATGTAGTCATTTAGTAGCTATGTTAACAGCTGGAACAAAGAAGACCCCAGACCAAGATTTCTTGCAAGACAAAAAGAAAAAGCTTATTACACCCATGAGTGGGCTCAGGGCAAGAAGATAGCCAAGAGCCCTGAATGCTCTTGGGGTAGAGGTTTTTATACAGCACTCTGGGTAGGGGAGGGGGAAGTTGCAATGGTTCTCATGGTTATTCAGTGTGGTCTCGTGCAGGTCAGGCTGACCAGGCAACATGTCCCAAGAGTGCAGGAAGCAAGCTTTGTTTAGACTGCACATCCTTCATTCAGCTGGGAAATCCTGTAAACAAATCTTTTTCCAAGAATCTGAGTCCTTGAACAAACAGTCACTGAAACTCTGCCAACCTCAGTTAGTTTCAGGGCCCTCAGGGAGGGGCGAGGGAGGGTTTTGGCTTGGTGGGCAAACAGCTACCGTGACACTAGAGAGTTAAGTGGGAAAGAGTCAAATGAGATTTTTCATTATTACATTCACCCCTTTTTCTTCTGCATATCTCTAATCTTAGAGATCTGAATCTCTTTGTATCTTTCCATAGTGCTGTCTCATTATCATGAGCTTTACTGTGCCTATTTGTCCCTGGAGGAAGGTGGTGAGTCTGTTGAGAACATAGGGTCCTATGGTCAATACTAGTAGTAAGATGATGATTCTACAATGGTAGAAATAACCATTATCATCCAGGGAGACTTATTATACCATCCTTCAAACCACCCCTGTTGGTCTTGCAATTTCTTTTCTCTAGCCTTAAGTTTTTCTTTCAGCTTGGCCATGGAGTCTCTAATGACCCCTGTATTGACTGCATAAAAACAGCATTCTTCTTTCAAGGCTGCACATAATCCTCCGTCTTTGAGGAAAAGCAGATCCAGACCCCATCTATTCTGCAACACTACTTCTAAAAGTGATGTAAGGGATTTCTCTAATGCCTCTATAGACTGTTCTATAGCCTTGAGGTCCTGAGTAATTGCTGATTCTAGTAAGGCCATCTGCCTAGGTCCTTCTACCAGGGCTGCTGTCCTGGTGCTTATTCCTGTTAGTACTCTGGCTCCCAGTAATACTGCTAATGTCAGACTGACAGGTTCTCTTCTAAATCTGGCCTGTCTTTCAACTGTGTCTTCAAAGTCCTCATCTTCGTGATAAGTCAGACGGGGAAAAATTCTGACCATTACACAAGAATTTCTAGAATTAATAAAAACCTGAGTGAAGACACAGGAATTTATTTTCATGTTGCATCTTGTCCTTTCCTCTGGAATCAGGTAGGAGCTGTTTGCAATCACAGTTAGGGTCTGTTGGCAGAGATTCTTCTCTGGAATGGTTGGGGTCCCTAGGTATGTCCCTTTCCCAGTTACCTCTGGAAGGGTCAACACATGACGTTTATTCCAATCACACTTAGAAGAGCTAGTGCTTTCAGTGTAGCTTCCATTAATTGCTACTCCCTCATAGTATGGGGGGCCTGCTTACAGGCATATCCAGAAAGAGTTAGTTAGGTTAGGTTGGGTACTGTTGAGGGCCTTGAACCCTCCCTCTACTAGATCTAGCAGGTGCTGGTCAGTAGTAGGCATTGGTTGAGCTGTGAGTGTGGAAAAGATTCCTTCCGTGGAGGATTCAGAGGAGGTCCTAGGCAGGGGTGTTACCTCAGTAGGTGTAGGCTGGGGATCCCATATCTGTGGCCCGCCCTGGTCAACTAGTACCTTGTTTGGTCCCCCCATCCCCCCTTTTCTAGAGCCAACCTGAAGTCTAAGCTTGAACATGAGGCCAATGTCATATCCTCCTTTATACAGTCTCAACTCCCACTGTCTGCCTTTCAACCAATCTTGATTGGCTTTTCCCTTATAGGGAAAGTGATATTTAGGGTGTTACAAGTAAGATTTGTGCAGGGTCCATTACCTGTCCAACTTCCCTGACAGAAAATTGAGTCAGTGGTGTCAACTTGATGATGAGAAGCCCTTTCTACATTTATTAGGTCCCAAGAAGAGGTGGGCTTCCAGTAGGTATTCCCTGTTTTCTCATCCCCAGGCATAGCAGTAGAATGACTCCACTCCTCCACACTTATAAGCTATTGGCCTATCTCTGCCATAGTGGGGGCACACATAGAAGGGTAGCTGCTGCAAGGCCCACCTATATCAGGGGGCCTTGCATCCTGGGCCACTATGTGAGGACTTCTGCTCTTGGAGTTCCTTGGGGGTACAAGGGGGCCAATGGGCAGGGTCAGTGGTGGGTATATCCCAGGATTCTAATCCTGCTGTCAGCTGGCACAGGTCAGGGTGAAGGTCAGGCCACCATGCCCACTGGGGTGGTGGGAGGAAGATATCTCCCATACTGTGTCCCCAGTCCCAGACATCACCTGCCACATCTGCTCAACTGGTTGGTGGAGATTGTTCTTCGCAGAGGCGGTGGTGCACACAGAGTTTGAGAGGATTATCAGTTCTCTACACAGTTTACTAGTTGTCAGGAGCAGGAGCTGGCTTGAGATGAGAAGCATGAATCCAAGCAGCGATGCCATCTACCTTGACTGCCGTTGGTGTTGTCAGGGGAGGATCTAAGGTCCTTTCCAGCAAGGTTTGAGGGTCCGGTGTTGATGCCTCTGGACATAGACGAAGTCTCCCACTTGGTAGCGGTATGGAGTCCCGTCTCCCTCGGGCTGGTATAGATCAGACAACTGCTTCTACAGGCTATGCTGCACCTTTGCCAATGCCTGTAATCTAACAGATGGGGGGGGGGTATGGTACATAGTTAGCTAAGTCCCGTATAGGAGGAGGAGTCCCAAAAAGAATTTTGAAAGGAAAGGAGCAAGACCAGTGCGACCAGAGGGAGTGTTTCAGGCTTGGAAAAGGGCATAGGGTAGGAGCATCATCCAATCTCTATGGGTTGTCTCCATGGTTAATTTGGTTAGGGTTTTTAAAATAGTTCTATTCATTCTTTCTACCTGTCATGAGCTTTGGGGTCAGTAAGCACAATGAAGTTTCCAATCAATCCTCAATACCTTGGCTACCGCCTGACTTACCTGGCCCACAAATGCCAGTCCATTATTGGACCCTATTTCCTTTGGAAGTCCGAATTGGGGAAAAACTCTCTCATTGCTCTTTCCCCCATATATACTCAGTCCCATCTTTTAACAGGGGGTACAGGGGGGTGACCAAGGCAGCAAAACCAGGTACCCATAGTCTGCAAAATCCTACTGTCCCTAAGAATTGTCTAAGACTCTTTCTGTTCTTCGGGGGAGGAATCTGGGTTATAGTTCTCTTCCTAGCCTCTGTCAGCCATCTCTTACCATCTCAAAGAGTGTAGCCCAGGAATGTTACTTCAGGCCGGCATATCTGGGCCTTTTTGGCAGAGGCCCAATAGCCTAGTTTAGCCAATTCAGCTGGTAGCTTTTCAGTCCCCTTTTGGCACTGCTTCATGGAGGTGGCTGCAAGCAACAGGTCATCAACATACTGTAACAGAGTAACCTCAGGCATAGAGGCCTGGAAGCTCCCCAAGTCCTGATGCAAGGCCTCATGACTAGATTCATGGAGATGTAGGCAGAAGAAGGCATCTTTCAAGTCTAGTACTGTGTACCATTTTCTGTCAGGATTAAGGGTGCTGAGGAGATTGTAGAGGTTTGGGACTGTAGTATGGATATCTCTTACCCAACTGTTAACTTCTCTTAAATCTTGGACTGGCCTATAATCTCCCGTCCCAGGTTTCTTGACAGGCAGCAGGGGGGTGTTGCATTCTGATTGACAGGGTTTCAGAATCCCCTGTTCTAACAGTCTATGAATATGGGGTTTGATCCCCTCTCTGGCTTCTTTGCTCATATAATACTATCGGATGCATATGGGGGTGGCTGAGGGCTTCAGGCACACTACCACAGGAGGCCTTTGTACTGCCAGCCCCGGTCTGACAGTTTCTTCCCATGCTTCAGAGAAGACTTGGAGCCAGAGATGACTTGGAGCCCATCATCTTTTAGTCCTTGAGGGCCCAGGGGAGGCTCATACATTTTGTACTCATCTTCAGCTGCCAGAGTTAACATGGTTATAGTGGGTTGGCCGATCAATGGGTTGGTAAACTCTACTTCTGGACCGTGGGGGTTGAAGGTAGTTCTAGCCCCAAGTTTGGTAAGTAGGTCTCTTCCTAACAATGGGGCCGGGCATTCAGGGATCACCAGGAAGGAATGTTGTACTTTACCCTTCCCAAGGTCCATTGTTCTCTTGGTGGTCCAGGCTCTGCGACGACATCTGTTGGCTCCCTGGACCAGGGATCTTTTGTTTGAGAGGGGGTCCAGGGGTGTCTACAAGGCTGAATAGACTGCCCCTGTATCTACCTCAAAATTAATCTGGGTCCCCTCCACATTAAAAGTTACCCTGAGTTCGGGGAGGGGATCTGAACTCCTCTAGGGACAGGAGATTGGGTTTATTTTTCTTCTTAGGGCAGTCTTTGATCCAATGCCCTCCTTCCTTCCAGTAAGCACACTGGTTGTCTCCAAGTTTCTGGTGTGGGCCTAGGTATCTACCTTTCCCTGGCTTTTCCTTTCCACTTACTGCTGTATCCAAGATCTTTGTTAATTCTCTATTCCTCGGTCTATCTCTGTTTTTCCTTCTCATATCACCCTTCTTCCTTTTTTATTTCTTTTTCTTCTCACTCTCTCTAATCTCTGTTTCTTTTCTTCTGCCATCTCCCTCTTGTAAAACACTTTCTCTGCCTCCTCAACTAGATCACTCAGGGCGATGTCCTGCAACCCATCCCTCCTCTGGAGCTTTCTACAGATAGCGATAGCTGACTGCCCTATAAAGGCCATGGCCAGAGCTTCCCATTGCTCCTCTGACTCAGGATCAAAAGGAGTATATCTCCTAAATGCTTCCATCAACCTTTCTAAGAACACAGAGGGGGACTCTTCTGGCCCTTGGACTACTTCTCTTGGTCAAATTGGTGGGGCATTTTGTCGTCGCTCAGAGACCCCCCATTAACGTCTGGCTATAGAGTAAAAGATGTTGCCTACCATCTGGGGTATTTGGGTCCCAATTAGGTCTCCTTAAAGGAAGGGCTTCCTCAATCAGATTAGGTAACTGAGTAGGACGGCCATCGGCCAGGAACCACTTTCCTGGCCTTTAACAGGATCCGGTCTCTTTCTTCAGAGGTTAAAAGGGCTCCTAAGGGCTGCTGGCAGTCATCCCAGGTGAGCTGATGAGAGAACATAAGAGACTCTAGGAGCCCAGTGAGCCTCACTGGATCCTCAGAGAAGGGAGGGTTATTATTCTTCCAGTTATAAAGGTCTGAAGAGAAGAAGGGCCAGTACTGGAGAGCAGGCATTTCTCTCCCATGCCTATCATCTATAGCTGGCCCAAAGGGCCTCAGGGGCAGCACAACCACTACTTCTTCAGGGGACTTTGCTCTTCAGCTGCGTGTACCCTGTGCAGGGCCCTCCACTGGCCTGTCAGGACTGCGTCTCTTGGGAGGAGCCTGGGCCTCTTTAGTAGGACTACCCAGTGGATATGGAGGGGGCAGACTAGAATCAAACAGAATGAGGTCAGACTGAGATTCAAGCAAGACGGGGGGGGGGGGGGGGGTGGGAAGAGAGGGATACAGAGTCGGAACGGGAGTAGAGGCTGAGGTTTTGATGGCTTTAGAGGCAGCATCGGACAGGGGACAGGTCGAGGGGGAGCCATGGAGGGAGAGCTGAAGACAGGCTGAAAGAAGGGGGTTGAGGAGGAGGGAGAAACGGCTGGATCCAGCGGGAGGTTCTTCTGACAAGTCTTCCCAAACCCAAATGTAAGGCTGCTGATCTGGATGGCCATGTGGTCCTGGGCTGAAAACAACGGCCTTAACTGCCTGGATGGTGTCCTTAAGGAAGGTCCCTGGAGCTGGTCATCCAACACCAAAGGTCGGCCATTCAGAAGTGTAGAAAGTCTGCCATTTACCTTTCTTAACAATGAGAGGTAAGTTATTAGCCCGATCTGAGACTTCAGACCAGTGGGAGTGGGTAAGTGAGAGTGGGGTCGAGGGTTTCTGACCCATTTCACCAACAAGGAGACAGAGTCCAATGAAACAGAGACAGACACACACAGGCAAAGCCGGCAGCATTGCAAATGGAAAAATGAAAGTAAAAATATCCCTAATAATCTGGACCTATGAGCTCGTTCAGAAACTGGCATTGAATATTACAGAGTCTGTCCAAGACAGCAGATGGGCTTCCAAGCATCCTTCGTTGCCCTGACAACACTCTGAGATATCTCTCAAGGTCATGGCCTACGGTCTCCTGACACATTAGTCAGCCACAGCCAGGGAGAGCTCATTCTCATCCCCAGCAGCCACCACCAGTTTTACTCACCAATAGAGTGGTCCACAGGGTCTTTGGATCTCGGTGGAACCTCCAAGATGTTAATGGGTGGAACAAAGAAGACCCCAGACAAAGATTTTTTGCAAGAAAAAAAGAAAAAGTTTATTATACCTGCGAGTGGACTCCAGGCAAGAAGATAGCCAAGAGCCCTGAATGCTCTCAGGGTAGAGGTTTTTATACAGCACTCTGGGTAGGGGAGGGGGAAGTTGCAATGGTTCTCATGGTTACTCAGGGTGGTCTCGTTCAGGTCATGCTGACCAGGCGATGTGTCCCAAGAATGCAGGAAACAAGCTTTGTTTAGACTGCACCTCGTACATGCAGCTGGGAAATCCTGTAAACAAAGATTTTTCCAAGAATCTGAGTCCTTGAACAGTCACTGAAACTCTGTCAACCTTGGTTAGTTACAGGGGCCTCAGGGAGGGGCAAGGGGGGATTTCAGTTTGGTGGGCAAACAGCTATCATGACACTAGAGAGTTAAATGGGAAAGAGTCAAGTGGGATTTTCCATTATTACAGCTATTAAATATTTAGTGCCTGCATATCTATATCCACATCCATATCTATATCTACATATGTGTAAAATATATTTTTTAAAAAAATATTTATATATGGGAATATATAAATTCTACTTCAAGGTGATTTGGGTACCTAGCAAGGAAGTTCTTGTTGTAGACCTACAACATAGGTACAAGAAAGACAGTGGAGTCACAGACAGATTGACCCAGCCGCTCAAGAAGAAACATATAAGGAACACAGGTGAGCCATGGGCCACGTAACAGATAGATTATTGAAAATGGGTTGAGTTAAGTTGAAAGAGCTATCTAGCAATCTGCCTAAGCCATAGGCCAAACAACATGATATTGACATAAGCATCTGAGTCATTTTGGAGGGTCTAAGCAGCGGTGTGTGGCTAAGTGGTCTGGGATGGCAGGCCTTTGGGTCTGGACATTTGGTTGGCCAGGGTCTGAAAATCTTATTGTAACAGTTGAGTCTGGGTCAGGTTGTGAATCTGCATACTAGGGCCAGTGATGCCTTATGCCTGTGACTCTTGGGTGGATTAGATAATGCAATGTCTGTGAAGTACTCAGTATGAACGGTCATGAAATAATTGAAACAGGTCCCCTCCATGGAGTATATAATCAAGTGGGTCCTCTTTCAGTCACTATATGAACTGGAGGCAGGGGTCAGAACATCTGTTCTTTAAGTTCAGAATCTGCCGCTCAGATTTTTTTCTTTTTTGTTGTAGGATCTATGTGCTTCTGTAATTAGACATAAGTTATTAAAACTATCAAGTATTGATGAATTGTTTTATAAAACAAACAACTTTAATATATTTCTTATGAATTGAGAAGGATTTAGTGAGCTTTAGGAGGGAGAATAATTGCTCAATGATGATGGGCCCATTCCTTCTGTGGGTGGATGAAGAGGCAGTTGTGTGACTACATCCCTCTCAGGCTGGTTATTTCATGCAGTTCTCCATTTGAGCCAAAGGATGTTGAATATCTATCACCCCTTGGACATTAAAAGCTACTCCAAGAGAGATGGAGAAGGGGGAATGTCTCCTTACAAACAGCAAAAGCTTGGCTTGTTTCTATAGTACCTTCCCACATGGCTCCCATAGACTCTGGAAAGCAGGTAGACAACTTTGTAGTTCTTTTTATATGGAGATAATCTACCCATCATGGGGCTATCTTCCAAGTTCAGGATACTTGCTCTTCTTTTTCCTTTATTTTAGGCTGAAAACTCCCACAGCAAGAAGTGACCATTTTGTGACCATTTATGGATGAGAAACTGAGGCCCATAGAGAGGAAGTAGTTTCTTCAAGATTTTACAATGAATAGCTTTTAAGATTCATTGACACCCAGGTTCCAACTCTGGGGCTGATGATCTACTTTCATGTCTAAATTACACTTATTTGTTATCAGAGGAGACTGGCAGCATGTACTATTCAGAGAATGACTTGAGGAGTTGGTTCTTTTTTTATCAAGCAGACCCTGAAGATGGAACTCAGGTCATCCATAAGGATTGGTGGCAAGTGCTTTAACAAGTTGTTTTACTGTCCCTTAAAGAAAGCTTTTCGGTGGAGAGTTGTGGAGTAGGCTTTGGACATATAGGATTCTGAAAAGCATAAAGCTTTTGAACCTGTTGAAGTGTGTGTGTGTGTGTGTGTGTGTGTGTGTGTGTGTGTGTGTGTATGAACACGTGTATGCATATATTTGAACATTTATGTGTGCAACAGTGTATATATATATGTACATATGTACATATATGTGTATATACATATGTAGTTGTATGAATGCTGTCTATATTAGTCTGTATATGTGTGTAACTGTGTACATAATTGTCTTACTATCTGTGCACATTTCTATATGTGTGAATGTGTGTGTATCTATTTTTGTGGGGGTGAGTACAGATTTGCATGTGTGTATGAACATTTGTGTTTGTGTGACTGTGCACATTTGTATACATATATATTTTTTGTGTGTACATTTGTGTGACTCTGTGGACATACTTGAGTGTGTAACTGTGTGAATAGTTGTATATGTGGTGAAAGTTTTGTCTTTGTGTGTGGACATTTGTATGCACTGATGTATGTTCACATTTGTGTCTGTGTTAGTGGGTTTGCAGGCCAGAGGACAACCTCAGATTTTGTTCCTTATTTAATATGTATTTTTATTGGCACAGGCCTGAAACTCAGTGATTATGCTAGGCTGGCTGACTGGGGAACTCTGGAGACTCATTTGTTTCTACTTCCCCACTACTGGGTTACAATTGTGTCCTACCACACCTGGACTTTCTTTGAATGGGCTCTGAAGATTAAATTCAGGTCCTTGTACTTGCCAAGCAAGGACATTACCCACTATCCATATACCTATCACTGGAAGGTATTTTTTTAAGGGATTTGAAACTTCATAGAGTCATGTCATTCATCATCTATATATTCATGGCATTTTGACCTCCAATATCTCCCAGGCAGGCTATAGGCTAGTACACTACTGTACTTCTTGCAATGTTCAGTTAGGGAAGAGCTTACTACATTGGTGATATATATTCAATAAAATTAGTCGGAATATCAGAGGACTATATATCACCTCTACCATTCTCATTGATTAAAGTCCTTGGAGCCACACCATGATACAAGAAATAGAAACATAGGGTTGATAACAAACCTGGGACCAGGAAAATCAGTGGAATTACTCATGTTCCCACAGCCTCCTCATGACAGAATCAAGGGATAGGCCCATTATTTTAGGAGAATTTGATTATTGTTCCTGCACCACCACCAGGTTTCTAGTAACTATATTTGTAAAATTTCAATGCCAGAGCAAAAATCATGAATTAATAATAAAATAAGGAGTGAGGGTTGCTTCTTGCCTCACTTAGTTTTTATGTCTGTTCTATTGAGTCTTTCCAGGAAAGTTGTCAAGCAAGGTACTAGAATAGTTACAGCTAATACTTATGGTAACCAAGCTACCTCTCTTGCTCCATGCACTCATTTAGTATATAGAAACCTTTGAGGTAGGAAATATCATTTTCACATTATTGAAAAAGAATCTGAAGCATCATCTAATTAAACTAGATATCTAACTCAGAATTCACACCAACAAGATGGGCTTGGTACCTTTACTTCTAGCAAGGATTAGCTTTGGGCACTTTTCTGGTCTTGCATCATACTCTTTCACATAGCAGTGTAGAATATGTTGTTTCTTGGAACTATTAATTTTTGAGTCTCATCTCCGACTACTTCCTGATCTCTTTCACAGACTCCATCCTTGTTGTCAGTCTTTTGTGGGTTTTCAGCTGCTGATTTAAATGTGTCCTTTCAAACTCAGAAAAATTTCATTTCCAATGCAATAGCAGTAAAGAGATGAAATTCCATAGTAGGTATTCAGCTTATGAAGAATCCATTTCTTTCTACAGGGTTATGCCTCACTCGAGTCCTCTGACATGTTCTCTTGTCATGTGGGGCTCTCATCATGTGACTCCTCAATTGTGCATTACATAGCCTTCAGAACTATAAATTTCCATTCACTATAACTATCAAGCATGCTTTTCTACTAGAAGCACAAAAATGAATGAAGATACCAGAGTTGTTTAAAAACAAACAAACAAAATAACTACTACCAGCACCCAAAAAGCTCTGTGTGTATGTATGTGCATACATATGTTTGCACATGAGTGTGCATGTGTGTATATACATGCCCTAAGGGGCACACATACTATAACATACATGTAGGAATCAGAGGACAATGCTAAGTTTTAATCCTCATTTGTTTGAGATTCTTGTTCTCTTCAGTGTCCTGAAGACCTTTGGGGATTCTCTTTCCTGTCCTTTAGTTTATGTCTCACTATAAGAGTGCAAGGATTATAGATATTTACTATCATATGTGGCTTTATGTAGGTTCTGGAGATGGGATTTGAACTCAAATCCTCATGCTTTCACAATAAACAATCTAGCTGCTGAGCCATCTTCTTAACAAAGGCTTCCAGTTTTTGTTCTCATATTTGACACACTCTTCTTGTGCCATCTCAGCTCACTGTGTGAATCTTACATGCATGTTTATTGGTACACTTGCAGGGTTCTGATTCTGTATCACCTGCTCGCAGTTCTTCCTTATGTCAGAGTGATACTGAGCTCAGAAAACAGGCTGGGGGGTCCTTCTGCCTGTATTTTCTTTAAGAGATTTGGTAGCTCATCAATGATATTTCTTTCTTGCATGGTTGGGTGAATATTCCCTTCCTTGTTGAGCTTAAACTCTGAAGTCACCACACTTGGTAGTTATGCTTCTGTTCTGGTTGATTATTTGATGAATTTGTAGGTTTGCAAAGAATTGATTCATTTTTTCCATTTAGTCAAATCCATGTGAGGAAAGCCATCTTTAATATCACCATTCTATCCTCTTACTGTCTGTAAGGCATGACATGGCACAGTCTATTTTATTTACGTTGGTGATTTGTATCATCATTTTTTACTTGGAATTTTTAGTTTCATTGATTTTTTTTTCTCTTTTGAATTTCACCAGTTATATTTTAATTTTGTTTCTTCTTGCCTCGGGAATTTCTTTTTGGTTTGTTTGTTTTTTGTTTTTTTTCTAGTTTCTTAAAGTGAAAATTTCAGAGTTTTATATTTTGTGATATAAGCACTTCAAACTATAATTTAAAAGATTCGTTATTTTTATTTTATCTGTATGAGTGTTTGCCTACCTATATGTTTCTGTGTCATGTGTTTGCCTGATGACCACAGAAGACAGGAGAGGGCATCAGATTCCCTGGAAATGGAGTTACAGATGGTTGTGGGTCACAACCTAAGTGCTTGGAACCCACATATTCTACAGAAGCAGCAAATTCCCTTAACTATTGAGGAATTTCTTTTGCCTCCTACCTTTATTTTTGAAGGGTTTATTTTGTTATTCATTTATATATATGTTTATCTATGTGTGGGTATGTGCCTATGCATGCAAGTACCCAAGAGGGCCAGAAGCAGGCATGAAAACCCTTGGAGCTAGAGTCTGTGGACTGCCTAATATCAGTGCTGGAAATCAGACATAGGTCCTCTACAAGTGGAGGGAGTGCTCTTAGTAATTGGACCACTTCTCTCCAACCTCTTAAACTGAATTACTCTCCTATGTACAATTTTATCACTAGCTCACAAATTTGGTATATTTTTATTCAGTTCATGGTATCTTTCTCTTGAGAGTTTCTCTTTTATCTGTTGATTATTTATAATTGTGATAGCTACATAGAAGTATATTAGAACTTCCTAAGATTGATACTATTGTTTAATTTCATTATTCACAGATCATAGTACATATGATTCCAATCCTTTTTAGCCTGCTGAAGTTCACCTTATGGACGAGAAAGTAATTGTATTTTAGCATTTCATTTTCACAGAAAAGCATGTGTAATCTGATATCAGATGAGCTGTTTTATAATATCCATTAGATCCAGTTCCTGGCATGTCTGTTCAGTTCTTTGATATTGTTCACTTCCATTATTCATTCTGTTTATTACCAGGTGGAGTATAAAAGTGTCAGACTACAGTTCTTGTCTTTTTCTCTTTTTATTCTGTCAGTGTGCTTCCTGTCTTCTGTAACCCACACATAACATACATTTTGAACTGTAACTATCATGAATCGATCACTTTATCATTATACATACATACATATATCTATATCTATCTATCTATCTATCTATCTATCTATCTATCTATCTATCTATCTATCTATCTATCTATCTATCTATCTATCTATCTTTATTTGTGGTGACTGCCTTTGCTCCAAAGTCTACTTACACACCCTCTCTAGCTTTACTTTTACTAGTGTTTACTTGGCAAATCAATTTCAACTTTTTTCTTTGGTTTTACTCTTTTTTCTCTTTACCCTATCTCTGCCTCTCTCATATAATTTTTATTTTTTATGTATATAAATGTGTATCCAAGTATGGACTTATGCACGGGTATGAAGTGCACACAAATGCTGGAAGAAGGCATCAGATCTTTTCGAGCTAGAGTTACAGGAAATGGGGGCTCTCTTAATCATTAAGCCATCCTTCCAGTCCTTTATATTATTATATTTAAAGTTAGCTTCTTCTATATAGCATGATGTGTTTTATAATTTTGTATATCTTTGTCTTTTACTTATTGTTTTTGAACCATTTATATTGATTGTAATTATTGATATTTTTTTTCATTTAGATTTGTCATTTTCCTTTTCATTTTGTCTGTTTTTTTGTTCACCTATTTCATTTTGTGGATGTCTGAATGTCCTTAGTATTCTTCTTAAATTTATGTGTTTAGGTTTTGCCTACATCTTCTACAATAACTTTAGTTTACAGCAAAGGGATTATATTGAGTATACTTCACCTTTCACTGTTTGCTCAAGGAGAGTTTTCATCATGTCACATGAGATGTAGAAACCTTACTGTCATAGTGACATATTCAACTTCTCATCATCATGTTGTCTACTATTTTGAATTAAATTTATTGAAATGCAATGCTTTTACTTTAAATTGTCAAATATAATCTAAAAAACTCAGTAGAAAGAATTGTTCATTATGTTATTAAAACTTTTTTATTTATCTTGTTCTTTTAAAATTCATTGTATTTTTAATCGACAAAGAACAAATATATATTTGTGATATAGGGTGAAATATTTTGATTCATGTATACTTTAGTTTAAGAGTAAATCAAGCTAATTATCCTGTTTATTACTTCTTCAACATTTATTTGTCAATCTTTTTTTTAAAGAAAAAAACAAGTATATGTGAGTGTGTGTGTGCTCAAAAGAGAAAGAGAGAGAGGGAGAGATAGAGATAGATAGATATAGAGAGAGCCATTCTTTATGTACCATCCCCCTCCTTTGAGATAGGAATTTTCATGAGACTATATTTAAAAAATTAGTCTAATCTTGCTGGCCAGTGATCCCCAGGGATTTGCCTGTCTCCATTTATCCAGCACTAAAATTAAAAGTGCATAAATCATACCTGGGAGTTTTGCGTAAGTTCTGAATTGAACTCCAATCCTCATGCTTGCAAGGCAAATATTCTACTAATTGACCCAACCCCTTTTCTTTATTCTTTATATTACAAGTTAGGAGGCTTCTTTTAGCAGTTTCTTAAAGGAGGCTGCTTGTAAATTCACTGTAAAGAAATTCTCTTGATCTGCATCAAGAATGCCTTTATTTTAACTTCAGTTCTGACATCTGTCACTGGATATACATCTCTTAACTTAGAACTATAGATGATTACATTTTTTTTCATTTAAAAATAAAATATTGCAAACATCAAACACTGACAACTGGAGATCCCATAGCCCCTTGGTCCACAGCTGACTAAGAGGTGAGTGCCACCCCAGTCCCCAAGACAAGCAGAGACTATCGTCTCCTAAGTGCAGCTCAGTAACAGTCCCTGCCACCCCACCCACACCCAGCTCTGCCCTAAACCAAAGAAAGTTGGAAGAACCCTCCCAAGCACAAACCCAGCCGAACACAGCTGGAAGGACATCCTACATTCAGCAAAACCCCACCCCAACAGCAAACTGCATCATCACACACCAACAACTCATCACAGCCCCTTGGCCTACAGTGAATAAAAATCCAAATAAGAACAACCACTGCAAAAATTGGAGACACACAGTCCCCAGAGCCATAACTAAGAGCCAACTAAGAGCTGACTAGGAGTGAATTGAGGAAACAATGGGTAGCACAAGTGCAAGGATACATATTACATTATAAAGAACAATGAAGTCCCACCAGAAAAAGCTGGTGGTTCTACAACATTAAGACCAGAGCATAGCAATGAAGAGGAAACAGAAGCAAACAACCTTAATAATAACCTTATGAAGATAATAAAAGCTTTAAAAGAGGATCTAAAAAATTCCCTTAAAGAAAAAGAAGAAAATACAACAAAAATTTGGAAGAGATTAACAAATCCCTGAAAGAAAACACAGAAAATGAAGAAAAAGAAGACAAACAGGTAAAAGACTCATTTCAGGAATTAAAAAATGAAACGGAAGCAATAAAGAAGGCACAAATTGAGGCAAAGCTGGAAATACAAAACCTGAAGAAACAAACTGGAAATACAGATGCAAGCATAACCAACAGAATGCAGGAGATGAAAGAGATTCTCTGGAGTGGAAGATTCAATAGTGGAAATAGATAAATCAGTCAAAGAAAACACTAAAACCCAAAAAAGTCATGACACAAAACATCCCGGAAATTTGAGACACCATGAAAAGACCTAGCAGGTGTTACAATATGGTTTTTTGGCCTTTGGTGGCCAGAGGTCCAGGCTCATAGAGCTGCTGTCCCAGAGCCCTTAGCTGCCCGCCACTGCTTAGACTCCCCACAAAATGACTCAGATACTTATATTAAGTTCATGCTGTTTGGCCTATGGTTTAGGTACAGTGCTAGCTAGCTCTTTAATCTTAACTCAACCTATTCTCATTAATCTGTCCTGCCACGTGGCCTGTGGCTCACCTGTGTTCCTTAAATGTCTTTTCCTTGGCATCTGGCTCTATCTAATCTGACTCAGTCCTCCTTCTCCTAACTATTCTGATTCCCCACCTATTTTGTCTATGGTGCCTGCCATGGCCAAAACAGTCCTTTATTTAAAGTTTGATATACAAAGCATACATAAAGACATTCCCACATCAAACCTGAGAATAATCAAAATTAAAGAAGGAGAAGAATACCAGAAGGCACAGAAAAATCTATTCAACAAAACCATAGAAGAAAACTTTTCCAACCTAAAGAAGGAAATGCCTATAAAGATGCAAGAAGCTTACAGAAAAACAAATAGACCATACCCATGAAAAAATCTGCTTGCCACATAAAAATAAAGCCACTAAACCTACAGAACAAAGAAAAAATGCTATGAGCTGCAAAGGAAAAAGGCCAAGTTATCTATAAAGGCAGACCCATCAGAATAACACCAGATTACTCATTGGAAACAATGAAAGCAATAAGACCTGGTCAGATGTAATATAGACACTAAAAGAGCATGGCTGCCAATCCACTATACCCAGTAAAACTATCAATTACCACAGATGTAATAAACAATATATTTTATGACAAAACCAGATTTAAACAATATCTACCCATAAATCTGGCTTTACAGAAAACACTAGAGGAAAAACTTCAACTGAAAGAAATCAGAGGCTGAAGGTTGACTGGGAGGGATTGGGAGGACAGAAGAGAGGGGAAGCAGGGGGATACATAGATAAAAATTACATCTTTTAAAATAAAAAATAAATAAATAAATAAATGAATAAATGAATGAATGAATGAATGAATGAAACCACAAGCAATCAATAAATCACACAGGGAAGAAAACCCAAAGAAGAAAAACACACACATATTACCACCAAAAATAATAGGAAATAACAATCACTGATCATTAATATCTCTTAATATCAATGGACTCAATTCACCTATAAAAAGACACACCCTAACACGATGGATACAAAAACAGAATCCATCTTTCTGCTGCATACAAGAGACACACCTCAAATTGAAAGAGAGACATAGGCTCAGAGTAAAGGGTTGGGAGAGACTTTCCAATAAAATGGTCCTAAGATATAAATTGGTGTAGCCATCCTAATATCTAGCAAAATAGACTTCAAACTAAGATCAATCAAAAGTGACCAGGACAGACACTACTTATTCATCTCAGGAAAAATTCACCAAGATGAAGTCTCAATTCTGAATATTTATGCCCTCAAAACAATGCTCCTACATATGTAAAAGAAACACTACTAAAGCTTAAACCTTAAATCAAACTCCATACACTAATAGTGGGAGACTTCAATACCTCATTTCACCCTTGAATAGGTCAATCATACAGAAAAGCAACAGAGAAATAAGAGACTTAACAGATGTTATGACCCAAATGGTCTTAATTGATATATACAGAACCTTCTACCCAAATACAAAGAAATACACATATTTATCAGTACCTCATGGAACTTTATCTAAAATTGACCACATACTTGATCCCAAAGCAAATATCAATAGATACAAAAAATTGGAATAACTCCTTGTATCACATCAGACCACATGGTTTAAATTTAGAGTTCAATAAAAACAAAAATCACAGAAAGCCTACAAACTCATAGAAACTGAACATCTCTCAATTGAACCACTTTGGGTCAAGGAAGAAGTTAAGAAAGAAATCAAAGACTTTCTAGAATTCAATGAAAATGAATCCATAACATATCCAAACTTATGGGACACAATGAAAGCAGTGTTAAAAGGAAAGCATAGCATTAGATGCCTATATAATAAACCCAGAGAAATCTCACACAAGAGACTTAACAGCAAAACTGAAGGCTTTAGAATGATTAGAAGCAATCTCACCTAGAAGTAGTAGACAAAAGGAGATAATCAAATTTAGGACTGAAATCAATGGAATTGTAACAAAGAGAACAATACAAAAATCAATGAATCAAAGAGTTGGTTCTTTGAGAAAGTCAACAAGATAGATAAACCCTTATCCAAACTAACCAAAAGCCAAAGAGAGAGAGACTATCCAAATTAACAGAATCAGAAGTGAAAAGGGGGACATAACAACAGACATTTAGAAAATACAGAGAATTATCAGGTCATACATTGAAAATCTATACTCTATTAAAATAAAAAAAACATAAAAGAAATGGACAGCTTTCTGGACAGGTATCACTTAACAAAATTAAATCAAGATCAGATAAATTACCAAAACATACATACAACCCCCAAGGAAATTGAAGCTATTATTAAAAGTCTCTCAAGTTAAAAAAAAATACAGGATCAGATGGTTTCAGTGTAGAATTCTACCAGACATTCAAAGAAGAATTAATACCATTACTCCTCAAACTGTTCCATAAAGCAGAAACTGAAGGAACACTGGCAAACTCTTTTTTTGGAGGCTACATTCATGCTGATACCCAAGCCATTAAAAGATGCAACAAAGAAAGAAAATTACTGACCAATTTCCCTCATGAAAATTTATGCAAAAATCCTCAATAAAATTCTGGCAAACCAAATCCAACAATGCACCAAAAAAGTCATCCACTACGATCAAATAGGCTTCATTCCAGAGATGGAGTGGTGCTTCAACATATAAAATACTGTGAATGTTATGCATCATATGAACAAACTGAAAAAAAAAACCCCACATGATCATCTCCTTAGATGCTGAAAAAGCCTTTGACAAAATCGAACACTCCTTCATGATAAAAAGTCCTGGAGCGATCATGAATACAGGGAAAATACCCAAATGTAATAAAGGCAATATACATTAAGCTGACAGCCAACATTAAACTAAATGGAGAAAAGCTCAAAGCAATCCCACTAAAATCAGGAACAAGAGAAAGTTGTCCTCTCTCCCCTTATCTATTCAATATAATTCTCAAAGTTTTAGCTAAAGCAATAAGGGAACAAATGGAAATTCAGAGTATACAAATTGGAAAGGAAGATATGTAACTCTCTATTTGAAGGTGATATGATCATATATATATATATATATATATATATATATATATATATATATATATATATATATATATATATATATATATATAAGTGACCCTCAAAGTTCTACCAGGGAATTCCTACAGCTGATAAACACCTTCAGTAAGGTAGCAGGGTACATGATTAATTCAAAAAAATCAATAGCCCTTCTATACATTAAGAATAAAAGGGTTAAAAAGAAATAAGGGAAGCATCACTCTTTATAATAGCTGCAAATAGCATTAAATATCTTGGGGGTAACTCTAACCAAAGAAGTATCAGACCTGATTGATGAAAAAGTCACTGAAGAGAGAAATTGAGGCTGATATCAGAAAATTGAAAGATATCCCATGCTCCTAGATAGGTAGGATCAACAAAAAAATGGTAATCTTACCAAAAGCAATCTACAGATTCAATGCATCCCCATCGAAATCCCAACACAATTTTTTGCAGATCTTGAAAGAACAATACTCAACTTCATATGTAATAATAGGAAACCCAGGATTGCCAAAACAATCCTGTTCAATAAAAGAACTTCATGAGGCATCCCATCCCAGACTTCAAGCTATACTATAGAGCTGCAGTATTAAAAACAGCCTAGTCCTGGCATATAAACAGACTTGAGGATCTATAGAATCAAATCAAAGATGCCAATCTTATCCCACACACCTATGAATATCTGATTGCTAAGAAAGATGACAAAAATATTCAGTGGAAAGAAGATAGTATCTTCAACAAATGGTGTTGGCATAACTGGAAGGTAGCATGCAGAAGAATGCAAATAAATTCAAACCTATCACCCTGCACAAAATTTAAATCCAAGTGGATCAAAGACCCCAATTTAAACCCAGCTACACTGAACTTGATAGAAAAGAAAGTTGGGAAATACCCTCCAATGCATTGGCACAGGTGACCACTTCCTAAACATAACACCAGAAGCATAGATGGTTACAATAATGTTTCTGCAGTCTGACCTGCAGACCAGACTGCTCAGTCACTCGCCACTGCTTAGGCTCCCCCCAAAATGACTAAGACACAAACTTCATGCTGTTTGGCCTATGGCTCAGGCACATTGCTAGCTATCTCTTTCATCTTAACTCAACCCATTTCCAGTAATTTGTCCTGCCACATGGCCCATGGCTCACCTGTGTTCCTTACATATTTTTTCTTTGGCATCTGGCTCTGTCTAATCTGACTCCTCTCTCCTCCTAACTATTCTGATTCCCCTCCTACTACTTCTATGGTGCCTGCCATGGGCCAAAAGAGCTCCTTTATTTAAATATTGATATTCACAGCATACAGAAAGACATTCCCACATCATCTACCCATTTCTGTCTAATAAAAAGGGAAGGTTCCAATTTTAACATAACAAAATTACATGTAACAAAATAGCTATTAAATAAGAATTACAGTAACAATATCTAGTCTATTTGTAGTTAGAAAAATTAAAGAAAATACCATCTACCTTATCTTTGTGAATCTAAAGTTTTATATCCAATATACCTTTTAATATAACTAAGAAAAACATCTTACTATTTCATCTTCAACCACATCAAAGACCACAGAAGGATATAATATTTACCCAAGTAAATAGGAAGTAAAAACAACTTCCAAAATCTAAAAATGACAGTGATGACACTTATCTGCCTGGACAGTCACCAAAAGCTTCTTTACAAAGTTGGGGCATCCATCTCCAGCCTCCAGACCCAGAGTCTCTTTCCATTTCAGTGAAGCAGGAAACCTGCTCTGCCCATTCTGGTATAGTTCATAAGTCGCTTCTCCTTGAGTCCTGAAGAATGTCTGGCAGTTTTCTCTGCAAAGCAGGAATCTGAATGACCATCTCAGTTTGTTGTGCCAAAGTTCAGAGGTCATTTTCCTATGGATCCTGCATATCCAGTTTAAACAGCATACTGTCAAGTAGTCAATATAAGAACAGTTTCTTGTTCAGTGGCTAACTGTTTCCACAAAGCAAGTAAATTCCACATAGAGTTTCTTCAATGCCCATTTTTCTCTTGAAGTAGATTGGTGCTGCCAGGAGCAGGTCTGTCTCACTGTCATGAAAAGTCTAAGTTCTTAAAATAATTTTAAATGCCTTATTATATAGATCTTAGAAGTATATGAAGATTACCTATCTAATTTAATTATATCTTTGTATACCTAAAAATCTAACTAACATGAATTTCTTAATTATGCATTACAATTTTAAATCAGTTACATAAACGTCATATTTCAAACAAGAGTAGAAAAATAATATAGCATAACAAAAGTGACCTTAAGTTTGTATCAATAAACCAAAATCCATACCAATATAAAACATTTTGAGATTAACAGCTGATTTTTCTATTAAAGTAAATTCAATAATCTAATTTTTAAAAATCACTCCATATACCATATCCCCCTTTTCTTTTTAGAAAGAGATTAACTATGACTATTAACCATTTATAATGAAAACAAATATCTATAAACACTATTTTGGGAATTTGGGTGTAATTTTACATTTCTACTTTTTGCTGATTAAGGGGCATTGGCAATCTCACAGTTCTTGAGACTGGATCATCTTAGTCAGCATCCTTGAAGCTGATATGACCATCTCTTTGTACCAAAGAATTTTCAGGTGGTCTTGGTTGATGAAACCACCAGAGTCTAGAAGCAATCCACAGGTTTTCATCTTCTGTGGAAACAAATGCAGAACTCTTCCAAAGCAATATATCCTTAGAAACAAATTTCAAAATATATATTCTTGTTTAACTTAGCAGCCTTTGCAATCAATTGTCTTTCTGCATTTAGCTCATTAACAGTTAAAAAATTAAAATAAAACACAACAATAACCATAATCCAGATTATGTATCTATTTTCCATCTTTTCCTGGCTTATTATATTATTACTCTATCTTTTTAAAGGACTTATTCTACCCTTTTTCTTTTCTCTCTGAAACCTATGTACATTTTACACACATTGTAACCCGTTTACAGGTTTTTTTTTAATCTGAATCTGTTTTATTGTGAATCCTTATTTATCTTCCAACCAGAAGAGCTTTTAAAATGCTACCACTCTCTTAAAGAGCCACATAGTTTTTGCAGCTAAAGCTGAGTCAGAAAGTTCTCTTAAAGGGGCCATGTCTCTGTTCACCACCAGCAAACAAAGCAGACCTAAGAAATAATGCTGCTATTAAGAAACTGTCTTTGACTGTTACCTTTTGTTCAAAATAAACAGATATCTAAAATCAATCACATGCTACCAAATCTTCTGTGAGACTTCAGGAACTGGCCTGGTTGCAGTTTACACTGCCTGCCACCAGTCTGCTGCTGCCATTTTGAATGCCACGCTAGCTATCTCTAGCTATGTACAATGACCTGCTTCAGATACAGAATTTGGAAGCTGCTTTGGCTCAGTTTCTATGCTCTAATGCCCTTTCTAATCTTTCTCTGGCTTTATGTGGGTATTCAAGCCATGTTTGGGATGCCAACTGTTATAATAAGGTTTCGTGGTCCCAGGTGCCAGAGGTCCAGACCCACAGACCTGTTACCCCAGATCCCTTAGCCACCTGCCACTGCTTTGGCCCTCAAAAATGACTCAGACATTTATATTAGCTTCATGCTGTTTGTCTACAACTTAGGAACTAGTTAGCTCTTTCATCTTAACTCAGCCCATTTCCATTAATCTGTCTGCCACCTGGCCTGTGGCTCACCTGTGTTCCTTACATGTTTCTTCTTTGGGTGGCTGGCTTGATCTGCTCTGACTCCTCTCTCCTTCTACTAACTATCCTGATTACCTACCTTCTTCTTCTAAGGTGCCTGTCATGGGCCAAAAGAGTTCCTTTATTTAAAGATTGATATTCACAGCATATAGAAAGACATTCTTACATCAATAGATACTAAGAACAACAATGAATAAATGGAACCTCTTGAAACTGAGATGCTTCTGTAAGCCAAAGGACACAGTCAATAAGACAGAACAGCAGCCTACAGAATGGGAAAAGATCTTCACCAACCCTACCTCTGACAGAGGACTGATACTTAAACTATAGAGATATCTAAAAAAAAAAAAAAAACTAGAGCCCCAAAATATAAATATCCAAATACAAAATGGCTTTCAGGGACTTTACCTATAGCCAAATGAGTAAACACCCTAGGTGTCATTGCAGAACCTACGTCCAACAGGGAATGGAGGTGGAGGTGGAGATCCATGGCTGAGCACTGGGCAGAGCTCCTGGTCCAGCTGAGAGTAGAAGAGGAGAGTATTTCTGAGCAGGGGGATAGGGATTATGAGGAAAGCTCCCAAGGTGCTGGCTGGCTGGAGCTCTGGGGAGTTCACTGAATAAGCAACTGGCATTGGAGATCGATTGGGAAGGGGAGCTGGGCAGTTGGCTGTTGACTGGCATGAGCAGTGTGTAGAGTCATGAGGGGTGGGATCAGACTATGTTTCTGTTCATGAGTTGGCACCTTGGAGCCCATTCCCTATAGAGGAACATCCAGCCCAGCATTGACTTTTGGATGAGTGAACTGTACTTGCCTGGAGTGGATATGCCATATTAGGCTGGCCCACCTTGGGACTTCTGGCCCCTTTGAGGGAGGGGATGGGTATATGGGGAGGGGAGAGGCTGAGGGCTGACTTGGAGGAATTGGAAGGGAGAGGGGAGGGGTAACAGGGGAATACCTTAATGGAGATGACATTTTTTAAAATCAAAAAGAAATAAAATTAAATAAAAAAGGGAATTCTCAACAGAAAAATTACAAATGGCTTAAAGGCACTTAAAAAATTGCTCAACATCTTTATCCATCAGAGAATTGCAAATCAAAACAACTTTGAGATACCATCTTACACCTCTCAGAAGGGCTAAGATAAAAACACAGATGACAGCCTATGCCGGAGAGGATACAGAGCAAGGGGAACACTCCCTCTATGTTAGTGGGAGTGTAAACTTGTACAACCACTCTGGAATGCAGTATGACAGTTCCTCAGAAAACTAGGAATCCATCTCCTCTTGGATCTAGGAATACCCACTATTGAGCATATCACCAAAGAATGCACATTTGTACCCCAAAGACATTAGCTCAACTATGTTCAAAGCAGTGTTATTCATAATAGTAAGAACCTGGAAACAACCTAGATGCCCCCCAACTAAAGAACGGATTAACAAACTGTGGTACATCTACACAATGGAGTACTACTCAGCAGTAAAAAAAAAAAATGGCATCCTAAAATTTACAGCCAAATGGATGGATTTGGAGAAGAACCTCCTGAGCAAGGCATCAGAAGCCCAGAACAATAGGCATGGGATGTCCTCACTCATAAGTGGACTTTAGATAATGAACAAAGAATACCCAAGCTGCAAACCACAAACCCTGAACAGCTTGGGTTCAGAAGGAATTTGAGAGACATCCAGGAATTCTCCTTTGAAGAGAAAATAGAGATCTCCTTAGCAAAGGGATCATAATGCACAGCAACAAAGGAGAGTTGGGAACAAATCATGATAAAAGATGGTTGATTAAGAGGAGCAACAAAGAGGGAGAAAAAAAGAGATGGATATCTTGATAAAGGTATCTTGATAGGGGAAGCCAATATGGGGTTGGAAAGAGACCGGGTTCTTGGGAAACCTCAAAGAACTCACAAGATGTTACTTGCTAGGTCTCCAAGCAATAGTGGAGGTGGTGCCTAAACAAGTCTTCCCCTATAATTAAATGAATAACCACCCTATGTGTCTTCACAGAACCCATATTCAATAATGAATGGAGGTAGATTCATGCTGAGCACTGGGTTGAGCTCCAGGTCCACCTGTAGAGCAGAAGGAGGAGAGTCCATGTGAGCGAAGGGAGAGATTATGAGGATGAGTCCCATAGAGATGCCTGTCTGGAGCTCTAGGGAGCTCACTGAATCAAAAACAGCCACTGGGGAACCATAGGGAAAAGGAGTTAGGCCCTTCAAGGGTAGGTGACTGTGGATTGGCATGGGCAGTATGGGAGCCTCGAGGGGTGGGATCAGCTGTGTTCCTGTGCATGGGCTGACACCTTGGAGTCCATTCCCTGCAGAGGAACACCTACCCAGATTGACCAGCTCATCTACTCTCCAGGCACATATCCAGGGCCTTGGTTTGGCCCACCCTAACATCCACCCCATCTATAACCTATGGAATGATATTAGCTGGATGTCTGTAACTTGGGACAGCAGCAGGATATCATCTGTGAGGAGTTTTGGTAAGGGTCCAGTGATGATGGTGTACCAGAAACTAGAGGCCTTCAGCTAGACCAATAGCTCATTGCAATGAACATTTAAGCTCATTGGACAATAGGGTCTACTGTATGACATACTGTTGGTCCCAATGTCACTAAGAGGTGTTTGAGAAGATAGAAAGACAGAGGAGTAAAGAGGACTTTTGTTTGTTTGTTTTGGTTTGCTTTTATTTTTTTAAAGTTTTTTTTGGCAGAAATGATCCTAGGGTGAAGAGTAGATATTGGGGGTATGATGTGGGACTGTCTTTCTGTATGCTGGGAATATCAATCTTTAAATAAAGGAGCTGTGTTGGCACAAGACAGGCACCGTAGAAGAAGTAGGTGGGGAATCAGAATAGGTAGTAGGAGGGCATATCGAGCCAGACACCAAAAGAAGAAACATGTAAGGAACACAGGTGAGCCACGGGTCATGTGGCAGACAGATTAATAGAAATGGATCAATTTAAGATGTAAGAGCAAGCAAGCAATGTGCCTGAGCCATAGGCCAAAGAGCATGAACTTAATATAAGTGTCTGAGTCATTTTGGGGGGACTAAGCAATGGCAGGTTGCTAGGCACTCTGGGACGGCAGGTCGGTGGGTCTGGAACTCTGGCTGGATGGGCCAAGAAACCTAATTGTTACAGGGGAGCTCTGACAAGTGAGCATCACTGGGGTGCATGATGTAAAATTCTCAAAAATCAATTATAAAATTATGTTTTTTAAAAAGAATATCAGATGCAGAAAGATAAATGTGGCATTTTTTCCTTTCACTTTGGGTTCTAGAATTGTTTGTAAATACAGATGTCATGTGTGTGTGTGTGTGTGTGTGTGTGTGTGTGTATGACTGTGTGTGTGTGTACTAGGAGAAGGAAGGAGAGAGAGATGGTAAGTGATAAAAAATTGGAGAGGGTGAAACTCAAAGTACATGATCACCTGAAGGAAATTGTCTGTATAAAGTTCGACATTGTGTACAATGAATATACACAGATGCAAATATTAGAGGGCACTCCCTGGTACCCCAAAGCTTCAAAAACTATTGGAGAACTCCATGGGAAGTGACCATTTTCTTCTTTCTTATCTTTTATTCAGCATCTATACCCTCATTTCTTAAACTTTTTGTGTTAGTCCAATACGATGTTACATAGCTAAATATAGGGACTGAAAAAATATTTGCCAGTAAATATCTCTGAACATGCAATAGTTAAGAAAAACTTTAAAACTTGAAATGAGTCTAATGTGTTTCTGGCAGTGCTTGTTAACATGACACTGTGTGGCTTCTCTATCAGCTTGTTCTGAACTCATTATGCATACTCTGCACTGTGCATACTATCACATTACACATAGTCTATAAATGCAGCCTGCAGCCTGAAATTCTCAACTCAGACTTGAGACTTGTGTGTTCTGAACTGCATTTTTTTTTAACCATACATGCAACATCATCTACTCCTAGAGAACTGGGATGGTTTACTTATGGAAAACAAAATCTTAATAGTTTTCTACCATTTTCAGTGTGTAAGTATTCTATTCTATGTGTATCTTTGAATCATATTGTGCTAGAATGCTTGGAGGCTGGGGTTACAAGCATGCACTGTCATGCCTGGATTTTATATGGGCTCTTGGTATCAATCTCAGGTTATCATGATGGCACTTTACCCACTGAGGAATTTCTAAAATGGCCCTAAACATACTGTTGCCATTTTGTACCATGGGTTTATGCAAAGAGGCATGCCCATCATTGATGATTATAAGATGAAAATATCCATCAGCTCTGAAGAATGTTGAGGATGCTTTATGTCCTGCAGTGTGTACTATGCAGCCAGGATTTAACTCTTTCTGTATAAACAAACATATCCATCTCATTGACATCTTATTAACAAATGATAAAATAATATATATACAAAACCATTTAAAATAATTTATGATTTATTATCTGCAAATATTCATTTTATAGATCTATTTTGTTTGTGTTTATATATGTATACATATTTATTTTAAATATTTAACCATCTGGAGTTACATAAGAACTCTTCAGGGAAGAAGAGTCATGACTATACAAATTTTAAGATGCCTTGACCCTCCTCATGGAACAGTATAGGCCAGTTACATTTTTATGAGTTTGCATATTGAATGTTCTTTATTTTCTTCAATGCCTGGCTTCTTATCAAGACTGTGATATTTGTCAATACTGTGCACAACTGTTATTAATTAATCTCCATTTTTATTCCACTGTATACATTTATAGCACTGTATCCATCTATGCATAGATTGATGGGCAGGTGAGTTGGTAAATTTAGATTGTGCTGTCCAATGCTTTGCTAATATTTTCATATGTATTCTTGGGGTATGTGAGCTTGGGTTTCTTTAGAAAGACACAAGTGAGTTTCTGAATCTGACGTACATCTTCTGCTGTGATCTTAATTGTCAGATTGCTTTTCAGGCCTCTTTTTAATGTATACTCCCACAAGCAGTGCCTGAGGATCACTGGGCTCCCTGAGGCTGTGTCTCACTCACGCCTGTGCCCATCATGTATGGCACAAACAATGTTCTAGCTACAGTTATTAAACTTTTGGACAGACAGCTGGCTATGGCTGTGCTATCTGTAGTGGAAAGGAAATCCTTTTGTTTAGATTCCAGAAAGCATAGGGTGGCACTTCACTTTCCATAGAAAGGAATTAAGGACATGTCACAACAATTATCTCCAGTAATGTGCACAAGGAAGCCATTAATCATTTCTAAAGGAAAGTGGAGAGACTCAAACAGCATATCAAAGACCATAAACTCACTGTGCAGCATGGCAGGGTGTCGGGGGGTGGGGGAGAGGCTGCAGGCAGAAAGTTGGAAGTAGTATGAAAGAGTATTTCAAGAATAATAGAACATGAAGAAAAAAGACCCACTGAGAAAATTCCATCCAGGAAAAGTCTGCATGCTATTTGTTGTTGTATATTGAGAATTTCAATTTACTGCACCAAAGTGATTTTATTTAGGACAAGATGGAAACGACTGAAACTATGCAGGATTAGAGCACACAACACCATTGCACTGCTGCACTCTGGCTTTGGACGCTCATGCCACACCATAAACTATTTTTAAACTACTAGATGTTAGAAATCTTGGAAACTTGGGAGATTGATAGAGGATCTCAAGGGCATGAGGGATAAATTACAAGATTCATAAACCCCTCTGACTCTGATGCACGTAATAAGATGCTGTGAGAAAGAGAATGTTCTGAATCAATTGAAAATGACTCATCCCCAACCCCTGAGATGAGCCTTCAAACACTGGGTTAAACTGAATAGTAAGCATTTCTTTTTGTTATATTTACTTTATGTGTCAAGCTTTACTCAGATGTTGCCAACTAAGCTTTCTAAAACTTTAATTATGAGGCAATAAAAATTGCTATTTAACAGACTGGCAAACTGATCCACAGAAGTTTGTTTTTCTATGTGTGGCTTTCTTAAAAACCCAGCCAGTAAGAGCAAACTGGGAACTGAGTATAGGCCAAGACCCCACATTCTATATTCCACTGGTTTGCTTTTGTTTTGTGCACATTAAATCCCTCTTTTTAAAAAGTGCACGGTTGTGAATTTTTACACATGCATGGATTTGTGTCACTGGTTCACAATATTGACAGATGACTCCATCTTCTCACATTTCTCTCATGATGATTTGTAATCAACCCTCTTCCTGACCTCTGCTCCTTGGCAAGCCTATCACTTAGTCATTTTCAGAATGTCTTGAGTAAAATCAATCATCCTGTCTGCAACCTTTCTCGATTGGCATCATTCACTTTATATACAACGCCTTTGAAGTTCATTCAAGTTGTGACTCCAAAACATTTATTCCTGTTCACAAACTGATGTGATATTGTGTGGTACCCACTTGGTTATTTCATTTGCATACTGAAGGAAATCACTTTCATTCTAATTTGGAGCAATCTAGATCTACGAGTCACACCCACATATAGAATAGGACCATGCTTTCATTTCTTGATGATAAACATACATAGTGTAATTTCTTGGACATATGGTGATTTTTATTTTTATTTATATGTTTGAGGATCAATTTATATGTAATCATACATGCAGGAGTCCAGAATAAGGCATCAGAATCCTTGGAACTAGAGTTACAGGTGGCTGTGGGTATTGGGATTGAATCTGGATTGAACAGCAATGCCTTCTCTTAACTGCTGAGCTGTCTCTCTAGCCTGTCATGCAGTAATACAATAAGAAATTTATGAAATAATTTCAGAGCATCTGTATTATTTTGAATTTCTACTAACAATGTCTGAAAGATCCAGTTTCTCTGCCTTCTGCCCAGTACAGAAGAGTGTCAGATATGAACAACTATATAGGGTTTCTAGCCATTCAAGCAGGTATGTACATTCAGCTCACATTTTTTTATTTCCATTTTCATAGTTGCTGATTAAGCTAAGAATTTTCTCATTTGCTTATTTGCCACCCAAATATTTATCTTACTAATGTGTTCATTCCATTGCTTCCCCATTTTTAACAACTTGTTTTATCAATGACTTCCAAAAGGTTTAAAAATATATTCTAAATATATTTTGTTAGGTATATGTTCTGCACATTTTTTCTCCCAGTTTCCAGCTTACCTTTTCACTCTCTAAATACTGCCTTCCATGGAGTAAATGTCTTTAATTTTAATGAATTATTACTTATCCATTTTAATAGTTGATGAATTTTGCTTTTGCTATTATGTCTAAAACCTTTTGCTTAATCAAAGAACACAGTACTTAAAAATGCTTGCTTTCAATTTTTGTATTATTATATTTCCATTTACATGTGCCATCCACTCTGAGTCAGTTTTTTTGTTTGTTCGTTTTTGTTCTTTGAGACAGGGTTTTACTGTGTAACAGCCATGACTGGCCTGGAAACTGCTCTGTAGACCAGGCTTACCTCAAACTCGAGTTCACAGAGATCTTCCTTGCTCTGACTCCCAAGTTCTGGGATTAAAGGGATGCCCCACCACCACTCAGTTGAGTTAATTTTTTAAGGAGCAAGGTGTAGGGCAGTGGGTTTTTTTGTTTCTTTGCTTGATTTTATTTTAAATGTGAATGGCTACCAAATTATCTAAGTACTGGAAGATTCCTTTGAAATAGCCTTTTCAATTCTATCAAAATTCAACTGACTGTATTCTTATGGATTTATTTATTGAGTCTTGTTAGAGATTAGCAAATGTCTAAATAGTAAAAAAAAAAAAAAAAAAAAAAATTAAAAATAGGTTTTTGGACCAAGAGGTCTTTGTTACATCAGGGCAACCACAGATATTAAGGAATGGGAAGGGCTGCATTGTTTTCAAGAGTTCAGGTAAAGGAAAGAATTCAGAGTGCCTCCACATTGACCTTGGAGCTTATTTAATCATTCTGTTGTAAGAATACTAGTGAAAGAGTAGCTAACGACATTAGATGTCTTTTTTCCTGTCTCAGAATTCTAAAGTGCAGTGCTCTTAGGTTACAGTGTCACTTAGAGTTGTTTAGAGGGTTTGTTAATAGAGAGAGGGCTGAGCTGCTTTTGGGGTGTCTGACTCAGTGAGTCCTGGGTAAGGCCTATCTGTTTGCCTTTCCAACATTTCCTTGGTAATGCCGATCTTTCTGACCTTCTCATTACTATAACACTGACTATCCATGTATGAGTTTCCTGTGCCAGGTCTCTATATGTCATCAGCCTGGGATGCTTATGGAAATCCTGCCTAATACTCAGAAGGTATCTGGAAGCATGAGGTGATTAATATCACATAGCATAGAACCCACGATATGGGGATGTCTTTCTGTATGCTGTGCATATCAATCTTTAAATAAAGGACTGTTTTGGTCATGGCAGGCACCATAGAAATAGTAGGTGGGGAATCAGAATAGTTAGGAGGAGGGTGTAGTCAGAGACAAAAAAGCCAGATAGATGCCCAAAGGAGCAACATGTAAGGAACACAGGTGAGCCATGGGTCATGTGGCAGACAAGTTAATGAGAATGGTTGAATGGTTGAGTTAAGATGAAGGAGCAAGCTAGCAATTGCCTGAGCCATAGGCCAAACAGCATGAACTTAATATAAGCATCTGAATTATTTTGCGGGGATTAAGCAGCAGTGGGTAACTAAGCTGTCTGGGACTGCAGGTCTGTGGGTCTGGACCTCTGGCCACACAGGGGCAGAAAACCTTATTGTAATAATTCCTTCTGCTATTGCAGGTATGAAATGGAGAACATAGGTGGAACATATTGAGACACATTCTGAAGGTTTGCTGTTTCTTGTTCCACACCAGTCAATTGTATTTATTTTCATAGAGAAATATAGTCCACAGGTAGAAACCATACTTAGTCATGAAGAAAGGATATAATAAAAGTAATTTATGCTTTTTAAATGAGAGTGAGTAGAAAGAAATGAGCCAGAGAAGTGAATACATTTTTCTTGGATCAAGAAGGCAGCTCCAATGCAGTGATTAGGACACAGAATGAGGCTGTGGTTAATAGAACATTTGCTAAGTGCTGAGACTTTGGTGATGCAGGTTGGAATCCAGAATCTACCATTTACAAGCTGTACAGCTAAAGGCAAATTTCACTTTATGCTTTTCTTTGTATAGATGATTGAGGGGGCTTTTAGTATCTATGATAAAATGTCTTAAAATGTATATGACAGGTACTAAGTACCTACCCCTACCTTGTCACCCAGTGGGTAGCTGAGAAATAGCCATTCCTTCTGCAGTTGGCTGCATGTTTATTAAGGATATAACAGCAATTAGTTGTAATATAGAGCCAAGACTCACTCCATCTCGAATACTGTAGAAGATTGGGGTAGTTTTCAGGTATGAGTAAAAGTATTAGTCACAAAAATTGCAATGGTTATTAACAAGAGCCTATTGGAATGTAGGTCTTGCTGTATGCCAGGCTTTATTCCAGAAACTATATCTTCCACTTCTTGATTCTCAATTCACTCTCCCAGATACAATCAATCCATTATTGCACTTTTTGACAAATACACAGATACAGTTATCAGGTTGGTCATGTAGCTAGCAACCGGTAAAACTGAGATGTGAAACAAGAACTGAGATCTGAAACAAGATGCTGTTTTTTAAAATTCAGTTTCTGGCCTTCTTGCTAGAATTTTATCCAGTCTGGCCAAGAGGCTATAGGTCCTGACTATCATATATTTGGCACATACACAAGTACCTTGCTTTTTTTTTCTTTTTGATGCACATTATGATTTATACACTACTACACATGTCATTTATTTCAACATTAAAAGTGGGGAAAAGAGTCAGGCTAAGTGGCTCATGACTGTAATCTCAATATCCAGGAGGCTAAAATAGAAACATAGCTATGAGTACTAGGCTATCCTGAGCTACTTACTGAATTCCAGACAAGTCTGGACTATAGAATGAGATAAACACCTCAACTTCCCTCTCAAAAAAATGTTCTGAAAAAATGTGAGGAAAATGAGTAATGTTTAAATGATCACTGTAGCTTTCTCAGTAGCTGACAGGTTGACTGCTTATGCTGCTGCTTAAGAAACCAGGAGCTATAATGGGGAGAAGGTTTGTGGGTAAAGATCTGAATTTGGATCTCTAGAACCCACATACACTCAGACATGGAAGTGTGTGTCTATAATATTATCACTCTTTGGAGAGATTGGGAGGGAGAGACAAGAAGATTTCTGAAATTCAGGTAGCCTGGAAGAGACCCTGTTTCAATCAAGGTAAAATGAGAGGACCCATAATCTGAGGTTGTTCCATAACCTTCATATGTTCATTGTGGTATGTTCCAATCTCATACTTATATATAATTTGTTGTGGGGTATTTGTACATTGTGTAAAGGTATATTTCTGTGATTTGTGTAATAAAAGCTGAACCTCCTACTAGGCAGGAGGTATAGGCAGGAATTTTAGGAAGGAAGAGTAGGAGGAATCTAAGTGTGCAGGAGATGCCAAGAGACATGGAGAAGAAATAGGTGCAAAGTTGAAGAGAGATAATGCCACATGATAAAACATAGATTAATATAAATGAGTTAATTTAAGTTTAAGAGCTAGTTGGGTACAAGCCTAAGCTATAGCCCGAGTTTTACTAATTAATAAGAAGTCATCATGCTATTTGGGAACTGGCTGGTGGGACAGAGAAAAACTCACTACAACTGCTCATCTGGCCTATTCCATGAGGAGCTGAGTCTGCCCTTTGAGAAGGTAGAAGAATAAACAGATGCATGAAGAAATGCTATACATTGGATGTAAAGTCACATTGTGGTCCTACAAAGTGTAGATGGGCAATTTTTCTGTGGCAGTCTGTGTGTGTGTGTGTGTGTGTGTGTGTGTGTGTGTGTGTGTGTGTGTGCTCCCTAATGAGGCCAGTCACAAGTTGACAATCTCAGATGAGATTGGGTGTGTTTAGGGTGGTATGGCCACAGACTTACTTGGCATTCTCAGTGCTATGCTCCTCCCTGTGTCAATGGTTTACCCTTTGAACTTCCTTATCTCCTGCAGGGAGGAATAATTTAAAATAAAAGAAATTGCCAAAAGCACATGTCAATATGTAAAAGGCTAGAGTGAGAACTTTTGATGTTTGGACAATGCATTTGCTTCCTGTCTATTCCTGGATGATTATTTGAAAAGTTGCCCTGTAGAATGTCAGGTTCGGTTAGGATCTGGGCAGAGGACTATTGAGATGCTGCTGCGAAGCTTGAATCTTCTTGTATTATTTGTGAATGTGGGAAATACAGAATCTGTGAAGTCTTTTGTTTTAAAATTGCTTTCTTTGATATTCCTAAAACTGATGGGTTATGGTGCTAGTTTAATGTGGAAGTAAAATCTCTACCTGTCTTCTATGCTACTCATATGGTGCTATTATTTTCACCCCACAGTGATGGAGTGGATGGTGCCACTAGTTGTTCACATTTTTGTTTGACATAATGTCTCCATGACAAAGGCTGAGTTCTGTATTTATTCTGCACACATCAAAATGAGGCAGTAGATTGGTGTTTATACACAGCAGGGGAAAATAACCTACTGAGAGTGAGATAGTCTTAGGTTGTTTTGTTTTGTTTTTATCTGAGAGCTATGAATGGCTGGTCATTGGAATGAACATATATTCTTCTATGTGAATTTTATGTCAGATGTCTCTTGTTTGCCACTCCTTACACTTTCTGCTCAATCTGTACTATCAATTAGTACCGATGAGTTACATTGCTCTGTGCTTTTATATTAGACAAGTCTGGAAGGAGAGGGAACATCAGGAGGAGAGGAAAGTTGGGATATTTGTTTCCTAAAAACTCTCCTAATGAGTTGTCATTAGTTGATTGTGTCCCTTCTCTGGAGCTGATGGCTCTACCAAAGAACTTCTCTGGGATAATTTATCTTGGTTGTTAACTTCACATATTCTGTAAGAGAGAACCTTAACTGAGGAATTTCTTCAATCACATTGTTAGGTGGCCATGTGTTTGAGGCATTTTCTTAATTGCTAATTGATGTAGGAGGTCCCAGCCCACAGTGGGTAGTATTATATTGAGGGAGGATGTTTTGGGCTGTATAAGAAAGGTACTTGAGTAAGCCAAAGGGAGAAAGCCTGTAAGCAGAGGTTCTTCATGATTTCTGTTTCAGTTCCAGCTTCTATGTTCCTGCTTTGACTTATCTTGACAATAAACTCCAACCTGTAAACCAAATAAACCCTTTCCTCCTGCAAGTCAATGTAAGTCAGTCTTTTATCACATAAACAAACTATATTGTAGTCTTGCCTCCTTTCCTCAGCTTTGTGTAGCAATAGCTTGTAGAATATTATTTTAAGATGTGCTACATTTGTTTACTCTGTCAAACACTTGTTTAATGATGCAGAGATGTGTTGCATTCTTTTATGTTGCATTTGCTTTACTCTGTGAAGCTGTGTTACTTTGCCTGTCTATAACACCAGATGGTCTAATAAAGAGCTGAACAATAAAGAGCCAATAGTGAGGTAGAAGAAAGGTTAGGAAGGGATGGCAGGCAGGGAGAATAAATAGGAGACATCTAGAAAACAAGAAAAGAGAGGAGGATGCTAGGGGCCAGCTAGTCAGCAAGACACCACAAAATAAGAGTGAGATAAGATTCACGTAAGTAAGAAAAAAACTAAAAGTATAGAGCGAAATGGTAGACAGAATAAGTTAGGAAAAGCTGGTAAGAAACAAGCCTAGGGAATTTATAAATACTAAATAAAAAAGTAATAGTCTCTCCATGGGTGATTTATTTGGGATCTGGGTGCTGGGCCCCCAAAAGATTAACAAGTGAAAAGAGTACAGAACAACAAACAGTAGCTTCTACCTTAGCTTGGTCTGGTTCCTTATCCTAAGCTCATCCTACACCTTCACAGGTACAGGTGGGGTGTGCCTTATGTCACTTATTCTCAATCAGAAGGTGGGGAGTTGGGTGTTTTTCATTAAATCTTGGCAGAATGATGATAATGGTAGGTAGGAAGCTTAGTCCAAGGACTGAACGCTCTTGAACATATACAGCACATGAAGAAGTTGTATATTTATGTCCTAGTCATAGTTTGTAGATGATGGCAGCATCAGTGAGATCATGTAATGCTTAAAGAGATTCTAGGCAAAGATCTCTTTATCTACTGAGATGATCCTGTGGTTTCTGTCTCGAGTTTTTCTGGTGATTTATATTTATTGCTATGCCTATGTTGAACCCTTGTAGATTTGAGATGCTGCTGGTATTGTAAATAATCTTTTATTTTAATCTTATTTTGAATTTCGTTTGAAAATATTTTATTGAGATTTGTGTCACTATGTTAATTAGAGACATTGGCTTTTAATTTAATTTTCCTTGCTCTTGTGGAGTCTTTGGTTTTGATATCAGAGTAATACTGTTTGTTTTTTTTTTTTTTAAAGACTTACAAAATGTTTCTTCAGTTTTTATTTGCAGAACAAATTGAAAAGTATTTATATCTGTTCTTCTTTGAAAGACCAGTAGAATTCTGTGCAGAATCCATCTAGCTTTGGGCTCTTTTCAGTTGGGAGATTTTAAATTACTCATTCTATCTAATTGGATGTTAGAAATCTGCTCAAATTATTTATTTCTTGATCTGTCTTTGGCAGATCATAGATGTATAGAAATGAATCAATTTTCTTTAAAATTTTCAGTATGGTTAGAAATCCCCCCCCTTAGATTCTTATTGGATTTATTTATTTTTTCCAACGAAAATATTTTCTTTTGAGTTTTTGGAAATTGTATACATTGCACCCCAAACCCAGTTTCCATTCTTTTTACATACACTCTCTCACTCTTGTGTCCTCCTCCCCAAAAGAAGAAGAAACAAGTCCTCTTTGTGTTGCTTGTATACTCATGGAAGCATAGTTAAGCTCCAAGTAGCCCACACCTTAAGGATAACTGTGTTCTTCCCCATCTCCCACAGGAACCATCAAGTGAGAAGAACTACATTTCAGCATCTTTATCACAATTTTTAAAAGATCCTCTTCAATGGTTTCATGTCTGAACTGTTTCTTTTTTCTTTTTTGGGGGGGTGGGGAGTGAGGAGAGGAGAGATTTTTACAGGAAACTTCAATGTCTCTCATTCTGGATTATGAGTCTTCAGTCATCAGTCATCAATACCACTACACAAGAAGTTTTCTTGTTCACCACAGCCAACAGCAGCATGGATCATGGACTTCCACGTGGTTTCTGGTGGCAGCATGGACCATGGAGGTCATTCAAGGAGGCTTAATCTAGAAAATAAGCCATTCTTAACCTCAAGTATTTTGTTGGTGCTCATAGCCAAGAGTGATCTTATAGCTGGGCAGTGCACACAGAGGAAGAACCTGTGAGCTCCAGAAGGCTACTGCACATCACTGTATCAGCCGTACTCAGCAATGACAATGCTCTTTGTTCACTGCAGCTGCCTCCCATACCTGTCATCTCCACTATCCTTGCTAGTTCTGCCTTTCTCTGCTGGGCAACCAGTACTCCATCTTGCTCTCTTTCTCATATTTCTGTCACACATTCAGTCATCAGAGCATTCTATTCATTCATCACTGTATATATCCCAAACAGCTTTACATACAAATACTCATTACAATGAGTATTGGTCTGGTTCAAGGTTTATGATTTCTGAAGCATTATGAACACTGGACTATCATTGAGGCTCATCACAGATATCCTGTTATTTCAAAGTCGGGGGGGGGGGTCTTTCAGCGGGGCAGCACATCCTGGGGCAGGATTTGTATGAGCTCCAGGCTACTACACACCTCTATGCCCTCAGCACCAGTTGCCACACAGGCTCACACATACAACCATTCTGCTTTCAGTGGTCCTGATCCCATAAGCAGCTATGGACCGAGCTCCCTCACCCAAGCATCCAAACAGGCTGACAACATGCCCTACTCAGCAATGACGTGAATTTTTACCCACTGAGGCTGTGCTCTCATACCCACTGAGGCATCTCTAGTTTCACATCTCTCCTTTGTTTCACTTCACCCTCGTTTGTTCCAAGTTTATGTGATAACATTTTAAAAGCATCTTCCCATGAGACCTGCCTTTTTGTCACTTGTTCCAGAGATACTGTGTGCTTTGCAGACTTATTTTCTGAAACCATGGAACTTCTGTGGGTCTCTCAGGCTCCTCAGTGTGGTTCTGTAGTCTATTGGGTACCAGCTGCCCTCTCAGTCTCTCCAGGGTATCCATTCTTATGTGATTGATTCACTAGCCCTTGCACTAAGAAGGTGATAAAATATAGATTTCTGTTCTAAAATTGTGATTTGATTATAATGCTTCTTTCATTTCTTCCTCCCAAGCTCTCCCTTATACTGAATTTTTATGTGTATATATTTCTTTACTTACATTATTTTTTTCAGTATAATATTTTTATTGATTCTTTGAGGATTTCACATTATACATCACTATCATATTTGATTTCCAATTCATCTCAGAAATAAAAGTTCCGTTTCTGTTATCAATATACTTACTGGAACATGATCAAATTCTCTGTGGCCTGTACCTTAAATAGAAGTGAGTCCTTCCCCTCCTACACCCATGCTGGAAGCCATTTATTGTAGAGGGCAACACTTCAGCATCCAGTCTCCGTTTTTAAGCATTCTCTTTGATAGGTTCCTATTTAGGCTGTTACTATTTTGTGTATGTGTGGAGGGGGTGTTGGAATCTTCTGTCGTTGTCACAGAAGATTGTCATGTTCCTCTTTTCTAACTGTGCATCTGCATTCATCAATATAACTGTCAAAGTAGCTTAGTTGCTCTTTATGGCAGAGGGAGAATGGATTATCACTTCCACATATTTTATAACTACAGCACAGCTCACAGAGCACCCAGTTGCAATAGGACCAAGGACTCAGACAAGGCCCTCAGATGCAATAAGGACCACTGATGTCAATATGGCTTCAGGCTAGCGCATAGACCACTGACATAAGCTCAGCCTTTGGTGGTAGCATGGTCCATGGATATCAATACAGAACAGGATATCAGGTCCATGGATATCACAGTAAGACCTTGGACCCAGACATGGCCTTTGGTGGCAATGTGGACATCACCATGGCCTTACTGTACCACAGCAGTGCAGGCCATTCAGATAAGTATGGTCTCTGGCAGCAGCCTGGCCCACAGATATCAACATGGTGACAACATGGGTCACAGAAGTCAGTTGTCAACACAGATCAGTAGTAGGACCACAGAGCCAGCACAGGCCAAGCAACATGAACCAGAGCATCACTATGGTCCCAGGTGGCAGACAGGCCACCCACATCAATGTGGCCCCCCAAAGGGAGCATTACCAAAGGACATGACATGGCTTCAAAATGCAGCACAGACCACAGACATCTGGATGGCTCTAGATGGTAGCATGGGCCATCAACATCAATATAGACCCAGCTATTGTAATATCATAGACTGAGACATGGTTCTTTGCAGCGACACAGACCCAGACACCACCATTAACTGATTTTAATGTATGTGTTTATAACTCTCTGAATATTTGGTTTTGATTATAATGTCTTCCTTTTAATATTTAATTTCATTAATCTGAATTTTCTTTCTTATTTTTGCTTAATTTATCTAAAAGTTTGCAAATTCTTTCAAAGAATAAACTCTTCATTTAATTAATTATTCATATTTTTATTTTAATTTTTATTTGATTAATGTTCAATTAGGAGACTTGATTATTGAATTATAACCTTCTCATGTTTGGTAACTACTGTGTGTTGTATCAGTAGCGAGTTATTATTAAAGGGACTTTTCACTGCAGAAGGCTTCCTAAAATATAAACTTTTACACATATAAAAAGAGTTTAAATGTAATTATCCTATAATGGAACAAATAAAAAAATCCAGTATTAGAAATGTATTATCTACTTTGGATTTGTTGGACAATAAGGAACCATTGACCCCCAGATATTACAAGGTCCCATGGTTGCTCTTGATTACCTTTCAGAACTTGATGGTAAGATCATATCTGTAAATATGGTACATACGTGAGTCATACATGAGTCATAGGACACAAGGAAAATCAAACTGCTTCAGACCTAAAAGCTTCAGCTATAACTGGTTTTCTATGCCAGCAACTGAAGGAGAAAAGTAATAACTAGTCTTACCCAGATTTGAACTCTGCAAGCTGTGTCAATGACCAGCCTGGCAAGATATGACACCTGGTTGAAGTTGTGTCACAAATGTCATGGGAGTAACCAGCCACTTTCTGATTAGACTTAGCAATCCTTCCACAAAGCGTAATCTTTGCCTAGCACCATTATCGGTGCGAAGAACTTGCGGCTAGATAGACCATAAAGGAAAAGCTACTATAAATTGATGTGGTTTTAAACTGAGTCCTAATGACTTATTGGTATCTTCATAGCACATCTTCCAGACCTCATCAGAGAAGCTGCTTGCAGTGGGTGGTGATTGACATACAGGTCCACTGGACAAGGCACAGAGAATAAGAAACTGTAGAATGCTTTATCCTAAATGAAACATCTATAGCACATCCCCTTCTGCTAAGACACATCATAGAAGAAGGGTTGGAAAGATTGTAAGAGCCACAGACAATGGTGACTACAAGGAAACTGTTTCTGGGCACAACAGTAGAGAATACTGCACCTGTATCCTTACAGTTGTTATAACCCATGCAGTCTCAAGTTAAATAAAATTGCTGTATTGAGGGAGGATATATGCAACATAGTTATTGAAGGTTGAAGAGCTTTTAGTGATTGATAGCTTCTTGACCAGGGGCAGTTAATTTTCTTCAATGTTCTGACCTGTTGGTAGATTCATCACACTAGAGTATATGGACACACACTCCAGGTATATGGGAAACCCAAATTGAACTCAGTTTAAAAATAGTAACATGAAGTTGGATGAACATTGAAGATAGAATGTATCTTAGAAGTATTTGGGGAAGAAGAATAAATATGATCAAAATATAATGTATAAAGCTCTCAAAATTTGATATTATTTTTTGAAGAGGAGTCTAGCTGTCAAGGCCAAGTAGAACAGAGCTGAGAAGTCCCTAGTTAGTAAAAATGTTATCTCTGAAAGCAGAATAATTATCTGTGTTTTTAAGGCACCGAGTTTTATGATGGCTTACCATGTAGCAGTATATAATCAGAAAACCAACAATAATATCAGTATTTGATATTTGACTCTACTTTTGTATGTATACCCTCTTCTGTGGGAGATTATGTTGTTACATTGTAAATAATTGTCCCACCCACTGGTTTAATAAAAAGCACTGATTGACCAAAGGCAGGCAGGAAGTGTGGGTGGGGCTACCAGACTAAGAAAACTCTGAGAATAGGAAGCACAGGGCAGAAAGCAAGAGAGAAGCCGGAGGAAGCAGAGGACAACTATGCTGCTCTAAGAAAAGGTACCCAGCCACATGGCTGAACAGGAAGAATCATGGGTTAGGTGAAGGGTAGAGAGCTAGCAAATTATATGCCTGGGCATTAGGCCAATCAGCTTAAAAACTAATTGTAAGCATCTGTGTGTCTCTGTGGGACTGCAGGACTGTGGGACTGTGCATCTGGGGGTCTGCGGGCCTAAACCTTGGACTGTGGGTCTGTGGGTCCTAAACCTTGAGGTTAGGCCAGAAAGTTCGGGTCAGAAACCTCTTACTACAAATGGTGCCCAACGTGGGGTGTATACAGGATATATACCCACATAAAGCCATAGAAAGCTTAAAAAAATGGTCTAGAGCCCAAAGCAGCTTCTGAGTTGTGTGTCTCACATGAGTCTTGGTACAGAGACGCCCTGGTGAGGCTTGTGGTCTTCAGCTACAAAGGTGGGCTTTTGGAGTGCAGCTTAAGGTATAAAATGGCTGGTTCCTGAAGTCTCACAGGACCCTCAATATAAGCAAAAAGTTGTAAATGATTTATTTAAGGTTTCTGTTCATAAGGACAAAAAGGGAACAGAATCAAAGATGGCTTTCTAGTGGCGGTGTTTTCTTGGATCAGCTCTGTTTGCCGGGGCAAACTGGGGCTTGGCTTTTTGAAGAGAAGATTCCTGATTCAGCCTCAGAGGCAAAATACTTGTGAGTTTTTTTTAAAGGACCTGCTGCCTAATACTTAAATGGAGTTAATGAGCAGCAGATGGCAATGCTTTACTTGGTAATTATATGGACTCTAAAATTCCCCAGAGACCTGGGCTAAAAAGTTAAATTCTATGAAATTAGACTAGGAGCTAGGTGGAGCCATCCACCCATCCTACCAACCTTGAATCCTGGCAGATTAAAGGTGTGTTCAGAAACAGAAAGAAATATAAGAATCTTGGTGGAGTCAATTATCCTAGCCAAGCAAAGGTGTGGTCAGAGACAGTGGCAGCTTAAAGGTGTGGTTAGAAACAAAAAAAGTCAAGAAATAAATATACAGTAAAGACAGTTTTTTTAAAAAAGTCTAAGTGGTTTAGAGTGTGTTGAAAATATATATACATAGCATAGAGAAAGAAAAGAAAGGGAAAGAAAGCCCTTAAAAAAGAAATAGAATAAAATACATAGATTAAAAATAAGCCACATAAAGATGGAAAATACAAAGAGTGTCTGGATACTGTATATTATTGTCTTATCTTTAAGCTTCTTGACTGAAAATGAAATAGTAAAAGCTGCTAAAAGACAGTTGATTGTAAGTGCTGTTGGTTTAATTCAGCCTATATATTTTGTAAATGAGTTGACTTTAAAACTGAAATCCAAAGATATGCTACTTTGGAGAAGAGGTTTTCTTTTTATTTTTACAGAAAATGAGAGGCTGTGGATTTCTTCCTGGATAAAGAACATAAAGTTTGATAGGGGAAAACCCCCTGAAAAATCTCCATTGGAAATGGATGGCCCAGATGATTCAGCATTTCAGAGCACCTTTGTTGAAGTTTCCCGAGCTCTGTATCCAGAGCAATTTCAAGGAGACTGGCTGAGATGACCCAGCCCTACAGACTACTCCACTAAAGACTTGTACACAATCCGGAATTTTTCTTTGCATTTCTATGAGATTGCCAACACCCCCATTCAACAGGAAGTAGCCTAGAGAATGACTCCCACATTCCCAAAACATGGATTATGGATGTTCGTGTTTATTTACAGTGTTGTTTATAAGTTGTTATAGATAAGGAGGGAAAGGAATATTAGATTTGGAGTTCTTTTTGTTTTAAGAAGAGAAAAGGGGATATGTGGGAGATTATGTTATTACATTGTAAAGAATCATGGGTTAGGTGAAAGGTAGAGAGCTAGCAAATTATATGCCGGGCCTTAGGCCAAACATCCTAAAACTATTGAAAGCATCTGTGTGTCTCTGAGTGGGTCTGTGGGTCTGTGTGCCAAAACCTTGAGACAAGGCCCGAAAGTCGGGACAGAAACCTCCTACTACACTCTTCCACTTTAGAGATATAGACAGGAAAATGAGCTATGTTCATTGGATTTACCTCAGAGAATCCAGCACTCGGAGGTTGTATTTTAGTCCTTTTTCACATAGGCATTTTATAATACCCACATGGGTATTCACCAGTTTTATGGTGGAAAGCATTATTATTTACATCTACCAGGCTCTCTAGGCAAGAGCCATGACAAACTATATCATATCTTTCAGCTATCATGTCATCATTGACTAGCCAGGATTATCTGAAGGTTGGAATGCATACAGATCCATTCAGGCAAAAGGACTAACTTACTTGGGAATTTTCCCCTCATTTATTACCAGTTTATTCATTTGAGGTACTGGGGATGGCACTCAAAAGGCTTTGCTCATGTTGAGTAGGAACTATGTCATCAAGTCTCTCCTGATTACCTCCATATCTCACTTGTAAAACCTTACCTTCCTCTTTATTATACATGACTGTAAGCAGTTACTCATGCTTCTTTTGTACATGTGTGTCTGTATGTATGTTCATGTTTGGGTGAGTATTGGAGTGCACGCATCTAGAGGCCAGAGGTCAACTTCAGGTGCCATTCCTCATGAGACATCTATATTGATTTTTGAGATAAGGCTTTAGATGGACTAGCTGGCCAGATAACCCTAGATGTATATTTATCTTAGCCTTCCCAGTGCTGGAGTTGAGTTATAAGCACATTCCAACATACCTAGATTTTTCAAATGGAATATGAAAATTGAATTCAGATTCTGATGCCAATACAACAAATACTTTACTGAGTGTGGGAGATCTCCATAGTCTTACATGTTTGAAATTTTGAGACAGGATTTTATGTAGCATTGGCTGGCCTAAACTTAGACTTTGTTTTCTAGTTGGTCATTCATCCTGCTATGTTGTTTTGAGTAAGCTGTCCCTCATCAGTCTTGGGCATTGGACACTTAGTCTGTAGTTTATAGGCCTGTTTGGGAAGGGTTATGAGGTGTGGACTTTCTGAAGAAAGTGCCACTAGAGTCTTTCAGGGTTTCAAAAACAAGAAACTTCTGGTATACTCTTTCTACTTCCCCTTTTGTGGTTCTAGATGTGAGCTCTTGGTTGCTGAGTCAACTGTGATTGTATCACCTGCTATCTCTGCCATTATGGATCTGGATCCTCTATAACAGTAAACTTTAAACACACTTTTTTTCTATAGGCTGCCTTGACCATTGTATTTTATTATAGCATAAGAACAGTAATGGTATATCTGCCTATTTTGGAAACTGCAGTTTGCTGTCCTATGGACCTAACTTGTCAAATACAATCTCTAACTCTACTGTTCAAAGTCTTTTCCATATTACTAAGGGCCATATTCATTGCACCTAACTGCTGGTTTATTTCTAGAAAACTGTTTGATGGGTACTTAAAAGATGGCTCAGTGGTTAAGAGTGCTTGGTGTTCTTCCAGAGCATTTGGGTTTAATATCTAGCACCAACTTGACTGATTACAACCATCTGTAATTCCATCCCTCAGTACATTCCATGTCCCCTTTATGGGTACCAGAAACTCATGCAGTGCATTTATACAAACACACACACACACACACACACACACACACACACACACACACACACACATATACACACACACACACACACACACACACACACACACACACACACACACATATATACATACCTCTATTGTCAGCTAGTAAGCAACTCCACTCTCTGACACCAGAAAAGCTTTATTTGTCAGAACACAATTGAAATATCAGACATTTCCCTCTCTTTGTCTAAATAAAAAGTGAAGATTTTGGCTGACATAGTAAATTTCTATACAATGACTATACACAAATATATAAGGCAACAATTACATTTCCAATATATTTGCATTTGACAAATCCAGAGAAAATACTCCATTATCTATTTTTTTTTTTGGTAAATCCAAAGTATTGGTCCCAATTCATCTTCTATCCTATCTTACCAATCCCAAATTATCTTTTTAAGTCTCTCATCCTTATACACTCTACACCTCTCTTGTGAGTTTCTTTTCTGAATTTGGCAACTAGGTAAACTATAACTATAACTATCTAGTCTTCAATTCCATCAGAGACATGAGAAGGATATAATATTACCTGTGTAATGAGGATTGCAGAAACAACTTTTAAAACTAAGAAATAACTTAGTTTAAAACAACTGGCTGCCTGGACAGTCACTGCAAGTTTCCTCTGTAACATTAGGCAACCATTTTTGGCCTATAAGCCTAGAATATTGGATAGACTTAGAATTTTGAAAGACTGGCCTTCTTTGTCTTGGAAGTTTTCCAGTCACTTTTTTGTACGTGTCCTGCATGTCAAGTTTGGACAGCAACTTTTATCAATCAAGGCAAAGGCAGTTGCTTGTCTTTAGTGACTAACCTTTGCCACAAAAAAGTAAACTTCATATGGAGTTTTTTAGGTGATAATCATCCTCTTTCAAGTAGATTCTTACTGCCAGGAGGAGGCATGTCTCATTGTCATTTAAAAAAGAGCCTTACATTATTAAAACATGTTAAATGGCATATTTTGTAGATCTATAAAGTATTTTAAGACAAGATGTCTATATAAAAATATATGTTTGACCTTGAAAACAAACCCAACATTACTACAAGTTTTATCATAATAGGTGACTGCCAATCTAAATTTCTTTATTATTCTAAATAGTTCACAACCATAACTTTAACTTTCAAAGACTAGAAGTTTATATTACATTGTTGAATAAGTTGTATAAATAAAATACTCTGAACAACAATAGAAACATATATGCAATATAACAAAAGTAACCTTATATTTGCATCAATATAAAAAAATCCATACCAATGTAAAATATTTAAGATTATTAATTGTGGTGATATGCTGTATATTTTTAAAGATTGTCTGAAAATCAGAGGATAGAGTCAAGCCATAAAGTTCAGGAAGTAAGATATTGTGTGAGTTTTGTTTGGTATTATAATAAAAACTCAGAGCCAGATATTGGGGAAAAGTTTAAATATTGGGACAGAGGAACAAGCCACAGCTAATTCTCACCTTGCCAACTCCTAAGACTGAAAAGAGAATCCTTTCTCCACAAATCCTCAGATTCAATGCCTCTGAATCCTCAGTGGAAAGGGAGCTTGAAATAAAAACTCCTTTCTTCCCTTTTTCTGCCCAGATATCTCACTTTCTCCTTAAGCTTTCCTATTGCTTGGGTTAAAGGTGCGCCACCAGTGCCTGCTATGTTTGGCTTTAAACTCACAGAGATCTAGAGGATTTCTGCCTCCTGAGTACTGAGATTAAAGGTGAAGGTCACTACTCTCTAATCTTCATGGCTTGGCTCTGTTCCCTGATTTTTAGACAAGCTTTATTAAATATATGTCACCGCAAGTAATTGCTTTTTGTGGCTTAAAAGTAGATTTTAAATCTACTTATTTTTTTCTATCATTTCTATATCTTCTCTTTTTCTTTTCAGAACAAGATCTATGAAGCTAGTCTCCTGTGTTCAGCTTTTTACTGACCATTATCAATAACATTTTGTAACCAATCCCCCTAAACAATGACAAATATTCATAACCCACTGAATGACCAAAACCCACACTTTAGAAATGTGGGCATCATGTTTTTAAAATTACTTCCTGCTGTCTGGGTATGACAGTATCTTTAGGGTATTTTGAAAGAAAAAAAAAGGGTTAATTGTCAAGTACTTGGAGACCTAGTTATATCATTTGTTGTCCAGTCTCTGTATAATATCAAAATGATGGGCTTGTTTCAAGTCCTGGATACAGTTGTGAGGCTAGACTATCTCAGCTAGTTACCCTGAAATTGTCCTGAATAGTTTGTAGGTCAAAGCCAATCTTTGGATGGTGTTTGTCAGCTTAGTGGCATGTCCATAGTCCCAATGGAATCATTCTTATGGGGACTTGTCCTCCTTCTGGAGACTTCAAAGGTGCTATTAGACAGTGTTATGGTTCACTGCCAAAAATATAAACATTTTAAATGTCATAGGTAGCGATCTCAAAGAGGTTAAAGGACCATAATTTGTTATATACACCCAGAGTACAAAACTTAATTTCCAGTTACCTGTTAAGAGACCAAAACTCAAAATCATGTACAGGAAGCTAGACAAAACCTTTTTCTCGAATTAGGTAGTATTCTATATGACCATTAATATCATAACAAAAGGTAAATATATATAATACTATATCTCCTAGCATATATTATAATATATATAGTACTTACATTAGTCTATATAATATATATACACTAATTTTATAAATTTTGAGATAATATTTAAACCTTAAGTAAGTTGTAAAGAGTGAAAATAAAACCAAAAAAATTATGAGATTAGTAGAAATAGAATAGTCCCTTAATTTTTTTTTTGTCCCATGTCAAATAGATTTTCTGACATGAGACAAAGATTTTGGATTTTCCCTTTAACAAACACGTTTCAGTTTAGAAAAGAAGAGAGCCATATTCTAACTCCAAAACCAGCTTTAATTTTTAACTGAACTCAAAATAAAAAGACCATTTTTAATATATGCTTAGCGAACAGCAGAAACAAACATTTGGGAAGACATAAAATTATAAAATAAGATTTATAAAATTTTATCATGTTGGAAATGTTATATATCATAGGAAAATTTACTCTTTATCTTAGTCCATTTTCTCTGAATGATTTGTCCTTTTTCTTTTTAGATGTCTCATTAGTTTAGTGATCTCCGGATTCTTTAGTTGGATGTTTTCATTTTTCTGGAAAGACACAAACAAAACCTTGCCCCATCTCTAACTTTGTGGAGTTTCCCTTTTGGAAAGTTATATCTGATCACATGTGAAGCATTTGTTATTCTTATAAGTCAGTTTCAATTGGGTGGTACCACTGTTTGATGATCTATCACCTCTTTTTAAGCAAGAGATCTCTTCTGGTTGAATCTAGTCTTTTTCGTTTTGATAGTATCCTGGTTTCTGTAGCTTTTCTTCTTTTAGAAACAAAAATGAAACCTCTTCTCCAACATAATACATATCTTGGTTTCCATTATGAAGTCAATGCACCCTTAAAATACACAGACTGATTTCACTCAGCAAGTTTTTTAAAATTATTATTATCTACTGTCTCTCTATAGCTGTCCATCTCTCTCATCAGCATTTAGAAAATTTAAAGTTAATAAAGCATTGTGCAATCTACTTCTGGGGGTCTTTATTACCCCCTTTTGTTTATTAAGTATCAATTAAATTAAATTGAATTAAAGATCAATTAGATCTTTCTATAACTGTTTACCATGCAGGATTGTGTGATATATCTGTAATATGCAATTATGTTGCAACATGCAAAAAACTGTTTAACTTTCCTAAAACTTTTGTTTTATCTTCTAAGGTTATTCTATCGTCCAGAGCATTTTTTAAAAATTGCCATTAGGTTTTTTAATTGCTTTGTGGATGAGTTTCCTCCACAGAGATGAGAATAATTGAACTGAATTAGACATGGAAGCCTGCAAGAGGCAATTGTCTGTTCCTTGTTAATCTGCATTCACTGGTCCAATGCTGGCCTTCTGCATACTCCAGAAGGCAGAAACCTTCTGTCTGGATTATTCCTAGAAAAAATTTGCTTTTATGAACACCCTGCCTACACTCACTTTTTAGGTGACCTTGTCTGACATTTTGATTTTTCTCCAAGCCTTTGGAAATCACCTCTGCTATATAGGTTATAAGGTTGAATATTGATTGTATGTCAAATTTATTCCTTTATGGGTGTTGATCTTGGCTTAAAGGCCTAATTACCCTTTTACAATGTGAATTAACTTTTTCAAAAGCCAAAGTTTCAATTAATATCTGTCTAGCTTCTAGGTTTGGTATCATTCTATTTAAGGTTGAAGTCAATCTTTGTAAGAAAAAAAATCAGAGAAATTTTCTTTTGAGCACTGTACAACTTTAATAAATGACTTAGTTCTCTTTCAAAATTCTTCAACTCTGTCCCAAGCATTCAAAGCTGCTGCACAGCATATAGCCAAGGTGTGGCCATCATATATAGATTGTTGTTGTACATTAACATAATTACCCTCACAAAGAAGTTGGTCTTAGGAAATTTTTATACCTATAGCTATTTGTCATTCAATAATCTTAGCTTCATCTCTCTATTAGATCCTTCACTGTAATTGAGAACTGGTCTAGTCTTGTGGGGTAATTCTGTTACTAGTTGACACAAATATAACATTGATCTCACAAAAGGTAAATGTGCACCATATAAGACTATTGCTTCCTAAAATCTCCTCAAATCTAACATTTCCACAGTAATCCAATAAGCTTTTATATAGCCTTGGGGATACTTGTCATTTGTCAGTTGTTACTCTATGGTGACTAGCTAAAGTGAAGTTGATGTTTTGATAACCTTGGACTGTTCTCTTTTAATTTCATAATGCAATGATGATGTTGGTCTTCCCTTAAATTCCTCTGTCTTTGAATATCTCAGTTATCTATTTTAATAAGGTTTTCCAAGGCTTCTAATTTATCAGTCAAATTGCATTACTTTTCTTTAGTAATTAGTTGTATGGCTTATATATTATCAGTCAATTTCTCATATTTGGCATTGATATCAACCAATTTTTTAGTGATAAAACAAGAATTATTAAATCAATAATCATTATAGTTAATTATGTAAATCACAACTAAATTGAATATCCCCTTATTTAATTGTTCCATTTTAAAAGCATCCATTGTGGAATCATATGAAGACCAAACTCCCACCATCATAATAGTGTTTCCTATTTTTTATCATGAAAGAAAAACCTCTCTTCTCTTTTTAAGCAATCCCCCTTTAAAAAGTCTCAGTTTTCTCACTAAATCTACTGATGATGTTAATAAAGTGTGAGGCTGGCTGTTGCTGTGTAGCATGTTTGTACAAAGAATACAGATGGTTTACAGCCTGACAGAGGATAGCTGCCACTAATTTCATGTCAGTGACCTAAAGAGGGGGTTTAGAGGAAGCCCAAAACCCATAGGAAAAAGGATCCAAAGAGGCAGACATCTGAAAGGTAGACATGGAAAATTGTGGAAAAGTAGCACATGTGATAGGTGTGAAGTAAAAACACAGAGCTGCCTGAAGGCAGAGCTGGCAGGTTGTGTGAGGGGCTAGCTCCAGCAGTGCTTGGAGCCCAGGCACCTGTGGAGTTTGGGGCTTGTGGAGATTGCTAAAGAGAGGCTGCAATAGGAAAATCCCAGACTCACTCAGGGGTCTTGGAGAAGAAAAGACAAAGCCAGCCAGGGGTGCACTCACTCTGATGATTGTAGCTCCCACATGCAGCTCTGTCAGTTGCTGGTGCCTGCAAAGCCATGGGCAAGTGGCTGTCTTGTGAATTTGGGGCCCAAAAGTTAGATGTCAGGGGAAGCATTAATTTAATTAATCTTATCAATATCAATAAAAAAAATCAGGAGTCAAATATCTGGGTAAAATTCTGAAAGATAAAAGAAGCAGTAAAGCAGTCACAATTGTTTCCTACCTCTTCTATTCCTTTGTCCAAAGGGCCAGGCCTTCCTATCTTCTCTCTATCTACAGTCCTCCAAACTTGTATGGTTAGCTAAAGGATAGCTTTTCTCTTTGACTGTAAGTAAACTTTATTTGTCAGAACACAATCAAAATATAACACTCATAATGGAAGCTGCAGTGTAAAATAGTGAACCACACAGTAAACCTCTTTGTCCTTTGTATCTTTCAAGTGTTTATTACAAGAGTCATTGGTCTGGTTTGAGGTCTCTGGTTTCTACTATACTATCAATGCTGATTCCTCACTGGGCTTGGATATTCTGTTGTTGGATATTCTGTTTCTGCCCTGTGTTGTAGAGATCCTGCAGCTTTAAGTCTATAGGTCAAGTTTCTCCATGTGCTTCAAAAGATCATAGATGGAGTGGATGTAAGGATGGACCAGATCAAAATGCTGGTTCTGGGGATGAACTGCTGCAGATTTTGTTTGCTTGCCAGTTCTCTCCTGTTTTCACCACTAGGGTGTGCTCTCTAGCATTGCCTCCCCTAATTCATCTCTGGCAGCAATGAGGTGTAGAGTCTGCTCTTCCACACCTGCACCAGCAAGGACACCTTTATTTTGTTACCTCTTCTAGGTACAGGGACCACTCTCCCCAGTGCTGCAGCTAGTGAGGGTCAGGAACAGCTCTGCTGCTCTTATGATCCCATGGTCAGATTCTCCACCTATCTCAAGTGTGGATGTTCAGAGGGTGAGGGAGAGGGCAGCTCTCCTTTTCCTATGGTGCTACATGTCAGATGGGTAATGGCGACAATTCTTCTTTGCTCACAACTTCAGGTCTGGATCACCATTATCTCCAAATACCAAGCCAGCTCTGCTGTGATGTTTAGGTAAGGAGCAGGGCCTGCTTTCCTGAGTTCTGTAGTTCTCACATCTGTTGCAAACAGTAAGGGACAATGGATAAAGGAATCTCTTCCCCACCCACACCATTGCATGACAAATGAGTAGTGGGGCAGCTCTCCCATGCATACAAATTCAGGGCTGGCTCATACACACCTTTATCAACAGGTTTGACTTTACTGTGTTACCTCTGTGAGGTTCAGCTGGTAGAGGCAGAGACAGCTCCCCATCTCTTGTGACCTCAGGACAGTTCTCCCACCTGTCTCAGGCATTGAAGGATAGGTGGTGGCCTCTATCCCCCTCTTATGCTACCAAAGGACAGATACTTAATGGAGACTGCACTCTCATGTTTACAACTTTGGGGTTCACAACAGGGGTTTACCTACACCCATGCCAGAAGGATCAACCTCATTCATTTATATATAAAACTTGAGGTAAGCTTGGACTACATGAAACACTATCTTAAAAAAAAAAGTCTCAGTTGTTTTTCTTTAAAACAGGAGTAACAGACCTGGGACAGTGTTTAAGTGGGCATTGGACATGACACACTAGCATGAATACCTTGGTCTTAATCTCAAAAACCGACATAAAAACAAGCCAGGGCTTATATCCAAAGTTTCTGTAATCCCAGCTCTTTTAAAGGAGATGGAAGATGAAAACAGGAGAATCCTGGCACGCTTGTATATATGTTGGAAAAGAGTGAGGATTGAAATATCGGGCCATTCTCTGACATCACACAAGCAATGTGACACATCCATCTGCATTCACACACATCAATATATATGCACTTTTGCACACTTAAATAATAAATTATAACAGTAGCAATAGAAATAGAAGCCCTTATTGATAAGATAGTGTACTTTCAACGACATAGCCAGTATAATATTTGGCATGTGTTAAACAATAAATATTACTCATAATCATTATTATTGACACTGAACAATTTATTTTTTATGATTGGTGATATTTATTGGGAAGATATTAATAAAATAAAATATTCAACTTGTTATTTTAAAAAATTAAACAAAGAACCAACAAGAAGAGAACATTAAGACCAACAACAAAGTCATGTCCATATGTCCATGTCATCTTTGGGAAGTCAGGTAGCATTCTGAACACCATTCTTGATTACAGTGTGGTCCATGGCTTCTGTTTGAATGTGCAGCTCTGAGTGCAAAAGGAGGTGCTTGTTCCATATTTGAAAGCTTGATTACAAGCAGAGGATTTGGGTCAAGACGCTAGGAGATACTAACTAAGATATCTTGATGAGAAGTGGAATGTCTCATTTTCCTTTGACCACAGCATGTTGAGAAGCAGGTTGGACATCTCCTTGATGAGAAAAAAAAACAGGTCATCTTGCATAGAAACTCAGGTGGAGACCATTTTAAAAAGGTAGATCTATAGACCCTTGAACAAAGGGTGTGATTTGCATACCCATTAGACAGAAGATGTTTGTTTGGGGCCACCAATGATAGTAGGAGGCATATTAAAATCCCCATATGTAGAGGTTCAATATCTCCCAATGTCAGAGAGGGAGGCCTTGTGATCCATAGGTCAAAGGAGAAAGTCCTTAAAAATTCCTAGAGCATTCAGGAATGTTTTAAGCGCACATAGAACATAGAAAAAGCTCACAGACCCCACAGTCAGGTGGATCACTTTCTCAAGTGTATATTCAGTTGCTTAGATACAAGTATAAATGAGGCAGTGAGATTCAGTTCTAGGCTCTACTTGATAATCCGTGGTATATTAAATTATAGTAGTCTGGGGGTCTCTTGTGGTGAAAGAAATGACTGGTACCTCTACTTTTGATGGGGACAATCTGAAAACCCCAATCAGCTGATAACATATATGAGTTTTATTTATCAGAAAAAGCTCATCTGATGATCATTTTGTGTTAAAATACAGCAATATAGAATCCCTTATGTTAAAATGGTAAAACATAAGACCATATTACATAAAATTGATAGGTTTATTGCCCACAAAAATATATAGAATATATGAGACTCTATTGTGCATTGGAAAAGACTGTTGACTTCTTTTAAAACTAAACAGAACCAAGGTTGTCTTCTTCTTTTTTTTTTATTTTTAGAAGACAGTGAATGTTTACTTAAGGTATCCTTGGGGAAAGATAGTTGGAGCCCAGGGGGAAAGGAGGATGTTCTTGGATTCTCTTGGAGAAAGTATATATCCAAAATGGTTTTTATAGAACCAAGGGGAATTTTAGATGCCTTTGGGAAAAGTTGATATTTGAAGGTCCCCATATGTAGGAGATGATGTGACTCCTCCATCACACTGAACAATTCTTGTGTACTGAATATCATTAGATCATTGAGTCTCACAAAATTTCTGTGAGGTTAGCAATATTATTCACTAGCTGAAGAAAAGTGAGTTTCAGGGAGCTATAGAGGCTCTCAGATTCATGTGATTTGTATGTTATGGGTATGCAAACATAAAAGGAGCCTTGAACAACTTGCTGAATCTATTGAAGAAGCCTGTTATGCCTCTATATTTTCTGGAGGATAATCCAAAATCAAATCCCTTTGTCACAGAGGACAAGAGATTATCTCCAAGGATTTTAATCAATCTAGTTTACCTCCTCTGTAGACTTCCAGGTCATTCTGAGCCAGACTGCCTGTGGCCTGGTTTGTTGGTTTTTTAATTCTCCTGGGGGATGGCAGGAGTTGTTTTCAGGCCCATTCCTGTCAGTATGCAGTTATTTCACTTGCCTTACAATTAAGATTCAAAACCAGACTGCAAATAAACCCCTCTCTGTAACCAATCCTAGTCAGCAATTTTTTTCCTAATGATCTGCTAATAAAGAATTCATAAAGCAAATCATACTGTTAAATATAGAATTGTTTTGAAGTCAACCTGCTGGGAACACTTTCTGTTCCTTCTTCCAGAACAATGTCTGAGAGGGGAATAGAATCTTCCACCCCTCTCTCAACATGGTTTGCCATTAATTAAGATACATCTCTGAAATGAAGATTTTAAAGAGGCAGCTGTTCACCTCCCAGAAGCCACTAAAGCCCCATTTTAAAACTGTAGTCAGGGAGCACAGTTTTATATCAAATCTCTGTGAATTGATATAGTATGATGAGGCTCCAAGCTCTGCCCATCACAGCTGAACTGTCTGGTGATGGGACATGGTACCTCACCATGAGTCCAGATGGGCCGGTACCCAAGTCAGTGAGTGACTTTCAAAAGCAAAACCATATTAGGATGCTAACAGTTGGGTTGGTGGATACATAGGATGAGCTGGCTGTTTTCCTAAGCCCTTTATGTTGGAAGTATCTCTTGGACAGAAGAGTCTTGGGAGGAGCTAATACTTTTGTTGCCATCCAGGGGGAAGCAGAGATCACTGACTTCAAAAATGGCACTTAATTTTCACCTGAGGACTTCATTCCATTATATAACTCCCAGGCTTTGACTAAGATCTTTCAAGGAAGGACCCAGCTTCTTCCTTGAGGTAATGTGGCAATATGGTAATATGTGGTGATGGGAACATTCTGTCCATGTTCCTATATGTCCCAGGTATTGTTTGAGGCTTTTACAAATATAAGGTTCATTGAACCCATCAAGCATCTTGCTGAGCCAAATATTGACACTTACTTGCTTTCGTGAACCACTGCAGGAGTAGAACAGTCTAGAAGACTCTGCTTCTCTGTGGAGGTGATAAGGTCAGTAGGGGAATAGACAGCCCTCTCCTTCAGGAATGTATTTCGCTTCATAGAGGTTGGATTCTCCTCTTGGGAAAGTGAGCTGAGGAGATAAGCCCACTCTTCCCCTTCTCCCATGGATGAAGAACCCCAAGAGCACATCAAAGAGAATGAATGAGCCCCTAGAGTTTCTATAACAAAGTACTGCATGCTAGGTGGTCTACCCTCCTGCTTCCAAATCATTTTTCCAGTTCTGGGTACTTTGCAGGGCTGATTTCTTTTAAGGTATGAGTAGCTCTCAGGTGGTGTTTACATCTTGTGCTTTTATATGGTTTTCATTCTGCACATCTGTATCAAAACATCATTTCTATGATTCAAATGATTCAAATAAGCCTCTTTTATAAACTATATCTCAAAATGTCATATTCTCAAATGTTGGCAGTTAGCTCATCAACAGAAATGTAGGCAGTGAGATCAACAAAGAAGATACTAGCCTTTCCTCTTCTCCTTTCTCTCATTCCCCTTCCATCCTTTTCTTTCCTTCCCCTTCCCCTGACACTCCTCCTCTGTCCACCTCCCTCTCCCCTTCCCCTTTATTTTCTTTTTAACTTTTAATAATTTTTTGTGGAATTCACACCATGCATGTTGATCCTACTTATCTGCCCATCTCCTCAAATCTGCCCTCTGCCCTTGCAACCTCCTCCCCAATCCAAAACCAAATTTAAAAGAAAACCCCCAAAAACCAAACCGAATAATACAATACAAATAAATAACAACAATAAAAAAGAGGAATCTTGTAGGCGGAGTTTACTTAGAAGGCACCAGTACCAGATAAATATTTATTAAAATATAAATCAGAACTCACGGTACAGTTAACAGATTACAGTTGCACCTGAACAGGGACTGGAGTCTGGAACGGTGAGGACAGTTGGTGGAGTTGATCCTATCCCCAAACATCCAGGAACCAGGAAGAGAGCGTCTCGTGTTCCAGCAGCCCCTTTTCAATGGGATTTTCCCCGCCCCCTTCAGGGGGCCCGGTGCCCTGTATAAGTGTCTTTTGACCTTATCAGCTGACACCTGAATCCCACAACAGAATCTTATTGTATAAGCTGTAGTGTGGCCTGTTGAATCACAGTTTTCCTTCCAGTCCATTTATCTTTATTTTCAAGTGTTATTTCAGTGAGTCATTGGTCTGGTTTGAGGCCTTTGGCTTTTGTGAAACCACCAATAATGGGCTCTCAGAGGGCTTTTCTTGAATGTCCTGTGTCATAGAGATACTGCTGGGTTTTTTCTTTATTATTTATGTAAAAAAGTTTTTTTTCCATGTATCCTACTGCTCCCCATCCCTTCCCAACTCCCAATCTTTCTCAGTCAGCTTTTAGCCTTCTCTTTTCCTATCCCCCAATCTGCTCCCACAAAAGGGCAAAAAGTCTCAAGGAGGTTCAGCACAGCATGACCCATCCACTCCAGGCAGGTCCAATATCCTCATCAAAATATCAAGACTGGGTTAGGTGTTCCTCTGCAGAAAATGGGCTCCCAGGTGCCAGCCCATCCACAGGAACACAGTCTGATACCACTCCTTGAGGCTTCACATACTACCCATACCAACCCACAGTTGCCTACACTTGGAGGGCCTAGCTCCTTTTACCTATGGTTCTTCAGTGGCTGTTCTTGATTCAGTGAGCTCCTCAGAGCTCCAGCTAGCCATCACTGTGGAACTTTTAATAATCTCCATCGCCTTGCTCATAAAGACTCTCCTCCCCATATCTCAGCTGTACCAGGAGCTCAACTCACTGCTCAGTCATGGATCTCTGCCTCCACCTCTATTCATTGTTGCATATAGGTTTTGTGATGACACTTAAGGTGGTTATTCATTTGATTCTAGAGGAAGTCCTGTTTAGGCACACCCTCCACTATTGTTTGGAAACTCGGCCAGGAACATCCTGTGAGTTCTTGGAGGTTTCCCTAGCATTCAGTCTCTTTCCAACCCCAAATTGGCTTCCTCTATCAAGATATCCATCTCTTTTTTCTCCATCTTTGTTGTTCCTCTCACTCAACCGTCCTCTCTCATGATTTGTTCCCACCTCTTCTTTATTGCTACCTGTTATGATCCCAATTTTCTAGGGTGATTTTCTCTATTTTCTCTTCTTAGGGGAAGCTCTGGATGTCTCTCTTAAGGTCCTTCTGATTCCAAGCTGTTCAGGGGTTTTGGTTTGCAGCTTGGATATTCTTTGTTCATTGTCTAAAGTCCACTTATGAGTGTGTACATCCCATGCCTATCTTTCTGTGCTTGTGATACCTTGCACAGGAGGATAGTCTCCAAATCTATCCACTTGCCTGAAAAGTTTAGAATGTCTTTCTTTTTTAAATGCTGAGTAAATTGTGTAATTGTATAAATGTACCACAGTTTGTTAATCCATTATTCAGTTGAGGGGCATTTAGGTTATTTCTAGGTTTTTGCTATTACAAAAAATGCTGATATAAGCATAGTTGAAATAATACTTTTGAGGTATGAATGTGCATCCTTTGGGTATATGTCCAATAGTGTTACTGCTGGATCTTTGGGGAGATTCTCAGTTTTCTGCAGAACCGCCATACTGCATTCCAGAGTGGCTGTACAAGTTTGCACTCCCACCAATAATGGAGGAGTGTTTCCCTTGCTCTGCATCCTCTCTAGTATAGGCTGTCATCTGTGTTTTTGATCTTAGCCATTCTGACAGTTTGAGGTGGTATCTCAAAGTTGTTTTGATTTGTATTTCTCTGATGACTAAAGATGTTTAGCAATTTTTAAGTGCCTTTCAGCCAAATGTACTTCTGTTGAGAATTCTCTTTTTAGTTCTGAACCTGTTTTTAATTAGGTTATTTAAGTTTGGGGGCTATAGTTTCTTGAGTTCTTTATTTATTTTAGAGATCAGCCTTCTGTCTGATGTAGGATTGGTGAGGATCTTTTCCCATTCTTTAGGCTGTCATTTTGTCTTATTGACTGTGTTCTTTGCCTTACAGAAGTTTCAGTTTCAGGAGATCCCATTTATTAATTGTTGTTCTTATTGTCTGTCCTATTGGTGTTATATTTAAAAAGTGATCACCTGTACCAATGTGTTGAAGGTATTTTCTACTTTCTTTTCTATCAATTTCAGTGATTATGTTTAGGTTTTTGATCCACTTGGATTTAACTTTTGTGCAGTGTGATAGGTATGGATCTATTTGCATTCTTCTGTATAGTACCATCCAGGCATGCCAATACCATTTGTTAAAGTTAATATATTTTTCCCACTTAATATTTTTGGTCCTTTAGTCAAAATTAGGTGTGCATAGGTGTGTGGGTTAATGTTTGGGTCTTTGATTTGATTCCATGGATCCGCAATTTTTATGCCAGTACCAGGATGCTTTTATTTCTGTAGCTCTAGAGTATAACTTGATGTTAGGGAAGGTGATGCCTCCTAAAGTTTTTTTTTTTTTTAATTAAGCAGGATTATTATGACAATCCTGTGTTTCCTGTTATTCCATATGAAATTGAATATTGATTGTTTTTTCAAGGCCTATAAAAATTGTTTTGGGATTTTGAAAGGCATTGCATTGAATTTGTATATTGCTTTTGGTAAAATTGTCATTTTTACTATGTTGATCCTACCCATTTGGGAGCATGGGAGATCTTTCAATTTTCTGATATCGTCTTCAATTTCTTTCTTCAGTATCTTAAAGTTTTTTTTCAAACATGTCTTCTACTTCTTTGGTTAGACTTACACCAAGATATTTAATGCTATTTGCAGCTATTATAAATGGTGATGTTTCCCTTATTTCTTTTTCAGCCCTTTTATCCTTAGTGTATAGAAGAGTTATTGAGTTTTTGAATTAATCTTGTACCCTGCTACATTGTTGAAGGTATTTATCAGCTGTAGGAGTTCCCCAGTAGAATTTCTGGGGTCACTTATGTATATGATCATATCATCTGCAAATAGAGATAGTTTAACTTCTTCCTTTCCAATTTATATCCCTTTAATCTCCTTTTGTTCTTTTACTGCTTTAGCTAAAACTTCAAGAATTATTTTGAACAGATAAGGAGAGGACAGTCTTGCTTTGTTTCTTGATTTTAGAGGAATTCCTTTTAGTTTCTCTCCATTTAGGTTGATATTGGCTTTCAGCTTGCAGTATATCACTTTTATTATATTTTGAAATTTTCCCTGTATTCCTGATCTCTCCAGGACTTTTATCATGAAGGATTGTTGAATTTTTTTCAAAGGATTTTTCAACTTCTAAGGAGATGATCATGTGATATTTTTCTTTCAGTTTGTTTATATGATGGATAACATTAATATAGCATTCACAGTTTTTCATATATTGAACCATCTCTGCATCTCTGAGATGAAGCTTACTTGATCATGGTGTATGATTTTTTTGATATGTTGTTGGATTCGATTGAGTATTTTTGCATCAATATTCATGAGAGAGATTGGTTGGTAAATATCTTTCTTTGTTGCATCTTTGAGTGGCTTGGGTATCAGAGTGATTGTGGCTTCATAAAAAGAGTTTTCCAATGTTCCTTCAGTTTCTATTGTATGGAACAGTTGAGCAGTATTGGTATTAGTTCTTCTTTGAATGTCTGGAAGAATCCTACACTGAAAATATCTGGTTCTTGGCTTTTTTTTTTTTTTTAACAACAACAACAAAAAAACTTGGGAGACTTTTAATAACAGCTTCAATTTCCTTTGGGATTATATGTCTGTTTGGGTAATTTATCTGTCTTGATTTAATTTTGGTAAGTGGTGCCTGTCCAGAAAGCTGTCCATTTCTTTTAGATTTTCTATTTTAGTGGAGTATAGATTTTCAAAATATGACCTGATAATTCTCAGGATTTTCTAGGTGTCTGTTGTTAGGTTCTCCTTTTCATTTCTTATACTGTTAATTTGGATATTCTCTTTGTTTTTCTGCCTTTTGGTTAGTTTGGATAAGGGTTTATCTATCTTGTTGACTTTCTCAAAGAACCAACTCTTTGATTCATTGTATTGTTCTCTTTTTTCATTTGTATTGATTTAATTATTTTTGATTATTTCCTGCCTTCTACTCCTTCTAGGTGAGTTTACTTCTAATTGCTCTAAAGCCTTCAGTTGTGCTGTTAGGTCTCTTGTGTGAGACTTCTCTAGGTTTTTCATATAGGCATTTAGTGCTAAGAGATTTCCTCTGAACACTGCTTATATTGTGTCCCTATATTTGGGTATTTTGTTGATTCATTTTCATTAAATTCTAGGAAGCATTTGATTTTTTTCCTAACTTCTTCCTTGACACAGAGGTGGTTCAATTGAGAGATGTTTAGTTTGTATGAGTTTGTAGCCTTTCTGTGATTTATGTTGTTGTTTAACTCTAACTTTAGATCATGGTGTTCTGTTATGATACAAGGAGTTATTGCCATTTTTTAAATCTATTGATATTTGCTTTATGTGGTTGATTTTAGAGAAAGATCCATGGGGTTCTGAGAAATATATTTATTTCTTTGTGTTTTGGTGGAAAGTTCTGTATATGTCTGTGAAGTCCATTTGGGTCATAACATCTGTTAGATTCCTTATTTCTCTGGTGAGTTTCTGTCTTGTTGACCTATCCAAGGGTAAAAGTGGGGTATTGAAGTCTCCCACTAATAGTGTGTGGCATTTGATGTGAAGTTTGAGCTGTAGTCATTTTTCTTATACAAATGTAGGTGCCCTTGTGTTTGGGGCATAAATATTCAGGATTGAGACTTCATCTTGGTGGATTTTTCCTGAGATGAATAAATAATGCTAGTCCTGGTGACTTTTGACTGATTTTAGTTTGAAGTCTATTTTGTTAGATAATAGGATGGCTACACCAGCATGTTTCTTAGAACCATTTGATTGGAAAGTCTTTTCCTAACCCTTTACTCTGAGCCTGTTTCTGTTTTTCAATTTGAGGTGTGTCTCTTGTATGCAGCAGTAGAATGGCTTTTATTTGTGTATCAGTCTTATTAGGGTATGTCTTTTTACAACTGAATTGAGTTGTTTGATATTAAGGGATATTAATGACCAATGATTGTTTTATCTTGCTATTTTTGTTGGTAGAATGTGTGTATTTCTCTTCCTTTGGTTTTTCTTCTGTGGGATTATTGATTGCTTGTGGTTTCATGGGTGTATCTGTTTTACTTTGGTTGGAGTATTCCCTTTAGAGCTTTCTGTAGGGTTATATTTGTGGATAAGTGTTGTTTAAATCTGGTTTGGTCATGAAATATTTTGTTTACTCCATCTATAGTGATTGATATTTCCTGGGTATATTAGTCTGGGTTGGCAGCCATGCTCTTTTAGTGTCTGTATATCATTTGACCAGGACCTTCTTGCTTTCATTGTTTCCATTGAGTAGTCAGGTGTTATTCTGATGGGTCTGCCTTTATAGGTAACTTGGCCTATTTCCTTTGCAGCTCTTAGTGTTCTTTTCTTTGTTCTGTAGGTTTAGTGGCTTAATTATTATGTGGAAAGCAGACTTTTGTGAGGGTGTAGTCTATTTGGAATTCTGTAAGCTTCTTTAGATTGGGAAAGTTTTCTTCTATGATTTTATTGAATATATTTTCTGTGTCTTTGAGCTGTTATTCTTCTTTTTCTTCAATTCCAATTATTCTCAGGTTTGGTCTTTTCATGGTGTCCTAGATTTCCTGGATGTTTTATATTATGACTCTTTTGGTTTTAGTGTTTTCTTTAACTTATGTGTCTATTTCCTCTACTGAATCTTCCACTCCAGAGATTCTCTCTTCCATTTCTTGCATTCTATTGGTTATGCTTTTATCTATAATTCCGATTCTTTTCTTCAGGTTTTCTATTTCCAGCTTTGCCAGTTTGTGCCTTCTGAGTTGCTTCTATTTCAATTTTTAGTTCCCAGAATGTGTCTTTTACCTTTTTGTTTTCTTTTTCTTGGTTTTCCTTATTTTCTTTCAGGGATTTGTTAATCTCTTCCAATTTTTTGTTTGTATATTCTATTTCTTTAAGAGAGCTTTTAAAAAATATTCTCTTTTAAAGCTTCTATTATCTTCATAAATTTGTTTTTAATGTGGTTTCCTTCTGTTTCCTCTTATTGTTATGCTCAGGTCTTGATGTTGTAGAAACACTAGCTTTTTTGGGTGGTGTCTTGTTGTTCTTTATATTGTTATATGTGTTCTTACACTGGCATCCGCCGAATGCTTCGGTGGTTTGCTCTTAGCTATTGATTGGCTCTTAGTCAGTTGTGGCCCCGGGGTTGTGTGTCTCCCGTAATTGCAGGGGCTGCTTTTAGTTGTCTGTAGGTCAAGGAGCTGTATATCTCCAGTTGTTGCAGGGGTTGTTCTTAGTTTGCTCTCAGTTGGCTCTTAATTAGCTGTGGACAGGAGGCTTTATGGTCTCCAGTTGTTGGTGTGTGATGATTCAGATTGCAGTTCAATCATGGTTTAGACTGGGGGATGTCCCTCCAGCTGTGTTTTGTGGTGGATTGGGATTTTTGGTGGGGGAGGGGGGAGCTCTCAGCTTTCTTTGGTTTAGGGTGGAGCTGAGTGTTGTGGGTTACTGGGGGTTGGTGTCCCTGGGCTGGAGTTTGGAAGCCATGGTCTCTGATTGGCCTGGGGGCTGAGGTGTCACTTACCTATTAGTCAGCTGTGGACCAGGAGAATTCAGGGTCTCCAGTTTTTGTTTTGTCAGATCCTGCTTTTTTTTATATATATCTCTAGGTTCATCCCCCTCTCATGCTCTAACAGTTTATAGAATTGGTGGACGTCTGAATGAGCCAACCCATAGCCTTGTTTCTGAGCCTGGTAAAGCTGGATTGGTCAGCCTTTCAGCTTTGTCACTACTGAGAGAAGATCTCTAGCACTTCGTAGCCCAGCTCACCCAGTGCAGCCTACAGCAAGGAGCAGGACCAATTACTCTGCTCTCTGGACCTCAGATCTAAGTCTCTCTCATTCACATAATCAGGGCTAGCTCTAAATTTTGCTCAGGCAAGGTACAGGGCACTCTCTTCTGATTGCTGTAGGGCTGATAAGGGAAAGATGGGAGTCAATTTACCTGTTTATATGCCTTTAGGCCTGGTTCACCTGTATCCTGACTAGGTCAGTGCTAGTGTGCTGCCTAAGCAGGGGTGCATTGTAGGCAGAGTTTTAGTTACAAGGCACCAGCCCAAGATAAATATTTATTAGAATATAAATCAACACTCACAATATTAGTAACAGCTTATAGTGGCACCTGAACAGGGACTGGAGTATCCGAGCAATGGACGAGCGATGGACGAGCGATGGACGAGCGATGGATTCCAATCCTATCTCTCCAACAGCCAGGAACCAGGAAGAGACCTCCTCGTGTCCCAGCAGCCACTTATCAATGGGGTTGGCCACACCCCCTCCAGGTTGGCCACACCCCCTCCAGGAGCCTAGGACTCTGGTTAAGCATCTTTGGACCTTATCGGCTGACATCTGAATCCTGCCACAGTGCATGGTCTGCTTTTTATTTGTGTGTGTGTGTTGCAGCTGGTATGGAACAGGGCTAGTTCTCTTACTTACATGAACTCTAGGCCAGCTCTCTTGCTTGCTACAGGTATTAAAGCATGAAGCAAAGAGAAAATCTTTCCTTCATCCTTGCCACTATCAAGCAAATGAGGGAAGGGGGAGGAGTTATCTCCCATGCTTTATTTCCCTCAGGGCTGGCTCACCTGAATTCCCAACGACAGAGTCAGCTGTGGAGTGCTGCCCCAATAGGAAGGAAAGAATGCTATTTCCTGTACTGAAATCAGTGATAATCAGTGATACCCAGCACTAGCTCTTCCACTCTTGTGACCCTGGGCCAGCTCTCTTACCTGCTGCAGCCTGTGCTGCTACAGGGGCTGTGATGCTGCCAATGACCATGCCTGGGTATGTGGTCTTGCTGTATCTGGAGTCTTGCTGCATCCATGACCTGTGTTAGCACTTGTGTTATTATAACAGCACTCTGCTGAGCTGGCCCACCTTTCACTGGCCTGGGATGGCTGACCCTGATTCTCCTTGCTAGATACTACAGGAGACAAGCTGGCCCTACTCCTCAGGAAAGAGCTCACACTTGGTAAAGATAGTTCAACCCCTTGACATAGGTAAGCACTTCACCTGAGCAGCACACTAGAGCTAGGGGAGGCAGGTGAACCCACCCAGAGGATATGAGATCAGGGCATCTGACCCTGCCTCCTCCTGCTTTGCCATATGCCATGAGTGAGGGAAAGTTGCCTTTCTCCTTCTTTTATTAGTATATAGACCTACAACCATTCATAGCTTGATCTTTTTAAAAGTCTGTATGGTTAAATCCCAAAATCTCTTCAAATCTTGGCTTTCTCATCCCTAAACCTGCTGGGTGACATCATGGAACAACAGATTTAAAATAATGCATGGCTGAATATTCTTCCCATGACACCAAACTCTATTTCCTCAAGTGTTTCCAGCTGCTGTTGAAGTGACTAGGCATTTGATTTTGGGAAAAACCATGCTTAAGTTATTTTTTGGTAAACTTTTCTCTTGGCTACTGCCTTATGTGTTTACAGAGGTAGAGAAAAGGCTAAAGATTTACCAAGTCTTTTATCTTCCTATTCTTGTGTGTTATATGTTATAGGCTTTGCTTTGCTGTCAGGTTAGTGACATCAAAGCTAATGATAGGTAGACAGAGGTGATTGGATACTCACTAGGCCACACTAGTACATTGGAATGTTTTTGACTTTATAGAAGTTACAACTGTAATGGGGAGGGTTCCTTCAGCCAGCTTCCTGCTGTCAGCATCTTATGCAGTGGAGGTGACGAGGTCAAAACTGATAACAATACCACTCTTAGAGAGTCCACTAATATTGTATTTGATTCCCTGTGATGCTCTTTCTATGTTCCTAATCCAGTCCTGATACCACATTCATTCTTCATGTCTCCTCAGCATCCTCCAGTCTCTAACACATGATCATTTCCCTCATTTGTGGCATTAAGAGGTTTGAAGAGAACTGGCTGAATACTTTAAAAAGATGAGTTCATTTTTTAGCCTTTCTAATGTTTTCCTCATAGTTAAACTGGGATTGTGGGATTTGGGGAAGAAAGCTACTGATTTGAAGTGTGCTTGCTGATTTTATGTCAGAGACTGATGGCATCTGGATGACTTATATTATCCCATGATCTTCAGGTGAGAGCAGGATCTGCATCGTTCTCCTTTCAAGGAGGTCATCTCCTTCTCATGACCAAGTCTTTGGAAATAGGACAGTCAGTCTAGCTCATACACATGGGGTTATTCTAGACTTTTCTCTACTTATTTCTAGCTCTTTCTCTGACACTAAGAAATCTAGTATAAATTAAATGCAATTTGTTTATTACTTGTTTACTTCTAGTATATAATTAAAATACCACTTTTAAAAGTTAATCAGGGCAATGCTCTTTCCCAGCTCCTATCCATGAGGCTTTGTGACACATCTATAGTGTAGTAGAATTATTTTTCACAGACTGTATTCCATTCTGGAATGCTAGGCATCCTGGATTTTGAAAAACTATATGCAGTGATGCTTATTTGTAAGCAGTTTGAAAAATGTCTAAAATGGATTTACCACTTGAATTCCACATGGAATAGTTCTACCACAATATAAATTTTGTTGTTGTCCTCATTGCCATCATTCCCTTCTCTTCTCTCATCCCTTGGCCACTATTATTCTGTTCCCAGCCCAGTAACTTAATTTTTATTCTGTTGCATGAATAGATTTATATACTATAAAGCCTTTCAGACTTGGACTTACTTTACTTAGTTTTTGATGTTAAATTTACTGATTTCTATTTTTTTATTGAAGAGTAGTAGTATTCCATTATATGGACGTACCACAGTTTATTGATTTATTTAGAGCTATAGTTTTTGTTTCTGCCAAAAATAGCACTGTTGTTATTATTGTAAAGATCTCAAGAACATTCTTGATTTTACCTTATTCTAAACTTGTAACAGGATGAAATATCTCTTTATAACCAACTCCCCATAAAGCCTCTTCTTAAAGAATTATGAGTAGAGTCTTTTTTATTAGTTATATTTCCCTGTCTGGCTTTGAACTTGTTCAGACTCTAGAGTGCTATAATTATCTGGATATATCATTACATCAAGCTATTTCTATTTTTAAGTGCTGAGTATCTAATCAAAGTTGGGGCTTTTACATATATGAATCCACCCCCGAGTTACATACACCATTAAAGACATCATAGTAGTTAATCAGAGGAGTTTTTTTGGGGGGGCATATATGCAATAAACATCAATTTACTTGATATTTCCATATATTTATTATTTATGCACACATGTGCATATGCATTTTCTCATCCATGCGTGCATCTGCTTTTTATTTTCCTTATTCCTCCAAGGGTTTTAACTTTTAGATGTTACATCTAGATCCTTAATTTCTTCCTTTCCCATCTCCAACATTCTCCCCAATACTGTCTCATCTGGTGTCAGGATAGTTAATTGATCTCTGTGTCAGGTTTACATTCATACAAAAATCACCTTACTCATCCAATAAAGACTCAAGGAACTTGTCTTTGTGAATAAGGATCATTTTTCTATCATATAATTTCTTAATATTTTATCATTTCTTTACATTTTATCATGTAAAAGCTAATGTGTCCAAATACCCTTGAAAAGCTAGCATCATACACTAAGGTGCTAAGATATAATTCTTTCTCTTATCAATTTATTTTTACTAACAGTACAAGATGGCCATGTGGGAAGGTACCATGTAAAGATGCACCACTTGGGTCTTTCACAGCTTATTTTGCTTTTAACAACAAAAAAAAAGAAAGTTTGGGATGAAGAGTCCAGAAATCCAGGAAACCCTGTTTGCAAAGTCAGATCTTGAAAGTCCTGATAAGAGTGATTTTTGATTAGTGCTCTGCAGTCAGCACACCACCCTGGGGCTGAACAGTGTTGCTTACTAAGGGGGAAAACCTGCTGACCATGGGCCATATTAGATATTGCAATGCTCTAAGGGCAGCTTCTTGGCAAGGAATTGAGAAGCAAGAATGTGACCATCTGTCAGGGATTTTACTGGCCCAGACCACTTTGGAGGCTAGGGCTAGATGACCTTGGGATGGGCCTGTACTTATCACTCTGCTGTTCTGATAATCATGGTCTGAAGGGCATGTGCAAAGTTCATTTTTTATTAAAAGCAATTTTATCCCTTGCATATATCATCCACTTTTACAACAGCCTCTCCCTGTCTTCTACTATGCTTTTCATTACCTATATTAGCCTCAACATTTCCTGGCTAGCTAACCTTGATTGTCAACTTGGCAGGATCTGAAATAGACTAAAATTTCATATCTATATATGGGCATATCTATATAAAACTTTCCAGAAATGACTGAGGAAGACCCTCCCTCAGACTGGCAGGCACATTCTAATAAGTGTCCAATGTAGACTGAAAACCATAGACTCATTAGGTCTTTATTGGTAGACCTGGATTTCTGAGGCATCCAGCTTTGAGGGTTGAGAAGCATGTGGATAGTCACAGTATGAAGCTGGCCATTGTTGGACTATAGCTGAATCCTCAATAATATATGCACATTTTAATATATTTTCTCCTTCTAGAGGACTCTCCTTATCCACATCCTCTGGAGCCTTCTTTATTCTTTTTATTCCTGGTCCCTCTGTTCATCTTTATATTCCTTTTATGTCATTGTTGTTTTATTTTGTTTTTCAAGACAAGGTTTCTCTGTTAGGTCTGGATGTCCTGGAACTTGCTCTGTAGACTAGGCTGGCCTCAAACTCACAAAGATCTGCTTACCTCTACCTCTTGAGTGTTGGGATTAAAGGAATGTGCCACTACTGCCAAGATTTATTTATTTTTTTAACCTTGAGGATCATTTTTCCACTGTCTTCCTCAGCTCCATCACTTCTCACAACCTTTGGCTGTTTAATCTTATCAACTCTTTCTGGAATTCTTCAAGGTTAATGTTCACAATTCTTATTCCTGGGGGAGAAAAAAATCCCAAATGGTCCCCCTGTTAAGACAAGTCTTGCCAAATGGCATATGTGAAATTCTTGGAGTTCATGCAGGTATCTGGATATAGTAAAGAAAACCAACATTGAATTTCTGTGGATTTGGCAACAAAATCTTAATTCTTGTCATCAATAATTGTCACTGGTTGATGCTTCTCTATCCCACATAGCATATGACCCAGGCACCCAAGTTGAGCAGTCACATTTAATATGATCTTTTTGTCCAAGAAAAGGTAAGCAAGAATGGTTGGCTGCTTTCTGAAGAGTTTGTAGACAGTAATAGAGAGTGTCCATCATGTTTAATTAACTCAAGCAACCCTTATGACCAGCATGATTTCAACAGAGCTCAGAATTGTAACTTTCCATTACCATGGTAAATAACTGTTAATAAACAATGATTTTGTCATATTCTAGTATTCAAAGTCCTTATCTTGGTGATAAGTGATACCTATTGTGGTTTTGTACTAGATCTGAGTTAAAATTCTTCATCAGGTGTATGCACTTTTTAATTTATTTATGCAGTCACTCTGAACACCACTTTCCATCTATCTGTAGCTTATCCAATGAACATATTTTTCAGTAAGTGTCTATATATTGAGTTCATGTCCAGCTTGGGAAACTTAGTGAGGCCATATCATAAGACAAAAGCTGGGAATCCAGTTCAGAACTAAAGTTCTTACCTGCCTTAGGTTGAATCTCTAATAGCTCATAAAATAAAAAAGCAGTTTTCAATAGAAATCTTCAAAATTAAATGTGTTACTTCTTTTTTAGCAACACTCTTCATCCAAAACTAGAATTAATACAGAAATCCATCTATGATTACTGGATAAAATAGCAGCAAACACCTATGCATGCAGTAGACTATAACATAAGCTATAATGTGGAGGAGACTGAAAAGCATTAAAAGAAAGACATCACATACAAAATGTCACATTTTATGATTGTATTACATTAGATCTATAGAATATAAAAGCTGGTGTCCCTCATAAGTGGTCAGTGATTGGTTAGTGTCCAAGTGTAGAGAGGAGGGCGAGACCACTACAGGAATAAAACTTACTTTATTTTGTGTTAGCATTTTTCTGAGCGTGATGGTTGCTACAGCTCCATGAACATTCAGAACACATCTGAGCTGTACATTTTAAATGGAGAATTATGCCTCGGTGAAACTACCACTGCATTAGATGACATAGATAGACTATGAAATGTCCCATTATTTAATCAATATCTTCAATATGCTATAATTCTACCTATAGCAAAACTTAAGGGAAACAGAATGCTTCAGCATATACTTAAACAACTTTTATTAACAAAACAATGCTCTTTGTAATTTTCTCCCATTATTTATTTATCTATTTATTTATAAAGGTTTTTTCCCATGTATACCACTGCTTGCCCTCTCTTGCCTCTCCCTAGTCCCTCCCAGTCCTCCCTCAGCATCCCCCCACTTCTATCCCCACATCCAATCCTGAAGGGTGGTAAGAAGTCCCAATGTGGGTCAGTTCAGTCTGGTCTATCTATTTGAGGTAGGTCCAAGTTCCTCATCTGAGTATTAAGGCTGAGTTAGGTGTTCATCTGTAGGGAATGGGCTCCAAGATGCAAGTTTATGCACAGGAGCATAGTCTGATCCTACTCCATGAGGTTCCACATTCTGCCCAAGCCAATCAACAGTCATCTATCTTTAGAGGGTTTAGTTCCTTTTCCTGATGGTTCCACAGTGACTGTTTTGATTCAGTGAGCTCAGGAGAGCTCCAGCCAGCCATCTCTGTGTGAATCCTCCTCATGATGGAGGTTCTTCTAAAACAGGTTGCAAAGCATCTATGTGGAGTTCTGTTTTCAGCCACTGATGTGTTTGATTCATAATCCCATAACTATGAATTTCTAAGGCTATTACAGGCATTTCCTCTTGAGAGGACTTGATGATTTATTCTATCATAGCTGCCCCTCTCTAGTCTCTTATGTCCATAATAGACATCTCAATGATGCTTTCTTTAGAGCTCCACGATGCTTTCTTTAAACCCAGTAAATTATGGGGCCCATGACTATTTTCCTAGTTCACCTCTCAAATTTCCTCCATATGGGTTGCTCATGTAAGCTCTCCTCTCTCTCTCTTTAGCTGGGCCAGAAGATCAACCTGGATATTAACTGTGGATCTCTGATTTTGCCTCTATTCATTGCTGGATGTAGGTTCTATACTGACATTTAGAGTGGTCATTCATTTGATTATAGGGGAAGTCCTGTTTAGGCACCACCTCCACTATTATTTGGAGACCTAGCCAGGGACATCCTGTGAGTTGTTGGAGGTTGCCCTATCACCCAGTCTCTTTCCAGCCCTGCATTGGCTTCCTCTATCATGATATCATCTCTTTTTTCTTCCTCTTTGTTGTTCCTCTCACTCAACCATTTCCTTCTCTCATGATTTGTTTCTGCCTCTTCTTAGTTGCTACCCATTATGATCCCAATTTACTCAGGAGATCTTCTGTATTTTTCTTTCCAGGGAGATCAATGATTTCTTCTCTAAAGTTCCTTCTGATCCCAAGCTGTTCAGGTGTTGTGGATTGCAGTGTGGGAATTGTTTGTTCATAGACTATAATCCACTTATGAATGAGTATATCCTATGCCTTTCTTTCTGGACTGCGTTCCCTATCTCAGGAAGATATTATCCAAATCCATCCATTTGCCTGCAAATTTTAGGATGTCTTTTTCCTTCTGAGTAGTATTCCATTGTGTAAATGTACCACAATTTGTTAATCCATTCTTCAGTTGAGGAGTATTTAGGAGTATTTAGGTTGTTTCCAGGTCCTTGCTGTTATGAATAATACTGCTATGACCATAGTTGAGCTAACATCTTTGGGGTAAGAGTGTGAATTCTTTGGTATATGCCCAATAGTGGGATTCCTGATTGATTCCCAGTTTTCTGTGGAACTGCCATACCACATTCCAGAGTGACTGTACAATTTTACACTCCCACCAATGATGGAGGAGTGTTCCTCTTGTTCTGTATCCTCTCCAACATAGGCTGTCATCTGTGTTTTTGATCTTAGCCATTCTGACAGGTGTAAGGTATTGCATTTCTCTGATGATTAAAGATGTTGAGCATTTTTAAGTGCCTTTTAGCCAGTTGTAATTTTTCTGTTGAGAATTCCCTTTTTAGCTATGAACCCCGTTTTTAAAATTGTATTATTTAGGTTTTTGGGATTTAGTTTCTTGGGTTCTCTATATATTTTAGAGATAAGTCCTTTGTCAAATGTAGGGTTGGTGAAGATATTTTCCCATTCTATAGGCTGTCGTTTTGTCTTATTGACAGTGTCCTCTGCCTTACAAAAGCTTCTCAGTTTCAGGAGGTCCCACTTATTGATTGTTGTTCTTAGTGTCTGTGCTACTGGTGTTATAATAAGGAAATGATCACTTGTACTACTGCTTTGGAGAGTATTTTCTACTTTCTTTTCTATCAAGTTCAGTGTAGCTGGGTTTATGTTGAGGTCTTTGATCCACTTGGATTTGAATTTTGTGCAGAGTGATAAGTTTGAATCTATTTGCATTCTTCTACATACCACCATCCAGTTATGCCAACACCATTTGTTGAAGATACTATTTTTTTCCATTGTATATTTTTTGGCCCCTTTGTCAAGAATTAGGTGTTTATAGGCTTGTGGATTAATGTCGGTGTCTTCTATTTGATTCCATTGATTCACAAGTCTGTTTTTGTGTCAGTATCAGGTTGTTTTTATTACTATGGCTCTATAGCATAGCTTCAAGTCAAGGAAGGTGATGCCACCTGAAGTTCTGTTATTGAACAGGATTGTTTTGGCAATCCTGGGTTTACTGTTATTCCATATGTAGTTGAATATTGTTTTTTCAATGTCTGTATAATTGTAATGGGATTTTGATGGGAATTACATTGAATCTGTAGATTGCTTTTGGTAAAATTGCCTTTTTTACTATGTTGATCCTACTTATCTAGGATCCTGGAAATCTTTCCATTTTCTGTTATCCTCTTCAATTTCTTTCTCCAATGACTTAAAGTTTTCATCAGTTAGGTCTGCTACTTCTTTGGTTAGAGTTACCCCAAAATATTTAATGTTATTTGCAGCTATTATAAAGAGCGATGTTTCCCTTATTTCTTTTTCAGCCCTTTTATCCTTAGTGTATAGGAGGGCTATTGATTTTTTGAGTTAATCTTGTCCCCTGATCCATTGCTCAAGGTGTTTATCAGCTGCTGGAGTTACCTGGTAGAATATTTTGGGGTCACTTATGTATACAATCATATCATTTCCAAATACAAATAGTTTGAATTCTTTTTTCCAATTTTCATCCCCTTAACCTTCTTTTCTTCTTTTAATTCTTTAGCTCTAACTTCAAGAAATCTACTGAGTAGATAAGGAAAGAGAGGACAGCCTTGTCTTGTTCCTGGTTTTCATGGGATTGCTTTGAGTTTCTCTCCATTTAGTTTGATATTGGCTCTCAGCTTACTGTATATCACTTTCATTATATTTAGGTATTTCACTGTATTCCTGATCTTTCCAAGACTTTTATCATGAAGGACTGCTGAATTTTGTTGAAGGGTTTTTCATCATCTAAGGATATGATCATGTGGCTTTTGTTTATAGGACGTTTATATGATGGGTGACATTGACAGATTTTTGTATAATGAACCATCCCTGAATCTCTGGGATGAAGTCTACTTCATCGTGGTGAATGATTTTTTTGATATGTTGTTGGATTTGATTTGCCAGAATTTGATTGAGTATTTTTGCATCAATGTTCATGAGGGAGATTGGTCTGTAATTCTCTTTCTTTGTTGCATCTTTGTGTGGCTTGGGAATCAGAGTGATTGTGGCCTCATAAAAAGAGTTATGCAATGTTCCTTCAGTTTCTACTGTATGGAACAGTTTGAGGAGTATTTGTATTAGTTCTTTTCTGAATGTCTGGTAGAATTCTGCACTGAAGCCATCTGGTCATGGAATTTTTTTTACTTGGTAGACTCTTAATAGCTGCTTCAATTTCCTTTGGGGTTATAGGTTTGTTTAGATCATTTATTTGGTCTTGATTTAATTTTGGTAAGTGGTGCTATCCAGAAAGCTATCCATTTCTTTTAGGTTTTCCATTTTAGTGGAGTATAGATTTTCAAAGTATGACCTCATAATTCTCTGGATTTCCTGGGTGTCTGTTGTTATGTCCCCCTTTTCATTTTTGATTCGGTTAATTTTGATTTTCTCTCTCTTTCTCTCTATCTCTCTCTGCCTTTTGGTTAGTTTTGATAAGGGTTTATCTATCTTGTTGACTTTCTCAAAGAACCAACTCTTTGATTTATTGATTCATTGTATTGTTCTCTTTTTTAATTTGTATTGATTTAGCCCTATGTTTGATTATTTCCTGCCTTCTACCCTTTCTAGGTGAGTTTGCTTCTAATTGTTCTAAAGCTTTCAGCTGTACTGTTAGGTCTCCTGTGTGAAATTTCTCTAGGTTTTTCATATAGGCATCTAGTACTGTGAGTTTTCCTCTTAATTATGCTTTTATTCTGTCACATAAATTTGAGTATGCTGTGGATTCATTTTCATGAAATTTTAGAAAGTCTTTGATTTCTTTCTTAACTTCTTCCTTGTCCCAGAGGTGATTCAATTGAGAGATGTTCAATTTCCATGAATATATGGGCTTTCTATGATTATTGATGTTGTTGAACTCTAACTTTAGACCATAGTATTCTGATATGATACAAGGAGTTATTCCCACTTTTTTTTAATCTATTGATATTTACTTTATGATATAGTATGTGATCAGTTTTAGACAAAATTCCATGGGGTGATGAGAAATATGTATATTTCTTAGTTTTTGTAAAAAGTTCTGTATATATTTATCAAGTTAATTTGGGTCATAAAATCTGTTAGATTCCTTATTTCTCTGTTCAGTTTTTGTCTGGTTAAGCTATGCAAGGGTGAAAGCTGGGCATAGAAGTCTCCCAGTATTAGTGTGTGGGGTTTGATGTTAGGTTTTAGCTTTAGTAGTGTTTCTTTTACATATGTAGATGCTCTTGTGTTGGGGGCATAAATGTTCAAGATTGAGACTTCATCTTGGTGGGTCTGTCCTGGTCTCCTTTGATTGATTTTAATTTAAAGTCTGTTTTGTTAGATATTAGGATGGATATACCAGCTTGTTTTTTAGAGCCATTTGATTGGAAAGTCTCTCCCAACCCTTTACTCTGAGCCTGTGTCTGTTCTTCAAGTTGTGTCTTTAGTTGGCAGCAGAAGGATGAATTCTGTTTTTGTATCCACTGTGTTAGGATATGTCTTTTTTTGTGGGTGAACTGATTCTATTGATATTAAGGGATATTTTTGACCAGTAATTGTTATTTACTTTTATTTTTGGTTGTAATATTTGTGTGTTTTTCTTCTTTGATTTTTTTTTGTGGGATCATTGATTGCTTGTGGTTTCATGGATGTATCTGGTTTCTTTCAGTTGGAGTTTTTCTTCTAGTGTTTTCTGTAAAACCAGATTTGTGGATAGATATTGATTAAATCTGGTTTTGTAATAAAATATCTTGTTTATTACATCTGTGGTGATTGATAGTTTTACTGGGTATAGTAGTCTGGGTTGGCAGCCACGCTCTTTAAGTGTCTGTCCAGGACCTTCTTGCTTTCATTGTTTCCATTGAGTAATCTGATATTATTCTGATGGGCCTTTCTTTATAGGTAATTTGGCCTTTTTCCTTTGTATCTCTTAGTGTTTTTTGTTGTTGTTGTTGTTCTGTAGGTTTATGGGCTTGATCATTATGTGACAAGCAGACTTTTGGAAGGGTCTATTCTATTTGGTGTTTTGTAAGCTTCTTGTATCTTTATAGGCATTTCCTCCTTTAGGTTGGGAAAGCTTTCTTCTATGACTTTGTTGACTATATTTTCTGTTCCTTTGAGTTGGTATTCTTCTCTTTCTTCTATTTCAATTATTCTTATTTGGTCTTTTTTATGTTATTCCCAATTTCCTGAATGTTTTGTGCTAAGACTTCTGTGGTTTTAGTGGTTTTTTTTGACTGACATATCTATTTCCACTTGAATCTTCCACTTTTTATTCTTTCTTCCATCTATTGCATTCTGTTGGTTACACTTGCATTGTTCTTGTTCATTTCTTCAGATTTTCTATTTCCAGCATTGCCTCAGGTTTTGCCTTATGTATTGCTTCTATTTAAAGTTTTAATTCCTGAAATGTGTCCTTCACCTGTTTGCTGTCTTTTTCTTTATTTTATTTCTGAAATTTTAAAATCTCTTCCATTTTTTGTTTTTATTTTCTTGTATTTCTTTAAGGAATTTTTTTTACTTCCTCTTTAAGGCTTCTCTTATCTTCATTAGGTTGTTTTTAAGGTTGTTTCCTTCTGTTTCCTATTCATTGCATGCTCAGGTCTTGAAGTAGTACAACCACCAGCTTCTTCCAGTGATCCCTTGTTGTTCTTTATGTTGTTTTATGCATTCTTTCATTGGAATCTTCCCATTTATTCTTTCACTCACTTTTAGTCAGCTCTTAGTCAGTTGTGGGCCAAGGGGCTATGGCTCTCCAGTTGTTAAATAGTCCACTTAGATTTCTCTTCATGAGCCAAGAGGCTGTGGATCTCTACCTTTAATTAAGGTCACTGGGATTCCCTTGTGTGATTAGATAGTTTGGGGTTGGGGTGGGCTTTGTCAGTGCTATGGCTGGGTTTTGCTGGGGGTTGGGTTTTCAGGGGGACTCCCTTCTCTCTTTGGTTTAGGCCATAGCTGTGTGTGGATAATATTCCAGGGGCTATGTCCCAAGAGTGTGCTTCAGAGATCCCTGGTTCTTCTAGGCCTAGGAATCAGGGGTGCCACTCATTTCTTCATTAGCTGTGGGTTAAGGGGCTATCTCTTTGTAATTATTTTATAGCAAGGTACAGCTCTCCTTTTAACATTTCCTTGTGTTTTATTTGTTTGTTTGTTTTACAATTTGCAGACATTTGGAGCACTTATAGCTAATTTACAGATTATTAAATAAATAGCACCTACAAAAATCCAACCATTTGTCCTGTAACTTTATAAGCTATATCAATTAAAATCAGAATTGGCAAAAACTTGAGATATAGTGAGACACTAACAAAAGAGAAGTATGCTATGATGAAAAAAGAAAGTTTTTCACTGGGGTGTGTTAAAGGAGCCCCTGGATTCCTCCTTTTCTCTTTGATGCTGATATATCATGAAGTGAGCAGCTTTGTCATGCTCTACAATTCTATCCTCATGTCCTGCTTCATAATATGTCCCAAAGCAACAGGGATCAAGGAATCATGGGCTGAGAACTTTGAAACTATGAACCAAAGTAAATTTCTTCTTCCAAATTGATAGTCTCAGGAAGTTTACCCAGGAGTCAATAGTTGACCAATGTTTTGATTTTAAATTCCAGAAAGCTATAGAAGATTTGCATATATCCCAGAGGAAAGCTTAGCAATTGACAAGGATTCCCCTACTCACTTACTAAGTGCCTTCATGCATCAGTTTTCTACTCAGCCTTCATGGAGACTCAAGTGTAACTAAGCCACACTACCTAATTTTCAGAAACTCATCACAGAGATAAACATTTGAAGTCTACACAAAATGACTGTTCATAGAACAGAGGCAAACAATAAAATAGACCTTAGAACTTTGCAATACAAAGAGCATGAACACCCTTGAAATAAAGAACCATGAGGTATATATCTTCTTGATTATACCATGCAATTAAAAAAATTAGTAAAGGTAATCTATGTTCAGAGGCATTGGAGCTGAAGCAGGGGAGGTTTTAATCCTGAAAGTGTTTTTTAATGCAATATTCTGACGGAGGGAATAAATGGTTTCAAGAAGGAAGCAAGAGTTGAAATATAATTGGGAGGTAAAGAAAGGGGAAAGGTATGGAAAGAATCCACTTTATTATTAACAAAATTAATCTAAGTGAGGCTAGTTTTTTTTAATGTAGGAGGAGTTACATAAATAAGACAAATAGTATCTCTGGTCCTTGAGCTCTGGATGGAAGGGTGAATAAAAAGATTTTGGAAATTGATGTGACTGTTTCTAAAACTGTAAGACAATTGGTTGAAAGTCAGTGAAGGAAGTGGGTAGAAAACAATGTCAGCCTGTCATTACAGCAAATGAGGCCATACCCCTGATTACCCAGTCATAAAACCAGACTGTTAATAAGAGTTTCAGGAGGAGGAAAGGGGTCACCGTGTCTGGAAATAGGTTGCTCTACTGTATTTATAGGAGGGAATGAACTAGTTCAAATATTCTAAGTAGTTCAACTTCTACGCATGATATCCAATTAGCCTATTCAGGATGGCAAACACCTCACATTCCTCAACACCTATCCTATAACTCCTTTGGTACACACAAAATAAAAAGAAAAGATTCAATAAATATTTTCTGGTGGAAAGTGAAATTCAGTGTAAGTTGTTGTAATGCAGTTCCATATATGTAGGATGCTGTATCCTTTTCAACAAATACTTCATCCATACTTGAATTTATTAGATGAGACTCTAAACAGCTTTGAAGGCTTAGCCTCAATCATCCTTAATCTCTTTTTAACCCCAGGTTTCTTAATATACTCAGTATCATGGATGAGCTAGTAGACAGTTGGATTTTTAACTCAGTCTGTATAGTTCTAGAACTTTGATCTAATTATTACTTATTTTTTCATATAAAGAAATGTTGAAGACAGTACCTGCCCAACCTTTCTTTCTACCTATTTTCATAAAACCTCTACCTCCTCACAGCTATCTTTTCATTTTAAAACTTTGACAAAAAACTTTATGGAGTTTTACTGTACTGTTGGTACAACTATATATTAGATATAAAGCATTTAGTCATCCTGACCAGGTTTTTTTTCCCACAAAATTCACCTATGAGTAGTGAAGACAAGGCACATAATCAAGAAAATGTAAATAAGAGAAGCCCAGAACTTGACTGAGAGAGTCAAAATAAGAGAATATGTTAAGGAAGTTTTATTGCAGAAAGTTCACTTAAAGGTAAAACTTAATGAATAAGGGGATCAAGCCATGTGATAGGTGTCTGAAGAATGTTTTAGCTAGAGGAAAAAGAAAGTGTAGAGACTCTATTGTGACTGCTGGGTTGACATTTTTGAGAAAAACCAAAACGATCACTCTCTCTAAATGAGCAAGGATGAGGGGGATGAGTTTAGGGCAGAGACAGTGGGGACCATAACATGTAGGTCCTAGATTTGAAATTTTATTTTGAGGTAATTTGTGGTATAGTTTCAAGTTGGAGAAAGATATAGTTTTTAAGATAACTACATTTGCTATGTGGATAAATTACAGGAAGCATAAAAGACAGCTGAAAGTCCTAGTTGGGAGGATAGATGTGGTATGTGTTGGGAGGGGATCCTAAAAAGGTCATTGATAGATAGCACATAGAGAAGATTAGTGAAGAGTAATTAAAGGTAATCTTTGTTGTTCTGACTGAAGCAGCCTGGTGGATGGTGATATCATTTAATGAAATGAGAAAGGCCAAGGAAAAGGTCTTTGGCCTCTGGGAGTTTCTATTTAGGGAAAACTTTCCTGAGAACTTGACCAACATAAAAAGGCAGATGTGTTAAAGGAAAAGTAGCCCAGATTTTATCACTTGGTGACTAGGCTCAGCCACATGTAAAGATAATTTTACTTACTATCTTTTTCCTAGTACATAGATTCTTAGAGTACCCTTTATACTTAAACCTACTTGAGCTGGGTTTTCTGTCCTCCAAGTTTTACTCCTATGATCTCACAACTTACAATGAGTCAACAGTTTTAGGTTCTCAGTTATTGAAGGTAAAACTATGCTCAATCTCATACCTCTTAGTTAATAGTCCAAGGTTATTTGCCCATGCATTTCCACCTCTACTACTCACTGCTCTGTATCTGTTCCAGTTTTTTTTAATTAGTATATAACCCTATATGACTTCAGAAGACTATAAAATGGTATCTGTGTGTGCACATGCATGTGTTATGACTTTTTACTTGGCTCACATAAAAAGCTTAGTGTCACCAGCCCATTATGTTCTGGGAATCATGTCCCCACAACATTTATAATTTAAGATTCTAACTCTCAGTGACTTTACAATGTAGCTATATTTTTCAGACAAGTTATTTAAAGTTGAATTGTAAAAAAGGTAATTAAGTTAAATGAGATCTTTAATCTAATGTGACTTATGCTCTCATAATGAGAGGAGATTTAAGCATAGATGTGTGTAGATACAGATAGAAGACACACAGACAAGAGAGGGCCAGGCAAATCAAGAAGAGGCCTCACAAAAATTCAACCCTGCTGTCCAGAAATGGTAGAAATTAATTTATATGGCATTTGCCATCTAGTCTGTGACAATACCAATAGCATCACTACTATTTAGCATACAGTCTGAGAGAAAACACTAGAATGAGAGAAAATGCCAGGAGCATACATACCATGTGCCTAGTCATAGCCACTGGTATCTACAACAATGCTGGGGCCTCTGCTGTAGTTAGCAGAATATTTGGAGCAGAAGAACAGCTATTGTGTAGGTTTCTATGAAGGCAGCCAAAAGTTGACATATTAACTGCCTCAATTTGTGTCTCCACATTTTATCTTTTGGTATGGTGGTCTTCTGAACTCACCCAAGCCATTGACCAAGTTTTCATTAAATATCTTCCATATTCCACAGATTATGTTGAGCCATGAGAAATGAACAAGACTAGAATATGCATGGATTTATGTATGATACAAAAGAAAAGTACAAAGGAATAACATGTGTATTCCAGAAAATGAAGTTTATTGCAAGAGTGCACTGAGGCATAGAGAAAGGTGTGTGAATTCAGACTGGGTAATCCATATAGTATTGGAGTGGCCAACTACCTTAAACTTGCCTCACACATTCCAGATAGTTCTAAGGAGAAAGCAAACAAAATAAATATTTGCAGTGATTATCTTTAAGAGAATATGAAGAGGAAAGGCCTCATGTATCTGAAAAACACCCACCTTCTCCAAAGATATTTATATCTCACCTTTCCAGGAGCATGGTATAGACTAAACAATTTTATCAGCAGGGTGAAGTGGGGGGGCTGGTTTCCATCCAAACCTAGAAAGAGGAAAGGATGGCAAGTCAGACAAAGCAAAGATCATTCTAGAGAGCTATTTCCAGAGCCTAAAGTAGGATACTGACAATAAGGATGAATGGAAGCTCCCAGCTGAAGCAGAGGTCTGGTATAACTTATAGTTTCTTCTGGCTGTTTGGCCTTATGATCTGGTTCTCTAACACAGTCTCTTCATTTAGAACCATTTGCCTGTTTTACCCTTATGTTGTGTGTCTCAGTTTTGTTTTATTTTCATTTGGTATTTTGAGAGAAGGTTTCATGTAGCCCTAGCTTAGCATCAAATTTGTTATATAGCCAAAGATGACCTTGAACTTCTGATCCTTCTGCTTCTATATTTCTAGAACTGGAACTAAAGGTGTATACCATCACACTTGCTCTATGTGGTGCTCAGGATCAGAACCAGAGTTTCAGATATGCTAGATTCCCAAAGGGTCACCTGAACTAGTGCCAAAAGGATCCCACAATAGACAATATTGAGAATATTTGCAGGCCATATGTATATAAAATATAAATAATTTTGTTTCGACCTTATTATTTCTATGTTTATGTAAATAACATGAAATATCAAATACACACACATACACACACACATATACACACACATCTTTGTAATCTGAAAATCTTTCGTTTCTAATATATTGGATAAGGGGCAATCAACCTCTTATGAGTTAGGGTAGAACCAGGGCTTGATCACAAAGGCTGCTTATTAGAACTTTGGAAACAAGGGTGAGGGTTAAAAAGAAGGGTATAAAATGATCAAGCCAACAGTTCAATGGGGTGGTTTTACTTCCTGCTTGATTTTACCATGTAATCATGATTAGTGTGCACATTATCTTCCAGAGATGGTCATTTTGGTTGATATCATATACACTTTATCCAGTTATAAAAAGTTGCTCAAAAGCTACTGATCCATACAACAAACTGCATTTGGTAGCAACCAGCTAGAAAGCATGAAAAGCAGAGAACAAAGGGCCAGCAGGTGATGTGGGAATGTGTTTATGTATGCTGTGAATCTCAATCTTTAAATAAAGGAGCTGTTTTGAGCCATGGCAGGCACCATAAAAAAAATAAGAAGAGAAATCAGAGCTTAGGTAGGAGAAGCAGGGCGGAGTTAGAGACAGATCGAGCCAGCCGCCCAAGGAGCAACATGTAAGGAGCACGGGTGAGCCACACGGGCCACGTGGCCAACAGATTAATAGAAATGGGTTGATTTAAGATGTAAGAGCTAGCTAGCAATGTGCCTGAGCCATAGGCCAAAGAGCATGAAGTTAATAGAAGCGTCTGAGTCCTTTCTGGGGGTCTGGGTGGCTGGGCGGCTAAGCGGTCTCGGGCGGCAGGTCTGTGGGTCTCGGATCTCTGGGTGCCCGGGACCCGATTAGAGAGAAAGGGGGAAGTGATAAAGGGGGAAGTGATGTGGGAATGCATTTATGTATGCTGTGAATCTCAATCTTTAAATAAAGGAGCTGTTTTGAGCCATGGCAGACACCATAGAGAAAGTGGGAGGAGAAATCAGAGCTTAGGTAGGAGAAGCAGGGCAGAGTGAGGCAGATCAAGCCAGCCGCCCAAGGAGCAACATGTAAGGAGCACGGGTGAGCCACACGGGCCACGTGGCCAACAGATTAATAGAAATGGGTTGACTTAAGATATAAGAGCTAGCTAGCAATGTGCCTGAGTCATAGGCCAAACAGCATGAAGTTAATAGAAGCATCTGAGTCCTTTCTGGGGGCCTGGGCAGCGGTGGGCAGCTAAGCGGTCTCGGGCGGCAGGTCTGTGGGTCTCTGGGTCTCGGCCGCCCAGGACCCGAGAACCCCACTACTACAAGCAGGTAACTTAATTGAAAGTTATTGTTCAAATAAAACTCAAGCTTTATTTAGAGAATAGTAAACTCAGATGTGAATTTTCAGAACTTCACCTTTTGTGAGCTGGCCCTTTACAAGTCATGTTTGGTGGTAGAATTTGTGCAGCAGCTTTGTCCTTTGGTTCCTTATAAGATGAGGGAGAGAACAGTAGATGTGAAGTGCCAAGTTATAGCATTTCAAGAGATTTGGCTTGACTAAGTATCCATTGGCCACCTGCAGGTAAGGACACCTACAAAATAAACCTTTGTAATACGTCACCCAGCTGGAAACTAATGAGGGATGGAGACCCAGTAGAGGAGAGAGAGTCTAATTAGACTATATGGGAAATCCTGCACCAGGAAAATGTCAAGTGCTAGGCAGGAGAGAAAACCACCAGCAGTATATAAAACCAGATAAATCCACTTATCATCTTAGTATAATTCAGGATTATTTCTTACAAAATATTAATATTTTAATATTTTTAAATATTATATTATTAATATTTTCCTTAGTGAACTGTGATTGAAAGGATGTCAGTCTTATTCCTACCACATGCACATGCATGCACGTGCACACACACACACACACACACACACACACACACACTTACACACTAAAATCCACACACAAACACACACTTTAACACACATATACATTGATACCACACACAAACACAAAGAGATGGAGGGGATATCAGACCATGTTCAAAAAATGAGAACAAAGATATCTGAACAAAGACTCAAACCCCATAACTTTAATTCAGCATACAGGTAGGACACATGTACCAAGAGATTGTCATTTCTTGGTGAGTTAGTTTGTGTTTCTCCTTCCAGGCTTTCCCTCTGCTCTGAAATCACACTAGTGCTAGAATTGCTAGTCTTCTAGTAATTCAAAATGGGAAGATCACTTAGAAGGAAGGGAATATGCAGATTATTGTTACCCATGTACATTTAAAATATCCTTTGATTTAATCTATTAAAGACACATTGTAGCTTCTAGGTACACTGGGAACATTTAACTAACATATACTAATTTTAAAAAATAATGGGCTATGTCCTACCCATAGTATAATGTACTATGGTGATGTTTACTACTCAATTTACACTCTACCATTTCCTCTGGCTGGTCTCTTCCATCTTCTCAAAGTCTCCTTTGTGTTGACTTAATAAAGAATAGGTACATTGAACTTCTCATTATTCATTAAAGAATAGCTATAGTTTTTACCCTGGTGGAGCTCTTATCCAGAAGAATAGAGGGACACACAAGCAAAGACACGTAGGGTCATTGTAGTACAATAGGCATTTGGGGGATGTGCTGAAACGTTAGTCAGGTAAATAGGAGTTTCCCTGGGTAAGGCAAGTAGAAAAAAATCAGTGTAGAAATCTCATAGTGTGGAGGCAAGCTTGCCTGTATTGTCATTTACTATAGTTCAAGTAGGGGTCTGAAGACATAGGTAAAGTTCAGATGTCTTGGAACATTTTCACAACTTCAGTATGATATAATGGTAAATAGGGCATGAATAAACATTTTATTTTTTAAAAAAGTTTTTGATGAGAGACTAAGTAATGTGGGATGTCTTTCTGTATGCTGTGAATACCACTGGTTAATAAAGAGGCTTTTTGTCCTATAGCAAGTCAGCCTAGAAGCAGATGGGAAATCCAAGAATAGATAAAGGGAATGGAAAGCAGAGTCACACAGAGATTCTGCAAGCTGCTGCTCAGAGAAGGCAAGTATGAAAGTACAGGTAAGCCACAGGCCACATGGTAAAACATTAACAAAAATTAGTTAAGTTGTAAGAGCTGGCAAGCAATAAGGCTAAGCCATAGACTGAACAGTTTGTAATTAATGTAAGCCTTTGTGTGATTATTTGGGGCTAATCAGCAGCAAGGCTGCAGGTTCAAATATTGGGGCTAGGCCAGGCTGGACTAGACAGAAACTTCTGGCTACATCTAAGTAAAAGATTTATGAGAGCCTCTTCCTACCTTCTGAGACATCAGTATTAGGAACGAAGACAGATTCATAAATATTTAAGAACTTAATACCCCAATCCAGTGTGTCTGATTAAACAGCTGTCTCTGTCACATGGCTATAGGAGGACTGAGCCCAGCAGAGTAAACCCTTTTCTAACCACAATGATAACTATTATGTAACATCAAGGATTTGAACTCCTGCCAACTATCCCTAACACTCAGCAGACCTCAGCTCCTGGAGGACAGACAAGCTGAACCGGAAAGAAAAAAATCACCAAACTCCAGCTTTCTGCCATTTTTGAGCACATGCTGTGGTTATTTCATTCTTGCACCTTAAGCTTCCACATTTCTTGTAGGATATGCTGGGTGTCTGCAGTGGAAACCTCAGGACCATGCTCTTTTGGAAAGTTCAAGTAAAGCAAAAATGTCCTAAATAATTTGTAAATGTACTATATTTTTTCAGCTGTTTCATCTCATATTCTTTCCCAATGGTTGAAAATTGTAGTCTTTAAAGTTCAAAAGGTGCTTTGGGAGGAAAGAAGAAGCACCACAATTTTTCTCTTTTAAGACTCTTTTATCATTTTTTTTCTAGAGTCCTAGTGATGACAAGTAATAGGCATGCATTTGGAGAGTGATGGGATCTAGTAAAAGTTCTTATATTGTTGTCATGGTTGGATACATCAGAATGTTAGAAATTCCATGTAAATTTGGAAGTGAGTCACCTCAGAGACAGAGAATACCTGGTATGCAGGTTGCAATTCTCATTGAAGACACTCATGGCAGATGTTGTCAATGCATCACTGTGGTCCTTTCTATGAGCCCAGGTGTAACCTCACATCCTTATCAATGTGGTAGTTAAATGACTACCAAGTAATCAGAGTTGGCATACAAATTCAAGCTTATTTTCCAGCTCTGATCTAGTTCTAACAGTTACATAGGGGAAACTGAGAGGCAGAAAGAATCCAGTATCAGCCATGCATGAGTTTTGTTTCCTGTGAGATCAGAACCTTTAAATATCATCTGATTCTCACTCTGAATCTATCACACACACACACACACACACACACACACACACACACACACACACACACACACATTATAATTTATCCATCTCTTCCACTGTGTATGGACACATAGTTTTGTTGACAGAACATTCCTATTTTGTCATTAAATACAAGGATGTAATTCTATAGCACTTATGTTCAAACTTGGCTGAAGATAGGAATTGTTTGGTGCATAAAAAAAAATAATGTCCAGGTTGTAGTAATGGGGTTTCTTTGGTCACAGGCAGCCAGGGGCCTGGAACCACAGATCTGTGGTGCCAGACCCCTTAGCTGCCCAGCCGCCTGCCGCTCAGACCCCCAGAAATGACTCAGATACGTATATTAACTTCATGCTGTTTAGCCTATGGCTCAGGCACATTGCTAGCTAGCTCTTACATCTTAAATCAACCCATTTATATTAATCTGTCTGCCACGTGGCCCGTGGCTCACCTGTGTTCCTTACATGTTTCTTCTTGGGTGGCTTACTTGATCTTCTTCTGACTCTGCCCTTCCTTTCCTACCTATTCTGATTCCTCCTCCTACTTCTTCTATGGTGCCTGTCATGGCCCAAAACAGCTCCTTTATTTAAAGATTGAGATTCACAGCATACAGAAAGGCATTCCCACATCACTTCCCCCTTTCTGTCTAATCAATAAAGAAGGTTTCAATTTTAACATAGCAAAATTACATATAACAAAACAGCTATCAAGTAAGAATTACAGTTACAATATCTAGTCTATTTGTATTTAGCAAAATTAAAGAAAATACTCTATCATCTATCTTATCTTTATGAATCTAAAGTTTCATTTCCAATATACCTATTAAATGACTAAGAAAAACTGTACCTATAACTATCTAATCTTCAACTACATCAAAGACCACAGAAGGATATATTTACCCAAGTAAACCAGAAGTGCAAGTGACTTCTAAAATCTAGGAAGGACAGAGATGACACCTATCTGCCTGGACAGTCACACAAAGTTCCTTTATAAAGTTGGGGCATCCATCTTCAGCCTATAGGCCTAGAGTCTCTTTTCATTTCAGTGAAGCAGGAAATCTGCTCTGCCCATTCTGACACAGTTCATCAGTCACTTCTCCTCAAGTCCTGAAGAATGTCTGACAGTTTTCTCTGTAAAGCAGGAACCTGAATGACCATCTTGGCTTGTTCTGCCAAAGTTCAGAGCTTCATCTTCCTATGGAACCTGCATGTCCAGTTTAAACAGCATACTGTCAACCAGTCAATATAAGAATAGGTTCTTCTCCAGTGGCTAACTATTGTTACAAATAGGAGTTTCTTCAATGCCCATTTTTCTCTTGAAGAAGATTGGTGCTGCCAAGAGCAGACCTGTCTCACTGTTTAGAAAAGTCTAAGTTCTTAAAACATTTTAAATGCCATTTTCTGTAGGTCTTAGAAGTATTTGAAGATTACCTACCTAATTGAAATATATCTTTGTATACCTAGAAATCCTAACTAACCTAACTATAAGTTTGATTATCAAAGGTGACTATTAACCTTCATTTCTTAATTATACATTACAATTTTAAATCAGTTACATGAACATCATACCTTAAACTAGAATATAAAAATAGATACAGCATAACAAAATTGACCTTAAATTTGTATCAATAAACCAAAATCTTTACCAATGTAAAGCAGTTTCAGATTAACAGCTGATTTCCTGATCTAAGTAAATTCAATAATCTAATTTTTTAAAAAATCATTTACATACCATATCCCCTTTTTCTTCTTAGAAAGAGATTAACTATGACCATTAACAATTTATAATGAAAACAAACATTTAGAAACAATATTTGGGGAATTTGGGTGTAGTTTTCTATTACTACTTCCTGCTGATTAAGGGGCATTGAAAATCTCACAGATTGTTGAGACTGGGTCATAATCTGTAGTCTTGAAGCTGATATGGCCATCTCTGCCCATCAGAGATTTTTTTTAGGGGGTCTTGGTTGATGAAACCATATTTGCCTGGAAGCAATCCACAGGTTTTCATCTTCTGTGGAAACAAAAGCAGAACTCTTCCAAATCCTTAGACACAAATTTCAAAATCAAAATACCTTTAAAATATATATTCTTGTTTAACTTAGTAGCCTTTGCATTTGCAATCCATTGTCTTTCTGCAGTTAGCTCATCAACAGTTAAAAATTAACAGAAAACACAATAACAACCAAAATCCAGATTTTGTTTCTATTTTCCATCTTTACGTGGCTTATTATATTTTTATTGCCCTATTTCTCTCTTTAAAGACTTTTTCTAACCTCTTTATTTTCTCTCTGAAGCCTATGTACCTTTTACACACATTGTAACCCATTTATAGGTTTTTCTTTTCATCTGAATCTGTTTTATTGTGAATCCTTAACCATCTTCTAACCATAAGAGCTTTTAAAATACACTCTCTAAAAGAGCAGCATAGTTTTTGCAGATTAGGCTGAATCACTAAGTTTTCTTAAAGGGACCATGTCTCTGTTCATGGCTAGCAAACAGAGCAGACCCAAGAAAATGCTGCTACTAAGAAACTTTGTTTCGTTTTTGTTCAAAATAAACAGAAATCTAAAATCAATCACATGCTACTGAGTCTTCTGTGAGATTTTAGGAATCCACCTGATTGCAGCTTACACTGCCTGCTGCCAGTCCACCGGAGCCATTTTGAATGTGACCAGGCTGCCACACTTTCTTTGTACAACGACCCATTTCGTATACACAATTTGGAAGCTGCCTTGGCTCAATTTTTGTGATCTAGAGCCCTTTCTAATCTTTGTCAGGCCTTAAGTGGATGTTCACCCCACGTTGGATATGCCATCTGTAGTAGTGGGGTTTCTTGGGTCCCGGGCAGCCAGAGATCCAAGACCCACAGACCTGCTGCCCGAGACCTCTTAGCCGCCCAACCCCTGCCTCTCAGACCCCCAGAAATGACTCAGATGCTTATATTAACTTCATGCTGTTTGGCCTATGGCTCAGGCACATTGCTAGCTTGCTCTTACATCTTAAGTCAACCCATTTATATTAATCTGTCTGCCACATGGCCTGTGGCTCACCTGTGCTCCTTACATGTTGCTCCTTTGGCAGCTTACTTGATCTGTCTCTGACTCCGCCCTTTCTTTCCTACCTATTCTGATTCCTCCTCCTACTTCTTCTAGGGTGTCTGTCATGGCCCAAAACAGCTCCTTTATTTAAAGATAGAGATTCACAGCATACAGAAAGGCATTCCCACATCACCAGGTACCACCTGGAATATTCTCATTTAATTAATTTTAGTCATTGTCTAAGATTAGGGTTTTGTTTTTCCTTCTGGTGTGTGTGTGTGTGTGTGTGTGTGTGTGTGTGTGTGTGTGTGTGTGTGTGTAACAGGAACCAGGGATTTGCACATGCTAGATAATCTATTACTAATCTACATACTCTCTCCCTTGTTGTTTTTGCATGAATTTGCAGCACATTGCTCAATAGTTCCTACTCTGATCACCTCTAGTAGTTTTTTTCTCTGTTACTTTTATAATTCCTGTGTGAACAGGATCTCTGGATGCCCTGCTACTGTTTATATCATCCATCAGTTCAGGCTGGGGATTCAATAAACCCTGTTAGTGCTAGAAAGAAAGAAGCTGGTGGTTCAGTACTAGGTAGATTTCATGTGTTTGGGACCTCTTGTTGAACTTCTTACAATTGTCACAGCAGAGGACATCTTATGGTATAAATGAGCATACTTTCATAGAACTGATGGTATATATATATCATCAGAAAAATAGAAAATATATCAGCAGAAAATATATTTTGTTATCTTTCCTACTGACATTTGAATCCCCTGTGTATGAGTAAATAGATGAGTCTTTCAATATAAAGTTGTATCTACTAGAACAGCTGAGCCATCAGAAGTGGAATTGATAAGTTGGTAATAGTCTGTACTTGAACTTGAAGCACACCTGATAACTAGAGCAGAGTGCTTAGCCACTGAGCCCCCATTTTTCCTGTAAATGTATTTAATTAAACCTACATAACAACATTATTTGAAGAGTTTGAAAAAAAATCAACTTGTGTTTCATTGCGCTTATAGAAAAGTATTAGTTTCAGAGCCATAGGTCTGGAGGAAAATACAAAAATGATATTAATTAGAAATATACTGACAACATGTAAAACTTGTTGAAGAAAAATACATGGAACCACAAGTGATGAAGCACACAGAATCACTAGTGATCAGAATGGTTTTGTTTGGGACTAGACTGCTATTCTTTTTAAGCTAAATTGCCTTTGTTTCATATCATAATGGAATGGTGGTTTTTTTTGTTTTTACTGTATTATTGGGAATATTAATTGACTTATTTTTCTCTAGAAAGAAATTTGGAAATATCAGAAGCCTCTGAAAAGTTTTTTTTAAAGTATTAATTCTTCTCTATTTCTCCTCAGGAACTACGTAGGATTGACTATGGATGTTGACCTCAATGATATTTATAAGAGTAAAAAATATAAGAATAATCTAATTATCCAAAATATGTGAGTAGTTAAGTAAACATGATGCATTTTCAAATATAATAATGTACCTTCAAATTAAATTTATAAAGATTACATAATGATAGAGAATGCTTTTTGGTAAGTGGAAATGCAAGATAGCAGAGTTTAATTTTTGATATTGTCAATTTTATTCTTAAAATGTATACTATTCTCTCTATTAAGATGCTTTTATGAGGTTACAAAGAGACACTTATTCAGACTGGCTCAAATAAAAAATAATTACAAGCTCATATAGTGGGAAATATCCTCAAACATTTCAGATTTCAAAATTAGCTGACTGAGCAGATCAGTATTTGTATCAAGTATTCAGTTACCTTCTAAATATCTCTGATACACAAAGTTGCTTTTACTCTCAGAGTAAAAAGACTGAACCCAGGCCAAGAATAATCAGAAGAAAAGCATGAGGCTTTCTTCTTTCCTTCTTTATTTTTTTTCTGTTCCCTTTCTTTTTATTCTCCCCCCCTTTGATGTTTCCTGTCATCTCACTCCTCTATTTAATTGAGACTGAATATAATTTTCTCATTGGTCTATTTTCAGAATCTTCCTCCTGAGCTAGAGTGCTGAATTGAATAAAATTTGTCCTTGGGTCATCCTTTGGCCAAGGAAGGCATTCTATACTTATATTAGGATTAGGATTGTTTTCTAATCTCAGAGTGTTGGGTTTCCTGAAGTATAAGGTTGATGTCTTTGAATATTATTGCTGATCAGTTAGCAAGAAAGAGGCTAGAGGTATACTGGGTAGACATACGTATTCCTACATGCATTTATACAATACATGCCTTCCAACTGATGTGACCACCCAAAGGAAGTTTCATAGAATAATGACTTTACAAGGTTTCTAGGCCATGCACTTGGTGCCAAAATTTTCGAGGATTTCAAATATCATGAAAAGTACTTCCAGAGTTCAAGGGAAAGAATATGGAATGCCTTGAAAAAGCAGCTAACATATGTCCATTGGTGATAGGCATGTATCCTGGTAGATGAGAAAATAGAACGACTGATTCCAGAAGTAGGACTAGATTATAAAACTCAATACTTACTCCAACAACCTACTTTATACACTGAAGGTCTACAACTTAAAGTTCCATAGCAGTGCAAAACAGCAACACCAACTATAAACATGTTGTTCAAACACAAGAACCCATGAAACACATTTTGAGCTCAAACCATAATGTTGCTATGAGCCTATCCTATTATAGGTGATTTGTATACATTTACTAATATAAATTAGTGAGTTTATATTACTATTGTACCCACTTTACCACCTGGGAGATGCTTATTTATCAGTCCAAGATCACACAGTTAATAAGTGACAGTTCTAAAAATTAAATACAAGCAGTTTTATTTTGGAATATTCAACTACAATAACTACAACACACTGCTTCTTTATTACATAAAATACACACTAGTCACTTCCTGTCTGTGTGCTATGAGCTGTGTATGACCTGAATAAGTTGTTAAATGAGACCTCCTAAATCACCCAGAACAGTCTAGATCATCAATAAATATACAAAGAAAGAACAATAAAAATAAAAGAAAAATACAGAGAAGGATGATTTGATTTCTCTATCATTTATTTAATGATTTATCTAGAAATACTAGATATTAGGTATAATAAATTAGGAAGTTTTTACTCAAATCTCCCATAAAAATAAAAGATATTTTGTTGTTTTATTTTTTAAAAACTTTAAAAATATGTTTTGAGCATGCTTTCCCTTTCTTCAAGTTTTCGCGAACGCTCACCACATCACTACCCGCTCTACTTCATGTTCTTTCTCTCCCCAAAACAAAAATAAAGATATTTTATTTTAAAACATAATTTCTAATTTTTAATTATGTGTATGTTCATGATTGAGTGTATGAGTAGGTACATGCATATAGGTGCCTATGGAGGTAGGAGCCGATGATGTCCAGAAAAGGGCACTGGATTTCTTGAACTGGACTTACCTCTAATTCTGAGCATCCCTACTTGAGTGCTTGCAACTGAGCTCAGATCCTCTTCAAAAGCTGAATGTTTTTTGTTAGTCATATCTTCCACCTTTAAAATATGTTTTAGAAGAGACTCCGATATATTTTCTGGGCTAGAACTTATGGCCAATTAAATGGATGATACATTTATGTAGTGACATTCTACCTCGAGAAAATCCTACCTTCTACAAACAGAGAAATTTATATAAATATTTTTATATATTTTAGTATGCATATATTATATAAATGTATACCTAATTAAGAGCTCATATTTATGTTGTGTTTGCTGTAGCCATCACTGAATCACCCTGGCATTCTTATATTACATACAAACTGCTCTATATCCTGGAAAAAATAATTTCCAGATGACTCTAGGGCTCCAAGTCTATTACCCTTGCACAAACCAGGATGGGATTGGCCTGAGAGAAATATAAAAGATGCCTCAGGAGACTGTGTTGGCTGTCATGATAAAGCAGATCTTTGAGTATACAGACATTGTTGGCCACATTTGAGTGCTGGTCAATTAGGCTCTTACTCTGAGGGCCTAGAGGATAAGGAGCAAGAATCCATGCATATCATAAAAGGTGCAGTCTAATGAAGTCTTGAAATTTAATTTATCAACATGCAGACTTTCTGAGTGTATGAAGATATTTATCCAGGATTCAGACTTGTCCTTTAGAGATTGTTGTTGAGAGAATTTGTTGTTTACTATCAAAAACAGTATTTATTATAGTGAGGTTTTTTGCTCCTGGGTGGCCAGAGGTTTAGACTTATAGACTTGTAGTTTTAGATTTTTTTAGCCACCCGCTGCTGATCAGGCCTTTAGAAATGACTTAGACATTTATATTAAGTTTATGTTGCTTGGCCTATGGCTTAGGAATATTGTTAGTTTTTATATTTTGATTTAATTTATTTTTATTAATTTGTCATGTGGCTTGTGTTTTATTTTTGTTTTTATATGTTTTTTTGGCAGTTGTCTTGGTTTGTTTTTGACTTTGTTTTGTTTTATTTATGTGGTGATTTTTAAAAATTTTTTATGGTGTCTGTTATGAACCAAAACAGCTTTTTTATTTAAAGATTGATATTTACAGCATACAAAAAGACAAGTATTGATATCAACATAAAAATTTTAATCTTTTGAAAAGAATTGTAAACAAAGAAAGGTTTTAAAGGGTCAAGAATAAGTATAAGTAGGAAAAGAACTAGAAATAAATTTATGATAATGGTAGTTCCTCTATATTGGCTGTCTTCTGTCCCACACCAGATGGCTTTTCTTTTATGAGACAGAATCTCTTAATTTTTCTTTTACCAACATGCTTAGATTTAGAGAAGGAGAAAGGCACTTACTCCAACTCCGAAGACACTTGATTTGTAATCGATTCAGAGCCACATTTTTTTTAAAAAAAAGGTAAAGCAATATAAATGTTAAGCAATTTACTCTGTATAGTATATTGGTACCAATATTAGGCTTGATATACCTTAGTTTTTTTTTTTTTTTTAGATTGATTTTTATTCAGGTTTCGCCATCTAGGTATTCAATGCTTTTTAAACTTCTTGAAGATGGTTACTTCATTGGTAGCCAGTGCCAAGAGAAATCATCCTATGGAACTGGTTGCCTCAGACCAAGCCATGAGGAAAGTCTACTATGACAGAGATGAGATAATAGAGGATGATTATTTCTATCTTTCTGTAAAGACAACTGTGGGAGATTGTGTTGTTTCATGGTAAATAATTGTCCCACCCACTGGTTTAATAAAAAGTGCTGATTGGCCAAAGGCAGGCAGGAAGTATGGGTGGGGCTCCCAGACTAATGAAAACTCTGAGAACAGGAAGCACAGAGCAGAACTCCAGAGAGAAGCCAGAGGAAGCAGAGGACAACTATGCTGCTCTGAGAAAAGGTACCAAGCCACATGGCTGAACAGGATGAGAATCATGGGTTAGTTTAAGGGTAAAGAGTTAGCAAGTTATATCCCTGGGCCTTAGGTTGATCAGCATAAAACTATTGAAAGCATCTGTGTGTCTCTGTGGGACTGTGGGTCTGCAGGTCTGCCGGTCTGTGGGCCTAGACCTTGAGGTTAGGCCCGAAAGACCAAGCCAGAAACCTAGTACTACAGACAACAACAAAACTCTTGTCCAACCTTTGTAGAGTGAGTTTTCCTCAACACTCACAAAATGGCCATATCAGTGGATGAAACATTATTTCTCCTCTTCAATAGGTGTCTCCCTTTCAAACTGAATCTTTATTAATTTTGTTGATACCCATAGTTTTTCATTTTCTGCAGAAAAAAAGTGAAACCAACCCCTTCCCCAATAATACCCTAGTTTCCATTCCAAGGTCAGCACATCCCTGAAGTAAACATGTCAGTTTAGCTCAGATTTTCTGTTACCTCTCAGCAGCTGTTGTTCTTTTCTCATCAACATTAAGAAAATGCAAGGCTAGCAAGGCATTATGCAATCTATCTCTGGGTGTTTTTGTTCGTATTTTCTATTTGCAAAGGATCATTTTTAAAGATATAATTAAATCTTTCACCAATTGCTTGTCCTATAGAATTATGAGGTATGGCTGTAATGTGCTTCATATTATAATATTCAAAAAACTGGTGTTTTGGGGGCACATATTGTGATGAATTGCTAGTCTTAATTTGTACAAATATGCACATAATGGCTGTGACTTCAAAAAGCTGTGTAATTACAGAATCAGCCTGATCAGAGCTCAGAGCTGTTGCCCATTGCAATCTTGAATAAGTATCAATGGTACGGTGTAGATATTCTAATTTAACAAATTTTGTAAAATAAAACACATCCATCTGCCAAATTTCATTTCTTTGCATACCTTTAAGAGTAATTCTCTTAGATCATGGGCGTTTGGTTACAGAAGGAGCTAGTAGAACATTTCTTTACAATTTCCTTGACTTGGTCCTAAGTGATGGAAAAGCCTGTTTCTAACCCATTGCAATTAATATGGTGTTTGTTATAAAATTCTGAGGCCTTTAGCACATTTACTATTAATCAGTCTCAACATGATCTTGTGCTAAAGAATTTGGCAGACCAGAGTAAAATCTGATATGTTACACACACACACACACACACACACACACACACACACACACACACACACACACACACACACATACACACACACACACATACATAAATATAAAGTTAATTCTAGGTTATAAGGATTAAAGTCAGCAGTTTTAGTATGTAAAGTAACTCTTTTTTACATATTGAAAGTCAGTGACTATGTTAAGGAATTTTGTAAAGTTTATTAATATCATAATAGTATATAATTCTGACTTTTGAAAAAATTATAAAAGCTTTGAGCTACTTTACCTATATTTTCTGATTTGTAATTAGCTATTCCTGATTTGCTTGCATCAGTATAAAATTTAGGCTCCAGAAATTGTTGTTTCTCATACAACACAAGAAAGAATCCATTAGTTCTTTTTATAAATTGAATTCTTTTGTTTTGAGGATATCTGTTGTTAATCCCTCCCTCCCAAATTACTGCAGGCTCTTTGCCAAGTTTCATATTCTGTCCCTAATTAATGAATTTGGTAAAGGTACAACATTTTTTTGCTGGGTCCATTCCTGCCAACTGATAAAGTCTTAATCTTTCTTTAAAAGTCAAGTCAGAATTCTTTTCCACATTTGTTTTAATCTCTTACTCAGTTTATGTGACAAAAATATTCATTTCACTAAAATATTTTCTTGTTCCATTAGAATTCTTGTAGGAAAATGCTTACAGGGTAAAATAACCAAAATGCAATTAGGGCCACATAATTCATATGCATATCCTGTAATTTCTTTTTCATCAAAGCCAACTCCCTCTGCTTCTGCAGAAAATTCTCTTGGACTATTTAAATCCTTATCACCATCTAAAAATTAAAGTGATTTATCTAGTTCATGATTTTTTTAGCCCAATAATGAACCATATATTAGCAATGTCTCCTAGCAGTCTTTGGAAATCATTTAGAGTTCACAATCTATTTCTCCTGATTTGTATCTTTTGGGGTCTAATTTTTTGTAGACCCATTTTATATCCTAAATAATTAATATAATCTACAGTTTATATATTTTCAGGAGTACTTTGTATTTCCTAAGCAGGCATTTTTTTCAAACATTCTTTCTAATGTATCTATATTTGAGTCAGTAAATAAGATATCATCCATGTAGTGGTAAATGATCGATTATGGAAATTGCTGATGTATCACTTCTAAGGATGGTTGTAAAAAGATATTGGCACAGAGTGAAGTTATTTTACATTCCCTGAGGAAAGCCCTCCACTGCCAGCTCTTTATAGGCTGAGAATTATTCTAAGGTGGCAGTAAAAAGGCAAATTTTTCCTTGTCCTGTTCTTATAGAGGTATAAATAATAAATAAATAAATAAATAAATAAATAAATAAATAAATAAATGAATGAATAAATAGTATTTTAAGTCAATAACTATAATAGGCCATTCTTATAACAGAAAAGGCAAAGGAATTCCAGATTTTAAAGAGACTATTGGCCAGATTACCTTGTTTACCACTCTTGAATCTGTTATGATATAATTTTCCATTTCCCAGATTTTTATATAACAAATATAGAAGAATTCCAAGGGCTGGTTAATTATTCAATATGCTGAGCATCTAACTGTTTCTGTACCAGCTGTTATAAAGCCTGAAATTTCTCTTTTGTCAAAGGCTATTGTTTAACTCATATAGGTTACCATTATACAGGTAGCACTGTGTATGCCTTTGAAGGATCAGAAGCTGTTGTGATTTGTTTTTGTATAACTTTTTTTCATAATACCTTCTTTTATTATACCCAGAAACATAAATTGGTCTATGTTTGTCTGAGATTGGAGGGATTTTAATCTGGATATTCAATTGCTGTAGAATATCGTGACTCCATAGATTCATTGCTATATTAGCCACATGTGGCTTCAGCCTTTATCTCTGTCCTTCTGGACCTATGAATTCAAACCATATCATACTTTATTTTACTTGAAATATGGTTTTAATCCCTAGAAATTAAATATTTACCTCCTTTATTTTGGATGCCATAATTGTGACATTATTATTATTATTGATACATCAGCCCCAGTATCTATCAAACCTTTAACAATAATGCTATCTATTTGTAGCTTTAATTTTGGTCTTTGTTTATTTATAAAAGTCTGCCAGAATATTTATTTTATGGATTTATTTGAAATTTTGATTTCTCCTTTAGAGAATTTTATCATCCAGTTTGTAGTATAGTTTCTTATGTTAGGAAATGAATCCTCTAATTATCCTGGTGAAAAATTTCATCTAAAATAACTGGGAATGATTGGACTATATTTGGCTTTGGGGCTTGTGATTGAGAGAACCCTAAAGGCAGATTCCCAATAAGCATTTTCCATTGGTAAAGGGTTGCCTTGTTTGTTATGTTTGGATCTACAGTTGTTGGTCCAGTGTCTGCCCTTACCACATATCCTGCATAACCCAGAAGTTAGAGGCTTCTGCCTTGGGTCATTCCTAGAAGAAAAATTAGTTCTAGAAGTTCCCTGTGTACAATTTCTTCTTATATGGCCTGGTTTACCACAACTGAAACATTTGATACCTTGATTTCTCTTCATGGCATTAGAAATTACTTGTTTTTTTTCCAAGATTCATCATTATAATTGAGAAACTCATCATTAATTGTAATTTGATCCATTCCTCTAAGGGCACTGATCTGATTCTTAGAGACATATATATCTTCTTGCATTCTAAATTAGCATTATCAAAAGCCAAAGATTTAATTAGTTGTTTTCTAACTTCTGGATCTGATACTGCTCAGTGTACTGCTTTGATTAATCTTTGTAGAAAGTCAGTACAAGGATTTTTAGCCTTGCTTGATCTTAATCTATAGCTCAGTTATTTTTCCTGCTTTTAGATTATTTTCCCAAGCATTTAAGGCTTCCTTACAGCTTGATAATAAGGTATGTTTATCAAAAGTAGACTGAGTCTGCACCTCAGCAAATTAACCGTCACCAATAATTTGATTTTGAGAAATGTTAAAACCTCTACTCCTTCCTCTTTGCTCAAAGACCTTAATCTCTTCTCTCATTCAGCTTATCCATTTTAATAGTTGGCTATAGTCTAAAAAAGCAGTTGCTAGCTATATATTCAATCACTAAGTATTATTCAATTTCTTGTAGGTGATCCATGTAACATTTGTTTAACATAGGTCAAATGAGTGCCATGGACCATTATAGCTTCCTTGATGTTTTTCAAATCTCTTCTATATATAGGATATCAATGATATTTTATAAATTCTCCTGGATATTTATCACTTGTTGGATTTTCCTAAATAGTAACTGGATAGATCATAGCAGAGGAAAAAGGAGAATTCTGTATGTTAACAACTTTTGGTAAGTAATCTTTATTCCGTAGGATATTGGTGATAGTTTCTCTGAATTATTCTCTGTTGACCATGCTTTACCATTCTTATCAGGTAAAGCAAAATGATCTTCCCATTGTTGAAATCTAAAAACCACCAATTTCTCCTAGACCTGCATTTCTTTTACTAGCAAATCCTATTAATAATTACATGGAATTAATAAGTTTCTTATTTCAATCATTAATATATGATTCTACAGATTTAAACTTCTCTATCATTGACATCATCTGCAGAAAGTACCTGCATGGTATTCTTTTTTGGCCCAAAGAAGAATGGTCTATCTAAAGGTTTGTCATAACCAGTTTTAAAAAATCAACTTTGCCAATCATTGGCAAATTTCATGGCATGAATCTGAATAATTAATTTCTCTTAAGTATTTTGGTAAGTCTGGGACAATTTATTATTATTAATCTGCAGAGTCCCTATTAGTTCAATTAATGTCTCATATTCAGTATTTTTATCAACCATTTTTTAAGTTTATAATTTGAATGACAAGACTGATTACCAATGCAGCTGAAAGCATGTACACCCAAGAGATGTTGTACATATCTTGTAAAATTTTGTCACTTGTAGCACCAAAAAGTTTTAAATTCTTGAATAGTTAAAATGTCTGCCATGACTTTACCTGTTTTTGATTACTTCAGTTGGGATAATTCTTGGATGTAATGATGATGTTTGGCCAGCAGGTGTCACACCGACCAGTCACTATGTGCTGACTCAGGTTTTCAGGTTTGGCAAATTCTCAAAAAATCAGAACATATTACTACAAACCAATGGAACAACACACTGTGGGAAGCTGCTTGCCTTGGTGCACAAGTGGGCTTTGGTCTTAGGTCAGCCACAGGAGGTTTGGCATGTGCATAGGTGCAAGGAGATAGCAGCTGAGAGGCTACTGGTAACCTGCTCCACCAGACAGTAAATAACCCCCTTTAAAAGCATCTGTGGATCTGTTATTGATCACCGTGGATCATTCAGATTCTAAGACCAAAGCTACTCAGGACCATATGGTGTCCAGATAGAGACTGCTCTTTGGCCTCTGCCAAAGATACCACCAATGCTTCTAGCAGCCCTAAGCTAAAGCAGGATCCATGGAGCTAGAGAGGCAGCCCACTAACATGGCTAGCTGGTTTCCCTGCTAATTCTCTTTATCCTGGTTAGGCTGTTAGGCCATGTTGGGTACCTGGTATAGTTGGTAATAATCACTAGTAACTGATTCAAAGTTTAATATTTATTAAGGGTGTTATAGAAAAACACTAATACAAGGGACTGAACAGTAGTATGATTCCTGGAAAGATGGAGTGGTCTAGATGGCAGAAGCAGGTCCAGTCCTTCCTCCAAAAGTTCATACTTTCATGACAACAAACAGGAAGAGAGCTATTGTGCACCTAGTCTTAAACTGGCCTGGTCACACCCTGAACTCTGGGGCCTCAAGGCCCCAAAACCACACCTCTAGGTCAAGGTGATATTGTCTGCTTTCCACTATACGAAACTCAAGGTAGTGAGATGATACCATCTACATTCAGGGCCAGCCTTCTTTCATCAGTTCAAACATTCTGGATTACACCCAGACATGTTTCCTATGCAATTCTAAATCCAGTCAAGTTGACAATAATATTTAAAGATTGTGTGCAGGATTGACCTGGAAAGACACAACTTTTGCAGAAATATTTGGGGAACCATTGTTGTTTATACAAAATTATTTTCTGCAAAGATGAACTATACTAAGATGCAAGTGTCCCTATGTGAGAGGAACTTATTGAATAGTGAAGGAAACAAAATGTTAAATGGCTTAGAATAAGGGAAGGAGGGAGAGAATAAATTATTTAAGCAGCTGATCCCAAGGAAATTGAAGTAAATGAAGCTAACAACTTTTTATTAGGTTAAAATTTTCTGATAATTTCTACAGAAAATGGCTTGAGCTTGGATGTAACATACCTTATGGTCAGAATGCCATGAAAAATGCTGTAGGCCAGGTGACTTATTGTATCAATATTCTTTTTGGTTGATGGAAGGCAGAGTTTATTTTGATTTCTTAGTTCCAGAGTCTAATAGCAGGATAGGCATGGCAGTTGCCAGCTGTACCAAGAAGCTGAGTAATCACATCTCAAGTTGGGGAGCACACAGAGTGAACTAGAACTCTCAAAATCTGACCCAAGTAACATCCTTTCATCATCAAGGCTCCATGTTCTCAAGGTTCCCCAACCTCCCTGAATAGTGCCATCAACCTGAGACCAAACATCTAAATATTTCAGCCCATATAAAGCATTTCTCATTCAAACCACCAAACTTATAAACAGCAGAAATGTATTCTTCACAGCTGTAGGACTGTGAAGCCAAGATCAAGGTGCCATCATGCTTAGTTTCTGGCTGGAAACTAGTTCCAGTTTTTTGTATGGTGGTCTGTTCATTGGATTATCATGTGGAGAAATGTGCTAAAAAGCTTTCCAGTCTCTTTGATGAAGTGCTAATCTCATTCCTGAAACGATCCACACTTCAGACCTAATCACCTTTTGAAGGACCACATCTTCCCTTGACTTTGAGGATTATGTTTCAATGCAATAATTTGATATCAGAAACCTTGAGCCTCTATTATGTGGCTTGTGGGGCCAGAATGCCTTTATTCCCTTTCAAGATGCAAACTCTGCATTTTATTTTTATTTCTAAAATAAAAAATAATTACTATTAAAGTCATTTCTTTTATGAGTAACATCATGATTTCTAATAGTCACTGAAATATTTATTTTCCAGGTCCCCAAGTAAGGTCTTAATTCCTTATAGCAGTGTCATGAGAATAAATATGTTTTTATTTCCCATTTATATATAAATAAACTAATCCAGCTTAATTAGTGTCCTGATTAAACTTAGAGCCCAGTGGTTAGATAAGTAAACTCTGCTTTTAACCATGGAGCTATTTGGCATGTTTGGTTGCTGAGACAGCAGGGGGTGAGTTAAAAAGAAATTATACATGGGAACTGGGAGACTCACATTCTAGTTTCAGCTCTGCCACAGGATGGCAACTTGGGACAAGCCACCTCTTCCTTTAGAGGTTCATTTGTTTTCAAGTGTTCTGTGTAAGAGTTGGATTAGCCATCACTTCTGCCTAATTTTAACATTCTGTGATTCAATGACAGTTGATGCTAAGTATATTATGTTTGTTATCATTTCCTTAGATATATATTTAGACAATAGGTTATAGAGAGCAGTGCTGTTCTCATGAATGCACAGTGCAAATGGGAAACATCTCTGTCTTTTGTACCTTCCAAATCTAGGCCATGAAGACCTACACATGGTCTTTTTCTTTAATTAATTCCAATTTCATGCATAAGAGGAAGGTTCTAGGGAAAATAAATAAATCACACAGGTTAACTCATACCATCACCACTTCATCTCCACAACCTCCACCACCTCTACACACTGTATACAGGTAGTATTGAAAAAAAAAAAAACATAGAGAGCTCCAAGATAGGCTGGGAGCCTGAGCTGGGAAAGCAAAAGTGTATTGGAAGTTCAAGGGAGTACATGGTGGGAACCCCAACTGTAGTTTCCCCATGACAAGACTAAAATGCACACTGTTTCTATGGTGATTGACTGAATTTCATTTTTCCATTCCACTCATAAGTCCTGGAGACAGAAGCCAATTGGCCAGTATGAGAAATAAGCCTTTGGAATTAAACTAGAATAAAGAGAGCCTATGGTAGAAGGATTTTATAGTGGGGGGGGTCTGGACAGATGTTTATCTCTCTGTATATATGATGGAAAATTGTTTAACAAGTAGTCAAATGCCCTGATAAATGAACCTAGATAAGTCAAAGTACTAAATAATCTCTTCACAAATATAAATCATGATGACAATTTTCTTTAAAAGAACCTAGTAACAGGTGTAGAAATTTTTAAATTTTATAGCAAAATTGAAAAAGGTTTCTTCTCTTTTACTTTTCTATTATCTCTTCACTTCCTTCATTTTTCTTATACTCCAATATTTTCTTCAATATCTATTGTGGAGATGGACAGCAAATAGTCTGGTCTTGAACCACATTTCTGTCTCAATTTCACTATGTAACTTTAGACAACTTATTTGTGTATTGTTGAGTGCCAGCTTTTTCTCATGATATGTAGTAAGCATCCTACAATGGTCAGATATATTATCATACAGTACCTGGAATAGAAGCAAAACCTTGCTTTCTACAAGTACGAAAGATCAAGCCATGCTGATGACCCTGGAAAAATACTCTGTTAGAATCACAGTGGCCACCACAAACAACATGCATCAGTTTTTCTCACATATACCTTACAGTATGACTGCACTGATATGGGTTAGGTTGGGTCTCATTGATTTCAGATCTGTTGCACATGTTTCTGAATCCCCCTCTTCAGAAAATCATTCTGAAAAAAATCAGAAGGGCAGGACCAACTGTGTGAGTACACTTCAACCATTGGCTAATGTAAGGCAATTTGTCTATACTCAAAGCCATGCACTCCTGGCCACACAATAGCTTTGATATATAATATTATTATAGTGTAGTAAAAGGTAATTCAATCTATCATGTTTACTTAAGGTCAAGTAAAAAGTCTGTGATGTTGTAATATAGAAATGTCAAAGTGATTAAAATATAAGGGAATTTACTTTTAATTTGTTGTAAATTCATGAGAAATGTTGAAGAAAAATTATTGGAATAAATCTTGTAAGCTAAGTTGAGTGCACTTATGAGACGGGCAGTTCATATAGAGAGAGTGAAAGGGAAGGCACAAAAAGCAGAGGTGCTCACAAGTATGAAGAGGAGTTTATTTATGTAGGAGTCATGGAAGAAAGCCACAGAACAAGAAAAGGTTGAACCAGAGGAAACATCAGTCAATGTTTGCTGGCTAAATAAGCCCTATTGCTTCCAGAAGTCAGGAGATTATTTTAGGAGATTTTTTAAAATTTTATTTATTCATTTATTTATTTATTTTAGAGATTCAGGATCAGTGACCATCAATTATTTACCAATGAGGAAAAGTGTGACTAATGGTTCATACAAGGAAAACATTGTATATGTTAATTATTGCATAAAAGCTAAGAATGTTATATATAGCTTCAAGTTAGGTTCAACTCAGCAGTGGTCTTTAGGTCACAAAGCAGGGTAGAGTGCATCTAAAATGGCCTCAGTGAGAAATTGTGCTTAAGAACTCTATTTAATTTATGTTACCTGTCCTGGAGAGGCTGGTAATCATCTTGGTTAAGGCAACATAAGTCCTGTTACAATGTGGTGTCTGGCTTAGCCAGCTCCATGGTTTGGACCTGCCTACCACCCCTTATCTGGACCAACAATCCCAAAGTCCCAATGAATCTCACAGACATTTATACCAACTTCATGCTGTTTGGTGTATGGCTTAGGCACATTACTAGCTATCTCCTTCATCTTATCTCAACCCATTTCCATTAATCTGTCTGCCATGTTGACCATGGCTCACCTGTATTCCTCACATGTTGCTCCTTTGGTGGCTGGCTTGATCTGTCAAACTCTACCCTCTTTCTCATACCTATGTTCTGATTCCTCCACCTATCTCTACGGTATCTACCATGTCTAAAACAGTCCTTTATTCACAATATATATAGAGACATTCCCACATCATAGTCCAAGTTCATTAATTCAACAAGCAGAAGAAGAATAATATTTTGAGTCAGTTTCTAAGAATAATTCTCAGTGTTGTAATTGCTGCCTCGTAGATCTTGAACACAGTCTGTTTTTCAAAAAATGAAGGTGAACAATACTCATAGCTACCATAGTGAGCATGCTGGATAATATAACATACAATAACCTAGGTAGCTGAGAGGACCTTGGGTTATGCCAAAGAGCTGTAAGATAGTACTCAGTACAGCTGTAGGACAATGCTAACAACTGAGTGGGAACTGAAGCCTGTTTAAGTTGTTTGAACAGTAATTGCTATCTGCTCTAATGCTCTTCTTGTCTGATTTTCTACACTTGGCAGTTTTTAAAAATTGAAATTCTGTTTCCTTAACTGAAATCATAGATTTTGATTTTCTCAATCAGAGAAATCAATCATGTGAGACTTGGGTTTAGAATCAAGGTGAGTGAAAAGACAAAGCACAATAAAGTGTTGATGTTTTCAGTGGCTGGACTCACTCTGTCACTAGACACCAGCACTGTAATGGAGGCATGCATATCCCCAAGACCTTGTACTGAATTGTTCCTATACCCAACCCTTATAGGCCTGGGCTCCTGATAGAAATAGATTCTGAAAGTAGTGGTTATGTTGCTAACTTTGATTTCATCATAACCCTGTTGTTGCAGGGGTTCCCTTGGAGACCATAACAGTGGACTATGAACAATCAGGTTAATAAAAATAGAATTTAAATGTAAGCTGGCCAAACTTGAAGAAAGAAGAATAAAACTAAAACTATCACAGGAATACAGTTTTTCTAATAGAAGAGTCCACATAATATAAGGAATACCTGAAAACATAAAACAAATTGAGAACAAGGTTTAAAAAAGCTGTTTAACTTAAATGGTCTAAGAGAGAAATAAAAGAGTTTTGTAATACAGTAACAACAATAGTACTGGAGAGGTGGTTCAGTGATAAAGATAACTGATTGCTCTTGCAGAGAACATATGTCCAATTCTCAGCAAGCACACGGTGGCTCATAACCATTAATAACTCCAGTTCCAGATTAAATGCCCTCTCTTACCTTACTGGCACTGCATATATAGGTGCACAAACACAAACACACACACACACACACACACACACACACACACACACACACACACACATATATATATATATATATATATACATGTACACATATAATAAAACAAATTTTAAAAATTAAAAATAGAAGAATACAACACAAAGATAACAGATGTATACATTTTAAAAAAGAAGTTAGAAATACCTTTTAAAATAAAATATAAAATAAGAAAATTGTGATTCTCTGTAAGTATCTAGAAATTAAATATCTATCACCTTTTATCTATCATACATTTATTTACAAGCCTATGTATTGTAAAGGGACAAACATACCCAGGAGAATTTGTCTAGAACTAAACACTCATAGACATGTGTTAATTAGGTTTCTGAACTTTAAAAGGAAGAAATAAGTTCTTAATGAGTAGGGAAATTACCAAGTTACCTGACTCCTCTCAGTATTCTCCATCTCCATAACATTTCAGAGCTAAAAATGCCTAGAGAAATTCTTATAAAATGTCTGTGGGGGAGGATATTTTTATGCCATTGAACTGAGTCATTGTTTGTGCATGAAGGCAAAAGCCTGTATTTTTGAGCATGTAGTAGATCACAGTGTATCCCTACTTCACCCCGGAGCAGGAAAACATCAGACTATGAGTTTCAGGAAGAAAGGAAGGAACTATGGCAATTTAAAAATCCTCTCTATGGACTTTCAATAGATTAAAATAGACAGTTTCATAAGGTAGAAATGATTTAACTAGGGAAAGCTAAGGAAACAGAAAACAAAAACTGAAAAGCAATGGTCGTCTTTTATAGGTTTAGACCAACAGAGACCATTTGAAGCTGATATATAGCACAGGCATCTTTTAAAATAACTTATAGTCATCACATAGTATACACACACACACACACACACACACACACACACACACACACACACACAGAGTAATAGTGAATGAATGAAAAAAATTAAAAGGGCCATTGAGGTGGCTAAGCAGTTAAAGATGCTTTTCATATAATCCTGAGTTCATGCCCTGAAACCAGTCTCAGTATGGAAAGAGAGACCCAACTCTACAAAGTTATCTTCTGTCCTTCACATATAAACCATGGCTTGTGTGCTCCAACTCTCATCACAGACACATAATAATAAACTAAAGACTGATAGTGAAAATTAGGTGGCAGTGGAAGGAAGGAAGTAAAGTGAGAAAGAATGTGCTCACTTTGCCATATGATAGGGAGTTGATAGACACTAACTAGGGAGAAAAGTATTATTAAAGTACAAAAGGAAGCTGCAGTAACAACAAAACAACAAAAAATTTAAGTCTCCAAAATATCAACAACAATAAAATTGTACCTATACAATTAAAAGAAAGAACTGAAACTCTAAAATGAGAAGTTATAAACTTAAGGTACTTAGAAGGAGAATAATAATGGAATACACTAAGAGAGTTTGCTGGCATGTGTGGGGCATTTACTGCAATTGTATCCTCACATGACAACCAACCAAACAACCACAACTCCAAATGAAATGATCAGAATAACAACCTTGGTGGTTTGTGAAGGGAGTCGTTTTCTTGTTCTGAAGCTCCCTCCCAGGGAAGCAAATTGCTGAGTTGACCACTTGTGGTCTTCTATTTCTCTTCAGACACTTGGCCTGGGGAAAGGAAAGTTATCTCTTTTGTAAATTTCAGTGGAGTAATGAGATCTACTATGAGACCCTAACAATAATGAGCTGAGAGATTTAAGAGCCTCAATTCAATGGGAAAGTATATGGATAGGTGCAGAACAAAATCTGACACACAATACGTGGTTAAGAAGTATTGTTACATCGCAACCCCCCCCCCCCAATAAATGGCTAGTGCCTATTTAACATATCAAAGTGGAGCATCAGGTTCTTCCAAGATCTCTCAACCTCTACTTGTGACAGGATATGATAGGCTTACCCTGACCTCTACACAGATGTCTTCAGCTCTGGGGTTGAGCTGATCTTTTCCAAGAAGCTCTTCCCTATGTAATTGAGCTATTTTGGTTACTTGGCCCTTCTTATTTTTTGCCCTCTTGGCTGCTACACCCCTTCTTCCCTCCTGCCTGCCTTTATACGATTGAGGGTCATGTCCATTCTGGACTCTTCCTGGTGTCTCTGCTTCTGGCTATGTTCTCACTTTTATCTACAATAAACTTTCTCCACAACTATATCTAGGAGTAGTCATGCCCTTCCTCTTTTAGTTTATTACATATTCAAGTATGTGCCTAAATTTTAGAATGTAGGGAGAAATGATGTTGTGCCCCAGTCATGGAGTACCCCAAAGATCACCAAAGAGTCTGAATTAGTATGCCAAAGCAAACAGCCTTTATTCAAGCTTGAGCTTGAACTTTCTGTCTAACACAGCTATGAGAGCAGAAAGTGCCAAGCCCAGGCAGGGTAGGGTTTTTTGTTTGTTTGTTTGTTTTTAAATCATAGTAGAGATTGAGGGTGAATAGATTTCCAGGGTTCAGAATCCTGATTGGTTGACATTTGTGTATGAGTGTCTGGGCTCAGGGACATCTCATTTGGATGTTTGGAATGTCAGATACTTTCCCTTAGATGTTGGCCTATCCCTGAATTGTGTCAGCTTATGGCTTTCCCCAAGACCAGGTGTCGCCTTCAGTAAACTGAAACTTAAGCCTACTGTAGTGGATTCAGGTGCTATGCACCATAGATATTGTAAAATATACACTAGCAATATATCATATAAAAGATTAATATTTATTAAGGGGTATATAAACACTTCCTGATACAAATTGAACCTTATGACAGTTCTTTGATAGTGGAATTTCCCACAATGGATGGTTCAATGCTCTCCTTGAGAATGCAGGAAAAAAGCAGGAAGGAAAGTCAGTGTCAGAGTCTCAGTGGGGTCTGGCCATGCCCCATTCAGGATCCTAGTACTCTAAGCTTCCCCAAATGACACTTGAATCCCACTACATCTGCCTGTTTTGTGTCACTAAGAACTTCTAGACTAAGTATAAAATTATATACAATAATAGGAATCATTAAAAGGTAATGTCTGGGAGAGGAAAAGGCAAAACATAAGCAGGGTCAAACTATAACTAAAAAACAACAAATATAAGGTACATCCTACATGTCTAGAGTATTAGTTAGAGGCAAGGTATAGGGATTACTTCAAAACTATTTATCTTGAATAATAAAAAATCCAACACCTGAATGCTCTTTGCTAAGAGATGAGATGGTATTAACATTAACTGTCTAGTCTTCAACTCCATCAAGACCTGAGAAGAAAAATATATTAGCTGAAGGTTAGAAGCACAAGAAAGTACCTTCCAAAATTTAGGAGAGACAATAACAGTCAGCTACCTGGATAGTTACCCATCGGATTTTTTGTGTAGTTGGAGCATCTACCATTCTAGCTACAGGTCTATGATATGACTTATCCTGTCCAGGCAGGTTTCAGCAGTCTCTAGCCTTCATCTTGCTTGCTCACATTGGACAGCTTACATACTGACAGAAGTCAAGATAAGGGCAGTTCTTTGCCCAACAGGCCATTGTTAACCAAGGAAGACACACTCCTAGTGGAATGTCCTTGATGTTCAAAACCATATCAGGAAAGGAACAGTGATGCCAGGACTTGTGTCTCTCATGGCCAATTTATGAATAACAAGATGTTAAATGCAATATTTTCCAGGTCTATAAAGTGGTTAAAGACTCCTGACTATCTGATATATTCTAGCATGTGTCTTAGAAGCCTGAACAACATGACTTTTATATGGCAAATCTACATAATGATGATCTGCGATTCTTATTATCCTAAAGACTAAAGCTTACACTGTAAAATTAGGTAATCTATAAATAGGTGTACAGTATCTGAATGATGACTTCAAGTATGACAATCATATAAACATTAGCCAGAGGTACATGTACCATGAAAGATGACAACAGTATCCCAAATATATTTCATATACAAAATATATAAACAGAGGTAAACAAAACATGTATATATTATGACAAATATAATTATATATTATGACTAGTATAATTAAACAGAGGTAGAAATTGCATAATGGAAATGACAATAATATTCCTAATATGCATTAATGGGCAAAATATTTTAAACAGAACTAGAGCATGTTACAAAATATGGTAATTAGAGATTCAATTTTATATCAGTATACAAATTACCTGAGACATATAAAATAATTTTAGAATTAAATTTATATCAGCATACAAATTATCTCAATCAGGCATATAAAATAATTTTACATTTGTATCAATAGACAAGCATCTATACCAGGGCAAATCGTCTTTGGCTCATATTTGTCTAATAATTGTTTACAGGTAGAACAATAATCTACTTATGTCTATTCTATCTATTACCCTTTCTCTTCTTTAAAAGTGATCACTGAGTCTATATTAATGTTCTACCCTCAACCCAAAACTAACTTATAACTATCTCATCAAAATGATAAATATCTACAATCCTCAGAGGACAAAACTTATTGGAAGAGGGGTGTAGTTTTTCATAAGGTTGTTTCCTGCTGACTTGTGGGCAGTGGCATCTCTTTGGGGTCCTGTAAAAACTGAGACAATGGTTAGATTCTAATGGACTGACTATAAACATCTATAACCATTCTCAGAGTACTGGGTAAGTAGTCCATCTTGAACTCTTGTTAAAGATACGACATGAAGGATAATTATAGAAAGCTATCTTGCAATTGTCTTGAATGGTCTATATTTCAAAATCAATCATTTAATGGTATACACCAGTTTTTTTGTTTATTTATTTATTTATTTTTACCAGATAGAATCATTGTAGTGTGGCTTCATCTGGAAAGATGCTTTGGAAATTGCTGGTAGGAGAAATTGTTGTTTACAGTGGAAAACCTAAACATTATTAATATTAAATGAAGATTTTACATCCCCAGGAGAAAATTTTACACAGAGAATATTTTAAGATTAAGGAGGAAATACACAGAGAAATGGGATTAAGAATACTAAGAATAAAGTTTCAGTAATATTGGTTCTTATATACTCTGGGTGTCTTCGATCTCATATCAAAACCCTCCCCTTTTTTTCTTTTTTCTTTCTTTCTTTCTTCCTTCCTTTCTTTCTTCCTTCCTTCCTTTCTTTCTTTCTTTCTTTCTTTCTTTCTTTCTTTCTTTCTTTCTTTCTTTCTTCTTTCTTTCTTTCTTCTTCTTCTTTCTTCCTTCCTTCCTTCCTTCCTTTCCTTCTTTCTTTCTTTCTTTCTTTCTTTCTTTCCTTTCTTTCTTTCTTTCTTTCTTTCTTTCTTTCTTTCTTTCTTTCTTTCTTTCTTTCTTTCTTCTTTCTTTCTTTCTTTCTTCTTTCTTTCTTTCTTTCTTCTTTCTTTCTTTCTTTCTTTCTTTCTTTCTTTCTTTCTTTCTTTCTTTTAAATCAAGCCTATCAAGGCATAAATGTGGCCAAACTGTTCTGGTCTCTATAATGACAGCTAGTCAATTGTGCTAGGATTGGGAGTGAGGATGTGGGATGGATGTAGGCTTTGTGGTCATTTTTTTCTGTTGCTCAGAGCAGAGATAGACAGCTATCCTGCAGAAAAAAAATGGATAATTTAGGTGATACAGAGGTGGGTTGAGAGGATGGAACCTAGTCTGGGTTTTAGTCATCCTCTTTCATTTTGGTTTCTTATTTCTACTTCAGTACTGTGTGGTTCTTCAGCATTCTACACTCTCTTGGACTGTGAGACATACATGTGTTGTAATGCTAGATTCTACCCTCTTCCAATTTTCCCCAACTAAGCTCATTTACAGTTTTTTTAAACTTTACCTTTGGTCAACACAATTTTGAGTAAGCCTTGAGATGCTAAAATACAGAAGAAAACACAAAAGCTAATACAAAGCAGTTAAAAGCCCAATCTCCTACTTCATGAATCATCCACAAGGTGGACAGCTTTGGAATGCTAACCAGATGGGCAAGGCATCAATTCTACTTAGCAAATTCTGCTAGCCTCAAAGATGGAGTCCAAATAACAACCTGCTTCTGTTCCATTCTAAGTCTAGATTTTGTTTGCTTACATTTTGCTTTTTCAAGTGCCTTTAGTAACTGATTGCAGACCTAGGATCTCCTAAACCTTACCTAATAAGTATAGCAGATATATGTTGTTGGGCTGGAAAGTAAATGGGGTATCTGAAATGGAATGATGGACAATTTGGTACTCAGGTTGGGACTGAAATGAGCTTCTGCAGAGAGGGGTAGAAGAATTCTATATGTTAAGAAATCATGGCTGCTACCAGCACCTACATTTTTTTTTCTGGTACACAAGTAGGATTCAAGAATATTTCAAGTATTTAATAAACTTCTTAATTTTTCTTTTTTGTTCACATAAGATACAATTTTTAGTGACATTTAATGAAATATTTTTTCATCTGTTCAAGGAATTATTTTATTAATACAATCTTTCCAACAAGAGGAGATTCAAGAGTAAAGAAAGATGTCTTATCTAACCCTGCTGCTATAACAAAATGACAAGACTGAGCCATTTAAAAGTGATAGAAATATACTCCAAAGACTTCCAGAGGTAAAAATTCTAAGATGAAGGTAAATTTTGGCAAGTTTAATGCTTGATGAGGGCACAGCCTATGGTTCTAAGATAGTGCCTCATTGTTGGGAATCTCTGCATGAATATTTCCCTTTTACAGTAGAGGAAATGGAAGGTAAAAAGGCCTAGTAAGTTATTTACAGTTCTCTTATGTGGTCCTTCTTTCCATTTATAGGATCCTTATTGGACCCTTTACTTCCTCAAAAATGGACCTTTCACTATTACTGTGTTATGAATTATGTTCATCTTGATTATTGCACATCTTTTGGCTAAAATGAAGTGTAATATAAATTTTATCATTTATTTCAGAAGGCTCATAAAATGCATACCATACACAATGATGCTTAGATTTGTTTACAAATTTTCTCAAGCACTCTATCACATGTATGAGTATTACCTATCTTAATAAATATTTTCTGGATGAATATATTCTGTCTGTAGTTATGGAGTGTGAGCTTGTCAGGCAGTGGGCTTGGGACATTGAGTGATTTGGGCAAAGAACAATGTCCTGCTATTTGACTGATATCTTGGAAAGACCTTGAGATTTCTCTGTCTTCCTGCCCAGATGCTGAAGAATTAGCATTGTGATTTGGCTTTTTCTTTTTCTTCCTTTCTTTCTTTCTTTCTTTCTTTCTTTCTTTCTTTTCTTTCTTTCTTTCTTTCTTTCTTTCTTTCTTTCTTTCTTCTTTCTTTCTTTCTTTCTTTCTTTCTTTCTTTCTTTCTTTCTTTCTTTCTTCTTCCTTCCTTCCTTCCTTCCTTCCTTCCTTCCTTCCTTCCTTCCTTCCTTTCTTTCTTTCTTTCTTTCTTTCTTTCTTCTTTCTTTCTTTCTTTCTTTCTTTCTTTCTTTCTTTCTTTCTTTCTTTCTTTCTTTCTTTCTTTCTTTCTTTCTTCTTTCTTTCTTTCTTCCTTCCTTCCTTCCTTCCTTCCTTCCTTCCTTCCTTCCTTCCTTCCTTTCTTTCTTTCTTTCTTTCTTTCTTTCTTTCTTTCTTTCTTTCTTTTCTTTCTTTCTTTCCTTCCTTCCTTCCTTCCTTCCTTCCTTCCTTCCTTCCTTCCTTCCTTCCTTCTTTCTTTCTTTTCTCTCTCTCTCTCTCTCTCTCTCTCTCTCTCTCTCTCTCTCTCTCTCTCTCTTTCTTTCTTTTTCCTATTCTGCCTGGAACAAAAGAATTGAACTTTATGAAGTTAGAATCTGACTAAATGAAAAGTGTTAATCTCAGCTGTCACTTCAATAAAAGAGATTTATTTGGTGGAATCAAAGGATCCATTTTACAGCAGATATACTATACAAGCTATCACACTTAGTACCATCTTTGGTGTCCCTTGGTACTGTGCACCTCCCCTTTTGTTGACACTCTTCTATGCTCCACTGGGTCTGCACTTAAACCTTTGTAGTGAAGCTGATAAAGTAAACAAAAGCTAAGACATTGCTGCTCAAGAAGAATGTGGCATCAAACTGAACATTTGAGATAATTTCTTTACAGGTTTAGATGATGTTCTTATTATAACAAAAAAAAGTCTCTGCAATCTTTGCAATTTTTGTTACTCTTTTGTTCTCCATTATTTACCAAATGAGCCACTTTAGTATCATACTGCATTAATTTTATTCTCTGCAAGATGATTGGAGACAGACTTGGTGCCATTGGAATGGAGGGGGCACCACTGATGAAAATGTGGGAATGAGTATAAAATAAAAAGAGATGTGGATTTTCAGTTGATTATAAAAACAAAAATTGATGTTGACTAAAAGATGGCTTATGCTCACTGTACTGCTTCATTTGTAAATGGATCAGCCAAGCAGTGGTGGCTACCCAGGTGTTGGTGGCATAGGCAGGTGGTGGTGGCACATGGTTTTAATACTGGCACTTGTGAGAGAGATGCAGGTGAATCTCAGTGAATTTTAGGTCAGCCTGGTCTTCAAAGTAAGTTCCAGAACAGCATGACTATTACACAGAGAAACTGTCTTGAAAAACTAAAAAACAAACAAACAAAAAAACCCAAAACCAAAACATTTATAAAAGTAAATGGCTCAAGCTCATTTTTAAAAAGTTTAGGAAAGAACAAAATAGAAGTCTATTGGTCAAAATTGTTGATGATTCATATATGTATATACATACATACATACATATATATGTATATATGTGTGTTTGTCTGTGTATATATATACATATATATTTATATACATACATATATATATAAATACATATGTATATATATACATATACATATATGTGACTGAAGCTGAAGGCAAATACATGGTATATCTTTCTGAGAGTCAATCTTTGTCCCTTGATAGATTTTTCATACAAATGATGCTCTCTCAACAAGGCTTTTTTCCCACAGAAAAGAGTATAAGGCTTCTGATGATCTGACTCCAACACCATACAGTTGTCAGATTAACTGAATAAAATGGGTCTAAATAAAGCTGAATTGCAGAAAAACAACTAATACTTTTTAAAACAATAAGTATATCCAAATTAGTAACTGTTGTAGGGCTCAAATGCCTCATAGGATAAATTTATACCAAAAATAGTGTATTGGGAGCCATATATTATGGTTCATATCTATTATCACAGCACTCAGAAGACGAAGAAAGGAAGATCAGAAATTCAAAGTAAACCTCAGCTATGTAGCAAGATTGAAGTCAGTATAGGTTACATAGATCTTATTTCAGAAGGAAAAACAAACCTCAAACCAAAAATATGTTAGGCTTCTGGGTTGTGCCTGTCAAACCTGTGATATAAGCCCATAGTTTTTAAGTCTTAAAGAAAGCATGTTACCTTAAACAGGTTCTGCTGTTTCAGCTTAAGTTATTATGTTAGATTTTCACTGCTGCAACAAAACATCTAGGACTGGTAACTTAAAGAAACAAATTATTTGGGTTCATGGTTTCAGGGTCAATCTATATTTAGTTAATTCCTCTGTTTTAGGGATTATGGTGAAGAACACCATGGCATGAAACAGAACAAAGTTGCTTACCTCATAGCAGCTATGCTGCAAAGACACCAGGGAAGAGACCATGGTCTCAAATATACTCTTCATAGGTGCATCCTTAGTAGCCTAAATTCTTATGGTAGTATCTGACATTTGATAGTGTCTTAACACATGGGCCCTTAAAAAAAATCCTTCTCTAACAGTCATATACTCCTCCCTGTGATTTATCAATTGAGTCCAAATAATTAGAGACCCCAGGGGAGAAAGGCAGTATAGTTGTTGGAAACTCTTGATTAGTTCTTTGTATGCCTGTTATGGGTTCTCGAAATATAGCTAAAAACAAGACAGAGAAGCAACCGGCTGGAAGAAGCAAGCATTTTGGTAGCTTTAGAGCTGAACAGAGAATGAGCATAGACACTTGTAAAAGGAACAGGGTACTTTGTGCAGGGATAGAATATACCAAGAAAATAAGAGGGAAGAGATATAAAATGCTGCAGTGTGTGCCTTAAATTGTCTCTTCCTAATGATGTCACAAGATTCTATGAATTTGGCCTTACTTGGTAGTAGAGTCTTTGCAGATATATCATGTTCAGATCTATCATGTTACAAAGAGATCATAGTCTATCAGATGGTCTGTACCCTTAGGGATAATTTGCGATTTGTCCTAGTTTTCTTCTTATTGCTGTGAAATGTATCCTGACCATAGAAACTTGGGGAAAAAAGAGTCACAGTCCATTGAGGGAAGCCAAGGAACTCAAGGCAGGAACTTGGATGTGGGAATTAAAGCACAAGCTATGAAGAAACTCTGTTTATTGGCTTGCTCTCCATGACTTGCTTAGCATAGTTTCTTATATAACACAAGAGACTGCTTGTCCAGTGGGGGCACTTTCCACAGAGGCCTAGGCTTTTTCATATCAATTATTAATCAAGAAAATGTTCCAAGGCTTGTCTATAGGCAATATCATAGAGACATTTTCTCAACTGAGGTTCCTTCTTCTCAGGTAAGTTGAAATTGTATCAAGTTGGCAAAAAAAAAAAAAAAACCAACCAACCAAACAAACAAAAAACAACAAAAAAACAGAAAATGAAAACATAGACTTGGAGAAGTTGTATGTGAAGAAACATAAGGAACATGATAAAAGTGCAGATTAGAGTAAATCATGTGCAAGCCAACCAGCACCAGGGACTTCCATCAGCCTCCAGAGATTAGGACAGAAGTGTGGAACAGTGTCTACGTCAAAGCCTTCAAGGCTACATCTCCTAAATTCTGGATTTTATTCCCCTAGAAGCATGGAAGAATACATTTTATAATTCATCCATTTGTAGTCCTTTGTTTCTGGTGTCCTAAGAAATGAATACAAGGGGCAGAAGGTAAAGAGAGAGGGCTAGTGGTTATGAGGAAAGGGAACCTGTGTTGGGACTTAATGAATAAGGGGCAGGACATTAATTGTTTAGATCTAATATGAGTCAGCTCCCAGTGCTTCCTGGTTTATTTCTGTGACATTGTCTTTCATATGAAAACTGATTCCCAATATAAACCAACTTGGACTTTCCCTAACTCTTTTATTCTGCCACAGTCGTGTTTCTTGAGATGTGTTTGCCTATCTTACTGGCATACTGTCCATGCTCCAGTGTTTTCTAGCAAGAGCCTCATCTTTTCCTAGCTTTTCTTCCTCTTCCTGGGTACTTCACAAGCCATGGAACCAAGAATGAGTGCCAGAGTACTCGTAATTTAGAGGCTTGGATTAGTCTTGAGCAAGAAACAAATTTGTATGGTGTTATCTGTAGATCTCTTAGAACTAAATAGTATGTAATTAACCAAATGCTAGAGGCTCAATACTTTACAGGTGATATCAGCTATCATTGGCCTGTACCTTGATATAGGAAGTTTCATATGACCTTGTCCTCATGAAGATTATATTGCTGCTAGCTGTCTCAACCCTTCTCCAATAGTGATAAAAGAATGGCTTTTCTTTAACTTAGTGGCTCTTAAACTTGACCAAGCATCAGAATTCCCTATAAAGCTTTTTATGGTACTTACCCACAGTATTTATGAGTTGGTTGATCTAGGTAAAGCCTAGATCTGAATCTCTAACAAGTTTCTGGGTAACGTTGAAGTTGTAAGTTTGGGATCTCACTATTTAAAGCTAACACACACAATATGTGATCCAATGCCATCAAACCTGGCATCAGGCTCCTGTAGGTACTCACTTCTTTGTTAAAAAGGTGCTCCCCTTGACTGACTGGGATAGCCAAACTCTGAAAAAAATCTCATGATGTAGAATACAGAATGAAGTTGATAATTAAGCTTTGAAGAATAGATGTTTTGGATCAAAGAGGCTGTGATAATATTTTTATGTCAATTTGATACCAGCTAATATCATCTGAGAAGGAATCTCAATTTTAAAAAAATGCTTCCATAAATTTAGGCTGTAATTGACCTTCTCTATTCTCTCTGTTCTTCCAGACTCAATCCTTCAGTTTCAACCCTAGCACTGCAATAGCTTCAGCCTCTTGTCCCCACTGCTCATATTTCCAGTGGATTCCACATATTATCATTTCTTTCTATCCTCCTTCCCCAACTTGTCACTGTATTTTAGTGTTCAACTCAAGCAGGCATCTCCTGCTCACACATAGACCATGCCTATCAGAAAACAAAGTAGGCTGTTTGAAGCCTTCTCCTCTCTCTCTGTTTACCCAGAAAAAATCCCCAAGTCTCATCCTTAGTGCTGCAATAGATCACCAACTGCAGCCTCCCTTTCTCCTATCCGTATCTCCTGTATATTCCATAGACCACCCATTTTTAACCTCCCTCCCCAGACTCTTCACTGTATTCCAGCCTCCAATACCAGCCTACATTCCCTGTAAATGCACAAGATGAGAAGGCCAGGAAAATAATCAACAAACTACCGTAACACTCCCAAAATTGCAAAAGGAAAGAGAATCCAAGGAACAAAACACTGACCTAACAAAGACAAATCCAGAAAGCAGCACTTAGGCCTATAACCATCTCAAACCCAGATATATAGACTCCTGCTTAAGAATATAATCAATAATACCTAGGGCAATATGTTTCCTCTAGAGTCCACCAATCCTACCACAGCAGGCCTTGAATATTCCAGTATAACTCAAGCACAAGAAAAAATTCTTAAAATTAATTATGTGAAGATGATAGAGATTTTAAAGAGGAAATGAATAAATCCCTCAAAGAAAACCAAGAAAATGCAAACGGTTGCAGAAAATGAATGCAACTGTTCAAGACCTGAAAACTGGAATAGAAGCATTAAAGAAAACACAAACTGAGGGAATTCTGAAAAGGAAAAATTTAATAATTTGAACAGAAATACAGAGGCAAGATTAATCAACAGAAAGCAAGAGATGGAAGAGACAATCTCAGGTGTTGAAGATATAATAGAAGAAATAGGCACATATGTTAAGCAAAATGTTAAATTTAAAAATATTCCTTACACAAAACATCCAATAAATTTGGAATATTGTGAAAAGGCAAAACCTAAGAATAATAGGTATAGAGACAGGAGAAGAACATCAGCTCAAAGGCTCCAGATGGGAAGGGATGCAGAGAACTCTGTAATACCAGGCATTATGTGGAGAGAGACTCTAAATTAGAGGTCTTCATCAAATCCTTCCCCTCAGAGCTCAGAGATCCCACAACAGAGGAATGAAGATCATAAGAACTAGAGGGGAAGGAGTATATGAGAAAATGCAGCACTCTGTGTTTATAGCAGCATTGCTTATAAGAGCAGGCTTCTAAGAGATAACAAACCTGACAAAATAAAATAAGGCAAGAAACTGTCATGTCAAAGTTGGTCATAACAACCCAACAAGATGAAAAGAGTCTCAAGAGCATGCAAAAAAAGTCAAAGATACACTGGTCTGTATATTCAGGATTTTTATAAAACACTAAGATAATAACTATAATATATATTTAGAGGACTTGGTATAGACCAGTTAGATCCTGTTGCTGCTTCAATCTCTATGGCTCATATTCACTTTGCTTAGTTGATTCATAGTCTAAAGTCAGGCATTTCATTGTCAGCATATTTAAAACACAGTATAATTTAGGAAAATGTTTCTAGGCAACAATCAGTCTAATTCCAGGTGCACAATAAAACTGAAGGAACAACTACATAAACATACTCTTTTACAAAGTATATGTGACCATGAGGGTGGGTTCTATAGCTAAAATACCTAGAATCTAGCATAGCTTAGAGATCAGAAGGTGATAAAGTACTTTTGACATCTACCCTAAGGATGGGTAAGGGTCTATGGAGGAAAGAGTCTAAAATAACCATTCTGAGGTATTAGGGTAATAATATGGAATGCCTTTGTGTATGCTGTAAATACCTTTGGATAATAAAGGAATTGTTTTGGCCTATGGCAAAGCAGCTTAGAAGTAGACAGGAAATCCAAGCACAGATACAGGTAAAGGAGGGCAGAGTCACAAGAGAGCAATCCAGCTATCCAAGAGGCAGTATGTAATGGAGTACAGTTAAGCCACGAACTATGTGGCAAGACAGATTAATAGAAGTGAGTTAAGATGCAAGAACTAGCTAGCAATAAGCCTGAGCCATAGGCCAAATAGTCTGTAATTAATATAAGCCTTTGTATGATTATTTGGGACCATGCAGGACAGTGGATTTGAATTTTGGGCTGGGTCAGTCTGTAAGCAGGAAAGATTCATTTGGACTGCAAGGCTAGGCTGGGTGAGAAATTTTATAGAACAGGGTGAGGTCTGTCCCTTCATATAACAAAAAGGTCACTAGGTTATTAATAATTCCACCCGGACATTCTAGATAGAGTGTTTGATTTTATATCCTCCATCGAGGAATTGACCCAGATGATTAATATTCCTGGTTCTCTTGGTGCTTCTCTGTAAGTACTAGGATGCCCAACAAGTTCCAAGCATTTTTATCACAAGGAAAAAATATATTTATTTGAGCTATACTTCCTGTTATATATATTTTCTAAACTTGTGGGCATAAATGCATATTTATCTACAATAGACCTTGACATTTGTCAGTGTCAGCAGTGTACCTGGGATCTCCCATTCTACTCTACACAGTCCTATACATGAATACAGGAAAGTTATACTTGAGAATTGGAACCACCAACTGTGGGGTGCCATTGTCAAAGTCTGTCTCTCAGGCACCATTGGCAATTTGTTTACACCAAAAAGGACATAAGTTCTTTATCTAAAACACAGAAGCAATGGCAATAGCATCCTCTTTGTACAGTGTGGGGACCATGTAAGTCTAGAAGAAATACCACAGAGGCTTAGTGTAAAGGCTATCAAATGCTTTTATGTTGCAAATTTCATTGAACGTGATAGTCCTGATGTACTTTTTTTTTTTTTTTAAGAAATTCTTTGACAAGTGGCTGTAGCTCTAAACTACAAATGTGAGTAAATGGGGAAGATTGATGGCTTCTTTTGCATGGAGGATTATTATATGATTTTCTTCAAGGAGATGGAAACTAAGTCTATTTACTATAGATGACAGGTCAAAGAAACTATTAAATCCAATTCTGGCTTGGCAAACCAATGGCTTTATTGAGATCACTTTTAGAAATATGGGTAATTCAGAGAAAGATGCATTACCCATAGTCCACTGTAATGTGACTGATGACCTTCAGAAACTATATCCATGGAGGTTTCTGTCCAACTTGCAGTCACCTCTACTTAGTATATTCTGTCTCCCAACAACTGCTTATTCCTTTAGCCACCTTGGGCCACTTGTAGAGGGAACTGGTGAGTTTTTAATTTTATGAGACTCCTGAATCTTTTAGCCTCTGTCTTCTCTGCCAGAGGCTATGTTTCAGTTCAAAGGAAGCATAATCAAAAAGGCTTATTTGTAGTAGGAGGTTTCTGGCCCAGACTTGCGGGCCCTGCCTTAAGTTTTAGGCCTTCCAGACCCACAGACCTGCAGAGACATACAGATGCTTACAATAGTTTTAGGCTGATCTGCCTAAGGCCAAGGCATATAACTTGCTAACTCTTTAGCCTTAATCTAACCCATGACTCTTATCCTGTTCAGCCATGTGGCTTGGTACCTTTTCTCAGAGCAGCATAGTTGTCCTCTGCTTCTTCTGGCTCCTCTCTGGCATTCTGCTCTGTTCTGCCTGTTCCTAGAGTCTTCTTAGTCTGATAGCCCCACCCACACTTCCTGCTAGCCTTTGGTCAATCAGAGCTTTTGATTAAACTCATAGGCAGGGACAATTATTTACAATCAAACAACATAATCCCCCTATACTTATTGATCAATTTAGAGCTGCCCAGAAACAAGGATACATGGAGGAAAAAGGGAAGAGACTGACTCTGCTCTAAGCATGAAGCAATAAACATTACCACTCTATGAGAGTAGAGTAGGTAGAGTTGAGGAAGGATGTTCATATCCAAAATCAAAGCTACTCAGAGAAGCTGTTCAACCACAGCTCCTTTGCCTATGCAATGGGACCATGGCTCTGCCAAACCCAGCCCCACTCTATAAAGCTAGTAAGCACTCAAAGAACCCTATTTTCCTTGTCATTTCCATGAAGAGAAACTCAATTAGAGAACATTAGCCTTCTCTGAAAATGGAAATGAAATGGGAGAGGAGCCTTACATTCAAAAGACCTTTTTGTTTATTTTATTTTTAGCAATTTGAGAGGTCTAATTTTGAGTCCATTCTTCAGCAGGCCCTTGGAACTGGCAGTCAATTATTCACAAATGGTTAAATTCCACAATGGCTTAAGAATCTGGAGTCTCCATGAATCCAGAAGAATAATCTTCAGAGATTAAATCAGCATCTGTGACAAAACTCAGAAAATGTCTTCAGTCTGAATTATTTTTTCAGAAAGTTAGATTCTCCCAGAAGTATCCTGGAGGAGAGGAGTACAGACATAGGTGAGTAGGGCGGGTGTTGAAATGCAATTAATCTTCTCTGGAGCTTAGTCACATCCTGACAATTTAAATTTGACAGGAGTTTCAAGTGGTATTTTCAGGGGTCTTGCTGTGGTAGAATGGAGTCTCACCTGAAGCTAGGTAGAACAAACATGGTGAGTGATAACAATAAGGAGCATTTGCCTAAGTTAGATTTTTTTGGGTGTGTAGATTCTGAAAGTATTTTCTCTCTAGAACTAGAGCCTTTAAGATTGTCCAGAGGCCATTGCAGTGCATTCTGACCTAGCAGCACTCTTTCCAGTGGAGAAGACTTCCATGTCTCCATCAGGAGGTCTTCTCTGACATTTTATTGGCATCTGCTTCTTATTTTACCCTGGATGCGTCACAGCAAGCAAACATAGCAGAGACTGAATGATTACTATAGACCTGTTTGTTTTTTTAATTTTTTCCTGATATTGCTTCATGTATCACTCACAAAAGACATATAAACTACAATGGATTATCCCATTACATTCAATGGATGGGCACACAGAGCTTGTGAAACTCTGTTGAGATCAAGGAGTGCTGACTTGGTGAGTATGGGCCATCAATCCTAGACTGTCTGACTCTATCTTCCAGTCTTAGAGGTCTAATGTTAGAGAAAGAGAGGCATCATATTCCAGTTCTTCTATGGATGGGCTTTGATATCACCTAGCCCTGTCTAATTCTCCTCTTTACCTGAGGATTTCTGTCATTCGGGGATACCATGGAGGAAAGATGGTGATCATTTCTAGAGTTGGCAATATTATGCTGTGACAAAATTGTAGTCTAGCTTGATGAAGCAACATCTTGTCTTCTTAACAATCATACAAATTGAATGGCCTCCAGATTTGTGGCTTTTGAGAGGTTAGAGATGAAAAAAATAATCCTAGGATGAGTTCTAGAAAACTAAGCTTAATAAAAGGTTAGAAAACCTCCATGATGTTTTGGAACTAAATATTGTAAGCATCACAAGGCACACAAGCTGCCAGTCTCTTCCATTGAGGCCTTCCAACTACCAAATTCCACACACAGAGAGAAGACTCTAACTGCCCTAATGGCTGAACTCAGCTCCAACTCTACAGAATACAAGCCAAAGCTCAGGACTTGAAATCCCACCAAACTCTAGGCTCACAAAAAGCTCTGCACTTAAAACCCACCAATCTCCATCCTGGAAATCTCTATCTTGGGAAGCAAGAAATGCTATATAAACTCTGTATTCTACTCAGTTTTCTTCTGTGTCTTTTCTGAGCAGGGACAGCCACTCTCCCGATTTCTTCCCTTCCAATAAATGTCTCATATGAAGTTTATTGTGCAGTATGACATTTGATAATCATTGGCTTCTGACTGCCAAGAAATACCTTTATCTTCAAAGATGCAACACTTTGAAGAAAACTTCTCCTGCCCTAGCAGAGATGTACACTTCCATTGGGGTAACTTTCCACTCAGCATTATAACACATATAAATATACAACTTAAAGTGCTCCCTCTGTAACCAAAAAAAAAGACAGTGATGCTCATGGTCACCATTTCTTTTCAATGCAGGGATTGAAGTTCTACCCAGAACAATTAGGCAGAGGGCAGAGAATAAAAGTGAAACTCATTTAAATTGTCATTGTTATTGGGATAAACACACACAGACACATACACAGAGTAAGAGAGGGAGGGAGAAAGGGAGGAAGAGAGAGAGGGAGAGAGAGAGAGAGAGAGAGAGAGAGAGAGAGAGAGAGAGAGAGAGAGCAAGTTCTAGAACTTTACAGATATACTAATAAAATATTTTTTTAAAAAATAGCTTTTATACAAATATAATCAGTATAAAAGATAGGCTGTTCCAAGTGGCTGCTGAGATGATCTACCAGGAATGCTTAGCAAAAAATAGCTATGAATGCAGCTAAACACAACATTGCAAACTTACAGTATTATGAGATTTGTATGAGTGATTTTCTTATTTGCAACTTGATTATACAGTTCTTAAGCAGAAACTTTGTAGATGGTGACATGGCATTTTAATATCAGAACACCAAACCTGCTTTGAGATCTATAAAATTCTATTTTATCTATAAGCTTATCTCATGCTGATTGAGCAATAGACTTTTCTTTATTATTTTGGAATCATACTATAGAATTTGATGCTATCTGTCCCCATTTTCTTCCTCCACCTTCCTCCTCATTTCTCTCAGCTTGGCTCCTCCCAAATTTATCTGTCCCTTTCTTTATCTACCTCTCTTTTTCTCTTTCCCTTTCCCTTCTTTTTGATAACCCACTAAATAAGTCCAATTAGGGCTATTTATATATGCATAGGTGTGGGCCCATTCACTGAAGCATGGTTATCCCACCAGTGACCACATCTTCAAAAAAGAATGATTCTTCCTAACTCAGCAAGTATACACTGCGGTAGTTACTGAGTGGGTCTGAAAATCATCCATATCATTGATGCTGAAGTTTTGTCTGGCATAATATCATATGGATCTTGTCTGTTGAAGCTGCTGTGAGTTCATGTGTTTATTAGCCTAGTCATGCCTAGCCAGAAGTTTCCAGCACCACTCCCAACCAATGAGTTTTATATTCCTTCCATTTCCTCTTCTGAAATGTTCCCTGTACCAAGTGGTAGTGGGGTTAATCCACATGTCCCATTTATAGCTGGCACTTTATCTCTTAGTCTCAGCACTTTGGGTAGTTATGTATCACTCCACTGACTACTGTCTCCCATAAAAAGAAGCTTCTCTGACCAAGGTCTGTGTTTATAAGATATCTTCCTCTGTGTGCTGGGTTTTACAAAGCCCTGACATCTTACAGAAAGAGGTATCTGTGGTGGATTCACATTGTTTGCCTGAATAGAGCATCATCTTATTTCTTCTAGGTCATTATTCTGGAGCTACACAGACATATTGGCTATCTTCCAAACAAATCAATTTGTTTCCTTTATATAAAAAACCTTTTTACCATTTTTTTTTGGTAATCCACCTGCCTGGACTAGTTGAAATTATTGTTTTTAACACCCATACTCCTGACACTGATGTCTACTTATTACAAAATTCTTGGGCCTAATAGTCTCATGTAAAATGTTTCTTTAGCTATGGAAGGGTTATATTGTGGTAATAAATGTTTCAAAACTATGATTTGTGCAAAGAAAAAAAATAGAACAAAGTTAACTCCAACTCAACTTGCAGATGTACAAAATGTATCAGTGTAATGGTGGACCAACATGGGTCACATACACCCACATAAAGCCTTAGAAAGCTTAAAAATGGGTTCTAGAACACAGAAAAGAAGCCAAAAGCAGCTTCTGAGTTGTATCTCTCAAATGGGCAGTGAGTGGTACAGAGACTGAGTAGCATATGAGTATGAATCACAAAATGGTGGATTTGCTGCATGTAACTAAAGCTGGAACAGGCTAGTTCCTGAAGTCTCATAAAACTTTGATGTAAGCAACAAGCTGCTTATCACAGACTTAAGTTACTGCTCTTACAAGCAAAAAGGAAACAGAGTCAAAGATGGCTTCTTAGTAGCAGCATTTTCTTTGAAAATCTCTGTTGGCTGGAGGCAAGCAGAGTCAAAGACTTAAATGGAGTTCATGAGCAGCAGATGCTGTGCTTTACTTGGTGATTTTATGGACTCTAAAATTCCCCAGAGTGGTAATTGTGTCTGCCAATTAGCTAAAAAGCTAAATCTATAAAGGTAGACTAGGAGCTGTGTGGAGCCAGCCAGCTACCCTAGCTAAGCCTTTAATCCTAGTCACACTTTAGCTGATTAAGGGTGTGGTCAGAAGTAGAAAGAAATAGAGGGAACTTGGTGGAGTGAGCCACATTTTCCAAGCCTTTAATGCTAGCCACACATTTGCAGATTAAAGATATGATCAGAAACAGAAATAAAGAGGGATCTGGGTGAAGTCAGCAACCCTAGCCAAGCAAAAGTGTAGTCAGAAACAGAAACACATTAAGAGACAAGAGATAGACAGTATTTTTTTTTAAAAAAAAAACCTCTAAATGGTTTACAGTGTGTTTAAAAATATACATAGGCTAGAGAGAGAAAAGAAAAAAGGAAAAAGGATAAAGAAAGTTCTTTAAAATATAGAGTATAAAATAAAATAACAAGCCACATAAAGATGGAAATTACAAAGATTATCTGGATACTGTATGTTATTGTCTTGTCTTTAAGTTTTCTGACTGCAAAGGAAGTAGTATGAACTACTAAATGACATTTGATTATAAATGCTGCTGGTTTACTTCAACCTATATATTTTATAATTGAACTTACTTTAAGATTGAAATCCAAAGATATGCTATTTCGGAGAAAAAGTTTTCTTTTTATTTCCACAGAAAATGAGAAGTTGTGGATTTAGTCCTGGTTAAAGAAAATAAAGTTTGATCAAGAAAGACCCCTTAAAAAAGTTTCTGGGAGAAACAGATGTCCCAGACGATCTAGCATTTCAGGGCACCTCTGAGCTCTGCGTCCATAACAACTTCAAGGAGACTGGTTGAGATAACTCAGCCTTACATATTACTTTACTAATGACTTTTTCATAACTCTAAACTTTTCTTTGGGTCCTTATGGGATTGCAATTACCCCCATTCAACAGTAAGTAGCCTATCAAACTATACCCATATTTCCAAAATTGGATTATGGATATTTGTCTTTGTTTGCAGTGCTGGTTACAAGTTGTTATAGATAATGATGAAAAACTATATGAAGAAATTAAATTTGGGGTTCTTGTTTTAAAAAGAAAAAAGGGGAAATGTAGTGGGATTATATTCTGGTACATTATAAATATTGTCCCTCCTACTGGTTTAATAAAAAGCTGGTTGGCCAGAAGGCAGAAAGGAAGTATGGGCAGAGCTATCAGACTAAAATAATTGATGCCAGCAGATGCAGAGGAAAGAAGACAACCATGCTACTCTGAGAAAAAGTACCAAGCCACATGGCTAAACAGATTAATGGAAATAGACTGAGTTAAGATGAAAGAGCTAGCTTGTCTGAGCCATAGATCAATCAGCATAAAATTATTATAAGCCTTTGTGTGATTATTTGGGGTAAACATTAGCAGGGCTGAGAGTGGATTTGAATCTCTGGTCTAGGACAGAAAGGCCAGGTCAGAAACTTTCTACTACACATCAGTCCATCCTCAACAGTATCTAACCATTTGTCTTCTTTAGTATCTTTGTTGGACATGAAGCAATCTTGCTCCTCACATTCCTTATGTCCCAATTTTGCCCCAAGATTTGACATTTTTAATACTTATTTTCTTCTTTTAGTATTTTTACTTTAAAGTAGTTCAGAATTGTCACCAGGAAATAGAAACAGTACAAACAAGTATTTGTTTAATATTATTTATCCATGAAGGGTATCTCCCTTCAGTGTCTCTCAGACTTGGACTAGAATAGATAGAAATCTGGATCTCAGATTTGCATTGGAACTTAGAAGAATAACAAGAGCAAGAAGAGAGAAATCATTTTCTTACCTTTTTGTTGAGAATATACACAATGCTTATTTAGTGGAATAGATACAGGTATACCATACACACCACAGACACACATACAACTCATGCATAAACATACACTCTCTCTCTTACTTTTCCATTGGAGAATCCTAATACAGTAAAAATTAGAATGGTGTCTCAGTCCCTCAGAGGGGAAAATCTACTTTAGTCTCTCCTTCTTTCCTGTGTTCACCTTTTCTTCTTCAAGGAATCCTATAATACCGTTACCTTCCAGGAAGATCTCTCAGACAGTTTCTTTGCATCATCTCCACTAATCCCAATAATCAGCCAAGTTATCAAGTTTTCAACCTTGCTGTTTATACCCCTGTGTAGTTTATCCCTTTGTTGAAAATAACTTCTTTTCTCATATATTTCCATTATAGTTTCCCTTTGCTTTACTCCTCCCAGATAAGACACTAATCTATGTGTATAGCAAAATATCATTAGGAATAATTTTATTGATTTTTTTTCTTTTTAGACTAGTAGTGTTTGACTTTACCCTAGATCTATGGGCTATCTAGTCTCTGGTTCTTGCTTACTCAAGCAGTGTAGGGAGTGTGTTCTTCCTCATGAAGTGGGCCTTAGGTCAAATCAAACATTAATTGGCTACTTCCATGCTTTCTGTGTCACCATTGCCTTAGCATGTTTGGCAAGCTGAACAGATTGTAGGGCAAAAGTTTTATGGGTGTCCATGTTTCTATTTTAATAACCTGAAGAAGACTTTTTTGTACCAAAGAGACAATAATGTAGGGTTTAGGACTCAATACAGGCACCATCTTAACTTCTCCATGTTCAGTGAGTTATGTGAGTGATATCCTTGGTAATGCCCCTCCCCCCATATCAGTTTGCTGATAGAAACCCTTTGTCTTATCAAGAGCTTACATTGTTTTGAAATTTCCGTGGGGCCCTCTAGGCCAACAATTTAAATGGATGCACACTAGTCTTACCACTGGGAAGTCTCACCTGAGATGGCCAATTGAGACACTATGTCCTCTATTACTAAGAATCCTCATTTGCATCAACTTCAGGGATTGTAGATTTCCAAGATAGTAGGTCTTCTTACTACCCCCAAAATGATCTCTGAATCCCAGCTGTCTATCCATGATTTTTTTTCTTTACCACATACCACTCCCTATCTGTCCCCTTCCATCCTCACTCACCCCAATCCACTAGTAAAATCAATTCTATTTTTCCCTTATAGGGAGAGCCCTGCTTATCCCCAAGACTCATCCTCTTTGCCTAACCTAAGTCTACAGATGTAGATTGATTATCACTTACTTAATGGCTAATATATCCTTATATGTGAATACATACCACATTTATCTTTATGAGTCTGAATTACTTCACTCAAGATGACTGTTTTTCTAGTTACATCCTTTTGCATTCAAATTTAATGATGTGTCTGTGTTTTTTAAACAGTTGACCAATACTTTATTGTATAAGTATACCACATTTTATTTATCCATTATTTTGTTGGAGAGCATCTAGCTTATTTCCAGTTTCTGAATATTATGAATAAAGAAACAATGAAATGGTTTAAAATTGCCCTTGTGGTTGGATGGAGACCCTCTTTGTATACCTCAAAAATGGTATAGCTGAATTCTTGAGGTCGATTTAATTCAACTCTCTGAGGTATTATTATATTGATTTCCACAGTAACTACAAGCTTGCACTGCCAATAGCAATGGAGAAGTATTCTCCTTGCCTCAAATTCCTGCTAGCATGAGCTGTCACTCATATTATTGGTTTATCAATTCTGACAGGTATAAGATGGAATCTCAAAGTAGGTTTTATTTGCATTTCTCTGATGTCTAAGAATGTTGAACACTTATTTAAGTGTTTCTCAGGCATTTGAGATTCCTTTGTTGAAAATTTTGTTTAGATCTGTACCCCATTTTAAGATTGGATTATTTGGTTTGTTGATGTCTAGTTTCTTGAGTTCTTTACATATATTGGATATTAGTCCTGTATCAGAAGTGGGGTTGGTAAAAATCTCTTCTCATTCTGAAGGTTGACACTTTGTCTAAATTACAGTGGTTTTTTTTTGTCTTAAAGAAGCTTTTCAGTTTTAAGATGTCCTATTTATTAATTGTTGATCTTATTACCCGTGCTATGTATTCTGATTGAAAAATTGTCTTCTGTGCCAATACCTTCAAGCCTATTTCATACTTTATCTACCATCAGGTTCATTGGATCTGTTTTTATGTTGAGGTCTTTTATCCACTTTGACTTGAGTTTTGTGCAAGGTGATGATTATGTACCTATTTGAATTCTTCTACATGAAAATATCTAATTCAACCAGCACTAATTTTTGAAAGTATATTTCTGACTTTTTTTTTAATCAAAATTAGGTGTCTATATATATGTGGATTTATATCTGTATCTTCAATATTTTATTGAAAAACATGTCTGTTTGGTGCTAATACCATGTGATTTTATTACCATAGCTATTTAGTACAGCTTGATATCAGGACAGATTAAGATAGCCAATAGTTTTTTTTATTGGTTTGTTTTAATAAACTTGTCTAAACAGATTTGTTTTAGCTATCCTCAGTTTTTATTTTGCCATATGAAGTTGGAAATTATCTTTTCAAGGTTGATAAAGAATTTTGTTGGAATTTCTGTGGGGATTGCATTGATTCTGTAGAATGTTTTTGGTAGAGTAGCCAATTTTACTGTTATTCCTACTGATCCATGACAATAGGAGATCTCTCCATCTTCTTATATCTTCTTCAATTTTTTTTTCAAATACTTGAAGTTTTTAACATACAAGTCTTTCACTTGCTTGGTTAGAGTTACCCCAAAATATTATATATATTTGGGGCTATTGTGAAAGGTGCTGTGTCCAAGATTTTATTCTCAGTCTGTTTGCCATTTCTATATAAAAAAGACTACTGTTTTTTTAAAGTTAATCTTTCTCCTTTAATGTTATTTATTTATTGAATCTTTGGAAACTTCATATCATACATCCAGTACCACACATATCCGAGTCTCTCCATACCCTCCCCTTCTACCTGCAGTGCCCCTCAATATTTTTTTTTTAAAAAACAAACCAAAACAAGCAAGCAAACAAACAAAGTGAAATGAAAAACAAAGAAAAAATACCTCAAACTAAAACAGCAAACAACCCTTTGCTCCTCCATTGTCCCCTCCTCTTCCACACTCTTCATCCATCCTGGTGGCACTGGGACCTCAATTTTGTCACACAGCACACCTTTCTCTCCAATCAGCTTTACTTGCAAATGTTACTTTCTGTGAGTCACTACACTGGTTCAAGGCCTCTGGTTTCTGGTGCATCATTCTCACTGGAACTCCTCTCAATTATCTCAAAGCTACCCTGAGTCATAGAGATTCTGTGGTTATTATTTTGTGTGGATTTAATAACGTTTCAGAAGTTTTGGAGATATCAGAGGGAATCTACCCACAGTCTATGTGGGGGTTAGTAAAAGCTCCAGAAGTGCCAGAGCTCTAACCACAGTCAGTCTAGGAAAATCAGAGTGGTGATTCAAACCTTTAACCCCAGCACAGGGAGTAAGTATCCTGGGAGTGGTGACCTACACCCTTAATCCCAACTGAGTCAAGGTCACTTCAGATTATAGAAGGAATTCTAGGCTCCCAAGCAGGTGTGGTGGGGCCACACCTTAATTACTGAAAGAATACTTAAAACGGGATTCAAACACAGAGAAAGCCATTCCAAGGGAATCAAGGCTGAGGAAGCTAGAAGACAGCTGGGTAAGATCTGACTGTGGTGTTTACTCCCTCTAGTATCTCCAACTTCTTCAGAGATCTATCCAAAAAGAGTCTCATTCATTCATGCAACATTATTTCATAGAACAAGTTCCTTCAGGACTCTAACAGGTCCTGATGGAGTAGATGATAGAATGGGCCAAACCCAGGCCTGGCTGTAAAACTAAGCACACATGAGTTGATCCTCCAGCACATCACTTAACTAAAAGTGTTAATTGGTTGTAGGAGTTACCTAGTGGAACTTATAGGGCCACCTACATATACCATCATATAATCTGCAGATAATTGTAGTAGTGGGGTTTCTTGGTCCCGGGCGGCCAGAGGCCCAGACGCACAGACCTGCCACCCGAGACCGATTAGCAGTCTGCTGCCGCTGCTCAGGCCCCCAGAAATGAGTCAGATGCTTATATTAACTTTATGCTGTTTGGCCTATAGCTCAGGCACATTGCTAGCTAGCTCTTACATCTTAAATCAACCCATTTCTATTAATCTGTCTGCCATGTGGCCCATGGCTCACCTGTGCTCCTTACATGTTGCTCTTTTGGGCTTCAGCTCGGTCTGCCTGACTCTGCCTTGCTTCTCCTACCTATGTTCTAATTTCTCCTCCTACTTCTTCTATGGTGCCTGTCATGGCCCAAAACAGCTCCTTTATTTAAAGATTGATATTCACAGCATACATAAAGGCATTCCCACATCAGATAATGATACTTTGATTTCTCCCTTTCTGATTTGTGACCTCTTTATTTCCTTTAGTTGTCTTATTGCCTCAGCTAGAACTTCAAGTACTTTATTGAGTAGGTATGAAGAGAGCAGACAGCCATGTCTTGTTTCTAATTTTAGTGTAATTGCTTTGAGCTTTTCTACATTTAATTTGATATTATCTATAGGTTTAATGTAATTTGTCTTTATTACATGTAGGGGTACCTCCTATATCCCTAATCACTTCAAGACTTTTATCATGAAAGGGTGTTGAGTTTTGTCAAAGGTATTTTCTTCATCTTATGAGATGATCATGAGGATTTTTTTTAAAACTTGCTTAGTTTTTACGGTTAATTACATTTAATGAGTTTTACATATTGAACCATGCCCACATTTCTGGGATAAAGCCTATTTAATCATGGTGAGTCTCTCTCTCTCTCTCTTTTTTAAATGTGTTTTTGGATTTTGTTTGCAAGTGTTTTGTTGAGTATTTTTGTATCTATGTTTATAGGACATAAACATATGAACCAATGTCTGTAATTTTCTTTCTTTTGAAATTTTTTATGTGGTTTGGATATCAGTGTTACTGTGACCTCACAAAATAAATTGAGCAATGTCCCTTATGTTTTTGCTTTATGAAATAATTTGAAGAGTATTGGTGTTAACTCTTCTTTGAAAGTTTGGCAGAATAGTATCTAAAACTATATGGCCCTAAGGTTTCTTTTTTTCTTTCTTTCTTTTTTTGAGGTGGAGGACTTTTAATGATGCCTTTTTTTCACTAGGGTTTATAGGTTTATTTAAAATATTTATCTGATTTTGATTTAACTTTTGTAAATGGCACCCATCAAGAAAATTATCCATTTCTTTTATATCTTTCAATTTTATGGAAACAGAAGGTTCCAGGTTACTTTTGTGATTGAATGAAATGTTCTGTAAATATCTGTATGGTCCATTTGGTTTATAAAGGTTTTTTTAGCTTCAATATTTTAGTGTTTGTCTGGATAATCTGTCTATGACAGTGGAGTACTGAAATCTACTACTATCAGTGTATGAGAGTCAAGATATGATGTAAGCTGGAGTAATGTTTCTTTTACAAAGTTGCTGCCCCTTTGTTTGGGCATATATATTAAGAATTTAAATATTATGTTGGTGAATTTTTCCTGTAATAATTATGTAGTGTCTGTCCTTCCATGTCTCTTTTGATTTATTTTGGTTTGAAGTCTATTATGTTAGATATTGAAATGGCTACACCAGTTTATTTATTAGGTCTTTTTGCTTGGAAAAACTTTTCCAAAACTGAGGTAATGTCTATACTAGATGTTGAGCTTTGTTTCTTGGATTCAGTAGAAGGGTGGATTCAGTTTCTACATCCATTTTTGTTAGTGTCTTTTGTTGGGGAGTTGAGACCATTGATATTGAAAAACATCAACGACTAGTGATTGTTAATTCCTATTATTTTGTTGTTGTTAGTGGTGGTTTATGTGTGTGTGTGTGTGTGTGTGTGTGTGTGTGTGTGTATAAATGTGTATATGTATATGTGATTTCTTTCTTTTAATTTTGCTGGTGTGAGATTATTTAATCCTTCTGTTTCCATGATTGTGGGTAACCTTGTTAGATTGCAGTTTTTCTTCTAGCACTTTTTATAGGGGTGAATTTATAAATAGATATTGATTTAATTTTGACTTTATCATGAAATATTTTATTTTTTATTTATGGTAATTGAAAGTTTTGTTTGGGCATCTATGGTTACTTAGGGTCAGCTCACTGCACATCTGTCCAAGTCCTTCTGTCTTTTAGAGTCTCCACTGAGAAGTCAGGTATAATTCTAATAGATCTACCTTTACATGTAACTCGGTCTTTTTATTTTCAGCCTTTAGTGTTCTCTCTTTGTTCTGTATTTTAGTGTTTGAATTATCATGTAGTGGGGGGACTTATTCTGCTGGTCCAACCTATTTCCTGTAAGCTTCTTATTAGCTCCTTATACTTTCATCAGCATTTCCTTTTTTAGGTAGGAAAATTTTCTATGATTTTGTAGAAAACATTTCCTGGGCCTTTGAACTGGGTTTCTTCTACTTCCTCTATACCTATTATTCTTAGATTTGTTTTTTTGACAATGTTCCAGATTTCCTGTATGTTTTATGTCAGTAATATTTTAGATTTAATATTTTTTACAGGATATATTCACTTCTTACATATATATGACATCTGAGAGTCTTTCTTTTTTCTCTTGTATTCTATTGGTAAAGCTTGCCTCTGCTCAAAGTGTAAATTTTTCTTTTCCATAAATCTCTCGGCCTTTTTTTTTCCTTTATTGCACCTATTTTCATTTCCAGGTCATAAACAGCACTGTTTGTTTCCTTCAATCATTTGTTTGTGTTTTATTTGCTTTTTAAAGGGAATTTATTCACTTCCTCTTTAATAAGATCAATTATTTTCACAAGTAGGTTTAAAGGCTTTTTTTTTTTGTACTTCTGTTGTGTGGAATGTTTAGAGCCTACTGTAGTAAGATAGGTGGATTCTAGTGAAGACATATTGCCTTGGCTGTTAGTGATTATGCTCGTACACTGGAGTCTAGACCATCTGGGTTTGTGATAATTTTCTGAATTTGTTTTTGTTGTGTTTTGTTCTCTGGCTTCTGTTTTCCTTCTGGATTTTTTAAAAGTGTGGTGACTGTGTGCTTGCTGTTTCTGGGCTACTCAGGAATGCCTGATAGTCCTGAAGGCTGGGTAACTAGGATAAGCTGGGGGAAGTAAGGTTGGGAATGGGCTCAAAGAAGACAGAAAGAACCAGCAGGTTTCCAGCTACAAGACTGGGGATGAAATGGGGTAATATGGGTGTCAGTGGATCTCAGGGAACAGAAAAATTGCCTCTGTCTTCAGCCTACTTGTTGCCCTAGGAGGAGTTGCTCTTGGATTAGCAGGGGGTACCTGGTGCAGTTGAAGCCCTGGACAAAGCAACAAATTGGAAGATGGTCAATTGAAGATTCACAGGAGATGGCAAAATTTACAGGGAGGGACAAAGGAAGGCTGCAGTTCATGTTTTGTTGCAGCACTAGCTCAGGGACAGGACTAGGGGATTGAGCCTGTGGGAATAGAGAAAATTAGATTGTTAATAGATGCACTGTATGATGCTGAATTTCTCAGTAACAAAGGGCATAAAATATTCTTGTGTTTATGTAGAGAATTTGATATTAACTTTAACACTTCATTTCTTTAACAATCCATTCTCAAAAACCTAACAAGAGTTTTAGAATCCTTTTATCAACTTAATTCTAATACATCAAAGATTATTTTGCGTTTTCTTATGCTGTATTTTCAAATCTATTAAAAATAGATTTCACCCCATGATTTTAAATAAATCATTCTCATGGTAAAATGTTTGGAAAAAAATCAGAAACCTATGAAGAATAGAATCTCTTGTTTGAACTCTGAAAAGCTGACTTTCAACCATATTAGGAAGGTGACAATATGATGTGGGAATGTGTTCTTGTATGCTATGAAATAAAGAGACTGTTTTGGCCTATGGCAGGCATCTTAGAAGTAGGCAGGAAAATTAAAGCATACATAGAGGAAGAAGAATGGAGTTGAGAGAGACACCATCCAGTCACCCAAATACCAACATGTAATGAAATAGGTGAGCCACAGGCCACATGGCAGGGCAGATTAATGGAAATGGCTTGAGTTAAGATGAGAGCTAACTAGAAATAGGCCTGAACCATACGCCAAACAGCATGAAATTAATATAAGAATCTGTGTGTTTCTTTGGGACTTTGGGATTGTTGGTCCAGACAAGCAGGTACAGGTAGGTATGATCTGTGGGGCTAGTTCAAGCCAGAAATATTCTATAGATGGTGCCCAATGTAGGGCTTAACATCCACATAAAGCTTGAGAAAGCTTAAAAGGGGGTTCTAAAACATAGAAACAGAGCCAAAAGCAGCTTTGAAGTTGTGAGTCTGAAGTGGGTCATGGTACAGAAATGGTGTAGTGTGCAGGCTTAAGGCAGGCAGCTTAAACTGGAACAAGGCTGGTTCCAAAAGTCTCACAGAAAATTTGATACAAGCAACAAGCTGTATATGATTGATTTAAGGTTTCTGTTTATATATAACAAAAAGGGAAGAGAGTTAAAGATGGTTTCTTGGCAGCAGCATATTCTGGGACTGTTCTGCTTGTCATGGCAAGCAGATGTGTGGCACCTTTAAGAGAGGCTTCCTAACTCAGCTTTAGTGGCAAAAACTGTGTGACCCTTTAAGATAACGTGCTGGCAAATACTTAATGACAGTGGTGCTCAATTTTATGACAATATGGACCCTAAGATAACCCAGAGTTGGGGTGGTAAAAGTCCTACAATATTTAATATTTCTATAAGAATTGGGAAGATAAGTGTGGCTCTGGTGCCTCTGCCATGTTGAAAAGCTGCTGAGCAGGGCAGAGTCTATAGTCAAAATAATGTTTCATACTCTAGCATTTTAAAAGCTCTTATTGTTAGAAAATAATTAATGATATGCAATAAAACAGATTCAGATGGAGAAACCCTCTAAATGAGTTATGATGTGTTTGAAAAAATATATAAGCTGTGAGAGAGAAGAAAGAAGGTAGAGAAAGTCTATATAAAGAAATATAGTAATAAAATATAATAAGGCACTAAGGATGGAAAATAGACAGAGTCTGGATTATGGTTATTGTGATTTCTTTTAATTTTTTAACTGTTAATGAGCTAACAGCAGAGACATTTGATTGCAAAGGCTGCTAAGTTAAACCAACATATATACTTTAAAGGTATCTTGACTTTGAAATTGTGTCTAAGGATATGTTGCTTTGAAAAAGAGGTTCTGCTTTTGTTTCCACAAAAGATATGAACCTGTGGATATTTTCTAGGCTATTATGATTTGGTCAACCAAGACCATTTGAAAAAAAAATATTTGATGGGAATAGATGGTCATATCAGCTCAAAGGCTGCAAGTAAGAGGATCCAATCTCAAGAATACATAAGATTGCCAATGCCCTGCAATCAACAGGGCATAGTAATGGAAAGCTGTAGGGAATTGTGCTGTTTCATGGTAAATAATTATGCCACCCACTGGTTTAATAAAAAGCACTGATTGGCCAAAAGCAGGCAGGAAGTATGGGTGGGGCTACCAGACTAGGAAAAGTCTGAGAGAAGAATGCCAGACAGAGCACCAGAGAGAAGCTGCAGAATGCAGAGGACAACCATGCAGCTCTAAAGAAAGGTACCGAGCCGCATGGCTGAACAAGAGACATGGGATAGCTTAAGGGTAGAGAGTTAGCAAGCTATATGCCTGGGCCTAAGGCTGCTCAACCTAAAACTATTGGAAGCATCTGTGTGTGTCTGTGGAATTGTGGGACTGCAGGTCTGTGGGCCTAGACCTTGAGGTTAGGCCGGAAAGTCCGGGCCAGAAACCTCATACTACAGAAAGCTACATCCAAATTTCCAAAATATTGTTTATAAGTGTTTGCTTTCATTATAAATGATTAATGGTCATAGTTAATCTCTTTCTAAGAAAAGAAGGGGGATATGGCATATGAATCATTTTAAAAAGGTAGATTATTGAATTTACTGTAATCCAAAAATCAGCTGTTAATCTCAAAATATTTTACATTGGTATGGATTGGGGTTTTGATATGGGAATGCATTTATGTATGCTATGAATCTCAATCTTTAAATAAAGGAGCTGTTTTGGGCCATGGCAGGCACCATAGAAGAAGTAGGAGGAGAAATCAGAGCATAGGTAGGAGAAGCAGGGCAGAGTCAGGCAGATCGAGCTGAAGCCCACAGGAGCAACATGTAGGAGCACAGGTGAGCCACGGGCCACGTGGCAGACAGATTAATAGAAATGGGTTGATTTAAGATGTAAGAGCTAGCTAGCAATGTGCCTGAGCCATAGGCCAAACAGCATGAGCTTAATATAAGCATCTGAGTCATTTCTGGGGGCCTGAGCAGCGGCGGGTTCCTAAGCAGTTTCGGGCAGTAGGTCTGTGGGTCTCGGACCTCTGGCTGCCCGGGACCTAGAAACCTCCACTACTACAGGGTTTATTGATACAAATTTAAGGTCAATTTGTTATACTGTATGTACATTTCGTCTCTTGTTCAGATATTATGTTTATGCAATTCCTTTACAATTGTAATGTGTAATTAAAAATGAAGATTTTTATTCATCTGTGATAACCAAATTTATAGTCATGTTAGTTATATTTTTAGGTATATAAAATATATTTCAATTAGATAGGTAATCTTCAAATACTCCAAAGACCTATAGAATATGGCACTTAAAATATTTAAAACTTTTCTGGACAGTGCTCCTGGAAGCACCAATCTACTTCAAGAGAATGACGGCACTGAAGAAACTCCATATGGAATTTAATTTCTTTCTCTCAATGGTTAGCCAGTGGACAAGAAATTGTTCTCATATTGAATGATTGGCAGTATGCTGTATAAAGTGGACATACAAGATCCATAGGAAAGTGACCTCTGAACTTTTGCAGAACAAGCCAAGATGATTCTTTAGGTTCCTACTTCCACAGAGAAAACTGCCAGACATTGTTCAGGACACAAGGAGAAAAAACTGATAAACTATTCCAGAATGGGTAAAGCATCCCTTTAAATTTCCTTCTTCACTGAAAGGTATTCCAGAGAGTCTGGGCCTGTAGGCTTCAGATAGATGCCCCAACATAAAAAGAAACTTTCGGTGGCTGTCCAGGCACCAGGCAGCCAGGTGTCATCTCTGTCATTTCTAGATTTTGGAAGTTGTTTGCACTTCCTGTTTACTTTGGCAATATTATATTCTTCTGTGGTCTTTGATGTAGTTGAAGATAAGATAGTTATAGTTTTTTTTAGTTATTATAAAAGGTATATTATATATGAAACTTTAGATACACAAAATTAAGTTAGATAATAGAATATTCTCTTAAATTTTACTAAATACAAATAGACTAGGTATTATAATTCTTGCTTGATAGCTATTTTGTTATATGTAATTTTCCTATGTTAAAATTGAAATCTTCCACTTTGATTACACATAAAAGGGGAAGTGATGTGGGAATGACATTCTGTATGCTGTGAAATAAAGGGACTGTTTTGGCCTATGGTAGGCATCTTATAAGTAGGCAGAGAAAAATGGTACATAGATGGGTAAGGAGGCATAGTCAGAAGAGACACCATCTAGCCACCCAAGAATCAACATGTAAGGTAACACAAGTGAGCCACTGCCACATGGCAGGACAGATTAGTGGAAATGGGTTGAATTAAGATGAAAGAGGTAGCTAGCCATACGCCTAAGCCACATGCCAAACAGTGTGAAGTTAATATAAGTGTCTGTGTCTTTCTTTGGGACTATGGGATTGCTGGTCTAGATAAGTAGGTCTGGGTAGGTCTGAACTGTGGGGCTAGTCTGGGTTAGAAATTTCATTCTATAGTGTGTGTGTGTGTGTGTGTGTGTGTGTGTGTGTGTGTGTGTGTGTGTGTGCGTGATTATTGGGAATTGATTGAATACACTAGTCTAGAATTATATTACTAAATTGTATTACTTGATCCAATATTTAAAATGTTAACTACTATAATTTTCACTTTTTTTGTTTCCAATTAACTAACTTTGCCATTTTTCAAGCTCTTATTTTATTTTCTAAACATCATTAGAATCACCTGATGACCCAACAAAGTCACTAGGAAGAGATGAACTAATGGATCCCACCACTCTAAACAGAGGCTGGATTGCTATATTGATGGGTTTACAAGGAACAATGGAAAAAGGAGGACCAGGCAGCAAATGCCAGGCAGGGAAGGCAGGCTGGTGCTGATTTCTCCATAGCTCTACTTACTGGGTTTGTGATCAATGGTGAGTTTTCTAAAAGCTCCAAGTAGTAAAGAAGAGGTAATGATATGTAATTTTCAAGTGTTGGGTGGATAAAAACCCTTCTCAGCCTCATAATACATGTTCCATTACTTGTTGTTTAATAACTTCTTAGTTGAAGATCTGTTTGTTTGTTTTTTTTTTCTTCATGGGTCTCTTCTACTTTTCCTTCATTACTGTGCCCCCAGGTTCTTCCGGGAGAATACTTCTAACTCATCTAGCCAACATTGCTCAGGTAGAGCTGACTATATTCCCAGCTTCAGGGAAGGGTCCATAGCCTCAGCTGGGACACACATTGCAGAACTTCTCTTTCTCAACAGGGATTGGTACATACAGGCATGTGACCAATCTGGGAATCAATGAGTGGCTGTTAACAGCACTTCTGTTCACTTCTAGGAAAAAGAAGCTTCTGATACTATTGTTTTGAGTCTGGACTGTGTAAGCACAGCACATGGAGGAGATTCTGCTTTCCGTACCCATTCTCTCATAAAAGTGGAGAAGACTTTGCTGAAAATAAAAATAGCATTGTAGAAAAACAGAGATGAGGGACAGAGAACTTATTCATATCAGCGTTGCTAGACCACTGAGCCTAACCTAACTTAAAGCTACACACACTCCCTTTCAATGGGCTACAGCTACCATTACCACTTCTAAAAAACTGGCTTGAGTTGTGTTCTGTTACAAAGAAAAGACACAGGACCAAGATACCTTTTTGGTGCTTGTTTTTTGTTTTTCTGTTTTTTTTTTTTTAAATAAAATTTTTCACAATCCTTCTTTAGATCAAATCCACCTGAATTGAGGAGGTTTAGGAGTTCTCTATGACAATTTGGTTGATAGTGATTTGAAACACCTGCTTTTGGGGTCAGAAACATTGACAAATCACAATGAAAACTAGAGTCAACTCTCCCAAAGTCTGAAGGCTTAAGGTTGTAAATATTAATAAAGATCAATGTGTAGTTTGACTTTTCTTCACATTAACTTTTTGACAGGGACCCTGCAGGTAGTCACAGCAGGTATTGGGGAGAACCAAGAAGAAGGGAAAATGAAAAATAGATTCAGAATAACTTCCTCAACCTAAATCCCACTTTGGGGAGTTTGATGCCAGGTGGTTTATTGATAGTATATTTAAACCTAGTATAATTTGGGAAAAATGTTTCCTGATATAATATAATCTCAGAAGTATAAGAAAGCATTATTACATTGAAACTCAATTTGAGGCACATGTCATTTCTTTCAATAAGATTGGTTCTGGAGATAGGCTTCCTCTATATTTGTCTAGTCTTTAAAGGCCTAGGAAAGTACATTATTACAAGATCTTAGTCATATATATATATACACATATATATATGCTCATTTAAGCTATTAGCTTAGTAGATATTAGCCACCTCCAGCCCTTGTTGTGGGAGCTTGGGGGATAATGTAATAGCCATTTAAATTAGTAGCTACCTACAGTACTGGTTGTAGACACTTGATATGAGCTGACCCAACAGATAATTCATATCACCAAGCTGTTAATCCCTTCTAATTCCAAGATATCCAGATGAAAGAACAGATTTTATGTCTATTACTTTGAAAGAACAATCAGTGTTCTTAATATTCCTGGTTTTTCTGGAGATCTGTAGGTTCAAGGATCTTTGTGCTGTGCTTCCAACAACTTTTACTAATCAGTATCTTATAACTTGTTATATATTTATCCAATCATCAGTATTTTTTTCCTTTCTCCTTCTTCCCATATTGAGGGATATCTTTTCTGTTTATATTTTATGTTTTTGTGAGAATAGTGTTAAATTCTAATAATGCCATTCTGACCTATAGTCTAGAGCTAGATGTTTATATATGTTCATTGCAAGTCTGCATTTCTCTCATCTTGAGACCCTGGTAACTGTTACAATAAGGTTTCTGGTCCCATACAGCCAGAGGTCCAGACCCACAGTCCTGCCATCCCAGACTGCTTAGCCACCCGCCACTGCTTAGGCCCCCCAAAATTACTAAGATACTTATATTAACTTAATGCTCTTTGACCTATGGCTCAGGCACATTGATAGCTAGCTCTTTCATCTTAATGCAACCCATTTCCATTAATCTGTCTGACATGGGGCCCATGGCTTACCTGTGTTCCTTACATGTTTCTTCTTGGGTGTCTGGCTGAATCTGTATGTGTCTCTGCCCTCCTACTACCATTCTGATTTTCCCTCCTATCTTTTCTATGGTGCCTGTCATGGACCAAAACATCTCCTTTATTTAAAGATTGATACACAGCATACAGAAAGACATTCCCACATTACCTCCCCTATTCTGTCTAATCAAAAAACGAAGTTTTCAATTTTAACATAGCAAAATTACATATAACAAAACAACTATCAATCAAGAATTACAGTAATAATATCTAGTCTATCATCTACCTTATCTTTGTGAATCTAAAGTTCCATATCCAATATACCTTTTAATATAACTAAGAAAAGATATAACTATCTAACATTCAACTACATCAAAGACTATAGAAGGATATAATATTTACCCAAGTAAACAGGAAGTGCAAGCAACTTCCAAAATCTAGAGATGACACTTATTTTCCTGGACTATCACTCAAATTCCTTTATAAAGTTGGGGCATTGATCTTCAGCCTACAGGTACAGAGTCTCTGGCATACTTTTCAGTGAAGTAGAAAATCTGAAAGAATGCTCTGTTCATTCTGGCATTGTTTATAAGTTACTTCTTCTTGTGTCCTGAATAATGTCTGACAGTTTTCTCTGCAAAGCAGGAACCTGAAGGACTATTTCAGCTAGTTCTGCCAAAGTTCAGAGGTCACTTTCCTATGAAAACTGAATGTCTAATTGAAACAGCATACTGTCAAACAGTCAATACAAGAAAAGGTTCTTGTCCAGTGGCTAACCATTGCCACAAGGAAAGTAGACTCCATATGGAGTTTCTTCAATGCCCATTGTTTTCTTGAAGTAGATTGATACTTCCAGGAGCAGACCTGTCCCACTGTCCAGAAAAGCCTAAGTTCATAAAATATTTTAAATGCCATATTCTTTAGGTCTTAGAAATGTTTGAAGATTGCCTGTATAATTGAAAAATATCTTTATATACCTAAAAAATCCTGACAAACATAACTATAAGTTTGGTTAGCATATGTGACTATTAGTCTGCATTTCTTAATTATACAGTACATTTTAAAATGAGTTACATAAAAATTATACCTTAAACAAGAGTAGAAAATTACATACAGCATAACAAAATTGACCTTAAATTTGTATCAATAAACCAAAGTCCATACCACTGTAAAATATTTTGAGTCTAACAGCTGATTTTTAGATTAAAGTAAATTCAAAAATATAATTTTTAAGATCACTCATACACCATATCCCCCTTTTATTTTTATAAAGAGATTAACTATGATAATCAACCATTTATAATAAAAATATCATTTATAAACAATATTTGGGAATTTGGGCAAAGTTCTCCATTACTACTTCTTGCTGATTTAGGGGCATTGGCAATCTTACAGGTTGTTGAGACTGGATCATCTTAGTCTGCAGCCCTGAAGCTGATGTGACCATCTTTTCCCATCAGAGAAGTTTTAGGTGGTATTCGTTGATGAAGCCATAAGAGCCTGGAAGTAATCCACAGGTTCTCATCTTCTATGAAAACAAAAACAAAATCTCTCTTCCAAGATGACATATCCTTAGACACAAGTTTCAAAATCAAGATACCTTTAAAATATATATTCTTGTTTAACTTAGCAGCCTTTGCAATCAATTGTCTTTCTACATTTAGCTCATTAACATTTTAAAAATTAAAAGAAAACACAATAATAACCATAATCTAGATTCTATGTCTATTTATATCTTTATGTGGCTTATTACATTTTATTGCTCCATTTCATTTTTAAAGACTTTTTTTTCTTTTCTCTCTGAAGCATATGTATATTATACATACATTGTAATACGTTTACAGGGGTTTTTTTCCCACCTGAATCTGTTTTATTATGAATTATTAATAATTTTCCAACCAGAAGAGCTTTTAAAATGCTAGGACTTTTGTAAAGAGCCACAGTTTTTGTAGAAAAAGCTGAGTCAGGAAGTTCTCTTAAAGGGGCTGGGTGTCTGTTCACCACCAGCAAACAGAGCAGATCCAAGAAATGCTGCTACTAAGAAACCATCTTTGTTTCCTTTTTGTTTAAAATAAACAGAAACCTTAAATCAGTCACATGCTACTGAGTCTTCTGTGAGACTTTGGGAATGGTCCAGTCGCAGCTTATGGTCTCTGCCACCAGTCTGCCACCATTTTGAATGTGGTCCAAATGACACATGATCTCTGTACAATGACCGACTTCAGATACACAGTTGGATGCTGCTTTGGCTCTGTTTCTGCTCTAGAACCCCTTTAAAGCTTTCTCAGGCTTTATGTGGGTATTTCACTCACATTAGGATGCCATCTGTTACAATGAGGTTTCCAATGCCATCTGATCAGAGGTCCAGACCCACAGACCTGCCATCCCAGACTGCTTAGCTGCCCTCTGCTCTTTAGCAAAATGACTCAGACACTTATATTAACTTCATGCTGTTTGGACTATGATTTAGACACATTGCTAGCTGGCTCTTTCATCTTAACTCAACCCATTTTCATTAATCTGTCTGCCACACGGCCCATGGTTCACCTGTGTTCCTTACATGTTTCCTCTTAGGTGGCTGGCTTGATCTGTGTCTCTGCCCTCCTACTACTTATTCTAATTTCCCTGCCTACTTTTTCTATGGTGACTTTCATGAACCAAGCCAGCTCCTTTATTTAAAGATTTATATTCACAGCATATAGAAAGACATTCTCACATCAAGTAACCATGATTCTACCTTCTGCCTTTATAAGATGAATTGCTCTGGATATCTCATAGCAGTGGGAGACCTTTGTATGCCCTGCTGCAACTGATTTATTTTTCTATGGATTACATCTTCAACATTTTCCATCTTGCTGCATATTACAAAATAACCTTCTTTTACAAGCTAGCCAGCATTCAATTTGCCTTTATTTATTCATCCCTAAGTAGGTTTTTAGGTTGATTTTATATGTTGGTTATTGTTTAGATATGCAGCTACCTCTTTGATATTCTGGTTTCAAATGATTCATTGATTTTCACAACTATAGTGTCTTTCATTCCGATCAATGGACCATAGTGCTCTTATTTCCCAACAATTTCTTTAACTTAATATTTTTTTTTTTTTTACTGCTTATTGGTTTCTGTTAGAATAGTGGTCATCCTAACAACTGTGTAGTGACACTTCAAATAAATATGATTTGCATCTCTACAGAGAACAGTGATATTAAAAATTTCTGTTTGATCACTTGTAAATGTTTGGAGAAATATTTGCTATTGAGTTACAGGGTTTTTTCCTACTTTTTTTGGGAATTAACTCCTCTGGCACATAGTTGGCAAACATAGCCTCTCTCTCTTTCCATAGGTTATCTTTTCCTCTGTTGTTTTATACTTTGCTATCAGAAGCACTACAATATGGTATCATGCCCCTTATTTCTTTTGCTTTAGTGTCAAGAATTTGAAGGGAAGTAGGAAGAAATATATGGGAACATTTGGACGCATGAAAGAAAAGGGAGAAATATTGTAATTGAAATCTCAAAAACAAGCAAGTAAGCAAACAAATAAATAAATTATTGCTAAGAACAAGTCATGGTCCCCTCATGTTTTATTTTAGAGTTTTAAAATTTCAAGTCTTGCTTTAAGGTCTTCAGTCTATTTGGAGTTGTATTTTTGTAGGTAGTTTTAGGACAAAGTCCAGTTTAAGGCTTTTGTTATGGGTATCTGGTTTTCCCACAGCATCTGTTGAATGCATATATTTTCTATTGTGCATTCTTAGCAATTTTGTTTCAAAGACTTGACTGTATGTATGTTTATATTGTGTGTAAAGGGTCATCTTAGAGGTAAAACTGTGAATAAACACACAAATATCAATTCAAGTGATATTCCACAATATCAGAATAAAGGATTAACTACATATGTATTTTAAAAGATGCAGAAATTTGGTTAAATTCAAGATACTTTAATGATAAAATCTCTCAGCTAAGAATAGAAAAGAATTCTGAAAAACATATTTGAAAAATACAAAGATGATATATTACACAGTGAACAGCTGGGAGGATTTTTTTAAATGACAGGAACTAAGGCAAGGGTACTCATTTTTGTTTCTTCCATAGAATAACACTTGGAAAGCTAGAGACAAAGAACCAGGAAAGTACTAGAAATAAGGAACAGTAAAAAAAAATTTAAATGTATCTCTTTGCAAAATTTGTGTATCCAGAAAATTCTATAGGACACACACACATATACATAAATCTGTTATAAATAAACACATTTTGCAAAGTCTTATGACATAAAAATAAAAATGTTGAACTCACAATGAACTATGGAGAAATGAAAATGAAATTAAGAAAACCAACCCACTTCTGATAGGAATAAATTAACTAAGGAGTTTCAAACTCATGCATGGCAACTGAAAAACACCAATAAAATCATTGATGCAAATAAAAGGGAATAAATGGAAATGTTGTAGACCAAAAATTTTTTAATATTCAAATGTTAATGCTACTAAAAACAATGTGTACAATTAATGCAATACTTATCAGATGATGCAGAAGACATGGAGAGGGGCTACTTACTGGCTTGCTCCCAATGGCTTGCTCAGCCTGCTTTCTTGTAAAACCCAAAACCACCAGCCCAAGGATGGCACCACTCACAAGACACTGGGTCTTTCCCCCTTCAATAACTAATGAAGAAAATTTGGGGTTGTACAGCCAGCTTTTTTATGGAGACCTTTTTAAAAAAATGAGTTTCCCTCTTCCCAGACAATAATAGTAGTAGATACTCCAATAGGAACTATGATCTCCGTGTAACCACTGGCTCTTGACCCCAATAATTGTTCCAATTATGAGCTCCATCTGTAGAATGGGCCTTAAATCCAGTAGGAAATTCATTTAGTTACTCCCAGGACATTTGTGCCACTATTGCATCATGGTCATGTCTTTCCAGGTAGATAATTTACTATTGTAGCTCACAGGGTTTGTTCACAGCTAAGGAATTAATAATTGCTTTTTCCTCTGGTAGTGTGCATAGCATCTTCCAGCATTGTAACAGGAGATATTACATCACTAACATAATTCACCTAAAAATGTTACACAGTAATACAGGAGGCTTTTAAATCCTGATATACTGCAGTTTAGGTAAAAATATATTTGGAGATGAGTGTTATTAACTATGAATGTTTTATTCATGAATAACCCATTTATCTTATTCATTGCAGAATTTTCTCTTACCTTTCAGTACTGAGCAATTCCATTAAGGAATCAATCTTTTTAGCCCATGCTGGTATGTTTTTTATAATCATACTTACTACCTAATAAATTTTAAATGGTTACTGAGGCTGTAGGTACCACATCTAAGTCCAAAGAGAAAAAGGAGATAGGGTAGCTCCAGCAATCTGTCTCTTTATTAGCACTTCCCACCCTGACTACATCTTCCTTAAAGGCCACATCCCTTTCTGCTGTTTCACTTTCAGCCTCAGTATTTTTCCTAATTCTCCTCAGACTGCTCATATAGGCCTGGCATAAGAAAGTATGATGTGGAATGATTTTCCACCAATAGAATAAAATTCTATTCTCTAGGCTTTGATCATACCTTAGAGGTCTGCTAGTGATGTCTTAGAGTCCTTCCACTTATGTCCTTCTTTCAGAGGGATGAAACACACATGCACACTTTGGAGGATGTCTTCCTGCATCTTCCTTGCATCTTATTTGTTAGTCCCTAAGAGTCATGTCCTCCCCTGGGCTCTACATCAGGCCCCTTTTAAAGCAAGGTTCCCACATGCATCTGTCTTTTTGTCCTCTCTTGGGAGCTTTCATTTTCTCTCTCTTTCTTCCTTCCCTTTTTCTTTCTCTTTCTTCTTGCTTTCTCTTCCATCATGACCATAACCTCCCCCTCACATTAAACATAAGCATATTCATCTGACAATAAAGCCCTTTTCTACATAGAAACAGCTGTTAAAAGTCTCCTGCTATCTACTGCTGCCCTTCTTCTGAATTCCTGAGTTCCCACCTGCATCCATTGAGATCTACCACCAGATACCTGGGTATATGTGAATCATGTCAATATATGCACAAAATTTTAACATCCCTCTCAGTCATCTATCTGTTTCATTCAATGAAGTTCTATAAAGCTCAGACTCCCCTTGGTACCCCAAGGATATGCTTGCTTTTCCAGTGTTCTCAGTTCCCAGTAGAATGTACATTTCACCATTTGCTTTTTATCTTCACAGCTCATTCTGGGTCAATGGTAAGAATGCCATTAAATAGACTGTTTGCTACTTTGATGCTCTGACCTAATTAGATATTATATAAGTTAATAAAATGTACATCTAAAAGAAAATAGAGAAGTATTGTCATAAAACCAAGTTACATTAGTTGGAAAACTCAAAAGACCAGTTATTTAAAAAGGATCGTCAAAGGCTAGGAGTGTGGTTTATTGGTATAGCGCCTACCTCGTGTGTGCAAAGCCCTGAGTTCTCTACAAGCTCAGAAGCAAAGTTCTCAGTGTTAAAATAGATGACTGTGACTTATACTAAGTGGTTGAAAGATAAGAATAAAAGAGGAGAAAGAAGATTCCCTTAGATGGCATCAAATGTAACTACATTCTCATCTCCTTTGAAAAAGTTTGAAAGTAAGACTGAAACATAGAGGCTTTTAGTTTTACATGTGAAGATAGGAGTACCAAGTTTATAGGCTCAGACTGGAAAACAAGTGTGTGCTCCATGACAAAAAGCAAACTAACAGGCTGTAATGTGTTGGTTGAAATAGTACTTGTTGCCAGGCCACAAGTACCTTTCCTACTATATCCCACCTATGAATGGTGCTGAGTGGACCCTATTTTTTTTTTTTTACAAAGCCCTTTTCTTCATGTTTTTGGCCACTCCCTCCAACATTGTCATTCCTTCTTAGAATTTAGCATGTTGCTAGTTTTCTTTTGTATCTTGGGACTCCCAGTCTGTCTGTGTGGCTGAGCAAAGGGGGATACAAAGCCTAGTTCATAGGATGGATGAAGAAAAGATTTGAGCATCTTCCCTGGGTTCCCACTTAGTCCTTTATCCTTCTGTTTGTCTGCCATAACCTGGAGCTTTGAGAAGCATCACACATTTTTCTCTGTGAGTTGATATTGTACAACATCTTCCTTAAGGTTTCCTAACAGATTCTGTTTGACACACTTTTTTATGTTTTTTAATTTTTTAAAGAATTTTATGCATGACTACTATACTTATATCATTCTAACAACCCATCTTTCTGTTTCTGTGTACTCTGATAACCCTTCAAATTTAAGGTCTCCTTTTTAATGTATATTCTTATGTGTATATATAGATAATACATAAACATATATGTACATATTAGCACATGCATAATGAGTCTAGCTAGAGTTGGTCTTATATACAGGTATTTAGTGCTAAGTGCTTGGGATTATCCAATTTTTCAGGGAATTAAATCCTGGAGAGACCAAATTCTTCCCAGTAGACTGTAGCTGTTTATCTTGGGTAAAAAAAATTGACATTTCCCCCTCTCAAGTTAACAGGACTATTGGATTTGTCATTGTCCACATCTTATTTAGGACATTTTAAGAAATCCAATAATATTGTGAATATGTGGGAATATATGTATGCTGTGAATATCAATCTTTAAATAAAGGAGCTGTTTTGACCCTTGGTGAACACTGTAGACATAGGCAGGTAAATCAGCATATGTAAGGAGAGAGAAGGCAGAGTTGACAGAGATTGACCCAGATGCCCAAAGCAGCAACATATAAGAAACACAGGTGAGCCATGGGCCATGTGGAAGGACAGTTTAATGAAAATGTGTTGAGTTAGGATGAAGGAGCTAGCTAGCTAGCAATGTGCCTAAGCCATAGGCCAAGCAGCATGAAGTTAATATAAGTGTATGTGACTTTGGGATTGCTGGTCCAGATAAGCAGCAGCAGGTGGGTCTGAACCGTGGGGCTAGTCTCGGCCAGAAACCCCACCGTAACAATGTTGCCTGCATATTTTTCTTCCCAGCATAGACATTTCTTATTAGATTTGAATTGCCTTACACAGGATAAATTTTGAGTCTTTGGAGCAATGGGAGCAGGGAGACAGCTCTACTACTTACCTACTATATCTCCTATTATTTATCAACCTAATCTTGCATTCATTCCTCCATCCATATGCTGTAAAATGTTATTCCTGGCATATAATGTGGCAGGCTTAAGCACTTTTAAGCAAGACCTAGAAGGCATGCCTTTGAGGTCTTGAGGACCCTATATGGGACAAGGTCAGCCCCCTTTTGAAGACTGGTTTCATGCTGCCTGCCTTTTGTTTGTTTCCTGCATTCTTGGAGGGAGGATTTCAACCCTCCAAAAATTGCCCTAAGTTTCAATCTTATATCAGTGAGTGTTTCATATAAATTCCTTGGCACCCAATGTGGGACTGATCTACTACCCTGAGAAGTGTTTCATATAAACTCCTTAATAAATATTAATTATTCATATGTTCAATTGCCAGTAAATAATTCTTTCAATAATATAGTGAGTGTTTGAAAATACATGTTGTTATTATCAGTACTATAGTCTAGCTGATAACTTGATCGAATCTAATAGGCATTTATTCTTCAGAGAATTATTTTCAAATTCTAATATCTTTTTCTACTTTAACTTATGTTTCCAGTTTAATCTCTAATTTCAAGCCTGTTCTCACCTCTAATTTAAATGAATTACTATTTCTTCTAACTTTAAGAGAGCTCACTATATTCCTCTGCCCTGCACCAAAATTGGCAGAGAATTCTGATAAATGTGCCACCTTTTCCATTTCCACTTTTCCCACCTTCCATTCATCTGTTATGTAGTACAACAAGAAGCTTAGGAAAGAAACTATGTTTTAAAATCCTTACAACACAGAGAGTCATTCTCTTTTTTCATGGTAAGTACTAACAGTGATGTCTACTTGAGGTGCATATAGGACCAAGCTTGGATAAAGTAAGGGAATCACTAACAATAGGACTTTGCAGCCATTTTGTCATTCTAGAATCTTCTCTGATACCTCCAAATCTCCAACTCCTGGTTCATCAAGGTTGTGTTTCCCATCTGTTTCTCAGCTCAAACTAATTTGTCCTGCCACAGTATACTTTTTTGTTAGAATGTTTGTGAACTTCAGAGATCAAACTTGCTTTGTATCTTGTTTGTGTGGTATCTGATGACAGAATCTTCCTTCACAAATATAAAGGCCATTGGGGATTCTCCAGACTTCTGGGAATAAGAAGCACCAGTAATAAACTTAAACTGTCAAAGCTATTAGGAGAAGGACAGAAGTAGTACTATGCCCTGTTCCTGGTGCACCACCAATGACTTAGAGCACCTGATTATTCTTGTGTAATCTGGTCCTTCCCACTGACCGTGTTTGGTTCTCATTGCTCTATAGTCTCACCTCATATCTCTTACACATTGCTTCACACTCTAGGTAGTGATTAATTACCCTTATAGCTCATTCAAGCCTTGCTAACTCTTGCTGTCAAGTCTCTCTATTGTCCCAAATTCTCACTTCTCTCCTTTTGAGCCAATTCTCAGTCTCTTTGTTATTAAAACTGTGGTTTACCCTTCAAGTCTCAATTTATACTTTTGTGAGAAACCTGCTTGTAGTCCCCAAAGACTTACATGCCTACATAGATGTTCTGCTTTGTTTAAAGCACCTTCCACATCATCCCCATGTCATTCATCACTGTCACTTATTGGTCTTTCATGTTAATCATAATTTCCATAAAATTGGAAACAAACCTAACTTATATTTCCACTGCATATTTTACAATCACAGAGATGGTTTAAGCAATAAGTGAGTGAATGAATAAGAAACTACAAATAAATCTTTTAAAGTTTTTTGTTGGGCATGTAGCCCAATTCAGATCCAACCCACCAGCTTGCTTCACAAACCTACTGCCTAGGGAAGTACTTTTTAATCCATACAGAGGCCACCTTTCAGCTTCTGAAAAGCCATTTATTCTGGAAGATGTGTGCAGGAACAACTTGTGTATCTAAAGAAGGGGATCCATGACAATAAGTGAGAACTAGAGCTGTGACTACTGTAGTTTCACATTAAGTGGAGAGGCAGGGAAACAAACCTCATCACTATAAGGGTATTATGCTTTGAGACAGGAAATTTTAGAAAATTAAGAAATCTAATCAGATTGATGCATGAAGAGGGAATCTGTGAACTCCTAGTTGTGGAAGAAAACTGAAGTATCCTGAGGGAGAACCTAATTGAGACACTGCTGATTAAAATTCCTCTGAAAATGAAGGGCCACTAAAGAACTGCTATGGACCCATGAAGGACTGAGCAAGGTCATAGAATGCAAGTACAAGAAATTTGTTTATACACAGAGTCTGCTTGTTCTCTATGGAGCAAAGCTTCTGGGGGCTGGGGCCTTGGGGTACACAGCAGTGTACAGGTTTATGGTTGTGATAGCTACTGAGGCAAAATAGGAGAGGTCAAAGTTTGGTAGGCATGGGTGGAAATGAGGGCAATGTTCCCTGTACAGTCAAGAACTAAATGACCTGGGAGCCTTTTCAGGTGGCTTTGCATCCAATGAACTATGCCTTTGGGCTCAACCACTGATGGGAGACATGTCCAAAAGTATTCAGGTCCTACAAACATTCAAGAAACAATGAGGTTTATGGCCTGACTAGCCCCATGGTCTGGATCCACTCACAGATGTTTTTCCTCCAAAAATGATTCAGATTCTTACATTAATTTCATACTGTTTGGTCTATGACTTATCTATATTGATAGCTACCTCTTTTGTCTTAATTCAACCCATTTCCATTAATCTGTCCTGCCATGTGGCCCATGGCTTACCTGTGTATCTTTACATGTTGTTTCTTTGAGAATCTGGGAAGATCTTTGTTGTGGGAATGCCTTTCTGTATGCTGTGAATATCAATCTTTAAATAAAGGAGCTGTTTTGGCCCTTGACAGGCACCATAGAAAAAGTAGGTGAAGTAATCAGAATAGGTAAGAAAGGAAGGGCAGAGTCAGAGACAGATCAACCCAGCTGCCAAAGAAGAAGCATGTAAGAAACACAGGTGAGCCATGGGCCACATGACAGACATATTAATGGGAATGGGTTGAGTTAAGATGTAAGAGAAAACTAGCAGTGTGCCTGAGCCATAGGCCAAACAGCATAAAGTTAATATAAGTGTCTGAGTCATTTCTATGGCCCAAAGAGCCCTTTATTCACAGCATATAGAAAGATGTCCCTACATCACTTATATACCTTGCATGTAGACATGGTTTGCTAGATGACTAAGTCCAAAAATGTCTTTTCCTGTTTGAAATTCAACCCATCAAAAAGAAGAATGATAAATTATATTTTGTCTTCATTTCTTAGAACCTAGACTCGCAGGTTTTCCAGCTATGACAAGATACAAGCATATGCTATTACTATAACATACAAAAACTCTCATAATATTGCTGCATTTTACTATGTCTGAGTGATTGCCAACTGTTTTGCCAAGCCCTTATTTCTAACAAGTTTCTCAAGAGAACTTCAGATTTGATCATAATAAATTCTCAAACATCCTTGAAATTACTGCATTAGATGACCTCAAGGTTCAACCTCCTACAAATTATAGGAATATTTAGAAATAGAGTCAGGTAAGATATAAATAGCTGTGGACAACAAACAGTTAGAAAATACACAGAAAGAAAGCACTGGCCATACTGTGAGTCCTGAATTATGTTGGAGGGGCCTTAGGGATTGGTCTAAATCACACAGGTGTATTTTCAAAGGCAAATGGTATCTGGGACAGACTGCTGAAAAGATAGGATAGGCAAGACAACTTTATAGGTAGAATGAAGAGAGATCTGACAGTTGTATCCAGAAACTGGGATGTAGCTCATTGCCTCAAAGATGTAGTCATTTTTTTTTCAGGTGTCCCAACATTTTTATGCTATATAACAAACCAACTCAAAATGTAGTCTAAAACAAGCAGTATTAGGTCATCAATCAGGAATTCAAATAGTGCTCACCTGGATGGCTCTTTATCATACTGTAGCAATGAGAGTCATATTCTAGGTCCAGCTGGGATACAGAGAATAAGTTGTCTTGTTCATGTGTCTGATGATGTGGGAATGTCTTTCTGTATGCTGTAAATATCAATCTTTAAATAAAGGAGCTGTTTTGGCCTATGACAGGCACCATAAAAAAAGTAGGAGGAGAAATCAGAGCATAGGTAGGAGAAGCAGGGTGGAGTCAGGGAGACCAAGCCAGAAGCCCAAAAGAGCAACATGTAAGGAACACAGATGAGCCATGGGCCACGTGGCAGACAGATTAATGGAAATGGGTTGAGTTAAGATGTAAGAGCTAGCTAGCAATGTGCCTGAGTCATAGGTCAAACAGCATGAAATTAATATAAGTGTCTGAGTCATTTCTGGGGGTCTGAGCAGCAGCGGCGGGTGGCTAAGGGGTCTGGCATGGCAGGTCTGTTTGTCTGGGCCTCTAGCCACCCAGGACCAAGAAACCCCACTGTAACAGTCTGATGCCTATATGAAGGTTATTAGAACAAGTGTTAGGCTGGTATTGCCTTTCATTGTTAGCCTGAAGCACCCCATATGTTCTTTGTTGATGAACAGTCTGATTTTTCACATAGTTCTCAGGACTTCCACATAGTATATCAGGAGACACTAAAATATGGAGATTTTTCATGGTCTTGTCTGAAAAGTCCACAGTGTTGTTCATGACCGGTTCTATTCATCCAGAAAACTACTGAGAAGAATAATGGATTCAACTGAAACCTTCTTCTTGGGTATCTATTTCCGAAACAAATATATATAGTGTTCTTATTCTGTGCCAAGTCATTGCTAATCATACTGGGGGTACATATGTGAATTGTCAGGTTTCTAACTAGAGCTAATCATGGTCTAGTTGTGGTAGTAAATGTGTATACTGAGATTACCTATGTGTTATGGTAGACTAAATGACCATAGGAACTAAAGAAAACTAGAGCAAAAGAAAAAGGTATCCTGTCTTGGAGATTGGTAAGCTGAGGATAAGGGCTAAATCTATCCTATCACCTGCTTATTGGTACTGAGCTATAGTTACTAATTTACATTTTGTCATGTCAGTTTTCATATGCATTTCCAGGTCTGAGTAGTTGCAACATGGACCACATAACCAGCAAGGCATGAAATATTTTCTTTTCTATTAATGACCATAAAGCATTGTCTGCAGTTATCTCATTACATAGAGGTGAATTATACAAAAATATGTTTCCAGATTTATGATAATAGTTCAGGGTTTCTTTTTTATTTTATTGCATTATTTTATGTGTATGGGTACTTTACCTGCATGTATATCTGAGATCTATATCTGTACAATGCCCATAGATGACAGATAAGGGTGTTAAATAGGCTGGAACTGGAGATACAGATGGCTGTGTGTCACTTTTGGATGCTGGGAATCAAACCTGGATCCTCCAAAAGAGAAGCTAGTGCTTTTTTAACCAACATTCAGGATTTCTTTTTAGTATATTTGCAGATTGACATTTCCCCTCATTTGACTTGCTTCCAACTGTGTTTATTCTCCTTACTTTCACTTTTATATAAATTTCTTTCTATATACTGTGTATATTTTGCATTATTTGTATTATATAACATTATATATATTTACAGCCTTCTATGTTTATATTCTCTATTAGATCTTTCATTCCAATAGAAATTCTCAGAAAAAGCCAGCTATAAACTTCCTACACAAGAGAAAACACTAAGCTAAAATGTGAAAAAGCAACAAAGTTGAGACCAACCATGTATTTGATTTTATGAATCTTAATCACTTTAGTTCCACATAACATCATAAATTTGATATTAAAGTTTATTTTATAAATGCAAAAATCTAAGGCTCTTAAAAATAAAATAACTTTCCAAAACAAGGATAGACAGTTAAGAGGTAAAACTAAAATTTAATTCAGATTTGTCATTTAGCTTATCTACTAAGGTTTTATTTATTTTTTGATTCTTCTTCAACATTATAGATAATTTTTTCATACTTTTACCATATTGCTGGGTCATTTTTTAACTCTCTGGGAATTTTTCTGAAATATGTTTAAGTTATAAATATGCTTAAATTATAAGCCTTCATCTCCAGTCTATTTTGGCTTCAAACATGTCAAGAACTGGGGAACATGCAATATATGAGAAGCTTCCAGAGACAGCTATATCACATTGAATCTTGGTTACCATGTCTACAGACCAGAACTGTTCCATTATTATCCATGCTCCATGGGGTGTAATTCTTATGTATCTGACAGCCTTCACTGGCATGATGTCGGTCCCTTTCCACTGTAAGCTCTTTTGTGGTGTCAGGTTTTTTCTTTACTCTAGCCCATGATGATAGTCTACTCAGTTCTATGGGCTTTGCTCAGAGGAAGGGCCTATAGACTGAAACTCTCCTGGACCAACTTTTCTCCACATTTTTCCCATGTGGATTTTTCAAAACATACATACAGTGTTAATTTGAATTCCATACTTTCTCACCCAAGGCTAGAGAGCACATTAGTGATGATTTTCTCTGGCCAATTCAATTGATAAATAGGCCCTTTGTAATTTTTTCAAGCAGATAAAAACAAGATGATATTCTATTTTTATTTGTTTCAAATGTATGTGACTCTATCAAACTTGTCTTTTTTTTTTTTACTATCTTTGACTTAAGAGTTTTTGTACTTATTTTTTATCATATGGTTAAAGTTATAGGCTTTAGTATTTCTCTCTCTGTAATTGTCAACATAGAGATGTTACTTAAACAAATCTAGAGATTAATTTCTTAAATGATAAAATTATAATGTTTTCCAAGCTGATTACTCATCAATAAATATATATGTATTGTAAAAATCATTTTATAATTGAATAAAAATATCATTTTAAAGCTTTACATTCAATGAATGTTTAGATTCATTTTTAAAGATCCATTGCCATACCTCTTTTGACATTTTTAGGAGGCTCATTTTTATTATATTTGAAATATAAGCTATACAAAGTTATTTTATATCCAATATTCTTGCTTTTTTGTTCAAATGCATTTTCACTGTTGTTTTTGAAAGAAATACTTAAACATACTTATATTCTAGCTTCACAAATATTTTATTTTATACTTTAAATGATTTTTCAGTCTTCTTGATCTATTTAATGTAAGGGAAGCCAGCCATCAATCTATATCACTCAACAGTAATGAGCAATTTTATTTTATGAGATTAAGTAGATTTTTGCACCCATGGGAAAAATGCTTGCTAGCAGAAAATTATAATTCAAAAAAGTGGTCCTGTTCTTACTAATCTTGCTACCATTACCTTTCAGACACCATTTGATTTTTTTTGTTGCTATAATAAAAACCTGGAGAGCAACTTAAAGAAAAAAAATGACTTGTTTGAACACATTTTAATGTCTGTAGCTAACAGAACATAGTAGTAAGAAGCATTGTAGAGTGAGCTTCTCACTTATTGGGAGCCAGGAAACAGATAACACAAGATTATTCTACCATTTAACATGTCAACCACCCCTCAATGCCATAACAGTTTAATCCCATCAATGAATTAATCTATTTCTAAAGAAAGTGCCTTCACCATGCATTGTCTCCCTCAAATCCCAGTTTCTGAATGCTGCTTACATTGGCATCCATACTCTTACGACATGAGTTTTGTAGGGAGACAGTTCATGTTCAAACTACAGGCACAATCTTACTCTGCCATTTATGATTGCTAGTGTCTTATTTATATATCTGCCTTCTAGTTTCCTAAGCTCCATCTTGGTAATTAATGAAACATATCTTGTACTTCATCAAGACTCATTTTACTACATAATCTATTACTTAATTTATTCAGTTTCCAATGTAGTTTATAACTTTTGTACTTGGGTTACTTTTCAAAATTTCCTCACCATTTTTGAATTTTCTCATACTTTCAATACTTATTTTACTTCCATAAGTACATTACTTTACCACTCTTTTTTTGTCATGGAGCCTCCAACATCAGCCATCATTAAGAGTCTATTTTGGGGCTGAGGTTGTATTCAGTGGCCAGACACTTATGAGTGCGTATGCTTAATCCTAGCACTTGGAGGTGGGTAAAGTCTAATTTTGCTGTCTAAGCTTGTTATTTTTGCTTTTGATCTTGATTATAGTTATTATTTCTGCATGGCATATAATTTGTTATTGTGAATGTGTGCCTTTTCATTGCTCCTCAGAGACCCAAGTTAAACAATATTACTCAGAAAGGATTTCATTACATTCTGTACAACACTGGAATGCTCTCAGTTTCACTTTTGGTTTGGAATATCTTTGGGCAGTATACATCCCATGTGAATTTTTCATTCAGATCAGTTTCTTGGAGAAATTCCTATAATGTCTTTAATCTATTGTGCTCGGAGATGAATAAACATCTTACCCTTGCTTTCTGAATATCGACCTAATGATTTTATATTTTTTTCTTGAATATCTTATGACTATCTAGTCTTAATTTGCAGGTACCTGAGTTAACTTTCTTTCTATGTCTCAGAGGTTGTCATGATTTTGCTATGAATGTGGTTAGTTGAAAGTTAGGCTGTTGGCCACCAGAAATTGGCAGATATTCCAAGGGGAAAAGCACAATTTCCAACCCTTAAATTTTTTATTCTTTCATAGTTTATTCTGTTTTTTTTTTTTAATTCTGTGCTAGAAAGTGTCACTAATTATCAGTTTTATCTGGAAACAGGAATTAAGTATTATTTTTCTAATCTCTGTGTCATTAATGAGAAACATCCTGGCAACTGACTTAAGTAGGTCTTATGCCTCAATTAATAAATCTGGGTGGCGTCAAAACCCCAGAGTCAACTCCTAAAACATACATTTTGTTAAATCTTGATTTTAACACTAATCAAGGTTTTATTCCAGCTTAATCACTGGATTTCCTCTTTGTAGATCCTTGGGCTATCCCTTCTTGCTTTTAAATAAAGGTATATCTTAATTTTTCTGTTATAATCACTTTTAAGAATTTCCTGTGGGAAGTTATGGAACACTGCAATCAAAAGAATAGTGTCAGTCCCTGAACTTCTGGGTTTTGATATAGTTCCAATGATAAGGCTGACATAGTCACTGCAATGATTAACTGTCAACTTGAAAAAATATAAAATCACCTGAAAGATAGGCCTTTGAGCATGCGTTGGGAATTGTCTTGAGGTGGGAAGAATGGCTACTCACTGTGGGTGATGTTATTCCCTAGATAAGGGATTCTGTACTGTAGGATAATGGAGAAATCGACCTGAGTGCCAACCTGAATACACTGATTACTCTCTTCTTCAGACTATTGATGTGGAGTGAACAGCTCCTTCAATCTCCTGATGCTGTGGTTTCTGTTTTGGTTGACTATAACATGAAACTCTGGGCTAAAATAAGCCTTTACTTCTTAAGGTGATTCTCCAGAATAGTTTATCATTGCAATAGAAAATGAAACTAAGACAGTTATCATGTTCATATCTTAAAGTTTCTGTGAAGCTTTAATTAGTCAAGGAGCATATCTATGAATTAACTACTATCAACTGTTGAAGCACACAACAAAAGAGTTTATTTACTTTAGTATGGGAAGCTTTAATGCTTCCTTCAAGTTCATGTACATTGTACTACACTTTGAATCTACCCAAGCTTTTAAATCAATACTGTGAGTGTTGGGATGAGACAGATCTATTTCCTAAATAGAGGTAGAAAGTAAAGATTTAATTGTTGAGTATCAAGGCAGAGTTCCACTTCAAATAGTAAGAGAAGTAAAATCTAAATCAAGAGAGTGGGTAGGTTTTGGAAAATAATAATTGGTCTTCAACTTTTTGTTAGTGTGGATCCACTAGTAAGCATTAATTAAATGTATATCCTATTTTCTAGAAGTAGAAACTTGTCTCATATAATTTTAAATAGCAACTTGCTGTGACAAATACCAGTTGCTCCTGCACAGCAAGTAGGCTTTCTTCTTTTATTACTTCTGAAAGAATTTCTTTTACAAGCCATTCTTTGACTACTTTGAAGCTATGGCAAAAGCAAAGAGACAACCCAGATAGATAGGAATAGATCATTTTATCTCAAATAGAGATGCATACATGATTAACTGTGTCATACAGCTAGTTGATGGTTCTGACATATGCTTATATATACTGTCAGGTAGCATCATTGCTACAATTTAATATCATTTGCCTCCGAAGCCTTTTCCAAACTCATCAGGAGTTAAATACCTAAGCTAAATAATAGAGGTATTCAGAGGATGAAAGGTTAATCCTACTATTTACAGGTACAACTTTTGGAAAGTGATTAGGAATAGATAAGGTCATTAAGGTTGATCCTTATGATTCAGTCCTTATAGGAAGAGTGAGAAAGACCAGAAAGATACAGACACACATGTTATCTCTCTCTTGTCATGTGCTGTCTCAGATTTATGCTAATAGGAAGACCATGGCCATCAAAACTGTGACAGTCCATACCCTTGGTTCTTTCAAAACATGAGCTAAAACTGGTCCCTTTTCAAAAATAGTTAGCTTACCTCAGAAATCTGGCATAGTAATGACAAATGGAATAATATATCCACTCTGTGAATGTTTGGAATATTGGAATTTCTGAGCTGGAGTCTCAAGTATTCTTTGTGACAAAGTCTTGCTATGTGGGTCAGACTGGGCTAGAATTTTCCCCTTCAGCTTTTCAAGTAGTGGGAATGCTAATGCTACCAGACGATATGAAAGTTAATTTAGAAGAAGTTAATTATTCATTTCTACAAATTAAAGATGAGTTAGAATTTTGTTGTTTGGTTTGTTTCTTATGAGAGTTTTAAAAATCTCTTTAAAAGGTCACTTAATTCTAATATCTAGCAATATTAACAACATTTCATAGCTCCTGATATAAGCAGGTATTTCTACTATGGAGGGATGAGAGGTATCCTGACTGTTTGGGAAGCCAGGTTATACCTGGAGCTGGTAATACAGCTCTGATGGCCGGAGCTACAATGGAATAGTACATCTCTGGAGGAAATGGTACCCTGACTATTTGGGAAGTCAGGCTATACCTGGAGAGCTGTTAGGGCAGCTCTGATGGCTGGAGCTACAATGGGAAAGCTCAGCTCTGGAAGAAAACATATTCTTAATGTTCTGGAAGTCAGGTTATACCTGAAACTGGGGTGAAGTAAGAGATAGTCTCTCCACAGGATAAAGCAATCCTGCTCCTTTCCTGGGAAGCCATGACAATGGGTTTTCCTAGCAGTTACTTCTTTGCTTCACTCTACTAAAGGGGAAACTCCTGAATAATGTAGCAGTCTCTTCTGGCTATGTGAAAAATTGTTACCATTTTTGTTCCACTTTGCTCAGTCTCCTAAGGGAAGTCTCAGAAAGTTCTTCTCTGTGCCAGCAGATAAAAATCTTCACCAAAGACTTTTGAGAAAAAGCTATTTGGGAAGGAGGAATCCAGAAGAGTGTCTGCTTCTATGATGGTAGTAAAGAACAGCCCACAACTGATCAGATAGAGGAGCTTATAGATGTAAACGGCTGGAACAAGGAAGACCCCAGACCCAGATTTCTTGCAAGACAAAGAGAAAAGTTTTATTACACCTGTGAGTGGGCTCAAGGTAGAAAGAAGGCAGCCAAGAGACCTGAATGCTTTCAGAGTAGAATTCTTATATTGCATTCTGGATAGGGGAGAGGGAGTACATCTGGGCTTGTGAAATAGGGGGTTGCAAAGGAATGTTTGCAGTTATCTCGGGTGGTCCCGCCTGAGTAATTATGTGTGGAGAGATGTAAGTTCAGAACGTCAGGCTGACCAGGTGTGTCCCAAGAAGGAGGCAGAAAGCACATCCTGTGTGCAGTTAGGCAAGCAACCATAAATCCTGTAAACAAAGCTTTATCCGAGAATCTGAGTCTTGAGCAAACAGTCATTTGATCAATTGTCTGTTACACAAGGACTGAAACTCCATCAGCCTTGGTTAGTTTCAGGGACCTTAGGAAGGGGGCAAGGGGGTTTGGACAATTCAGGTGGGTGAGTCAAACAGGATTTTTTCTATTATTACATTCCTCCCTTTCTCTTTTGCATATCTCTAATCATAGAGAATCAAATCTCTTTGTATCTTTTCATAGTGCTGCCTCATTATCATGAGCGTCACTGTGCCTATTTGTCCCTGGAAGAAAGTTGTGAGTCTGTTTAGGACACAGGGTCTGATAGTGACTACAAGTAGTAGCACAATAAGTGGCCCTGCTAAGGTTGAGGTCAGGGTGGTTTACCATGGAAACTTGGTGTACCAGCCTTCAAACCATCCCTGTTGTTCTAATAACTTTCTTTCTCTGACCTTTAGCAGTTCTTTAAGTTTTGCCATAGAATCTCTAACCAGTCCCGTATGGTCAGCACAGAAACAGCATTCATAATCCTCCTTTGAGGAAAAGCAAATCCAAACCCCGCCTGTTTTGTAATACTACCTCTGAAAGTGAAGTTAAGGACTTTTCTAATGCCTCTACAGGTTTGAGGTCCTGAGTAATTGCTGATTCTAGTAAGGCCATTTTCTTAGGTCCTTCTACCAGGGATGCTGCCTCAGTAGGTGCTTACTCCTGCTAGTACTCAAGCTCCCAGTAGTACTGCTATTGTCAGGTTAACAGGTTCTCTTCTAAATCTGGCCTGCCCTTCGACTGTGTTTTCCAAGTCCTCATCTCCGTGATAGGTCAGACGGGGAAAAATTTTGACCATTACACAAAAATCTCTGGAATTATTAGAAACCTGAGTGGAGACACAGGGAGTTATTCCTGTGTTGCATGCCCATCTTGTTCCCTCCTCTGGAATCAGGTAGGAGTTGTTCACAACCACAGTTAAGGTATGTTGGCAGAGGTTCTTCTCTGGAATAGTTGGGGTCCCTAGGCATGTTCCTTTTCCAACTACCTCTGGAAGTGTTAACACATGGCGTTTACTCCAATCACACTTAGAGAGCTAGCGTTTTCAGTGTAGCTTCTATCAATTGCTACTCCCTCATACTAGGGGGGGCCTGCCTGTGGGCATATCCATCAAGAGTCAGTTAGGTTAGGTTGGGTATTGTTGAGGGCCTCAAACTCTCCCCTTACCAGATCTAATAGGTGCTGGCTAGTAATAGGCATTGGTTCGAATGCGAGTGTGGGGAAGGTCCCTGTCACAGTGGGTTCAGAGGAGGTCCTAGGCAGGGGTGCTGCCTCAGTAGGTTTGGGCTAGGGATCCCGTATCTATGGCCTGCCCTGATCAACTAGTACTTTGTTGGGCCCCACCAGCCCCTCTTTCCTAGATCCAAACTGAAGTCTAAGTGTGAACGTGAGACCAGTGTCATATCCTTCTTTATACAGTCTCAACCCCCACTGTCTGCCTTTAAACCTATCTTGATTGGCTTTTCCCTTAGTAGTGTAAGAGATATTTAGAAGGTTACAAGTAAATTTGCACAGGGTCCATTACCCGTCCAGCACCCCCAACAGCAAATTGAGTCAGTGGTGTCAACTTGATGGGAAGCCCTTACTACACTTATTAGGTCCGAAAAAAAGGTGGGCTTCCAGTAGGTATTCCCTGTTGTCTCACATCCCCAAGCATGGCAGTAAAAGGATTCTACTCCTCCACACCTATAAACTGTTGCCCTATTTCTGCCATCATGGGGGCACACATAGAAGGGTAGCTGCTGTAAGATTCACCTGTTCCAAGGAGCCTTGCATCTTGGGCCACTGTGTGAGGTCTTTCGCTCTCAGATTCCCTCGGGGGCACAAGAGGGTGGATGGGCAGGGTTAGTGGTGGGTATATCCCAAGAGTCTAATCCTTCTGCCAACTGGCACAGGTCAGGGTAAAGGTTAGGCCACCATGCCCACAGGGGGTGGTGGGAAGATGATATCTCCCATACCATGTCCCCAGTCCCAGATATCACCTGCCATGTCTGCTCAATCAGTTGGTGGGGATTGTTTTTTGGAGGGGTGGTGGCTCACGTGAAGTTTGAGAGGATTATCAATTTTTTCCACAGTCCATTGGTTGTCAGGAGTAGGAGCAGGCTTAAGATGAGAAGCATGGATTCATGCAGTGATGCCATCTACCTTGACTGCTGTTGGCGTAGTTAGGAGGATCAGATAAGGTCCTTTCCAGTGAGGTTCAAGGGTCCGATGTTGGTGTCTCCGGATGTAGATGAAATCTCCCACTTGGTAGCAATGTGCAGTTCCATCCCCTTCAGGTTGGTATAGGTCAGACAATTGTTTCCACAGGCTATGCTGCACTTTTGCCAATGCCTGTAATCTAACAGACAAGGGGTTGTTTGGTACATTCAGATCAGAGCTAGCTAAGTCCCATATATGAGGAAGAGTTCCAAAAAGAATTTCAAAGGAGTAAGACCGATTCGAGCAGAGGGAGTATTTCAGGCACAAAAGAAGGCATAGGGCAGGAGCATTACCCAATCTCTATGGCCAGTCTCCATGGTTAATTTGTTCAGGGTCTCCTTAATGGTTCTATTCATTCTTTCTACCTGTCCTAAGCTTTTGGGTCGGTAAGCACAATGTAGTTTCCAATCAATCCCCAATATCTTGGCTACTCTGTGACTTACCTGGCCCACAAATGCCAGTTCATTATCGGACCCTATTACCTTCGGAAGTCTGAATTGGGGAAAAATTTCTTCCATGATCTTCTTTCCTAAGATTGCAGTGGTCTTGTGTTTGATAGGGAAGGCCTCCACCCATCCTGAAAAGGTGTCTACAAAGACTACAAGGTATTTTAGTCCATATTTGGCTGGTTTTACCTCAATGAAGTTGACTTCCCAAAACTGACGAGGCCTGTTACCTCGAAGCCGGATGCCACTTGTTCCCCTGGCACTTGTTACCAACTGGCAAGCTTCACATGTGCTGACTATAGCTTTTACCAGGGTTTTCTTCTCCTGAGTAGTTAAGTCTCAGTTGTCTATCAGTTGCATCAGTTTGTCAGTTCCCAAGTGGGTGAGTTGGTGCACCATCTGGATGTAAGCTCGCACCTCTTCAGGTGGGGGCGAGGGAGATGGTGCTGGCTTGATCTCTGCTGCCAAGATGTCAGCAGTGGGCTCCATTGCTACTGCCCGAGCTTCCTCGTCTGCCCTTCGGTTGCCCCTGGCCACTGGGTCTTGGCCCTTTTGATGTCCAGGGCAATGTACTATTGCTAATTCCTGGGGGAGCAAAACTGCCTTAGAGGAGCCAGAATCTCTTCCTTATGTTTGATTTCTTTACCAGCAGAAGTCAGCAGACCTCCTTCTTTGTAGATTGCTCCATGCACATGTGCAGTGGCGAAGGCATATCTGCTATCGTGTAAATAGTAACTCACTTTCCCTTGGCCAGTTCTAGAGCTTTTGTTAGGGCCACCAGTTCAGATATTTGTGCAGAGGTCACTTCAGGGAGCCTTCATGACCAAATGACTTTTTCTTTGTCTACTACCACAGCTCCTGCCCTGCGACTTCCTTCATATAGGAAGCTGCTCCCGTCCATATACCAAATCAAATGTGAGTGAGGCAAGGGGGTGTCTTTCAAGTCTTTCTGGATTCTGACCTCCTCTGCCAGGATTTCCTGACACCGATGTAGGACTGATTCCCCTTCCTCTCTGAGTAGCAAAGTGGCTGGGTTCAGGACGACCATGGAGCCAAAAGTAATTCTGTCTTTGTCCAGCAAGAGACTTTGGTAATGGGTAATGTGAGTGTTAGTCAGCCATTGGTCTGGTGGCTGTCTGATGATGCTTTCTAAGGCATGAGGAGCAATTACAGTCAATTTTTGACCCAGGGTCAGCTTGTCTGCTTCCTTTACTAGGGAGGCTACAGCTGTGATGGCCTCCCCCAAGCAACTGCATCTAGCCACTTGGAGAGGTATGCTACTGGCCTTTTCCAGGGACTGGGTCAAAACCCCTCGAGCTATTCCCTCTCTCTCATGGATGTAGAGTGTGAACGGTTTCTCTATGTCCAGTAAGGCTAAGGCCGGGGCAGAGAGCAACATCTTTTTGATTTGGTCAAAACTCTCTTGTTGCTCTTTCCCCCATATATACTCAGTCCCATCTTTTAACAGGGGGTACATGGGGGCAGCCAAGGCAGCAAAGCCAGGTACCCATAGTCTGCAAAATCCTGCTGTCCCCAAGAATTCTCTAAGGCTCTTTCTGTTCTTTGGGGGAGGAATCTGGTTTACAGTTCTCTTCCTAGCCTCTGTCAGCCATCTCTTACCATCTCAAAGAGTGTAGCCCAGGAATGTTACTTCAGGTCGGCATATCTGGTCCTTCTTGGCAGAGGCCTGGTATCCTAGTTTTGCCAATTCAGCTATTAGCTTTTCAGTCCCCTTTTGGCACTGCTCCATGGAGGTGGCTGCAAGCAACAGGTCATCAACATACTTTAATAGAGTAACCTCGGGCATAGAGGCCCGGAAGCTCCCCAAGTCCTGATGCAAGGCCTCATCAAAGGTGGTAGGAAAGTTCTTAAACCTGTGGGCCAACTGGGTCCAGGTGAACTGTCCCGAAAACCTGCTCTCAGGGTCAGGCCACTCAAAGGCAAACAGCTCCTGGCTAGATTCATGGAGGCTCAAGCAGAAGAAGGCATCTTTCAAGTCTAGTACTGTATATCATTTTCTGTCGGGATTAAGGGTGCTGAGATTGTAGGGGTTCGGGACTGTAGGATGGATATCTACTACCCAACTGTTAACTTCTCTTAGATCTTGGACTGGCCTATAATCTCCCGTCCCAGGTTTCTTGACAGGCAGCAGGGGGGTGTTCCATTCTGATTGACAAGGTCTCAGAATCCCCTGTTCTAACAGTCTCTGAATATGGGGTTTGATTCCCTCTCTGGCTTCTTTGCTCATATAATACTGTCGGACCCATATGGGGGTGGCTATGCTTTAAGCACACTACCACAGGAGGCCTTTGTACTGCCAGCCCTGATCCGACCATTTCTGCCCATGCTTCAGGGAAGGCCTGGGGCCAGTCATCTTTTAGTCCTTGAGGGCCCAGGGGAGGCTCATACATTTTGTCCTCATCTTCAGCTGCCAGGGTTAACATGGTTACAGTGGGTTGGCTGACCAATGGGTTGGTAAACTCTACTTCCAGGCCCTGGGGGTTGAAGGTAATTCTGGCCCCAAGTTTGGTAAGTAGGTCTCTTCCTAACAACGGGGCTGGGCATTCAGGGATCACCAGGAAGGAATGTGGTACTTTACCCTTCCCAAGGTCCATGGTTCTCTTGGTGGTCCAGGCTCTGTGATGACATTCATTGGCTCTCTGGACCAGGGATCTTTTGTTTGAGAGGGTGCTCACTGGTGTCTGCAAGGCTGAATACACTACCCCTGTATCTTCCTTGAAATTAATCGGGGTCCCCTCCACATTAAAATTTACCCTGAGTTCGGGGAGGGTGTCCGAACTCCAATGTCCCTAGTCCCCTAGGGCCAGGAGACTGAGTTTCTTTTTCTTCTTAGGGCAGTCTTTGATACAATGCCCTTCTTCTTTGTAGTAGGCACACTGATTGGCCCTAAGATTCTGGTGTGAGCCTAGGTACCTGCCTTTCCCTGGCTTTTCCTGTCCATTTACTATGGTAGTCAAGATTTTTGTTAACTCTCTGTTCCTCCGTTTATCCCTCTGCTTTTCCTTCTCATCCTGCTTTTTTTTCTTCTTCCTTCCTTCCTTCCTTCCTTCCTTCCTTCCCCTCTCTCTCTCTCTCTCTCTTTCTTTCTTTCTTTCTTTCTTTCTTTCTTTCTTTCTCTCTCTCTCTTTTCCTCCCTCCCTCCCTCCCTCCCTCCCTCCCTCCCTCCCTCTCTCTCTTTCTTTCTTTCTTTCTTTCTTTCTTTCTTTCTCTCTTTTTTTCTTTCTTTCTCTTCATGCTCTCTCTCTAATCTGTTCCTTCTCTTCTGCTGTCTCCCTCTTCTAAAACACTTTCTCTGCCTCCTTAACTAGATCTCTCAGGGACATGTCCTGTAACCCATCCATCTTCTGGAGATTTCTACGAATATTGATAGCAGACTGTCCTATAAAGGCCATGGTCAGAGCCCCCTTTATATCAAAAGGAGTATACCTTCTATATGCTTCCATTAACCTTTCCAAGAACACAGAGGGGGAGTCTTCTGTCCCTTAGACTACTTCTCTTACGTTGCCCAAATTAGTGGGGCATCTTGCCTCTGCTCGGAGAACCCCCATTAAAGTCTGGCAATAAAGTAAAAGGTGCTGCCTACCATCTGAGGTGTTTAGATCCCAATGAGGCTGCCTTAAGAGAAAGGTGTCCTTGATCAAATTAGGCAATTGGGTAGGGCGGCCATCAGGGACAGGAACCAATTTCCTGGCTTCCAACAGGATCCATTCCCTCTCTTTAGAGGTGAAAAGAGTTCCTAGGAGCTGCTTGGTAGTCATCCCAGGTGGGCTGATGAGTGAATATGAGAGACTCTAGGAATCCAGTGAGCTTCACTGGATCCTCAGAGCAGGGAGGGTTACTATTTTTCCAATTATAAAGATCTGAAATTGAGAAAGGCCAGTACTGAAGGGCAGGCATTTCTCCCTCTTGCCCATCACTTATAGCTGGCCCAAAGGGCCTCAGGGGCAATGTAACTGCTACTTCTTCAGGGGGCTGAGCCCTTCGGCTGTGTGTGCCCTGTGCAGGGCCCTCCGCTGGCCTGTCAAGCCCATGTTTCATGGGAGAGGCCGAGCTTCCTCAGCCAAACCACCTGGTGGATGGGGAGGGAGACTAGAATCAAACAGAATAAGGCCAGACTGAGATTCAGGCAAGACAGGGGGAGGGAGAGGGGGATACAGGGTTGGAACAGAAGTGGAAGCTAAGGGTTCTGATAGCTTAAGAGGCAGCATCAGACAGGGAACAGGTGGGGGGGGAGTCGTGGGGGGAGCCGAAGACAGGTTGAGAGACAGAGGTTTAGGAGGAAGGAGAAATGGCTGGACCCAACTGGGAGGGTCCTCTGTCAAATCTTCCCAGACCCAAATGTAAGGCTGCTGATCTGGATGGCCATGTGGTCCTGGGCTGAAAACAACGGCCTTAACTACCTGGATGGTGTCCTTATGGAAGGTCCTTGTAGCTGGCCATCCAATGCCAAAGGTCAGCCATTCAGAAGTGCAGAAAGTCTGCCATTTACCTTTCTTAACAATGAGAGATAAGTTATTAGCCCAGTCTGAGACTTCAGACCAGTGGGAGAGGGTAAGTGAGAGTGGGGTCAAAGATTTCTGACCCATTTCAACAACAAGGAGGCAGAGTCCAATGAAACAGACAGACACTCAGACAAAGCCTGCAGCAGACAGGGCCACACAGACAAAGCTGGCAGCAGGCAGGGACACACAGATAAAGCTGGCAGCAGGCAGACAAAGCCGGCAGCAGACAGAGACAAAGCCGGCAGTACTGTGAAATAGCACAGTGAAAGTAAAAATATTTCTAATGGTCCGGACCTGTGAGTTCATTCAGAAACTGGCACTGATATATTGCAGAATCTGTCCATGACAGAAGATGGGCTTCCAAGCTTTTGGTTGTCCTGACCACCCTGAGACGTCTCTCGGGGGTTGTGGCCTGTGGCTTCCGAACACATCTGTCAGCTGCATCCAGGGAGGGCTCACGCCCATCCCCAGCAGCCACAGCCAGTTTTACTCATCAACAGAGAACAGAGTGGTCCACGGGGATCTTTATAATCTCAGTGGGACCTCCAAGATGTAAACAGCTGGAACAAAGAAGACCCCAGACCCAGATTTCTTGCAAGACAAAGAGAAAAGTTTTATTACACCCGTGAGTGGGCTTGAGGCAGAAAGAAGGCAGCCAAGAGCCCTGAATGCTTTCAGGGTAGAATTCTTATACCACACTCTGTATAGGGGAGGGGGAGTACATCTAGGCTTATGAGATGGGGGGTTGCAAAGGAATGTTTGCAGTTATCTTGGGTGGTCCCGCCTGAGCAATTACATGTGGAGAGGTGTAAGTTCAGAAGGTCAGGCTGACCAGGTGTGTTCCAAGAAGGAGGCAGGAAGCACGTCCTGTGTGCAGTTAGGCAAGCAATCATAAATCCTGTAAACAAATCTTTATCCAAGAATCTGAGTCTTGAGCAAAAAGTCATTTGATCAAATGTCTGTCACACAGGGACTGAAACTCCATCAGCCTCAGCCAGTTTTAGAGACCTCAGGAAGGGGGCAGTGGGGGTCTAGACAATTCAGGTGGGAAAGAGTCAAACAGGATTTTTTCTATTATTACATATAGGGGTACTTATTGGCAAAATTTCTCCAGGCATACTCTAGAATTGGTTAGTTTTTTCAGCTCAGGAATTGGTCAGTTTTTTTGTCAGGGGCAGAGATGGCTCTGATTTCAGAGCCACGCTGTTTCTTTTACTGCCCTATTTAGCTTTTAGACTTTACTTCTAAGGCCAGGGCATATTTCTTCCACTGGCTCTGATTCTAGGAATCAAGTGTGTTCTTTTGTACTAGTTTCAGAGTCAGGGCATGTTTCTTTGGTTCTGGGTTAAGGAATAAAGTATTTCTTTCACTGGTTTGGGTCTCAGATCCAGGCTGTGGATTTTTGGTTTTTGTTGTTGATGTTATTTTTACCTAGCTCTGGTTTTAGTATTTCCTTGGAGAGCCCCTTTCTCTACACTTGAGGGCCAGGTGATAGCTACAGGAAACAAACCAGATCTGGTACCATGAAGAATAGAGGGGAAGCCAATAACAGGGGATGGACTCCAGTTCTGGGTCTGTCTGGTCTTGCTGCTTCTGTCTATGGATGTGAGTATAGTCTTGGTGTCATTGATCCCATTTGATCCCATTGAGCCCCTCTACTGGGCTGTCAGAGAGCATAAGTAGGTAGCTGTTGGCAACAGCATCAAACAAGTGCTGGAGTGTTCTTCTATAAAAGCACTTACTACAGGCAATCATGAAACTCCTGGAAAACAGCCACATGAGAACTGATGCAGCTCAGTGTAACATTTGGAGTATGAAGAAGTGTCATGGAAGGCTATCTTGGAGAGACATGGCACACCTACACATCTACTCAGCAGAGAGAGAGCACCCCGGTTGGCCTGGTGAGATTCTTTGGGTTTCTTCAAGAAGTACAGTACTTGAAAGAGTAGAGAGGACTTCTGAGTCACACCATTGAAACCACATACATGGATGATGGTCCAGCCAGCATCGCTGGAGCTCTCTTGGATGCCTGCAAGTTATTCAGGTAGCTCTGTTGGGAAGTCTCTTCCTGTGGCAGTTGTTTACTGCTTCTCTAGCATTGGGGGTGAGGCCACTGTAAATCTAAGTTCCAGCTTTTCCCGAACACAGGTAATTTGTTTACTTTCTGAGTATTATGAGCCTCCCTGCTTCTACCTAGATGGGGTGTTTCAATTTAGAGGAAATTGCTCCACAACAGGGAGAGATGAGAAAACAAAATCCACATGGCCTGTTCTAAGGAAGTTCAGTAAGAGAAGGTAACAATGAAAAAAAGTCACAAAGTATATTTAACCCAGAAAGATTATGCTTAGTGTTCTCCATTCTAAGCTATACTTTACAAATCTGCAAACATTTTCTATTAAGGACCTGATGACAAATATTTTTTTGCTTTGTTGTTTTTGTTTTTGAAAGTTTATAAACTCTTTTATAAACATTCAACTCTGCTACTATAGTGTGAAACCAGACATAAACCATAAATATATGATGGACATGGCTATGTTACAGTAAAACTTTGTTAACAAAATTAGATGGTAGGCAAAGTTGGTCTGCTGAGGATAGTGTAGAAATGCATGCTCTCAGGTGCTAGGAAAACAGATATGTAGCATCTCTTCTGTACTACACACTGTCCATAATCTGGAAATATAAAGAAGCCAAAAAGCCCTGCTTTAGGATTTTAGAGTTTCTTTCTCTCATTTCTCTCTTCTGTCTTGTTACAATCACCATCACCACTAGTCCTCTGCATTGAGTGTCATTAAAAGGCCAGACACTGTTCTTGGAGCTTTAGTAGTATTATTATTAAACTTGAGACAGTCATGCAACAGAGGTAATGCTATCCCCATTTTATTGTTTAAATAAATTAAATAAATAAATTACTTCTCCAAATTTCTGGAGTTCAGGGGTCCTACAACTACATGTATTCCCACTCTTATTTTAAAGCACTCAATTATTGTAAAGAAGATTGTGGATTCAGGAGGTGAAATCCAGAGACATGTTTCTTTTTATTCTGAGGTTTAACAGCCTAACCCTACCTGACTCTGCTAACTATATATTTTATGCTGAATTAAGATTCAAACTGATCTTCCCACCTGAGCCATGCCCACCTGGGAAATATATATATAATTTAAGTTGGAATCATTGAAGTATTTAAATAATGAAGTCTATGATAATTAACTTAGTTAATAGAGGTACACTTTCTACTTGTACATACGGAACATAGTGCATACAGAAGAAACATTCATCTTAGACTCAACTGGTTCTATCTGTTCAAGATATATAAACACCATATCAATAGGAGGGAAGGTGGGTTATGGAGTGATGTATCTGATCCAAACCAGAGCTATCTAGACAGAAAAATAACACAAACTTTTAAAAAAAATTATAGGTTTTATATTGTTAGTTCTTACCACTTCCCTCATTGCCATGGGGATCTCTGTGGAGTGAACAGGACTGATCCAGAGGTCAGGAACTAAGTATACAAACCTTGGAAACAAGAAGGTACAGAGTAAAAACTTTTGGGTTGAGTCAGACAATCCTAACGCTCTTATTCTATACAGTCATTGAATGTGGAGGAAGCATAAGGATTGAAGGGCCACAGAGGAGATCTCAAGAGTTAGTGAATGAGGCCATAGGAAACTATGCTGAGTGTTTGGGCAGAGGGCAAATAGCTAGTTAGTTATAAGGACCAATGAGGATATGTTCAGAAAGAGACTGGTGGTCAGGGACCACAGTGTTCTTCTAGGTCAGACTGCTGGAGGTTGCTGAGTAAAAAAGATGTATGAGAGAGAAGAAAAAGAGACTCACAGATAACTTTGGAGTGCCTCCATGGAACTTAACTATGGCACATGCTTTGCCTTCAATCAGAACCAAGTGAAGCTAATAACCTCTGGCCATGTATGCAAACATTTTCCTGGCCTGCTCTATATGACTCTGAAACTGCTAATGAGATTTCATAGAGGGTTGTAAGGGATCATTAATATATATTTCTTTTTTACAAATTCAGGTTTTAAGTAGTTAACAGGGATGTCCCTTACAGCTCTATGTTAACCAAAGCCAATTATGAGCTGCCATTTAGAAAATGGACAGAAACCACTATGATTTCTCAGGTTCCATGGACAACAGGGGTGCTTCTCTAGAGTTAACTTCACTGTTTGTTTCCCTTTGAGTTGTATTGTTTGTTAGTGTACATATACACACTCATCATATGTGTGTGCTTGTGTATATGTGCATGAACATATGTGTATGTGGAGGCCAGAGTTCAACATTGGATATCTTTTTCACTTGCTTCTCCACCTTAGTTTATGAAACGGGGTATCTAGTGTATCCTAGAGCTCACTGGCTTGGTAAGACTGATTGGCCAGCAAGCCCTAGGTGGCCTCCTGTTGTTTCTGTTTCTGAAGAGTTGAGATAATAGGAACATGTTACTTGACATGACTTTTAACCTAGGTCCTAGGGATTAAACTCAGGTCCTCCTGTTTGTTTATCATGCACTTTACTTTACTGACTGATCCATCTGCTCGGTCCCTTAACAAAATACTTCTTGAGTTACCAGGATGTTGCTAGCCACTAGAGAATATACAAGTGGTGATCTGATTAATAAGAATAAGAATTATAATATTAGACACTTATTAACATGTACCATATCTTTAAAATTGATGAGAATTTAACATAAACATTTTCTCTAATCCTATAAGTTAGTATAAGGTATCAACACATTTGTTTTCTACATAAGGATTTTGAGATGGAGGAACAAAACCTAGGTCCTTGGAGGCTTACTAAGCAGAGGCTTGTCTTAATTTCCTTGACTGTTGCTATCATAAAATACCCTCACAAAATCAACTCCAAAGAAAAAGGGCCAATTTCAGTTATTAGTTCAAAGGTGTAGTCCATCATGGTAGGGAAGATAAGGCAATGGGGTCACATCAGATTTATAACTGGGAAGCAGAAAGCATGAATGCATTATGCTTACCTATCTCCCTCCTTTTTATATAATCTATGGAGGATTTTTTCACCTAATTAATCTAATTCTAACCAAAGGGAGAACAGAGTTCTGTTTTACAAGTGATTCTAGATTTCATCACATTGACAATTGAGATTAACCTTCTCTGTTATCTTTTAGGAGCCTATTATTATTCAATGAAGGGGAGAGGAAGATAGGGAGAAGGGAAGAGGAATTGGGATAAGTAGATGGAGGGAAAACTTTAATCAAGATATTTTGTATGAGAAAATAACCTATTTTTGATAAAAGAAAAACAGAGATTAACCATCTCGTGGCCCAAGTTCACAGACAAATTAATAGTGCATCTTAGCCTAAATCTGAAAATGCACAATATTCATAGTTCATATTTACTATAAGCTCTTAATATACAGATACTATTGTTTTAGTTTTTCAATATAAGGTCTTTCTCTCTTTTTCGCGGTCTCCCTCCCTTCCTCTCTCTCCCCATACAACACACAGCACTATGAGTTTGTAACGTTTTCAACCCATTTTTCCAGAGAATACTTACAAGAAACTTGTTTAATGTTAAATAACTAGTCAGAAGAGAAACAGATGCAAGCCTAGATGCCAAATTAATCTAACTAATGATCTATTCATGTGTGTACTATTCTTAGCAAAGATACTTATCTGAGAGTACAATACCATGGATACAGTATGGCGGTTTACAGCAGAACAGTGGATAGCAGGTTAGAAATACACTCTTTGTCCCACAACAGCTTCAGCTTGTTTTGTATTGTTCACTCTATTTTCAGAGATTAAAATATTGCCTGTCAGAAAATAAACTGTCAATAAATAATTGTTGCAAACATGCTAAACTATCTAGCTACCATTCTTGTTGGTGAGGAAAAGATAAAGAGCCATCTTGAATCCAAATGTCTGAAGGACGTCAGATAAGAACAAGGAACATAGTATACTGAGAAGTAAAGAAGGGTCAGAGAAGTTCTCCAACTTACATCATGAATTAGAAAAAGGATGCACTGTAAGCCAGAATCCCTAGCATAGGGCAGTTGTCTTGAAGAATCTAAGGGAAGGAAGCACATGTAGAGGAGATGGTAGTGTACAGGTCAACACTCAGGCCAAAGTCTCATCCATGGAGGTGGAAACCTGGTGTAGAATGATTCTATAGCATGTGCTGAGTTTCTTCCATGAGGTTTAAAAAAGGTTAGCATTTTTAAAAAGGGAACAAGGAGGATGCCTTAGAAAATGGAGAGGTTGATTCTGACCATGGCAAAGTGTTTCAAGCATTGTTCAGTATCAACAACAGACTCTGTAGAGTTCTATCTCAGGACTCAGCTGCACAAGAAACAACCTAAATGTGTGCTTCAAGGAAGTATGCCTTAAAATTGTACAAACTTGCCAAGGGTCACCGTGTAAGAAAGAGAGGCCAGATATAGGTCCTGTAGCCTGATTCCAAGCTTGTGTTCTTAATCATTGTGAGATCCATTCATCACTTCTCAGTGCTTCCTGCTGGCTTTGTCTCCCATCTTGTTCCTCACATGAGCATATTTGTAATTAGGCCCTGAATCTCTGCTATGATTCTTATCTGCAACTTATGTGAGGTTATCATATTTGCAGATTTTGTTATTGCCTCTGTTGGTCTTTGATATATGTATGTATGTATGTATGTATGTATGTATGTATGTATGTATGTATGTATGTAATGTATATGTGTGTGTATATATATCTCAATCTTCTTGTCTCTGACACTCCAGTGCTGAGATTGGAAGTGTGTACCACTGTAACTGGCTTCTGTTATATAGGTCCTAGGGCTTGAACCCAGGTCCTTGTGCTTGCAAGACAAGTCTTCATGAATTGTACCATCACTTCCTTCCTTTTGCAGTTTTTTTTACAAAGTCAAACAGACATCTCTTGTGATATCAGATCTGTCTCTTATCTACTGTGTCAGCACACGCTTTTCTTCATATTTTTATTTGTAATTCTCCTACAGCACTGATCTTATTTTACTTTTTATTACCCAATTAATTGCATATTGCTTTTTGGTCCAATGGGGCACTTTAAGGAAGAATGGCTCTCTTTACCTTGGTGTCCCCATGACACAAATTGGCACATTGTTTTCAACATAGCATGGGATCAATAACTCTTGTTAAATTGAAATAATACAGAAACAAGATGTATTTCTCTTTATCTCTTTCTTCAAAACTTCTCTTTGGAGAGTCCTCTCTTGATAGACTCCATGTTTACATAAAATTTAAGAGAGAATCTAAAAGCATGTTTTGATCAAATAAGAAATGTTCAGTGAAGAGTGGAAAGCCATATATATCTCAACATATATATACATATGTGTATATATATAATTGTGTGTGTGCATATTCACAGGTATAACAAAAAACAAGATATTTTATAAACAAGTGGAGAAAAGCATATATATTCACAAGAAATAATGGTAAAACATAGATTTATATATGACTCATATATATATATATACACACATTATATAACATTCTAGGTGTATATTTATGAAAGAATGAAGAACCCAAAATGGAAACAAAAGAGTTTATACTCTACTACTATCAGTGAAGAAATAAGGCAAGGAGCTAAATATCTTTGAATGTACCTTGATTAATATGCTTGAATCTGATACCTGGAAAATATTTTATATAATTATCAAGCAAAATCAAATTTACAAACTATTACTTCCAAATATGAAATCAGAGTAAGAAATATGAATTTAATTATATGATTAATGTTTTAATGTTATTGTGGCTCAAGCAAATAGATGGCTATTTAAATGATCTCAAAACACAAAACTCAAACTACATCTCAGTGGGATGTACACTATGAATCAAAATATCTTTCAATCAGTTTTAAACACTTCAACAATTGGTGCTAATGTAATGTTGATGGTTGGTGATGCCAAGAGTTTTCTGACCACCATGTGGTGAATATATGAGTACTGACCTCACTGAGAAGCACATATTCTTATACATTTATGAGAAGATCGTGTTGAGAAAAGAATATGGAGAAATTATAATAAAATAGTTACATGAAAATCTTGAACTGAACATAGGAATCATTTCAAAGTGAATTTAAATTAATTTTTTTCATTCCATATAACTAGTGAGCTTTAGATACAAGGACCCTAGCAACCACAATGTGGTCTCAAAAAATAAGCACAAACAACAAAAAACAAACAAACAACAACAACAAAACCTCGTCTTGCTTGTACCTGTGCAGCATAACTCCAATTGCCTGTCTTTTCCTTGTCACCAAATCTCATTCCACACCTCCGGCAAAAGCCCCTTACCCTCACCTTAGAGCAGTCTAGCTACCCGAAAACCAGGTAATTCGATCTCGATCCCCACTGGCCATGCCTTGCCTGTGCCCATTCACAGTATATTTGCACAATGGAGTACTCAGCTGTTAAAAACAGTGATATCATTAAATCTTCAGGCAAATGGATGAACTTGAAAAAAAATCATCCCGAGTGAGGTGACTCACACCCAGAAAGACAATCATGGTATGTACTCACTGATAGCTGGATATTAGCTGTAAACTAAAGGATAACCATGCCAGAATACATAGATCCAGAGAATATAAGGAGGGTTCAATGAGGTGGGTGGAGCTGGATGTTCCTAAGAATGGAGAATAGAATAGACAATTCAGATGGACTGGGAGAAGATGGGGATAGAAAGAGGAAGGGTAAGTAAGGTAAGGGGATGAAAGAGGAGAGTACTGGAAGAGACTACTGTAAAGGGGGAGCATTTCAGGGTGATGTAGAAACCTAGTTCAATGTAAACTTCCAGGAATTTACAGGGGTGACTCTAGCTAAGACTCCTAGCAATAGGAAACATAGCCTGAACTGGCCATCTCCTGTAAACATGTGAGACTTTTAGTGGAGGGATTAGGACACCATCTCAGCCATAATTTTCATTTTATAATCTGTTCTGCTTACAAGATATACTGGGGTAAAGTTAGTGCAGAAATTGTGGGAGAGGTCAACCACTGACTAGTCTAATTTGAGACTCATGACACAAGAAGGAGCCTATCCTTGGCTCTTTCTGGAGTCTGGATAGCTCAAAATCATAAAAATAACACCAATACAAGAAAACAGAGGCTTCTTGGGGGGAATATCTGAGTCCATATCTAGAACAAAGGAGCAAGTAAATCTGAATCCATGTTCCAGAAACTCAGAAATCCATTGTACCTATGTGGGACATACATCAAAAACATGGCACCCAAGTCATTGGCTATAAGAGAATAGTAACTATAAGAAATGTTTAACTCTATTCTTATAATGACTTTAAAGAACAATTTTAAGTCTAGCCATGGTAAAGCCTGCTCTAATTAGCTAGAAAATGAAGTAAACATAGAGGCAAAATCAATTTCCAGGCCATGGACAGTAAGTAGTGATGATTGAGCTCTTGAAACCTGATGACAGTTATGGTGGCCCAGTCTTATAAATCTATTATTTGGGAGGAAAGACAGGAGAACTACCACAAATTTGAAGGAAGCTTACATTATGCAGTAAGTTCCAGGCTAGCCCAGGCTACAGAGTAAGACACTGTTTCAGGAAAAGAAAGAACTAAGTAATGATCCTAAATCTTAGATCTTGGCCTGACAGTCTTGCTAAGTTAGAACAAAGAACAGAATCTGAAAAGTTGAAATATATGTAAATTGTAGAGCAGAGAACCATGGTAGAGAGAAGTGTGATTAGACAAAGAGCCAACAATCTTCACACAGGTTTCCTTGAGCCTATGGCTAAATGCTACCTCATCATTGCATTACACAAATATGTAATGCAGAGCACATAACTATGAGAAATTCCAGGACACTGGAAAGTACATAAGCCCTGGTCCTACATGGGTGTGGAAGCATGAAAGCTCTGATCTGACTGAATGAAAGAATTCTTGTAGAACATCAGCATTCTACCATGACAGTAGTAGGGTCGAGTATCCCAGATGAAAGTTTTAAAACAAACTGAAACAAGACCAAGCAGCTACCCATGGACTTAAATTACTTGCTTACTGTGGTGCCTGACACACATTCAGAGTGAGTGACAAATGTTTTTGTTACTTGATGCCTAAGACTACTCTATGCTTGACAGCCCTCACTGCCTATGAGATTTAGGTGTGGAAATTTGTATGGCAGGTAAAATTCTTGGCTGGTATAATGGCTGAGCACTACTTCCAGGTCCTCAGAATGAAAGACTTTTTAAATTTTTACTTAGCAATTTAATGAATCTATATCACCTGCTTCATTGCTTTATAGTCATAATTATGTTGTGGAATTCCCATATATTTTATTAATGGTTATTTATAGGTGTTACCACTCAATGCATAGGCAGTGAAGGCTGTTCAGCATAGAGTCATCTTAGGCATCAAGTAACAAAAACCCTTGTCACTCACTCTGAATATGTGCCACAGTAAGGTACCACAGTAAGCAGGTAACATATGGTGGCTTATGGAACTATCCCCTACACACGAGTGCTACCCATATCTAAGCCATATCACATGATATTGAGCACAAAAGTAAGAGAAATTTTAGTTGTGGTGTTGAGATTTGAATCCAGATAGTCTTACTCCAAGATATGAGCTATTAACCACTCTCTTATTCACACACCCAAGCCACTATAGATAGAAGATGTAGTTAACAAGTCTTAAGGTTTCCAAATCAGAATGTATATAATTGATATCCATGGTTTGTATGTACCTGTTTTACATGGCTATAAATAAAAGCCAGTTAGAAGCAGTGCATTTTTTAAACATTCCTAGTGAGTGGATCTACTGTTCTAGAAGAACTCAAAGGATCTTATCTGGGCTTCTGTATGTTTGCATTCTGGTTTTTGGTTTTTAGCTTTGGTTTGTAGCTGAAATCTAACTCGTTTGAAGTGCTTCATTTAGACATTTGATAGTTTGCTGGCTGGGAACAAATAGAGGTAACTGTATCTAGGCAGGCTAAGTCTTCTTACATAGGATCTAACCTAGGCTTATTTAAAATATGACAGGCTTCAAGAGGTTCATTTAGGAAGTCTCTTTGATCATGTCTACAATGTACCACCATGTGTCTGCTGCAAAACTCTTCCTATTACACTGTAGTTCCACTGCAAAATATGCTTCTTATCCCAATTTTAACTCTTCTAAAATACCATTTAATAATGGTGTATAGACTAAAGTCTTGGATTCCCTGATTTACACTGGGCTCAAATGCATGCAAGACTATTGAATATGGTTCTTTGAACTTGGTAATTCTTCTATGGAGAGCTTGAACTTTAAAAGAGGTGTATGATCCAGAAACACTCAAAAATTAGTGGCAAAACAGGGGAAGGGCAGAGTCCATCATTTTCAGTAGTCTGTTATTCTGTTTGTTTGCTTGTTTGTTTTTATCAAAATATTCCCTTCCATAAGAAATATCTCTGATATTAACAGCTAAGAACTAGTTTCTGCTTTATTTGTTCTTCTATGAAGTTCAAAATACCAAAAAGTCTTTTTGTTATTCAAGCCAAAGCAGGATCATCCAGTTAAAATATGTGGCTGTCTTCCAAGTTCTTCTACAATTCATGAAGTTTCTGTGCATCCAGTTATGGATCCACTTAATTTCATAAGCTCTTATTTCTCCTCTGGAATAACCCCTGTAAGCGTTTTATGTATATAGGCACTCTGTTTGTGTGTATGACTGGGCATCACATGCATTCCTGGTGCTTGCTCATAGAGAACAGAAGAGGGGCTCAATTCTCCAGGGACTAGAGTTACAAAAGGTTGTGAGCTGCCATATGGATCCACCTGTGCTCTCTGCATCCAGTGACCTTAATTGTTAAGCCACTCTAAGATTTTTATGAGCACTGTCATCTAGTTAAGAATGTTTGATAGTCAGTTCATTAAGTCTTTCAGGGATCTTATAAAATACCTCAGGGGTACATGTTTTATTTAAGAGATTCTTAAGGCTTTTACTCTGAGAATTTTCTACTGGTGCAAGATCTGGGATTTAAAAAAAACATATTTATGGAGCTAGAGAGATGACCCATTGTTTGCAGCACTTGCTGCTGTTGTAGAGGACCTGGGTTTGATTCCGAACACCATCCCTCTCTTTCTCTTCTCATCCACCATGAGATAAAAAACCTCATTGGTAACACTCTAGTACCATGAGCCAAAATAAAATAAAATAGATAGCTCCTCTTCAAATTGTTTGTCTCAGATATTTGGTTATAGCAAAACAAAATTTATCTACAAGTCACTTGCAAATAATTTTCCATGGTCAAAAGACATCAGTATCACCCAGTTTATCACAGAAGGCAGGATCACAGACTGATCTACCAGGTCTTCACAGCTTGGATTTCTCATTTCTTCCATGCTCTTTTATCCTTTCTCCTTTGGTTCACTGCATCTGTATAGATCATTGAGGTTCTCTTGGACTTTTCTTATTCCCTGCTCCCAACATTGATTCACATGTTTTAGACTTTTGTGGCAGCATAACTCTTTTTGTGTTTCAGTTTCTGAAAACAGACCTTTCCATGTCCAGACTGCCTGGTCCAAAATAACCAACTTAGGGGCTGAAGATGAATTATAAATGCTTAGCCAATAGCTCAGGCTTATTACTTAGTAGCTCTTAAATTTTAAGTTAACTTGTATTTCTATTTATGATTTGGCACATGGTGGCACCTTTATCAGCATGGCATATTTATCTCCTGTTTTCTCTGAGTCTGGCTGGCAACTCCTGTCTCCACCCTTCTGCTTCCCATTAACCTTAGTTTCATCACTCTGTATATACTTTCTACCTGGGTACTGACCTTATTAAACCAATTCAAGTGACGAATCTTTACAATGTACAAGAGGATTATTCCACATCAAATTTCTGCACTTTTTAGATTATACTGTGTAATAAATTAACAATCAATTTTAAAATGTACTACTTTAGACCTCTATCTGTTTAACTTTCATCTAATTCTATGTTCAGCCAATCCTTTTGGTTTGGGTCAGCTTGATTAACCTTTGCTGGCTTAGCTCACAAGCTTGTTGGTGATTGACAGGAGTATTTACATTTAGACCTTCAACACCTGAAGGTAGGTAGATTGCCAGTCTGTCAGTTGGGGCAACAAAGATCACTGAATAGTGTCTAATTATATAACATTTCAAAACAGGTTTCTTTGTATAATAAATAAATGTTTTAGGGATACACAATACAAGCCCCAATATACAAATATTTTTGAAGCCCTACCTCGATCCATTTGTTTTGTGATTTTTGTTCCATTGCTCAACTGAGTTATATGACAAAGCTCAGAGGAAGTGAAGTGGAGAGTATCCAAACCCGATTATAGGGAGATTAACTGGGTTGCCTTTTTTTAAATTCAGCAATATGAGGAGGTTTATTTAAAACCTCATGTGAAGGGCATTGTCACTGTAAAAGATTTATCTCAACCCCTGCATTGGGGCAGACAGCTCCAAGGAAACTAATACATCGAAGTCATGTTCCAGTGTTGAACAGATGGGAGCACTTAATCTTTAGATATATTATAAAAAACAATGAAGTTGCATGATTTTTGAACTTATGGACATAAACTTTTTAAGTCAATACTCCATTCAAGATACCTCGAGGAATGCCCAGTCTAAAATAGCCAATGTACATAGTTAATTTTTATGTTTTCAGAATATCTGCAAGTTAGAGGTTTACAAGGAGAAGTTTACATTTCTTCATTAAAAGACTATGATCGACATGGACAGTGAATGGATTGGGAACATTTTCCAGTGAAGGTAATAGTACAATCTCTTGCTGTCCAAATTGAGTTTGGAAATGCATCCACTCAGTGATAGCATAGCATAAGTAGAAAATACACTCAAACTCTACTGCAAATATAATGGAAATAAAATGTATTTTAAAGTTAAGGTACTACACCAAGATACTATATAGATTATAAATATTGATTTTTTTAGGTAAATGTATTTTCTTTTCTAAATAAATGTAAAGCTTGAGAACTAATTCGTACACAGAAGAGGGTGCTAAATCATGACAATCTGTTCCTTTCCTAAACAATGGGATGTCTAACTATTTCTCTTCCAAATCATTTTATGCTCAATTGTCCATCTTGGGCAATGGCACCTTCAACCAGTCCTCTTCCAGACCTAGCCAGGTTAACATTTTCTTACCCTCTATTACACTGCCTTTCCTATGCTTGAGCACACAGGAACCAGAAAATTGTTTTAAGCAAAATTTGGATTTTATTGATATTATAGTTTGATAGTCTTCATTTTACATGCTAATGTTTTTAAATATGTAAGGTCTTTATTTGTGAAATGGATATCATTTATGGCATCCTTATTGTGCCCAGGGAGTACTCCATAGCTTCATAAATAGTGGCTTGTTTATTTTTCATAGAAACAGTATAGGTAGATTATAAAATATATCTAAATGTGTATGTACATTTATCATCATATGTTTGTATATAGTATATGGAGGATGTATATCAGCTTTCATGCAATGGGCTTTGATTGTCCTACAATGGGTGTCTGCACACTAGAGAGGTTGGAACTTGGTAGCTGCTCAGCCTAAGAGCTTACATTCTTCAGCATCTCAATCCAGTCCTGAAAGCTTAGAAGCTCCTTTCAGAGTTGAGGTGATTTTGAGCTGCTATTGAGTTCATGGTGTAGTGCTAAAGAAGCTGGGATCTCTGTCAGCAAAGGCCCTCTGTAGTTTAGAAGTATTCACAATGAGGAAGCAAAGGCACATGTAGGCACTTTTTATACCAGGGCAATATATTGGAAGGCACTATCTATTTAAGGACAAGTAGTCATACCTCAGTTATTCTTCTCTAGAAATGGTCTTCATAGACACACCCAGATGTATGTTTCTTAGGTAATTCTAAATCTCAACAGGTTGACAACTAAAACCAACCATCACAATAGACAATAGTTTTCCATTTTGTGATGTTAACTACACACAGCTTAACTTTATAAGTTTACCATACTAAGTGTACTTGTTAGTGCCATAAAGAGCATTCACATTGCTATACAATATTCAGCAGCTGCACAGAATGTCAGTCTGGCACTGTACATCAAGTGATAAATGCCGCTTTCCTCCACGATGGCCCCGTCATCTATCGTTCTTCTTTCTGTCTCTAGGAATTTGGCTATTCATCATATAAATGAAATTCCACACCTCTTGAGACTGGCTCATTTCATTAATTTTAATATTTTCAGATTTTGTTTACGTTGTAATATGTGCTGAATTTCTTTCCCTTTCATGCCTAAATACTATTTTATTCTCAACTGCACTTTGGACTGTTGTGACTAATTCTGAGTGTGGGTGTATAAGTGACTGTTCAAATTCTTGCAGAAGAACTGAATCACATAGGGATCCATGCTTCGTGTTCTAATGCTTTCGGGAGTTGGCATATTGTTATGCTTCCATGTTGCAGATGAGAAAAATGAAAGCAAAGAGAACATGTGATTTTATACACTCCCAAAGCCAATAATTGATAGTGCTGGGATTTGAACTCCTGGAGAGTTGGGCCACAAATTAAATTTGTCCTCTTTAACAATTTTTAATGTAAAAAATGTAAAGTAAATAATTATGAGTTTGCACTTTTTCTTTTGTGTTGAACCCAGAGTGTGGTATGAAGACCAGAGACGCAGTATTATCTGAGCACTTGATAGGATCAATGAACTGGCCCACCTTGGAACTCCTTGCCCTCCTTGGGGAGGGGATGGGGGGAATGGGGTGGGGGTAGGCTGTGGGAGGACTGGGAGGGATTGGGAGGGGAAAGGGAGGGTGAAGAGGGGGATACATGGAGAAAAATCTTTTAAATAAAAAATATTTCATTAAAAAATAATCTCAGGGGTGGAGCCCAAGATAAGTTCTGGTTTCTATAAACCTCTCACATACTACTCAGAAAGAGGAATGAAGTGTTTGTATATGGTGTGTCAAAGGTAAACATCCTCCAAGACATCACTATGTAAAAACAAATGAGATCCAAGAGACCACAGACTATGTGAATACATTTATAATAAATGTGTAGAACAAATGATTCACAGAGACAAAAAATCAATTTCTGGCTGCCTGGGATGGGGATTGGGGTAGTCACGAATCATAGCTGTGAATGTATGTGGCTTATCTTACTGAGGAAGTTCCTAACTGTTCTAAATATGATTTATGATGCCAATCACTAAGTTAATAATAGCACTAAGTCTTATACTTTAAAACTGGAAAATTTTATGATATGTAAACTATAGCTCAATAAATTGAGCAAGAAATTTAAAAATTATTTTTCGAAGTAATTCGGATGCTTCTGACATTGAAATGGTAGTATTTCCCAAATGAATTAAAATAATCACAAGTCACTTGAAATGCTTGGGAAATAACTAAGTACCATGCAAAATGTTTTCATTATAGAGTGTGTTTGAGAAGCACTGATGATAACTTAAAATAGTTGTTCTTGTGCTGGGATGATTGGTCAGTGTGTAAAGTGCTTACTAAACAAACATAAGGATCTCAATTTACATCCCTAGCACTCAAACAAAAGCCAGGCAAGGTGGCACAGATCTGTAAGCCCTAGTCCTGAAGGGGAGAAGTAGAGAGAAAAGCATCACTACTGCTAATTGGCTAACCAGCCTTAGTTCCAAGTTCAGACAGAGGATTTGTCTTTAAAAAAATAAGGTGGAAAATAATTGAGGACATTGACCTCTGATCTACAAACTAGCACATGGGAAAAAAAATCCAGTTTGTTCTATGCTTTGGACATACAGTAAGACCAAAGGAATTTTTAAAAATACAGTCACCCAAACAAAGTCTCATCTAATCATTTGAGGTATTAGAAGGGAATTCCAGTCTACAGCCAAGCTGAAGACTGCTGCTAATGGCTATGTCTGTTTAATCTGCCAGCCCTTGTGTCCACCAACCCAAAAAGAATGTGGTCTAATCCTTACCCATGGTTGTTTAAATTCCAGCTGTCACATTGATCCTTCAAGAAATAGGATGGAGGGAAAAACACAGGAGAGAAATGTCCTTGCATTTTCTTGACAAGGTCTTGAATCTCATTCTCTCTTCTTCTTCTTGCATCTTTATCAGATAGACACTGGAGTGACTTTTTCTATCTGCAAGAGAGATAAAGAAAATACAGCTAGTACCTGGATAGCTTTACTCGTGATTGAGCACAGTCATTAAAGGAGAAGTGCAGAAAACCTGGAACCAACAAGAAGGCTCACTGCTAGGTGGTCACTTTAATTCATCTTCTTGGATAATAAAGATTTAGATAAAGTTGCTACATAAAATGTATATTGCCCATCTAATTTGAATTTCAGATGAACTGTATTTTAAAGAATAATTTTGTTCTATGTTAGATAGGGCACATTTAGGATTGACATGTTCATTGTTTACAGGATGTTCAAGTTCAGCCCAAATTCCTGTATTTTCATTTGCTAAGTTGACAGTTGTGTCATTTTCTAAAGGCATCTGATAATTACAGAAGCTGACTCAAACCAGGGCCTTTTAAACTCTGGAGTCAACTACCCTCCTATGAATGGTAGTTGACCATTCTCTACACCCCTTGGCATGAATTCACACTCCCTTATCTTTGTCTTGAAGTCTTCTTTCTATATCAGTGGTTTTCAACCTTTCTAATGCTACAACACTTTAATACAGTTCCTTATGTTGGGGTGACTCCAACCATAAAATTATTTTCATTACTACTTAATAACTGTAATTTTCCTACTCTTATAAGTCATAATGTAAATATCTGACCCCATGAAAGGGATGTTCAACCCAAAGAGGCCATGACACATGGGTTGAGAAGTGGAGCTCTTGATAAAGGTCTCTTCACTACCTCTGTACATAGGAAATTAAGGCACAAAGCATTTGAGGAAATTCTAGTTTTGTATCTCATTAGAAATACAATCCTAGGCATATCATTTCAGTTCTCTGGGTTAAAATTTCCTCAGCTGAAAAGTATAGGAAAAATTATGACAATGATCCTAACTCATAATGAGTTGGTATGGATGGACATTTAATGAGCATAGGCCTAAAGTTTTAGCAAGAGGCCAAGCACAAGGTAAACTTGGAACAATATTAAGAAAATCCATCTTTTCTCTTACTGTACAGTAATACAGATGTCTGCTTTGGCCTTGCTGTTCTGAATGCTGAACCACTGTGATGCAAAAGACACATGTGGTTATAGATACAGAACACAAGATATCACCACTGTGGAGATTGTCATTGGAGCAAAGTTTAAATCTTAGTGCTTAGATTTCTACAATATAAGACATCCTTTTCATTTCTGTATTTCTGTCTTGGGATGCAATTTCTCTTTCTTTTCCTTGCTCAGTTCTACCAATAGTTTACACTTTTTTAAAAAACAAAAATTAACTTTTGATTTTCTTAGTCATTTTTCTGTCCCTGATGTCTTCTCTATTGTTTCACTCTTCCTTAGTTATTATTAAAACTATTATTTTAAATTATCCTCATTTTATTTCAATGTGTTTTAAAAATGAGTGCATTTCACCACTGACATACAGTATGCTGGCACTGGTTAACAAAGAGCAATGGTATTATAATAAACAATATTTTACATATTCTAATGGTTTTTTAAGTTGATATTTTTTATTTCTATTAAAGTCTTAAAATTGCTGTAATTCACTTTTAATAATGGGCAATCTAATATTCCATAGCATGACTGTTTTACAGTTGACTCAGCCATGTCTCTGTTGGCTAATATTAACTTATTTCTAATTCCTTGGCAGAGCAATATTGAGAAAAACACACCTGTGTTCATGTTCCCATTCAAGTATGCTTCTATTTCTAAAAACCACAGCACTCTTAATTGAAATGGCTGGATTAAAAGGAATATGCATTATCAATTCTAACAAATGATAGATAAGTTACTTCCTACAAACACCATACCCTTAAATTGTAAGAGTTTCTAAAATGGATACTTTCCAGGCAATCTTTAATTTCCCTTGGAGAGTTTTATTAAATAGTTCTGTGCTCTGTTTCTTCATTGTTTTCTCTCCACTAATATTTTCCTATTTCTTTTAGGTATTCTTTAGAAACTTTTATTTTGTATGATGCTGAAATTTATATTAGTATGTCACACTCATTAATAAAACAGAATAGAGAATTCACACATTGGTCCCAAAGTAGTTGAGCAGCTCAAGTGATAGAATAAAAAATATTATCTAAAGGAGATTGATGTACCCGGAAGAAAACAAAAATAGAATAGATTCCCATGACATATTTTCTCAATCTGCTCAGCTGTCATAACAGAATATATAGAGTGTCTTTAAAGAACAGACTACCATTGTCTCATAGTTCTAGAGACTCAGCAGTTCAAGATCAATATGCTGGCAGCATAAGTTTAATCCCCCCCCCCCCCAGTTTCTTTCTTTGTGAAAACACTGATGTTCTAGCGTGAATATCCTCTCCTTATGGTGTGATTTGACCTCTGGGAGCCTACAGAGTGGAATAGAGAACTCACTCTCATCATCTCTTCTTCCATCTTCACATGCTGTAACATGGCTCCTTAAAAGGAAATTTTTTAAAGACTTAAAAGTTAATTTCACATAGATGAAATATAATCATATGAAGAATGAATGAATCAAAATCTTACAAAATGCCTCTAGGCATTCTCTAGAATAACATGTACTTTCTGTACTTTCTTAGCTCAAGACTGAGATACAGCAAGACAGTTTGTATATATGAATCTTTAATACTCTGTATGACAAAAGATGTCATAAACAGACTCAATGGATGAAATCAAATAATACATGTGAAATTTTTAATACTGCAAATAGATTCAGAGGTATTATCTGTAAAGTTAAAATGTACTTGTGGTTTGTCCAGGCATAGATTATATTATACGGAAACAGGTAGGAAACACCATGCTGGGACTGTTGTTTTTTAAATTGAAGCCTGACTTATAGTGAAGACCCTAGTATTTAACCATGTACGATTCTTAATGTTAATTGTCATCTTGGTAGGACATAGAAGTACTGAGGCAACATGCCTCCAGGCACACCCCAGCACAAACTAAGCTAGCCTTCTGGCATGCCTGTAAAAGACTATCAATATTAGGATAGTTCCCTGGCATGCCTGTAAGGAACTCTCTAGTAGGTTAACTACAGTGGGAAGAAGATCTGCCATAGTGTGGCCAACATCACTTCATGGAATAGGGTCCTGCTAATGAAAAAGAGAAAATGATTTGAGCACTAACATTTATCTCCTGTTTCCTGATGGTAGAAGCAATGTAAGCATCTGCTTCAAGCTCCATCCACAATAATCTTTCCACCTTGAAAGACTTTTTTCTCTTATACTGAAGGCTATAAGCCCCCCTTACCTCACCAAGTTAGTTTGTGCCATTTATTTTATCACTGTGAGGAGAAAATTAGCTCATTATATTCTAAACCCTCCAGTGCAGTTATGCCAATGTTCAAAATACAGAACATGATTAACACCCAAAGAAACACCTCTTCCCTTCTCCTGGGTCAATATCAGCACTCAAAAGGTAACTACTGTTCTGATTTCTTTATGGATTAATATAGTGCATTCTTATAATACAGGCACTTAGCCAAGTAAGTCATCTTCTCAGCCACTCTTTTCAATATGTAGACAATCATTATCAATGATTAAATCACTATCTTACCTGGCTGATAAAAGTTCTTTGTTTTTAAAGCATGTGCAATGGAATCCTTTCTTATGCTTATTTACTTAAAAGAGAGAGATAAAGTAGAATGTGTGGATCAAGGAATCTCTAAATTGTAGTTTAAGATTCTACAGTTGCTTTGGCACAAGAAGAAGAGAGCCTCTGCATTCTTTTTCCCCTTAGGATAAATGTGACCTCTGAGATTTGTGCCCTTTCTAAGAGTTGGAATCTTGTCTGATGCTCTTAGGTAAGTGACTGATTCAAGAGTTCAGGAAAGTGAGTAATCTTGAGAAAAAAGGTATTGTTTTGTACCCAGAGAACTCCCCCAGAAATTTGAAAATTAAAACAACCTCACCCTACACCTTCCCATATAGAGTATCTTATCTCACATTTCCTCTTCATCTCTTGTCCATTCTTACCACAGCACGTTGCTGTTTTGGGACAGTTTCCTAGGCCTCTGTTGGGAAAATGAAAGCCTTTTACAGTAGGCTTCTCAGAGGAAGGCAGAGAATTTTCTCCTAATATTAACCCAAAGCAGCAGGATATTTCAGCCCTTTCCTCTTTAAAACACAAATGATTCTGCAGTTGGAGAAAAGATAAAGCCTCTGGATTGGGGGTGGGGGGTGCAAATTGTAAATATATTTTGAGTTTAAGGTGTTTGGAAAACATTTTTTTCCAACCCTCCTTCTACACTCTGTGGACTCGGGGTTACAGGAAAGGAGCTATCGTGAGTGGCTGAGCATTTCGCTCACTTGTATCTGTTTCATGATGTCAATCTGCTGTGTAGTCTTGCTGGGTGTCAGAAGCTATTACTTGTTTTGTACTCTGGAAATTTACTGTATATGAAGATCTCAGAATGTGTTTAGGTGCCGATAATTGAGTGACATTGGGATGATATCTTAACTACTTCAATCTATTGTAATTTACCTATAACTGGGGGATAACAATAACATCCTCCCTGTGGGTGCTAAGGTACAATTAGATAAGTATCAGAGGAAATGCACTTGTTAAGTGCTTAAAGGATGTTTACTGTAGAATGAGATCTATTTTCCTGTGTGTTATTGACACAAACACTAATTCACTACTTTATTTATAATCCACTACTGTGGATATATAAAGCATCTAGTAGTAGAGTTTATCATATTCTAGAATTTTGACTTAAGCTTTAAAATGAGAGGAAAAGATGGTAGCGTTATATATTCCATAATCACAAAGACACCATCAGTTGGTATCAACACATATTTCAGAGAGTTCAGTAAGATCACATCTAGAGTCATAACTATCTGATAACAGAGGAGAACTACAAACTGGAGAAGCTATTCTTAAGAGACAATGGCTGGAGCAGACAGGCTCTTTCCCAAGACAAAGAAAGGATCTAAATAGGACCATCCAGTTTGTTACCTGTGTCCTTGTACCATTGTTCCTTAACATTTTGTCAGCTACTAGAGCATCAAAGTATCTGATGCTCTTGAAATTAAGAAAAATAGATGCAAGATATGAGGGAGAGAGAGAGAAAGAGAGAGAGAGAGAGAGACAAAGAGGCAGAGGCAGAGACAAAGAGAACAAAGCTGACCAAAATGTGCCTTACCTTGCCCATGTGGTGGCACTCTTATTTATTGCTTGTCCTTTGGAAAATTGCCTGTGGGTAGGGAACCCAAAAATGTAAATGACCTTAGTTGTTTTGGAAATTCTTACTTGAAAGAGCTATAGTCTAAATAAAGACATTGTGCTAAAAGAATTTATGTAGTCTATCATCTACACTTAGAGTTTGGAAAGCTTGTGGAAGGAACAAATGTAAACTTAAGTTGCATTATTAAAAACTGTGGAGACATTGGAATCTGGAAGGTACAGGACTCGATGGATAACCAACACTTTATTCAAAGTAATCAGTATTTGGGTGACTGTGCATTTGGAACCCATAAGCCAGTAGTGTCTAGGATCAGAAACTATCAACAGAAAAATATCTTCCAATTGCTCCAGACTTCCTATAGCAATGTATTTCCCACTATTGTTTTTCCTCTAGCCTAATACCAGACAATTGAGGAGGGAAAGTAGAGTAAAACATCTCCTCTAGCCCTGCCTTATTGGCAAATGTATTTTGGAAACTGCAGGAGAGAGAGACTCCATGGGTGGAAGCCAAGGGAGCCCATGGCTGAGATGCCATGCATTCATCACTCATGTGGCCACAGCTGGGAGCCTAGAGAAAGGGACATATGCATATGACACACATCCATAAACTACATTAGCTATCAATAGTTCATGTATCCACAAATGCCAATTAAAATGTATACACAAAAATTTTATACACATGCACATATATATGTGTATATATGTATATATAACTGAGACTAGAACTATAAAAATTATCAGTAATTTAGGAGATTGATAAACTTGAATTCAATGTACAAAAAGCAAATTGGTAAAACAAATATAAAATAAAAACTTGAATAGTAACATTTACAATATCATTAATGGATTAAATATAAAGTAATAAATCTCACACAGAGAAGGCTTTATTTTCTCATAAAAATTCCAAAAGCAAATAGAAGATTTTTATGAATTAGAATATTAAATATTGTTAAAAATTTCAATTCTCTTTAAATTTGATCTGGATCTTCAATATAATCCTGATCAGCATTATTAGTTTGTAAAAAAAATATAAAATTTGCTTTAAATTTTTACATTTTTTTCTTTTGTATGAGAAATAACTAAACAAAATGTTTTGTGCTGCCAGATTCTGTGGAACGACTCCCACTCCCAGGGAGCACTCCTGAATGAGGGGTGTATCTCTATATTTGGAGACAGAACCCCAAGGGGGCAACAAAGTTTTATTGAAGTCATAAGGATGTGACCCAGATTCATTGAGATGAGCATCCTTAGAAGAGACAACATCAGGTAGACAAGTCTCTCTGCCATGGAGGAAACTACAGAAAATTATGAGCACCATCAAGTGAGAAATCAACAGATACCATTACCAGGCATTGAACTAACTGGTGCTCTGAGCTTTGACGTCTCAGCCCCAGAACTGTGAGGCTGTGATCTCCGTTGTTTACATCAAGGACCCATCCCAGGGCATGTCAGCATGCTATTCCAGCAGACTAATGTAGCCCATGCCAAGTTTCTCAGAAAACATTGGTTTTCTCTCATTCCTTTGATCTGGGCTAGGTGACAGGGTAATTAGAGCAGCTATGTTTAGCCATTGTTGGGAGAGGGTATGAGAAGACAGAATTCATCTATTTATATATTTGTTGTGTGTTTATATGTTGTTTGTGTATATAAGTATGTGTAATATAATATATGTGTATATTACATGCATGTACATGACTGTGCCAGTCGATTCCCATAACATATAGGTAGAAGTTAAGTTGGACACTGATTGTCTTCTTGTATAGCTTTCTGCCTTGTTCCCTTGAGATAGGGTCTCCTGCTGAACTAAGTTCGGTTTCATCTTGGCTGGTTAGAACCAGTGCTTAGCTATCTCTGATTCCTCGTGCTGGAGTTACAGTCCCACAAAGTCATGCCCAGCTTTTTACAGATTGCTAGGGATTGGTCATGATTTCACTGTGAACATTCTTACCATAAAGCCATCCCATACCTCTCTGAATTTGAGTTTATATGAAGCAATAAGTGGAAGGGAGGAATTAGAAAGTAATAAAGTAATAAGAGATGGTTTAGTTAGAGTCAGAAGTGTCAGCCTAATGACTGTGGATGTTAAGGGTCACATTTGATCCTTCGGATGACAGTATCACATTGATAAATGTGGCTCTACATGTATTGAGAGAAAAATTTCTCTTTAATAATTTTTTCTGACTCAACCAAATATCAAGTGAAAAAGTTAATTGATTGCACATATAGTATGTTCTTAACAGAAATCAATCACAAGATTTTAAATCTAAATCAGAAAAACAAAAAAAAATTAGAACACAAAATGAACAGGAATTTGGTCATACATGGTTATATTAACTGAGAAATTTGTATTTACTGAAGAAAGGAAATAGAGAAAATAATTATTTCATACAAAATTTGTTAAAAATATATGAAAAGATTTCCATGTTTATTACATACACACAAATAAACACATTATGTACTCTAATATTCTTATTTTCAATAAACAAATGAGAGGAGAAAAACAAGAATCTTTGAACAGACTTTTTTAAAAATGAAGATATATAATGATACCAGCTAACACAAAGAAACTTAATGTCCTTATTCATCAGGGAGCTACAAATTGTATAAGATAATTCAAGACACAATAACCATACACTGCCACCAGAGTGACTTGATTAAAAAGCTAATGCTAAAGTTTAGCGTAGCAAAAGAGGAATTGGTTTTTACATGCACAGATGGTGAGATGACCAATTGGAAGGACTGTGCAGCACTAACCACTAAGACAGTGTGTATAAAACTTTTGCTCCTATAGTTTCACTTCTAGGTATGTATTTTACAAGAATGTATATAGATATAAGCACCAAATGATATATAGAGGTGTAGTAAGAGATTTCTGGCCCAGACTTTTGGGCCTAGCCTCTGGGTTTTGACCTGCAGACCCCCAGAGACACACAGGTGCTTATAATAATTTTATACTGATTGGCCTAAGGCTTAGGCATATTACTTGCTAACTCTGTACCCCTCATCTAACCCATGATTCTTCTTGTTCAGCCATGGGGCTCAGTACCTTTCTTTAGAGCAGCATAGTTGTCCTCTGCTTCTTCTGGCTTCTCTCTGGCATTCTGCTCTGGGCTTCCTGTTCTCAGAGTTTTCTGAGTCTGGTAGCCCCACCCACACTTCCTGCCTGCCTTTGGCCAATCAGTGCTTTTTATTAAACCAGTGGGTGGGACAATTATTTACCGTGAAATAACACAATACCCCTACAGAGAGCCATTTAATTTTTTTTTATTTTGAACCTTTTGCTTGCATGCATGTGTACCTTATGTGAAGTGCTCATAGAGTCAATAAGAGGTGGTCAGACCTCTGGTAGTAAGCCATCATGTGGGTACTGGGAACCAAACTCAGGTCCTCTGCAAAAGCATCAAGTGCTCTTATTAACTGATCTATGACTCCAGATCCTATATGGAGGTATTGTATAACATTGTTATTGAAATCTTCAAGCTGGGAATCCAAATATCCATCAACAGGAGAATGAATACTCCTATCATTACTAACATAAAGAACTGAGAAACTACAAAACAGCTGAATGTCTTATATACACAAGATCAAGATGATATGACATGATACTTAGTAAATCATTCACAAGTAAATGAATGTAAACTATACAATGTTGTTCTAGTTTCTGACAGTAGACATCAGAATAGTGGTTACCTTTGGAGAAGAAAGTGGGACTCAGGACAGCTCTTTTTTTTCTAGCAATGGTCTCTCTACAAATGTTTTTCACCTTGAATTAATTTACAGAGCATATACCCTTGTAGTTTGGACAAACGTCTGTACTGGTGTACATTTCAGTAAAATGTTTGTTAAAATATCTGTAAGAGAATTGGACAAGAGTTACTGGAAAAATAGAATCAATCATCTTATTTCCATCCAATGTGTTGTTGCAGCTCCTCTATGAATCAGTTAAGAAGCTGCTGTTGTGACTATTATTATTGGAAGTCACAGAATTTCTGGGAACCTGAACTTGGCATAGAAATGAGTCAGATTCAGAAAGAATAAATTGAAAGTTAATAACACAGTCCAATTAACCAAAATGTCAATCTGAATGGTTCAGCCAAGGGAAGGAACCAGGGAATAGAGAAACTAGAAAGATATGGGATGGAGTGGCTTTCATTTGTAATATCAAGCTTTGAATATTGGAAGATTATGTAGAGTTCATTGCTAAGAGACTGCAAAGGATATTGTATTCATCAGTTTTCTATCATAGGATGAAATATTTAAAAATTAACATAGAAAGATCAAACATTTATTTTGACTTATTCTTTAGAGAGTGCAGCTTAGGGTCACAGGGATATGCTGTCGGTGAGGTGCTGAATCATAATGGTAGAGACCAGATGGGGAAGCCAAGAATGGCAAGGAGGAAAAGTCTGGATAAAAGAGGAGATATGTCCAGCATAACTTTTTGAGACTTTTAATTGTGAAACTAATAGCACGCAGAATTTACTAAGTGATATACCTCTGGCTAAACATGTAGGGAAAGATTTCCCCTCAGAAAGGGCAGAACCTTCAGGTGCAAGTAGCCACATAAAGAGCTCTAAGGACAGAGGAGAGTTTCCTCTGCACACCCTTGTTTTTTACTGGGAAATGTAGCTTTGCTACTGCTGTTGCTTTAATGGCCACTGTCCTTCACTGTAATGAAAAATAGGCACTACCACCTTGACCTAGAGGCATGGCCTCTTGACCAACATTGGTCTGGCAATCATCTATGGCTTTGAGGCATCGGTATTCAGGGCATAACTAGAGGACCAGTTTAAGATAGGGTGGGCACACATAGTAAAAAGCTTTCCTCTCTTTCTCTCTCAGTTGCCTGTGATTAGTATAGTAATTTTTGGTGCTCAATGTGGGCATAAACCAAAGCCCTTGATATCAAGAGTCTCATGCTCTACTGACTGAGTTAGGCTTTGGAATTGGAGTAGGTGGCTTTTTCATTCTCTAAATTCAAGCATTCTGTTAGAAGAAAAAGTTAAGTGATCCTGTCTCATATCAGAAAAGTCACCTGGTGTAGGACAGAAAGAAAACCAATATCTATGGACTATTGTTGCCATAATTCTATCTTTCTTCATAAATCTTATTCTTGACTATTTAAAAACTTTCTTTAGTTCAATATTTTCCAAGAAATTTAAAATTTCCATTTTGATATTAATAATGTTTTCCATAGCAAATAACACATTCTGTTAACAGCAATCTCTGAAGAGTCTAGAGAGAAGTTGGGGCCCCACCACAGTGATTCTACCTGGTTCATTATGATGCGTTTGAGTTGATGTATACCATTCAGTGATTGACTTTGGACTACAAACTGCTCAGGACAGTTCTAAGCAGGCTTACTAAGATTATCTATCATTTTATACCTGTAACCAGAACTTCAGATAGCCCAACTCAGTATTCTGAGACTGGATAAAATGCTATAGCTATGAGAGTTAACTACTATTTTTACCATCACCCCTCAGACAGCAGGAAGCAATTCTAAGAAAAATGCCACCCTCTCTTCCAACAGGCTTTGTTTTCTCAGGGTTATGAATAATTGTTAAGGTAGTCACAAGCTGTTTTAGGGTTGAGGGTTGAACAATAAATTTAGAGTTGGGAATCCCTTTTGGAAAAGAAAAAAAGGAGACAAGATAGATAATAAGATAATTTACTATATCTACCTGTAAACTAATTTAGCTAACTATCAGCCATAGATAGTCTGTACTGGTATGGATTCTTGCATATTAATTCAAATGTGAAAATATTTTTATTTCTGTTTAAGATAATTTGCATATTGATACAAATTCAAATCTATATTTGTCATATTGTGGATATGTATATTTCTATTTAAAATATTTATATTTTTGATATATACTAAGGATATTGTCATTTTACACTATGCATTTCTACCTCTACTTAATTGTATTTGTTATACTATTTATACATTCTACCTCTGTTTAGGCTATTTTGTATATTGATTAATATTAAGAATATCCTTGTCATTTGCACTATACATTTCTCCCTTTGCTTAAGATATTTTGTATGTTGTCAAACTCAAAAGTCATTGTCCCTATGGTATACATCAGTTTATAGATTGTCCAATTTTATAATATAAAGTCTTAGTTTTTAAGTTATTTAGGTTGATAAGAATTACAGGTTATAGTCACCCATGTCTGTCATATTATAGTCATGTTAATTAGGTTTTCTAGATATACAATAACATGTCAGATGGATAGGTAATCTTCAAACACTTCATAGACCTACAGAAAATGGCATTTAAATGTTTTATTATTCATAATATATCTGATGTGAGACAGGATTGCACCTAGAAGCACAGATCCTTTTCTGAGATGATGTTGGGCATCTAAGACACTCTTGGTAGTAAATGGTCTGTCGGGCAAAGGACTGCCCTGGACTTCATGGTTGACAATGAAGACACTGTCCAATTCAGATGAGCAGGACAAAGGATAAGAAACTACTGGAAGAAATCTCTCAAGTACTGTGCTTTTTAAAGTGTCTGTCAGATAGTCTAGGCCTATCGCCAAAAAATTGGATGTCTCAATATAGCAGAAAAACTTTGGGTTAACTATCCAGGTAGCCAACTGTCACTATCTTCTCTTGCTAAATTCTGAAAATTGCTTGCTTTATTTCCTACTTACTCAGGTAACATATTTTCTTTTTCAGGTCTTTGATTCAGTTGAAGACTAGGTAATTACAAGTATGGCCATCTTGCTTAGAGAATTTAGATACTAGATTTAGATTATTCAAGATAGGATGGCTTTTGAGTAATGTTTATATTTTGCCACTTACCAATATTCTGGACATTTAGTATATGTTTTATGTTTGATGTTGTTCTTGCTGGTTGTAGTTTTACTTTGTTTAGTTTGCTCCTTCCCTCTCCTGTATATTACTTGATAATTCTTCTGTTATATATAGTTTTACAGTTAGGTTTAAAACTTTATCATTTAGACAGAATGGGGAGATGTAGTAGAGAACAGGTACTATTACCTCAACTTAAAGGTGTGACCTGTATAGATCTGGGAATCACCTATAGCCTTCGTGCACAAGTATTTGGGACATGGCTATAGGGCCAGTTTAAGATTTAAGATCAATGAGCATATATGAAGAGTTCTCTCTCTCTCTCTCTCTCTCTCTCTCTCTCTCTCTCTCTCTCTCTCTCTCTCTCTCTCTCCTCCCTCCCCATTAGATGGAGGACCTGACCTAATGAGTGAAGTCAAGTGGAAACCAGTCCAGTCTTTCCATGAACTGTACATCTGTTTAATCCATCTTCTATCAGTGGGTTCTCTTCTTTGAACTCTTGAATAAATAATCTTTCTTATTAGCTTCCCATGATTATTATCATAATACTTCACTGACTTTAGGACCCAGCCTTCTAGACTTTCCAATGGAGACTAAAAACTGATGGCTTTTTACAAATCCTTCTAGCCTCCAGTGATGCACCACTAAAACTGTAGAGATATCAAGTACTGAGGACTGAGTAGATACAGGATTCTCAGTCTCCAATGTGCAGATGGCCATTGCTGGATTTTATAACCCCTATTTTGCATGCCAATCCACACTGTGTATGAATCACTTTTATAGTATATATTTACTCTATCAAAGTTGTTCCTTCAAGAATTCTGGGGCATAAATAAAATAAAATAAAAATCCATGATTCTCCCACTTTATGAAAGTTCTGCTACCTTTAATATGTCCATCCTTGGACATATGCCTCTTAAACATGGATCATTAATGGATACTTAAATTTCAAAATTTTTCGTTTTCAAAATGCAAGTATGCTTCTTTTCCATTGTGAAAAATAGCACTTTCCTTATAATCTCCTTGTCTACTAGGAATCCACAAAGGACTTATAGTTATTCACTGAGAATTGTTGTTGAAAATCTTTCTGAGAAAAGTCCTTCTATAGAGACTTAACACACCTGAACCATAGACATTGATTCACTTGAGATGCCATAATACCCCCATCACAAGGTATGAATGCCTAAATATAAGTTTTGAAGTGATTTGTATTATCATCACTCAGAGTGAGATGTGGTTGGAAATCCACTGTAATCTTACTTTATTTATAATTTATAACTTTGTTCTTTAAGAGCTGGATAAATTCAGTGGCTAGTGCTTATACTGTTCTTTCAGAGGACCCTAGTTTAGTTCCCAGCATCTATAACAGGCAGTTTTCAGCCCTCTGTAAATTCATCTCCAATGGATCCAATGCCCTTTTTTTTTGATTCAATGGACACCTGCACTCATATGAACACACATGTGCATGCACACACACATACACACAATTAAAATAAATCTTTCTTTTTAAAAAAATTTCACACACCTATGAACACATGATTTTTGACAAAGAGGCCAAAAATATTCAGTAGAAAAAAGATAGTATTTTCAACAAATGGTGTTGGCATAACTGGATGGTAGTATGTAGAAGAATGCAAATAGATCCAAATCTATCACCCTGAACAAAATTCAAATTCAAGTGGATCAAAGACCTCAACATGAGCCCAGCTAAACTGAACTTTATAGAAAAGAAAGTGGAAAATACCCTCCAATGCATTGGCACAGGTGACCACTTCCTATATATAACACCAATAGCACAGACACTAAGAACAACAATCAATAAGTAGAACCTCCTGAAACTGAGAAGCTTCTGTAAGGCAAAGGACACACTCAATAAGGCAAAATGACAGCATACAGAATGGATAAAGATCTCCACAAAAAAATCCCAAATAATCCAATTATAAATGAAGTTTAGAGATAAAAAGAGAATTCTTAAAAGAAGAACTAGAAATGGCTGAAAGAATTGCTCAACAATCAGAGAAATTCAAATCAAAACAACTTTGATAAGCCATCCTGCACCTGTCAGAATAGCTAAGATCAAAAACACAGATGACAACTTGCTGGAGAGGATGTGGAGCAAGGGGAACACTCCTTCACTATTGATGGGCATGTAAACTTGTACAGCTACTCTGGGATAAAGTATGGAGGTTCCTCAGAAAACTGGGTATCAATCTACCCAAGGATCAAGCAATACTACTATGGGCATATAGCCAGATTATGCACATTCATACCCCTAAGACATTAGTTCAACTATGTTCATAGTGGCACAATTCATAATAGCAAGAACCTAGAAACAACCAAGATGCCCTTCAACTGAAGAATGGATTAACAAACTGTGGTACATCTACACAATGGAGTACTACTCAGCCAGGAAAAAAGATGACATCCTAAAATTTTCAGGCAAATGGATGGATTTGGAGAATATGTTTCTGAGTAAGGTATCATAAGTCCATGAAGATTGGCATGGGATATACTCATTCATAAGTGGATTTTAGACAAAAAGCAAAGAATATCCAAACTGCAAACTGCAACCCCTGAACAGCTTGGGATTGAAAGAAATTTAAGAGAGAGATCCAGAGATTTCCCTAAAAAGATAAAATAGAAAAGATTACCTTAGCAAACTGGGGTAATAGCAGGTTGCAACCAAGAACAGTTGAGAAAAAAATTTGAAAGAAGGAGATGGTTGAGTGAGAGGATCAAAGGGGAAGATAGAAAGAGATGAATATCATGATAGAAGAAAACAATGTGGGATTGGAAAGAGACTAGGTGCTAGGCAAAAACCCAAGAACTCATATCCAAACAGTAATGGAGTGGGTACATAAATAGGACTTCCCCTATAATCAAATGAGTAAACTATATCCAATGGGGAATAGAGGTGGAGGCAGAAATCCATGGCTGAGCACTGGGCAGAGCTCCTGGTCCAACTGGAAACAGGGGTGGGGTGTTTGTGTGAGCAAGGGGATGGGGATTGTGAGGAGAGTTCTGGGTGGCTAACTGAATCAGGAGCGGCCACTGGAGATCCACTGGGAAAGGGAGCTGGGCTCTCCAATGGTAGGCAATGTTCGACTGGCATGAGCAGTGTGCGGAGCCATGAGGGGTGGGTGGGATCAGACTATATTCCTGTGCTTGGGTTGACAACCTGGAGCCCTTTCCCTGCAGAGGAACACCTAGCCCAGCTTTGACTTTGGGATGAGTGTATGAGACTTGGAAGGAATGGATGTGCCCTGCTGAGCTGACCCACCTTGCCCTTTTGGGGGAGGGTTGGATGGATGGGGAGGGGTGAGGATGAAGGATGACTGGGAGGGATTGGGAGGGAGGAGGGGAGGGAGATACATTGATGAAGATGACATTTTTAAAATAAAGAAATAAATAGTAAAAAAAAAAAAAATGAGTTTCAGAAAAATTGTTAGCAGTTCCATCTGGTAGACCTGACCTACAATCCCACAAATCCCACAGATGCTGCAGTTTTCTCTGATAAACAGTTTTATTGGTTTTGATTGATCTAAGATTATTAGTATTTATTGGTCTGCTAAAATTTCCTGTTCTCTTGTTATCCAGTCTTAAGAGATTATAAGTTCTGTAAATCTGTTATGCTCTTCTGCATTATTCAAATTACTGGCTTATTGTTCTTCATAGTCATCTCATTGTCTAAGTGTTTGGACAGCTTTGGCTATAATTTTACTTTGTTTCTGATTCCATGAGTCTTTCCTCTCTGTCTTTAAAAATATTAGTCTGCATAGTGGTTTTTATTCTACTTTATTCTTTTTGAGAATTGAATATTTTTCCAATTTCCTCTAATTTCTAACATATTTATTTCTGTATTTATCTTTGCTGCCATTTGATATGCTGTGTCTTCACTGTGCTTCTTCTGACTAATGATAGTTATGAACTTCCATTTTACCTGTTGGTCATTTAGAAATATGATTCTTCAACTTTACACTTGTAAAAAACTATTTTTTTATTGGTATTGATTTCAAGCTGTCTACATTGCAGTGAGAAAAGAAAGATAAATTTATTTGCCTTCCAAAATTTTCTACAGCTTATTGCACGGCCTAAAATATGCTCTATCTTACAAGTGTCCTATAAACACCTGGAAAGAATGCTGTTCTTCATGTACTCATTAGGTCCCTTGGGTCTGTTAAGTTAATTTGGTACTCTACAAAAAAATGTGCAGTTCAAGATCCTTACTGGTCATTGTCTAGACCATCCCTCCATTACTAGTAGTAAAATATTAAAGTCCCTGCTATTAGTATTTTGTTGTTTATCTCTATTTTCAAATCTTTTTCTGCTTTGTATATTTAGGCCCTCCTATCTGGCCTTCATATGCACTTACAATTATTACACTTTCCCAATAAATGCCATTGTAGAATGAAATTTCTTATCTCTTGTGTTGTAGATTTTTATTTGCTCATTTTTTTCTGCTATAAATATAACTATACCCTCCCACTTTCATTTTTATTTGATTAGAGATAAGCCTTCATTTATTCATTTATCTTCAGTTTATCTTTGAAACTTATGATGTGTCGTTTGGTGTCAGATTTCTTCGGGTTTTCTTATTCTTTCTGACTTGTATTAATCTGAGTGTATTTGATTGAGCAGTCAGCTTTTCTACATTTCATGGTCTTGTTTCAGTATGTATGTAGAGAAGTCTTATTGGAAATGTCTGTAAAGATTCCAGGTAGGTAATCAAAGCAATTCTGGCTCCATTAAGTTACAGAAATGCTGTTCCTGTATGGCTTTGTTATCTGAGGTCAGCATTGGCAAATATTTCAGGGTCCCTCAGTGACCAACATTGTAGGTGTTTGAATAGGTGGAATCTGTTGGATCATAGGAAGGAAAGGCCTTGAAGGTATCTTTGATCTATTTGATTCTATCTCCTACTTATGAAGTTATAGTAAAGGGTTCTCTTCTGATATTGGGTACAGCTTTAAAATGTACTGTTGGCAGTAAATATGAAGAGAGATGCTCTAAGAATGTGTGAAGAAATCTCAGTTCCAAGATGCAGGATAAAGTGCTATCTGCATTCAGGGCTTATGTACTGCTCTTGCCACATTGGCTTGCAAGGTCTGGATTCTCTGAAGAATTCAGGATCCACAGAACCTGCTCTTAAGCCTATAGATAGTGATGTTTGCATTGCAACTGGTACATATAATTCTTTGTGACAGTGGAATCATCTTCCAGAATGTGAGTACAAAAAGAGAAACCAAGACTATGAACATGGAGTATTACTTTGAGTCTTTTTGATGGTGGCTGTGTGACATGCAGTTGTAGAGATGGCACCTGGAATGTGAGAATGTTTAGTACAGATGCACTACTGCGATCTTGGACACTTCGAAGGTCTGGCATATCTGGCTTTATGGTGGAACACAGGTGACACCTTTCTTGATAGAAGATGCAACATCCATCTCCTTATTCTTTGGGGGGATTTTTGGTTATCTCCATAGTAAGAGATTCCAGTGTTCTCTGAATAGTAAGACACTACAAATTGAGAGTCATCTGCCAAGTTTTAATGTTGCCATTCCTTGATTTTCTTTACTACTGGGTCTTGGCAATATGTATGCCAGTATCACGTTTGTGTGTGTGTGTGTGTGTGTTTGTGTGTGTGTGTGTGTGTGTGTGTGTGAGAGAGAGAGAGAGAGAGAGAGAGAGAGAGAGAGAGAGAGAGAGAGAGAGGGAGAGAGAGAGGGGGGGAATTTTCTGCCACTTATAAGCTCACTGTATGGTAGCTACCCAGACAATGGAACTCTATTAAAGATCCTCTCACTATGTGTTATTGTATTACTGTCCATTGTTTTTTAATATGGGTAGATATTTGACATTTATTTACTGCAATCTTGCTGATATCACTCCTAGTTGTAGGGGTATTGTGTTGTTTCATGGTAAATAATTGCCCCACCCACTGGTTTAATAAAAAGCGCTGATTGGCCAAAGGCATGGAGGAAGTGTGGGCAGGGCTACTAGACTAAGAAAACTCTGAGAACAGGAAGCACAGGGCAGAATGCCAGAGAGAAGCCGAAAGAAGCAGAGGACAACTATACTGCTCTAAAGAAAGGTACCGAGACACATGGCTGAATAGGAAGAATCGTGGGTTAGTTTAAGGGTAGAGAGCTAGCAAGCTATACGCCTGGGCCTGAGGCCGATCAGCCAAAAACTATTGAAAGCATCAGTGTGGGACTGTGGGACTGTGGGACTGTGGGTCTGCAGGTCTGCACGTCTGAAGGTCTGTGAGTCTGTGGGCCTAGACCTTGGGGTTAGGCCAGAAAGTCAGGGCCAGAAACCTCATACTACACCTAGTTCCTATTTTGACCTCCCTAGTACTGGAATTTTAAGTATGTTCCATACCCAGATTTTTATATAGGTGCTCAGGGTCAAATTCAGGTTTGCATTTTCTTGAAATAAGCACTTTATAGATTGAGTTATTTGCCCTCCCCCACAGTGAGCTTCTTAAAGAGGCTGGGAAGTTACAGAGACCTTGCATAAACAGGCCATATTAATTCCTCCTCTGTGTGGTGACTGCCCCTATGTGAGTAGTAGGTTGAGTTTAGTGGACTGTCAATAGTCGCTGATGTTCTAAAATACATGGATCTCTGTGTGCAGAATACAGAAGCAACACTGGAATGAGAGCCCAGGGACTTTGGCTGAATGCTGACCTCCTTTCAAACCTCCCTATGACCTTCAGGACTCAGTTCCCTTTCTGAACTCCACTTCTAGTAATAGAGATGGAAGAATACCTGGTGACCTAGGGTCAGAGTTGAGGTAATCATATTGGCAACAGACTTCTGTAGTACTTAGCTAAAAATTATAGAATCTGCTTCTAGGATAACAGTGAGATCGTGATGATAATAATGATGACAACAACTGTTGACTGAACATACATTATGCTCCCCACTCTGTGCTTTACAAGCACTATATAATTGAACTTTTAGAATAAGTGTCTTTACTTTCCATTTTACAAATAAAGCAATGGATCCCAAATCAACTTTCCCCAGACCACACAGTGAAGAAGAACAGGAACAGAAAGTGCATGCCAGTTTAATAATAGAATTCTTATGATGTACTATTATGGACCAGCATAAGCAGTCTCTTAGAGTTTACAAAGTTATTTAAAAATTGTGTATATCTAGTAAAGTGTTCTTCACACTAGTTTTATGTCTTGTTTTTGAGTTGAGAAAATTGGGATTGGGAAATGTAAGTGAATTTGCAAGGATTCACGCACTGATTAGTATTTCAGGCATGGTCTTGATTCAGTATTCAGTATTTTTTTGCAACATGGTAACTAACTCTCTAAGAAGAGGAATAATCAATAGTCATCTTGCCCCTGGCCTGCTTCACAGTTGAGAATATGAGGAAGTCATTTGGAGTGTGTAAAGTATCCTACAAACACACATCCTTATGATTTTAAAACCAGAAATGGATCCCATCTCCCTGTACATGTACCTGTCCCTAGAATCTTCCAACCTGCACTTTAATGAGTTCAACATGGTGCTACAGATGGAACATGACAGAATGCAGGCAGTCAACCTTTCTTCCCTATGGAATTTCAGCTGTTTAAGGCTCTGGCACCTCACAGGTCCCAGTGGCAGGATGAACATGACAAGTTAATTCTGCAGCCAGCAGTCTGGAGCAAGCCTAGGAATTGTGTAATGAGAGAGTTTCTGATTTCTGTAGCAGGAAGAGGAAAGTTAGACAGGACAAGCAGATTTTAGAGACAAACCATATTATGCAAAAAGAGAAGAGATATCTCTTTATTCTGTCCACCTAGCATTGCTGATGACAGAAGGTGACTGAAAGGCTCTAACAGGCCCAAGCATGGCAAACAGAGTGCCTACAGGTTTTGCCCTTCCCCCCTTCCTTTGATCCTTGTTACAAATGGTTTGACTGCATTCTTAAAGCTAGACCCAAAGGTTCATTATCTTTCCAGACTACTGACTCAGTCCCAAGAAAAAAGAATGAGGTAAAACAATCAACATTCATTATTTAGGTGATATGTCTAATTAGGATTTAGCAACTCACCCTAGCACAGACTCGCCCTCTCCCCCCTGTAAAAACCCCACTCTTGCAGAAATCCTGCTTCCTGGATTACTTGCTGCTACTGCTGAGGCTGTTGCTGCTGCTGCTTGGGACTGTCTTTGCAGCCAACTCCCACTTTCTACTTGCTGATCTAGGGCAATAAATCTCTCTCTTCCAAGAACTTGGTGTCTGAGTGCATCCTGTACTAATTCTGGGGGCAGAGGAGCAACCTTCCTTACAGTGACTACTTTGTAGAAAATTGGGATATATAATATAGATTGGTGATTGCATGAAATAAATATTAGAGATACTTAACCCTACATTTTATAAGAACTTATAGAATCATATTTCCCATGAAGCTTTTGCCAACTATGGACTGTACTTTGAAACCATGAACCAAAATACAGAATTTCTTTCTTAAGTTATTTATATCAGGTTATCTCTTCACAGCAATAAAGCTCTTTCCTCTCTGTATTTCTGAGTTTGTCTATCTCCCATTCTTTCTCTTCTTCTTTCTCTTAGTCTGTTTTTCTCTCACTCCATATATACAAACTCACACTTACATAGATGCACACACCACACACACACACCACACACACACACACACACACACACACACACACACACACACACACACACACACACACACACACACACACACCTATTCCTTACATCAGATCAGAAACTTTATAACTACTTCCCAAAATCTAGGGAGAACCATAAGGTCAGGTGTGGCCCTAAGTTGGAAAATTTTGTCAGATGTCAGTTCGAAGTAGTGTGGCATAATCTGAGTGGCAAGTAGTGACAGACAGACTGAACTTCCTGCATCTGAAAAGCTCACAGAGAAGAAAGCTCAGCAAATCAAATCCCAGGCAAAGCCCTAAATTCAAGTCCAAAGCTAGTGCATGACATTGTCACATTGTTAGCAGACCAGTAGACCAGAAGTCAGCCACAGTTCTAAAGGTCAGGTCAGACCAGAATATGTATTAGAGCAGACCTTGAGTGAGGCAGGAGGAAAGGTTTGAGAGTGATTAATGAGCTAAATTGTTTTCTCCTAGTGTCATTTTTATGTATTCTTGTTTCTGTTTTACTGGTAATTGGTTGTGGAGAGTGGGCAGGTCACAGGAATTAGCATGGGATGGGGTAAAGAATTGTGGTATGAGCAGACAAAGCTAGGACCAATCCCTCAACACAGGTCCCTAGGAAGGACATTTTATTTTGAAATCATAATGAGAGGTAGGGTAAAAAGCAGGGAACTTTGGGACTGTTTTTCCAGAATTGGAGGAGAGGTAATAACACTGTTTTAATACCAGTTCTCCAGGACATGGGTTCAGCAGCACACACAGCCATTGCTCTCTTCAGAGTCTAAAACCTTGGGTGTTCAAGTCACTTCTACAAAATGGCATGAGATTTAATTGTCATCCAAGTAGACCTCCTATATGTTTTAAACCATTTCCATATTACTTATAATACCCAATATAATGGAAAGGATGTGTAAAACAGTTTTCTTATGTTACTTAGAAAACTGTTACTGAAAAGCAAAAGTGAGCATTCAATTCCCTCCCAGGTACTTCTGATTCACAGCCGTTTAAACCCATGGCATGTTTGTGTATATGTGTGTGTGTGTGTCAGGAGCAGTGGTTATTACAAATAATTGTGCCAAATGATCATGGCCACTGAGAAGTCCTGAAATCTTCTGTCTGTAGGCCATGGAAAGCAAGTGGTGAACTGAGTTTGAGTGCCAGTTATGGCTTCAGAGCCAAGAAAGTTGACAGTGTAAAACCCCAGGCTGAGGGTTGGAAACCAAATGAGACAGATGGTCAAATGTCACCACTCAGTTCACAAGGCAGAATAAAAAGATGATTCCTTCTGCATCCTGAGTTTACAGATTCAGAAGCTTTTTTCCATAGGTATATTCTCATCTGTATCAGGGCAACTGTGGTTGATAACTTTCCCTAAATACCCATATTGACATTGTCCTTCACAATGACAACCATTACTTTTGGTGTCCACTGAGGACTAGTGCTGAGCTAAACATATGATATGAGGTGAATATTTTATTGTTCCATCTTATTGAGAATGAACCTGAGATACAAGAAAATTGATAATTGAATAATAGTAGTCAGCATTGCAGATATAGTACAGAAAGGACTAGGCACAAGGACATTCTTATTTGGGACCATGCTGATTTTAGGAGAGTAGCAGAGTTTTGGTAGGTTGAGAATAGTTAAAATGTCAAATCATGACCTGATGATGATTGGCTTAGTGACCTGGATAAACAGCCAGAAGCAGGGCATTTTCCAAAGTTTACATCATTTGTGGGCTTTCAGTGTGTTTAGGGATAGAGACACTTCCTACTTTCACAGTTGGACTCTCCCATGTCATGTGTTTCCATCTTAGTCTAACTCTCTATATTAGTCAGTCACACAGCAGCAGACAACTCCTTGACCAATGTTTGTCCTCCCTTACACTGAAGAATGGGATCTGAATTCTCATCTCCACTGAACAACTTCTTGAACCTCATCATGTTTGGACAATGATGGTCCTATGCCCACAGGAAAATGGCACATGCGAGCTGGTATAGGACAGTGTTCTGACACAATGCAAAGGAACATGAAAGTACTTGTATTTGCAAACCTTTTATTTGATGGTTCCAATGATCTCTTTTACTTTGGGCATGATAAATATCTCCACACAAGAGGGACTCTGTACTGGATATGTATCCTTCCATTCCATGTTGTCATTTCCCCAGTTGTCCTACCTAGGAATTGACTGAAACCCATTACCCATTTCCTGTGGGAAGTGAAGAAAGAAACTGAAAATTGGCAGGAGGAAGGAACTGGCTGGATGCCCCAAGTTACTATCTCTGTAGTCATTCACTCCGTCTTTGAAAGGTGCTCAGGGGAAAATGCAGCTGCTGCTGTAACTGCTTAGTTTCTTAGGGAATGAGAGGAAGTCAATGAAAAAAGTAGTTTAAGAGCTTATGGGATACAACTCAGCCTAGCAAGCAAAAAGAGTCCAACTTGAATAGTTTGGTAGAACTCACTACAACATGCCAAAGAAAACATCAAAATTTCTACTATATTCCAGTCACCAGTTCCCTTTGGCCTTTGGATCAGCCTTAAAGAGGGTCCTACAATGCTTTTCAAGGACATATTGTCAATGACCTAAAACCTCCCACTACACTTCCTCTCAAAGTTTCTAGAACTGTTCAAAACCACCATGGTCTAAGAACCAATAGAATATAGATTCTTTAGGGGACACTGATCCAGTCACAGCACCCCCTGTGACACTATTACCAGACTACTAAAGGCTGCAACCTCCTTTCTAAGAGTTGGACTCAAGCATAACAAAACCTCATTTTACCTCTCTTTCTCAAACACAATTGAAATTTGGTTGTGTTTTCAGAAAGATTTTTTTTACTAAGTGCTAAAGAGGGTGAAAAGCAGTAAAAGCAACAAGATATACAGCATGATAATAGCCAACTCTAGGAACCACAGTAGAAAAGATAGAAAACTTTCTTGTTGCCCAAACCTAATATTAAGGATTCCCCTCTTACCACGATGTTGCTTTTGTATATCTCAGCCTTATGCATGTGAGTCAGGGATCTGACCTAGAAGGAGGAGGGCCAAGCAACATTACTGCAGGCTCTACATCATCCTTTAGAATCTCATCCCCAGAAGCTGATGCCTTTCAACACTTGACCTGTAGTAATCAACACTTCCAGAATTTTTCTTAAATAACTCACTTTTGATGTACTCTAATTCCTTCTACTTGTCTAGCACCTGGTGCCATCACCCACCAAGTCAGATGATAGATACCAGGAAGAATAAACCTGTTCCTCCTGTTATTTAGTTTCTGCCAATCACTCCCTTGAATATGTTTCTTTCTTCCATCATTCCTCCCAATCATACCTTCCTCTCATCCCCAACTCCCAGCTCTTCCCACAATAAACTTACCTCCATCTCTCATCTGGATCATTGTTTCAACCTCTAAGTAGCTTTACTTCCTTTAATGTATTCCTCATATTAGGAGTAAAAACTTTCGAAAATAAATATAATTAGATCAATTAGATTATCCATTTCTTACTTAAAAGACTGCAAGACAATGATATAATTATATTATAATCTCACAAAGGTCAATGGGAATCTGACTTTGTTTATTCCTTCAACTCCTCTAGGTATATGACACAGACCTCTCTGTCACATAGTCCTTGGACTTGATGGCTTGACACTTGTGCCTGTTTCTATCACTCTAAGCCCCATTCTTTTTCTAATATGCTACTCTTATTGTGGAACTGCATCCACCACTTCCTTTAAAACGGGGTACCTTGAGCCCAAACTCCTTTGCCTACTTTCAGCTAATGGCTAGCTCTTAGGTCTTACTTGCTCTAAAATGTGTTCTTGTTTTTTAAGTGTATGTGTACATTCACATGCATTTAAATGTCACTGAACCTAGATCTCATTGCTTGGATAAACAGAAAAGAAGATCTGCCTCTTCTGCTTCCCCTACTTTATCCTCAGAGTTACAGATGCATGCCACCATATCTGGCTTTTACACTAGTGCTAAGATCTAAAGTTGAGACATGATACTTATACAGTAGACACTACTAACTGAGCTATCTTTCTACCCTTAAAATGTTTTTATGTCTCCTGATACCAGGTTAAGTGTCTCATCTGTCAGTCCAACTGTAATAATTGTGACTGTTAACACCTTTAGAATTTATGGATTTGCCCATGAGAAATGTGATACAACATCTGATTCATTATTTCTCCACCATTTGTAATCACAGTGCTGAACACAATGTAAGCAACATTCAGTAGACACCTGATAAATAGCTAATAGATTGACACTTGAATAAAGATGTGCAGGCCATGACCTTCAGGGTCATGGCTTAGGTAAACATTGGCATAGAGGCAAAAACTGGAAAGCCACAGACCACTGGCCCACTTCTGACTAAGAGGTGAGTGGCACCCCTCACTTTCAGGCCAAGCAGAGACTGATAGTCTCTGAAGCACAGGCTGGGGACACAGCCCCTGGAACCTCACCCTCATCCAGCTCTGCCCTAAACCCAAGCTAGTAGGGAGACTCCCTGCAAGCCCAAATCCCCACCAAAACCCAGACAATAGGACATAACACAGCCAAGCCCTGCCTCAAACCACATCATCACACTGTGACCCCAGCAACCTCCATTACAGATGGAAAGCCACAGACACCTAGCCCACAGCTGACTAAAAGCTGATGAAGAGTGAACCAAGGAAGCAATGGGCAGATGACAGTGCAAGAATACATATAACAACATATGGAACAACAAAGCACCACCAGAAAAAGCTGTTTATTCTAAAACATCAAGACTTGAACATGGCAGTGAAGAATAAGCAGAAGGAGACAACCTTAAAAACAACTTTATGAAAATAATAGAAGCCTTAAAATAGGACATAAAAAATTCCCTTAAAGAAATAGAAGAAAATACAAACAAACAAACAAAAAACTGGAAGAGATTAATAAATACCTGAAAGAAAACCAAGCAAAAGAAAACAAATAGATGAAGAAAATACTTCAGGAATTAAAAATTGAAATAGAAGCAATAAAGAAGGGACAAACCAAGGCAATGTTGGAAATAGAAAATCTGAAAAAACAAACTACAGATGCAAGTATAACCAACAGAATGCAAAAGATGAAAAGAGAATCTCTGGAGTGGAAGATTCAATAGTGGAAATAGATATATCAGTCAAAGAAAACACTAAAACCAACAAAAGTCATAACACAGTATGTCTAGGAAATTTGAGATACCATGAAAAGATCAAACCTGGGAATAATCAAATTGAAGGATAAGAATACCAGCTAAAAGGCACAGAAATTATATTTAACAAAATCATAGAAGAAAATTTTCCCAACCTAAAGAAAGAAGTGTATATAAAGATAGAGGAAGTGTACAGAATCCCAAAGAGACTACCCCTCCCAAAAGCCTGTGTGCCACATAATAATCAAGCCACTAAACATACAGAACAAAGAAAAAATACTAAGAGCTACAGAGAAAAAAGTCCAAGTTACCTATAAAGGAGAACCATCAGAATAAAACCATATTATTCAATAGAAACAATGAAAACAAGAATGATCTGATCAGATGTTATACAGACACTACAAGAACATGGCTACCAACCCAGACTACTATACCCAGAAAAACTATCAACCATCAAGATAGAGTAAACAAGATATTTTATGACAAAACCAGATTTAAACAATACCTGTTAACAAATCCGGCCCTACAGAAAACACTAGAGGGAAAACACTAACCTAAAGAAACCAGACACACCCATGAAACTACAAGTGATTGATAATCCCACAGAAGAAAAACCCAAAAAAGAAAAACACACATATATTACCACCAAAAATAACAGGAAATACCAATCACTGGTCATTAATATCCCTTAATATCAATGGACTCAATTCACTTATAAAGACAGGCCCTAACATTATGGATAAAAAGACAGAATCAATCCTGCTGCATACAAGAAACCCACCTCCACTTGAAAGCAGACAATGGATCAGAATAAAGAGTTGGAAAAAAACTTTCCAATCAAATGGTCCTAATGAACAAGCTGATATAGCCATTGTAAATATCTGACAATAGACTCCAAACTAAAATTAATCAAAACAGACCAGGATGGATGTTACTTACTCATCTCAGGAAAAAATCTACCAAGATAAAGTCTCAATCCTGAACATTTATGTCCCCAGTACAATGGTAATACCAAGTCTCTGGACTGGCCTTTCTGGTCTAGCCGAAGAGGTTCAGACCTTCTCTTAGCCACAAAATACTCAAACTTAAGGGACATAATGAAAGCAGTGTTAAGAGGAAAACTCATAGTACTAGATACCTATATGAAAAACTTGGAGAAATCTCATACAAGAGACCTAACAGCACAGGTGAAGGCTTTAGAGCAATTCGAAGCAAACTCACCTAGAAGGGTAGATGGCAGGAAATAATCAAACTTAGGGCTGAAATCAATGCAATAGAAACAAAGAGAACAATGCAAAGAATCAATGAATGAGAGAGGTGGTTCTTTGAGAAAGTCAACAAGATAGATAAACCTTTATCCAAATTAACCAAAAGGGAAAGAGAGAGAGAGAATATCAAATTAACAGAATCAGAAATTAAAAGGGGGATACAACAACAGATACCCAGGAAGTCCAGAGAACCATCAGATCATACTTTGATAATCTATACCCCATGAAAATGAAAAACCTAAAAGACATGGACAGCTTTCTGGACAGACCTAAACAGGCTTATAACCCCAAAGAAAACTGAAGCTGTTATTAAAAGTCTCCCAAGTAAAAGAGTCCAGGGCCAGATGGTTTCAGTGCAGAATTATATCATACACTCAAAGAAGAACTAATACCAATACTTCTCAAACTGTTCCACACATTAGAAGCTGAAGAAAAATTGCTGAGCTCTTATGATGAGGTCACAATCACCTGATACCCAAGCCAGTCAAAGATGCAACAAAGAAAGAATTACAGACCAATATCCCTCCTAAGAATTGATGCAAAAATACTTAATAAAATACTGGCAAATTTAATTCAATAAAATATCAAAAAAAATAAAAATCATCCACCACAATCAAGTAGACTTCATTCCAGAGATGCAGGGATGGTTTAACATCCAAAATCTGTCAATGGCATCCATCATATAAACAATCTGACAGAAAAAAGCCCACATGATCATCTCCTTAGATGCTGAAAATGACTTTGACAAAATCCAACAATATTTCATGATAGAAGTTCTGGAGAGATCAGGAATACAGGGAAAACACATAAACATAATAAAGGTAATATACAGCAAACATTAAATTAAATGGAGAGAAACTCAAAGCAATCCCACTAAAATTAGGAACAAGACAAAACTGTCCTCTCTCCCTGTATCTATTCAATATAATTCTCAAAGTTTTAGCTAAAGCAATAAGAGAACAAAAGGAGATTAAGGGGATACAATTTGGAAAGGAAGAAGTCAAACTATCAAGTCATCTCTATTTACAGATGCTATAATAATATACATAAGTGACCTCAAAAATTCTGCCAGGAAACTCCTAGAGCTGATAAACACCATCAGCAATGTAGCAGGGTACAAGATTAACTAAAAAACAAAACAAAACAAACAAACCCCCCCAAAAATAGCCCTCCTATACACCAGGGATAAAAGGGTTGAAAAAGGGATCAGGAAAATATCACCCTTTTTACTAGATGCAAATAGAATTAAATATCTCGGGGTAACACTAACAACAAAAGTAGCAGTTCCATTTGACAAGAACTTTAAGTCATTAAAGAAAGAAATTGAAGAGAGTATCAGAAAATAGAAAGATCTCTCATGTTCCTGGATATGTAGGATCAACATATTAAAAATGCCAATCTGACCAAAAGCAATCTACAGATTCAATGCAATCCCCATTAAAATCCCAACACATTTTTTTACAGACCTTAAAAGAATAATATTCACTTCATATGAAATAACAGGAAACCCAGGATTGCCAAAACAATCCTGTTTAACAAAAGAACTTCAGGAGGCATCACCATCCCTGACTTCAAGCTATACTATAAAACTACAGTAATAAAACCAGTCTGAGACTGCCTTAAAAAGAGACTTGTGGATCAATGAAATCTAATCAAAGATCTGACCTTAATCCACACACCTATGAACACCTGATTTTTGACAGAGACCAAAAAATTATACAATGTAAAAAAGATAGTATCTTCACAAATGGTGTTGGCATAGCTGGATGGTAGTATGTAAAAGAATGCAAATAGATCCAAACCTATCATCCTGCACAAAACTCAAATCCAAGTGGATCAAAGGTCTAAACATAAACACTGACCCTGATAGAAAAGAAAGTGAGGAAATACCCTTCAATGCATTGGCACAGGTGACCACTTCCTAAATCTAACACCAGTAACACAGACATGAAGAACAACAATTGATAAATGGTACCTCCTAAAATTGAGAATTTTTGTAAGGCAAAGGACACAATCAATAAGATGAGACAACAGCCTACTGAATGGGAAAAAAAAACTTCACCAATTCTACATCAGACAGAGGACTGATCTCTAAAATATATAGAGTACTCAAATACTAGAGGCCTAAAACCCAAATAACCCAATTTAAAAAATGTAGTTCAGAGATAAAAAGGAATTCTCAACAAAAGAATTACAAATGGCTGAAAAACACTTAAAAAATTTCTCAGCACTTTTAGCCATCAGAGAAACGCAAATAAAAAGAAGTTTGAGATACCACCTTATACCAGGCAGAATGGCTGAGTTCAAAAACACAGATGACAGTCTATGCTGGAGAGGATACAGAACAAGGGGAATGCTCCTCCACTGTTGGTGCGAGTGTAAACTTGTACAGCTACTTTGGAAATCAGTATGCCCGTCCTTCAGGGAATTGGGAATCAATCTCACCAATGATGTTGCCATATCACTATTGCACATATACCCAAAGGATGCACATTTTAATCCCAAAGGCATTAGCTCAACTAAGTTCATAGCAGCATCATTCATCATATCAAGATCCTGGAAACAACCTAGATGCCCCTCAACTGAAGAACGGATTAACAAACTGTATTACATTTACACTACTCAGCATAAAAAAAAAAAAAAAAAAAAAAAAGATTGACATCCTAAAATTTGCAGGCAAATGGATGAATTTGGAGAATATCCTCCTGAGTGAAGTAACACAGGTCCAATAAGATAGGCATTGGATGTAGTCACTCATAAGTGGATTATAAATAATGAGCAAAGAATACCCAAGCTGCAAACCATAAGCCCTGAACATCTTGGGATCAGAAGAACTTAAGAGAGACATCTAGACATTCCTTTGGGAAGAGAAAATAGAGAAGATCTCCTGAGTAAATTGAGATCATAATCGATAACAACCAAGGAGAGGTGGGAACAAACCATCGGAGAAGGAGATGGTTGATGAGAGGATCGACAAAGAGGGGTAAAAAAGAAGTGGATATCTTTGTTGAGGAAGCCACAGTTGGCCTGAAAAGAGTCTGCTTGCTAGAGAATCCTCCAAGAACTCACAGGATGTCCCTGGCTAGGTCTCCAATCAATAGTGTAGGGGGGTGCCCAAACAGGGCTATCCCTATAATCAAATGAATAACTACCATAAGTGTCATTATAGAACCTTCATCACAACTCCACAGGTAAGCACCATGTTGAGCTCCAGGTCCAGAGAGAGAGAGAGAGAGAGAGAGAGAGAGAGAGAGAGAGAGAGAGAGAGAGAGAGAGAGAGAGAGAGAGAGAGGAGAGTCTATATAAACAAAGGGAAAGGGATTATGAGGAGGAGTCCCACAGAGATGGCTGGCTGGAGCTTTGCAGGGCTCACTTAATTAAAAACAGCCACTGAGGAACCATCAGGAAAAGGAACTAAACCCCCCAAAGGCAGATGACTGTCGAATGTAAGGGTAGTATGTGGAACCTTGTGAAGTAGGATCAGACTATGTTCCTGTGCATGACCTGGCACCTTGGAGTTCATTCCCTATAGAGAAACACCTAACAAAGTCCTAATATTGGGATGAGGTAATCGGATCTACTTCAAATAGATACACCAGACTGAACTGACCTACCTTGGGACCCCTAGACTTCCTTGGGGAAATGATTGGCAATGGGGTGGGATAATGCTGACAGAGGACTGTGAGAGATTGGGAGGAGGGAAGGGAGGGCAAGGGAAGGGAATGAGATACACGGGAAAAAAAAAAAAAACAAAAAAACAAAAAACCTTTTTAAATAAAAAAAAGAGAATGAACTTTTAAGAGTAAAAGATTTAGATTCACAATAAAATTGTAGGAAAAATACCAAAAAACAAAGACAAAAACCTGCAAAAGAAAAAAACCCATTGCTATAGAAAGCTTATAAATGGAGTCACTTAACAAGCCTTTCCAGAATATGTCCAGTTTTCAGTTGGTTGTTGGCAATATGGACCAGAGCAACAAAGGGTCAAACATTTTTCCAGTCAGCAGGACCTTCATCTTGAACCACATGAGATTCACATTATTTCACAGATGTCACTGTGTACTCTAAGGGAGCAGGTTTCTGGGGTCCTTGTCTGGCCCAGTTTGTAAGTAGAAAATTAAGTTTTAAAAATTATTTCTCTTTTTTTCTTCCTTCTCTAATTTCCCTTCATTTTCCTCTCTTCTTTTCTCTGTAGATGAAGCCCCTGCCATGTCTACATTCCCCACATTCATCTTTTTCTTTAATTCATTTGGGATGCTCTAAGCTTTCTCTCCTCTTGCTTTGATCTGAAGGTGCAGTGTTAGCATCTGAATTGATTACCCAGGATGCTCTCTGACTACATACCCCACTTAAAGTATCTCACAGAAGACAGAATGGTGAGGGAAACCACTGAGGACTTTAAAAGGGATTAGTGTAATCCACCCCCACTCCCCTCCACACACACATCCTTGTGATGTTTCTCAATCAAAAAGAGATTAGACTGGGAGAAGGTTTAAACATAGTCGTGCCTTCTCTCATCTCCTGTTAATCCTCTTCCCTACATTCCCACACTAGCTCATGTGCAGAGCCCTGGGGATGAGTCTGTGGATGTGCATGTGCATACAGAGCCTCCTTTTATTCCTGGGCTTCTCTGAGAAGCCAAAAACAGAGATATTTACTTTTATTTCCCAGAAAATGCAATCCTGGCAGAAGTGGTCTCTAAGATTGGTATAAGAAAAAGTAAGGAAGCAGAGGATCAGGGCTGAAGGTTAAAAGATAGGAAGAGAAAAAAAAATAAACAGAAACTTAGGCAAAGAAGAAAGAGCTCACTTAAGATTAACAGGAAATAAATCAATGGCAGAGGAAAGCTGGAAACAAGCACACACCAGATGTATATAATTCCTTTTTTAAAAAAAATCATGAAAATAATCTCTAGATGAACATGAAATTTGTCCGTATCCACTCAAACTTGACTTCTGCCATTCAAGTGAATTTCCTGATAAGGCACCTTCTCCTAAAGGAAGCTTCTTAGCTTTGCTCCTTTTCATGTATCTCTCCTGTTAGCTAGCTCTCTGCTTCTTGAATTACACCCCTCATTTGCTGGGTGTGAGCTATGGCAACACTTTTAAGTTTGATTTCTCTGTTTCTTCTAAACAGCTCTTTACTCAACACTGTTTGAATATTTGATGTTTAAATTCCATTGATGCAGAGAAAGTACTTTCATTGTCTGCTTCAGAAGTCCTTTCACTGCACACTACATGGGCAGGGTAGCTTGCCTCAAAAGGCAGCAAAGAGGATTCAGAGTCTTCAAGAAGATGGAAGATGGATACAGCCTTCTACAAAGACTTTTCATAAGCATTTTAGATAATCTTAATAAGCTTTAATCTTAAGACTGCTAGTTCCTGCCATAGTATGTCATCCTCTGCCACCAGCCTTTCTATCCTCAACTATGCAACATACACACCCCTTAAATGTGCAGGTCCATCACAGCCCCTATCTTGCTTCTCTTGCCTTAATTAACATTCCTGTTCCCCTCTTGCCTGTTCTCTTTCTTTCTGTCTGTCTGACTCTCTCATGTTCTCCCCTTCCCCAATAAACCTCTTGCAGTAACTCTGTGTGTCATGTGTTTATCCTTTTAAAGGTGCCTGAACTTCAGGCAGATAGAATCAGGGTCACTTTCTTCTGCATATAAGCAGTTCATTGGCTGTTGATTATTTAAACTCCTAGCCTGGCTTTGCTTGTTTGTTTGCTTGTTTATTTTTCAGCATATGGCTACTAATCAAATAAGAGAACTCCAAAGTTTGTCAACACCGTAGCAAAACCCTTTAATGTTATAGAATAAATATTGTTTTCTCCCGTTTGTGTGGGTGTGGAGAAAGGATCAGGGGAAAACAAAAGACACAATGTGTGTCTCTGGGATAAAATGTTGGACCCTAAAGTTGTGTGAATCACTCTAGCTTGTCTTTCCTCTGGTTCCCCCCAATTCCCCTTGAACACATATATCTAAGTATTTCAAAATAATGTTTGATAGTAAGTGCCAGTTGGTGCTGAAGCTTTTAAGTTATATTTATCTTATTTGTGTGCATGCGTGCATGCGTGTGTGTGTGTGTGTGTGTGTGTGTGTGTGTGTGTGTGTGTGTGTGTGTCCCATGGTACAGATGTGGTGGCTATATGACAACTTTTAGGAATTCTATTCTTTCTTTCCATCATGGGGGCTCCAAGGACTGAACTCACATCATCAGGCTTTGGCACAAGCATCTTTACTTGCTCAGCCATCTCATCAGCCCTAATTTTATTTTCATTGTGAATGTCATTGTCACTGCTATCTCTGTGATCCTCATGGTCCTCTTCCTCTTTCTCATTCCCACCATCTTCCTTGAAGCTCATTTTGTTTTCTCTACCTGAATTTTCCCTTTGATCTCTGAATGGGAAGCCTGGGTAAATTATAACCTCTGAACTTCTCTGCCACCTGGGTTCTTGTTCAGCTTTGCAGAGCAAGGGGACATTGTGAAAGGAGAGAGGCCTAGGATTCTCATTTTTCTGCCTCTTTGTTGGTGTTTCTGGAAGGGGCTGTATTCCTTTGGGACACTAGCAGCTCTCTCCTTGGTGATTGGTGTCTCAGCAGGAGGTGCAGTTTAGGACTCTTAGTGGACCCTCTTGCTTAGCTCCAATGATGCCTGGAGCCATCTCATCCTAGTACTGATGCAGTACCCACCTGGGGTCAAATCAGGAGCATCTCTTCCCTTAGTTCTGTCAGCCCTACAGGAGGCATCTCTCTCCTGCAGTGATTTAGTTATGTGTTCCTGCCATTTCCTTTCTTATCCAGACTCAGATATACTTTGTAACCGGGTCCAGGTTCTTACGTTAGATCTTTTCTTTCTGAAATGTCTAGTACATTATCTATTTTGTTCTGTTCTGTTGATTTTCCTCATGGAAACTGACTCTAGAGAGCATTTCATTTGCTCACCACACGAGGACAGGGATTACTCTTATTTAGAATCAGATCATTCAGTGGTAACTGTTTTCTACTGCTTCCCTTATCAGAACATCAGAATGAAACCAAGTCACTTCTAAAGCCACTTTCTCATAGCTACAGGAGAAAAAAATGAAACACATAAGTGTCTCCCAGGTCTCTAGATCATTCTTGGCTTTAAACTGAGAGCCTCACAAATGGTTCTGTCCACTCATCTTGCAGCTCTAATGACAGGAGTCATTTATCTCTCCTTGAATTCCTCTTAATCTTGTATATTTCCCATCTACCTTCTTTCTACCTTCTCTGCTGCTGTCATTGGCAAAAGCATCTTGAAGAAAAACCCTCAGTAGTCAACAAGCCAACTCCAGCAATGGTACTTGAAAAGCTTATATTTATTCACTCCTTATTGTAATAACAATTACAGGACAGGATACTAGTATACAAAAATGTTATCATTTACCCGTGATTATGAAGGGAGTAAGTGATGGAGCTCAGAATCTAACCAATTCTGATTTCCAAACCAATGTAATGATTTCATCCATCATCTGTCCATCTATAAGTCCACCAGTCTGTCCACCTGTCGTTCCATCCATGCATCCAAAGAGTCCTGCCCTTGCTAAGAGTTGTGAGAGCCAAAGTAATTAGAAGTAAGAAGTGTTATTTTTTTTAAATGTAGCTTTATAAACTGTGGGTTGAAGAACTGAACACTGAGTCACAAAACATTTTGTAACATAACACGGTTTTTTAACATGTTAAACTAACTCAAAGTCACATGCATGACAAAATCAAAAGTATTTCTGACATTGCTCACTGGTGCTTTGTGGCAGCTTTTCTGTTGCCTTGGTTTCAAGCACACAACATACATTCTCCACTGTCACACCAACAAACTGTCTAGCATGCATTGGCTTGAATCTGAGAATATTGCAGGGTATAAATTACAATGTTTTCTGTTGCCTGCAAATATAGAAACTTATTTAGAAAAAACAAAACTAATATTTTCCTATCATTTTTTAGTTTATAAGTATCAGACTAGTATATCTTTGGGTTTGAATTTTCAAGTACTGTTAAAATTGTTGATTTGAGTTTTATAGAAACAACAAAACAATAAACAACAATAACAACAAAAACACACATGAAATGAATTTTAACTTGAGATTGAGGCAAGATTAGTAACAATATTTGAAATAGCCTATACACACTCCTGTCACTCTATACTACATACATATAGAGAAATGAAATGTTTTAATCATTGACACTTATAAAAATCGAAATATTAATCAATCCTGAACACCACTTAAGATGCTTTGTTTTACACTATCAAATATTCAGCCAAGATTTAATTATTTAAAAAGAAACAAGCACATCCATTTCATTAGTATGCAATTTGCTTTCATTTTAAATGAATGGTAAAATGATATGTGTATCAAATAATTGTTTTAAAATAAATTTTATTATTTTTTATTATCAGCAATTGTTTGATTTGTATGCTTATTTTATATATCTGTATACTTAGGGATGGGCAAAAAGAGGATATGAAGGAAAAAATTTGAGGAGCCCTGCTTCATAATACCTTGATAATTCTATCCAGAGCCAGCCCAGAAAGACAGATATAGAATGGTAAATAGGGATGGTTGAAGATTTAGAAGATAATGGTAAGAAAGACAACCTTAACAGCAGCTATGAGGTGAGAGAAGGTTAGCACGGACTGTAGTGAAGCTGTAAATGGTGCTGTTAGTATAGAACTCACAGCCATAGCCTCCATCCATCTCTTAGAGACACTGAAACTGAGGATATGTTCTATCTAACATGGGATCAAAGTTTTCCAACCTGCTAAATCTTTCCCTCTGGTTCTTAAACAACAGTGACAAGACCAACTTTTTGCACGTATTTATTTTTGTATGTGTATATGCCTGTCTCTATCTGTGTGGGCACATGGCGTGAGTACGAAGGTCAGAGGACAATTTATAGAAGTTGGTTTTTTCCTTGTTTCACTGTGTGGGTACAAGGTACTGAATTCAGGTCACTGAGCTTAGTAGCAAGCGCCTTAACCTACTGAGGCATTTTACCAGTCCTCCCTTGGGTTCTTAATAGAAGCAGCAGCAACAATAAACTAAACTAACAATTAATATGGAGGTGGAGACTAAGTGAGGCTGAGGGCATAGAGTAAGTCTTTCTAACTCCCTCAAGTAATGTTGCTCATATTTTTTGTTTACTCATGTATAACAGTGCTAATGTAGCCAGGAACCTGAGACTAGATAGATCATGGGCCTATAAGAAAACCTAATATTATTCTGCTAAAGGAACATAGTAATACAATTACTCCCAAATGGCATTTTGCTATACCTAAGGATCAGTGTCTCACTCAACCTATATCAGGGATGCTTCTTGTAGTCTATGGGAATTAACACAAAGACCTTTAACTGGACAATGTGCAGAGAGTCAGAGTGCTTGGTACACCAACTCCCAAACAAGGTGTCATCATCAAACCTCTCCTCTCAAGGTTCAAGGTACAGTGTGAAAGAGGAGGAAGAGAGATCCTAAAAACCAGAGGTAATGGATGCCTCCAAGGAAGCACTTCCTTCCAGATATAACAGTAACAATGCCCTTATGAACTCAAAGACCATGGCAGCATTCACAAAGCGTTCACAGGTTCAAGCCAGATGAGATGAGGTCCCAGTACTGAAAGGGAAAAATGAACACAAGGTCTTATCCCTAACTAAGAAGCTATTTGCAATTGCTATTCACTGACAAAGTGAAAATTAGTTTTCTCAAATGGGGTCTCACTGAGTAAATCAACCACATATCAGGAAAGGCCCCTTACCCAGAAGTAGTTAACCATTACAAAATGAATAAAATGGTGTTTTTGTGAACACTTTGTTTCATTTTGATTTGTTTTGACATATTTATTTTGTCTTGAGTATGTGTTTGTGTGTGGCATATATGTGTGTGGTGTATGTGAATGTGTATGTATGGGCTCACATGCATAAAAACACTGGACTGTGTGCTATAGAAAAAAGCCCTTTTCTTTCTTTTGTACTTTTCATTGGTCTGAGCAAAAAGAAAACACCCCACTTTTCACTATACTCTTTTCATTATGCTCTATGATCCTGTCTAAAGTTATGTCTGGTCTTTAGAGTATAATATCCCTGAGGACTACTATATGTATATAAATGCTATTCCCCAAATCCAGTTAACTGCATATGTCTTTCAATCTTCAAGCAGAAGGCTGATGAGCCTGCTACAGTCATTAGGATAATCATATTAATCAAAACTATTCCCCATGCATTCAGTAGATTGAAAATAATGAAGTGTAGTGTCTTAAATTTGTTTAAATGCCTCATTATTATGACTCATTAGATGTAGGCATAGATATCCAATAGAAAGCTTAAAGCAAAGAATAAAATAGATATTAGGATGTATTGGTACACAAATATGCACATGTCTGCAGTAAATAGTTTTTTGGTCTGGACTACCCCAAGATCTGGACCAGCAGTCCCAAAGTCCCAAAGAAACACACATAAGTTTACATTAATTTCACACTGATTGACCTATAGCTGAGGCATATAACTTGCTAACTGTTAACTCTTAAACTAACCCAAGATTAGCCAAATGGCTTAGTACCTCTCTCAAAGCAGCAGCCTGGCTTCTTTACTCTGTATCTTCTAATGTCTCTGTATATCTCTTCCTTTTCCCAGAGTTCTAAAGTCTGTTAGCCCCTCCCATACTTTCTGTCTCCCTTCTGACCAATCAGAGTTTTATTAAACCAGTAGGAGAGACAAACACAACAGACCAAAATATGATTCTACAACACGTCTTATGTTGGCTATTCAAAGCAAAATATCTATCTATCTATCTATCTATCTATCTATCTATATATCGATCATCAACAGGTAGCTGGGCCCCAAGAAAGAACTGGGATCAGGGTCTGAAAAAAATATCAACACAACCTCACTAGCCCATGCATTTCTTTGTTTTTCAATAATTATTTTATATTCCACTGATGTCTGCCTTTTCTTGTTCCTTATTACACATTTTAAGTCATTGATGTCCAAACAACAAAATCTTAAACTAATACCAGCTGCATTTATTAGACTGTACCAGGCCATTTTCAACCATATTTAAATAATTGTAAGAAATATTTAAAGAGATCATCTTACTTCAGCATGTAGCCACTTGGAAGAAATCCGAACATCATTTATTTTGCTAGAGAAGCAATCAAGATGTGTTTTCCATTTTGATTTTTTTACATTTTATTATTAGTGTATGTATGCATGCAAATATTTGTGTGTGTGCAAATATGTGAGTGTATGATATGGATGACACATGACACGGAAATTTGGTAATGGTCTGAGATTACAACTTATGGAGTAATTTTTCTCCTCCCACTTTATCTTAGGTTTAGGGGTTGAAATCAGGTCATTGGGCTCATGTGAAAACAATTTACTCACTGAGCCACCTTGCCACCTTGAGTTAATCTTTTCTGATGTAGATGCCTAATTTTTTCTGAGATAAGCAGTGTTTGATTATTAAGTAGAAAATAACATCTAATTTCCCTTGCTCTCTAACTCTCTTGCTATTTTTGATTAATTTAATTTTATTAAAATTTGAAAAATATTTGTTTACTGAGTGTGGTAGAGTGCATATGTAATGTCATCAGGTTCGAGGCTGAGGCAAGGGCACTGAGTCCAAGGCTAATTTTGTTTGGAATGTCTGGGATGTCTAGTGAATATCAGAGCAGCCAAAGCTAAGCATCAAAAACAAAAAAGAAAAGACAAAAAACAAAATAAAATACAAGGACGAGGTTGGTAGGCTTGTCATTCACCCTACAAGAGTACTGAACTACATTCTATTCTTTCTTGTCTTTGCTTTGCCAGCATATGGAACAGCTCTTACTGAGACCAAAAGCAAAGTCTTGGTATTACAAGAGTAAGCTCTTCTACTTGACACACAATTCAAAATCTTCTCTTCTACTCATATTCCATTGTTGTTACCAAATAAACTACCAGAGACAAAGAAGCACTTTCCCTGATACAGGTAGGGGCTCCATAAAGGGAAATAGAATTAGTTTACTATTTTTATCATTTGTTCATTAGTCTATAGATTTATGGGTGACAATATAAATAATGTTTTGAAAATCATTTTTAAAGGAAATGGAATAATCATAACTCCATTGTTAAGATTGCTTTAGTGCAAGACACTTGGTTAGATGGTTAAGACCACTTATTACTTTGCAGAGGACCCAGGTTTGGCTCTCATCATTCTCACAGAAGCCCACAATTGTCTATAAATCTGATTCCAGGAGATCTATTGTCCTCCTTTGACCTCCATAGGCACCAGGAATGAACATAGTACACATGCACACATGCAGGCAAAAATACTCATACATATAGAATAATAAAACAAAAACATTTAAAAAGACTGCTTTGTTCAGTCTATGTGGGCACTGCATAACTACAAACTACAAAAACTGTATATGAAAGAAAAGTAAAAATTTGACTCCTTCTATTTTCCTATTTCTGCTCAAATAGACCACTTTAGAAAGATTCCATATGGCATGATTTAACTTATCCAATCCCTGTACTGTCACATTATCACATTACCTTATTTAATTCTCTTCATAACATTTATATATAGCTGTAGCCATATTAGTCCTTTAATTTATTTAAATATTTATCACTACATAATTTTCACAAAGCAGGGACTTTGTCTACTTTTTTCCTGATTTTATCCACAGGAGTTGGAGCAACGATTTACAGAAAAGAATTTCATTAACATTTTAGAAGGTGAATTTGTTGATATCCCCCGAGATGGACTTGCTAAATTCTAGCTGCTGTTTAAAATGAAATTGGGGCCTATGCTGAGTGTGTGCCAAAAGCTGAGGAAGGCAGATAAGGAGTCCTCCAACTTGATGCCACACACAGGGTCAGATATGGATGTTTTTATGCCAGGTTAGGAATTCAACTAATTTAGAAAAACTGTAAGTTTTTGGATCCTGTTTCTACCCTAGTGTCTAGCTTCTTCCTTTCCAATTGGCATGGATTCAGCATCCCAAAAGAGGCTTCTACTTCTAATGAGTTGGACCAAATTTCCCAAAGGGATGTGATACATATTTCCATCCTTATAAAGGATAGCATTTGGTGAGATTTGGCTCCTGTGGCAGAGAACATAAAAATGGCAGAGGTTAGTGAGAAATGAACTAGTGTACAAATTCTACTTGGTCTTATAATAACAATCAGATATTGGGGAAAAGCTGAAAGATCAGAGAGACAGAAAAACAAGCCACAGCCATTTCTCACCCAGTCACTGAATCCTCAGACTGAATTCCTCTGAGTCCAGAATGAAAAGGGAAGGGGTTGCAGGCAAAGTATTGAGCTCCTGCCTCCTCCCACCTTATATTTCTTTCTCTCCCCTCCCATATCACTTTCTGTTTCAGTTTTCATACTGCTGGGATTAAAGGCGTGTGTATTTCCTGAATACTGGGTGCAGAGACATGGGATCCCAAGCTCTGTTTGGCCTTGAACTCACAGAGATTCAGATGAATCTCTGCTTCTGGATCTTGAGTTCTAGGATTAGAGGTGTGTGTCATTACTTCCTGGCCTTCATGGGTAAAATCTGTCCTCTAATTTTCAGGCAAACTTTGTAATATACACCTAATACATCATCACAGTTAACTGGTCTCTTCTCTTCAAAGAGCTATATTACAGTAAGACTGTGTGGACATTAGTGGTTAATAACTTTGATATAGTCTTTTAAAATATGTTTTTATTATATATGTACTCTTCTTTAATAATCTTAATTGTTTTATAACATGGATGTAAATATGATAATTTCTTATATAATCACCTAAATGATTTATAAAAATCCGTTTTGCTAGGATTTGGACTGTAAGTAACATGTTTATCCTCCAAATCTTAGGCTTTCATATTTTGTTATAGTTCATAGATTTTAAAGAAAAGCATGTGGCTCAGGTGGAGGAGCAGTCTCTCTACTCAAAGAATCAAAAAGGTCTGTCCTGTAAAAATTTTACAGAATACAGTCATGTTCAATAAGATACAATCATGAAGGTGCCTGAAGATTCACTGACTGTATCTTAACTTTCTGTCGTGAAGTACTTATATTATCTTGCATCATTAAAAAAATGTTTCTTTCAGATCGAGGAAGCAGAAATTTATAAGTACAAAGTGATTGAGGTCCAAAGATGAGAAGGACAGAATTTGAACCAGATAACTTGAATTTGACTTACAGATTTACCACTATTTGGCTGTGTGGCTTTGATCGAGTGCTCAGTCTTTCTTAGCTTCCCCTTCTTCCACACTACTGAGTAAGTCTGAAAATTAAACTCTTATTACAGGTTTGCTCATTACCTATCAACAACACCCATCACCTTTGCATCTGTTCTTCATTAACAGAACCCAACACTGTAAAGACAGCAGAGAGAAATGTTTGTCTACCATCCCTTGGAATGAATTATGATTGACCAAATACAGATGTGGCAATTGGATTTCTGTTTGACCTGTATGATGCTTGAGATGGTTTGAGAGTTCATTTTTGAACAATGGTATGAAAGAGAAAATTTGCTAGAGGCTTCTCCAATGAAGTAAATAATAGGCAGTGCATACTTTTGCCTTCCTTCTTAGAGTATGCAATTGATTCACTTGGTAAAAATATATTGAGACCCAAGATTTATAGAAACAGCAGTGAAGAGGATATCTAGACAGATAACAAACTAATTTTAAAAGCAAACTCTGATGTATCAACTTGAAGGAAGCAAGTGAAGAAATTTTTAACTAGAAAGCAGTGCCAAGGTGCTTGGTAGTTTGGAGCAGAAAAGAGACACACTAGAAAATGTGGTGAGTGACTTGATGATAGATTTATTTTGATTTTCAGATGGTCTGGATTTAGAGAGGTAAAGATAGACAGGAAGGCTGACTCCAATGGTTGATCCTGAGAAGAAGAATAGAATTGTCATCTACAGAGAAGTATCAGACTGAGGACAAGCTAGATTTGAAGATGAAATAAGAGCAAATGTTCAGGATGAATTGCATGGGCTTCAACACAAATATCCTTCAAAAGGTCAATTGTCCACTGAGCTCTATAAATGTCCATCTGGTGTTGGAAATAGAAACATTGGAGGCACAGGTTTATAACTTGTGTTTTAATCCCTATCAGAAAACATTAGCATGTAGCAAATACAGAAAAAAAGGAGTAATTAGTGACTTCCAGGGCACACAAAATACTGATAAGGAAATGAAGAGACCAGAAAGTAGAAGATGGATCAAGAACAATGCAATCCTTGGAGCAAAACTAGAAAGGGTTCTCTAAGAAGGGTCTTGCACTGTGTGGCATATTGCTGATGGGCCATTCTCTAAGAAGGGTCTCGCACTGTGTGGCATATTGCTGATGGGCCAAACAGTGATCAAGCTGAGAATTAACTGAGGATTTAGACAGTATGAACCTCACTGGTGAGCTTAAAGGATAATGCCACTGTGGTGGGAGAGAAAATGACTCAAAGGGTGAAATTCTGGAGGGAAGGACAGAGATGAAAGACAAAAGATATAGAAACATATTCTGAAGTTTTGAGTTCAAGAAGAGAGAAATGGATGATAGCTGTTAAGTGAGACTGCATTTTGTGCTGCTGTGACAATATCTTCCAACAATAAAGAAAATGCCAAAATCACAACAAAACCTTCAGAGATCTGAGCCTCAGACCTTATTGACAGTAGGTGGCTTAATGATTTTTAAGCTATAAACTACTGTAAGTCATGCAATCTATTGTTGGTAGAAAATGCCTCCTAGGAAATATTTGTTTCATACATAGTGTTCCTGGCTGCAGGGTGATGTGGTATGGAGTAAGTTTCTGATAGGCCATTCTTGTTTCTTCCTCCCTTCCTCCCTCCCTCCCTTTCTCCCACCGTTCTTTCTTTCATTCTTTATTTTTATTTCTTATTTTTCTTTATCTTATTGAGACAGGGTTTCTTGTGAACTCCAGGCTGTTTTGGAACTCACTCTGTAGACAAGGCCGGCCTCAAACTCAGAACTCAGAGAGAGATCCTCCTGCCTCTGCCTCGTGAGTGCGAGGACTAAAAGCCTGTGCTGTCACTGTCACCACTGCCCAGCATGTACCGCCACTGCCCAGCGAACCTCCATTTCTCTGTATAAATGATTAATACTATAATTGTTCTGAACTTACAGATACTATATTCTAAATGTATGCCCTCAAATTCATGCATAGAAGCTCAATTCCAAGTCCAGCAGTACTTAGAAGGGGCTTTACAAGTGTTCTATCCTCATTAATGAACTAATAGCATATTTATTTATTTATTTATTTATTCACTCATTCATTTATACTGAAAACATTCTTTTTTCGTATAATTCATCCGGAGCATAGGTTCTCCTCCCTCTACTCCTCCCCATTCCTCTTCCTCCCTCTACTCCTCCCCGTTCCTCTTCCTCCCTCTATTCCTCCCCGTTCCTCTTCCTCCCTCTACTCCTCCCCATTCCTCTCTACCTCTCTCCTCTTTCCCCCAGAAATGGTCCCTCTTTGTTTCCTTTTCAGAAAAGAGCAGGCCTTCAAGAAACAATCGTCAATCAGGAAAAATAAGATTCAATAAGACAAGGAAAAAGCCTTCATATAGAGGCTGGACATGCATCCCAACAGGAGGACAACAGTCCTAAGAGCAGGCAAAATTGACAGAGAAGCATTCATTCACACTGTTAGGAGTCCCACGGAAACACCAAGCTAACAGCCATGACACACAGAGGACTTTGTGCAGACCCATGAAGGTCCTATGTTTGCTGATTTAGTCCCTGTGGTCCCATTTGAGCCCCGTGTAATTGATTAAGTTAGCCATGTTCTCCTGGTGTCCTCCATCCCATCTGATTACTGCTTATCTGCACTATTCTCCTATTTCCATGGGGAGTGACCCAATGGAGACCTCCAGTTTATACTGTCTCTCTGTAAAATGTCTGGCTGTGGGTCTCTGCACCTTCTGAAACTGAGTAAATGAACTTGTTTAGAAAATGAGAAGACAGTTGAGCAGTTAATAAAAGGTAGATGAACAAGGGGTGGATGGATTTGTGGAAATCAGTAGCCATCACCCACATGGCCCATATGCCTCAACCTGGGCATGGGTCTAGCCTCTCTAAAAAAGACTAACTAGAACCACTTTATCTTGTGGGAGATGTCTTCTCCTTCTATGCAGAGTCATTCACTTACCAGTCACAGAAACACAAACAGCACCAGAACAGGTCAGAGAGGAACGACTGGAGGAGGAGTGCCTGGCACCCCAGCAGCTATGCAGTCTCTGGTTCCTGGCCATTCAGGTAATGCAGCACATGGGCTCTTGTTGTGGGTCTCAAATTAAATCAAACATCAGTTGGTTTGGTCATTTCCCCAAGTTTTGTGCCACTACTGCCCCAGAAAGATTGTTGATGAGGCATTTTGTAGCTGAGTTGGTGTCCAGGTTTCTTTCTGTAGCCTGAAAAGTAGGGTCAAAGGCTCCATGAGGGCATCAGGTTTGTCTCTCTACATTAAATGTGAATGGATATTGTCCTCAGCAATGGGCCCTGCTGTCAGTTTTCAGAGAACAATCCTCTGTTCTAGCATCAGCCTGTGTTGTTAGGGATCTTCACAGGACCATCTTGTTCAACTGAATTGAACCCTGTCTGACTACTGAAAGCTTTGCTTACTTTCAAAAGATAGCCAGTTCAAATTCTGTATCCTCTATTACTGGGAGCCCACACTAGGGTCACCCTCATGATTCTAGAAACTTTCCACTGCACTAGGTTTACACTATTTCTCACAATGTTTCCCAATTCCAGCTGTCTCTCCCCAAATTCTCTCCCTCCACCCACTGCCAAACCCAACCTGATCTTATGCAGTCCCATCCCCACCCACCCCAGTCCACCCTCAAAAACTATTCTATTTCCCCTTCCCAACGAGGTCTATGCATCCTTCTTAGAACTCTCCTGTTTACCTAACCTTTCTGGGTTCATGGATTGTAGCTAGGATTGATTGCATTTATAATTGAGCTTGCAAGAATGGGTCCATTTCCTCTTTCCTTTCCGCTTCCCACTGTGTCAGGACAGAATAATAAGACCACTCAACACAAAACATTAGTGCCTTGATATAAATTTCCACTCTGAAAACATAAAGGTGTTTTCTATAAAGCACCCAGTCTTAGATATTCTGTTACAGAAGAAGAAAATATAGAAGAAGGTTATTTCAAAAATCAAATGAAACAATCCAGAGAATACATGATATAGCTCTTTAAGTACTGTGAACATCTAATAAATATACTTAATCTAGCTTCCTGCACTCTGACTTTGTGTTTTTGATTTTTCATGCTACATCATTGGTTAAAGAAAACTTTCATTCCCACAAAATCTACTTTTTCTTTCACTATAGGACAGAGGCCTCTGATCAAAAATGACCTGGAATATATTTCCAAACTGGGGCAAGGGCCCTGAGCTCTCAGTGCTGACTATCGTCCTGTGGGAACAACAGGGCCATGTACTTCCCTCACATTGTTGCTCTCCTTCCTCTGGTCTGCCCCTCTTTGGTAGAGTTATTCAGTTGTTTCATCATGCCTCATTACCACCAAAATATTTGAGTTTTCAGTGAGTCTCCTAAGACTATTTACTGAGCATTGCTGCCTCCGAACTATTAAATCAAATGGCAATTGTCAAAGTGTTGGCAGTTCTCTTGATTGTCAGACTTCATGTCCTTGTAGATTAGCACCTGATGTCTCTAATAACCCGCTCAGCTCCCTGCTTCATACCGCTTTTATCCCTACAACACAACCTATTTTATCCCTAAATTAGGCCTAGCTTTCTTGGGTTCTGGCATCAACTCCCTTTTTAACCAGAGCTGTGGAAAGCAGTTAGTTATCCTGACAAAGTATTTTACCATGTCTTTTAGCTCTACAGAGATCTAGATTGGGGAACTTTTCCTGGTTGTCAATCTACTTTATACTTGCCTTTTCACTCTATGCTCACATTCCTTGTATTGTTAAGGTTGGAGCAAGAGAGTGAGATAAACCAAGGCAGAGTCTTAGGTCTCAGTCTTAAGAAGAAAAAAAACCTTTATTCCACTAGTGGGACCCATTCCCATTGTCTTAGAAACAATGGGCCCAGATTTACAAATGAGCGAAGTTTTTATAGGCCAGGAAGTAGGGGGCCAGGAATGTACTACCTGAAGGTGTGTGTGTGTGTGTGTGTGTGTGTGCGTGTGTGTGTGTGTGTGTGTGTGTAACCATGGTAACCACATAATCTGGCAGACGAAACCTTTCCAGATCAAACAGATACTTGGTTAGATTTTATCACAATAAACAAGAAAACTCTGTCAATATCTTTGGTTTTTTACAATGCTCTGAAAGATACTTATCATGTGGTGGGGGACTGTTGTGCACCATCTGGGAAGTCCCTCTTCATATCTCCCACTTTCTCTAGCTCGGTCTCTAATCCTAGAGACCCTTATGCCCTCCTGATGCTGCATATTGCTGCCTGACTAGCATCAGTTTAACACCCCCAATCTTCCCTTGCAGGAAGTTGACAGCTCTAATTAATATACAGGACCCAATTGCTATTACCAGGGTCAACACAATCAATGGCCCAGCTAGGACAGATAACAGCATCGTAAGCCAGGGTGACTTAGCAAACCAAGATTCAAACCATCCCTGTTGTGCTTCACGTTCTCTCTCTCTGAGGTGCTCCCTAAGTTTGGTCATAGATTCTTTAACTATACCTGAGTTATCAGTGTAAAAACAACATTCTTATTTTAGGGCAGCATATAGGCCTCCCTCTTTCATGAATAATAGGTCTATCCCAAGTCTGTTCTGCAGTACTACTTCTGACAAGGAAGTTAAAGAATCTTGTAGAGCTATTACTGAAGATTCTAGGGCTTTTAAGTCTTGGTCTATGGCAGTCTGTAATAGAACTATCTGTTTCAGTCCTTGTATTAATGCCACAGTTCCAGTTCCTACTCCAGTTGTGACACCTATTCCCATATGTATGGCTATTGTCAATGATATAGGTTCTCTCTGAAATCTAGTTTTGCTTATCATCCTGTTCTCGAATTCTTTACCCCAATGATATACCATGTGGGGAAACAATTTTACCATAACACAAAAATAGACTGAATTATTGAATACCTGGGTGGACACGCAAGGGGTGAGTCCTGTATTGCATGCCCATCAGCTCCCCTGAGGCAAAACCAGGTACTGACCATTTCCTGTGGAATATACAGAAATAACTTGTGCACATAGGTGTCTGGCTGACTCGGGTGGACTTCCCAGGCATGTTCCCTGCCCAGAAACCTTGGGGAGACTTAGTCTATGACTCCTTCCCAGTTGCAGGAGGAGCTAGTGGTCACTGTGTAAGTCTTGTTGACCACTATACCCTCATAGTATGGTGGGAGGCTACCAGGCAGAGCCAGCAAGACTGGGTCAGAGCACTCTGGGTATAGTTAAGAGCTGCATACCCTCCTAAGACAAGGTTACACAAATTATCTGTGCCAGAAACCTGAGTAGAGGACTGTGTCTTAACAGAGGGTTGAGGATTGTTTGGTTTGAGGGTGGGGTTTGGCCCTATCACAATGGATTTTGCAAACTGCTCCTGTAACTTTAATATGAACAGCATACCAGGATCACTAGAAAGACCCCCTGGGTTATACATCTTTAAGCCCCAGCTTTTTCCTATTTCCCACCCAGTGGCCTGTTTCTCTAGATCTGTAAAACTTAATTTGCCTAGGAGGTTTTTCTGTGTTTTGGTAAGCTTAATCAAATCCGGGTGTCCAGTAGCTGCCCACCAGTTCCCAGTGTTAAATTCCCTGTATAGGAAGTCTCACATCCCCATTTAGTACAGTAATGGCTTTCAGGCTCCCCATACTTATGGGGCTGCTTTCCTCCTGGGCATATATACAGACCACAGCTCTGGAAGTGGTACTTATAGCGGCCTCTCAAGCAGTCAATCTGTGTTCCTTCAGCTAGTTTTCACAAATCAAAGGTTAAGTCGGGAAACCAGGGTATTTTAGGTCCAGTCTGAGAGGCCAGAACGAGGGTGGTCCTCGTTTCTGGATTAGAGAATGTCCAGGTACAGTCAAGTGGCAAGTGAGGATTGATCTCCTTTGGTTCTCACAATGGAGGGAGACTCACCCACATGCTGGACCTTAGCTTAAGAGGGTTATCAATTTATTCCAGCTTCCACTGGAGTTCTGGGGGTGCAGGTGCTGGTTTGAGGTGGGATGTGTGGATCCAGGATGTGATGCCACCAACCTTGACAGCAGTGGGGGTGGTTAGAAGCACCTGGTAGGGTTCCTAAAAGTGGGGCTCGAGGGTCTGCACTTGGTGGCGGCGGATGTAGACAAAGTCTCCCACTTGGTAGCTATGTGGAACTTCTCTACCCTCAGGTCCATAGAGGTCAGACAATTGCCAGCACAGGAGCTGCTGGGTGTGCTCTAGTGCCTGGAGCCTATTGAGTAAGGGAGTGTGGAAAGAATTATCAGGCCACCCACCAGCTTCTGAAATAGGGGAAGGGGAGAGGTCTTTCACGGGGGGTGGGGGGGTAAGTCCCATACAAAACCTCAAATGGTGTTAAGTTACACATTGAAGAAGGAGTGTTTCTAGCTCTAAAGAGGGCATAGGGTAGGAGCATCATCCAATCCTTTAAGGCAGTCTTCAAGGTCAATTTAGTTAGGGTCTCCTTGATTGTTCTATTCATCCTTTCTACCTGTCCTGAGCTCTGGGGTCTATATGCACAATGCAATCTCCAATCAATTCCCAGTACCTGGGCCATTTCCTTGCTCACCTGAGCCACAAATGCCAGTCCATTATCTGATCCTATTACCTTTGGCAGTCCAAACCGGGGGAAGATATCCTCCAGGAGTTTTTTGTTGTTGTTGTTTTTGTTTTTTTGTTTTTTTTTACGACTGTTGAGGCAGTCTCTTGCTTTGTAGGGAAGGCTTCCACCCACCCTGAAAATGTGTCTACAAAAACCAACAGATATTTAAACCTATACCTGACAAGTTTTACCTAAGTGAAGTCAATTTCCCAAAACTGCCCAGGTTGAGGGCCCCTCAGTCTCTTCCCCTCAGGAGTGGAGGATGGGTAAGCATTAACTTTCTGGCATACTTGACAGTTCTTCGCTACCCATTAGGCCAGCTCCTTCCTCTCAATGGGGGAGGGAGTGTAAGTCTCTTGTTGGTCTCTTAGGAGTTGCTGGAGTTTCTTTGATCCAAGATGCGTGAATTGATGTACTTGCTTTAAATAGGTGAGGGCTTCAACTTCTTTTCCCTGTGGGTTCTTCTTTGGAGACAAGTCTGCTGAAGTCACTAGGAAGGTTTCTACTAGGGTGTCTCTTATAGCCACTGTTCGGGCCTCTTCATCTGTCTATCTGTTGCCTATTGCCACAGGGTCCAGTCCCCTCTGATGCCCCTCATAGTGAACAATAACCAGTTCCTTGGGAAGCATTACTGCTGCCAGTAGGTCAAGAATTTCTTTCTTGTGCTTAATTTCTCTGCCAGCTGAGGTTAGTAGGCCTCTTTGCTGATAGATGGCACCATGGACATGGGCCATAGCAAAGGCATAGCGGCTATCCATATAGATTGTTGCCCATTTGAGTTCTGCTAGTGTCAGGGCCCTAGTTAGGGTTATGAGTTCAGCCTTTTGGGCAGATATCCCTTCTGGCAGCGCCGAGGACCAGATAACCTTCATTCTATCTACAACTGCTGCCCTCACTCATCTTTTTCCCTCCTGGAGAAAGCTGCGTCCATTGGTGAACCAGATTACCTCTGAGTTGAGCAGTGGCTGGTCCCTCATGTCCCAGAGAATTCACAGGTGTGTAGTACTGGTTCTGCACCTTCATCTGGGAGCAGGGTTGTAGGGTTCAAGGAGACAGGGGGCCCAAACGTCACTGTCTTTGTCCAAGAGAACACTCTGGTAGTGAGTGATCCTAGCATTAGACAGCCACTGATCTGGAGGCTAAAGGATCATGCATTCTAGCATGTGTAGGGCCCTGATAATCAGCTTCTGTCCCATGGTGAGCTTATCAGCATCTTTGGCCAAAATAGCTGCGGCCACTATCACTTTCAGATAGTGTGGCCATCCACTAGCAACTGAGTCCAGTCTTTTAGACAAATATGCCATAGGTCTTTTGCATGGACCCAAGGTCTGCATCAGAACCCCCTTGGCCACTCCCTTTTTCTCATCAATATAGAGGGTGAAAGATTTGTCCACATCAGGGAGGGCCAGGGCTGGGACTGACAAGAGTGCTTCTTTGATGGAATCAAAGGCCCTCTGTTGCTCCTTTCCCCACCGGAATGTGGCATCACCCTTGAATAAGGGATATAACAGGGCAGCAAGGGATTCGAACCCAGGGATCCATAGTCTACAAAACCCAGCAGTTTCCAAAAACTCGCGCAACTGCTTCCGGCTTGTGGGCAGGAGAATCTGGGTTACGGTTTCCCTCCTGGCCTCCATTAGCCACCGCTTCCCCTCCCTAAGCATGTATCCCAGGAAGGTCACTTCCTGCTTACAAATTTGGGCCTTTTTTGCCAAGGCCCAGTATCCCAATTGGGCTAGTTCCCTCAACAGTTCCCATGTCCCATACTCACAGTTCTCTTGAGTGGCAGTCACCAGCAATAGGTCATCAACGTATTGAAGCAGGGTAACCTCAGGGTGCCGAGTTCTGAAGGAGCTTAAGTCCTTGTGTAGGGCCTCATCAAAGATGGTGGGTAAGTTTTTAAATCCTTGAGGCAGGTGTGTCCAGGTCAGTTGGCCCGAGGACCCTGTCTCTGGGTCCATCCATTCAAAAGCTAATAAGGGCTGGCTATCGTTGTGCAGTGGAAGGCAGAAGAAGGCATCCTTTAGGTCTAAGACAGTGTATTAAGTCCTTTCTGGGTTCAGAGTGCTAAGCAGGTTATATGGATTGGGAACAGTGGGATGTATATCCTGTACCTAGCTATTAACTTCCCGTATGTCTTGTACAGGTCTATAGTCCCCAGTCCGTGGTTTCTTGACAGGTAACAGGAGCATGTTCCAGGCTGACTGGCAGGACCTTAATACCCCTAAGGTGAGGAGCTTCTGTATGTGGGGCCTGATTCCCTCTCAGGCTTCCCTGCTCATATAGTAGTGCTTGACCTGTACCGGGGAGGCAGAGGGCTTCAAGGTCACTATCACTGGTGGCTGACTTACTGCCAGCCCCAATCCAGCAAGCTCTGCCCAGGAATTGGGGAACTTCTGGAGCCATGTTTAGATATCAGCCTCCCTCTGGGGTGACTCAGGTTCAGCATACAACTGATATTCTTCTTCAGCTGACAGGGTAATGACCACTACAGCAGGCTGGCTAATGAGGGAGTTCATAAACTCCACTGATGTGAGAATGCACTTGTGTGTGCTGTATCTTTAAATAAAGGAGCTGGTTTGGGCCATGGCAGGTACCGTAGAATAGGTAGGAGGAGAAATCAGAGCTTAGGTGGGAGAAGCAGGGTGGAGTCAGGCAGACCGAGCTGAAGCTGCCGAAGGAACGACATGTAAAGAGACACGGGTGAGCCACACGGGCCACGTGGCCCGCAGATTAATAGAAATGGGTTGATTTAAGATGTAAGAGCTAGCTAGCAATGTGCCTGAGCCATAGGCCAAACAGCATGAAGTAAATAGAAGCGTCTGAGTCGTTTCTGGGGACCCAGGCGGCGGCGGGCGGATAAGCGGCGCCGGGCAGGTCTGTGGGTCCGGATACCTCTGGCGTACGGGACCCGAGGAACTAACTACAACACTCCACCTCAGGACCTTGGGGAGTGAATGTAATTCTTGCCCTTAACTTGGTTAATAGGTCTCTTCCCATCAGGGATGCTGGACATTCAGGAATAACCAGAAAGGAATGCTGAACTCTTCCCTTCCCCAAATCCATAGTTCTCTTAGTAGTCCAAGCATGATAAAGGCTGCCATTTGCCCCCTGAACTAGAGAACACTTGCTGGTTAGCAGTCTGGGTGGGGTCTGCAGGGCTGAAAACACCACCCCCATGTCTACCTCAAAGTTAATTGGGGTCCCATCCACATCAAAAGTTACCCTGAGTTCATGGATGGGGTCCGAACTCCAACCTCCCTAATTGTCTTCTTCCAGAGCCAACATTGCAGGCCTTCGGCTGGGCTGGCCTTTTTTCTTTGGACAATTCTTGGCCCAGTGCCCTTCCTCTCTACAGTAGGCACACTGGTTGGGCCCCAATGGCCGCTGTGGGCCCAGGTTCCTACCTCTCTTATCTTCTTTCTTTCCTTCCACTACCATGGCCAGTATTTTAGTTAATTCTCTTATTTCTCTTCTTGTCCCTAATCTTCTTCTCTCTCAATTTTTCTCTTTCTTATCTTTATTTTTCTAACTGTTGTTCCTTCTCTTCCTCTGTTTCCCATTAATACAATACTTTCTCAGCTTCTTTCACCAGATCTCTCAAGGTCAGATCCTGCAGGCCATCTAGTCTTTGCAACTTTCTTCTGATATCTAAAGATGACTGACCTATAAACGCCATGGCTACTGACCCTCTCTGTTCTTCCGACTGTGGATCAAACAGGGTATACTTTCTATATGCCTCCACCAAGTGTTCCAGAAACGTGGATGGTGACTCATCTGACCCTTTAATAACCTCCCTTATGGTGGCCAGATTGGTGGGTCTACAAGACGCTGCCCTGAGACCTACTATTAGAGTCTGATGGTAGGTGGACAGATGTTCCCTACCTGCCAGAGTATTAAAGTCCCAATCAGGGCATCGCAGGGGGAAATAGTCATTGATCACATTTGGGAGATGGGTTGGTCTCCCATCCTGTCCTGGGACATTCTTGCGAGCCTCCAGCATGATATGATCATGCTCTTTTGTGATAAAGAACATCACTAGAAGCTGCTGACAGTCATCCCAGGTGGGTTGGTGGGAGAACATGAGGGATTCTACCAGACCAGTTAGTTTAGCAGGATCCTCTGAGAAAGAGGGATTGTTATTCTTCCAGTTATAGAGATTGGAGAAGAGGAAGGACCAGTACTGGAGAGCTGGCATTTCTCCATCCTGACTGTTATCTACCATAGAGCCAAAAGGGTGCAGAGGAAGAGTTACAGCCACATCTTGGGCTTCATGGGGCTGGCGACTCCAAAGTTCTGCCATGGGTCCCTCAGGGTCGTCAGTCCTGGAGACAGGGGTCACAGATTGCGTGGGAGGGAGAGGCAGAGGCAAGGCAGGAATGGGAGCTTGAGATGGGTAATAGGGTGGAATGACATCAGAATCAAAGAGAATGAAATTCTGAGATTTGGGGAGGACAGAGCCAGATTTTGGGGAAGGAGGCAAGGGTTTAGGCAGGAGAATAGAGGCAGTTGGAGGATGCAGGAAGGGCTGGACCCAGTCCAGTGGATTTTCACAGAGGTCTTCCCAGACCCAGATGTAGGTCTGCTGGTCAGGAAGGCCGTGAAGGCCAGACTTTAAAACAACAGCCTTCACAGCCTGAACAAGAGGAAGATAAAAGGAACCTCCATGTGGCCACCTGACTCCAAGCGTGGACCACTCTGCTGAACAAAACATCCTCAATTTTCTCTTCTTAATGGGGAGAGAAAGATTATGGGCCTGATCCACTACCTCAGACCAATGACCCAGGATTATGGACAGGGGAGTAGACTTGGTTTGACCCATGGTGAAGGGAGTTTCACGAACAACAGAAAACGCAAGGACACAAAAGAGAAGACAGAAAGACAAGCACACACACACACTGGCACCACAAAAAGCAAAAATAATCTAATGGATCTAATGGTCTGGACTTCTGATACTGACCAGAAGCTGGCAATAAAATGGTAGACTCTGCCACCTGCTATCAGACCCCGAGGCATCCCTGGTTGTCGTCCCCCTAGTCCGAAGCATCCTTCAGACCTCGTGGCCCACGACTTCTGACATGTCTGTCTGTTGCTGCCAATAGGGACTCACGCCCCAGTTTCAGCAGCCACCACCACCAGCATACTCACCAGATACTCGCGCTCCCCAAATCTCGGTGGGACCTCCAAATGTTTATGTTAGAGCGAGCAAGAAAGACAAACAGAGGCAGAGTCTTAGGTCTTGGCCTTAAGAAGGAAAAAAACCTTTATTCCACTAGTGGGACTCATTGTACTAGAAACAATGGGCCACGATTTGCAAATGAGCAAAGTTTTTATAGGACAGGAAGTAGGGGGTCAGGAATGTGCTACCTGAAGGTGTGTGGGTAACCAAGGTAACCACATAATCTGGTAGACAAAGCCTTTCCGGATCAAAGAGATACTTAGTTAGATTTTATCACAATAAACAAGAAAACTCTATCAACATCATTGGGTTTTTACAATGCTCTGACAGATACTTATCATGTGGTGGGGGACTGTTGTGCAGCATCTGGGAAGTCCCTGTTCACAGTATTACCAACCACCTCTCTCTAGCCGGGGCTACCTGACAGCTAACTTCAGTTCAGGCTTCCTACATTTTGACCTGAGTGGGAAAAGACATTTTACCACTTGATTTCAGGCATTTCTTTAGGAGTGTAACAGATTTCAGCTCAGTGCCAATCATAAGAAGGAGATCAAGACAGATAGGGCAACGGCTTTCTAAAGAGCACACAGATGGTCAGAGGTAGTGTTGCATTTTTGAGACAACACATTTTTAGGGTATAAGATACAACCATATAATTGCATTTTTCCTGCTTTTCTTCTTCCCACCCCCCGTCACTCAAGAGCATCTTGTCTGATAGGTAAATTCTGAAAATCTGACTTTGTGAAAAGCAGGTAGTTTGATGTACTAGTGGGCACATGGCTATTTCTATAAGGACAGCATCTCTCTGTCTCTATTTCATTCTGTTGTTTTCTGTCCCTCTGCCTCTTTTATATTGGAATGTGATCTGATTTCTAGTTTTGAGAACTCTAGATTTTGTCTGTAGGGCTGGGTAGATGACTCCTCTGGATTCAAGGCTTCAAGTTAACAGTAACTTTCTTCTTTAGCTAAATTGACAAGGGTTTGTTTTCCTATTTGTCATTGTTCCTTATCAGTGTTCTTTCCTCAGGCAAAAGCCAGCATGATGGATTTAAGTAGTCTTTGGCTTCCAAAGAGCAGTTCTTTTGATGAATTAATTCTCAGTGTTGTGTCTGTTTATATTTCAACCTTGGTGTTCTGATTGTTCAAAACTAAGCTAAATATGTGAAATGCAGTCATAAAAGCCCATCCTACCACCTTATAATGCCCCAACTCTGGCAGCATGTATGAATAATAAAATGCTAAGTGTTTGCTCTGACATATCTTTAATCTCAGACAAAATTTCCATGTACAATGTCCTCTGAATATTCTACAATGGCTTCAAATTTTTATATTTGCCAGAATGAAAGATCATTGCTTCAATAATGGGAAGCAAAGGAAGGCACTATATAAGAATCATGCTTTTTAAATTTACTTTTTTAACTTCAGCAGTTGACTTTTAATATCTGATGCTTGAATCTGTAGGTGGGGATTTCTTACCATTTGTCCTAGACACTCCCGTAGAGCTCAGATTTACTAAAAGAACAGTAAAATATCTCCAAGAAGTTGTATGTTAAATATGCTGCATGGAGAAATAGAAACCAGTAAATCTGTACAAGCTTACTCTGTATCATCAAGACATCTCACTTTGCAGCAGCTGAGGAATTGCTCAGACATACTGAGATTTCTCTCCAGATTTGGCTCCTAGCTCATTCCCTGTAATGTTCACCCTTTTCACCAATACCATATGACTCTGTGACTTCTAGCACTTACTTTCTTTACTCCATTTATCAAAATCTACTTCCTGAGAGATCAGGAAACACCTTTATTTCATCTTCATGTACACAATGATGCCAGAGTGAAGATTCTGACTTGAGTTTAGACCCTGCAGCCTTTCACATTCTGAAAAAGGAAACTGTCACTTGGAACATGTTAGGTTTGAAGGAAGATTTAGTTATATTTTTGGAACTTATAATCTGTAACCTTGGGTAGTGTGGTTGGTATGTGATTGTTATCATTATGCCCCTGATGTATGCATATGGGATGATTAAATAAATATCTCCTTGTTGACTGAGCAGTTTGCCATTTGCTATGCCCATTTTGAGGTTCTACTCTCCCCTAGGATCTTGGGACCTTTTCAACATATGTGTCTATGAAAATAGAGGAGGAGGTATGTTGCAGTAGCGTTTCTTGGTCCCAGGTGGCCAGAGGCCCAGACCCACAGTCCTGCCGTGCCAGACCCATAGCCACCCGCCTCTGCTGCTCAGGCCCCCAGAAATGACTCAGATGCTTATATTAACTTTATGCTGTTTGGTCTATGGCTCAGGCATAGATTTATATTTACATTTACATGGCTCAGGTTCATTTACATCTTAAATTAACCCATTTCTATTAATCTGTCTGTCACATGGCCCGTGACTCACCTGTGTTCCTTACATGTTTCTTCTTGGGCAGCTGGCTTGGTCTGCCTGACTCCACCCTGCTTCTCCTACCTATGCTCTGATTTCTCCTCCTACTTCTTCTATGGTGCCTATCATGGCCCAAAACAGCTCCTTTATTTAAAGATTGAGATTCACAGCATACAAAAAGGCACATCACTTCCCCCTTTCTATCTAATCAAAAGGAAGGTTTTAATTTTAACATAGCAAAATTACATATAACAAAATAGCCATCAAGCAAGAATTATAGTTACAATATTTAGTCTATTTGTATTTAGCAAAATTAAAGAAAATACTCTATCATCTACCTTATCTTTATGAATCTAAAGTTTCATATTTAATATACCTTTCAAATGACTAAGAAAAACTGTACCTATAACTATCTGATCTTCTACTACATCAAAGACCACAGAAGAATATATTTATCCAAGTAAACCAGAAGTGCAAGTGACTTCTAAAATCTAGAAAGGACAGTGATGACCCCTTTCTGCCTGAACAGTCACCCAAAGTTCCTTTATAAAGTTGGGGCATCCATCTTCAGCCTACAGGCCCAGAGTCTCTTTTCATTTCAGTGATATAGGAAATATGCTCTGCCCATTCCAGCACAGTTCATCAGTTGCCTCTCCTTGAGTCCTGAAGAGTGTCTGACAGTTTTCTCTGTAAAGCAGGAACCTGAATTACCATCTCAGCTTGTTCTGCCAAAGTTCAGAGGTCATCTTCCTATGGAACCTGCATGTCTAGTTTAAACAGCATACTTTCAAGCAGTCAATATAAGAACAGGTTCTTCTCTAGTGGCTTAACATTGCCACAAATAGACTCCATATGGAGTTTCTTCGATGCCCATTTTTCTCATGAAGTAAATTAGTGCTGCCCGGAGCACTGTCTCCCTGTCCAGAAATGTCTAAGCTCTTAAAACATTTAAAATGCCATATTCTGTAGGTCTTAGAAGTGTTTGAATATTACCTACCTAATTGAATTATATCTGTGTATACCTAAAAATCTAACTAACATGCATTTCTTAATTATACATTACAATTTTAAATCAGTTACATAAACATCATATCTTAAACAAGAGTAGAAAATACATATAGCATAAGAGAATTGACCTTAAATTTGTATCAATAAACCAAAATCCATACCAATGTAAAACATTTTGAGATTAACAGCTGATTTCCTGATCTAAGTAAATTCAATAATCTAACTTTTAAAAAAATCATTGCTATACCATATTCCCCTTTTTCTTCTTAGAAAGAGATTAACTATGATCAATAACCAGTTATAGTGAAAAACATTTATAAACAATATTTTGGGAATTGGGGTGTAGTTTTCCATTAATACTTCCTGCTGATTAAGGGGCATTGAAAATCTCACGGTTATTGAGACTGGATCATAATCTGCAGCCCTGAGGCTGATCTGACTATCTCTTCCCATCAGAGGTTTTTTTCAGAGGGTCTTGGTTGATGAAACCATATTTGCCTGGAAGCAATCCACAGGTTCTCATCTTCTGTGGAAACAAAAGCAGAACTCTTCCAGAGCAATAAATCCTTAGACACAAATTTCAAAATCAAAATACCTTTAAAATATATATTCTTGTTCAACTTAGTAGCCTTTGCATTTGCGATCCATTGTCTTTCTGCAGTTAGCTCATTAACAGTTAAAAAATTAAAAGAAAACACAGTAACAACCAAAATCAAGATTTTGTGTCTATTTTCCATCTTTACATGGTTTATTGTATTTTTATTATTCTATTTTTCTTTTAAAGACTTTATCCTCTTTCTTTTCTCTGTGAAGCCTATGTACCTTTTACACACATTGTAACCTGTTTACAGGTTTTTCTTTTCATCTGAATCTTCTTAGTGTGAATCCTTAATCATCTTCCAACCATAAGAGCTTTTAAAATACACTCTCTTAAAGAGCTGCAGTTCTTGCAGATTAGGCTCACTTAGTAAGTTCTCTTAAAGGGACCGCGTTTCTGTTCGTGGCCAGCAAACAGCACACCCAAGAAAATGCTGCTACTAAGAAACAGTCTTTGTTTCTTTTTTATTCAAAATAAACAGAAATATAAAATCAATCACATGCTACTGAGTCTTCTGTGAGATTTCAGGAACCTGCCTGATTGCAGCTTACCCTGCCTGCCGCCAGTCCACCAGCACCATTTTGAATGTGACCCGGACACCATGCTTTCTTTGTACAATGACCTGCTTTGTATATACAATTTGGAAGCTGCCTTGGCTTGAATACTTTCTAATCTTTCTCAGGCTTTAAGTGGATAATTGAGCCACATTGGATGGCATCTGCAGTAGTGGGGTTTCTTGGTCCTGGGCGGTCAGAGGCCCAGACCCACAGACCTGCTGTGCCAGATGCATAGCCACCTGCCTCTGCTGCTCAGGCCCCCAGAAATGACTCAGACACTTATATTAACTTTATGCTGTTTGGCCTATGGCTTAGGCACATTGCTAGCTAGCTCTTACATCTTAAATCAACCCATTTCTATTAATTTGTCTGCCACGTGGCCTGTGGCTCACCTGTGTTCCTTACATGTTTCTTCTTGGGCAGCTGGCTTGGTCTGCCTGACTCCACCCTGCTTCTCCTACCTATGCTCTGATTTCTCCTCCTACTTCTTCTATGGTGCCTGTCATGGCCCAAAACAGCTCCTTTATTTAAAGATTGAGATTCACAGCATACAGAAAGGCATTCCCACATCAGAGGTGGTTTAGGCAGATCTTACCACCCTATCAAAAACTTGTCATAGAATTCCTTCTGGATAAACTTGAAATGTTTTCTTGTGACTGTTCTGGTACTTTAAAGAAATCATACACATTACTGAAAATGTAGTAAAAACATCTGATGAATAACTAGATATCTCTTATCTTTCCCGAACTTCCATTCTATAATCCAAAAAGCAGAGTTTCTGGATATGTTTTCATAGTGGGTAAATCACCAGGTTAGTACAAAAAAGCAATACCCCTTAGATATTTTATATCTCACAACATGAATCTAACATTTAGTAAATGTAGATCACCTCTGCTTATTTTTTCCTAATACTCTAATATGAAACTTAAGAAAAAGCACTGTGAATTGAGAAATACCCACCTTTGTTACAAAACAAAGAAGTAGATGCTAGAATATAATCGTGGGTTAAATAGTATTGTCTGAAAGCCCATGTCTACCCAAAATCTCAGAGCATGACCTTATTTGAAATTAGGTATTTACAAGTGCATTTGATCAAGACTACCAAGATGGATTCTAGGATTGGAGGGAAATTAATATCCACTGGCTAGTGTCCCCTATGTGTAGAACAGACACAAACAGAGGAAGAAGACCATCAGGACAAATTGAAGCTTCAGGTGCCATGAAGATTCCCTGAGATGCTAAGAAGGAACCTGGACCTGTTGACTTGCTCTTGAATTTCTTGCCTTTAGAACTAGAAATAACATATTTCTGTTGTGTTAATGCAACTAAGTCTCTGATAACTAGTTAACAGAACCCCAGCAATCTTCTCTGGACCTTTGGAAGAACAAGTGGGTAAATCTTCTCACTCAAAGGAAGGTTGGTGAAAGAAATTCCCAGATGAGGCCTTAGCTTTAAACAAAAAGCTACATTCATATTTAATCTTTGATCTCTTGTACATATCAGTGAGACTCAGGAAGATAAATTTATTTTAGGAAGTACTACAGATTTGGGACCTAGTCACTTCTTTAGCCCTATGTAGGTGTAAGTTTCTGCTCAATCAACAGCTTCCAACAACCCAGCAGCTGCTTCTCAAATTACCACACAGAGGCTTATATCAATTATAAATGTCCAACCATAGCTCAGGCTTATTGCTAATTAGCTAGCTCTTAAACTTAAATTAACCCATAATTCTTATCTATGTTTAGCCATGTGTCTTGGTACCTTTTCTCAGGATGGCATTCTCATCTTGCTTCCTCTGCATCTGGCTGACAGCTTCACCCTTTCTCTCTCTTTCCATCATTCTTAGTTTGGTTTTTCTACCTAACATCCTGCCCATCTACCAGTCAATAAATATTTTACTAAACTAATTTGGAGTAACAAATCTTTACAGTGTATAAGAAAACTATTGGTAGTATTATAGAACCTTTCTTCTTTCAGGTAATAGTAGGCAGCAGCAATAACAATCAAGGTTGGAAGAATAGTTAGTAGGTATATTCAGTTTCTGTGATTTGTTGCAGCCAAATAAAACACTGTGTTTGTTGTGGAGCTGTACTTATAGAGAACAGGGATTCCCTGAGGACCCTTGGTAGATTGGAGGCAGAATTCATAGGATTCTGGGTCAAAATAGAAATGATCCATTTAGCCCTGGCATTTTGGTCACTGGTGTAAGAGCACTCAGCTGCCATTTCCTGGTTTATATCTCAGCTGGAGCAAAGTATGCAAGATTCTAGGCCATTACCAGCCTTTGTGAACTCCCTTGGGTGACACTTCTCACTTTGTCCTAGGGTGTGGGGGATTGTGCAGGACTCCTAGACAAACTCACCTACACAAAAGCTCTTGCAGCAGTGGCCCCCACACCACTCATTGATGCTGCAGTAGGAGAGGTTCTTGCTCTGTCTGGGGAGTGGTTCTGGGAATCTAAATAGCTGTAGCCACATTAACAGATGCAAATGTAACCAATGACCCAGATTGGAGGCTGACACAGTGTAGATCATCATGACTTTAAGCATGCCAACATGCTATAGCTTTTCACTGCTGCTAAGTAAACAAATCATTGGGGGCTAAAACTCCAGTCAATTATCAACTCTTCATGTGACGATGGGCTCATTAGTCAATCTTTCTACAAAAGGATACAATATTTCCTCCATATCTTATAGATTTAAATAGTACAATGTGTCTAGGGCATGCTTTATAGTGTTGACACATAGTAGGCATCTAGGTTAGTGGGAGTTCCTAGCTTCTTTTCTGCTTTACTTCTAAACTGAGCCCCTGAATTTAACTCACACTTACCATTCTCTCCTTTTCTCTCTCCTCTTCTCTCCATACATCCCTCTCTCTATCTCTTCTTCTGTGTGTGTTTACATGCACACAGGGAAGGTAGAGAGCAACATCATGTTTCTTCCTGAGTTACTCTCCACCTTGTGTTTTGAGACAAACACCTCATTGAGCTTGGAGCTTACTGATTTGGCTTACTGACTTGACAACAAGCCTGAGGGATTTTCTTTCTTTATTTTTTTTCTATTTTTATTGCTGTAAGCATTATTCCTGATCACCCATAGCTAATTGAGCATTAATGATGACCAGCAATTGATACCTGCATCTTGATTAATGATGGCCAGCAATCAGTTTCTATGTCTTGATCAAGGAACACTTTCTTATTCTTGTAACCAGATCATTTATGTGTTCCAGACCACTTGAGAGATTTTCTTATTTTCTCTTGGAAAGTACTACAATTATAGGCAGGCATCACTAAATTTGGATTTTTTTAAATGTTGATTTTGAGAATGAACTCAAATCCTTAGGCTTGCACAGTGAGCCCTTTGTTGACTGACCATCTTCTAAAGTTCATATCCCTTTCAACAACTTTTTGGGTTGCAATTTACATATGGTTGAAAGTCACATCTATTTTGGTCTCTGACGTATCTGTAGTTCCTGGCAATATACGAATCAGTGAGTGATGTTGCCTTACTCCTAGCCTGAGTTCCTCTATTTATTTTATAATTTCTATAGAACATTCTTGGAGCTAGGCAAGAACATACATTCAGTAAGCATTATTTTGATTGCATTTTTATGAGAGTGGGTGAGAATAAAAGAAAAGGTCTTAGGGTCTGAAATGAGAAGAATTTGAGATTAATTCACTTTGAGTATTTTAATTGTTAAGGATTACTAGTTCTTGAAATCTGAGTACTTCGTTAGCTTTTTAGCCTATACAATTATAGATTTATGAGAGTCTGTTTCCAGTATTGTGTTCAGGATCATTGACTCTAAAGAGATTGTAGTGCAGAGACCATTTTCTTTTTGGAGGAACAGATTAAAAGGTCAGTGCTTTTAAAGTCAATAAAATGACACTTTAACCTACATGCTTTCACTGTTTTAAAAATAGTGTTGGGGAATGTGCTTGGATACTGAGAATTCTAGAACTTGGGGAATCTAACTTTCCATTTCATATACTTCTTTACCTGAGTCCTGGCATCTGTGTGTCATACTGGGTCATGAGCTCCTGCCCTGATTAATCTCATTGGGTACTGTAGAATTTGGAAGGAGAGTATAAGGGACTGACTCTTGACAAAACTTGTTGAGATGGTAGGCTTCCTTGAGCCTCACTGGGCATATCTGGGTATATTGAATATTCATGAGTTGGTACAAATTGGTACTGGTTTTACCAATATATTCCCACTTTAAAAGTAATAACATATCAGAAAACACCTACAGAAATCCTTATAATAAAAGGCATAAGACTCAGTATCAATAAAATTCTATTTAATCTTCCTCATTATCCATTGAATTAGGTATCACCACTCTTATCAGAATTTGAGGAAAATATTCTTTTCTTTTTTTTCTACTTTTCTTTAACCACCAGACTCCTTTAATATATCCCCCACCCCTTAAAGTTAAGCACATTTGCTCTTTATTGTCTTTATTGTCAAGCTTTAGAGATTTCTCTTCTGCCTTATGATCACCAGGACTAGAGCTGTTTTGAGCCCAAGCAGGACAATAATACCTTGATTTTAATTTGGCTGGTGTTAGAGAAAGATGCCAGGCCAAATATAGATACAGACAGAAAGTCTTTTCTGCCAACAGGAAGTCAGTGGGTCAATTCTGATACCCAAGCCAGTGCCACTGAGGAGTTCTCATGACTTGGTGTTGAGAGATTAGAATTTAAAACAGAAACAAGAGCTGACATTTTGCTAAGCCAGACCATACATGATAGCAACCTTAAAATAAATAAATTTATTTCCCTAACTTTGAGTTTCATCAAAAGTAAACATGTAATGGGTGCTGGAGTGATGGGCCAACAGAACATTTGCTGCTCTTGCAGTGAACAAGAGTTAGGTTCCCACCACCCACACCAGGTGTCTTATGATGTCAGGTGATCCAACATCTCTTCTTGCCTCTTCAGAACTGAAAGAACACTCCCCTGCCCCCTCCTCACATGCACACACAAAATATTTATAAAGAACAATATATAAACAATATATACATCATAACTAAAAGGTGAGTAATGATAGAAACTCCTAACTCAGCAGTCCCAAGTCCCAGGGATGTATTCCAAAGTTCAGAGTGAATGCCTGAAGCCATGGGGAGTATAAAGCCCTGAGTATACTGGCACATCCAACGTGGGTCGATTATCCACTTAATGTCTGAGAAAGTTTAAAAAGGGTTTTAGCAGAAACTGAGCAAAGGCAGCTTCCAAATTGTGTATAAGAAGCAGGTCTTTGTACAAAGAAAGCGTGGTGGCCAGTCACATTCAAAATGGCACTGGTGGACTGGCAGCAGGCAGTGTAAGCTGCAATTAGGCAGGTTCCTGAAATCTCACAGAAGACTCAGCAGCATGTGATTGATTTTAGATTTTTGTTTATTTTGAACAAAAGGAAAACAAAGACGGTTTCTTAATAGCAGCATTTTCTTGGGTATACTCTGTTTGCTGGCCATGAACAGAGACATGGTCCCTTTAAGAAAACTTAGTGATTCAGCTTAATCTGCAAAAACTATGCTGTTTTTTGTTTTTTTGGTTTTTTTTTTGTTTTGTTTTTTTTTGTTTTTTTTTTTTAGAGAGTGTATTTTAAAAGCTCTTGTGGTTAGAAGATGATTAAGGATTCACAATAAAACAGATTCAGATGAAAAGAAAAACCTGTAAATGGGTTACGATGTGTGTAAAAGGTAATAGGCTTCAGAGAGAAAAGAAAGAGGTTAGAAAAAGTCTTTAAAGAGAGAAATAGAGTAATAAAAATATAATAATCCATGTAAAGATGGAAAATAGACACAAAATCTGGATTTTGGTTGTTATTGTGTTTTCTTTTAATTCTTTAACTGTTAATGAGCTAACTGCAGAAAGACAATGGATCGCAAATGCAAAGGCTACTAAGTTAAACAAGAATATATATTTTAAAGGTATTTTGATTTTGAAATTTGTGTCTAAGGATTTATTGCTTTGGAAGAGTTGTGCTTTTGTTTCCACAGAAGATGAGAACCTGTGGATTGCTTCCAGGCAAATATGGTTTCATCAACCAAGACCCCCTGAAAAAAATCTCTTATGGGAAGAGATGGCAATATCAGCCTCAGGGCTGCAGATTATGATCCAGTCTCAATAACCATGATATTTTCAATGCCCCTTAATTAGCAGGAAGTAGTAATGGAAAACTACACCCAAATTCCCCAAATATTGTTTCTAGATGTTTGTTTTCATTATAATGGTTAATGGTCATAGTTAATCTCTTTCTAAGAAGAAAAAAAGATATGGTATATAAATGATTTTTTAAAAAAATTGATTATTGAATTTACTTAGATCAGGAAATCAGCTGTTAATCTCAAAATGTTTTACTTTGGTATAGATTTTGGTTGATTGATACAAATTTAAGGTCAAATCTCTTATGCTGTATGTGTTTTTCTACTCTTGTTTAAGATAGGATGTTTATGTAATTGATTTAGAATTCTAATGTATAATTAAGAAATGCATGTTAGTTAGATTTTTAGATATACAAAGATATATTTCAATTAGGTAGGTAATCTTCAAATACTTCTAAGACCTACAGAATATGGCATTTAAAATATTTAAGAACTTAGACTTTTCTGGACAGTGAGACAGATTTGCTCCTGCCTGCACCAATCTTCTTCAAGAGAAAAATGGGCATCAAAGAAACTCCATATAGAGTCTACTCTCTTTGTGGCAATGGTAAGCCACTAGAGAAGAACCTGTTCTTATATTGACTGCTTGACAGTATGCTGTTTAAACTGGACATACAGGTTCCATAGGAAAGTGACCTCTGAACTTTGGCGGAACAAGCCGAGATGGTCATTCGGGTTCCTGCTTTGCAGAGAAAACTGTCAGACATTCTTCAGGACTCGAGTAGAAGCAACTGATGAACTGTGCCAGAATGGGCAGAGAAGATTTCCTGCTTCACTGAAATGAAAAGAGACCCTGGGTCTGTAGGCTGAAGATGGATGCCCCAACTTTATAAGGGAATTTTTGGTGACTGTCCAGGCAGATAGGTGTCATCTCTGTCCTTTCTAGATTTTAGAAGTAGCTTGCACTTCTAGTTTACTTGGGTAAATATATCCTTCTGTGGTCTTTGATGTAGTTGAAGATTAGATAGTTATAGGTACAGTTTTTCTTAGTCATTTGAAAGGTATATTAAATATGAAACTTTAAATTCATAAAGATAAGGTAGATGATAGAGTATTTTCTTTAATTTTGCTAAATACAAATAGACTAAATATTGTAACTATAATTCTTGCTTGATGGCTATTTTGTTATATGTAATTTTGCTATGTTAAAATTAAACCCTTCCTTTTAATTAGATAGAAAGGGGGAAGTGATGTGGGAATGCCTTTCTGTATGCTGTGAATCTCAATCTTTAAATTAAGGAGCTGTTTTGGGCCATGACAGTCACCATAGAAGAAGTAAGAGGAGGAATCAGAATAGGTAAGAAAGGAAGGGCGGAGTCAGGCAGATGGAGCTGAAGCCACCCAAGGAACAACATGTAGCAGCACAGGTGAGCCACGGGCCATGTGGCAGACAGATTAATAAAAATGGGTTGATTTAAGATGTAAGAGCTACATAGAAAAGTGCCTGAGCCATAGGCCAAACAACATAGACTTAATATAAGCATCTGAGTCATTTCTGGGGGCCTGAGTGGTGGTGGCTGGCGGCTAAGTGGTCTCGGGCAGCAAGTCTGTGGGTCTCGGACCTCTGGCCGCCCGGGACTGAGAAACCCCACTACTACAGTATACTATGTTATTGGTTCTATACTAGAAATTTATATATATAATATATATTTAATATGTAAATATATATATATATTTAATATCTTTTCTACTCTAACTAAGCACTAATCATTTAATATCTCTCTGTCTTTTGCAGTTTGGGATGTAAAAGCAAAGCTCTTGTGGATTTCCTTTTGTGTGCAGTTCTATAGATAAGCGATTCATTCTTTGGTTGTTATAGCAGTGATGATAATGACAAATATGGTGGCAGCACAGATGACATTGATAACATGGGTCACAATCCCAATAAAGGAGACAGAATTACTAGCTTTGGCTTGTTTGCCCACACTGATGATATATTCTATTTAATTAGTTCAATAATATTTTATGTGCTTTTAAATTTCTTTTCTTTGGTCATTGTTCTGCATGTCCCCTGTTTCTGAAGTAAAATACTATGCTATTTCTACATCCTTTGACTTTACCTGTTAACATGCTCAGCATGTTTTCCACAAAGACATCCAATTTTTAGTTATTGTGCTAAGTATTAGCATTGAATTGGGCGTTACTATGTGTACAGCAACTCTTAAAATAATTGACATTTTAAACTGAGGAAATTTATTCTTATCACAAATCTTAGCAACTTTAGCAAAGAATGTTCTTTGCTCCTTACTAAGAATGCTCAGCATTTTACTTAAAGAAAACACTGCATGGATTCTCTCTGATGCATTCCAATTGTCAGCAAGAGTGCACCATGGACAACATTAAATAAGGTAAGAACTGACTGAACATTAAGCTGCTTACATAACAATAGGAGATAACCTAGACTTATAATTTTGCTCTCATCTGGCAATCTTCAAATGGTTGTTTCACTTTTCCAGTCCTGGATTTTCTCATCAATAAACTTAGATAATACTCTGACATTACCGACTGTGAGGGTTTTATGGAAGACTCTTGAGCAGAACCCAGGAAACACTGCCTCAAACAGTGGTTTCCTCACCCTCTGAGGTCAGATAATGTTGGGATTTCTGAGTGCCACTTTCGACTCTCCATTTCTTTTGTCTCTTGTAGATTATGAGATTCAGAAGGGAATTGTCAGTATTTTATCATCTTGAACATAAAACTAGTCCTGTGGCCCACTACACAGATCTAATGTTTTAGCATATGTCAGACAAAATATATCCATTAAGCAATAAGTAATTTGTACTCATATCTTGTAAAAACTAAAGGTATTCCACAGAGAGACATCCTGACAAGCATGAATTATTCAGTTTTTCTACATTGAATGAATATACTTTGGGTTGTAAATTAAAATGTGAAGAAATAAGAAAAAAGAGGGTTAGGAAAATGGCCCTGTCAGTAAAACACTTGCCATGCAAGCATGAGGAGCCAAGCTGGATCTCAAGAATTTGCATAAAACAGTTGGGTGTCACAGTACATACCTGAAAACCCCAGTCCTGGACAGAAGAAGATGAAAGAATTCCCAGAGCTTGCTAGTCAGTCAGCCTAGTGCATGATGATGAGAGATCAGAGAGATCACTTCTCAAAAAGAGCAAGGTCGGTGACTTCTGAGGAACTATACTTTGAGTGTTACAGCTCTGGGGTGAAAGGTATCTTGACCTGTTGGGAAGTCAGGCTATACCTGGAACTTGGGGGCCATGGGGGTGGTCTCCATTAAGAGGGCTTCCCAGCAGAGCTCTGGTTCAAGAGCTAGCTCCTTCTGTTTCACTCGGCTAGAGGCAGAAATGTGCTCCATCCAGCTCTGGAAAAAAGATAAGGATTTTTTTTTTTTTATTTGCTCAGCCCTCCTAAGGGAAAATCTTAGCAAAGGGTTAGCTTTGTTTATTTTTGCTCATTTCCCCAAGGGAACGTTTCAGCAAGGGTTCATGCTAGTGAAAAAAGATCTTTACCCAAAACTCTTTTAAGAAAGAGATTTGGGAAGCAGTCCAGGAGAGTGGTTGCCTCTGTCAGGGTGATAAAGAACAGCCAACAATTGAATAGACAGGGGGGCTTATATAGAGCTTCTTAGGGTAGTGTCTCTTTCTACCCAGGGATTGGTTAGTTTTTCTGCTCAAGGATTGGCTAATTTCACTAATCAGGGGCACAATTGGTTCTGGTTTCAAGGCCTGTTTATTTTACTGGCTCTTTTTAGCGTTTTGGCTCTAATTTTAGGGTCAGGGCATATTTCTTTTACTGGCTATGGTTCTAGGGCCAAAGTGTAGTTTCAGGGTCAGCATATATTTCTTAGGTTCTGGGTTTAGGGCTAAAATGTTTCTTTTAGTAACTCCAGTTTTAGAGTCATAGTTGGATTTTTTTTTTCATTAGCTCTGGCTTCAGGGCCATGGTGATTGTTTGGCTGGCCCTTTTACCCTACAGTACCTGAAGCTGATCTCTTGTCTCTATTGGCACATTCACATATTACATGTATTCAAATGAACACACCTGCATACATATACACATACATATAAACATACACACAAGAAAATGAAAATGAAAAATTGTAAGTTCATTTGGTTGTTTGGCTCTACTTTGGGGCATATGCAACTTTCATTGGTCTTTATAACAGAAACCTCATATGTACATTCTTCCTGAGAATTCAAGGACTTGTAGTTATGTATGCTAATTAGTTTTGGCCCCAGTGATCAGGTAATAGATTTTCACTCAGACTCTTAAACAGAGGACTATGAAGCCTGCTCTTCTGTAACTTTCTAGTCAATCTCTACTACAGACTTATGTTATTGCAATTTTGCAAAAGCGAGAAATGAAACTTAGGCCTATTTATAACAAGAAAGTAACAGAGTTGAACCCTCTGGTTGTAAGCCTTTCTATCTATCTATCTATCTATCTATCTATCTATCTATCTATCTATCTATCTATCTATCTATCTATCTATCTATCTATCTATCTATCATCTATCTATCTATCTATCATCTATCTATCATCTATCTATCTATCTACCTATCTATCTCTCTCTATCATCTGTTAATTTTTTAATTAAAAATATATCACTTTTATCAATGTATCCCCCTGCTTACCCTCCCTCCTCTCCTCCCAATCACCCCCAGTTAGCCTTAATCCTCACCCCTCCCTATCAACCCATCCCCTACCTTAAAAGGGTTAGAAGTCCCAAGGTGGGTCAGCTCAGTGCAGCACATCCACTCCAGGCAAGTCCAATCCACTTATCCCAAAGTTAAGGTTGGGTTAGGTATTCCTCTGCAGGGAATGGGCTCCAAGGTACCAGCCCATGAACAGGAACACAGTCTTATCTCACCCCTCATGGCTCCACATACTGTTCATGCCAGTCAAAAGTTGCCCACCCTTGGAGGGAAGGCCTAGGTCCTTTCCAGATAGATCTCCAGTGGGTATTCTTGATTCAGTGAGCTCCCCAGAGCTCCAGTCAGCCGTCACTGTGGGAATTTTTCTCATAGCCCCTATCCCCTTGCTCGTACAGACTCTCCTCCTTTGCTCTCAGCTGGGCCAGGAGCTTTACCCAGTGCTCAGTCATGGATCTCTGCCCCAACCTCTGTTCCCCATTGGATGTAGGTTTTGTGATAACACTTAGAGTGGTTACTCATTTAATTACAGGGGAAGTCCTGCTCAGGCACCCTTCCACTATTGTATTGAGTTCTTGGAGGTTTCCCTAGCACCCAGTCTCTCTCCAACCCCACATTGGCTTCCTCTATTGAGATATCCATCCTTTCTATCTCCCTCTTTGCTCCTCTCACTCAACCACCTCCTTTTTTCAAGATTTGTTCCCAACTCTTCTTGGTTGCAAGCCGCTATGACCTCAGTTTGCTAAGGTGATCTTCTCTATTGTCTCTTCTTAGGGAAATCTCTGGATTTCTCTCTTAAATTCCTTCTAATATCAACATGTTCAGGGTTGTGGTTTGCAGCTTGGGTATTCTTTGCTTTTTGTCTAAAATCCACTTATGAGTGAGTATATCCCATGCCAACCTTTATGGGCTTGTGATACCTTGATTAGGAGGATATTCTCCAAGTCCATCCATTTACCTGAAAAATTTAGTATGTCATATTCTTTTTTATTGTTGAGTAGTTAGTACTCCATTGTGTAGATGTATCACAGTTTGTTAATCCATTCTTCAGTTGAGGGGCATCCAGGTTGTTTCCAGGTTCTTGCTATTATGAATAATGCTAATATGAACATAGTTGAGATATTGCTTTGGGATACAAATGTGCATCCTCTGGCTATATGCCCAATAGTGGTATTACTGGATCATTGGGGAGATGGATTCCCCATTTTCTGAGGAATAGCCATGCTGTATTCCAGAGTGGCTGTACAAGTTTACACTCCCACCAACAATACAGGAGTGTTCCTTTTGTTCCATATCCTCTCCAGCATAGGTTGTCATTTATGTTTTTCAATTAAGCCATTCTGACTGGTGTAAGGTGATATCTCAAAGTTGTTTTGATTTGCATTTCTCTGATGGCTAAAGATGTCTAGCAATTTTTAAGTGCCTTTCAGCCATTCGTAATTCTTCTGTTGAGAATTCCCTTTTTAACTCTTTCTTAATTTTATGTTTTTAGCTTCTAAAATTTTTTAATGAGTACTATATTTACATCATTTTAATCACTCCTTTTCCTACCTCCAACTCCTCCCATGCACCCCCTCAAACCTGTGAACTTTTCATCAATCATTATTATCATAACATACACACACACATACACACACACCACACATTCTCCTTTTTATTCAGGCTTAATCATTCTTAAAAGTTGCTCTCCAGAGTTCACATTGCTTCACTACCAAAGCACAGTCTACTCAGAGACCCTTGGAATTCACCATAACTATAAGCTTGACAACTTCCCGCTGAGGGATGAAATATAATTATTGTCAGTAATCAGGATCAAATTACTTTTGTCAAAACACATGAAATCACAAAGCTACACTGAGACATCTTAAATCTCAGATCCCACATCACTGTCTCCACTAATTGAAACCCATATGGCCCTAAGAAATTTCTTCTCAGTCTGGACTCCAGGTGTGAGTCACAGTCATTAGTTACAACCCTAACTCACAGATACAGCATAAGGGGTTGGTTTTCTGTATCTCTAACCAAATTAGCATTGATAATATTGGTCACTCGTGGTCATTAGACAGAAGGACAGAGAAGTAGCTGGGTGTGCAGTGCAGTTCTAGGAGATGCATTTGTTGAGGACACCTGGCAATTGTACAGACCTGTGTAAGAACTTCCCTTTCTGCTTGTGAGAGTGATGTAAGTCAGTTTCAGATCATTAAAACACACAGGAAAGTGTACGAAAGGAAAAAAAAATGTCACTTCCCCCAAAGTGCAGCAGTGATTTGTGTTCATATTTGGGGTTTGTTGGTTTTGTTTTGTGTGCTTTTGATTCTCTCTATGTGAAACACACACACACATACACAAACACACATTCATAGAAGCATGCATACACGCAGAGAAAATATGTGAATCTCCCTTTATCTCACCAGAAAAAAATGAATATGTAATAATTATATAATTAATTTTTTTGATTGGCATACAGTTGAATATACTTATGAGGTACAACATGATGTTTCAAACCATGTATATACCAAATAATGATTAAGCTAGAGTAACCAGTATATTCACCACCTAAAATTTCTACCATTACTTTATGATGAGTATTCACAAAATTTTCTGTTCTATTATGTTAACTATTTACTTATGTTCATTTCATCTTGAGAGTATTTTGCTTGAATGTGCATATGTCAGCATATGCCTGGTGTCAATGGAGGACAGAGGGGGTGTCTAATTCCTGAAACTGGAGTTGGAGTTGATTATGAGCTATCATGTTGATGCTGATAACTCAACCCAGGTCCTCTGCAAGAGCAGCCAGAGCTCTTTGCTGCTGAGCATCTCTCACTGCTTTTAAATAAAAATTTATACTTGCCTAGAGACTGGAAGAATATCACCAAAACAGCTACAATTATTTTCTGGCAATTGCAGAGTGGTATTCTATTAGCAGACCATATATAAACTACATGTATAAGCTGAGTATGAAAAGACTGTAGTCTCCCTGTATAACTAATTTGTCCTGTGCACTGACAAGCATTTGCTTCTAATTTTCATGTCAATTTGTAGCCCCCATATTATACAAGTTAGTGGTTGTTGAAAACACCACAAGGATAAAACTCCTGAAAGACATTTATTGTACAAATTCTATTTGATATAATAAAAAAACAGAGCCAGATATTCTGGGGAAAAACTAAAATATCAGAGACAAAAAACAAACTACAGCCAATTCTCACCCAGTCAACTCCTCAGACTCTTACCACAAATCTTCTGACTCCAAGGAAATGCAGAGGAAGCCGAACTCCCACCTTTTCTCCCTCTGCCCAGCTTTCTTATTTCCTGGTTCAACTTTCCATGAGCTAGAAAACTTTTCCTTGATCCAGGTTATGTGCCACAACCACCTGTCTCTGTTAGGCTTTGAACTCACAGAGATGACGAGAATCTCTGCCTCCCAAGTGATATGATTAAAGGAATGGGTAACCACTCCCTGATCTTTGTGGCTTGGCTCTGTAGATAACTCTGTCCTCTGATATTTCAGACTACTTTTTATTAAATATACAATATATCACCACACACATTTGCTGGTGTATTAACTATATAAAAGAAGTGTGCAGGGAGTTAAATACTTTATCAACAAGAAAACACAAAATTACTGCTGTCTTCATATCATCTTGCTTCTCCTTTCCTTTCCTTCTTTTTGGTATCATATCTATCTTCTGCTCTGAAGGCATAAGAGTCTTTTTGTATTCCTCCACTTGGTTTCTTTTTCTAAGGCTTCTCACCATCTGCACTGTGCTGCTCTGCATCTCTCCAAGGTTTCTGCAGGATCACCAATGAAACACCTAGGACGTTCTCTGATTTTAGGGCAATGCTCAGAACAGAACAACAAATTGGAAGAATGCCTGCTGGTACACTTGGAACTTTCAATTCCTTTTCTGTTTTCATTTTGGGAGGAACAGAGAAAAGGCTTTCACCACCCTCATCACTAGCCTTCTCCATTCTTGCAAGCACTCAAGATTTCATTGGTCTTTTTTTAGCCTGGTCTTAAACCTCTCCAAGCCTATCATAGACAACTCTATGAAGTTGAGTGACACATGAAAGTGCTCCTGATGACATTTCCACAAAGAATCTATGATGACAGTTTTACTTTAAACTTAGGATCTCCTCTGCCTAGGCTCAGTTATTTCCTCCAGAGGAACAGAGTTATTTAGTGATCATGGAGCTCTCATTTGCCCTGGCAAGGTATTTTTTCAGTTTGAAATTTGTCTTACTGTGCTAAAAGATACCAGGATTTGTCTTTCCCATTTAACTTTGGACCTATTGACCAATTTATGTGATGTTTTTAGCTTCTATCTGTCAGAAAAAGATTGATTTCTGCTTATTTCATAGAAGAGTAAGTGAGTCTCTATTCCTCTTCAGGATGGACTAGAAGGATAGGGACCATGGGATAAAGAAATATGGAAAGAGAAAGCAAAGTGACACACATTTTCCGTTCTGCCCTTATTGTGCTGAGCTCCCAGATGACCTTAGGAAATAGAATGACTTCTTCATGGACAATTTTGGAAAGCAAGATTCCATTTGATTTAGTAAAAAGGAAATTATGAAATCACTTTCTCTTTGCAATAAAGCTTATTAGTTATACTTAAGTTCTGAGTAGATAACATTAGATGGGTTGAATATGACACAGAGCTGTATTGTCTTAAGTCCTGGGACACGGTCCAGCATATAATTCCTCATAACATCTCTGGGTCTCTCCAGGTCCCTTGGTAGTCATATTCAGATGTTATATGAGCATGGTCAAGGCTATTGGCTACAGACTCAAGAAGGATGCATCCAATGGAAACCTTGTTGGCTCTGCTGTGTCTGGCTTAAAACTCAGTGAGGTGGTATAGACTTATTCCTATAGGTGAGTCTAAAACATAATGGCGGCTCCTACCACCACTCTTGCAAACTATAGAAATCTTTGAAATACTTTACTTTAAGTTCACTAGTAGGGTGACCTTCCAGTTGCACACAATGAGGTATAATGTCCTCTCTCAACAGATGAATAGATTCAAGGGGAACTGTACCTGGCAAATGACCAATGCTCAAAACATGTTGTCTACTAGACACTATTTCTTTTGCTTTTGTTCAACAAATAAAATAGTGAAAGTCTTTATGTTCTAATGGGAGAGATAGAGATCAGTGGCTTCTAGTGGCCTAATGTAGCTATGTCCTTCCTCAACCATTATTTTTTTATCTAATTTATTTTATTTATTTTTTTCCAATTTGTTTTCATTAAAAATATCATCTCCATAAATATATCCCCTTGTTCCCCCTCCCTTCCTGCTCCCAATCCCTTCCAGAAAGCCCTCAACCTCACCCCTCCTAATCCACCCATCCTTCCCCTCAAAGGACAAGAAGTCACAAGATGAGCCAGCCCAGCATAATACATAGACTCCAGGCATATCTGATTCACTCATCCTAAAGTCAATGCTGGGTTGGGAGTTCCTCTATAGGGAATGGGCTCCAAGGTGCCAGACCATGAACAGGAACACAATCTGAACCCACCCCTCCACAAAACTCCAGCCAGCCATCACCATGGGAACCTTACTCATAATCCCTATCCCCCTGCTCATGTAGACTCTCATTCTCTGCTCTCAGCTAGACCAAGAACTCTGCCTAGTGCTCAGTCATAAATCTCTACCCCCAACTCCATTTACTGTTGGGTGTAGGTTCTGTGATGACACCTAGTGTTTACTCATTTGATTATAGAAGTCCCATTTAGGCATGCCCTCCACCATTGTTTGGAGACTTGGCCAGGGACATCCTGCAAGTTCCTGGACTTTTCCCTAACACCCAGTCCCTTTCCAAGCCCACATTGGCTTCCTCTACTGAGATATCCATCTACCTCCATCTCCTTCTTTGCTCCTTTTACTGACCATCTCCTTTCAAAATTTGTTCCCAACTCTTTTTGAATGGAACCCATTATGACCCCAATTTGCTAAGGTGATCTTCTCTATTTTCTTTTCTTAAGAGAATCTCTGGATGTCTCTCTTAAATTCCTTCTAACCCCAAGCTGTTTAAAGGTTCCAGTTCGCAGATTGGATATTCTTTGCTTTTTGTCTAAAATCCACTTATGAGTGAGTACATCCCATGTCTATTTTTCTGGGCTTGTGATACCTCACTCAGGAGGATATTCTCCAAAACCAACCATTTGCATGAAAAATTTAGGGTGTCTTTTTTTTTTTTCTGCCGAGTAGTACTCTATGGTGTACATGCACTGCAGTTTGTTAATCCATTCTTCAGTTGAGGGGCATCTAGGTTGTTTCCAAGTTCGTGCTATTATGCATAATGTTGCTATGAACATAATTGAGCTAATGTCTTTGGGGTACAAATGTGAATCCTTTGGGCATATGTACAATTGTGGTTTTTGATGCATGCTTAGAGAGATTAATTTCCAGTTTTCTGAGGAATAGCCATATTCTATTCCAGAGTATCTGCACAAGTTTACACTCCTACCAACAATAGAAGAGTGTTCCCTTGTTCCGCATCCTCTCCAGCATAGGCTGCCATATATGTTTTTGATCTTAGCCATTCTGACAGGTATAAGGTGGTATCTCAAAGTTGTTTTGAGTCGCATATCTCTGAAGGCTAAAGATGTAGAGCAATTTTTTAAGTACCTTTCAGCTATTTGTAATACTTTTGTTGAGAATTGGGTTATTTAGATTTTGGGGCTCTAGTTTCTTGAGTTTCCTATATATTTTAGAGATTAGTCCTCTGATGTAGAGTTCATGGTGAAGATCTTTTCCCATTCTGTAGGCTGTTGTTTTATCTTATTGAATGTGTCTTTTGCCTTACAGAAGCTTCTCAGTTTCAGGAGGCCCCATTTATTGTTGTTCTTAGTGTCTGTGCTACTGGTGTTATATATAGGAAGTGGTCACCTGTGCCAATGCATTGGAGGGTATTTCCCACTCTCTTTTCTATCAAGTTCAGTGTAGCTAGGTTTATGTTGAGGTCTTTGGTCCACTTGGATTTGAGTTTTGTGCAGGGTGATAGGTTTGGATCTATTTGTATTCTTCTACATACTACCATCCAGTTATGCCAACACCATTTGTTGAAGGTACTATCTTTTAGCCAGTGAATATTTTTGGCCTCTTTGTCAAAAATCAGGTGTTCATAGGTGTGTGGGTTAATGTTGGGGTCTGTGATTCTTTCCACTGATCCAAAAGCCTGTTTTTGTGCCAGTACTAGCCTGTTTTACTACTATGGCTCCATAGGATAGATTGAAGTCAGGGATAGTGATTCCTCCTGAAATTCTTTTATTGAGAAGAATTGTTTTGGAATCCTGGGTTTCCTGTTATTTCATATGAAGTTGAGTATTGTTCTTTCAAGGTCTGTAAATAATTGTGTTGGGATTTTGATGGGGATTGCATTGAATCTGTAGATTGCTTTTGGTAAAATTGCCATTTTTTACTATGTTGATCCTACCTTTCCAGGAACATGGGAGATCTTTCCATTTTCTGATATCCTCTTCAATTTTATTCTTCAGTGACTTAAAGTTTTTGTCAAACAGGCCTGCTACTTCTTTGTTTAGAGTTATACCAAGATATTTAATGCTATTTGCAGCTATCATAAAGGATAATATTTCCCTTATTTCTTTTTCAGACCCTTTTGAGTTAATCTTGTACCCTGATACCTTGATGAAGGTATTTATTAGCTGTAGGAGTTTCCTGGTAGAATTTTGGGGATCACCTATATATACAATCATATCATCTGAAAGTAGATAGTTTGACTTCTTCCTTTCCAATTTTAACCCCTTAATCTCCTTTTGTTCTCTTATTTCTTTAGCTTAAACTTCAAGAACTATATTGAATAGATAAGGAGAGAGAGGACAGCCTAATGTTGTTCCTGATTTTAGTGGGATTGCTTTGAGTGTTTCTCCTTGTAGTCTGATGTTGGCTGTCGGCTTGCTGTATATCGCCTTTATTATGGTATTTTCCCTGTATTCCTAATTTCTACAGGACTTTTTTTTTAATCAGGAAGGAGTATTGGATTTTGTCAAAGGCTTTTTCAGCATCTAATGAGATGACCATGTTGTTTTCTTTCAGTTTGTTTATATGATGGATTACATTCACAGTTTTTCGTATGTTAAACCATCCCTGTATCTCTGAGATGAAGTCTACTTGATCATAGTGGATGATTTTTTTTGATATGTTGTTGGATTTGGTTTTCCAGAATTTTATTAAGTATTTTTGCATCAATATTCATATGGATATTGTTCTGTAATTCTCTTTCTTTGTTGGGTCTTTGAGTGGCTTGGGAATCAAGGTGATTGCAGGCTCATAAAAAGAGTTCAGCAATATTCCTTTAGTTTCTACTTTATGGAACAGTAGAACAGACAGAACATGCCTTTTCCCACTCAGAGAATACTGTTATTACATTAGCTACATAGGTCAGGCAGAGGTGGGGGGGAACCCTCCAAGATCAAGCCAGCTGTGGAGGCACAAGGCCTTCCTGGCCATGGAATATCTTCAGAAGAATATTGCCATGGTGCCTGCCTCTTCTGGGGCTCCTAACTGGAGTTATTTTTCCCCTCCTAGCCACCTGTCTCCTGTAATGCAAAACCAGGTAAATTAAATCATCTTCCTTTTAACTGACTCTTTCCTATGTGTCTATCTCCCCTGGCCTCCTTATCAGCCCTTTGGCACTCTTGAAACAGAAATCACTCTGTAACTCAGCCAGCTGCACTAAGACTTTATGTCCCTGACTCTGTCCCTCAGTCACAAGGCCGTAGCTAGAGGAAAATATCAATGTCCCATTCAATCAACAAAAGACTGGGGTGTTAGGCTTGCCTAACCAAAATCACCCTATAAAACCCCAAACTCTATTTATGGTGGGGCTGTTCACTCCTCCTGGAGACAGCCTGGAACTTACTTCCTCAAATAAGACTTAGCCTTTCTTCCTCAGCAGATCCTGTGCACTCATTCTTTTGTTAAGACTCACTTTTTTTGGCATTGCCTTTTCTTCCTTTTCAGTACCACCCAAAATATGAAAAAAACAAGTACTACATAAATAGCTGAGGGTTAATATTTTAGTAAATATAGAATGGCTACCTTAAGGGCCACCCTTGTTTTACTCCCATTAAATCCCCATTGCCTATTCCATGATGAATGTTGAAGATAAAGACCAAGATAGGAATAACAAAATCAGAAATGAAAAGGGGGACATAAAAACAGATGCCTAGGAAATCCAGAGATTTATAAGGTCATACTTTTAAAGTTTATACTCCAAGAAGCTCCTTCCTGGTCCACAGCTAACTAAGAGGTGAGTGGTACCCCAACCCTCAGGCTAAGCAAATACAGTGGTATCTGAACCCTGGCCTGGGAACACTGTTCCTGGCACCCCATCTGTTATAATGAGGTTTCTTGGTCCTGGGCGGTCAGAGATCCAGACACACAGACCTGCAGTCAGCCCCAGACCCCTTAGCCACCCCCCGGGCCTCAGGCCCCAAAAATGATTCAGATGCTTGTATTAACTTTATGCTGTTTGGCCTATGGCTCAGGCACATTGCTAGCTTGCTCTTTCATCTTAACTCAACCCATTTCCATAAATCTGTCTGCCACATGGCCCGTGGCTCACTGTGTCCCTTACATGTTGCTCCTTTGGGCTTTTGGCTTAGTCTGTCTCTGACTCCACCCTTCCTTTCCTACCTATTTTTATTCCTCTGCCTACTTTTTCTATGGTGCCTGTCAAGGGCCAAACCAGCTCTTTTATTTAAAGATTTATATTCACAGCATACAGAAAGACATTCCCACGTCACCTGTCACCCATCCACACCCAACCCCACCCTAAACCATGAAACCTTGGAAAGACCCCCTGAGGTCCAATTTCCAGAAAACACAGCCTTAGGGACATCCCACAGATCAAAACATACCCAAACCAAACCTACATCATCACCCACTAACAACTGGATAACCAGAAGAAGCCTCCCTCCCATTCCATAGCTAACTAAGAACTAACTAAGAGCTTACTAAGTGCTAAGAGCTGAGTATAAGCTAACTAACAGCCACCAGGCTGACAACTGACTAAGAGCCAACAAAGAGTGAACTGAGGAAGCAATGGACAGATGTGAGTACAAGAATACATATAAGAATATAAAGAACAACATGCATGACACCCCCAGAAGAAGCTGATGGCTCTAAGACATCAAGATCCAAGCAGAACAATGAAGAGGAAACAGAAGAAATGGACAGCTTTCTGGACAAATTAAATCAAGATCAGATTAAAGACCTAAACAGACCTATAACCCGAAAAGAAATTGAAGCTGTTATTAAAAGTCTCCCAAGCAAAAAAAAAAAAAAAAAGAAAAGAAAAAGAAAACCCAAGACAAGATGGTTTCAGTGCAGAATTGCAGAATTCTACCAGGCATTCAAAGAAGAACTAATACCAACACTCCTCAAACTGTTCTATACAGTAGAAACTGAAGGAACATTGGCAAAGTCATTTTATGAGTCCACAATCACCCTGATTCCCAAGCCTCTCAAAGATGCAACAAAGAAAGAGAATTACAGACCAATCTACCTCATGAACATTGATGAATAAACACTCCAAAAATTCTGGCAAACCGAATCCAACATTATATAAAAACATCATTTACCATGATCCTTTAGTTTTTATTCCAGAAATGCAGGGATGGTTTAACATATGAAAAACTGTGAATGTCATCTACCATATAAACAAACTGAAAGAAAAAACATGGTCATCTCATTAGATGCTGAAAAAGCCTTCGACAAAATCCAATACTCCTTCCTAAAAAAAAAAAAAAAGTCCTGGAGAAATCAGGAATACAGGGAAAATACTTAAATATAATAAAGGTAATATACAGCAAGATGACAGCCAACATCAAACTAAATGGAGAAACACTCAAAGCAATCCTGCTAAAATCAGGAACAAGACAAGGTTGTGCTCTCTCTCCTTATCTACTCAAAAAAATTTTAGCTAAAGCAATAAGAAAATAAAAGGGGACAAAAATTGGAAAGGAAGAAGTCAAACTATCTTCATTTGCAGATGATAGGATCATATACATAAATGATACCCAAAATTATACCAGGGAACTCCTACAGCTGATAAACACCTTCAGCAATGTAGCAGGGTACAAGATTAACACACACACACACACACACACACACACACACACACACACACACACACAATCAATAGCCTCCTATATACTACAGATAAAAGGGCTGAAAAAGAAATAAGGAAAACACCACCCTTTACAATAGCTACAAATAGCATTAAATATCTTGGTATAACTCTAACCAAAGAAGTAGCAGACCTGTTTGACAAAAACTTTAAAGTCACTGAAGAATGAAATGGAAGGGGATATCAGAAAATGGAAAGATCTCTCATGTTCCTGGATAGGTAGGATTAACATAGTAAAAAAATGGCAATTTTACCAAAAGCAATCTACAGATTCAATGCAATCCCCATCAAAATCCCTACACAATTTTTTTTACAGACCTTGAAAGAACAATATACAATTTCATATGAATAGCAAGAAACTGAGGATTGCCAAAATAATCCTGCTCAATAAAAGAACTTCAGGAGGAATCACTATCCCTGACTTCAATCTATTATATGGAGCTACAGTAATAAAAACAGCTTAGTACTGGCATAAAATAGACTTGTGCTTCAATGGAATTGAATTTCAGACCCCCAACATTAACCCACACACCAACGAATACCTGATTTTTAACAAAAATGCTAAAATTATTCAATGTCAAAAAGATATTGGCTTCAATAAATGGTGTTGGCATAACTGGATGGTAGTATGTAGAAGAATGCAAATAGATCCAAACCTATGACCCTGCACAAAACTCAAATCCAAGTGTATCAAAAACATCAACATATGTCGCTCACAACCTCACTAGCAAGGATGACGCGACACCAGGCTCTTCTTTCAGTGGTTTATTCAGGACCTTGAAACTTCTTCTGCCTCTTCTGCCTCTTCTGCCACTTCTGCCACTGGGGAAAACCTGCTCCCAGCTAAATACCCTCTGGACTGCTAGTCACGGGGCGCCACGTGGGCCATGCAAATAGATCCAGGTGCATGGAAGCAAGCCACACCTGGAAGCAAGGCACGAGCTTAGCCTTAGCCAAATAAGGAGTTGTTTATCTCAGAGAACTCTCACCATAGGGAAGGTGGAAGGCAGAAGCCAGCACCATCTTTAAGATGCCGCCTCACGGCTCTCTACAGTTCCCTCTTTTTGTTTTTATAAAGTAATTAGCAAGTGAGCACAGAGGTCTACTCTCTGTTGTGCAAGGAACATTATCCCAAGACTCCTTTTGGGGCGTCCCCCTAGGGATTATGGGACTCTTTCGACACCCTTTTTTTCACAGAGGTGGGACATTAGGGTGAGAGACCCACATGCAAGCAGAAATGCTCTCCTTGAGCCCTCCAAAACATAGCTGAGGTGCTCAACTGCAGTGCACTAGCCTCACAACCTGCAAAAAAACCTTAATCTTTTAAGGCAAAAAGCCAAACATAGGGGTATTGTCCAGTCTCTATGGCTACAAAGGCTTGGCAATCATGGCCGCATCCTGGCACTGTCTGGTCCTCATGCGGCAAAGGCACCACAGGCAAACCCCAGAGACCAGCGCCATCAGGCCAGCTATAGCTCCTAGTCCTGCCCACTCCTTCAGATGATCCATGGCAACAGCGAACCAGGTAGTCAATCCCTCAGCTAGTCCGGCATCCATCCGGGTCGAGTTGACAGTCACGATGGCCACCCGGAGATCTTCCATCAATTTTTTGAGCTGTCCTGTCCAATTACCTAAAAGATAACTTGACAATTGTTTAGATAGATTTGCAGCACGGGTACTTATCAGGACAAGCACCAGAATTCTCCTCACAGGGCCTGTCATCTTTCCCTTCCTCTGGCTGGACCTTCCTTGTCAGCCATTCTGGAACCCACACTGGATCTCGCTGATCCTGAGGAAAAACAAAGACAGACCCTCGTGCCCAAGTCAGGATGGGATCGGGCCCTCGCCAGAGGCCCGTCAGTATGTCCTTCCACTTAACTAGGCCTCTACATGTGCCATGGGAGTCTTGATGTCGGTCTGCAGCAGAGCGCCCAGAGGCATCCAAATTTAAAAAATTGATGGTAAAGAGAGCCAGAGAAAGTCTCTCCTTTGGGGTGCAGCCGTGGCCTATTCCCCCTTTTTGTTTTTGTAAACATTCTTTTAATGTGCAGTGGGCTTGCTCAATGATGCCCTGTCCTTGGGGGTTGTATGGCAGGCCATGAAAAAGTTGCACCTCCATCTGGCGGCAAAAGGAGGAAAATTTCTGGCCTGCATAAGCAGGCCCATTATCATTTTTAAGTTGTAGCAGCTTGCCCCAAGCTGCCCAGGCCTCTAGGCAGTGGGCGATAACATAGCAGGACTTTTCTCCAGTCATGGCTGTAGCATGCATGACTCCTGAACAGGTATCGACTAACACATGCACATATTTAAGATTGCCAAACTCTGAAATGTGGGTAACATCTATTTGCCATACCTTTAAGGGAAGTAAGCCTCATGGATTCAAACCAATGCTCAGGGAGGGGGGCAAAATGGACAACACATTGTGGACAATTAAGGACAATCTGCCTGGCATCCACATGGGAGAGAGAAAATTTTTGTTGCAATGCTTTGGAATTCACATGGAAAGAGTCATGAAATTCTCTGGCTCGATCTAGTGAAGAGCCTAGAAATACCCAGTCCTTTCGGGTATAAACATCTACCTTGGCATTGCCTTCATTCAGGGGCCCAGGCAATCTTGTATGAGCTCTAATGTGTTGAGGGAAAAAACATGAGGCCCTAACTTGAATTAAGGACTGCAGTTGTTGAAACAATGCACAGACCAGGCTAGATCGCTTAATGGGGCCAGCAGCTTCTAATACCTTAAGAGCATTTACAACATAGGCAGAATCTGAAATTATATTAAAGGGAAATGGGCAACTCTTAAAAACCTCTACAACTATCTGGAGTTCTACCATCTGTGGTGCCCCAGGAGAAAACTGATATTGAACAGGTGGCTGTGTCTCAATCATGTAAACTCCGTATCCGGTCTTGGATCCATCTGTGAACACATTGACAGCCCCTGGGATAGGCTGAGAGGCTGTCACTTTAGGAAAAACTACTGGATGCTCTTTAAAAAAGGTCATAAGTGGATGTTGGGGGTAATGATTATCAATCTCTCCATCAAAACTACAACTAAGCACTGCCCAATCATCAATGGTAGCACATAATGTGGAAAACTGAGCAGCAGTGTAAGGTACAATTATAGAGGTAGGAGTGTTTTTTGTTTTTTTGTTTTTTGTTTTTTTTTGTTTTTCTTACTGATTCGGCCAGGGACTTGATGACTTTAAAGTCCAGGGGATCATGATACCGATTCCCCTGTGCATCCTGGAACACAGGAAAAGCTACAGGGAGCTCTGCTCTCACTGTTCTCCACACTTCTGGGCTGAATGAACATCCCCTTCCACCATCCGAGTACGAAGGTGGAGTGGAGGGAGCTGTTCTACACTCAGCCGGGCAACATGGAGCCTCCTCAGCCAATGTCTCCTCCTCCTTTTCTTTTCCTTGTCTTTCAACTGCTGAACAACTTTAGCGAGACCTGACTCATCCTCTTCCAAGTCTGAAGACTCGGAGGCTTCTAGATCAGTAAGGTCAGGGTACAGGCCCTTGTCTCTTTTATCCCCTCCGGATCCTGCTTCACTGGCTGCCTTTTCTGATCTCTCCTCTTGTAACTGCTCTAGGGCTGCCTGTCCACCCTCCACAGCCTCACTAAAGCGTTGGTCCCTGAGGCAGCTTCGGATCAGTCTCCAAATGGTTCTCACTCTGGCTTTGAGTAGCTCCTGTAGAGCCCAAAAAATTGGGTGCGAAGGAGAAGCGCCCACAGCAAACTCTTTTTCTCTTTCCCTTTTGAACTTGCTTGTCAGCGAGTCTTATCAAATTGTTCCCCCCCCCCCCCCCGCTTTTGTTGCGGATCCTCAACTCACCTGAGGACTCTTCCCCGCTTTTGTCGCGGGTCCTCAACTTACCTGAGGATTCTCCGGTGCACCCCCTGACCACTGAAAGTTCTGGGCCTTTGTTGACCATAGGGCGTTCTCCCCATACGGGCCACCACTTGTCACGTGCAACCTTGCTAGCAAGGGCAACGCGACACCAGGCTCTTCTTTCAGTGGTTTATTCAAGACCTTAAAACTTCTTCTGCCTCTTCTGCCACTTCTGCCACTGGGGAAAACCCGCTCCCAGCTAAATACCCTCTGGACTGCTAGTCATGGGGCGCCACGTGGGCCATGCCAATAGATCCAGGTGCACGGAAGCAAGCCACACCTGGAAGCAAGCCACGAACTTAGCCTTAGCTAAATAAGGAGTTTTTACCTCAGAGAGCTCTCAGGTGGAAGGTGGAAGCCAGCACCATCTTTATGGTGCGGCCACGCGGCTCTCTACAAACATAAACTCACCTACACTGAACTTGATAGAAAAAGTAAGAGGAAAATACCCTCCAATTCACTGGCACAGGTGACCACTTCCTAAATATAACACCAGTAGCACAGACACTAATAACAACAATCAATAAATGGGACCTCCTGAGACTGAGAGTCTTCTGTAAGGCAAAAGACATAGTCAATAAGACAAAATGAAAGCCTCTAGAATGGGGAAAGATCTTCATCACCAACCCTACATCAGACAGAGGATTAATCTCTAAAATATATAAAGAACTCAAGAAACTAGAGCCCCAAAACCTAAATAACCCAATTAAAAAAATGGTGTTCAGAAGTAAAATGGGAATTCTCAACAGAATTATAAATGGCTGAAGTCACTTAAAAAATTGCTCAACATCTTTAGCCTTCAGAGAAATGCAACTCAAAACAATGTTGAAATACCATCTTACACCTGTCAGAATAGCTAAGATAAAAAACACATATGACAGCCTATGCTGGAGAGGATGCAGAATAAGAAGAACATTCCTCCCTTGTTGGTGGGAGTGTAAACTTGTGAAGCTACTCTGGAATACAGTGTGGCTATTCCTCAGAAAACTTAGAATCTCCTCAAGGATCCAGAAATGCCACTACTGTGCATAGGCCCAAAGAATGCACATTCACACTCCAAAGGCGCTATCTCAACTATGGCCATAGCAGTATTATTCTTAACAGCAAGAACCTGGAAACAACCTAGATGCCCCTCAACTGAAGAATGGATTAACAAACTGTGATACATCTACACAATAGAGTGTTACTCAGCAATAAAGAAAAGACATCCTAAAATTTCAAGCAGATGAATGAATTTGAAAAATAACCTCCTGAGTGAGGTATTACAAGCCCAGAAATATAGGCATGGGATGTACTCACTCATAAGTGGATTTTAGGCAAAAAGCAAAGAATACCCAAGCTGCAAACTACAACCCCTGAACATCTTATGATCTGGAAATACTTAAGGGAGACATCCAGAGATTTCCAGTAGGAAGACAAAATCGCAAAGATCACCTCAGCAAATTAGGATCATAATGGGTTGTAACCAAGAAAAAGTGATAACAAATTATGAGTGAAGGAGATGGTTGAGTGAGAGGAGCAGCAAAGAAGGAGGAAAAAAAAGAGATGATATCTCAATAGAGGAAAACAATGTGGGGTTGGAAGAGAACTGGTGCTAGGAAAATCTCCTACAACTCACAGGATCCTTGGTTAGGTCTCCAATCAATAGTGGAGGGTGTTCCTAAACAGGACTTCTCCTATAATCAAATGAATAATGACTCTAATTGTCATCACAGAACCTTCATCCAACTATGAATAGAAAGATGTAGGCAGAGATCCATGGCTGAACACTGGGCAGAGCTCCTGGTCCAGAGAGAGGGAGAGGAGAGTCTGTATGAGCAATGGGATAGGGATTATGAGGAAAATTCCCATAGAGATGGCTGGCTAGAGCTCTGGGACCTCACTGAATTAAAGAAAACCACTGGGGAACCATTGGGAAAAGGTGATAGGCCCTCCAAGAAGACAACTGTTGATTGCCATGGCAGTATGTGGAACCTCGAGGAGTGGGATCAGACTGTGTTCCTGTGCATGGGCTGGCACTTTGGAGCCCATTCCCTGCAGAGTAACACCTAACCCATTCTAGATTAGGGGATGAATAATTTATACCTGCCTAGAGTGGATGTGCCACGCTGAACAGACCCACCTTGGGACTTCTTGCTCTTTTGGGGGGAAGGAAATGGTGCAATTTGGAGGGGGTGAATCCTGACTGTAAAGGTTTGAGGGAAGGGACAAGAAGCAGAGGGTTACATGGATTAAAAAAGCCTTTTTTTTTGGTCCAGCAATAGACAAGGAAGACACCCAAACTCAGGATTGGAAAGACAGAAAGGATCATATCACAAGGTTTTGAATTTGGGATCTTATTCTGAGTGCAAGAGTCAGTTAGGAAAAATAATGTCAGTGAATACTTGCAGAGATGTGTATGAGAAAGGCCTTTTAGGAGCTGATCAGAAGTTGGAGAAAAACAAAAGCAGAAATTGTTTCAGGAGAGAATAGCTTGAGTGGGTAAGGGGACAGCCTCAGTGACATGCTTTAGCGCAGAGCAAGTTCCCTGGAACTGTATAGTGGGTGAATATGGGGAAAACAGGACTTGGTGGAAAGCTCTCTACAGCCACCTGAAGACAGTCATCCATGGACTCACATTCTTGCCATAGAACTCCAGAACATATTTGTGATTTTGCTTTTACTTATTTAACTCTTTATCAATTCCGAAACCATTTTGAATGGTCTGGTTGAGACTGATTTTTATTCCATATGCCCAACAGTGCACTTCTTCACTGAATAAGCTCTCATCTCTCAGTGCTGTTTGAAGTGTTTGATTATGAATCAGTTTTATTTTAGCACTCCATTCTCCTACTGATCTCTCTCTCTCTCTCTCTCTCTCTCTCTCTCTCTCTCTCTCTCTCTCTCTCTCTCTCCTTTTATCCTATTCTTAGAGTTGCATGTTTTGGTTGGTTTGTATATTTTATGGAAATCACACATTGAAAACATCTCACAGCTGGTTTCTCTCTCTCATGCACACATATCTGTTTGATTGTATTGCAGTCAATATTTTTTTCTCAGGTGAACTATAGAATCTAATAAGTTCCAAACAAATTTCATTAGGCATTTCATTGTGATTTCACTAAACCCATAAATTAATTTCAGAAGAACTAAAGAACTACTGTATAAAAGACAACTTCTGTGTCTTTCAATTTTATGTGGGCTCTGAAGATTAAACTTAGATCATTAGGCTTTCCCTAAAAGCATTTTCACCAGCCAAGCTTTCTAATCAGCCTGGGTTCTCCATATTTTTAAATTTCATTACCCCTAGAATTCTGTATTGTGTCTCTCACTGTAAAATATCTTTACATAATTCTTTGATAAACAAATATTCATACTATGAAAAATACAGATTAAAATTATGTATCTTTTATGAAATCATACCAAAAGCTAATTTAATATGCCCTGATATCAGTTCCATGTATATGACCACAATTCCAATGAAAAAGAAGTTAGTTACAAGCTGTGGGATTATGGTTTTGTACTCTTCAAACATTTGCTGATGTAAATATTGTTTTAATCAAATGCTAATTGGACAGAAGATAGGCAAGAAGTATAGATTGGGATACAAGACTAAGAGAACTCTGATAAGGAGGAAGAGCTGAAAGAGGTGCCAGCCAGACACAGAGGAAGGTTTGAATGCTACACTGAAGAAAAGGATCCAAGCCATGTGGCTAAACATGGGTTAGAATCATGGGTTAGTTTAAGAGTAAGAGTTAGCAAGCAATAAGCTTGAGCCATACGCCAAACAGTTTATAATTAATATAAACATTTTTATGATTAATTGGGACCAAAAGACTTCAGTAGCAGCAGAGAATGATAGAGAAACCTCTGAATACAGTTATTTTCTGGCATTTATTCTATTGCACTAGCTGGCATGTATTCTCAGGTGAATTGTTCTTGTAGTTTGTAGGGCTCCCAGCTGGGTAGGATAAATGATTATTTCTCTCCTTCAGTAGTATGTGAAGCATCTTCCAGCACTCTCAAAGATAACTAGTAGGAATGGAGCTCCCAGGTCAGCGACAGCTTGATTTTATCTTGTTTTACAACTCAAATTCATGGTATCTGCTGAAATAGGTCTTAACATCAAAATCAGCTTGGTAGTCACTGACCAACAACTCCAAAAATGTATCCCATTCTTGGCCTGGATTTTTTTTATTAGCAAGCACATGGAATTTAATAAAGCATGCTTGTTCTATTTAAAATATCTATATATTTGTGAATGCATATGTCTTAGAAAACTTCTATAGTAGAAGATTTGCCATATGACTTTGTAAAATATCTTTAGTGTTAATTTTTCATCTTCATATTTCCTCCTCTGTCCTACATACCCTCTCCCATTTAAGCTTTCCTGTTCTTTTATTCCCCCATTTAAAAGATTCCCTGGAGTTTTATAGAAATATAATTGCAATGTTGCTTAAAGCTATCATAATGTTTCCTTTACATCTCTTCATGTTCATTGTAATTACAGTCAATGCTCAGAATGAGTTTGACAGTTTTGTGCCTTGGTAAGGCTCCTAACATTGAGATCAGGACCTGTTCCTGGTGCCTAGCTGGCTTTTGGGAACCTGTTCTCCATACTAGAATACCTTGCCCAGACTTGACACAGGGGGAAGAGCTTGGTCCTGCCTCAATTTGATAAGCCATGCTTTTCTCAAGTCCACTTGTTCAAAGTCCCTTTGTGAATGGAGTAGGAGGAAGGGTTGAAAGGAGAGAGGGATAAATGGGAAGTGGTGGTTGTGGGGAGACTGTAAGGAGGGAGGGAAACTGTGGTTGGTATGTAAAACAAATTTTAAAAGCTGCTATTTAAAAATAATGCTCAGAACCACACTAAATTATGATGTCATCAGGCTTTTATTTGCTTCCTGAGGCCTCTGAATTTAATAAGAACTGTTTTTAGTCCTTCACTTTTAACACCATTTGTTGTTGGATTAAGATATAAAATACTATTATTATGGGAAATGTATAATTATTTCTATTTTTAGTCTTCCCCCAATTGCTACTAACTAACCCTTTCTATTAAAATATTCTTACCTTCTTTCTCAAATATATTAATATAAAATGTTGCATCAATATTCTTTTTTAACATGTAATTGTTGCATCTAATGGATAAGCATTACTTGATAACTGTGAATAATGTTTTTAATTTTGTTGTGTGATTTGGTTAGAAAATATTAAGGATTTTTGCATACTTCTCAATTTTACTACAGATTTATTTTTTCTTTTAAGTTTTGGAATAAAGATTCTAGTTTCCCAAAATGCAGCACATATCCATATGGCTAGAAATAATTTAATATAATGGAATTTGAGTGTCTAAAATTTCACAATTATATGGTGTAGGAGTGTTTGAAAAGTAATTCTTTAGCAAAATGTTAGTCTTTTATGGTAACTTATCTATTTAAGTTTTCTATCTTTGCTTGAGTGAACTTTTAAGGTATCTGTTTCTTTATAATTTTCCATTTCCTTGAGATCCTGAACTTCATATGACTCAGAATAGTCATTAGTAAATATTTTCCATTCCAGTTACAAAACATTTTCTCAGTGATGAGTTTTGTTTCATGTCAAAGATACCCATTTTACTCATGTTTTTGAATAAATATTTAAGAGTAAGAAGTGTGAGTTACATATAAATTACTAAATTTCTATATAGATGTCTCTAAATACTAAAAGTAAAACAAGCACCAATTTGCAATGTTTATTTAAATGGAATCCTATCAGAAACCTGCACATTCTTACACCAACAGCTCCTCCTTTCCTTACAGAGAAACAGCCTTGAATACTATGTACATTTACTTATGTCATAGTCCCTTTCCCTAAGCAAAATACAATTAATATCTAGTTTTGTTGATTTTGAATTTTTAACAAGTTGATTCGTGCTCCATGTCTTATTTTTCTTCTGCAGTTCAACATCAAATTTTGAGGTTCATTGTGATTATCCAATAGTGTAGTTTATTCTTCTTTTCCTTTAGTAAAGTATTTCCTTGGATAGTACAATACAGTTTAACCATTTTGCTCTGAATGGTTGCTTAGATTAATTTAAACATTTCTTCCATTAAAAGCTCTGTTACAAATTAAGCTTGTGCTAATATTGTTTTATGGGCTTTCTACTACCCATATGCAAGACTTTACATTTGTAACTTTTATATGATTTAAATATACAATAGAAACACTAACAGAATTTGTTAAATAAGAAGACTTGTTGACTTTGGAGTTCATGAACAAATGAAGCAATGGAATTGGACCCTAAGAAATATGTGTGAGTGCCCAGTGCCTTATGTCTGGCATCACCAAGTTTTTAAACTTTTGCCTGATTAAAGAGTACAAATTGCCATTCTATTAAGTATTAAATCTCCTTGATATTTTAAAGATATGTTTACTTCACTTGGCTATTCTTATATGCAATTCAAAATCAAATTCTCAGCTCTCAACATATCTGTTTCCAACTGTGTTTGCTAGAGCTAGTCATTTGAGTTCATTTTCCAGAACTGAAACTTTATATGCAAATATAGAATATATATATAAATATAGAATATATATATTACTATCTCAATAGAAATAATGTAATATTGGATATACTAGTTTCTGGGTTTTTTTGTCATGTAACAGCAAGAGAGATATTAGCTAGTTAGCATAATGTCTTTATTTTTTTTATTAGCTTAAAATATTCTGTTGTAAATACTTTCCCAGCCCTATAGAAGGAAGTTAAGTCATTTTCAGGAAAATAAATGAAACTTGAGATAAATATATTGAATGAATTAAATCAGTTTTAGAAACACAATATTGAATGCTTTCTTCCAATTGTGTGTTCTAGATTTTATGTAGATACACAGTCATAGATGCATAGATGTCTTAAAAACTGAATTGAAGTTGTCTCTGTACTTTACAGAATTTTAAATTTTATAGTTCAACAATGCTATCTATAGGTATAGGAGATGTTTAGAACTCACTCACTTGGCTTACCTGAAGCTTTTTCATTGTTGAGAAGTAAAGAAAATGGGACACATAAACTAGTGGTCCTACTCAGCATTAGAAGAGAGTTCTTCAGTATGGAACAAGAATGAACATAGAGGATATTACAGTGAGTATATCAAGCCAGCTATAGAAGACAAATAATGAATGGTTCCACATAATACCGGGTTTCTAAAATAACAAATTAATATATCAGAGAGAAGATGAGTGGTCGACAAGTACTAGAAGGAAAGCAAATTGAGAGTGGATACCAATCATTTAGAACTAGAAACTTAGCTAAACCGAGAGATACACTGACAAAACCACAATTTTTCTATCATGGATTGTTTGCTCCAGCTGCTTAGGTAAGCTGCATGGGAATCAGCCTTAGCTGCTAACCTTCTGATGTCCCTGGAGTTGAGCTACACATGCTTGCCCAAAGTTTTCAGGTTTTAAAGCTTCAGGGTACTTAAAAGATACCTCCCACGAGGATTGTTTAAGTACAGATTGCTAGCTCTCCTTCCAGAGATTCAGACTTAGTGGATAAGGGTGATATCCAAGAGTTTCTATGTCTCAACAAGTTGCCAGATACTGCTGCTTTGCTATCCTGGGCTGGAAATTGCGTGTTCAGACATGTTATACTATAAACCTCAGCACATGCTGTGAATGTGAAGCCAGCACCTTCACTGCCTGAGTCATTACCTCATAACCCTGTATGGAGCCTGTGTATCTCTTCACTTTTGCACACTGTATAAGGTAAGTACTATTGTATCTATGTGCCTATATTGAAGTTGATGTGTGCTGAGCTCACCAGAAATGGGGAGCACCATGTGTTTCAGGTCTGGAGGTCGAAGTCTTACAAGTCAGAAATCTGGCTCATCCCCAAGCTGATATAGTACCATAATGATCCAACTGTACAACTCCTGGAATGTACCCAAAGGATTCCACAGAGATATTTGTAAAACCATGTTTATTGCTGCTGTTTTCACAGTATCAAGTAAAAGGAACCAATCTCACATGTCCATCAACAGATGAACTACTAAAAAATGTAACAACATGAAATTTCATTGAACTACAGAAATCATATAATTTTCAGAAAAATGGATAGAAGTAGAAAATATGTTTATACTTCTGTTTAAAATATAAAATTAAAGTATATATATATATATTAAAATATAAAATATATATTATATTAGGATAGGTAATACAGGCTGATAAAAATGAATACTGTCTGTTCTCTCTTACATAGTCATTTTCTAATTGTTACATATGTGTATTTGTGAGAGAATAAGTGTGAACAGTGTCCAGGAAGCTAGAAATGAACCCATGATATGGGAAGAGGCTTTCAAGGTGGAGAATGGAGAAGGTAAAAAAAAATGTTGATAGGGAAATTTACTAGAGTCAAAAGAATGCATCACTTTAGCAACATTGTGTGTGTGTGTGTGTGTGTGTGTGTGTGTGTGTGTTTTACTGTATGGCTATACCCTTTGATTCACTTCTAGCCTACTTTTTCTTTTATTTTTATTCTCTCATCCATTGTATCCACCTGACCAGTGTTTCCTTTCCCTGCCCTCCCCAAGTTTCTGCTCCACCTTTCCTCTTCCCTAGACCCTCCAACTCCTCTCAGGAACAGCAGGCCTCCCAGGGACACTAACCAAACACATAAAGAGGCAAAATAAGACAAAGCACATTTCATCACATCAAGGCTGGAGGAGGCAAACAGAAGAGAAATAGGGTCCCACAACCAGGCAAACAAGTCAGAGGCCGTCCTGGTTTCCAAGATCAAGCTGCTCAGATATAAGACACATACAGAGGACCTAGGTCAGACTCTTACATCCTTTTAAGTGCATGGTTTTTGTTTGCTTTTTTTTTTTTTTTTTTAAAAAAAAAAAAAAAAAAAAAAAAAAAAAAAAAAAAAAAAAAACTTTTGTTGCCTCCTTGTAGGATTTTTTTTTTTTTTACACCTAGATGCCCCTTAACTCAAGAATGGATTAAAAATTGTGGTCTATTTACATAATGTAATATTACTCAGCAGAAAAAAAATGACATCCTGAAATTTGCAGACAAATGGATGGATCTGGAGGGTATCATCCTAAGTGAGGTAACACAGACCCAGAAAGACAGAAATGGTATATATTCACTCATATGTGGATTTTAGACATAAAGCAAAGGATAACCAGGCTACAATCAATAGGTCCTGAGCCTCTAGGTAACAGGAGGTACTTAAGAAAAATATCCATGGATCCTATTGGGAAGGGGAAATAGAGAAGATCTCCTGAGTAAATTAACATAATATGGGAATGAATAAATTAAGATAATATGAGGAAGGGAGCAAGGGGAGGTGGGAATAAATCATGAGAGATCGAGATGGTTGAGAGGAGCAACAGAGAGGGAGAACAAAGAAATAGATATCTTGATAGAGGGAGCCATTGTGGGGTTATAGAGTAACCTTGTGTTAGGGAAACATCCAAGAACCCACATGATGTCCCTGGCAAGGACTCTAAGCAATAGTAGAGAGGGTGTCTAAACAGGACTTCCCCTATAATTAAATGAATGACCACTCTAATTGTCATTATAGCAGTGGATGGAGGCAGAAGCTGAGACAGATAGCTAAGCACTAGGTCAAGCTCCTGGTTCAGCTGAAAAGAGAGAAGAGAGTATATGAGCAAGGGTCTCAGGATTATGAGGAAGAGACCCACAGTGAGCTATTGGGAGCTCACTGACTCTGAAATGACAGCTGAGGAACCTTCATGGAAAGGAACTAAACCCTTTGAAGATAGATAGTTCAATGGTGTGAGCCATTGTGGAGCCTCTTGCAGTAGGACCACAGTTTTTTTCCTGGTGCATGAACTGTCTTCTAGGAGCCCACTCCCTATGGAGAAACACTTTACCCTTGATATTGGGCAGGGTGGGGGGTAGGGAACTTGGTCCTACCTCAAATTGATATGCCACACAGAACTGATTCACCTTGGAATTCCTTGCCTTCCCTGGGGAATGGATGTGAGGATGGGATCAGGGCAGAGGCTAACAGAGGTCTGAGGGTAGGGGAGGGAGAGGCAGCAATGGTGGGTATGGGAAAAATATTTTTAATAAAAAATAAAGATAACAAGTATTCTATTCTTATTTAGAGCCTATGGTTTCCCAAACTATGATCTTTTGATCAAGTTTACTCTACCAGGCCTAAATTCCTTTCTATGCAGTAGGCCTCAAAACTGTATAAAAGCAGTTGGTTTTTCCCATCATAAGCTTAATGCAACTTTTGCAGCAGTGGGCACATCTTGCCTGGAAGGTTTGTTTGATAGAATTCAGTATTGCCCTAATGTCCTTTCCATAGGTAGGTGGAATATCATCATCTGTTACTGTGAAAGCGCTTCAGCAGGGAAGAAATTTTTGGTTCAGTTAGTTTCAACTTTATGTCTCTATGTTCTGCAGCCAGAATGTGTTGTGTTGTGCCTTCACTAACAGGGTCTTACCATTTGGTTCTGCGGATATTAGGGAACAATGGAAGTAGCTTGTGTTATTTTGATGGTTTTTAGTGACTCCCTGACTAAAAACTCCTGGAGAAGTATCCTATTTCATAGACTAGTCTATTTATACAATAACCCTATCTTCTAGAAGAATCATTGTCAGCCCATGAGAATATCTGTTTTCAGATTTTTTATGTTCTCTTAAATTATATTTTTAGATTTGCTTACAAAGTAGTTGTGTAACTTCTAAAGAATGGCCTTCAGGCTTAATAAGGTGTTTCCATGTTTTCAGGGGTTTTGTTCTTGTTCTCTGGTTTGGTTTGTTTTTTTGAAGATAGGGTTCCTCTGTGTAACTGAGAAATTCCAGAGAATTCCAGGCTGTCCTGGAATTAATTCTGTAGACCAGGCTGGCAAAGAACTCAGTGATCCACCTGCCTCTTCTAAAGTGCTGAGATAAAAAAACGTGCACCACCACCTACAAATACTTTCAGTTCTTATTGGCAGATGTTTGGCACATTCTGAGTTGATTTTTTAGATGAATAAGGTAAAGGCTAACATCACAATTATTTTTATGTGGTTACCCAGTTTCCCCAGCTCCCTATCTGAGAAAACTCATTTTCATATTGAGTGATGCACATGCCTTGCTGAAATTCATTTTATCGAAGCATTTTCTAGGTCTCTGTTTTATTCCTTTGGTCTGTATGTTTGTCTTTATGTCAGGAACATAGGGTGATGATTGCTGTCACTTTGTAAGAAGTTTTTGCTTTTTTGATGAGGGTGGATCATTGTTTTTCACTTTCTTTTTCAATACTGTTTTAGCTTATGTTTTTCAAGACTACTTTAGCACTTATGGTGCTCTGAGATCCTATATGAACTTTAGAAAGCATTTTCTTATATTTGTAAAAAAAAAGTAGTCTTTGAGATTTTGATAACAATTGTATTAAACTATAAATCATTAGGGTAACTTTGCCTCCCACACCAGTTCTACATCAAATACTTGGTAGGTCTACATCTACATCACTGAGAGCATGAATGGTTAACTGTTCTCTTCCTCCCATTATGGTGCCTTCTGTCTCTGCAGAGATGCCATGGTGTATAGTTCTGAGTTCACCTTCTCTGTGGGAGTTGTTGAATGGAAATCTAAAAGTGTATTTCTTTGGAGATGGTTATATTTGCCAATGCCTGTAACTTAGAGATGATCATGTTTAGAACCCACCTACTATCCTATATTTTAGTGTGATGATAGAGTTCAGAACAGTTAGAACTCTAAATATAACACTGGATGCAAGGATTCCTTGGTTGACATATTTTCTCTGCTGAATTTTAAATCTGAGAGAGTAAAATGATATACTCTATTTCAGAGAGAGATAATTTACCAATAGTAGTGTTACCCAAAGAGGGGCCCAGTTATACTCAAGGATTTTCTATTTGCAGGTGATACAGGTTTTATTTTATGTTCCTGTGTCTTATCTGTAAATACCTGGAACCCTTGTAAACAGAATTATGCTGGGAATAGTGGCATAAACCTGGAATTCTAGTACTTGGTAAGTAGTGCTGAGAGGGTCAGGAGTTCAAAACCATTCTTCATGAGGTAGCAAATCTGAGGTAAATACTCAAGTCTCATTACTTTATGAGTTGTTCCCAGTGCTTCTCTCTGCATGCCTTTCCTATCCCAGTATTAGAAGTCTGAGAATCACTTTTAGAGTTTAATTAAAAATTGTATTCTAGTTATTTGTAGTCACATTTACCCAGCTTTTAACATTTCCACTTCCTCCTTTTATTGGTGTTAATCTGTTATTTGGGTATTTTTTAAAATTAAATGCTTAGTTACTGTAATTATAGTCTTTTTAATTTAATAATGAAAGCTTTGATTTGACTTTTGGTAAAGGGTAAATCTTTTCCCAATGGTTTTGTTAAATATTTTACCTATTTTTGCTGTTTTATAAAAAGCATATAATTAAATTTTTTATTTCTTCTCTGAACCAACTTTTGTGTAATAGAATATTGTTTAATTTTCAAGTGGTTTCCTTTCCTTGTTTTGATTATATTTTATGATTAACTTCTAGCTTTAATGCAATATTGCCAAATAATATGGCCTCTACAGTACCCACCATATAATTAAATTTTGTGAACATCACAGGAATTCTTACAAAGGTGCATTTTCTATTAGATGTTAATATAATTATATATGTATTTTTATTAATCTCACTATGCTATCTTATTACTACACCTGTGTTTTATTTTTATACTTTATATTTTGCAACATGCCAATAAAAATAAATTGAAGTCTTTCATAATTGTTTTTGTACATTTCTTGTTTCACATCTAAGATATTTTTACATGCTTTTTGTCTCATTATAAGCTATTTAAAATATAAGATCTTTTGAAATCCAGGAATTAATATTTTCTTGATTAAAAAGGATTATTTCAATTTTTTCCTTTTGTAATTCTACTTTTCCTGACGTCGTCAGTTTTGAAGACTGCTTACTAAAGTACTCTTTTAATTATTTATTTTTCAAATCTAGTTTATGGCTGTGATCTCTCATTTTCCTATTTAAAGTAATTGTTAAGATATTTTCAGTGTATGCCAAGCTGTATAATCATCATATAATACATTTCATATAAACCCTGTGACCAAGGATGGCTCTCTCATGATCTTAACTCTTAACATCTCAGACCTCTAGGAACCACTTAATTACTTTCTTTTGCCAGATTTACATATTGTAAATATTTCAGATAAGCTGAAGTTTAGAATGTGCAGCATTTTATGACTGGTTTCTTTTGCCACTGTATTCAGTATCCATCTTTAATGCAGAGTGTATCAGCTTTTTATAAATGGCTCATGATTTCTTTTCCTTCTTCTTCTTCCTTCTCTACCTCTTTTTTTCTTCATCATCAATTTTCTGTGCCTTTTGCCCATAGAAGAAATTTAAATTGTTTGACCCATGTTAAAAATCATACTTATTATATAGTCAATTATGTTACTGCCTCTATTGTTAATTTTATGCTTTCCCTGTTAATGATACTTTGCTGTTTCCTTTCCATTGTATTCATGGTTGTATCTGTATATCACAACAGAAAGAAGAATACTGAAATCTCTATCTTGAAATGTTGTGCAGTCAGTTAGGGGGATGAGTATGAACTTGTATGCACTGTTATTTTAGCTTGGGTCATATATAATTGTCATCAAATAAATGTTATTTAAATTAAGAATTACTTCAGTTCTTAGCATTGCTGTCTGTCATTGATCTTTATGCTGAACCCTGTGCCTTCTTTTGCTCCTTTTACATTTACTCCCCTCCTATTTTAATAATTTTTTTTCCTGATAAAAGCACAGTCCAATTGATTTTTCCCTTATCAATTGGTGACTATAGTTAAAGTTATAAAAATGTCCTTTAAATATTTCTTAATTATGCAAAATAAATACTGTGCTGTCCCTCATTTCTAAATATTTTAAGAGTTTTATTTTGATTTTTCCTTAACCTAAAAGCTATTTGAATTATTATAAACTAATTTATACAAGCTCTCCAGTTACTGACTTGCTGTAATACTGCATTAAACTTAGTAGATATACTCTATAAACTTTTATTCTAGTATACCTCAAGTTTTCTATGTGGTCATTATATAGTCGGACTCATATTCACTTATTCAACAATCTCTTCTTCTTTTCTTTTTAGCTGTGATAGTTCTCATATTTCTTCTGTCAGAATGATGTGAGCATCCAGATATTTGCCAGGTGTTCTGCTAAAGTTCCACAGTTTATATTTCTCTGCTGTGCATCTTATGACTACACTGGGTCGTGAATTTTGGAAAGAAAGACCACAGATGTCCTTTTGATGGGCTTGTTTTAAGTGGGAACATGGTACATACAACTGAGTAACTTCGAGAGAGGTGAGGATTTGTGTAAATCTAGGTAAAACTTTGTAAAACTCATTTTCTTAGCTGAAGATGCCAAGAGCTTCAAATTCCTCTAATGACTTTGTTATTGTTTGTCCTGTAGACTTTGTTTTCCTATGTATTTCAGCTCTTTCAGCTATGATTCACTTTCATGACACTGGAGTCCTATTGATGTGGTAGAGATATAAACAGCGGGGATTAGATAATAATAGTTAGGATTCAGAAATTTAGTGAGCCTATGTCTATGGCCTTTGACTCTCAGAAGTATTTCTTCTTATAAGATTTCCACCCTTAGATGAAGCAGGAAAGCTAAGGTGGTTAGAATGAGAAGTATGTCCTTTCTATGGGAGTCTGAGATGAAGCTCCAGGAAAATATCTTATGTTGTCGACTTTTCTATAAGGATGAGTCCAGGTATTTTATACCAAGTACTGTGCCCCACCCCTTTCAGAGCCAGTAGAAGATTTAATTTAATTTAATTGTTATTCCTAGATTCCTTTGGATTCTTCTCTCTCATATTTTTCCTTCCATGAGTATTCTTAGAATATATATTTAAAATATAAACACTCTAAGATCCTATGCTAATTTTAAATTGCAGTTCAGTGGAATTTAAGTATATCTTCAAAGTTTATATCATATAACTTTTAACTAATTTTACATATTTAAGAATATGTGCTATTGTCTGCTATCATTTGCTCTTCAAGATAAGAGACTGATGTAAAGTATACCAACAAAATCTATCACATTCTATGTGCCAGGTAAAATGTTTGGTACATTGTACACTAGCTAATTCACCAATCATAAAGTTCCCAAAGAAGATGTTTATTATATATAACAGTTTCTACTTTTAATAAAAAGGAAGCAGAGAAGTCGAGTAACATGCTCAATGATATGTTGTGAGTACTTAGTCCTGCTGAATGTACTTATCCCAGGCCGTTGGGAACTGAATGCTGATCACCACACACCACTGCTTTAAAAAAATCTGTGTTGCTGATAGATTGATTCTGGTGGCTTTGCTTGAGGTTTATGTCAATATAGGGTGATTCCCTGTAATATGCACAGAAGCACAGGAATGAAAACTCAAAGAGGCAGACATAATTTAAATCCTCATCATTTCACATTTAATAACTTCTCATTGGGCAAAATTAGGTCAAGGCACAGGAAATAAGTAGTACTATAATTGCCCTATCACAGCCAGCTTTCTTGTTCACATGTTAATATGTGTTAGCACACATCCTAAAATTTCATCCTATGAAGTATCTGACTTAAAGTTCTAGAGCATGTGTTCACTGTTGGGATGAGAAAAGCACCCTTAAATCACATAATTGGCCATTTCTCCTAAGCACAGAATTGGATCAAAACTTGCATAGGAAATTAGAAGTATCAGTTTCATTCCAAGCCAACTTAACAAGAAACCTGCTACAATCTAAACATTTTAAGGAATTACTTAAATGTTTACATCCCTTCACGAGAAACCCAGAGTCTGTTCCACAGAGTTTACAACTAAGAATAGGTGCTCAATAGGAATAGGTGCTGCAAGGGAGGGACAGTGGAGACTGAGCCTTTGATCAAACCAAACAGTTCTCAAGTATGGCTACTGGACTAGCTGTGTCAATAAGGCCACTTGATATTTATTTAAAGATAAGTTTGGGATCTATAATCCAGACACACTGAGTGAGAAACCTAGGACCTGGGGCAGTGAACTGTTTTTCACCAAGCCTTCTGGGTATTTCTGAGACATACTAAAGTTTGAGAAGCATGCTTTGAGTTCTTCATCCCCATTGCACATTGGAATCAACTAGGCAACATTTCAAAGAATTTTCTATTATCTGGATAAAATGTATAAGTGCAAACTCATATTGCATTATCTTGTAGACACGGCATTTCCTTGCATATAGGCATCCAGTCTTATCATTATTTGTACCCAAGGAAAGAGGCAGGCCAGGCCCTGAGATTCTTCTTTAGAACTTTTAAGTCTAGGTGAAGTTAAGATGGTCAGTGGAAAGGGGATTAGAGTATATCCTTAAATAATTTGGCTTCTAACCTGTACTTTTTGTCTCAACACCCTTACACAATTTCACCTTTATGCATCTTCCATGATATCTCAACTGTTTACTTTTTTAAGTGTTTGAATTAAACATGAAATGATACAAGGAAATGCTTTACCAGCTAAAAACTGTTTAGGTCTTTAATGAAGTGGATTTGACTCAGCAGTTTTCATTCATATACTTACTTTCAAATGCCTGGCCTTCCATATTGTTAAGGTCCTACAGGGGACTATTTATTCTCCTTTAAACGTAGCCCCAGAATAACTTTGTCCACAGTGCCACCTACCACTTACTTTCCCCCTTCTTACAGAAGTTTCATTGTGCTTTTAATGACTTTACCTCCTTTCACCCTGGCTAACACCTTAGCCATGTCCCTTGCTGGATAGCTGCTGAGGACTCAAGCCATAATATATTTATTTATATATTGCTGTGTTATTCTTTCAGCAAGAATATATACCAAGAAGAGAAAATTCTCCAGAACCAACTTACAGCTTATGTGACTTCAGGAACAAGATAAACATGCACAATAACATGTAAATCAACAGATGGTTTTAATTTCTTATCATAAATCTAGCAACACACCTGGCATGAGTGTAGCTGCAAATTTGACAATAATGCACCTGCTAAGCTGAAGGAGAGGTGTATGTTGGCAGCCTTGAAGAGACTTTGTTTCCATTTTTCAGAGCATCTGTCTTCTGTACTTTGCTTCCCAGTTGTGGATCCAAAGCTTCATATGCATGTGCTTTTGCCAAATCAGAAACTGACTTTCTTCCCTCTGCTGCTACTGACATAGTGCTAGAATAATGCTGAAAGTGGTATTTTCATCTCATTTTTTGATAATAAAGTTTGATAATAAAGAGTCTCCAGGAAAGATGGAGACTCTTTCCATCAGCTCTGGATTTGGATATTGATCCTGTCCTTTGAGTAAGTGACATCCCATGTCTGTCATAGTTCTTCATCTTCGTAACAGAAAGAAGGATGTGCAGCACTGCATTTTGTAAGTAATGAAACAATGGGAGGGTTTAAACTTTGCACTGAGAATGTCCTCACTTAACATCTCTATGAACATCTCCCCATTTCAAAGCAAACTTGTAGAGATGGACAGGCTGCTCCTGGTCACTGTAGTACATTGAAAAATGTATTAGGAGCAGCCTTTGTGAAGATACCACTATATATGACCCCATTGCGGCATACAGGTGCCTATGTGCAGTATGCAACTTCAAGAGCTGTGTGCACTGACTTTAAAGATTCTGCATTGAGGCTTTATGGAAAGCATAACCAAGCATAGACTTCCATGGAATTGGATGGCTTTGTGAATGTAATAGGCAGGATATTTTTTCAGGCTTGTTTTCCATTTTTCTTCCACATAAACTTTCACTCCAAACAAATGGGAACTGCTCTCCTATGTTCTCTGTTGCTGCTGCAGTCATTGTTCATTCATTTTTAAAACTGCATCTCATGTAGCTCAAGCTGGCCTTAAGCTAAGCATGCCTTTGAAATATTGATCCTCTGCCTCTGCCTCTCTAGTTCTGGGATTAAAGGCACGAGTATCTTTGCATGTGTCCTTTGATTGTAATAACAGGACAGCCATCAGGGAGTAATAGAGGGTAACAGTGAACAGAGCTGTGGACATATGATCTCCCTGTCTAGATCCTAGTGCTTTCTTCCAGGGACATATTGGCTGTTACTTAATCCCATTGTCCCTCAGTTTTTCATCTGGCTAAAGGGGAGAATAACAGTGACTATTTCAAAGGATTCTTATAAAGATTTGAATGATTCATCATGAAAGGCAGCATGAATGTGCTGGGTCTTGGGAGCGCTGGAATATCTTAGCTGTCAGCACAGCCTACATCCATTGCTGATTTTTGATATATGGTTTCTTTCTGTCCTCCAAGAAGCTTTAGAGATGACCCCATCAGAGTGTTCCTTCCTCTCTTCTCTGACATATGTCAGGACTCAAGGACAGTAACTGAGTCATCATTTTTAGTGTTTTCCAACTTTATTTATTTATTATCATTCCCTATTATATTATCTTAAAATATGAATTACAAGCTTTTGTCTATGCCCATTAAGATGATTGACTTGCTTCTAAGGTCACAATTAGATTATATGCAATAGGAACGTTCTCACAGAGGCTCTGGAAACTTCCCAGTGAAAGGAAAGACATGAAAGACAACAGTGACAAACACACATGCCTGTAGATTCTTTTTCTCTGCTATAATTTCTCTGTTTCCCTCATCATAGCTCTACTTTTTCCTGAAATGATCTTTAATAACTATAGGCACTCACCTTTTGAGTCAGGAAAGATGCACTTGCTCAAGATTTGACATAGAACTCTCAGGAAAACATTCTGATTTGTTCTCTTTACCTCCTGTGCTACTTATAGGCCTATAATCCTTTAACATGTCTTCATATACACAGAGAGAGGAGGGAGATAGAAATTCTCACTCAAACTTTAAAGAATGGAGAATATTCACAGAGCAGCTCCAGTATTTGGAGAGGAGTTGGTACTGCCAACCAGGGCAAAGAATGTGAGAGGCTTACGCTAGTTTGGGCAATGAGGAGTTCATTTTGGAATGCTCTGAGTTAGAGTGGTAGGTAGGAAATACAGGTGTGGTGCTTTGTGAGTTCAAAGCTCAGGGGAGAGCTCGGTGCTAGATATAAAAATTTATGAGTCAGAAGATATAGAGGTGGGTTTAAGATGTTTGAAGAGGACTTTTAATTCTAAGTAATATGTAGTAAGTTGTAATTGATGACATTTCCCATTGTATCTACTACAGAATGTCTCTTAGTAAATTGTAAAATTTACATTTTAAAGAGTGATGAGATCTGCAAAAGAAAGGAATAGATAAATGGGAATTCCAGAGAGAACAAGACCTTTTCTAGGGTAGCTGGCGGTTGCCAGACAACTATCCCCAGAGGGTCCTATACTCTACATGCAGGCTGAAGATAAGGCATACCACTCAAAGATAGCTTATCCTGGGGAAAAAGGAGCCAGCAGAGAAAATGGCAGCTATGCAAGGTCAAGGTAAATGCTTGGTAGCTAGCAATGCCTCAAAAAAGGGTGAATTTTCCCCGTAAGACAGAACATTAGAAGTACAAGGCTTTGTAGTGAGATTTCTAGCCACAAGCCTGCACTCATAGCATAAAATAAAAGGAGCACAAAATGGGAAAGCACAGCTTTATAACAATTGCAGCACAGAAGAGGGGACAATAAATTACATAAGCATCCAGCTAAGGAAGCTTCTGATGACTGCCCACTAAAGCTAAAGGCAATAAAATGAAATTGAGGAAAAGAAATCGAGGAAAAGCAATCTTAAATAACTATGCAGAGATTAAATATATAATAAATAAGTTTCTGAAGTTGCCTTCTGTCAATATAATATAATTATCAACTTTGGGTAAGATTTACATGACCGTCCTCCAAGTAAAAGAGGGAATAAAACATTAAGAACACATCAAAAGAGATCTGCAATTTAAAATAAAAATAATTATGAAGTATTACAAGTAAAATTTAAAAGTCAATTAAACCAAAAATTCAAGAACATCATGTTACTGAAATAAAGTAATTAATAAAATGACAATTAACATCTACCTGAGGTTCAAATCGTCTTTCAGGTGGATTCTAAGAAGAACACTCACTCTCAGGTTTTAAGAAGAGCATTTAGAGTATGAAAATTGATGGAGGTTCAGATAAAAGTTTTCCTTATGCTGCTCTTTCACAGTATTTATTATGAAGCCTGGACAATAAAAATTAATCAACTGCCTGATGAATCTGAAGGGTGATTATAGCAGGCCACTTGAGGATGCACGAGCAAACTCAAAGTCTAAACAGTACTGCATGGGTCAGAAGACATTTGTAAATCACGTATCTAGTAAAAGACTTAAGTGATCAACTTACAACTCAATAATAAAAAAATTAAACATTCTAAGTTTCAAAATATAAGCAAAAGATACTAACAGAAAAGTTACCAAAGGGTATGTGCAATTGCAAAGGTGACCTACTTAACAGCATCAGTCAGTAGATGTAGACCAGCTAAACATTGGTCCTGTTGCTGAGATGAAGAAAGAAACAATACCAACGAATCATTGAAAAGATGGCTTTTACTGTGTATAATTTTGTTTTTTTTCAAAGTAGGATAAAATTATGAGGGTTTTTAGAAGTAATTTTTTTTTAAGATTTAGACACCAAAATAGCATCATTCTTTTATAATAACAGAAACTTACTAAGAGAGTCTCACTCCTCAATTAACACACACTCTGATCTACCAATACATAAAGTTATGATATGATGTGAGCCCATTTGGTTTCTTCTAAGGATTTTTAACTAACTCATAATTTTAAAGCATATTATTATTTTAATGGATACATTGAAAGATAAAGGCAAATGCTTATGAAGTGATAATAATTGTACCTCAATAAGTGCAAAAATAATTTATCAAAATTCTACATTTCTTCATGCTAAAAGTGAAACTCTTATCAGACCTGGAATTGAAAATACATTCCTACATATACATAAAAGTCCTGAGGCTAACATCATACTCTACTATAAAATATTTAATTCATTCCCTTTATAATCAGGAAAAGTGAGCAGTAGCTGACACTAGATTATTTTTAGCATTCTCTTGAACATTCCAAGTCAGCAAAATTAAACAAGAAAAAGAAATGAAAGGCAGTATAATAAAAAGTAATGTGCTGTTATTTAGAAATAAGATTTTTCTATATCAAAAAATTCAAAAGATGTACAGAAAATTATCATAAGCCTGAAAGTGTAGCAAATTTATCAGATAAAAGCTTTGTGTGTCACTCGACTGCCTTTCTACACACAAACAGGAGCCAAGTAAATGGTATAGTAACAATATTTGTAGAAAAATAAAAGTCATCGTAATGTACTTGAGATGAATCACTGAGAATGTTATGGCAGGGAGTGGAGATGTTATAGGAAAGCCATTTAAAAAGCTCCAGATTCTAGGAGAAGTGTAATGCCAACAGGAAAAAAAAAATTGTCTCATTCAATGTCTATTTTCTGTATTTATCTGTATAAGTACACCAAAATTCCAATCAATATCCCCAGAAGAATCTTCACAGATCATGATAAACTGCTTAAGAGAAAACCAAGGGCCAATGAGCAGTTAAGTCACCCCAAAAGAAATGGGTTCAGGCAGATATGAAAGTTCACCATGGAATTAAGAATTAACCATTTCTGCATTGATTCAAATAACTGCCCGTATCCTGCCTGAAATACTCTGATCACTTATAAGAAGCATTTTTAATAAGGCTCAATACTATTTGGCTTTGAATAAAAAAAATACTTTGAGGTGACATAGAACAGTTCTGGCTACATTTACCCTCCTTCATATGAAATCATGACTTGATGGAACTGATGTTTTAATCAATAAAAATGCTAACCAGTTCTAAGATATGAGTTGATACAGGGCATGATGAAGCATACAATTGATCCTAGCACTCAGGAGACAGAGGTAGGCAGATCGCTGTGAGTTTCAGGACAACCCAGTCTGCATAGTGAATTTAGGCTATTCAAAGCCACATATGAGATGCTGTGCCAACATAAAAGAGATGTTATCATATTTACTAGTGATGAAAAATTGAACTATCTGTTTCACTGTAAGGCTTTACAGAAAAAATTTTAACTTAAAGTAGATTCTGTTATTCATGTTTTTCATCTAGGAAAACACTGTTTATCTGAAAATGTTTTTAGGAAACAAAAATTTTTCTAATTTTATTATACAGATTATTTTATCATTTCAATTTTGGTAATTTAAGCTGAATTTTTACATATACAATATAGATTTTATTTATAAAAATAAAATATAAATTGTGTAAAATAAAACAATAAAATATGTGTAACAATTTGCTGTTGGTTGAAAAAAATGGCAATGGATTTTGTATTACACATCACTAATAAAAATAATTTCCAGATGACTCTAAGATTTATGCAAATTAAACAGAATAAATTAAGTAAAGATATTTTTCTATCCTAAAGTTTGGTTGGATTATGTACAACACATAAAGGAAAAATATAGATAGTAATTTTGACTAAATAAAATTTATAAATTTATACTTATCAGAAAGTACCACAAAACAAGCCTGTACTGTATATTTGCAGTATTTATAATCAGAGAAGGGATAGTATCCAAATTGTATGCTTAATTTCCACAAGTGGCAAGAATACAAGACAAAATCATGCATCTGGTAAAACAGAAAATATGCTTGGCAAAAGAACACATGATACAAAGTTCTATTTTTTAAAAGATTTACTTATTTTTTTATTTTGTATATGTGAGTATTTTGCTTGCATATATTTAATATGTGTACTGTTCCACATACACTCACACACACAGTCATGCCTACTGTCTGCCATGTGCCTGTGGCTCACCTGTGTTCCTCACATGTTTTTTCTTTGGTGGCTGGCTTGGTCTGTCTGACTCTGTCTTGCTTCTCCTACCTATGCTATTATTTTCCCTCCTACTTTTTCTATGGTGCCTGTCATGGGCCAAAACAGCTCCTTTATTTAAAGATTGATATTCACAGCATACAAAAAAGACATTCCCACATCACATCTGTATTCTTATCAAAAATCTACTTTTCAATTTTGGGAGTTATTTTTTTTATTTAAAATGTTAATTTGAGGTTACTTTATATATGTATACCCTATTATTTACTCTCCTTTAACTCTTCTAATACCTCCATGAACTCCCTCTAAAATTCATTATTACTTCTTTAATTGTTACACATACACACACAGCTACTGTAACACATTTGGTTTAGTGCTTACCATTTGGTTTTTCTGACCTAGTAGTCCTCATTCTCCCTCTATTAGCATTGATTTACTGTATCACTTTATCTAAAGATAGGTCTTATGAAATACCCCTTGCTCATGTTGACCTCAAATCCAATTAGACAGCTTTTGGTTACCCCCAAGGTAATGTGCCACTGTTGCACTCTTGGAGACTAGCCTGAGAGTTCTATTACTAGCATAACACCATCAAATCTTACGTGTAAAGCTGAACACAGAATGTTGATTTATTTTTCTTAAAGTGTAAGGTGCTTTCTACTTCAAAGGACTTCTATGTCACTTTTAAAAGTTCAACAGACAGATCCCCAACCCACAGCAGACTAAGAGGTGAGTTACACCCCAACCATCCCAGGAAGAGATCTCAGTCTACAGGACCCCTATCCTGGAACACAGCCCTTGGAACCCTACCCCTACTCAGCTCTGTCCTAAGTCCAGGTCATCAGGAAAAACCCCTGCAGACCAGGAGCCCAAGTAAAACCCAGTTTGAGGGACATGCCCATTTCCAAAACCCTGCCCCTTTTCCCAACCCATACCATCACCCAGCACCCTCAGCAGCAACCAGAACCCACAGATTCCCTGCCCACAGCAGACTAAGAAACTAAGAGACTTAGAAACTAAATAGACTAAGAGACTTCCTCAATTCCTATTGGATCAAGAGCAGCTAACTGAGACCCTCAGTTTCTCAGCACCTAATGCATCAAAAGTAGCTACCTGAGACCCACAGTGTGTCAGTACCTACTGGATTAAGAGGAGTCAATGAGACACAGAATAAACTACCTCAAAGAACCAAGATTGGACTAAGAGAGGATTCCTGAGTCACAGAGACACCCAGAACAGACTGCACCAAAATCAGCTACAAGAAATACATAAAAATCTTTTAATGATCTAAGGAAACAATTGGTAGATGCCAGTGAAAAAATACATATAACAACTTGAAGAAGAGCATGGCACCACCAACAGAATCTGGTGGTTCCACAGCAAGACCTGACCAGAGTAATACAGAAGAAGCAGAAGGAAACAAGGTTAAAAACAACTTTAAGATGATAATAGAAGCCTTAAAAGAGGATATAAAAAATACCTTAAAGAAATAGAAGAAAAGACAAACAAAACATTGCAAGACATCAAGAAGTCCCTGAAAGAAAATGAAGAAACCCAAGAAAACCAAGAAAAAGCAATCAAGCAGGTGAAGAAAACATTTCAAGATTTAAAAATTGAAATAGAAGCAATAAAGATGACACAAACTGAGGCAATGCTAGGAACAAAAAATCTAAAGAAATGAACAAACATAATTAAGCATAGCCAGCAGAATGCAAGGGATGGAAGAGAGAATCTTAGGAGTAGAAGATTCAATAGTAGAAATAGATATGTCAGTCAAAGGAAACACTAAAACCAAAACAATCATAACATAAAACATCTAGGAAATACAGGAAACCATGAAAAGACCAAACATAAGAATACTAGGAATTGAATAAGGAGAAGAATATGAGATCAAAGGCATAGAAATATTAAACAAAATCATAGAAGGAAAAATTTCCAACCTAAAAAGGAAAAAAGGAAATTCCCATAAAGATTCAAGAAGCTTACAAAACACCAAGTAGACTAGACCCCCGCAAAAAGTCTGCATACCACATAATAATGAAGACACTGAACCTACAGAATAAAGAAAGAAATCTAAGAGCTGCAAAGAAAAATGGCCAAGTTACCTGTAAAGGCAGACCCATCAGAATAACACCAGATTACTCCATGGAAGCAATAAAAGCAAGAAGGTCCTGGACAGATGTTATGCAAACACTAAAAGACCATGGCTGCCAACCCAGACTACTATACCCAGAAAAACTATCAATCACTATAGATAGAGTAAACAAGACATTTCATGACAAAGTAGATCTAAATAATACCTGTCCATAAGTTCAGCCCTATAGATATCAATAGAGGGAAAACTCCAACCTAAGGAAGCTAGATATACTCATGAAATCACAAGCAATAAATAATCCCACAGAAGAAAGAAAGAACATACACACTACCACAAAAAATAATAGGAAATAACAATCACTGAACATTAATATACCTTAATATCAATGGACTCAATTCACCTATAAAAAGACACAGTTTAACATGATGGACACACACAAAAAAATAGATCCATCCTTCTGCTGCATACAAGAGACACACCTCAAACTGAAAGACAGATACAGACTCAGAGAAAAGGATTGGGAGAGACTTTCTAATCAAATGGATCTAAGAAACAAGTTGGTGTGTTCATCCTAATACTTAACAAAATAGACTTTAAACTAAAATCAGTCAAAGGAGATCAGGATGGTCATTACTTACTTATCTCAGGAAAAATTCACCAAGATGAACTCTAAATCCTGAACACTTATGCTCCCAACACAAGGATACCTACATATGCAACATTATTAAAGCTTAAATTTCATATTAAATGCCAAACATTAATAGTGGGAAACTTCAATACCTGACTCAACCAATGGATATGTTTACCAGACAGAAACTCACCAGAGGAATAAGGGATCTAAAGATGTCATTACCCAAATCAACTTAATAGACATATACAGAACTTTCCACCCAAACACAAAGTAATATACCTTTTTCTCAGCACCTCATGGAACTTTCTCTAAAATTGGCCACATGCTTGGTCATAAAGCAAATATCAGTAGATACAAAAAAATAAGAGTAACAAAAAATTAGAATAACTCTTTATATCCTATCAGACCACCATATTCTAGAATTCAGAAACAACAAAAATCACAGAAAGTCTATAAATTTATGGAAACTGAACATTTCTCAATTAAACCACCTCTGGATCAAGGAAGAATTTAAGACCAAATCAAAGATTGCAAAAATTCAATGAAATGAATCCACATCATACACAAACATATGGGACACAATAAAAGCAGTGTTAAGAGGAAAACTCATAGCATAAGATGCCTACATCAAAAAATGAAAGAAATCTCACATAAGAGGGTTAATAGCACACCTGAAAGGTTTAGAACAATTAGAAGCAAACTCACCTAGAAGGAATAGATGGCAGAAAACAATCTAACTCAGAGCTGAAATCAATACAATAGAAACAAAGAGAACAATACAAAGAATCAGTGAAACAAAGAGTTGGTTCTTTGAGAAAGTTAACAAGATAGATAAACCCTTATCTAAACTAACCAAATGGAAGAGAGTATCCAGTTAACAGAATCAGTAATGAAAAGGGGGCCAGAACAACAGAACCCAGGAAATCCAGAGAATCATTAGGTCATATTTCAAAAACCCATACTCCACTAAATTTGAAAACCCAAAAGAAATGACCACCTTTCTAGACGGGTACCACTTACCAAATTAAATCAAGACCAGAAGAAATGATCTAAACAGACCTATAAACCCAAAGGAAATTGAAGCTGTTATTAAAAATCTCCCAAGGGGAGGGGGTGGAAGCCCAGGACCAGAAGGTTTCAGTGCAGAATTCTACCAGACATTCAAAGAAGAACTAATACCAATACTCCTTAAATTGTTTCATACAATAAAAACTGAAGGAACATAGCCAAACTTTTTTTTATGAGGCTACAGTTACTCAGATACCCAAGCCACTTAAAGATGCAACAAAGAAAGAGAATTAGAAACCAATCACCCTCCTGAACATTGATGCAAAATACTTAATAAAATATTGGCAAACTGAATTCAAGAACATATAAACAAATCATTCACCATGATCAAGTAGACTTCATAACAGAAATGCAGGAATGGTTCAACATACAAAAAACCTGTCATATCCATCATATAAACAACCTGGAAGAAAAAAACCCACATGATCATCTCTCTAGACTCTAAAAATGCTTTTAACAATATCCAATACTCATTCATGATAAAAGTCCTGGAGATATCAGGAATACAGGGAAAATATCTAAAGATAGTAAAGGCAATATCCGGCAAGCCAACACAGGCAACATCAAACTACATGGAGAGAAACTCGAGGCAATCCCACTAAAATCAGGAACAAGACAAGGCTGTACTCTCTCTCCTTATCTATTCAATATAGTGGGAGTGTAAACTTGTACAGCCACCCTGGAATACAGTATGGATAGTGCTCAGAAAACTGGGAATCCATTTCCCTAAGTGTGCAGTAATACCACTATTGGGCGTATACCCAAAGGTTACATATTCATATCCCAAAGGCATTAGCTCAACTATGTTGGCAGCCACATTATTTATAATATCAAGAACCTTGAAACAACCTAGATGCCCCTCAACTGAAGAATGGATTACCAAACTGTGGTACAATGGAGTACTACTCAGTATAAAAAAAAAAAAAAAAAAAAAAAAAAAAAAAAAAAAAAAAGACGTCCTAAAATTTTCAGGCAAATGGATTTGGAGAATATCCTCCTGAGGGAAATATCACAAGCCCATAATGATAGGCATGAGATGCACACACTCATTAGTGGATTTTAGACAAAAAGTAAAGAAAACCCAAGCTGCAAACCACAACTCCTAAACAGCCTGGGATCAGAAGAAACTTAAAAGAGACACCCAGAGATTCCCCTAAGAAGAGAAAATAGAGAAGATCGCCTTAGCAAATTGGGGTCATAATGGGTTGCAACCAAGAAGATTTGGGAAAAAATCTTAAAATAAGGAGATGGTTGAGTGAGAGGATCAAAGAGGGAGATAGAAAGGGATGGATATCTCAATAGAGGAAGCCAATGTGGGGTTGGAATAGACTGGGTACTTGGAAAATGTCCAGGAACTCACAGGATGTCCCTGGCAAAGTCTCCAAACAATAATGGAGGTAGTGCCTAAATGGGATTTCCCCTATAATCAAATGAGTAAACACCCTAAGTGTCATCACAGAACCTACATCCAACAATGAATAGAGCTGAAGGCAGAGATCCATGACTGAGCACCGGGCAGAGCTTCTGGCCCAGCTGAGAGCAGGGGAGGAGAGTTGGTATGAGCAAGGGGCTAGGAATTATGAGGAAAATTCCCACAGTGATGGCTGGCTGGAGCTCTGGGTGGCTCACTGAATCAAGAATAGCCACTGGGAAATAAATTAACAAATTGTGGTACATTTACACAGTGGATTTACTCAGCAGTACGCTTTTTTATCCTTCCATCTCTGGTACCCTTCTCTCCTTTTCCTTCAAACGTCTCTATTTTCCTGTCTCATCAACTTCTTTCTAATACTATGATCTATAACCATGTCTACTCTCACAAAAATGTGTGTGTGTGTGTGTGTGTGTGTGTGTGTGTGTGTGTGTGTGTGTGTGTGTAAAAGCTAGATGGTAAGATCCACATTTGAGACAGAATGTACAGTATTTGCCTTTCTCACTTTAGTATACCTCACTTAATGATTTTGTGAAATCCCTTTTTTTCTTCAAATTTTATTTTTATTTGTACTTTCAGTTTTTTGCTATAGCTCTTTCCCATGGTATAAAGCCACCTGTTTTGGATAGTATTTTTTCCCATGCACTTCTAGAACATCATTGGTATAAGCTAATCAAGTTAAATAATCTCTTTTCACTGCAATTACTCCTAAGCAAACAAATACCCAGCAATTCTCTGGCTACCAGAATTAGTTCAGAAGTGTCTAACTCATCACACAATTCAAGATGTTCCTTGGTTATTGATTATTTTAAGATGATAGTATGCTATCCATTGGGCACATGTTCTCTCTCTTGGGCTTTACCAGTGTCTGCAACTTTCCTAAGTAGATGTTTTATCTCTTAGTACCTGTTATGCCCCTTTTATCACTTGTGTTCTGAATCACATTTAAAAATATCACTCTCGTGTGTGTGTGTGTGTGTGTGTGTGTGTGTGTGTGTGTGTGTGTGTGTGTGTGTAAGTGATGGGGTATTTGCATACATATTATATTATGCATGCAAAATTCAGAGTACAACTTTGTGGAGTCAGTTCTTTCCCTTTTATCTGGGTTTTGGGATTCAATTTAGGTCAACGGCCTTGAGTGTCATACTGATCTGTGAGCTATCTCGTCTGTTCCTCCACTATAACTCAGGCTTGGACTTCCTCCTCAACTTCACACATAATTGCTTGGCCTCACCAGGTTTTGTGTTTATTGTCTTTGTTTTCTGGATCCTTGGTATAAACCTTGATGGGTGTTACTTTTCTGTTCTGTATGCCTGAAAAATCAAAAGCATATGAATAAATTAAGCTATCATGTAGCTTCCTTTTGCTCTTGTTCCATGCCACTGCATACATGGAGACTAACTATGGAAAAAACACCTAACAAGTAGTGCTATATAAATAGAGCACACATGAAGGGGCACCATCTTTCCAAATGAAAATCTCAAACAGGTTTTTGAGTACCAGCTCTTAGAGTACCTGAGGGATAGAATCTGCCCTTCGTAACACCTTTCCTATTGTCCTGTTACAAAGTATGTAGTCTATCTTCAGTGGTACAAATATGTTTAGCAATACTGTCACTTTGCTGTACCCATGTTACCCTCAATTTTAAACACTCTCATGCTCCTTTTCTCACTGAATTGCATTTTTCACCCCGTCTTTGTTCTTTGCTCTACACCAGTAGTTCTCAGCCTTTCAAATTCTGTGAACCTTTAATACAGTTCTTCATGTTTTGATGACCCCAACCATATATCATTGCATATTTATAACTATAATTTTGCTACTTTTATGCATTATAACATAAGTATATGTATGATATGCAGATATCTGATATGCAACCTTTGTGAAAAAGTTATTCCACCCCCAAAGGGTTCATATAACCTGATCTAGATTCTAATCGTAAGTCTGATTAAAAGAATATAAGAATCATGTTTTAATTTGAATGTTATGTTGTCTTGAAATTTTCTCCACAAAACATAACAAAATAAAATATAATAATATAAAACAAAACCCACCTTATCAATGTTTGACAAGTCAAGCCAATAGAAAACTAAAAGGACCTCATGAGAAGGCACAAAAATCAGAGACCCACTCATTCACACATTCAGGAATTCCATAAAAGTACTAAATTGAACGCTATAGTACATATACAGAGAACCTTGTGCAGACCTGTTTAGGGTCTATGGATGCCTTCTCAATGTCTGTGAGTTTCTATGAGCTTTGCTGAAAAGGCCTTTTCATCTTTGTGTTCTCCATCCCCCCTCTCCCCCCTCTTCCTCTTCCTCCTTTTCTGTGGTAATTCCTGTGCTCTGAGGAAATGAATTTGATGTTTAGAGCTAAGTGTTACAAGAGCTGTCTTTTTAAAGTAATATCTGGCTATGAGTTTGTTCCCATTTTCATCAAAAGGAAGCCTATCTGATGATGGCTGAATAAGGCATTCATTTATGAGTATAGCAGAATAGCATTAGGAGTCATTTCTATTGTTACTTTTATACCCAGTAGTTTTTGTTTATATTTGGTTCTATCTCATGGATTGATCCTTAAGTCAAATTGGTTGTTTATTCCCACAAGTTTTTGCCATCATTACTATAGTATATTTTGAAGCTGGAAGAGATTGTAAATCAAAAGGTTTGTGCTTTGACTGGGATTTGCTTTTCTCTTTTGTTAGCCTGCAGAGTACATTTTCATGTCATAGATACTAGGTCATGGGAGTGAAGGTTCTCCGTAGGCACTAGCTTGACCTCTCCATGTTCAGTGAGTTTCATGGGTGTTGTCTTCATCGATGAAGCCTGGATGTCAGTTTGTGGAGAGTAGTTTATTGTCTTGGCAATAGCCTGTGCTTTCCTAGGATTTTCATAGAACCCTTTAAGATAACAGCTCAATTAGATGAAACTGAGTCCTAACATTGGAAGCTTCATTTGGTGAGAAGAGATGGCCACTAGAGGCTCCATCTTTGTCATTATTTGCTGACTTCTTTAGGATCACCTTTTATATATTATAGGAAGTTTCTACTGCACTAACTTTTTATACCACTCATTCAAATGCTCTTCAATTCTAGCTGTCTCTCCCCTTATTCTCTCAACCCTGTCTCTTCTCCCCATTCCCACTTATTACTCTCATTCTAATTTCTCCTCCCCAGCTTCAGTCTACTCATGAAATTTATACTACTCCCCCTACAGAAGATCCATGTGTTTCCCCTAAATCCCTTCTTCCATGCCTAACTTCTCTTGGTCTGTGGATTGCAGCATTGCTATCATTTATTCAATGGCAAGTATCCAGATATAAGCAAGTAAATACCATATTTATCTTCCTGGATGTGGGTTACTTCAGTCAGAATGATTTTTTTCTACTTACATCCATTTGCTTTCTTATTTCATGACATCATTTTTAAAAGCTAAGTAACACTGCATTGTGTAAATGTACCACATTATCTTTATCAATCTTTTTTTTTGTTGAGAGACATGTAGATTGTTTCCAGTTTCTCTAGCCAGAATCTTTTTCTGGAGTATAACAGCAGTGGCATTCAGTATAATTGCCAATAAAGGTCATGTTCATAACTTTTGCTTCCATGTTCTTATCAGCATTCCAGGTTTTCCAAGTCTCATTAAAATATCCATTAACATCTGCATATAGGACTTGAGTAGTCCGTACCTTTAAAATCTTCTCCATCCTTCCCATAACTAGTTCTTTAGACTTTGTGTACCCATCAGGTCTATCACAATAGCCACACTACTTAGTAATTACCTTCTTTATTAGTTATTGTTCTGTTTGCTGAATTAAAATACCTTACAGAAAATAGTTAAGGGAGAAGAGGCTTATGCTGACTCACAACTCTGGAGCATAGGTTCTTTATGATGAGGAAGACATGGTGGCTTAAGTACTTGAGGTATTAATTCTATCAAACTACTCTCTCACACATATGTATCTTGGGAAAATTAACACATGCAAATAGAGCCCAAGGTGATTCAGCCTCCTTGTTGGAATTGTGGATTGGCTTTCTCTATCTTGATAAATATCTTAGGTGGACCAGATTTTAACACTTACTATTCCATAACCCATTTATATTAGCTAAGTCACATGTTGCAAAGGTCTTACAGTTTGCAAAATGGCTGGGGACTAAGTGTTTAAACATATGAGCCTGTGGAGGATATTTCACATTCAAACCTTAACAATTCCCAGGCCCATCTCAGTTCTAGATGCTCCCTAGAGAAAACATAGCTCCAAGTGGATTTTATCTGTCCAAAGATACCCAGAAATCCCCTCTATTCTTTTATAAAAGGCAAAAAAAGAATGGGGAGAAAGAGTGTAGTCTGTTTTGTAGCAACACAGATTATCTCATAGAAGATCCCTATATTATCTATGTAATCTATAATTCATCTTAGGTCATTTCCAAGTCTCTCTAGCACATAATTACTCTGATGTGATTATGACTGAATTTTTCCATGATTAAAGGAGATCACAAAACATAAGACAGATGCTTTCCTTTATCATCTAGACTGTCTAGTTTGAAAGCTTCAAGAATCACTCAGTTTCCCAATGTGATACTTGTATAGAATATGTGAGGACATCTTTTTCTATCAACTCAGAAAGAAGAATACAACCTGGCTTATAGTTTGAATTTTATATTATTGATCATTAAATAATACCTAAGAAGACTTGAAAGAGTTGCAGAATAGCTCTGAACTAGATATATTTGAAAATTTCACCTTATTAGTATTTATGTTCAGGCTATTTCTGTTCTTTGTGCTCTGATTACCAACAGTGTTCAGTGGTTTTCCACAGCTCTATTCTTCCCATGAAAACTTTTTACTTCCAGCCTGTACTTACCCAGCTGTAAGATTAGAGCAGAAACATTTTTTTACTAGTTTAATTCATACATGTCTATGTTCCTGGCAGGGTCTTCCCCACCTGTTGTCCAAATGAAATACTTTGAACTCCATGTTAGTCTTTGGAAATTCCTGCCTTGTGTTTTTAATAAATCTCAGATTCTTTCATTTCTTATGCAAGTCTTTGGCTTCTATTCACTCTGTGGTCTCAATAGTATACATTGTCTCAATTCTACATATCACTGACAGATGGCAAACTCAACATAATCTGTGTATGCACTTAGACTCATGTTGGCTCATGTTAGGGTGTATTTGTGTGGGTTTACTTTACTGAGAAACATACATGTGTGAGGGTAGTTTGGCATGGTCTATATCTCAAGTACAGCACTTCAAATTACATGTCTTCCAGCTTTGTTTGTAAGAGTACAATTAGATAGAAAAAAATAGTTCAGATTCTATATATGTCAGATATATACTGTCAATAATAATAATATATTGTGTATTTTGAAATAGCTAGTAAGGCTTGAGTGTTCCTAACACATAGAAGTAATGAATGCTTGGAGAGGGAGAAATGCTCAGTAGCCTGATTTGATCATCACAAGTTATACACATGTATTTAATTACCATATTATAACCCATAAATATGTACAAATATTGTGCCAATTCAAATATTGAGAGGATACTTTTCAACTTCAATACCACCAGGTATTCCTTTCACATGCCATGGCACAGTAGCTTTCTCCTTTCTTTATGTTTTCATTCTCCTTCCATTTCTTCTTCATCCATCCTTTCCCTCTTTTTTCCCCAGGGCATAAGTGTCCAATCCTCTCCTCTTCCCCTCCAACACCCTCCCTCTTCTCCCCCTCCCCTTCCCATCCTCCCCTCTTTGATCTCACCAGAGTTGCTTTTTTTTTCATTTTCTGCTAGATCACTTGCTGACATCCATGCTTCAGAGTTCCACTCTTTATCTGTATTCTTTTTAAGGAAAATTCTGGCACTAGCTGCTGTTAAGGTCAGCCATAAATTTCTACTCATCCCAACTATATTTCCAATGTTTTATCATTTCAGATTATTATTAAAAATCGACCTAGTGACTCTGACTTGGTCAAGAACTGGAATGTTCCCAGGCACCTTGAGCTTGGTTTGATATGTAAGATCATTCTCTTGTTGCTGAACATACTAAGAGTTTTTGTTATAAGATGTGAAGTTGTCCCACACTGATGCGTAAGGAGTCTGAGGTACAAGAGAGCACACCTCCATACAACCTCCAAATGTCATCAGAATTCAAAGAGCTGAAGCAGAAGAGGAGATAATCAGAGGCTCATTGTGGTTTTGATTTCACCTTTACTCAACCTAGTCAGAAACTCAACCAGAAACAACACTTGAAAGAAATTTGTAAGGTTCCCCCCACCCTGGGTTTCTGGGTTATTTTTTTCTGTTTTCAGTTGCCACATGACAATTGCCTTCACTAAAGATGGTTTCCATTGGAGGTTAAGAGATTGGAAAAAAAAGACATTGGCACTTTGCACATTCCTGGCTATCACATTTCCTTTTTCTTTATGTACATTAGTATTTTGCTCATGTGTACATCTATGAACAATGTGTGTGCCTGGTGTCAGCAGAGACCAGAAAAGGGTATTGGATTCTCTAGAACTGGAGTTATGAATGGCTACAAACCATTATGTGGGTACTAGGAATCAAACCTGGGTCCTCTGGAACAGGAACCAGTGCTCTTAACTGTAGAGAGCTACGTGGCCACACCTTAAAGATGGCACTGGCTTCCACCTTCCACCTTTCCCATGGTGAGTGCTCTCTGAGATAAACAACTCCTTATTTGGCTAAGGGTAAGCTCTTGGTTTGCTCTCATGTACCCGGACCTATTGGCATGGCCCACATGGCACCCCGTGATTGGCAGTCCAGAAGGTATTTAGCAGGGAGCGGGAACCCTAAAGAAGAAGAAGAAGCTATGTTCAAGGTTCCTGAATAAACTGCTGAAAGAAGGGGCTGGTGTTGCATTGTACTTGTCGGCGAGGATGGGCAAAACAAGTGGTGGCCTGTACGGGGAGAATGTGTTTTTGTTGTAAGGTCAACAAAGGCCCAGAACTTTCAGTGGTCAGGGGGTGCGCCAGAGAGTCCTCAGGTAAGTTGAGGATCCACGACAAAAGCGGGGAAGAGTCCTCAGGTAGATTGGGGATATGCGACAAAAGCGGGGAAAAAACAATTTGCTCTTCTTGGTAGATAAAGAGAGAGTGGGATAAGACTCACTAACGAGCGAGTTCAAAAGTGAAAGAGAAAAGGATTTTGCTATGGGAGTTTCTCCTTCGCACCCAATTTTTTTTTTTTTTTTTTTTGGCTCTACAGGAGCTACTTCATTCAAAACGTTTAAAATTAGAAAAGAAAACCCTAGAAAGGTTCCTGGAAGAGTGTGACATTGTTGCCCCATGGTTTGCTGTAACCGGGAGCCGTATAGTCCCCTCATGGGAGAAATTAGGGAGAGACCTAGATTTTGCTTATGAGCAAGGAGCACTCAAAGCTGGAATAAGACCCATTTGGAGACTGATCCGAAGCTGCCTCGAGGACCAAAGCTATTGTGAGGCTGTGGAGGGTGGACAGGCAGCCCTAGAACAGTTACAAGAGGAGAGATCAGAAAAGGCAGCCAGTGAAGCAGGATCCGGAGGGGATAAAAGAGACAAGGGTCTGTACCCTGACCTTACTGATCTAGAAGCCTCCGAATCTTCAGACTCAGAGGAAGATGAGTCAGTTCTTGCTGAAGCTGTTAAACAGTTGAAAATCAAGAAAAAGAAAAGACAAAAGGAGGAGATACTGGCTGAGGAGGCTCCATGTTGCCCCGCCGAGTGTAGAACAGCTCCCTCCGCTCCACCTTCGTACTCGGATGGTGGAAGGGGACGTTCATTCAACCCAGAAGTGTGGAGAACAGTGAAAGCGGAGCTCCCCGTAGCTTTTCCTGTGTTCCAGGTCGCACAGGGGAATCGGTATCACGATCCCCTGGACTTTAAAGTCATCAAGTCCCTGGCCGAATCAGTTAGAACTTATGGCATTACAGCTTCCTTTACTATAGCCCAGGTAGAAGCTTTGAACAGACACTGTATGACCCCTGCCAATTGGGGTGGGCTTGCCTGAGCTTGCCTAAGCCCTGGCCAATACCTAGATTGGAGAGCATTCTTAATTGAATTTGCTAATGAAGAAGCCATGGCTAATCATGCTGCAGGTCAGAATGCTTGGGACAAAGATATGCTGCTCGGCCAAGGGTGTTTTGCTAACCAGCAAACTGGCTATCTGGTACAAGTTTATGAGCAAATCAACAAGATTGGCATAAAAGCATGGAAAGCTCTACCTAATAAGGGAGAGGTGAATGGCAACCTCACTAAGATTTTGCAAGGCCCTACGGAGCCTTTCTCTGATTTTGTTGCCAGAATGGTAGAGGCTGCAGGCCGAATTTTTGGAGATCCAGATGTCGCCATGCCCCTAATAAAGCAGCTAGTGTAAGAACAGTGCACCAAGGAGTGTTGAGCCGCTATCACTCTGTACAAGAGCAAGGGGCTAGAGGCTTGGATAAGGGTATGCAGAGAGCTGGGAGGTCCTCTGACTAATGCCAGCTTAGCCGCTGTGGTGGTCCAGCTGACTAATAGTAAAAGAAGAAGTCTGGCAAATGGCGATTGCTTCATGATTTGAGAGCCATAAATGCACAGATGCAGCTCATGGGCCCAGTACAGCGTGGCCTGCCTCTTTTATCCACCCTTCCTGCCTTGTGGCATATAATTGTTATTGATATTAAAGATTGTTTTTTCTCTATTCCTCTATGTAGTCAAGATACAGAGAGGTTCGCCTTTACAGTACCCTCTTGCAATCATGAAGAGCCCGACCAGAGATATGAATGGGTGGTCCTGCCACAAGGCATGGCTAACAGTCCCACCATGTGTCAGCTTTTTGTGGGACATGCTTTAAAACCAGTTAGGCAGCAATATCCTAAAGTCAGATGCATCCATTATATGGATGATATCTTATTGGCAGCGAAATCCAAACAAGATATAGAGTCTGCCTATCTTGCCTTGGTGGCAGCACTCAGAAAAAGGGGGCTGACTATTGCCCCTGAGAAAGTCCAATTAGATAGAGTTGTAGAGTATTTGGGAGCTAGAATTACTCCTGATAAGGTGAGCCCACAAAAACTAGAATTGAGGAAAGATAAGCTATGTACTTTAAATGATTTTCAAAAGTTATTGGGTGATATTAATTGGGTTTGAAGATTTTTAAAATTGGCTAATTATGAATTAAAACCCCTTTATAATGTTTTATAGGGCGATTCAGCCCTAGATTCCCCCAGACAGCTAGATGTACAAGCAAGAGCAGCCCTAAATTTGGTGGAGAAGTGGCTGCAGGACGCCTTCCTATATAGGATACAAGATGTAGAGAAAGTTATCTTGTGCATGCTCCCGACCCTTTGCCAGCCTACAGGATTGTTATGGCAGGAGGGGCCGGTTTTGTGGATACATCCAAAGGTTTCACCAGCTAAATCTGTTGAGTATTATCCTGCTGCTGTGGCCGCCTTAGCTTTGTATGGAATACAGCAAACCATCCAGTTTTTTGGAATCACTCCTACCTCTATAACTGTACCTTACACTGCTGCTCAGGTTTCCACATTATGTGCTACCATTGATGATTGGGCAGTGCTCAGATGTAGTTTTGATGGAGAGATTGATAATCATTACCCCCAACATCCACTTATGACCTTTTTTAAAGAGCATCCAGTAGTTTTTCCTAAAATGACAGCCTCTCAGCCTATCCCAGGAGCTGTCAATGTGTTCACAGACAGATCCAAAACCGGATGCGGAGTTTACATGATTGAGACACAGCCACCTGTTCAATATCAGTTTTCCCCTGGGTTACCATAGATGGTGGAACTCCAGATAGGTTTTTAAGAGTTGCCCATTTCCCTTTAATATAATTTCAGATTCTGCCTATGTTGTAAATGCTCTTAAGGTGTTAGAAGCTGCTGGCCCCATTAAGCGGTCTATCCTGGTCTGTGCGTTGTTTCAACAACTACAGTCCTTGTTTCAAGCTAAGATCTCATATTTTTTCCCTCAACATATTAGAGCTCATACAGGATTGCCTGGGCCCCTGAGTGAAGGCAATGTCAAGGTAGATGCTTATACCTGAAAGGACTGGGTATTTCTAGGCTCTTCGCTAGATTGGGCCAGAGAATTTCATGACACTTTCCATGTGAATTCCAAAGCATTGCAGCAAAAATTTTCTCTCTCCCATGTGGATGCCAGGCAGATTATTCTTAATTGTCCACAATGTGTTGTCCATTTTGCCCCCCCAAGCTTTGGGGTGAATCCTCGAGGCTTACTTCCCTTAAAGGTATGGCAAATAGATGTTACCCACATTTCAGAGTTTGGCAATCTTAAATATGTGCATGTGTCAGTCAACACCTGTTCAGGAGTCATGCATGCTACAGCCATGACTGGAGAAAAGTCCTGCTATGTTATCGCCCACTGCCTAGAGGCCTGGGAAGCTTGGGGCAAACCGCTACAACTTAAAACTGATAATGGGCCTGCTTATGCAGGCCAGCAATTTTCCTCCTTTTGCCACCAGATGGAGGTGCAACTTTTTCATGGCCTGCCATACAACCCCCAAGGACAGGGCATCATTGAGTGAGCCCACTGCACATTAAAAGAATGTTTACAAAAACAAAAAAAGGGAATAGGCCACGGCCATACCCCAAAGGAGAGACTTTCTTTGGCTCTCTTTACCATTAATTTTTAAAATTTGGATGCCTCTGGGCGCTCTGCTGCAGACCGACATCAAGACTCCCATGGCACATGTAGAGGCCTAGTTAAGTGGAAGGACATACTGACAGGCCTCTGGCAAGGGCCTGATCCCGTCCTGACTTGGGCACGAGGGTCTGTCTGTGTTTTTCCTCAGGATCAGCGAGATCCAGTGTGGGTTCCAGAACGGCTGACAAGGAAGGTCCAACCGGAGGAAGGGAAAGATGACAGGCCCTGTGAGGAGAATTCTGGCGCTCATCCTGATAAGTACCCGTGCTGCAAATCTATCTAAACAATTGTCAAGTTATTTTTTAGGTAATTGGACAGGACAGTTCGATAAATTGATGGAAGATCTCCGGGTGACCATCGTGACTGTCAACTCAACCCAGATGGATGCGGGACTAGCTGAGGAATTGGCTACCTGGTTCGCTGTTGCCATGGATCATCTGAAGGAGTGGATGGGACTAGGAGCTATGGCTAGCCTGATGGCACTGGTCTGCGGGGTCTGCCTGTGGTGCCTTTGCCACATTAGGACCAGACAGCGCCGGGATGTAGCCATGATTGCCCAAGCCTTTGCAGCCGTAGAGACTAGACAGTCCCCCTATGTTTGGCTAGCTGCCTTAAAAGATTAAGGTTTTTTGCAGGTTGTGAGGCTAGTGCACTGCAGTTGAGCACCTCAGCTATGTTTTGGAGGGCTCAAGGAGAGCATGTCTGCATGCATGTGGATTTCTCACCCTAATGTCCCACCTCTGTGAAAAAAAGGTGTTGAATGAGTCCCATAATCCCTAGGGGGATGCCCCAAAAGGAGTCTTGGGATAATGTTCCTTGCACAACAGAGAGTAGACCTCTGCAGTCACCTGCTAATTCCTTTATAAAAACAAAAAGGGGGAACTGAAGAGAGCTGCATGGCCACACCTTAAAGATGGCACTGGCTTCCACCTTCCCCATGGTGAGCGCTCTCTGAGATAAACACTCCTTATTTGGCTAATGATAAGCTCTTGGTTTGCTCTCGTGTACCCGGATCTATTGGCATGGCCCACGTGGCACCCCGTGATTGGCAGTCCAGAAGGTATTTAGCAGGGAGCGGGAACCCCGAAGAAGAAGCTATGTTCAAGGTTCCTGAATAAACTGCTGAAAGAAGGGACTGTTGTTGCGTCTCCTTGAGGCCGAGGATGGGCGTAACATTTAACCACTGAGCCATCGCTCCAGGCCCACATATTTCCTCTTTCTATCATTTTGTATCTCTTCCAAACTGCATTGTTTGTTCACGCAAAATATATTGCCTTTTATCTATAAAGGAGCCTAAATTTGTACCATCACTGGAGATATGAAATAAAATATTCTACAAGATATTCTTGGCTGTGTCTGTTGTGAATTCAGTTTTGATTTAATATTTTGATTCAATTACTATTGAAACTCTTTTTAGTGTTTGAAGTAACATTTTAAGTAAACATTCATAACTTAGCAGTAAATAATACAGATGCATTCTTTGATGCCTTTATGTTTAGAGCAAATAAAAGAATTTAAGAAAGAACCCCAAGTATAAAGAATCTCATGACAGACAGTGATTTAGTGATATGAGTTATATTGGGATTCGGATAATATTTCAGGGACTATGCTGTGTTGGAATATATGGTAGAAATTTAATTCTCATGTGACTAACCCAGTAAGGAGGCACTGAAGCACAAAGAAGTGAAGTAACATGCCCAAACCTTGCAGTTATGAGTATACACTAAAGCCAGGGGATTGTAATGTCCTTAACCACTCTACTTGCCACCTCAGATCTGGGGATTGAAACGTCCTAGAGTAATTGATATTCTGATTATACTCATAGTATAGGCTGCAGGGGCTTGAGTAAAAAAGTCCAAGGCAGCACATATTGAGAATACAAGAGCAGTGGGGTGTGAGATTAGGATCATTGATTACAGACATCGAAGAAGGTCCTTGGGAAGAGAACATATCTCAATTCTAACCTGGTCCTTCCTAGACATTGACTTTCAGGATAATGATGCTCTGACTGAGGGAGGACTTCATAATGTGTTTAGTTAAAAGGTTTTAAAACTCCTTTAAACCTGATGTAAAACCTATCTGTGAAAAAAAAATTCTTAGTACCCTATACAACTGAGTCATTTAGGTAAAACTCAACCTAAGATACACTTTTCCAACAAAGCAAGGCTGACTGGAGGCACTGGGGAATTGATTGAGGATAGTCAGCAAAGCCTGGTACATTCAGTTGAAGCAGGTTCAGGCCACTTCCTCCTGCATCAAGGTTGTCCTACTGTAGGTAATGGGCTCCCAAAAGTCAGCTCATGCACTAGAGATAGATCCTGATCCCATTGCCAGGAGCCTCTTAAACAGATCAGGATAAACAACTGTCTACTATATGCAGTGGGCCTAGTCCAGTCCCATGAAGACTCCACTGCTGTCTGTCTAAAGTTCCTGAATTTCCACTAGCTTTATTCCATTGTCTCTGTAGACATGTCATGATCCTGACCGACTTTGCTCATATAATCCCTTTTCCCTCTTTCTGACTTGTCTTCCAGAGCTTGGCCTGGTGTTTGGCTATGGATCTCTGCATCTGCTTCCATCAGTTTCTGGATGAAGGCTCTATGATGACAGGATATTTACCAATCTAATTACTTGTATAAACCAGCCCAGGCACCCTCTCCACTATTGCTTCACTACTCTAATCTGGGGTCAACCTTGTGCGTTTATGAATATGTCCATAGTACCAGGTCTCTTTAACCTCATGATGTTTCCCTCTATCAAGATATTTTTCATTGCTCTCCCACTCTCTTCTTTCTCCATTTTGACTCTTTTCTTTCTTTATGTTTGCATGACTCATTCCATCCCACCTATTGCCCCTCATTCCTACATTACTCAGGAGATCTCATCCATTTCCCATCCCGGGGAAATTCATGTGCCACTCCTAAGATCTTCCTTGTTAGTTAGCTTTTCTTGAGCTGTGGGCTGTAGTCTGATTATCCTTTGTTTTAAACCTAGAATCCATTTATGAATAAGTGCATACCATGTTTGTCTTTCTGAGCTTGTGGGATACCTCCCTCAGGATGATTTTTTTATTTAAAAAGTTTTTTCCCATACTCCCTACTGTTCCTCTGCCTTCCCAGCCTCCTAGTCTTCCTTCAGCTTCTCTTCCCCACCCCCATCCATTCCACAAGGAGAGCAAGGACTTCCAAAGTGAGTCAGTTTGGTATGGCCTGTCCACTTCAAATAGGATCCAGTCCCTCACCACAGTATCAAGGCTGAGTAAGGTGTCCCTCTGTTGGGAATGGGCTCTGAGAAACCAGTTTATTCACCAGGAATAAACTCAGGTCCAACTGCAAAAGGCTCCACATACTGCCAACGGCATTTGACTGTCATCTACATTCATAAGGTTCGGTTCGGTTTCTTTTCATGAAGTTTCCTCAGCTGTCTTTTCAGAGTCAGTGAGATTCCATCAGCCATCTCGGTGGGTCTCCTCCTCATGATCCTGATGCCTTTGCTCATATACTCTCTCCTTCCTCTATTCAACTAAATCAGGAGCTAAATATAGTGCTAATCCATGGATCTCTGCTTCTGCATCCATTCACTGCTGGTTGAAAATTCTATAATGGCCATTCATTTGATTATAGGGAAAGGTCTGTTTAGGTACTGTCTTCATGATTTTGTGGAGTCCTTGCTGGGCTCATCTTGTAGGTTCTTGGGTGCTTCCCTAGCACCAGGTTTCTCTGTGACCCCACAATGGCTGCCTCTATCAAGATAACTACTTCTTCATTCACCCTCTCTGTTGCTTCCTCTACAAAACCATCTCATTCTCTCATGATCTCTTCCCATTTTTCCTTTCTTCCTCTCCTATATGATCCCAATTTACTTGAGAGAACTTATCTATTTCCCTTCCCAGTGGAATCCATGGATGTTGCTCTTAGGTTATTCCTATTACCTACCTGCTTGATGTTTGTGGATTGGTTGTTTTTTTTACTTTATGTCTAAAATCTACTTATGAGTAAGTACACACTATGTCTATCTTTCTGAGTCTGTGTTTTATTATTCAAGATGATACTTTTGAGATCCATTAGTTTGTCTGCAAATTTCAAGATGTCTGTTTTTATTTTTCTCTTTTCTTCCTTTCTCTCTTTCTTTCTTTCTTTCTTTCTTTCTTTCTTTCTTTCTTTCTTTCTTTCTTTCTTTCTTTCTTTCTTTCTTTCTTTCTTTCTTTCCTTCCTTCCTTCCTTCCTTCCTTCCTTCCTTCCTTCTTTCTTTCTTTCTTTCTTTCTTTCTCTTTCTTTCTTCCTTCCTTCCTTCCTCCCTCCCTCCTTCCATTCTTTTGTTTCTTTCTTTCTTTCTTTCTTTCTTTCTTTCTTTCTTTCTTTCTTTCTTTCTTTCTTTCTTTCTCTCTTTCTTTCTTTCTTTCTTTCTTTTTCATATTGAGTAGTACTCCACTGTGGAAATGTACCAAAAATTTTAAGCCATTCTTCGACTGAGGGGCATCTTGGTTGTTTACTTCATCATAATGGATTTTTCCTGAGATGAATAAGTAATGTTCTTCCTGATCTCTTTTGATTGAATTTAGTTTAAAGTCTATTTTTTAAAGATATTTGAATAGTTTTACCAGCTTGTTTCTTGAGTCCATTTGATTAGAAAGTCATTCTCCAACCCTTTACTCTGAGGTAATGTCCATCTTTGAAGTTGAGGTATGCTTCTTGTATGCAGCAGAAGTATAGATCCTGTTTTCATATTTATTGTGTTACCCCATGTGTTTTTATAGATGGATTGAGTTTATTGATATTGAAAAATAATAATGACCAGCAATTGCTAATTCCTATTAATTTTCGTGGTAGTGTGTGTATGTTTCTCTTCTTTGGGGTTTCGTTTTAGTGGAATTATTTATTGCTTGCGGCTTCATGGTTGTATATAACTTCTTTAGGTTGGAGTTTTCCTTTCTAGTGCTTTCTGTAGGGCTGGATTTGTGGATAGGTATAGTTTAATCTAGTTTTGTCATGGAATATCTTGTTTAAAATCATCTATGGTGATTTAGAGTTTTACTGGGTATAGTAGTCTGAACTGGCATCCATGGTCTCATAGTGTCTAGGACCTTCTAGCTTTTGTAGTCTCCATTGAAAAATTAGGTGTTATTCTAATGGGTCTATCTTTGCAACATACTTGGCCTTTCTTTGTGCAGTTCTTAAAATTCTATCTTTATTCTATATATTTAGTGTTTTAAAATTTTATATTTTAGTGTTGGGAGTGCTAAACTATTTGGTGTTCTGTAAACTTCTTGTATCTTCATAGGCATTTCTTTTTAAAGTTGGAAAAGTTTTCCTCAATAATTTTGTTGAATATATTTTCTATGCCTTTGACTTGGTCTTCTTGTTCTTCTTGTTCTTCTTGTTCTCCTCCTCCTCCTCCTCCTCCTCTTCTTCTGCTATTGCTGCTTATTCTTCTCCTGCTTCTTCTTCTGCTTCTATTCCTATTATTCTCAGGTTTGGCCTTTGGTTGGTGTCCCAGATTTCCTGGATGTTTTGTGAATTTTTTTTTTAACTTTAGAGTTTTCTTTGACTGATGAATCTATTTCCTCTATTGTAATCTTTTGTGGTGATATATTATATATTTAATAAAATAAGCCTGGAATATCAGAGAATAGATCAGAAGAGCCAGGAGGGTCAAAGAGTGGTAACTCATGCCTTTAATCCCAGTACAGAGAGGAGTGGTGACCTACACCTTTAATCCCATAACTCCAGAGACAGATCTTTCTGTGTTTCAGTGAGTTCAAGGATTAACTACCAAATAGTAATAGCTCACACCTTTAATCTTACCTCTAGAATATGATGCAGAGTTGAATCTGGAAGTGAAACAACTGGACAAAGAGAGTATTTAAGGCAGGCATAGGAAGACAGAGATTCATTCTGTAGAAGTCATGAGGAGTAAGGCTGATGAATCTAGAAGATATCTTTTACCTTGAAAAGTTTGCTGGGTGAGATTTGACTATGATCTGTTTCCTCTTTCTGATATTCCAGCTTTCCCCCAATATATGGCTCTGGGTTTTCATTTAATAATGAGTAGAATTCATAAAACAATTTTTCACACCAGAGATTTTCTCATTTTGCATCTGTAGTTTCTCTTTGTTTACTCAGATTTTCCATTTCCAGTATTTTCTCAGTTGGTATCTTCTTTCCTATTTATATTTCAGCTTTTAAGTCTTGCACTTTTTACATCATCTGTTTGACCGCTTTTTCTTGGTTCTCTAGTCTTTAAGAGATTTATTGTTTTCTTGTAAACTTTTCTTGTCATTTCCTCTTATGTGAATTTCATATTTCTTTTTTAATTTCCTCATTAAAGGCTTCTATCATCTTTTGAAATATATTTTAAGATTATTTTCCTTTGCTTCTTCTATATTTGAATGTTAAGTTCTTGCTGTTGTAGAACCATTATGTTCTAGTGGTCCCATATTTTTCTTTAAGTTATTGAATGAATTTTTGCACTGGCATCTACCCACCTCTTCTTCTGACTGGTGCAATCATTGTCTAACTAAGAAAGTTCTAAACAAAGACTATACACAATAGGAATCAACATAAGGTAATGTCTGGAGGAAGGAAAGGCAAAATATAAGCAAGGTCAAACTACATCTAAAAACCCACAAATATAAGGTACAGACTACGTGTCTAGAGTATTGGTAAATGGTAAGGTAGAGAAATTACGTCAAAGCTGTTTATCTTTAATAATAAAAATCCAAAACCTGAATGTTCTTTGCTAAGAGATGAGATGATAGCAACCTTGACTGTCTAGTCTTTGACCCCATCAGACCTGAGAAGGAAAATATAGTAGCACAAGATAGCAGTTTCCAAAATTTAGGAGAGGACAGTGAAAGTTAACTACCTGGACAGTCACCCATGGTTTTTCTGCACCATTGGAGCATCCATCATTTTGACTATAGGCCTATAAGATCTGGAAGATCCTTTCAGAAGCAGCACTTTTGGAGAAACCATCTTATCCTGTCCAGGCAGGTTTTGGCAGGCCCTATCCTTCATCCTGCTCATCTGGATAGTGTGAGTACTAACAGCAGTCAAAGTAAGGGCTGTCCTTTGCCCAACAGGCCATTGTCCACCAAGGAAGACAAGCTCCTAGTGGAGTGTCCTTAATGTTCAACACCATCTCAAGAAAATAACAATGACACCATGAGACATTGTGTCTCTCATGGCTGAATTCTGAATAACAAAACATTAAGTGCCACATTCTCCTGTTTTCTAATTTTAGATGACCTTGCTGATATTGGTTCTTCATATTCCTCTGTTTTATTTTGAACATCTTTGTGTTCTCTCTCAATAGGCTTTTCAAAGACCTTATTCTTATATTGATTGACTTTTTAAGTGATAAAATAGAAATCAAATAAAAATATTCATAATAAACAGTATGATAAACATTATGATACTCCCATGTACCTTATTTATCTTTTCCTTCACTGATTGTAATACCAAATCATCTGGCGAAAGGTCACAGAAGGACCAAGCACCCTCCATTGCTTAAATAAATTACCCCCTTTAAAAAACTGATTTACTCACCAATTTGTTTTCTGTTGATGATTCAATTGATTGTGAAGTGGGGCAGCTACATAATGTGATAGCAGCCCAAGGAGGGGACCAAAAAGAAAAAAAAAAGAAACAACCCACCAGGAAAAAGAGGCTACTGTCTGAAAGATTTACACAGATGAGAGTGAAATGGAAACATGTGTGGCCGGTCTGCCTAAGACTGGAGGCTAACTCAGAACAGAAAGCCTATCCAGTCAGAAATTACTCCTCCGGTCATGTGTTTCTCTGGCAGGCAAGTGCTGTTTCTTGAGGAGGGAGAGGAAGAATTCATGCCCCAAAGTTGGACACCAAGTGTTGCATGAATAAAGGAAACTCAGAACCAGATCTCTGGGAAACGCAGAGATATCAGAGAGGAAACACCACAGTCAGATCTCACCCAGGTGTCTTCCAGCTCTCTCAGCCTCACTTCTCCTGGCTTCTTCTGCCTGTTCTGTCTTTCTATGCCTACCTTAAATACTTTCTTTGCTCAGTTAAGGTGTTGCACCACCACTGCCTGCCTGGGAGCCTGGAACTCCTTCTGTAAATTAAGATGACCTCGAACTCAGATTGGATTAAGGGCATAGGTCTCCACTCCCAGGATACTCCCTGTGCTGGGATTAAAGTTATAAGTTACCACTCTCTGATCCTCTTCAACTGACTGTGGGTAGATCCCTCTGATATCTCAGACTGGTTTTTATTAACTTTGAAACATATCCCCACATATCCCCTTTTGTATTAAAATTTAAAAAGAAGGTTATAACTAACATAAGAAAAACATATACAATAGGTACAATAATTATATACAAATATACAAACAATAAATGAGTAATGTCCAGTCCATTAACAATTGACAGTTCAAAGAAAATATTTCATTAATTATTTTATTTTTGTCAGTCCAAAGGATTACACCTAATTCACTTTCTTTCTAACTTGTATTACTAACTAAAACCTATTATTTTGATGCTTCTTAAAATTATAAACTTTAACTTCAAAGTTTTTCTAAAACTGTCACTAGAAAACTATAACTATCTCATCTTCAACTACCTCAGAGACCCAAGAAGGAAATAATATTTACCCAAGTAAGCAGGAAGTGCAAGCAACTTCCAAAATCTAGAAATGACAGAGATGGTACCTATTTGCCTAGACAGTAACCCAAAGTTCCTTTATAAAGTTGGGGCATTCATCTTCAGCCTACAGGCCCAGTCTCTTTTCATTTTAGTGAAGCAGGAAATCTTAAGGACTGCACTGTCCATCCTGTATAGTTCATCATTCACTTCTTAAATCCTGAAGAATGTCTATCAGCTTTCTCTGAAAAACAGGAACCTGAAGTATCTCTGCTGGTTCTGTCAAAGTTAAGAGGCCACTATCCTATGGAACTTGCATGTCTAGTTGAAGCAGCATACTGTAAAGCAGTCAATACAAGAACAGGTTCTTGTCCAGTAGCTAACCATTGCTACAAAGAAAATACACTCTATAAAAAGCTTCTTTGATGCCCATTTTTCTCTTGAAGTAGATTGGTGTTGCCAGGAGCAGACCTATTTCATTGTCCAGAAAAGTCTAAGTTTTTATATATTTTAAATGCCATATTCTATGGATCTCTGAAGTAGTTGAAGAAAACTTGTTCAACTAAATTTTATCTGCTTGATCTTGGAAAAAAATCTAATATGGCTATGTTTGAATGTAATATCTAACTACTAACTTGTATCACTTTATATTCTAATTAGTTGATAACACAAAGTTCCATGGACTAGCAATTTATATGACATTGTTATATGAACTGAATAAGTATAATACCTTGAACAAACAGAGATATTTGTACAGTAACACAATTAATCTCAATATACACAATTTGTATACAATATACAAAAATCCAAACCAATGTAAAATATTTAAAGCTAGTAAATCCTTTTTAAAAGAAGATTCAATAATCTATCTTTATATCCTATTATATCTGTATTCCCCTTTCCTTCTTTTTTAACAAGAATCTTGAATCTAATCACTCTTGTTTAACTTTTTCCTAACCATAACCATTAACAAATTTTAGCCAATTAACCTAAACAATGACAATCATCCATAACCCACCAAAGGATCAAAAACCATACATTCCACCTCTTAGGAATGTGGGTGCTGTGTTCATAAATTTACTTCCTGCTTTCTGGGGGCTACAGTATCTTGAGAAGATCCTGAAAAGAAAAGTGTTGTTAATTGTCAAGTCCTGAAATAAGTAGCTGTATCATTTGTTGTCCAGTCTCTGCATAACAGGAAAGTGCACGGCTTGTCTCAAGTCTTAGCTATAGTAGTCTGTGAAGCTGATTCATCTCAGCGAGCTGCCTTGATATTGTCTTGAGCAGTTTGTAGTCCAAATTTGATTTTTGGTTGGTGTTTGGCAACCTAGTGGCTTTGTCATAGCCCATGTGAAATCATCATTGGGGGGCCCCATCTTCCTTTCGGATACTTCAAGTTCACAATTAGGCATTGTCATGGATCACTGTAGAGAGCTGCAGAGCCGCACCTTAAAGATGGTGCTGGCTTCTGCCTTCCACCTTGCGATGGTGAGTGCTTTCTGGGGTAAACAACTCCTTATTTGGATAAGGCTGAGCGCTTGGTTTGCTTATGCGTATGTGGACCTATTGGCAAGGCCCACGTGGTGCTTGGTGATTGGTTATCCTGAAGACATATAGCTGGGTGCGGGCTTCCCACAAAAAAGAGAAGATCCATGTACAAGGTCCTGAATAAATCACTGAAAGAAGAGCCTAGTGTCGTGTCTTCCTTGCAGGTGAGGTAGAAGCGACAGATCACTGCAGAAAACTGATGAGATTAAAACTCAACACAATGTAAAAGAAGCTAAATATATAAGTATTTTTTCAGTATAGAATTAGTAACAATAGAATAGTCCCTTATTTTTAGTTATTCTTTGGCCTCATATCAGGTGGCTCCTCTGATAGGATAGAGAGATTTTATATTGTCCTTTAACAAGTATGTTTGAGTTCAGAGAAGGAGAGAGCCACATTCCAACACTAAAGCCAGCTTTAAATTATAATCAAATCAACCAAAAAATTATAGGGAGGTTAAGCAATGAAATTTTACCCTATGAAGTTTTATGGTATCAATAGGTCTGATATTCTTTTGCTTGTAAATTTTTCTGGATATCCTTCCTTCTGCTTTAGACATCTAGATATCCAAGGTCTTTTAACTTCTTGAAGATGGGTACTTCTAGTTTTCATAAAAACAAAACCCTGCCTCCACCCTTTTTTTTTTATGGCTTAAAGCATTGTAATATGGGTGGATGGGCTATCATTTATTATTTTCATGAAGTTCCTCCAGTTCAAATTGAGTCTGTATTAATTTTGATGGTATGCATAACTTTTCTTCACCTGTGTAAACAAAGACCCTTCCCCAACGTAATACATATCCTAGCTTCCATTCAGAGGTTAGTACATCTTTGAAATAGGCTGATTTAGTTTAGCTGTTTTTTCTATAGTCCAATGCTTTTCAGCAGCTGTTGTTCCTTTCTCATTAGCATTGAGAAAATTCAAAGTTAATGAGCATTATGTAGTCTATCTCTACGGGTATTTCTTATTTCTTCCTATTTATTTATCATAGCCTTTAGAGTTCGATTTGATCTCTCTATGACTACTTACCCTGTAGGATTGTGTAGTATTCCTATAGTATGCTTTATATTATGACAAGCAAGATATCTTTTTTAAGTTCTTTGTTATTGACATGATACTTTTTAATGAAACTCTGAGGCCTCCAGTACATTTACTATTATAATTTATCAATTTCACCATTATGTTGTGCTAAGAGACCTGGAAGACCTGTGTGGGATCGAATGTGTGTTATATAGAGGGATGATTTCTAGTCCTGATTATTTTTTGTAACAAAAAAAATGAAGTTTATTCTCTAACTCATCATTAATAAAATTAGCTGTTTCAATGTGTAGAACAACTCTTTCTGCATACTGAGAGTCAGTGACTATGTTAAGAGGTTCGGTAAAATCTATTAATACCATCACGATAGCACATAATTCTTACTTTTCAACAGAATTATAAGAGCTTTGAGCCACTTTACTTCTATGTTCTGATTTGTAACCTGCCTTTCCTGATTTGTTTGCATTGGTATAAAATGTAGAGGCTCCAGAAATTGGTTTATCTCCTACAATATGAGGAAGAATCCAATTAGTTTTCTTTAGAAATTCAATTCTTTTGCTTTGAGGATATTTGTTGATAATATCTCCAAAAAAATTACTGCAGGCTCTTTGCCAAGATTCACTTTCTACCCATAATTGGTCAATTTCTTCATTAATTAAAGGTACAACAATTTCTGCTGGGTCCATTCCTGTCAATTGATGAAGTCTTAATTTTTCTTCAAATATCAGCTCAGAATTCTTTTCCACATATGTCTTTAACTTCTTGTTTGGTTTATGTGGAAGAAATATCCATTCCAATATAACATTTTCCCCTTGCATTAAAATTCCTATAGGAGCATGCTTAGAGGGCAAGATAACTAGAATGCAATTGAGGTCTGGATCCACTCGATCCACATGTGCATCCTTAATTTCTTTTCCACCAAAGCTAATTCTTTCTCAGCTTCAGTAACAATTCTCTCAGACTATTTAAGTCCTTGTCACTATTTAAGGCTTTAACAAATTATCCAGTTCATTATTTTTAATTCCTATAATGGGTCCTAAATTGGCAATGTCTTCTTGTAGCCTTTGAAAATCATTAAGTGTCTTCAATCTATTTCTCCTGATTTGTACATTTGGGGTCTCATTTTTTTCTTGGCCTATTTATAGCCTAAATAATTAATGGAATCCCCTCTTTGTATTTTTTTCTGGGGCAATTTGTAATCCCCAAGCAGGCAAATGTTTTTCACTTCTTCAAACATTTTTTCTAAGGTATCAGTGTTTGAATTTGCCAAGATGTCATCCATGTAATGATAAGTTATAGATTGTGAAAATGTGTTGCACATTTGTTCTACTGGCTTTTGTACAAATTAATAACACAGATTGGGGCTATTCAGCATTCCTTGAGGGAGGACCCTCCACTAATATCTCTTTACAGGCCAAGAATTGTTATAAGTGGGCACTGTAAGGTAAAATTTTCTTTGTCTTGTCCTTGTAAAGATATTGTAAGGAAACAGTCTTTTAAATCAATAGCTATAATAGGTCATTCTTTAGGTAACAAAGAAGGCAAAGGAATCCCAGACTGTAGAGCATCTATTGGCTGGATCATCTTGTTTATCACCCTTAGACCTGTTACCATTCTCTACTTTACAGATTTCTTTTTAATAACAAATACAGGAAAATTCCAAAGGCTGCTTGATTCTTCTATATGATGAGCATTTAATTGCTCCTGTATCAGTTTCTCTAAGGCCTGCAATTTCTCTTTTGTTAGAGGCCATTGATGAACCAATATAAACTCTCTGTTAGCCATTTTAGAGGTAGGTCACTGGTTGTTTTTTTGAATGAACTTCAGCTGTTATGCTCTGTTTCTGTATAACCTGAATAGTCTGTGACTGTTTCTCATAATACCTTCTAATGTTTTTTTTTTTTTTTTTTCTGGAACTATGTGTTAGTTTATAGTTTATTTCTGTGTTTAGAGGAATATTAATCTGTGTGTTCCATTGTTGTAGTAAATCTCGTCCCCATACATTTATAGCAATGTTAGCCACATATGTCTTTATCATTCTTTTCTCTCCTTCTGGTCCTATATACTGAAGAAATCTTGCACTCTGTTTTACCTGGGATATCGACCCAATTCCCCAAAACTGAACATTTACCTCCTGAAGGGGCCAACTTGGTTGTCATAACTCTGGTGAAATTATTGATACATCAGCTCTTGTATTCAAAAGCCTTTAATAATAACATCATTTATTTGTACTTTAATTTTGGTTTTTGTTCATTGATAGAAGCTTGCCAAAATATTTGCTTTATTTTTTTTTTGAGTTTTTTCTCTTTCTATAGATTTTCTATCATTCAGTGTAGCATGTCTTTTTATAATAGGTTTTATTTTTTCAATTGTTCTGGGAAGGTGTTTCCTCCACAATGGTAGGGTAAGATTGGGTTGAATTTGATATGGGTGCTTTTCCCAAGGGCAGAAAGTTACCTTGTCTATCCCTTGTTGATCTGCACTCATTTGTCCAATGTCTTACTTTCCACATCTTCTGCATATTCCAGAAGTGAGGGGTGTTCTTTTGGTATTATTTCCAACAAAAATACTGTTTCTGGGAATGCCTTGTTTACAATCTCTTTTTAACAAAAATGCTGTTTCTGGGAATGCCTTGTTTACAATCTCTTTTTATATGACCTTGCCTTCCACAATTGTAACACTTAACATTTTGACTTTTTTTATACCTTTAGATATAAGCCCCCTTACCCAGTTATCATCACCATCATAAGACTCTAGATTAATTTTCTCATGAATCCAGTCCTCCAGGGGTTCTGACTTTGCTTTTAATGGTTTAAGTATTTTTCTACATTGTGCATTAGTGTTCACAAAAGCCAGTGATTCAATTATGATTTGCCTGTCTTTTGAGTGTGATACCATTCTGTTTACCACTGTAGTTTCTCTGTGCAAAAAGTCTGTAAAAGTTTCTTTTGGGCTTCGAATTACTTTTGTGAATGATTCAATTTTCTTTCCTATTCCTTCAGTCTGATCCCAGGTATTTACAGCTGCCATGTGGCATAAATCCAGAGTATGTTCATTGTATAAAGACTGCCGTTCAATATCAGCATAATCCCCCTCCCCATAAGTTGGTCTTGGGAGACTTCTATGCCTCTGACCCTGCTTCTTTGTTGTATTGTTTTAGCCTCCTCCCTCCACCATGATTTCCACTGTAAAAGTGGTCTAGCTTCTAAAACAGCAGTAACCATACCTAACCAATCTTTAGGAGTGATCCAGTTACAACATGCCCTGTTTAACATTTGTTTTAAAAATGGGTGTCATATTGCACAAATAAAGGAAACTTAGAGCCAGATCTCAGGGAAAGTCTGAGATATCAAAGAGAATAAACACCATAGTCAAATCTTACACAGCTGTCTTCCAGCTTCCTCAGCCTCTCTCCACTTGGCTTCTTCTGCCTGCTTTGTCTTTCTATGCCTGCCTTAAATACCCTCTTCACTCAGTTGTTTCACATCCAGGTTAAGATTAAAGGCATGGTACCATCACTGTCTGCCCGGGATCCTAGAACTCCTTCTATAAACTAAACTGACCTCAAACTCAGATTTTTCTGTGTTTAAGGGCATAGGTCACCACTTTCAGACATTCCCTGTGGCTGGGATTAAAGGTGTGAGTTACCACTCTCTGATCCTCCTCAATTGATTGTGGGTAGATCCCTCTGATATCTCAGACTGGTTTTTATTAAATTTGAAACATATCCCCACAGCCCATTGCATTCCTACTAAGTGATGTACATATTTCATCTTTCTAAATTCTGGAAAGTGAAACATATCCATCTTCCAGTTATTGTTTCACTGTGTACCTTTAGGATTACTTCAAGAAGGTAAAGATGGCTGGTTATAGAAGAAGAAAGTAGTATAGTTCCATAGAATTTCCTTGGCCTGATGCCAAGTGATGGGTAAGCTCTTCTTAAGTCCTTTGATATTAACATCATGTCTCTTATGAAATTCTGAGGCCTCCAGCATGTTTCCTACTAATATCCAGTCAATTTCATCATTGCCTTGCACCAAAGGACCAGGAAGGCCTGTGTGAGATCTGATGTGTATGTATCTAAGATGAATTCTATTTCTAATTTTATTCTGTAGTTGTATAAACAATGTGGGGGATTATGTTGTTTCATTGTAAATAATTGTCCCACCCACTGGTTTAATAAAAAGCACTGATTGTTCAAAGGCATACAGGAAGTGTGGGCAGGGCTACCAGACTAGGAAAACTCTAAGAACTGGAAGAACAGAACAGAATGCCTGAGAGAAGGCAGAAGAAACAGAAGACAACTATGTTGCTCTGAGAAAAGCTTTCTGAGCTGCATGGCTGAACAGGATAAGAGTCATGGGTTAGATTAAGGGCAAAGAGTTAGTAAGTTATATGCCTGGGCCTTAGACCGATCAGCCTCAAACTATTATAAGCATCTGTAGTAGTGGGGTTTCTTGATCTCGGGCGGCCAGGGACCTGGACCCACAAACCTGCCGCACCAGACCCCTTAGCCACCTGCCGCTCAGACCCCCAAAAATGACTCAGACACTTATATTAACTTGATGCTGTTTGGCCTAAGGCTCAGGCACATTGCTACCTTGCTCTTACATCTTAACTCAACCCATTTCTATTAATCTGTCTGCCACGTGGCCCGTGGCTCACCTGTGTTCCTTCATGTTGCTCCTTTGGCGGCTTTAGCTTGGTCTGCCTGACTCCACCCTGCTTCTCCTACCTATGCTCTGATTTCTCCTACTTCTTCTATGGTGCCTGCCATGGCCCAAAACAGCTCCTTTATTTAAAGATTGAGATTCACAGCATACATAAACGTATTCCGACATCAAGCATCTATGTGTCTTTGTGAGTCTGTAGGTCTACAGGCCTAAACCTTGAGGATAGGCTGGAAAGTGCAGGCCAGAAACCTCCTACTACAAATGACAGCCCAACATGGGTAAAATATACCTGCATAAAGCCGTAGAAAGCTTAAAAAACTGTCTAGAGCATGGAAACAAACCCAAAGCAGTTTCTGAGTTGTGGCTCTGAAGTGGACCATGGTAAAGAGATTGAGTGGTTTATGGGATTAAACTATAAAATGCTGTGTTTGTTGCATGCAACTTAAGGTGAATAAGGCCAGTCTCTGATCCTAGATATAAGCAAGGAACTCTAAATGATGTATTTAAGGTTTCTGTTCATATGGACAAAAAGGAGGGAACAGAATCAAAGATGCTTCCTAGTGTTGGTGTTTTCTTGGATCAGCTCTGTTTGCTGGAGGCAAGCAGAGGCTTGGCTTTTTTAAGAGAAACTTCCTGATTCAGCCTTTGAGACAAAACATTTGTGAGTCTTTTAAGAGTCCCTGCTGCCAAATACTTTAATGGAGTTAATGAACAGCAAATGTCAAAGCTTTACTTGGTGATTATATGGACCCTAAAATTCCCAGAGTACCTGGGCTAAAAATATAAATTCTATGACATTAGACTAGGAGCTGGGTGGAACCATCCATCCATCCTACCAACCTTTAATCCTTAGCCAAGGACCTTGGCAGATTAAAGGTGTATTCAGAAACAGAAAGAAATAGAAAAATCTGGGTGGAGTCAATCACCCTAGCCAAGCAAAAGTGTGGTCAGAGACAGAAAAGGTTAAGAAATAAATATACAGTAAAGACAATTTTTAAAAAAAGTCTAAATGGTTTAGATTGTGTTGAAAATATATATACATAGGCTTAGAGAAAGAAACAAAAGGTAGAAAAGCTCTTACAAAGAAATATAGTAAAATAAATAAATAAATAAAAATAAGCTATGTAAAGATGGAAAATACAAAGAATGTCTGGATATTGTACGTTATTGTCTTGTCTTTATGCTTCTTGACTGAAAATGACATAGTAAAAGCTGCTAAAAGGCAGTTGAGTATATATGCTGTTGGATTATTTCAACTTATATATTTTGTAAATGTGTTGACTTTGAAACTAATATCCAAAGATATGCTACTTTGGAGAAGAGGTTTTCTTTTTATTTTCACAGAAAATGAGAGGTCGCAGATTTATTACTGGATAAAGAACATAAAGTTTGATAGAGGAAGACCCCCTGAAAAATCTCCAATGGAAATGGATGGACCAGATGATTCAGCATTTCAGAGCACCTCTGTTGAAGTTTCCTGAGCTCTGTATCCAGAAAAATTTATAGGAGACTGGCTGAGATGACAGAGCCTTACAGACTACTCCACTAAAGACTTGTGCATAATCCTACATTTTTCTTTGGATTCCCATGATATTGCCAGTGCCCCCATTCAGCAGGAAGTAGTCTACAGAATGATGCCTACATTCCCAAAACATGGATTATGGGTGTTTGTGTTTATTTACAGTGTTATTTATAAGTTGTTTTAGATAAGGGGGGGAAGAATATTCGATTTGAAGTTCTTTTTGTTTTAAAAAGAGAAAAGGGGATATGTACGGGGATTACATTGTTTCATTGTAAATAATTTTCCTACCCACTGGTTTAATAAAAGGTGCTGATTGGTCAAAGGCAGACAGGAAGTGTGGGAGGGGCTACTAGACTAGGAAAACTCTGGGAACTGGAAGAAGAGAAGCAGAATGCTTGAGAGAAGCCAGAAGAAACAGAGGACAAGTATGCTGATCTGAGAAAAGGTACCGAGCCACATGGCTGAACAGGAAAATAATCATGGGTTAGATTAAGGGTAAAGAGTTAGCAAGTTATATGTCTGGGCCTTAGACCAATCGGCCTAAAACTATTTTAAGCAACTGTGTGTCTCTGCTGTTTGTGGGTCTACAGGCCTAAACCTTGAGGCTAGGCTGGAAAGTCTGGGCCAGAAACCTCCTACTACAGAGAAAGCAGTACAGTTAGTACAGTTCCCTCTTAGGGATAATTGTTATTAATTGTTCCCCCAAAATTACTACAGGCTTTTTTCCAAGGTTCACTGTCTGCTCATAATCAATCAATTTCTTTATTAGTCAAATGTACAACAGTTTCTATTGGGTCTTTTCCAGTCAACTCATACAGTCTAAATTTTCCTTTAAAAATAACATCAGAAATATTTTCAATATATGTTTTCAGCTTTTTACTTGGCCTATGTGGCAGAAATATTTTCAATATAATATTTTCTCTTTGCATTACGACTCCCAAAGAATGATAAGAAGGTAATATAACCAGTATGCAGTCGAAGTCTGGATTGATGCAATTCATGTGTGCTTCTTGTAATTTCTTTTCCATCAAAGTAATTTTCTCTCAGCTTCACCAGGAAATTCTCTCGGACTATTTAAGTCCTTATCACCATCTAAGGTTTTAAATAAATTAACTAGTTTATGATTTTTTATGCCAATAATGGGTCATAAATGAGCAATATCTCCTAGCAGATTTTGGAAATCATTAGGAGTCCTCAATCTAGTTCTCCTTAGTTGCACCTTTTGGGGTCTAATTTTCTGTAGGCTCATTTTATATCCTAAATAATTGATAGAATCTCCTCTTTAATTTTTTTCAAGGGCAATTTGTAGTCCCCAATCAGGCAGCATTCTCTTCATTTCTTCAAACATTCGTTCTAACATATCACGTTCAATGGCTTGCTCTCTGGAGCACAGCAGTGTAAGCAACCAGGCAAGTTCTGGCAATATGGCTGATGAGGTGCCCAGGAGGCAAACAGACCAAACAACTGATACAAAAGGCAATTTCTCATGAAATCAGAACAATATGACAGAATCCATGTTAAAAGGGCAGTGATGCCATTTAACAATAATCCCCAGTCCCAAGCAGTGGCAGCTCCAGGCAGGCAATTTCAGGCACACAGCATGGGTGGTAAAATGTGCTGGCTACCACAGCCTATGCCCTTTAAATCAGTTCTCTGCTTGTTAGGTGAAGCTGAAAGCACAGGCATCTTGGCCTATGGCCCATGGCAAACCCACATGATTACCAGCTATTGCAGAAAATTCACCAGTAAAATATCATATAAAGGATTAACATTTATTGGAGGGTATATGAACACTCACGTTACAAATGGAACCTTAAGACAGTTCTTAGAGATAAGAAGTATCCCACAATGGGTGATGCACTCTCCAAGAACACAAGAACAAAACAACCTCACTGTCCCAGTGACTTCTTATGGGGGCTGGTCATGCCCCATTCAGGCTCCTGTAACTCTGGAGAAACATCTCCAAGCCTTGTCAGCTAATATCTGAATCCCGCTACAGTTGTCTGTATTTCAGGTAGATGCTCTTGGTGCAATTGGAGCTCTTAGAGAAATAGGAAGCAGTGGAGTCTGTGTCTCTGAAATCTGGAGCTCTTGTGAAAGAGCTCTCCAGAGTCTGTGTCTCAGGAATTCACTCTCGTAATGGGGTTCTCCAGAGGCTGTGTCTCAGGAAGCAGCTCTTCTGCTTGGCAGGCTGATATTTTCTAGTTTCATCATTTGCCTGAAAAAATAATATCATTGTTATATACTGCTCAGTAATACTCCATTGTGTGTATGTACCACTTTTTCTTCGTCCATTATCTATTGAGGGGAATCTAGTTAGTTTTCAGGTTTTAGCTTTTATAATAAATATTATTATAAATAAATAATGCTGCTATAAACAGTTGAGCATGTATCCTTGTGACGTAATTCAGCATACCTTGGTCATATGCTTAAGAGTTGTATCATTGGATCTTGAGATAGATTGACTCCCAATTTTCTGATTGCCAAAGTGGCTATACAAGTGGAAGAGTGTTCTCCTTGTCCCACATCCACACCAACATAAGCTGTCATCAGTGTTTTTAATCTTAGCCATTCTCACAGGTGTAGGATGGTATTTCAGAATCTTTTGGTTTGCATTTCCCAGATGACTAAGGATGTTCACAAATTCTTAAATGTATTTCAGCTACTTAGATTCTTCTGTTAAGAATTACCTGTTTAGATCCATACTTTATTTTTCAACTGGATTTTTGGTCTTTTGCTGACTAGTTTATTGACTTCTTTATATATTTTGGAGATCAGCCCTCTATCAGATGTGAGATTGGTGAAGATCTTTTCCCATTTTGTAGACTGTCTTTTTGCCTTATTTACATTGTCCTTTGCCTTACAAAAGCTTTTCAGTTTCAAGAGGTCAATTTATTAATTGTTTATCTCAGTGTCTGTGCTACTGTTGTTATGTTTAGAAGTGATCTCATCTGCCAATGATTTCAAAGCTGCTTCCTACACTCTCTTCTATCAGGGTCAGTGTAACTGGATTTATGTTGAGGTCTTTTATCCACTTTGACTTGAGTTTTGTTTATGGCAATAGATATGAATTTATTTGAAATCTTTTACATGTTGACTTCCAGTTATGCCAGCATCATTTATTGAAGAGGCTTTCTTTTTTCTGTTTTATAGTTTGGACTTCTTCATTAAAAATTAGGTGTTCATTGTTATGTTAGAATTTTCAATTTGATTATACTATTTCACATGTTGGTTTTTATGCCAATAACTAGCTGTTTTAGTTATTATAGCTCTATAGTAGAATTTGAATTGAGTAATAGTGATGCCTTCAGAAGTTGCTTTATTGAACAGGATTATTTTAGCTATCCTGGATTGTTTGCTTTTCCATATAAAGTTGAATATTATTCTTTCAAGGTCTGCGAATAGTTGTGTTGAGATAGTTGAGATTTTGATGAGGATTGTACTGAATCTGTAGATTTCTTTATTAGACTTCCATTTTTATTATGATGAGCCTACCTATTCATGAGCATGGAAGATCTTTCCATTTTCTGGTATCTTCTTTAATTTCTTACTTAACTTAAAGTTATTTCACTTGCTTAGCAAGAATTGCCCCCAAGGTATTTTATATTATTTGTGGCTACCGTAAATGGTGATGTTTCTTTCATTTCTTTCTCAGCCCATTTATTATTTGTATATAGGAGAGCTATTGATTTTGTTGTTGTTGTTCATCTTGTATCTGGCCATATTACTGAAGGTGTTTATCAGCTGTATAAGTTCCCTGGTAGAATTTTTTGGGTCGTTTATGTATACTATCATATCATCTACAAAGAGCAAAAGTTTGACTTCTTCCTTTCTAATTTGATTTCATTTTGTTTTCATATTGCTTTAGCTAGAACTTTGAGTACTATATTTAATAGACACAAGGAGAGTGGACAGCCGTGTCTTACTCCTGATTTTAGTGGGATCACTGAGTTTCTCTCCATTTAGTTTAATGTCAGCTGTTGGTTTGTTATAAATTGCTGTTACTGTGTTTAGGTATGTCCCTTGTATTACTGATCATTCCAAAACCTTTATCAGAAAGGGGTGTTGGGTTTTGTCAAAGAATTTTTCCGCATCTAATGAGATGACTATGTGCTCTTTTTCCCTTTGAGTTTGTTTTTGAAGTAGATTATATTAATAGAATTTTTTATGTTGATCCATTCATGCATATCTGGGATGAAGCCTATTTGATCATGGTGACTGATTTTTTTTTAATGTGTTCTTGGATTTGGTTTGCTAGTATTTTATTGTGTTTTTTGTCTTAATGTTCATGAGGGAGATTTATCTGTAATTCTTGTTCTTTGTTGCTTCATTGTGTGGTTTAGGTATCAGTATAACTGTAGCTTCATAAAAAGAGTTTGGCAATGTATCTTCTCTTTCTATTGTGTGGAACAATTTGAAAAGAATTGGTATTTGCTCTTCTTTGAAATTCTTGTAGCATCTGGCCCTGGGATTTTTTTTCTTTTGTTGGGAGACTTTTAATGATAGTTTCTGCTTACTTAGGAGTTATAGATAATAAACAATTTAAATTGTTTATCTGGTCTTGATTTAATTTGGTATGTGGCATATCTTCAGGAAGTTGGTTATTTCTCTTAAATTGTTCAATTATGTGGAGTACAGGGTTTTGAAGTATGATACATCGAATGTTATTCTGATGTTTCTGCCTTTATATTGTCTTTTTTCTTTGCAGATCATATTTTTCTTTCTTTATTATGTATGTTTAGTAATTTATGTGGCAAAAGGTATTTTGAGGGGAGTCTAGACTATTTGCTATTCTGTAAGCTTCTTGTATTTTCATAGGCCTTTTCTTTAGTTTGGGAAAGTTTTTTCTCTTTGATTTTGTTAAATATCTTTTCTGTTTCTTTTAACTGGTATTCTTCTCTTTTTTTCTATCCCTATTATTCTTAGGCTTGGTATCTTTTCATGCTCTTCCAAATTTCCCGGATGTTTTGTTTTATGGCTTTTTTTTGGTTTAGTGTTTTCTTTGATGGATAATCTTATTTTATCCATTGTATCTTCTATACCAAAGGTTCTCTTTCAGATCTCACATTCTATTGATTATACTTACTTATTTCCTGTTATTCAGAGTTTTCATTTCTAGCATTCCCTTGGTTTGTGTCTTTTATATTGTTTCTATCTCAATTTTGAAGTCTTGAACTGTTTTTTTTTTTTAATACCTGTTTGATTGCTTTTTCTTTATTTTCTTGGCTTTCTTTAAGGAATTTACTGATTTCTTCCACTTTTTTCCTTTTCCTCAATTTATTCCAAGAAAAATTCAATTCTTTTTAAAATTCTTCTATCATTTTTATAACATTATTTTAAAGTAATTTTATTTGCTTCTTCTACATTATGATGTTCAGGTCTTGCTGTTGTAAAACTAGGTACTGGGAGATTACATTGTAAATGTAAAAATCAGCCACTTCTCGAGCCTTAATGTAAGCAAGGAGCTGTATATGGTGGAGTTAAGGTTTCTGTATATAAGAACAAATAAGGAACAGAGTCAAATATGGCTTCTTAGTGGTAGTCTTTTCTTGGATCAGCTCTCTTTGCTGGAGGCAAGCAGAGGCATGGCTTTTTAAAGAGAGGCTTCCTGATTAAGCCTTTGAGGCAAAGCACTCATGAGTCTTTTAAGAATCCTTTCTGCCAAATACTTACATGGAGTTCATGAGCAGAAGATGGCAGTGCATTACTTGGTGGTTATATGGACTCTAAAATTCCCCAGAGTGGTGATTGTGGACCCTAGAAGTATCTCTGCTAAAAAGCTAAATCCTATCAAGCTAGACTAGGAGCTGGGTGGAACCAGCCAGCCACCATAGTGAAGCCTTTTATCCTTAGCCATACTTTGGTAGATTAAAGGTGTAGTCAGAAACAGAAAGAAATAGAGAGAGCTGGGGGGAATCAGCCACCCTGACCAATCAAAGATGTGGTCAGAAACAGAAAAAGATAAAATTGAAATCTAAACATATGCTGCTTTGGAGAAGAGGTTTTCTTTTTCTTTTTACAGAAAATGAGAGGCTTTGGATTTATTCCTGGTTAAAGAAAATAATTTTGATTAAGGAAGACCCCTTGAAAAGTCTACAATGGAAACTAATTGGCTAGATGATTCAGCATTTCAGAACATCTCTGTGGCAGTTTCCTCTGAGCTCTGCATCCAAAACAGCTTCAAAGAGACTGGCTGAGATGACCCAGCGTTACAGACTACTCTACTAAAGACTTGTCCATAGTCTTAATTTTTTTCTTCTTCAGGTCCCCATGGGATTGCCAGGGCTCCCATTTAGCAGGAAGTAGCCTAGAGAACTACATTCACATTCCCCCAAACTGGATTATGGATGTTTGTCTTTGTTTATATTGTTAGTTATAAGCTATTATAGATAATGGTGAAAAAAATACAAAGAAAATTAGATTTGGGTTTCTTATTTTAAAAAGAAATAAAGGGGATATGCAGCGGGATTATGTTACATTGTAAAAAATTGCCCTGCCTACTGGTTTAATAAAAACACTGATTGACCAAAGGAAGACAGGAAGTGTGAGTGGAACTATCTGACTAAGAAAACTCTAAGAACAGGAAGAGCAAAGCAGAAATGCCAAAGAGAAGCCAGAGAGACATGACAGGAACATCATGATGAAATACCAGCTAATAGAGAGGAAAGAAGCTAAAATGCTGCTCCGAGAAAAGGTACCAAACCTCAAGACAAGATAAGAATCATGAGTTAGTTTAAGAGTAAAAGTTAGTTAGCAAGTTATATGCCTGGGCCCTAGGTCAATATACATAAAATTAATGTAAGTAACTGTGTTTTTCTCTTGGACTGTAGGACTGTGGGTCTGGATCATAGGCCAGACAGACCAGAAACTCATACTACAGAACTGCTAGGTTCTGTTGGTTATATATTACTCTTTATGTTGTTGTATGTATTTTTACTCTAGCATCCACCCATCTCTTTCTCCAGCCAGTACAAGAGAGGTCTGTGTCTCAGGAAGCTGCTCTTGGTCCAACTGGAGATGGTGGCTTTGGTTTCTTTGTCTCAGAGCGATTCTCTTTTGGTCTTCTCATGCATCCGTACTTTTACATACAGGTGTATATTCCTGTGCACAGACATGCACATGTACATGTGTGTGTGTGTGTGTGTGTGTGTGTGTGTGTGTGTGTGTGTGTGTGTGTGTGACCCATAGAAGCCAGAGGATACTGAAACTGCAGATAGTTGTGAGCTACCATGTAGATGTTGGGAACTGATTCCAAGTCCTTTTCAAAAACAGCAAATGCTCTTCACCATAATCCATCTCTCTAGCAAATTAAAAGATAAACCTTTAAAATTCAAAACAAATAATGGTACTTTGTATACCTGAGAGCTACATCTGTCTACTGGAGCTCTGGCTAGTAAACTGAGTAATCTCTCCTTGTCATCATGGACCTGGTCTTTAAGTCATATACTTAACATTGTGTGCATGCCTTGAATGACTGGTTGCAGGAAACCCAGCAAGTAGGAATGTCACTATGAGACTTGGCTGTGGAACTATGATTTTGCACACTGTAGAATATTTGTCACAGTAAATATTTGTCTAATAAAATGCTGATTGGGGGAAGTTAGGCAGATATAAAGTATAGGGGGGCAATCAGATAAGGAGAATTCTGGGAGAGAAAAGCTAGCACAGGAGATGTCAGCCTGACATAGAAGAAGCAAATTAGAATACTACAATTAGAAAAGGCACCAAGCCGTATGGCTAAGCATAGATAGGATTATTAGGATAACTTAAGATGTAAGAACTAAGTAGTAACATGCCTGAACCACTGGCTCAGCATTTACTATAAATTAAGCTTCTGAATCAGTTATAAGCTGCTTCAGAACCTGAATAGGACTGAGAAAAACCAATCAGGACAAAGAAACATCTGACTATGGAGGACCGATGTCAAGCTGTGCACAGAGGAGCACAAACCGAGAAACATGGATGCCTAGGGTAAAGAGCCCTATGATGGGGCCTCAGTTTCAATTTTTTAATTCATTATATCACTTGAGGTGGTGTTTAAAAAAATGGACTTTGATAGTGCATAATGAGATTCAGAATACTAATGTAGAACTACTGCAAACATGAGGGCCTGAGTTCAAATCCTCAGTACCCCTATACATGTCAGATCAATGTGGCAGTCCATATGCAAGCCTGGTGTTCTGTGGGGTGGAGTGAGGAAATACTCAGAGTAAGCTGTTGTGCTACACTAACCAAGTCAGTAGTAGCCTAAGGATTCAAGTGAAATACCTGTCTCAATAAATAAATGGTCAATTTACTTGATAGAGAGAATGATCAATGAAGATATCTGGTGTCAATATTTTTCTTCCACAGACACATACAAGCACCTTTCTACATGCCTGTAACACACATTTAAACATGATATACACATATTCGCACATATCACACACACACACAGACACAGACACACAAAACAAATGTCAGAACTGAACAGACTCTTTAGACAATTTATTCCTGGAATCCTTTGTGATTTTTATTTCAGATCTTTGCTAGTATTTCTTCCAGAGATACCACATTGGCTCCAAATTTAATTAAGTGTTCCTTTCTATATAACTACAGTATTGTCAGTCTCAAGTCCTGCTTCATCCCAATTATCCTGATCCAGGAAGGAGAAACAGAGAGAAGCATGGCTGCAGCCAAAGGCAGATCCTGAGCGGCAGTGAGTCCTTGGGAAAATAGCACCTGGGAAGACTGTGTCAGTGGACACCTTGCTAATCAAAGGGGTCAAAAGACAGTTACATCTTAGGAAGAGTGGCTGGTTGGTTCATGTAGAGGTATTATCATTGGTTGGGGCAAGAACATGGAGAGCACTTCATTTGCATACTCAGAGGCAACAGGAGCCAGGAGAAAAAAAATTATAAGGTCATATGAAGAAAAAGGATGTCCATCCTGGGATTTTTCTGCAGTCAGATAAGCAGCAATCAGTTTCCTGTAGCCTTGGAGATTTGTGAGCTTATCAGGTACGATGTGCATCAAGGAACATCTATACTCAAGGAAACCAAACTGTTAGGGTCTGCTAGTGCCCATGCAAGGCAGGGGAGCAGGCAAACTCCTGCAGCTCTCAGGATGAGAAGATATGGGACTTTTAGGCATGCTTTGACACTTCCTTAGCTTCAAACCAGCTGCACACAGTCCAATGGTACTTAGATACCCATTCTTCTGAACTTGATTATTTTTGTCCATGAAACTTTTCATGCTGAGACTCTTGTTCCCAAGCTTTGTTTTCTTTCCTACCTGACTTGTTTCAGTTACTTTCATGGATAAGGGGAATCATGGTCTTTCTCTTACTTTTTGTAACCCACTATTAATAATAATAATAATAATAATAATAATAATAATAATAATAAAAACCAGATGCTTTCCTAGTTGTTATCAAGTCACATGCCTTCATGGATCAGGTAGGTCAAAGAACTAAGCTGATTATAAGCAATCAAAAAGATAAAAGGTGACTAAATTGGCTTTGTTTGCAGAAGCCCCAGGCTCTGCACCTACAGGTTTGTACCTATCTGACCATATGGTTTTATGGAGACTAAGTGTTTTTTTTCTATGTGCCATTATACTCCCTCAGTGCCAGATATCTTATCTGACATAATATAGCCAATAAGTACTTGTTGAAAAATTGCAAATGTAAATTATTCAAGAAACAGAAAAAAATGAATTCATAATATATATTTCCATGAGTTCTAGCTTCAAGTGGGGATCTGTCTCTCTGATTATATTTTAAGTTCTCGAGGTCAAGGGTTCTGTATCTAGTAATGATAAAGACAACTGGCTTGACATAGCATTGCTCATTATATTCTGGTTTCTTTTCTCCTGCTTGACCTCTTTGAAATTCAGCTTTGATGCTGTAAGGACCTTGCATCATTCTTGGTTTGGGGCTTGGGAGTAAGGGGCAATAGGCAGGACTTGGGTCACTGCCCTGAGATATGCTTCTCTTCTGTAACTGCATAGTAAGTTTCTTATAGATGTGCTAAAAAGATCGAATCAGTTCTATTTTATGAACCTACCACTCTAAAATTTCTCTTCCCAAGTAATCTTATTTTTACATTTCACCTTGTCAATATAGTAAAAAAAAACAATCAAGAATGCTGAACTTTTCAAAACAATCAATTCTTACAGGAAAATGTCATGAGTGAGAGGCTGACTCCTATCATTATGGAACATGAAGGAAATTGTGACCTCCTCTTGAGTTAATACTCACTCATTCAAGAAATGTATGTTATGTGCTCCCTAATAGGCTGTGCTTCCTACTTGTAATTTTACACTTGAACCTTGGCTTGAATATGGACCCCTCACTATCTCATCTTTTCTCTCAAGGACAATCTACACAGTTTACAGATAAGTGACATCCAAACTATGAACATTTTGGTGTCATAAGGATATAATTTTAAATATCGGTGGCTGGTTAGTTGGTTCATGGAAGTTTATATGCATTCTATGCTGATGTTTGGTCTGATCAGGAAATGTGTGTGGCTGCATACTTGTTTAGTTTAATCAAAAGTGAGATGTTCTTCAAATCTTTAAGGTGAGGTAAGTGTTAGTCATTAGGTAGACTAAGGTCACCTTCAGGACTCTGCTCTTGGGATTGGCCCAGTCTGTTATGATCCAGATGGATTCTGCTGAGGTATGGTTCTCAAAGTACTAAGATATATTGTGTTAGTGATATTATTTCATTTCAAAGGTAGCTCTACCTTTGCTCTAGGGGTATGCTACAGCTGAGAGAAAAATATCAACACCTTAATAACTATTATACATATTATCTGATATAAAGTATTGGAGAATATCTTAATTTTGATCAGAAGAAACATATACCCAGTTACCCACAATCCTCCAAAAGCCTAAGCATCACCATAGAATATATAGAACACTTAAAGAGCTTTCAGAATATTGGGTCAGTCTCAAGAGCAGAGAGCCCTAAAGTTGGCCTTAGTGTACCTGGTGACTACATTTCTCATCACCTTATTACTCAGGAGCATGTTAGCATAATTACAGTTAGTAGATAAACTGAATTTTAAGGATAACAGTTCAGAATCTGGGAAAGATTTCAAGAAATTTAGAGACTATGTCAATGCTCCATGTTGCCCATTCTAACCCAATTATACAAAAGACAAAAAGATTTACTTTTTATGTTTTAGAGACCTCTTCTCTTAGGAAAGTTAGAGAGACTATGCTTCGTAAGCAAGACAAAGATAGTCAGAAAAGAATTCTTTGGCACTTGTATGGTTGAAGCCTTATAAAGCTCATAATCTATTGTGGAAGACAGGCAAACACAGATGAGCAACATGTTAGGAAAAGATCTGGAGCCACAGCAATGTATTTTAGAATAAATAGACTCTTGGAGGATTTATAGAAATCCTCCAGTGGAAAGTCCCACTTAAACTGAGACTTGAAGCATGATCACCAGTTGAAGAGAAGCAGACGAGGTAAAAATAACAAAGTAAAGATAGCTGAAATATCATGCATATAAACTGAAGGTGTAAGAAAGAGAATTATTACCATGGCTCTAAATTATAAAGTAGGACCAGGGTTAAGAAGATATAAGGCTGTGGGGGATTTGTTTAGCGTGAGGAACTAGAGAGAACAAAGAAAACTGGAAAGATAAACAAGACCTCAGATCATGCAGTTTTAAAAGCCATGATACTTTCTACATGGAAGAAACTTGATCACATGACATAGCATGTTTTAAACCTAGAACGAATAGCACAGGCTTGGAAACTATTTATGCATTAATATTTGTCCCCTCATTTTGCTAGTTTTTTTCTCAGGACTTAGCTATCTGGTGAAGTTCAGACTAGTATGATGACAAGAAACAGAAAATAATCTAACCATAAAATCTAAACACATCAAGAGCCTGACTGACATCTCCTTAGCACCAATGATTCATCCTAGCTGACACCTTTCCATATTTCCAGCTCACTGAATATATGGTAGCTGTTTTAAACCATTACATTTTTGAATAGTTTGCCAACCCATAACAGAAAATTATGCCCACCAATTCTCTAAGGAATAAAAGTAAGCAAAAGTCAATACAAGAGTGTTACAAAATACCACCTACTGATAGTGAGTTCTGCATCCAGTAACAAGAGTATCTTGATCTATTCTAAAAATTATATTGAACAATTGGGCTTAACCATATATCTTCAGGTGAGAACTCTACTTTTCCTTTAAACAAAAACCTTGATTTATTAAAAGATTGTAGGGAGCCTAGATTCCAAAAGCAGCAGAGCACATCATAGTACAGATGTGAAGTACAAATGAGGGAATGTTTTGGGTTCCCACTAACTACCACAGAGAGATGCAAAGCCAGTGTCCTGAATGTGAACAGTTAGGTTATTCTTTAAGAACACAGAGCCAAGATTAGGAAACAGTGGTCAGCAGTGATGAGAGGCAGGGTACTTCACTGTAACCAAGGATGTATTTAAAAAAAAAAAAAAAAAAGCATTGTTTGGGTACCTAATCAAGATCTTTGTTCCAAGGAGTTAACCTAGGAAGAAAGACATAGACACATACCTTCCATTTGAGACTAGTTAAAGTAGGAAGTAGCTACTACTTCAGTGGATAAAGAGGAAAGGGGGAGATTGAAAGTACCAGATGTCCGAGTAAAAGGCATCTAAGAAGAAATTGATGTCAAGTCAGTGCCAGTTCCTCAGGAGCCCAGAGGATCTTGGGTGATGGGGTGCGACTCCTTACATAGGGAAAGCTCTTCATCATGAGCAATTGCAATACCAAAAAGAAGACATTAGAAATTGTACATATTTTCACCAAGAAAAAAATTATCCCAGACAATATAGAGATAGCCACTGAGTTAGTGCACTAAAAATTATTCAACTAAGGATTAAATGGTCATGAACTGGAGTCCTTGGAGTCAAGTATTTTAAGCTTCTTGTCCCAACCAAGAAAGTATGCCTAATCTAGTCCACTGGAGCCTTCCTTAGTTTCTGGCATCTCTCCTTGCAAATCAAATGTATTTCTGGTCTGATAGGCACAATTGCACTGGAAACAAAGCATCAAGATTTGATTTCCCATATAGATTTCATAAAAGGACATTTTCTCTAGAGAAGTAATAACTTTCCTTTCTGTTTCTTTCTCAGCCATATTATCCTATTAGGAAATAAATCCATGAAAACAAGGACTTTAAAGAAATCTTAACTCAAAGTGTATGTGCTCTAGACTTTCTGGAGTGACAGGCCCTAGGGCCCATTTCACTTCCTTTCCTTCCTTTCATTGTATTAGCATTGCAGTTATATAAGAAGCATATTTTGAAAATCATATCTTAATCATTGTTACATCTCTACAAGATGTTTAAAGGAAATTTGATTTGCTCCCATTTTGATGCTACAAACTGTTATTATAGAAGAATAGTATTTAACCTGTGGGTTTTAATTCCCTTTGTGATTCGATGACCTTTTAATAGGGTCACATATCAGATATCCTGCATATCAGATAGTTACATTATAATTCATAACAGTAGCAAAATTATATTTATAAAGTAGTAATGAAAATAATTTTATTGTTGGGTGTCACTACAACACGGGGAATTATATTAAAGGTTTCAGCATTAGGAAAGTTGAAAACCACAGTTAAAGAGCATTAAATTGGAATCTAAAGACAGGTCAGGTAGAGATCAAAGTCTATGTAATGGGGCTAAGTTTCTGCTCTTGGTTTTGGAGATCAGTCTCCCTTCCTATAATTGATAGCACAATTAGGGCATTTCATCTCAGGAAATAATCAGTTACACTGAATGCTGAATCAAATAGATGCAGGACTGTTTGGTTGAATATGATTTTTTTCAGCTGACTGTTGTGGCACCATGCAATGAATGAGAATGTTTCAAGGTTGAATACTCTTGAAGTCAATGTCAAGCAAACTTCCTTCCCACTATCAAGACTTTATTTAAGAATTTCCTTTTTCCTCTGGGGCATGGACTGTCTGAGTACATCAACTACTATGGGAAAAAAAGCACGATATCTTCAGGAGCATCTAGCTTAACCCGCAAGGAATTATAAGATAAGATGATTTTTTAAGTATCTTTAAACCTTTGAGTTTAAATGGTGTCTAGTCTACCTTTATATCTCTCCATTTTAAAACTACTATTACTGGCGTTTATCGAATTGGGTTCAGTATCTCTAATAATGACTGAATTGGCAGGTTTAGCATCCAGAGAAGCAGTATGCTCCATTGCTTGGAAATTTTCAGTATTGGACATTTCTTTTTAGATACCGTAGGACTCATTATTATAATGACTATTCATGGAACCCTAAATTGAGCATATTAGAAATAAAAAGGAGGTGCTTTTTGTTTGTGACTCATCATGGTTATCATGCTGAATTCAGTTCCTCAGTGAGATGATTATTATCAATGTTATTCATGAAAAAAAATCACTTCTACAAATGAAGAAAACAGGCTAAGAGAACACAATTTATATTTCATTCACATAAAATATATGATTGGGGCTGAAACAATGCCTCTAAGTTCCAAGTCTGTTCTTTTTTGGCTGTCTCAGTACAGTTGCCACAGTCTCAGAAATACTGTAATTTAACAATTTTCAGCTTCTTCCCTCATGCATGCTAAAGACTGAGTTCATAATGCATTGCCATGGCAACTGGAGAGCAAGTCACCTATGCCATTTTTTCTCTTCCTCTAAGAAAAAAGTAGTTACAATCCTCAAGAGGCTTGTATTTGAAAAATGCAAGTCTACCTTGAATATACTTATACCACAAATCCTTTGCATTTTCCAATCTCTTCCTGAGAATCTCTTATTATCTAAACTCTCCACTTTACCAGTGAGAAATCAGATGCCTAGATGGGAAAACTTAAAGTGTTTGTAGTTGTATGCTTGCTGACTGTGAAAATCTACTGGGGGAAAGTTTATCTGAAGGGCAGATAGATTAATTCAAAGTCAACTTTAAACCTGAGACTTTTCAGGTCAAATACACACTCTCTTTGGGACTTCAAAAGCAACTTGAAATGGAATCTAAAGTCTGCAGCTAAGGTGAATGATCACAGCCAGTGCAGTTCAGCACCACTCAGTGATATAAAAAGAAGTAAGATAGACTTATTCACTACTGGAGTCTAGGATCATTGCAGAAGAAAATACTGTTCACAATTTCCAAACAAGTTTTATCAAATCTATGCCTGGATAAATCATAACTAATCTATTCACTGTGTTTTAGTGAGAAATTTGAAGCTATTCCTCATTGTGGTTTTTTTATCTTTATAATATACTTGCCCCCCAAAATTCCCATGTGTTTTTGTTGTTGTTGGGATTATACTCCTACCCAGAACATATGGAAGCATTACTGTAATCTGTTTTCTAATAGAAAAGACAAAGAGTTATTTCACCCCTTCTGTGAGAGTGAAACATTTGCAAACAAGACTGTATTTGCCTCCCACAATCACCTTCCCCAGTTCAAGTTATACTTTTTGTACTTTAGATAAGAAAATTGACACAATGTACAAAAATACAGTTATAAAATAGCAATTGTATTGTTGGGGGCCACTACAACATATTGTAGTGAAAATATTAAAATTAAAAGAAGAAAAAGATAAAGCTAAGATTTGGGAAGACAGTTTCCTTAACATTTGAGAGGCTCTACTAGCATCTAGAGAAATCATTCATTCATATTTATAATGGAACTGTTTAAATAATAGGCTAATTTCTAAGACATAGTATCAGTAATTGGCACTACATGTATTTCCCAAGAACTTTAAGAGGCACAGTTATATTATTATTGTTGATGATGAGGAAACAGAGGCATAATAGTGTTAAAACCACACTCTACTTAGTCCTACGCTTAGTCAGTGATGAAATAAAGGTTCACATGCAAGCCATTCTGCTCTTAACCACTTTACTATAATTAGACTATCCAAAAAGACCTCATGAATGCCAGTTATAATATTAGGCCTAGACACTGGTCCTTAATTCATAAGATTAGGAAATACTTGTTAAATTGTTACTCCAGAAAAACTAGGTAATGAATCATGGTTCTCTTAATGGTGAATATCAACATGGACTCAGTAAGTGATTTCTGTGAATGCAAAGGTGATTTCCTTTCCCTTCCTTACCTTCTACTTATCATTTATCCAAATATCTCAAGTTCATGTCCTTCCTTATGTGGCTTCTATCCTTTGGCATTCCACTTTCTTGTCTCTTAGCTTCATGCCACAAAACCTGTTTCTAGAATAAGCAGTTCCCTGAATCTGGAGTTGAGAAGGTCGGGATGGAAGAGATGGTCAGAGCTATAATAATTCTGCTAGTGCTATTTCCTGTCAGAAGTCTCATAAACTCTTATATCCCTTCAGAACCAGATTAACTAGCCATCAGCAATTATATTTCTCCTAATTCCTTCAAACAGTTTCAGCTTCTCTTTGGTGTCATCAAGATTTCTTTGCACTCATATGTAACCTAGGTTTCTCTGCACTCATATATTCCTTTGCATACAAATTTTATGCTTGTCTCTGCTATCAGAGTGCCAGCTTTCAAAGGGAAGAGGCAATTATTATGTAGTTTCTTATATTATCTGGCACATAATAAAACTAACTATTGAATGAAGAACTGAATGAATGATCGTAACATTGGACATTATCAAGTTAACAGAGTATTTACTTAAAATACAAACTAGCATCAAGACATATCAGTTTGTTATTAGTTGAGCAGTTTTAACTAACCCAATGAATTATAACCCCTCTAGGTATTGAATCACAATTGAGTATCCAAATTTGTTAATCTGAAACTATAGAAAACAGTACATTGGTTTGCCACAGTCACCCCCTTTTGGCTGGTCACTCCTCTATAAACATAAAGGGTATCTTCCCAGAGGGAGAACAGAATCTTAACTGTCATGTGTAATAGCCTTAAACTGCCATTCTTAGATGCTTTGAGAGGAGAATATTGCTTTCAGTAAATAGATTTGGAATCAATAAGCATTTCTTGAACATCAGGAGTATGTGCAGAGTCCTCATATATATTCTCTGATTGATATTAATATGATATGATTTCATTTCATTTGACATGATTTTTTTTTCATCAAGCCTGTAAGATATGGCCAATTATTTTCACTTTTGAGGTGAGAAATGTGAATCTTAAAACAGTTTAGAGACTTACTTGAAGCTCTAAAAACAGTGATTGTCATGCTGTAATAGTAGTATTCTTACTCCAAGCACACTTTTATACCATTGCAGAACAAAGTAGGGCAAGAAGACTTTGTCAATTCATCTTGCTTAAGATGTGGCAGTCTGTCTGCCATCAGGGTGTATTCTCATATTTAAAAGATTCATTTTACTTATGTATATGCATGTTTATCTGTATGGGAGAATGTGTAAAAGAGGGCAATTGCCTATGGAGGCTTAAGAGGAAAATAGATCCCCTGGAGTGTCCTAACATGAGTATTGTCTTCTGCAAAAACAGAACATGTTTTTATCTACTGACCGATTTTTACAGTCCCTGAGATGTAACCTTTATCAAAATCAAGATGGATTCATCTCGAAGATAACACATGAAGCTAAGAGTTTATATAACTGACACCCTCCTATTCTACTTAAGCTTCTTGTCTGAGAGTTGGGGTTTTATCCCTACAACTATTAAAAAATCATTATTTTTCCTCTCTTATTTATATTTTACAAAGGAAAGCCAACTTTTCCCTCCATCCTCAGGAAGGAGATTTACTAAGAACACTCCACTGTTCCTTCTAGGGAGGCATAGACTCAGTGTTGGCATAAGAAAGTGGAAGCCTTTGGACCTCTTCCTTTGGTCTTTTCTGTTTGTCTACGCTTTACATTTACCAAGGCACATTCTGCTCTGTAAATCAAGAGAACCACACTGGCAGAAGTTGAGGCTAATTCAAAGGAAAGAAGAGACTAGTAAGTCCATTTCTACTCGCTTTGCATTTGGCCTTTTGTCCTTAATTTCTTTGACCACAGCCTGGATAGGCTGAAACTCTGCTGACTGGTTCCTGTAATCATCTTCTTCTGTGTTTAACTTCAGTTGTGTCAGTAGCTATCCAGTCTTTTCCACACCCACTAACTCAGCAGCATTTGGTGATAATAACCATGTCCTTGCATCTTGAAGATTCTACCTTCTCTTGTCACCCTTTCCTGGTCATTCCTCCCTTAGTAAGATTGATGTTATCTACATTCCCTTTCTTGTCTCAAATATTATACTTCTGGCAGCATAGCTCATTTTTAAAATTTATTTACTTGTTTATCTATTTATTTATCTATCTATATATTTATTTATTTATTTATTTATTTATTTATTTATTTATTTATTTATTTATTTGCTCATCTATGTTATCTTTGAACAATCACATCAGCTCTGGCTAGACAACATTATTCTGACTATCCCCGTGAACACTATTTTAAACAAAGTTCCCTACTTAAAAAAAAAATACCTCTCTGTCAACTCATTTCTACTGAACCACTTAATGGCACTCTAACTCTAATCTTATGAGACTAGTGAGAATTCAGTTACCTACATGATGAAGTTTGCCTTAAAATACATCTATGTTGGCTCTATTCTCATCTCTATTAATCTACCTTCATTCAAAACCTCATTATTTTTCATGCAAATTATTTATTTTTTATGCCCAAGTTCCCTTCTAATAGATTATCTTGAGATCTAAGATTAAAAAAGAAATAACAGTTGACACTGTGTTTAAGGCCTTTGGTGGCTCTCTAAGATCTATAGCATAAAGCAAATGTTTTAAGTCCTAATCACATTTCCCCTTAATAATCTCATTATTTACCCTCCAGTAAAACAAATATTTTTAAAACTTTCTATGTGTATATGCTGCTTCATTTAGTACTTTACTAAAAATGGTCTTTCCATATTGATAACTCAGGCTACTGGCCATTACTTACAGATGGAATTATTAGAGTGCCTTGTTATGCTAGGTTTGATTATATCCACCCCCCAATGGCAAAGACTTTCCCATTCATGCATTTGTCACAGTATAATGATTTCAGTGCCTCGCCTAGTTCCTGAAGTTTACAGAGACAATTCTATTAGCCTTTATATTCCCAGATCCCACCACAGGGCCTGCTGAGTAGGGATATAGAATAGAATTAACTTTGAGCAATGCAGTGGAGTATGTAAAGCCCAAGAGAAACCTTGAGTATAAGACACTAACTACAAACTCATGCTCTGGATAAGCCTTGTTGTGCTAATGCTCTTTTGTTCTTCAGTTCTTTTCAGGGAGAACAAAGTAGAGCTGTTGAAAAAGAATAAGGAAGGGTACTGAAAAGAATCAGGTGGCTGGTTGGGTCCAGTATGCTAAACTGACTCAATCTTCTCTAAGCATTTGACCAATGCCCTTAGAATAGATGATGCCCCAGACTTTCACTGATTTTGTGTCTGTGTCCACTCCATGGACCTGTATCTGTGCAACACTTCAACCTCAGCTCTAGAAGCCTTCCCTGCAGGCCTGTGGAGAGAAGGCTGTGATTTTAGCTCTCAGCTACCAGCACTCAGTCCATATTGCTTGTACTATAACTTGACTTTATAATAGTCTGTCATTTCTCTTGTGTTTGCATATAATTCTATGAATTGAAAAAATATTTTCACATTTTCATTTCCTATAATCTCTAAGAAGTTCTGTGGTTTAGTATATCATAGTATATCATAAAACCCATGTCTCTTTATCTAGCAATGTCCAGACCTGAATTCATTTTTTTTTTTTTTTGCTTCAACCAGTATGTTTAGTCTTCACTGTGAGAAGGGACTTAAAAAGATCCTAGTCATTAATTGCCTATCACTTTTTACCTATGAGTGGGACCTTGTGATATTTTCCTCATCCATGTTGGCAGGTCAATTGGTGTTATTATTTTTCAGAACTTGTTTAGGTAATTATATTGTTGTGAGATTATGGGCTGCAGCTCCCCTATCATACACAGAAGACACACTTTACAGCAGACACCACAGACTTCTGGCTTTTACAATTTTCCCATTCCTTCTTGCATAATCTCCCCTTAGCCTTTGGTGTAGAAGTTGAATTGTTGATGCATCAACTGGTTCTGGGGACCCATGGTTAGTGGTTTTCTGCATTTTGACCAGTAATGTCTTTTTGTAGTGATATGTATCTGCTTCAAAAAAAAAAAAAAAAACTTTTCTGATGAGGAGTGGGAACTACAATTATCTGTGTATATAATGATACATGTTTGGAATGTGGTAGAATATTATGCTGGTTTAGGGAATTTGTAGTAGTAGGTTCTCCTCTAGTGTCCTTGGCATCACTAACCATGGGAGTGGGCTAAGTTTATCATGTCAAGCATGCATTCCTTCCTATTGTGTGACCAAAATGAGAATTAGTTTGCTTCAGGGGTTGAGCTCCCTGATAGGTGATTCAATCCCAGGCATTCAGCCCTAAATACATAGGCCTAAGAACGACACTAAATGAACTTATAAAGTGGTATTTATAAATTTATATAACAATAAGAAACCACAAATTTGAGGGAGAAAGACACTGGAGGGATTGAGGAGGACATGATATAAATATAATACATATGAAAGTCTCAAAAAAGGACCCCATTCTCATCTTTCAGCTATGTATGGATACTTGTGAATAATAACCATCAACAAATAATACTCTTATGTTAAGTTCTATGGTTCTGCATTTTTATAAAAAAATTGCAAAATAATTTCTAGGTAGTTATTTCTTGTCCCAGAAACATATATAGCCTTTTAAAAAGCACTCAATGTGCCTTCTTTTGCTGAGTATCCCTTGTAAGAATATCCTGTCTTTGCCAAAATGATGTCTTTATTCCAAAAGACTTCTAGCCCAGGTTGGACCAATCAGAATCCTTCATAGATATTTCTGGTGAAATGTTTAAAAACATTTTCATTGGAAATAAACTATTATTTTTGCTTCTGTGAGGTAATTTAATTATTTTTTTCTTTCTCATATAAAGATTGTACATGAGACAGAGTAGGAGAATTGCAACTCATCAACCTCAAAATATGGCCTCTAACTTTTATATTGAATCAGGAACAAAACAAGGATACCCACTCTCCTTCCTGTTCAATGTATTTCTTGAAGTTCTGGATGAAGAAATAAGACAAGTAGAAGAGGCAAAGGCTACAAACATAGGAAAGACAGGAAAGGAAAGACAGGAAAGGAAGAAGTCAAAGTATCTTTATATTCATACTATGTGATTATATAGATAAAATACCCTGATGACTACACTAGAAAGCACTCAAAGTCAATAAGCACATTCATTGAAGTAGGAGGATACAAAATTAACACACAGAAATCTGCAGTCTTCCCATATATAAATGAAAAACTCACTGAGAAAGAAATCGGGAAGGCAATCCTATTCACAATGACTTTACAAAATCTTGGAGTAAATCTAAGCAAAGAAGTGAAAAGCTTATACAATAAGACCTTTAAGACACTGAAAAAAGAAAATGAAAGAATATACTAGAAGATTAAAAGACCATGTTCATGGATAATAAGATTAATACTAAGAAAATGGCCATAAAACCAAGAGCCATCTATATGTTCTATGTACTTTCCATTAAAATTTAATCACAAATTCTTGTAGAAATTAAAAATAAACTGTTGTGGGATTCAGGTGTCAACTGATAAGGTCAAAAGACACTTATGCAGGGTCCCAGGCCCCTGAAGGGGGAATGGAAACCCCATTTAAAAGGGGCTTCTGGAACACGAGACGCTCCGATCCTGTCTCCCCAACAGCCAGGAAGCAGAAAGCATAAAGGATAGAGGATAACAAACAGATGCCTGGAACAATAAAAAAAAATTCTTCTGGAGATATTCACAATTTCTGCTTTTGAGGTATTCTTCAGAGCTATAGTAATAAAAAGAGCAGAATACTTGTATAAATGCAGACACATTGGGACAGAACAAAGTTTTAGATGCCAAGTCTTTTTGCCAATAAATTATTTTTCTTTAGATTAGTTTGGATTCTATTAAATTTCTCCAAGTTATTTTAACTTAAGCCTAATAGATAAGTCATTTAAATTTTATTAATCTTTAAATGTTTTATAATTTTAAAGCCAAAAATGTTTGTTACTTCTGAATAAAAACACAAATATATTAGTGGAGACTAAAATAAGCTCATGAACTGCACACTTTACTGGTGCTTTATGCATAACCTTTGTTGACTCACAGAGGAGACCTTGAAAGTGAGTGAATTTCCTCTAGAAACTCCATCTTTCTTGGCAGGCACTCAACATTGATCCTTTCCTCCAGCTTGTCCTTTATAAAGCTTTTTCAGCTTTGTTCATAATTCAGTGATGCCCCTATAAAGGACTCTTAACAGAGACTAGCAGTCTTTGTTTATATCTGGTCCTTCCTGGAATTCAATAACCCATTGATTAGAGTCCTTCTTTAGGAACAAGTATGTTAATATTTCCTCTGTATATCTGCTATTTGTGCATCTGTGTTTCTCATATACCTCTGTGCTGTCTAGGTTTTATGTCAACTTAGCACAAGGTAGAGTCACCTGGAATGAGGAATCTTAATAGAGGAGAAACCTTCATAGGATTGGTCTATAGGAAAGTCTGTGGGGAATTTTCTTGATGGATGATGGATGATCTAGGGCCTGGTACCTTGTATTGGTAGTACTATCCCTGGGCATGTATCTTGGGGTATACAAAAGGCAGTTTGAGAAAGCCATGGGGAACTAACCAATAGATAGTGATCCTTCATGACCTCTACTTTAGTTCCCGACTCCAAGAGTTACTGTCCTGACTGCCCATCTTTATGACTGAAACATGAAAGCTGAAGTAAACTCTTTCACCCTCAAGTTGCTGTTGGTCATGATGTTTACTTTTATCAATAGAAACCTCATCAAGCTGGAGGTGCCACTGATTTAGAGGCAATTTGTTTCAAGGAAGTCTATGGGATTACAAAAGTAAGTCTTAAAGTATGTTAGACATGTCCATTTCTAACTAAAGTTCAAGGATATCCATGTGTAACGTTCCTGGGCAAAATTATTTTGAAAAAAAACATTAAAATTTTAAAATATGGAATTGGGACTTTCCATAAAAGTCTTTGTTTTATGTAAATGTCTTGAAATATTGCATCTTTCCTCCCATTGTATTAAGGAGGAGACGGTCTTTCAAAGCAGGCCTCTGAAATAGGGCCATTTTTATTGTTTTAGCCTCAAAATCACTTGTCAAAATTTGCAGTTGATCTTGGACCTCATTCATGGTTCTTCTTTGCAATAGAGCTAGCTGTCTGTCACTCTGCCACTCAGAAGCCAATATCATCTGCTAGTTTCTCAACTCATCTTTTGATTTGACATCTTTTGGAATAGAGTTAATATATTCTTATATACTGTAACTAAAAGAGCTGAGTAGGAACCAGTGGCCATGGATTGGCTTTGTAGTTACTCTAGACTTGGCTAGGGGGAAGCTCTGAGGTTTCTTCCCTGCTATGACTGAATTATGGGTTGGTGCCTCTATAATGGGATTATGTTACATTGTAAATAATTGTCCCACCTACTAGTTTATTAAAAATGCTGATTAGCCAAAGGCAGACAAGAAGTATGGGTAGGGCTACCAGACTAAGAAAACTCTGGGGACAAAAAGAACAGAGCAGAGATGCCACAGAGATACCAGGGAAGCCAGAAGATGCAGAGGACAGCTATGCTGCTCTGAGAAAAGGTACCAAGCCACATGGCTGAACAGGATAAGAATCATGGGTTAGTTTAAGAGCAAGAGTTAGCTAGCAATATGCGAGAGCCATAGGCTGATTAGCATAAAATTAATACAAGTGTCTGTTTGTTTCTGTGGGACTACAGGCCTGCAGGTCCAAACCTTGAGGCTATGCCAGAAAGTCTGAGCCAGAAACATAATACAACATGCCGGAGTTCTGAGTTCCTCCTGTGGCCTCATTTGCCATTTCTCCTCCCCAGTGTCAGTTCCAGCACCTAGTATTTGTCACTGTTCCATGGAAGCTTACTCATAGTTTTAACTACCAAAGCCTATATCTACTTTCTCAGGAGAAAAACAAATCCTTAATGTTGAACAGGAGAACATTCATGACAATGTGTATGAAAATATTTCTGTCCTTGTATCTATTACACAATGCTATTATGGGTTTACATCCAAAACTTTCTATGATGGTGGATCTTTCCATTTCTTTTGTTTTGAAACAAAGTCGTACATCATAGCCCAAGATGATCTTGAACTCACAGCAATCTTCTTTCCTTAGCCTCCCAGGGTGCAGAAATTACAGGTTTGAGCCATTGTTTTAAGCATATTCTTTTTCATATACAATGATACTTGTACTCATGGAACTCAACAGCAGGCTCATTTATTTACTCTGTGTCATGTCCTGTGCAAAACAACAGAGATATAAATGTAAAGGCTATGCATCCCATTATGGTGCTAAGAGGGCCATGGGAGTTCAGTAGGTCTTTTTTGTCAATGGGGATTGGTGGTGATACACTAGAAATGCTCAGACAAGAGCTGTGTCTTGAAGATGGAAGAAGAGTTGGTTGACAAATAAAGTTGACAGAACTTTAGGGAAAAAGCAGCTATGTCACCTCAGACTTTGAGGGAGTTTGGAAAAAAATTCTGATCATGCAGTGAAGACTAGGAACAGATAAAGTTTGAGTCTTTGTAGAAGAAAGCTAGGAGAAAATGGAAGGGTTCCTGAGACTGTTTTTGTCCCAGCAAACAGCCTAGAATTCTCTCCCCTCACCTTCATCTCTAATTATGTCTGTTGAATTAGCCCCAAATAAATCTTTCCATATCATCACAGCCACTTCTTTTATTCATGTTCCTGTTCTTTTCTTACTTGAGCCTCCTGCTTGAATGTTAACTTTTACTTACTGATCAGATGTAGATATGGCCTAAACGTTCTTTTATAAAGGCCTTTAGAGTGAGTTCTTAGCAACTCTTATGCAAGGGGTGAATATGTAGTCAGACATAAAAAATAAAACAAAATGCTGCATTTATCTTGAACCTAACCTTATACTCCAACTACTTAGAACCCACTGACAGAAGATGCTATTACGATGAGCACATTATTATTCTATATCTTACTACTATTACTTCTGTTTCTCTCTCCTTTGAAAACAGCACTGTCTGACAGTCTCAGACTGTTCAATATCACTCATAAAAAAGCATTTTCTGATTGGCTTACAAAAATCAATTCATTGCTTCTATGTTACCACTCTAACTTGTGTGCAATGTATACATGTAAGACAATTTTACATAATGAAAGTTTTTAGATTTTTTTTATAGGACTACCAATTATATTATATGGTGAATTCTGCTGGAAAGGAAGTATTGATCTCAAAGGAAGTATTTTAATGAAATAAGTAAGCATTTATATTAGTTAAGAGAAATAGACTAAGAAACTTAAATGAATACAGAAAATATTTACAGATAGTTGGAAGATCAGAAAAGAAAAAAGAAAAACTCTGTTTCCAATCTTAGTGAGATTAATTGTATACATTTATAGAATTTTATTAATGTAGCAGATGATAAAGCTATAGTAAATCTTAAAGTGAGTCTTATTTCATAATAATGATATTGAAATAAAGAGCCAATGCATATGTTAATTAACAAATAATATGTGAGATTAGGGACCAGAGTTCTGTCAAGCCCTACTTCGGAAGCAGATCTAAGGTGTTGCCCAGCACAAATTTGGGGACAAAAAAGCTAAGAATAAAAATTGTCAGAGGCACAACATGAAAAGCAGGTTATATAAGACCCATGCATACAGGATCTTCATATATGTACAAATCACTGAGTCTAGTCATAACTAATACCCATGGATAAATGTTTTGGGGGAGATCTTTATACTACAAAGATATTATGTAGCAGTATTTCTGCATTGTAGGCACATTGGGAAGGTAGAGTCCCCTCCTCAGTAGATCTTGTGACATATCCAGACTGGAGCTATTGCAAAGGCTTAGTACTTTATTTCTCCTCAGTCTTTCTGTTTCTAGCCAATAGTAACTAGGGCTTTTTACAAAAGAGACAGAGACTAAGAAAAATATCTTCATATATTCCTGACTTAGTTAACAGCCTTGTTCAGAATAAAAACTCAGTAAAAGACAAAAACTGTGATTGAATAAATGATAGCAAAGTCAAGAACATAAATGCATGAAGTAGATGTCTTAAGGCCTAACTAGAATACTTAGTTTTTACAGAACTCTGCAAATTGTAAAGGAAAGAATGGAATATTTTACACTTGCTTGCCTGTGTCCCACTACGGAGTCTTAGCCCAAATCTCTGTAGGATACAATCGTAGTCTTTGCCCTGACACCTGTTTTGTAGATGAGAAAATGAATTTTCAGAGGCTGTGTCATTTGTTCACATCCAGGAAAACAGCAGAGGCAGTGTCAGCACTATGTATCACAGTAATACAACCAGAAAGTGTGATACATGTTCAGAGATGAGACAACATGATCCCAAACAAAAATCAATATAGAGCTCTCATTCTGATTTGATTCTCTCTTGCCTACAACTTAGAGAACACTAGAAACCAATCCATGTTCATTTGAGTAGAAATGAGATTGTTCTTCTGTGATGTACCAACATACAAAATGTAGAAAAAAAATGGTTAGCATGATTTTAAGCTGTAGTACTCTTAATGGGTTAGAGGGAAGATCTGGAATATGAAACTCTATGCTCAAATAGTATACTTGATACTTCCCCATCCAGTGATGGGTTACTTCAGTTCACTGAGCTGATGTGTATATAGGTAATCAAGAACATTAAAAATATCTATCTCACAGTTTAACATACAGATGCAAATCTGAAAAAAATACATAGAACATAGTAACATGTATAATAATGTAGTTATCTAAACCAAACATTTTGCATGTCTTATACTCAAGTCTCTTGTTGATATACAGTGCAGGTGAATGAAAGAAATGGTTATAAAGTGTTCATGAGGCCAATATTCAGAGCTAAAAATTGTAGACTCCATCACAAAGGAATATAAAAGAAATGGAAAGCCAGACATTGTACTAGATGGCTGCAATTAGAACATTTAGAAAATTGAGACAGAGAATTATAAGTTTAAGGTAAGCCTGGGCTATCTAGTGAAATCCTGGTAGCAAACAAAGAATCAAAACAAGTCCTGAACCTTGAGAGAAACATTCCAAAGTTACCTGAGAGATTGCTCCAGTATGGTGCATTTCTCTGCCCTTCTTTGTATTTTCTAAACCTGCTGTGATATGAGAAACATTTTATAATTGGAAAGTTTCTTAAGTAGTCATCTTTCTTTCACTATGTGCTTGTATTACCCAAAGTTTTTGTTCTGTTAAGCTGAAATAAGTGGAAAGTTTGAAAATTATTTGCAAGCACAATGGCAATTGAAGTGTCAGCAAATTTGCTTAGCAAGCAGTTCACTGACTTTTGCAGGCCTGTGGGGACACCTCTAAGTGAGATGGAGAAGGATGATGGTTGGGTCCCAAATGTCAGGACAGTACTTTTCAAGGAGCCCAGAAGGCTGAAGTTTGGTAATGCAAATTTATCTTTGTACTCAATGCCTTGTGATTTAACTGAAATATTCCAAGGCTCTGATGGTGACTGGCTGGGAGCCACATGGCTGAATCTGAGGATGCCAAACTTTTTGAGCAGGAGCAGTCCTGTTCCATCAGCACCAATGACTAGAGCAGCCATTAAAATGGCAGACATTAGCTTAAGTATAGTAGTTAGTTAACTGAAAGTTTGACATAGAGCCCTCTGTATCACAGCATGCTGTCTAGAAGCTCAGCCAGAACAATGAGATACTTTCAGGCACATTGTACTTATACTTAGTGGAAATTAACACACAGCCAAAAGTTGAGGGATGAGGGCTGTCCCTCTTGGCTTTGGAGACCTAGTTTATCTCAGAGTAAATCCTAAATGGTTACTGCAAGAGTTTTGATTGGTTACATAGAGAAAGCTTGCTGGAGGTAAGTAAGTCCAGATTCGAATTGAAAATCTAGAAGCAGAGATCCAGGGAAATGATTAAGAAGGCCTTCTGAGGTCACATAGCTCAGTCAGAGATTCAGAATGAGAAACATTTGAGGAACCTTAAGTAGTCAGATATGTCAGGGTAAAGCATAGTGAGAAAAGAGTTGAGAAGTGCAAGGAAATGAAAACTAGTTAGGAAGGGATAAAGGATTAAGATAAGTACGAATGGAATCATAAGATGAAATGGTATACATAGGATGAAATGTTCTTTATAGTATTGAAAAATATTTGCCCCATAATGTTAGCCATGAAATAGCATAGAAAGTTCCACACATAGTCAGTCAGCAGGAGGTATCACTAGGTATTATATATGAATAAGTCACTAAGCAAAGTGATTAACGCATATTTAAGTGTGCAGCTGAGCATACCAAATGTCACATAGATCTAAAAATAATTTTTTTAAAAAAATGAAGAGTAAAGGAGTAATATAGTTAATGACAAAAGGGCAAGGTCTCTGAAAAAAAGGAGTACAGATACTAATAGGAGGGCAAGATCTTTGACAGAAGGCAAAAGTCTCTGCCAGAAGCAGATGCAGGGCAGCAAAAATTTCATTGACTACACAGACATCCATCTAGGACATAATTAATTCACACTTCCACTCAGTACTCTGCTCATTGTTCTGTTCATTTGTTCATTGAAAATAAGTGTCCACTTGACACCTAGTCATATCCTATGTGCACAAGAAAGGAAAAAACAAAAAAAATTAAAATATAAATATTAATTACAACACAATTATGCTATATGTAACAAGAATATAGTGTTTTGGAAACAACCCCTATTTCCCCCCAAATCAGTAAATATATAATTAATTCAAAGAAAAATACAATAATAATATAACATGGTTATTATCTGAAACAAAGAAACAGAACTCAGATCCTCTTTCAGCATGTGATGGAGGTGAAGAGATAATCTTGTACTCTAGAGACCAAGAGGAAATGGGGGTTGAGAAGAATTTTATGGTGAACTGAGGTTTTGATCTGCTCTAAATGATGAACTGAAGTTTAGCAAAGACCAAAACATCCCAGGGAAGATAAAGGCCAGAGAGCTTGAATTTGGAAGATGAGGCATAAAGACCGGGCAGCAAAGGGAGGAGAGAGGAGAATAAGGAGAGAAAGAAGAAAATAAGATGGGCAAATTAGAGAGTGGAAAGAGTTCTTTCTGTAAGCTGACTAGTGCTCCCAGGCTGTTTTGATCATATAGTCTATTAGTTGCTAATTTGGGTGTAGACAGCCAATATACTGCTCATTGTTTTACAAAGGATTGCTGAGCATTTGTTGTATACCACGTTGTTCCTCACACATGTAGACCAAATTAGATCTTCCCACATATTATGTAATCTTTTATATTTTACTACATTTTTCTTATATGTTCATACATTCTATGTAAAGCATTCATGTTTAGGGGTACATCCCAGCTTTGCACCAAAGTTCTGGCAGTGAGAGCTTAAGACAGACGGGTATGTTGTATTTGCAGTCAGCAAGCAGAGAGTGTAAATGCTTGTGTTCAACTAACTTTCTCCTTTTTATACAATTCAGGACGTAAGCCTAGGGAATGACATCACTCAATTTTAACATAGTTCTTCCTACTACAGTTAATCTAATCAAGATAATCTCTAAAGTGCATGCCCAGAAATTTTTCTCTTAGGTTAAAAATCAATACTAAGCACCCCAGGTGTGTAGAAATTTTAACAATGTTAATTCTTCCCAGCCTATACATATCAATATTTTCCTACTTACTTGTATCTTCTTTAGTTTAATATTATGCTTCATAGTTTTTAGTGTATGTTTCCTTTATATCAGCTGAATTTACTCCTGAGTATTTTTTATATTATTATTATTATTGTACACACTTTTATTTTCTTAATTTTTTGGATAATGTTATACTATATAAAAATTCTACCAACTTTTATATTGATTTTTAACCTGTAACTTTGCTAAATTAATTGGTTCTAAAGGTTTTCAGTGGCATGAGGAATGTGCTGGATGGTTTTATGTCAGCTTGACACAAACTATAATCATCTAAGAGGAAACTTCAACTGAGAAACAACTATGCTCATAACAGTATCATTTGTAATAGCAAGAACTGGGAACAACTCAGTGACCCTCAACTAAAAAATAAATAAAGGAAATGTAGTACATTTACACAATGGAGTATTACTCAGTGGTAATATGAAACTTGCGGACAACTGAATGGAACTAGAAAAAATTCATCCTGAGTGAATTAACCCAGACCTAGAAAGACAACTATGATATGTATGTACTCACTCATTAGTTGATATCAGGTGTAAACTAAAGGGTAACCAGGCTACGATCCACAGCAGAGGAGCTAGGTAACAAGGAAAGCCCAAAGAAAGAGGAATGCATGGATTTGCCTGGGAAAGGGAAATAGAAGAGATCTCTTGGGTAAACTGGTAACTCAGGAGGGGCATATTCTACATTAAAAACTATAGGTTCCCTTCCCTGCCTCCCACTCATCCCCCAGCTCCCCCCCATCCCATTCCCATGCACTCCTCAGAGATTATAAGTCCTCCCATAGGATGTCAACAAACTCTGACATATCAAGTTGAGGGAGGACCAAGCTCCTCCTCCCTGTATCTACAACTGGACAAGGAATGGGCTCCAAAAAGCCAGTTCATGCACAAAGGATAAATCCTTGTCTCACCGACAGAGGCCTCACAAACTACCCAAACCACACAACTGACTTTCATATTCAAAGAGCCTAAGAGAGCCTAGTTCAGTTCTGTGTAGCTTCCCCAACTGTTAGTCCAGAGCCAGTGAGCTCCCGTTAGTTTTGGTCAGTTGTCTCTGTGGGTTTCTCCATTATGAACTTGACCCATTTTCTTATATAATCCCCTTCCTTTCCTTTCACTAGACTGGGAACTTGGCCTAGTGCTTAGCTGTGGCTCTCTGCATCAGCTTCCATCCATTGCTGGATAAGGGTTCTATAATGACAATTAGGGTGGTCATCAATTTGATTACAGGGGAATGCCAGTTCAGAAACCTCTTTACTATTGCTTGGAGTCTTAGCTGGGGTCATGTTTGTGGATTCCTGGGAATTTCCCTAGAACAAGGTTTCTCCTTAACCCTTAAATTTGCTTAAGTACAAGTACTTGCACAAAGCTGTTCTAATCTTACTTATGTTCATTTAGCTTATGAAGAAACATTTCTAGAATGTTTACTCCATTGTGGACACTAACAGAAGCTTGGAAGTAGATGATTAAGCTAGACACATCTCTACTCTCAAGGAATTAAAATCTGGGCTATGGAGGCTTCTTCAAGGAGGAGCTGTTAACCAAATCTTTCCAGATAAGCAAATCAGAAAAGTTCCTATGTAGTTACATAATAAAATGTCAGTTGGGTCATTTCATGCCTCTTCCCATAGTCTGTGACAAGAAAGAATAGTAGACAGTTCACAACAGACCATGAACCCTTCTGACTGAAGTGAGGATAGCTAAAAGGAAAACGTAATTTTAGGAAAATGGCAGTAGGGAAGCTCTGATTGTCATTTGTATGATGCTCTGACAAGAAGTTAACTGTAAATGAAGAAGCAGGTCTGGATATTTGCCAAGATTACAGCAGCTCCTGAAACAGCACCCTGTGAAATTCACATTACTTCTTCTCTTGCTATAGTTGTCAATATAGCACTAGCTGTTGCTGCTGACTTACTTTCAGCTTCCATTTGGAAGACAGAGAAAAGAAAAGCATATAAGTCTTGAAAGGTATTGACTAAACCACACACACTCAGAAACATACACTGTATTTGTCATTAAAGATACATCTGGAAAGCAGTATGTATTTTTAAGCAAAATGATATGACAAAAAACAGCAGTGCACACATATGTCTTTTCCTAGGGCATGCTAACAACCCTGTTAAGTATGTGTATATATAAGTGAATAAATTGTGGATAATGGGAGCCATGTTATTGTTGTCAAAAGAAGTTACAGATAAATGAAGGAAGAAAGCTAGACTGAAACCAGTGGTTCTGGATTAGAACTGGACTTAATAGTATGAATTCATGGTTTAAATCACAAAGAGATATAGAAATAAGATACATGCTTCCATGTGTTTTTTTATCTTGACCACTGATGTAACTTAAAAATACTAGCACTCAAATGCCAGCGAGCATGCTTTATACTCAAGTTTTGTTTTCCAAATCCAAATACCATTCCCTTCACAAAAAAAGTAGTACTACTAGAGGAAATTACTAATTCTAGGACCAGAACCAAAATAGTACAAGATGAGCTTGTTATGTCCTACTTGAGATGTTAGAACAAAAGAATACATTTAAAAAGGAATGGGTGTATTGAGGGGACTTTGGAATTAACTGATAGGATTTCCCAGGGCCAGGTCTAGGACAATTTTAGCAATAAAATAAAGGAAAATAATATTGGATCATATCCTAAAAGCTAACAATAATGTCCCAGAGTCCACGGAGTTGCAAATAAACATTAATATTTGAATAAATAAAGAGGAACAAAGAAGAGATCCTTCCTACTAATTCAATCAATAACAAAATAAAGAAAACATAATACATTTAGGCAAAACTGTAGTGATAATTACTATAAGCAGGATGTATTCATGATTGCTAAAAACAGTGAAACATTGAAAAGAGTCACTATATTTTCAGATTCATACACTTACTGATGTGGGAATGCCTTTCTGTATGCTTTGAATCTCAATCTTTAAATAAAGGAGCTATTTTGGGCTATGACAGGCACCATAGAAGAAGTAGGAGGAGGAATCAGAATAGGTAGGAAAGGAAGGGCAGAGTCAGAAGTGACTGAGCCAGAAGCCCAAAGCAGCAATATGTAAGGAATACAGGTGAGCCACGGGCCACATGGCAGACAGATTAATAGAAATGGGTTGATTTAAGATCTAAGAGCTAGCTAGCAATGTGCCTGAGCCATAGACCAAACAGCATAAAGTTAATATAAGCATCTGAGTAATTTCAGGGGGTCTGAGCTGCAGGCGACTGGGTGGCTAAGGGGTCTGGTGCAGCAGATTTGTGGGTCCAGGCCCTTGCCCGTCCGAGATCAAGAAACTGCTCTACAACTTACTGTTTTTGTTAAGATATCTACCAACTTTGGATGAAAACTGTTAACTCCATATTGGCAAAATGTCATAGATCAGACCCTAAGTTGATAGCCTAGAATAACAATACCAATAAGACATTTTGATGTCAATGATAGAATATATCAAGAAGTGTCTCTCATTTGCACTAATTTTTAGAAAGTGTAACTTCAAATTAATCACATTAAAACAGCAGACAAAGTCACACTGATAAATATTTTACAAAATAGCTGATGACTATAAAAATGTCAGTCATAATTAGTTGCTGACAGTAGTATTAAGTATGAAATATTCTCATAATATAAGCCAATAATTGTGACAATAAGTTAATTAGCTTGATTTAAGCATTTCACGGGGTTCACAAATCTTAGTTAGGGTTTTTATTGCTGAGAAGAGATACCACAATCATGGTAACTCTTATAAAGGAAAATAATTGGATGGTTTACAGTTCAGAAAGTAGTCCATTATCATCACGGCAGAGATCATGGATGGTGGCATACAGGCAGACATGGTATTGAAGCTGAGAGTTCTACATATTTAAAGGACCAGGAAGTTGACTGAGATACTGGGAGATATCCTGAACATAGGAACCCTCCAGGCCTACTCACACAGTGATACACTTCCTCCAATAAGGCCATACCCATTCCAATATAGCCACACCTCCTAATAATACCATTCCCTGTGAGATTATAGAGGTCAATCACATTCAAACTACCACACCACATATTTTGCATCACTATAAAGTCACACATATTTATCTGACAATTAAAAACTTTTAAAGTCATTAAAAGAGTGTATCATCCCTTAGAAATATGAACTCATGGTCATTGTTATAGAAGTAACTAATATATCTTGAAATACAGAAAGGAACACATATGTAATAACTATCCATTGCAAATGTCCTGTGTTATGAACTATTGTTAACAAAATATCATGAAATATAAAAATACATAAAACAATTATAATTTTCTTACATGGTGAAGAACAAAAGAAAAATCTGTGGTAGATCTAAGAACAGTAAAAAAGACAGAGACAAACAGTGTAATATGTAGCTCTGAATTGGAGTCCAGCACAGCCAAAAGTCTTCATGGGAAAGAATGAACATTAAATATTTCTTGTGAATGTCCCAATTTTGATTATTGATTACTTAGTATTATTGTAATTAGTAATCACTGGTAACTGATTTTAAAAGATTAATATTTATTAGTGGTTTATAGAGGAATAGTCACTGATACAAAAAATTGAACAGTTGTGCTGTTCCTGGAAAGCAGGACTGGTCCATATAGCTGAAGCTTAGCAAATCAAGTTTTCAACCTGAGATCACAAGAGAGAACAGGAAGAAGGGACTTCTGTATATATATACCCTGACCTAAAGCTTCCCTTCAACCACAACATAATCCTAGTGCCTCAAGGTCATAGGTGATTCCCAAAAGGCTATGCCTTAGGCCAAGGTGAGGGTACCTGCTCTTCACTGTAACTGAGTGAGTGTTAAGTAAATTGTTAACAGTATAATGTAAATACCTTTTTTCTATTTCTTGCAATGGTTCTGTAAGTCTGTTTAAGGAAATGATGATACTGAACCTGACTTAATGGTATGTTTGTATTAGAATATCACATAACATATTACAATATGTACAATTTTAATGTATTGGTTTGAAAAAAATTCATTTTGAAGTTTTAAGAAAAGATAAATAAACTCTTTAATTAGGTTGCTTCCATCATAGTACATGGAATAGAATAGTAAGTAATTTCTCATTCCTACAATCTTTAAAAAAAATTATCACTTTGTAGATTTCTGTACAATATGAGTTATTTGATGCTGATGTGAACTGATGCTCAGTGCCATGAGAATGAGAATTTTCAAAAGGAAGAGATAAATATGGGCATGAAGCAGCCAGAGTAGGGTCTGTCATGTGTGAAGGTATCATCAGAACTTAAAGAAGAACCCAGTTTAGGCATCCTGTTCTTATAGTCACTACAATTTACTCATAATATGTATATATACACATATATGGAATATATATTTCATTAAAAATGTCATCTCCATCAATGTATCCCCCTGCTCCCACTCCCTTCCCCCTCCAAATCCCTTCCAGCCAGCCCTCAGTCTCACCCCTCTCTATCCACTTATCCCTTCCCCCAAAAGGGCAAGAAGTCCCAAGGTAGGCCATCCCAGCACAGCACATCCACTCCAGGCTATAGGGGGCAGCAAGCCACTGAGGATTGTTGGGATGCTCCAATAAGTTGATAAACCAGAAAACTGGGGTAGCTATCCATGGTTCTTAGATTCTAGTGTGTGTGGGCTGTAAATGAATATGATCTTCAGGGCACCAAGGGCTGTGGAGAATAGTGTGTGTGTGTGTGTGTGTGTGTGTGTGTGTGTGTGTGTGTGTGTGTGTGTGTGTGTGTGTGTTCCTGTTTTCCTGTTTGAAAATTTATGTTTTAAGGACTGCATAATGCAGGAAGGTAGACCTGGAGTTTGTTGGCCTCTACAATCACTTAAACTTCAGGTATTCAACCTTCTTCCCAAAACAAGTTTCACAGAATATACATGCAAATACTTATACTACAGTTTTCCAGATCTTGTTTAAAAAATAGAACTTCTAAGCCTTCCCTCGTCTGACCTATTAAGTCAGAATCTAAAGGCACAAGTTGAGAAAAACAGTGTAGGGGGATTAGGTTGTTCCATTGTAAATAATTGTCTGCCCCACTGGTTTAATAAAAATAAATGCTAATTGTCCAAAGGCAGACAGGAAGTGTAGGTGGGGCTACCAGACTAAGAAAACTCTCTAGGAACAGGCAGAGCAGAATGCCTGAGAGAAGCCAGAAGAAACAGAGGACAACTATGCTGCTCTGAGAAAAAGTATCAAGCCCCATGGCTGAACAGAATAAGAGTCATGGGTTAGATTAAGGGTTCAGAGTTAGCAAGTTATATGCCTGGGCCTTAGGCCAATCAGCCTAAAACTATTGTAAACATCTGTGTGTCTCTGTGAGTCTGTGGGTCTGCAGGCCTAAACATTGAGGCTAGGCCCAAAAGTCCGAGACAGAAACCTCTTACTACTGAGAGGAAGACTGTAGTATGAGGTTTCTGGCCCGGACTTTTGGGCCTAACCTTAAGGTCTAGGCCCACAGACCAGCAGATGCGAAGACCCGCAGATCCGCAGTCCCGCAGTCCCACAGAGACACACAGATGCTTTCAATAGTTTTTGGCTGATCAGCCTCAGGCCCAGGCATATAACTTGCTAACTCTGTACCCTTAAGCTAACCCATGATTCTTGTTCAGCCATGTGACTGGGTACCTTTTTTTAGAGCAGCATAGTTGTCCTCTGCTTCTTCTGGCTTCTCTCTAGCATTCTCTCTGGCATTCTGTTCTCAAGAGTTTTCTTAGTCTGGTAGCCCTGCCCACACTACCTGCCTGCCTTTGGCCAATCAGCGCTTTTTATTAAACCAGTGGGTGGGACAATTATTTACCATGAAACCACACAATGCCCTACAGAAGACTGTAAAAAGATATGTCTTTTAAAAATTCTTTCAGTGATGCATACTCATCCTAAAGTTTAAATGTAATTTCATGTCCAGTCTAAAGTGGAGTTGATTGTAATAATTGAGAGCACAGGAAGAAAATTTCAAGAACTATTGTTTGCATTTATCTAGATCTTTCTTTAAAGTTTTCCCCTTTCCAGCATGCAGTAAATTTATTTAGCTTCACTACATGAATATATATTAGACTGAACTAATAAATGTAAGTTTTAAATAAAGCTACATGTATTTTCTTCTCATTCAAGAAATACCACCCAAGTGCTCAGTATGCTGCAGGCACTATTCTATTAACACTATCGATTTGCTCTCATAATGCTTTGAGTTTTGTCATATGATGTCATAAAAGAGCAATCTATAATCAAAACGTTTTAAAATAATGATTAAATAATTTTAAAACTTAGTTTTAAAAGGGGCAAGGAAACTCAGTTGATCTAACTTCAATCCTCAGACTCTAAGTGAAAAAAAATCCCAGAGCTAGGGAGGTCAAAACAAGAGACTCCATTAGGTTTACTGGCTAGCTTATCATTCTTTATGAGTTCTGATCAGTGAGGGATTCTATTTTCAGAACAGACCAGGTTGTTCTTTGGCCTACACACACACACACACACACACCATGTACCCATACATACATGAACATTCACACATGAGTTTCAGAATCATTTGTTTACTTTTTTACACACCTCAGACAGGTTTTCCACCTTGCCTATACTCTTCACATCTGCAGACTGCCCATGCCTTTCTAGATAATACTATCTCCACAAACCCAAGAGACATGTCCCATATTATAGCTCATCCCTGTCCCACCTGTTGTTCACACTCAAAGACTCTCCTGGGGCTTCCTCTGGAGAACACAGAGAAATGCCCTGCTGTGCTGCTACTGTGACAATGAGCGTGTTTCTCCAGCCCTTCCTCCAGCTTCATAACATGCCAGCAGTTGAAAGAATGCAAAGTGATTTCCTCCTGAAACTTACATACATTTTCTTAATCAAAAATGCTGTTTTTTATGTATTTGGTACACTCTTCCCAAGAAGAAATTATTATTAGATTGGCAACTCCCCCAAACACTAAATAAAAGAATAGAGGAGAGCAGCTTATGCTTCATGGTGTATTAGAGGCCTCTCTGTATGCTGTTTTAGTGCCAGTGTATTGCCATTTTTTACAGTAATACTGATACTTTCAACTGTAACTTTGGAGTTGGGCAAACAGAACTCACTCAATTTGCATGGCACAAAAGATAACTTCACGACTTTCAGAGCTTCCTTGCCTCCCAGAGACCCTCACAATCCTCCAGTCCTCCCATTCCTCATGCAAAATGATGTTCTATAATTAGTGTAAACAGGCCCTAAAAGCTCATTGAAAGTGTCAGATACTGTGGGCTCAATAGACAAGCTGTTGTCACATCCAGATCCTGAGAAAGTTGATGAGTATGTGCTGTCACCCCATGTTGGCACAGGGTAGCAAAGATATGTCCTGAAGTCAGAAAAGGAGAGATGCTTCAGGCTCTGAAATAACATATTTTGCAGTGCAGAAATGACTGTGTTTTAGGGGAAGAAGACAAGAAGAAAGAGTACATATGTTCTAAGGACATGTTACTAAGAGGAAATAATCCACACACTCTGAAGGTCTGTTTATTGAGCATCTTCTTTGTTCCAGACACTTGGTCTGAAGCAATGAATGACAAAATTTATTACTCACTGTAGAATTAATATTCCATGCAGAAAATTCACAGCTCTGCCGGTAACTATCTGGGGACACCAGGCCTTGAGCTGGTATGCCCTTTAAGGTCATTGCAACAAAAATTGCATCAACTGTGTGCTGATAAATAGAAAGTGTATTTTTCGCATGTCAGGACACTGAAAACTCCAAAATTAAAGTGCTGTAGGAATTTGATAACTGATGAGGGTATATTTTCTAAAGCTGAGTGTCTTGTGTTCTCATATGTGGAAGGAGCTCTTTGGGAGCTTTTTTTTTCATTTTATGTGTATGTGGTCCTTACATGATCTAGTCACCTCCCAAAGTCCCCACTTCCTAATAAAATCCTCTTGTACATGAATGGGAGGAACATAAATATCCAGTCACAGTGCACTGTACTTTATCTCTTAGATAAAGGCTTTTGGGAGGTAAATTGGATGAAGAATCAAGCACAAGAGCTGGTTTTGTATGTAAAGTGTTTGATGTGTAAGCATGAGAACCTGTGCTACAATCCCCAGCATCCACGTAAAGCTGGACATGGTGATGTACACCTGTAACCCCAGCGCTGACTACAGGCAAGAAGGATAAAATGAGAATTATGGCCAGACAGTCTAGCCAAAATGGAGTTCCAGGTTAATTGGGGACCATGTCTCAGTCAGTAAGACACTTTCATCAACCTCTGCCCTCTGCATATGAACACAATTGAAATACATATACATAGACATGCATACATCACACATACACACACACATAATACAACAACCAGATACATGAGGAAGAACATCAGAAAGGAAAGAGCAGCATCCATAGCACTATGGGGAGGTTGGCATGAAAGGGATACAGATGTTTGTGATGGAGTTGAATATTGGGTAGACCAGATATGTATTAAATTAAATAGGTCATACAAAAGACCAGAGGTGACTTCTCTGAGGGAAATTGAACTTTAAGAATGATTTGAGGAAAAGGACTGCCAATGTCAGAATTTTTCTTTGAAAACAAACAAACAAAAACACTGCTAGAGGTCATTTCAAGGGAGTCACAGAACATAAACCAAGCAGTGTGCATTCTGTGACGTTGGGTCTGGTGATGGAGTAAAGGTCTGCAACAAAGCAGTGGTCATTCTTGTAGATGAGAGGGAAAGGCCCAAAAGTTTTCTAAGAGAATATTTCTAGTTTTCTGTGTCTCACTGTATATACAATAAGAAGAAAAGTGAAGACAAAAATAATTGACATGTCATGTTCAAAGGATGGAGGTTTTCTAATCTGACTTAGAATCCCCCAAGGAACTGATACAGTGTTTTTACTTGGGTACCAGTCTCAAAAACTAAATCAAAATATCCAAAAAGGGTCCAGACATCTCTATTTTTGAACATCTCCCACTGATTTTATGGCATGTCCCTGGTTGAGATCTGGGGCTGTAAACTGTTTTATAGGCTAAATATGGCCTGTCATTTGTATTTTATTAAACAATTATTGAAAAAGTTATAATCTTATATACAATTATGTAAAAAAGCAGACACTTGCTAAGATTTCTAGTTCTTCACTGGTAAAATTTTGTAAAACTCTAGTGGATCAACAAAATCAGAAAATTGATAACAATAAAACACATCCAGATCATTGGTGTTTCTTCCAGTTTTGTGCTCATTTTGTATTTCTATAATTTCATGATAGAGTTATGTATCTACTACTACCACTGTCAAGATAATAAGGGTCTGGGACAAGGTTCATTTGGTGGAAGACTGGCACTGGAATTCCCATCCCCAGAATTTATATAAAAATCCAGAGAGAACAACATGCATCTGTAACCCTAGTGCTTGGAAGTGGAGACAGATGGATCTCTAGTCAACTAGTCTAACTGAATTTATGAGCCCAGGGTCATTAAGAGATCCTGTCTCAATAACTAAGGCAGAGAGAAACTAAGGAGATTCAATGTCAACTTCTGATTCCACATGTATATGCACACATGAATATGTAAACACACACACGTACATACACACAAAAACACACTGAGTAGCTCCAATGCAATCAACCTTTGTGTAGCCCACTAATATCTGTCTCTTCACCCCAAATCCAGATCCCTAATCATTGAACAATACCCCAAATCCCCTCTTTACTGCATACTTGTTTGTATTATCTCTTTATAAATCTTAAATGTCTGCAGGACACGTAGTGTCATCTTGCTACATTCCTAAAATTGATGATACCTGTCTTATTTTCATCTTTGGTATTATGAACGTTTATTAATTTTATTAATATCCCTCCAAAACCCCCCAAAATCTGTCTTCCTTTCTTTTATATAATTATTTCTTTCTCTTCTTCCATGATGTTCCCTCGGCCTTAGCCACAGAGAAGATGACATCTTGATGAATGTTCTATGTCCACTTAAAAGAAAGAGTACATATGTACACACACGAACATGTAAACACACTCCCACTGACTTTATGTATATATATTCTGCTTCTTATATTTTGCAGTGATGTTGTTTCACATATACAGGTTTAGGATTATTATGTTTTCCCAGTTAGGCTGAGTTTTACCATTTTCTACACTTTGCTTTATTTCCTTTCCTATGAAGTCTATCATCCCACTTGGCTATATACTTGGTTATAATAAAGACACTCTTTGTCTTATACTTAAGGCCTTTATTTTAGCCAGAAATCACTTTATTTTGGTTTTAAATATTTTGTCATAATTGTATGGACTATGATTCCAAAGAAGGTTTAGCTTTCAACGTGTTTTTGGTATTAATTTGAATTTTCTTTAATATTTCTCCAGGAGTTTCTGGCTCTTTATCCTGATGTTGACTTATGAGTGGGAAGCATGGAGCGAATGGTTACTTGATTTCCCTCCTAGTAATCCGCTAGGGTCCAAGAATGTGGAAAAGGCTTCTCATCTGCATTCTTGCTCTTCCATTCCCCCAACCACTTTATCTCATTCGCTTTTTTTTTCCCAGAAAAAGAGGAGAAATCTTAGGCCATGAGAAAGCAGGTGATTTCAGTGGTGACATTTAGCTAACCTCTGATGCTGTCACAGGGTCTCTAATTTGATGCATTGGAAGAACAAATTTACATGGGGTGGTGTTAATGTTAAAAACATTATATGTGAGGGGGCTGTTTTTGCTTGATTGGGGACCCAAGGTGTCCAGCCACTGTCCAGTTGCTGTGGTCCTAATGTTTTTATTCTACTTTTCTTTTTATTCTGTGATCTCCAGTGTTTGTTTCTTGTATCACTGTTAAAATTTATCATGGTGCCTGACATATGTAGGTGTGGAGAGCAGGCTTAAGTTACCTTATCTAGATAACAAGCTTTGTCTCTTGTTTCTGTAAATACTATTTCTTGGTACACAGGCATTCATCATCATTTTATAGGCTGCCCATGGTTTCCTTTGTGCTATATCAGCAGAGTTGACTAATTCTGATGAAGACCATCTTATTCTTTTCCACTGAGAGATGCTAAGATGAATAAAGATAAAATATTAATTATATCATCTTTATAGAACTTGCTTACTATTGCATGATATGGCTTGTCCATTGACCAAGAGGTCATAGTTGAGAGCTTTCAAATAGTGACCTAAGCATCCACTTAGGCAAAATCTGATGATCTAGGCAAGAAGCTGGTGGATACCTGAAACTTTTAAAAAGTGCTTTCCTATTGGTTATCCCATCTGATTCTCATAAAAGCAATGTGAAATGGACCATTATCAGCCTAGCAGCACCTGCCTTATATAAACAAAGAGTACAGGATTCTGATGATGTTTTTTGTAATGAATCAAACTATGTCATATAGTTGCCAAATAAGAACTTTATTTTTTCTTCCCCTGTGACAGCTTGGCTCAGCAGATTTCACTTACTTTGAAAATCCAGCAAAATTTCTAATGTCTGTTGAGCTCAGAGGACTTATATGTATGTGTGTGTGTGTGTGTGTGTGTGTGTGTGTGTGTGTGTGTGTGTATGCATGTGTGTGTGTGTGTGATGGAAAGATTTACAAAAGAAAGGACAATGTGTATGATTTTTGCTCTATGATAAAAACAAAAGCTGCTTTTTGCTATACAGGAAGAGAAGGAGCATATTTTATGTTCTTCAATGCATACTAGACTTTTTAACTACCTAGTCTTTAACCCCATCACAAACCTGAGAAAGAAAATAAACATATTACCAGAATAAGATGAAATCACAAAAGAGTATCTTCCAAGATTTAAGAGAGGATAGTGACAGTCAGCTGCCTGGACAGTCACCCATGGTTTTTCTGCAAATTTCGAATATCCATCTTATTTGGCTACAGGCCTAGGATATCTGACAGATCTTTTCAGAAGCAGGGCACTTTTGGAGAAACTATCTTATCCTGTCTTGGCAGGTTTTGGCAGTCTCTGTCCTTCATCCTATTCTTCTGTATAGGATAGCATGCTTACTGATAGAAGTCAAGGCAAGGGCAATTCTTTGCCCAACAGACCATTGCCCACCAAGGAAGACAAACTCATTGTGGAGTGTCCTTGATACTCAAAACTATCTCAGGAAAGGAACAGTGATTCCAGGAGTTGTTGCATCTCTAATGACCTAATTCTGAGTAACAAAACATTAAATGCCATATTCTCCAGGTCTATGAAGTGGTTGAAGACTCCTGTATATCTGATATATTCTATTATATATCCAAGAAACTTAAACAACATGACTATTACATGGTAAACCTAAGTAACTGTGCTCTGAAATTCTTATCATCCTAAAGACTGAAACTTACATTGTAAAAATAGGAAGTCTATAAATAGGTGTATAGTTTCAGAATGACTTCACATAGGACAATCATATAAACATTAAACAAAGGTAAATGTAGAGTGCAGAATGACACAGTATCCTAAATATATAATTATACTAAATATCTAAATGGAAGTATACAAAACATCTTAAACATATAGAGTATATGTATATGTTATGACTAGTATAATTATATATTATGACTAGCATAATTAAACAGGTAGAAATTGTATAGTGGGAATAACAATAATATGCTTAATATGCATTAATGTACAAAGTATTTTAAACAGAATTAGAGCATGTGCAAAATATGTTAGAGATTCAATTTTATATCAATATACGAATTACCTTAGACATAAAATAATTTCAGAACTAAATTTGTATCAGTATACAGATTATCTCAATCAGGAATATAAAATTATTTCCCATTTATAGCAATATACAAGCATCTATATCAGTGCAAATTGTCTTTATCTCATATTTTGCTAATAATTTTTACAGGTTGATATAATAATCTACCTATGTCTATCCTATTTGTCTTTCTCTTCTTTAAAAGGGATACCTGAATATATATTATTGCTCTAATCTCAACACAAATTTAACTTATAACCAGTATGATAGTTATCCATAACCCTTAGAAGACAAAAACTTATCGGGAGAAGGGTGTAGTTTTTTATAAGGTTGCTTCTTGTAGACCTGTGAGTGGCAGTATCTCTGTAATGTCCTGTAAAAACTAAGACAGTGGTTGTGTCCAAATGGACTGACTACAAACATCTATAACCATTATCAGAGTACTAGGTAAGTCCATCTGAAATTCTTGTTAAAGATGTAACACAAAGGATAATCATAGAAAACTATATTGCAACTGTCCTGAATAGTTTATATTTCAAAAGCACTTATTGAGTGGTATACAATGGTGATATGCTATACATTATATATATCACAGACAAGGTAGAATCATTGTGGTGGGGCCTTATCTTCTTTCTGGGTGCTTTAGAGATTACTGGTATAGTCATTGTTTACAGTGGAAATTTTAAACATCATTAATATCAAATGAATAATTTACATTCTTAGGTGAAAAATGTATGCAAAGAAGGATTTTGGTTTTTCAAGACAGGGATTCTCTGTACAACAGCTCTGGCTATCCTGAAACTTGGTTTGTGAGCAAAGATGGCCTTTAACTCATGGCTAGTACAGGTCTTTTGGTTGTGAGCCTCACCTTTAATAGCTGAGACATCTCTTCAGCCCATGCAAAGAAGGTTTTAAGGTTAAGAAGGAATAAATACACAGAGAAATAGGATTAGAAGTAAAGTTACAATAATATTGGTCCCTATTTATTCTGGCTGTGGCTTTTCTATTGAGACAAAAATCTCCTAAATTTCCCTTTAACAATGTGCATGGGTTTAGAGAAGGAGAAAACCACTTCAACTACAAAGCAAGCTTAATTTATATAATAAAGTCAGAACCACATTTTTAAAATGATATAGATGTTAAGTAATGAGAATTGAGAATTTACAGTTTAATGGACATTGGTACCAATTGGCTCTATATTCTTATGCTTGTAATTCTTTCATAATTGATCTCCTTTCAGTTTTAAGAGTCTAAGCATTCAACATCCTTTCAATTTCTTAAAGATGACTATATCTATTCTTCTGTAAAGACAAAAATGAAACCTTGCTTCAGCCTTGTTAAATGAGTTTTCCTTACCATGTATCCAATTGTCATATCAATTAATAGACCATTACTTTTCCTCTTCAGGAGGTGTCTCATTTTCAAATTGGATCTTTATTAATTTTGTTGGTATCCATATTTTTTCTTCTTCTGTGAAAACAAGGAGTTTATTTTAGAAGTTTTATCCATTATCCAATGTCTCTCTGCAACTGTTGTTCCTTTCTCATCAGCATGAAGAAAATTCAAGGTTAGTAAAGCATTATTCAATCTCTACCTGGGATTTTTTATTTCTTCTTTCTGTTTATGAAGTAATTTCTTTTGAGGTGTGATGAAATATTTCTACAAGTGCTTGTCCTGTAGGATTGTGTGGTATACCTGTAATATGCTTTTTACTATAATATCCAAAATCTGCTTTATTTTGGGGGAACATGCTGGAGCATTGCCAGTTTTAATTTGAACATAAATTCCCATGATGGCCATGACTTCCAAAAGGTGTGTAAACACAGAATCAGCCTTTTCAGAACTCAGGGAAGTTGCTTATTGTTGTCCTGAGTGTCAATGGTATTATGTACATATTTTATCTTTACACATTATGCAAAGTGAAACACATCAATCTGCCAGATCTCATTTCTCTGCATACCTTTAGGATTGCTTCCAGCAGGTAAAGAGGGTTGGTTATAGAAGAAGTAGGACAATTCTTTAGAATTTCCTTGGCCTGATGCCAAGTGATGGGAAAGCTCTTTTTTAATCCTTTTCTATTAACATGATGTCTCTTTTGAAATTTAGAGGCCTCCAGCATTTTTTCTGTTAATAACTCATTAATTTCATCATTATTTGTGCTAGAGGACTAGGCAGACCCATGTGGAATCTGATGTGAGTTGTATGTATAGGATGAAATCTATTTATAGTGATAACCTGTAGTTATATAAAAATGGTTAGTTCTGTATCATCAGGAATGAAATCAACAGTTTCAATATGTAAAACTACTCTTACCACATACTGAGAGTCAGTAACTGTGTTAAGAGGTTCTGCAAAGACCATTAACCTTAATAATAGCATATAATTATGACTTCTGGATAGAATTATAGGGACTTTGAGCAACTTTATTTAAATTTTTTGATTTGTAACCTGCTTTTCCTGATTTATTTGCATCAGTATAAAATGTAGGAGCTCTGGAAATTTGCTTATCCCTTACAACAAAGGAAGAATCCAGTTAGTTTCTTTTATAAATTGAATTCTTTTGCTATGGGAATACTTGTTATTACTCTCTCCTCCAAAATTACTGCAGGATTTTTGACAAGGTTCATTATCCACCCATAATCAATCAATTTCTTCATTAGTTAAAGGTACAATTTCTGCTGAGTCCTTTCCTGTCAACTAATGAAGTTTTAATTCTCTTTTAAACATCAAATCAGAAATCTTTTCCACATATATTTTCAATCTTTTACTGGAACTATGTGGCAGAAATATATATTCTAATAAAATATTTTCATTTTGCATTATAACTCCTATAGGAGAATTCTTAGAGGGTAAAATAACCAGAATGCAATTAAGGTCTGGATCCACAGGATTCACATGTGCATCTTGTAATTTCTTTTCCACTAAAGCTAATTCTCTCTCAGCTTCATCAGAAAATTCTCTAGGACTATAAGTCCTCATCACCATTTAAGGTTTTAAATAAATTAATTAGTTCATGTTTTTTATTCCAATAATGGGCCATATATGAGAAATATCTCCTAGCAGCAATCTATCTCTCCTGAGTTGAACTTTTGGGGGTCTAATTTTTAAAACTATTTTATATCCTGAATAATTAATAGAATCTCCTCTTCATATTTTTCAGGATCAATTTGTAATCCCCAATCAGGCAATATTTTCTTCAAACATTCTTTCTAATGTATCTATATTTGGGTTTGCCAATAAGATATGATCCATATAATGGTAAATAATAGATTGTGGGAATTGTTGCATATCATCTTTAATGGCTGTCATATAAAATATTGGCATAACGTGGGACTGTTCAACATTTCTTGTGGGAGAACCCTCCATTGGTACCTCTTTACCAGATATGAATTATTAAATATGGTCACTGTAAAGGCATTTTTTCCTTTCTTCTGTTCTTGTAGAGGTATTATAAACAAACTGACTTTCAATTCAATAACTATAATAAGTCATCCCTTAGGTAACAGGGAAGGCAAAGGAAAACCAGATTTAAAGAGCCCCTTGGTTAAATCACCTTATTTATTGCTCTTAGATCTGTCACCATTCTCCATTTTCCATATTTCTTTTTGACAACAAATACAGGAAAATTCCAAGGGCTGGTTGATTCTTCAACCAGCATGCACCTGCTCCTGTACCATCTGTTCTAAGGCCTGCAGTTTCTCTTTTGTCAAGAACCACTGCTGAACCCAAATAGGCTTTTCTGTCAATAATTTTAAATGTAGTGCTGTGAGTGTCTTTACAGGGTCAGCAACTGTTGTGCTGACCTGTGTTGTGCAACCTGAATGGCTGGTGATTGTGTTTTATAATACCTTAAAATATTGTTTTCAGAAACATAATTGAATCTTTGGTTTACTTCTGAGCCTGGATGGATTTTAATCTTGGTATTCCATTGCTATAGAAAGTCACAGCCCCATAGATCAACTGCTATATTAGCCATATATGGCTACAACCTTTCTCTCTATCGTTCTGGCCCTATGCATTCAATATATCTTATACTTTGTTTCACCTGAGATATTGTGCCAATGTCTAGAAATGGAGCACCCTCCTCCTGTAGAGGCCATCTTGGATGTCATGATTGTAGGATTATGATTGAAACATCTGCCCCATGTCGATTAAGCCTTTGTTATAAATATTATCTATTTGTATTTTCAATTTTGGTCTTGCCCATTTATGTAAATCTTCCAGAATATTTGTTTTGTGTTTTTTCTTAGCATTTTTAATGTGTCCCTTAAAGTTGTTCTATTATCTAAATGCAGTATGGTTCTTTATGTTAGGCATTGGATTTCCTACTCATCCTGAGGAGGCTATTCTGATGGGATATGATGAACTATCTTTTATTTTAAGAGATGTTTTGGGGGAGCATCCTGAGAGAGGCCCCAAGAGGCATTTCCTGATGGTAAAGGGTTGGTTGCCTTGTTTGTCTCTTGTAGCTCTACATTCATTAGCCAAATATCGGCCTTTCCCACATCTTCTGCATAGCCCAGAAGTAGAGACCTTCTGTTTGAATCATTCTTAAGAGGAACAGTATTCTGAAATGCCTTGCATACAATTTCTTCTTATATGGCCTAGTTTACCACAATTAAAGCATTTGATACCTTGATTCCTTACCTTAACATTGCAAATGGCTTGACCTACCCAATTTTCTTCATCATAACGGAGAGACTCAACATTGATTGCATACTGAATCCATTCCTCTATGGGTTCCAATCTGATCTTTAGCAGCTTAAGCATTCTCTTACATTTCAGATTAGCATTGTCAAAAGTCAAAGAAAGTATTAATTGCTTTTTAAGCTTCTAGATCTGATACTGCTCTATGGATTGTCTTGGTCAGTCTCTCAAGAAAGTCAGTATTAGGTTCTTTTAAGTCTTGCCCGACCTTGGTATATGGCTAAATTTTATGTTCTGGGTCTACAATATTTTCCCAAGCATGCATAGGAGCATTAGAGACTAACTGTAATGTATGTTCATTACAAAAATTCTGAACCTTCACATCAGCCAATGAGCCTTCAACCAAGGATTTGGTCTTGAGAGTTGTCAAAACTCCTAACCTTTCTCTGATGTTCTATGGCCCTAGCCTCTTTTCTCAGCCAATGTCTCCATTGTAAATGTTGTCTATAGTCCAGTATAGCAGCTGGTAACTGATCCAATCATTAGGAGTTATTAATTTTGTGTTGCCCAAGCATATAATATTTGTTTTATATATGTAGAGTGGATTCCATAGAGCAATATGGCTTCCTTGATGTCCTTTAAATCTCGCATATGGATAGGCTCATAATTGTACTCCATGAATTTTGAAAATTTGCTATATATATTTCTTTTTCTGAATGGTAATTGGATATATCATAGGAAGATAAAAGGGGATACCTTTCATGTTCATTACTTTAGGCAAATAATTCCCATCACCATAACATTTCAGTGATAGTTGTCCTGAATTGTTCTGAAATGATTGTGCCTTAAGATTCTTCCCAATTATTGCAGCACATTACTCTCATTGTTGAGATTTAGAAATCATCATTTTTCTCCTAGGGTCTGAATCTCTCAAATAGCCAATCTTTCTAATGATTCCATGGAATTAATGTTTCTTATTTGCATCATTAATATATGATTCCATGAAAGTGATGTTTCTTATTCTCATCATTAACATAAAATCTATACTTCTTTCATATAGTCTTAATATTTGTGTCTAAGGAAGAAGATATATCTGAAAGTTTGTCGTAACCAATTTCCAGAAAAGTAACTTTTCCTGCCAATTTATTATTTGTAATTTTTATATTAGGCACTTCAGAGAGCAATTGTTCATTCTTAGACTTCAAGTCTTCCATCATCCCAACTAAAGTCTCATTTTTAGAATAGGTATCAGGCTGAATTTTTTGAGATATAAATTATAGAATCAAGCTAAAAAGTAACAGGACTGAGAGTATGAAGCCCTAAAAAATATAATCTGCAAGATATTTTTGATTACAACAGTAAAAAAAAAAAAGATTCTAAATTCTTTGGAAGTTGTAATGTCTGCCATTGTAAAAAGAAGTATACACAATTACCTCAGACTAGATGTAATGGTATAGTTTGGCCAGCAGATGTAGCAGTTGTTGCTCAAGGTAGTCCAGCCTTTTTCTATAAAAATAACCTTATGAAAGACAATTTCTCACAAAATATGAACAATTTACTACAAGTACACATTAAAGGGCACACAGATCAACTGTTTATACTTGCTGACAGATACTCACTCTTGCTTGGCTACTGGTAAACTACAGTAGATGTATGTTCATTTGTCCATGTAGTTTGAGTTACAGGCACCATTTTGGCCTGTGGTATTTCCTAGCTGGAGCCAAAACCACAGGCACAAGCCTGCTGGAGCTACTGATGCTTTTCTGCCCTGTGATTTTGGCCTGACATAGCCTCTTTCCCTCCAGCCCCTGACCTGGCTAGAATGGAGAACTAAATGCACATGGACACCAGATAACACAGAATTATTCTACAATATAGCATATAAAGGATTAACATTTATTAAGGGGTTATATAAAGACTCACTTATACAAATTGAACCTTAAGACAATTCTTGGAAATGTCCCACGATGGTTAAATCCCCTCTGAAAGAATGGAGGAACAAATAGAAAGTAAAGTCAGCATGCCCAGGGACTCAATGGGGTCTGTCCATGCCCCATTTAGGGTCCTGATACCCCAAAGGTATGCCTCTAAGCTTCCCCAAATAATTCCTGAATACCACTACATATTAGACTTCCTATTCTGTAAGATCAGTTAGGTTCATCAAGCAGTAGATACTGAGGGAAACCAGATATCTTCAGTGTGAGTCCATTCTACTTCAATAGCAGGAGGACTTGAGGTTTGGAAATAAGGGGTAGGCCATTTTTATTTTATTATTTTTTCATTTATTTTACATACCAACCACAGTTTCTACTCCCACTCATTCCTACTTCTCATATACCTTCCCTCATCCATTCTTCAGTCTCTATCAGAAAGCAGCAGGCCTCCAGTGGTAGTCAGTAAAGCATGACACATCAAATTGAGGCAGGACAAAGCTCATCTCCTGGGATGGGGCAACCCAGCATTGAAGAATAGTTTATCAAAAGCCAACTCAAATGCTAGGAAGAGGTCCTGATCCCATTACTAGATGTTCCCCAAAACAGACAAAGCCACCCAATTGTCACACACATTCAGAGGGCCCAAAATGGTTCATTGAAGGTTCCCTATCAGTTGATTCAGTGTCTGTGAGCTCCCATGTACTCAGGTCATCTGTCTCTGTGGGTTTCCCCACTTCTCTTTTCAACAGGATTCTCAGAGCTTGGCCCAGTGTTTGGCTGTGAATCTTTGCATCTGCTTTCATCAGTTACTGAATGAAGGCTCCCTGATGACAGTAAGAGTATTTGCCAATCTGAATAGAGGAGAAGGCTAGTTCAGGCATCTTGTCCATTATTGCTAGGTGTCTCAGCTGGGCTCATCCTTGTGGATTCCTGGAAGTTTCCCTGGCACCAGGTTTCTCCCCAACTCCAAAATGGTCCCACCCATCAAGATATCTTTTTCATTACTCTCCCCCTCTGTCTGTTCCCAAGCCTACCAACCTTATCCCTCCTGTTTCTATTTCCTCATTCTCCACTACACCCTTGCCTGGCTGTTCCTACTTTACCCAGGAGATCTCTTCTAAGCTCAGTACATAAGAGCAGCAACTGCTGCTCTTCTAGAGGACTTGGGTTCAAATCCTAGTATCCACATAGTGGCTCATAAACATCTCTAACTCCAGTTCCAGGGAACCTGACATCATTTTCTAGATTCCTTGGGTAGAAGGCACAGAAAAGTGCAGACATACATGAAGGCAAAGCACCTATGTAGAAACCACATTTTAAGACTTGAGTTTCTGTGTCCATTACTGTATCTCTTCCTCTTCATGAACGTTTTGGGCTTGTTTACAATTCTGTTCTCATCTTCTGTGGAATGAAAAGGCAACACACACACAAAGAGGGGTTAGTGACATTCTCTTTACTTCTTATCTCCTGTTTTCCTGCTAAAGAGGATTTGAGAAAAGGTTCATTTTGTTAAAGGCAAGGAGGGAGGTCATTTCTAACAGGCCCCGATCACTTGCTTTCCAATTTAGGTGATGTGACATGATGTTTCTCCAGGGATTACCAGTGCATGCTTCTAACTAATTACCAATCCTGAGTGAGCAGTTGTGTGATGTTCTCGGCTTATTTATAGGTGGGTATGGTATTGTGAAAAGGCAAAGAGCACATGGCTCCTTGTACATGCACAGCAACTTTGCCATCTGCTCCCATGTACTTTTGTGAAGTGTAGAAAATTTAGCCATCCTGGTAATGTGTATGTGTTTGGTTTTCTGAAGCTGGTTCTTACATAGTTCAGGCTGACTTTGAACCCTGCATATGGCCAATACTGGCCTTAAATAACTGAGGTGTAGCTTTGTTGGAAGAAGTGCATAACTAAGAGCCAGTTTTGGAGGTCTCAAACGTTCAAGCCAGGTCTAGTGTGACATTCACTTCCTGCTTTTTATCTGATCATTATGTAGAACTCTCAGATCCCTAGTTCATAATTTTCTTGTGAAAGAGAGTGAGTAAGAATGAATAAGTTGACTTCAATTTGTGTAAAATCTATCTGGATAGGATTACTTGAATAGAACCTCTACTTTAGATGTCTGGAATCATGTAGTAAGTTTCTGGACCGGACTTTCAAGCCTAACCTCAAGGTTTAGGATACACAGACCTGCAGTCCCTCAGTCCCACAGTCCCACATTCTCACAGAGACACACAGATGTTTACAATAGTTTTCAGCTGATCAGCCTAAGGCCCAGGCATATAGCTTGCTAGCTCTCTACTCTTCATCTAACCCATGACTCATCCTGTACAGCCATGGGGCTCTGTACCTTTTCTCACAGCAGCAGGGTTGTCCTCTGCTTCTTCTGGCTTCTCTCTGGCATTCTGCTCTGTGCTTACTGTTCTCAGAGTTCTCTTAGTCTGGTAGCCCTACCCACAGTTCCTTCCTGCCTTTGGCCAATCAGCGATTTTTATTAAACCAGTGGGTGGGACAATTATTTACAATGTAACAACATAATCTCCCACAGAGTCACAGTGTTCATCTCTCTATTTTGTCTTATATCATCTATACATTTATTCAAATACCGATAAATGTAAGACTCAAGACAATCATGTAACAAGACACTTAAGATTTTCAATTTCTTTGTAATATGGTCCAAACCTCAAGGAGGATTGTTGTAGGATAAGCAAATAGTTTATTGCAAATTCAGCCCCATTACAAGTAAAGAACCACTATATCTTTATTATAGTTACATTTTGATAGGTTTAGTCTCAGAAACTGACAGTGAACAATGACAAAAGTATTAGTGATAAAATATTAATAATAAAATTATTCTCCCATCTGTCAAGTAGGGATCCTATTAAATTAAGGGAAGGTGGACAAATGCTGGCAGCTTCGTGTTATTCAACTCAATAATTACCCATGCTTTCTAGGCATTATATAGAGAAGATGAGAATGGTGGTAGAATCATGTTGGCACAGGCTTTACACTCAGTAACATTCATGATCTATGGTTGCTATGACTTTTGATGCTCTTATGATGACTCCATACCCAACTATAGACCATACGCTGTTGATGTACGAAGTGTCTCATTGTTCCCCATCTTTACTAATATGAATATCTCCCTTCTATTTTTGCCCTTTCTTTTTATATTCAGAGGTGTAAATACTGTGACACCCTGGCCTCTCATCTCCCATTCCCATTTTTTGACTCTGAAGATGCTGAATGTTCTCTTTAACTAGCATATTGGGAAAAAGAAACTAGCCACAAGTTTCTCTCTTTTGTGAAAGGAGGTTGTTGGTAGATGAGTGTGTGCAGTTTTCCCATGATTTGTCCTCAGGGTCACTCCCATTCCTACGTACATCTAACTATAGTCACTTAGAACATTTGCCCTTACACTAGTATAATATCCTCATGCTATTTTATCTGGTTCTGAAATACTCCTTATAGAACTTTTACTTGCTTATTTTTGAGACTCTAGTAAACATCCACACTCGTATATTATATTATCTTGTTGTAAACATTATTTTCTATCTCTAGAACCAAAATAGATCCTGGAAAATAATAGGGCCTTATAAATACTTGATGCACAAGCAGGGCTTTTATCATTCATAATTTACCACAATTTAAATGAAGAAACAAACAATAACAAAGTGAGCATTAGAAACTTGGAGGGTAACAACCTTGCCCACCCAGTAGCTTCCTACCTTGAATGCCTCACAGCATTGAACTGACAACAGTGTACAGCTTCTGAGACAGACCAAGGGAAATGACTGCCAGTTGTCATAGGCTCAGGCTTATGCCACTACAAAAAATGGCATTTGAACCTTCAAACAAATGGCATATGTACATAAATGCATGTGAGTTAACATCGGATACACTACAGTATGAACAAATAAAATAATAACACACACACACACACATCCTGATTTTATTGACATACAGTAAACAACTGGTAAGTGCACTTATATTTTTTATATTTACTATCTCTATTTTATAATATGCAAATAAAAAATATTACACATATTTGTATAAGGATGTGTGTATGTGTGTTCATATATGTGGGAGTATGTACATAGGTGGAAATCAAATGACAAGTTGTTGGAGTCGTTTTTTTTATTTTCCTCCATGTGGGTTATGGAAATAGAGATAAGAGAGACAAACTTGTCATAAACTACCTTCACCACTGAGCCACATATAATGACCCCAAAGATACTGTATCTTATGTTGACATTATGTGTTCATAATACTTATTTTTCTTTGTCTCAAAATGACTTTAATGCAAATAATTCTATCCATCTTCAGTGCTCAGAATTTTAGATAAGGCACATTTTCTAGAGCTTCATTGGTAGAGAGGAAACCCTGAAGACTTGGAACTTGGGTAGAAGGTTCAGAGATCCCAATTCATCAAAAATCTTATTCATGTGGCTAAACATTGAATTATGATGAAGGAAAATTGCTCTGTTTAGAATTATTGATACTGAGTAATATTTTGAGACAAGCTTTCTATTTCTCTTTAACTTTCATTTAAAGAAGTCTCATTTATTTCAAACTGAAATTGGAATGAGACCATTAGAGGCTCAGGGAATACATTTTATACTTTCTTTTGCATCTTGCCTCTGATTTGTAGAGCTCAACTTTTCCCCAATAGAAGCCACATTTATGTCTTATGTTTAAACTGTTCATCTTACTACCAGTTTGGTTTGTGGAGCACTGACATTTCCACTTTCTAATAAGCTACAGTTCACATTACTTTTGTTTTTATTATCAGATGTAGAGACTGAGGTTCACAGATTGATGTTTTACCTATTTGAAAGTGGTAGCAAGGGCTTCTCTGAAACACAAAGTTTGTGTGACCATCCATGAGACTTTTGTAAGGATGGTCCCTACCATTTTTTCCATAACCACTCTTTTATAGCACACACTCACATGTGTTCTTCTTGGACAGAAACTCATAAGTTCAAAAACAAAACAAAAACCAAAGAAACCAAGTCCCCTCTCTGCTGCTGAAGCTTGCAGCTTGATTGTTAGTAATGAATCCTTGGCTTTCTCAGATACTGAGCTAGCTCCACCCAGCAGATCTGCTGATGGAGTCAGAGGAGCCATTTTGCTCACTTAACTAGATTCTACCATCATAGCACACAATTGCAAATTAGCCTCCTGAGTCTCTTAACAACTTTAGGGGAACACGGAGGACTGCATTCTTTGTATCTTTTTAATTTTTACTAAACAAAATACAGAAGAAGAAAAGCAAACACAGATCTACTTTGCTGATGTCCCAGTTCTTTCTGGCTTTGCCCTACCATTGGAAACACCTAGCTAAGGCAGAGTCTTCTGACATAATAAACAGGGCCAATTATAATAATAATTTGATAAGTCCCAAAGATGTTAGAATAGGATGCCACAAGACTGGGATCATGATGTGTTTCTCCTAGACCTTATGATTAAACCCCCCAACACAATACTTGCACTTGACTTGGTAATTCACAAATCTTGCCAGACAATTCTCTGACATTCCAAATAAGTGGCTCTCCATTATTTTAGTCTCTCGGATTTACCTGATTGCCTCCCAATATTTTTCTATTTCAAACCCCATTTAACAGTGTTTATTTGAAATATACCCATATTTCTTCTTTTTCTTTAATTTTATAGTTTCTTAGACAGAAAGGTATAATAGAGTCTTTATCCTTTCCTAATAAATATGGCCTATCGTGTATCTTCCTTTGCTGATAGTACAAGGCAAGAAGGACCTTGTCTCATTTTTAAGCTGGTCTAGTGGTTTTGCATATTTTTGTCCCCTTTTGGGAATCTGCCAGCAGCTATGTCATAAACTTCCAGGCTGCTAAGTGTGTTGACCAGAAATAAATGGTCCCACATCCTTGCAACATGGATTTAACCAGGAAGTCTCCAAAACAGAGCTATTAACTGATTGCCAGTATACTACAGATCCATGAACATGTTTAGCCAAGGCTAGAGGACCATACAAGCAACCCAAGTCCAGTTGTCACTGCAGAATTGCCAGATAACTATTGGTTCTATCTCAAGCTACAGAGATAGAATATTGTTTGTTATGTAGGAAAAGCTAACTTTATGTGGCTTTCTTTCATAATTTTCTAAATTTTCCCTAGAGCAAATTGTCATTGACATAAATTGGCTTGATTTTCTTCCTCTGGGGATGCAGCCAGTACTGTAATAGCTAGAAGAGATGTTTCTCCTCATATTATTTCTCTAATCACATGCTCTAAAGAAAAGCATCCATTCTTCCATTGACTTCATTCACAGATCAGGCCAGAGAAGAGAATATCTCCATTCTGAGAAAAATCAAAATATGTTTCTGTCCAAATAATAGAGACCTGTGAACCAAACCAATATAACCCAGGGTCCTCCTAGGAACTTTGGAAAACTAGAGTTCAGTGAAGCATACTGCCAGAAGGTCTGGGCTGTTGGATTGCTTTTGGACTTGATCTAGCCCAATTTTAGAGAATCTTGTATTTGGCAGGTAGACTTCACCAATTTATAAATTTCCTATGTAGCTCTTTTCTTCTTATATATTTTAAATGTATCTTTTCTGTTTGTCTAGAGCTAAGATGTGCATTTGAGCTATTCAAAGAACATTGCTACTACTCTTGTTAAGTTCATAGTTACAAAGATGATAGATGATAAGTCTTTGGAAAGTTCTTGATGCAGCTGCAGATACTGTGATAAAATTGTAATGATAATTTATAAATAGTGTGCTTTAGGAGCATGTATTTAAAATCTATGCAAAGAACATACTAAGTTAGAGCATGGAGAGTCAAGGAAGAGACATGGGTCAGTAATCAAGGAGATGGAGAAGGAAAAGCTTTGCTGTTCCAGGCAGAAACATTGGATTTTTAATAGAGAATATAAGGGGATAAGAAATCTAATAAGGAGACAAGAATCATAAGGAATTAAACAAAAATGTAATGTAGAAGAGAAGAGTATTATGTTGATCTTAATAATTTCAAGTCATCCTTGAACACTTGAGGCTAAGGTGGGCAAAGTTGAAGGCTGCTGCTCTGAAAAATCAACAAAACTCTTGAGAATGTTGAGCAGAATGGCCCTCTAGTCCTGGCTGGCTTTTTAAACTATGAGCCTCAATCCATTTTCCAAGTCCCTTGACACTGCCATAGGGTTAGCTTATTGCCTCCCTACATCAAACATGTCTATAAACACAAAAGAAAAACGTAACCAAGCCTGCTGAGTCTTTTTATGTTTTACTTTCCCTCCAGAATCTTGGCTTCTCATGTATGCCTGGCTTGGGTTCTCAGTAATTCTCACAAACAGCTGCCTTTGCAGTTGTTATTATTACTGTGCTTGATTTGGTTTTTATAGTCACTATTGGTATGAAAGTTTGTCTGATACAAGTCACTCTAACTTGGATGAAATGGGCAGTTCTCATTTCACTCACATGGAGTTCAATGGTATATTAGCTATCTGCTTCCATCCCATCAGAGGTTCCATAGTGGACCTGAGTGAAAACAGTAAGTGAGCAACCAGTGTTGACAGGAAGTTTGGTAGGGTTTCATATAAAAAGTATGAGTGTTCTTTTTCAGTAGTTGATTTCAAAGGCTCTTAAGAGAGATTGTCAGGGATTAAATGTAGATTCCATTTCTTAAACTCTACCTCAAGGAACTCATTTATAAAAGCAAAAAAAAAAAAAAATACCTACATTCTTGAATTGTTGTACACACTAGACACCATGGTTCATTCTTCACTCATGGTACCTAATTAATAAAAGCCTAATGAAATAATGACTTTAAGTTGTATGGTGATAGTACCATGAGCAATATCACTGACTCTCTCATTCTTACAATAAAAAGGTGAGCATGTGAGTTAGGATGAATGTGTATGAAGGCAAACATGTTCCTAGGTGTGACCATTCATGTGTGATTCTAGTGGTGAGTAAGATGACCAGAAACGTAATCATTTTTGTGTTATCTAGTTGCATCAAGAGAAGTAGAAAAAGAAAGGGAATAGAACACTTGTTTAATTATTATGGCAATGAAAAAAAAAGAGCAAGTTCTTAAAAGAAGAGGTAAGTGTCAGAGATCTGAAAGAAAGATAACACAGAAATACTGTGGAAGGAAAAGTGCACTAAAGTGATAACTTGACCACTGGATTGAAGAATAAATTTAAAAATTCCCATCTGGACACTATAAAGAAGTTTTGTTGAAATGCAGATTTATTTTTGTGACAGTGAAAGAGGGCTTAATGATATTTGCTTCCTTTGGAATTAATCTCCCTCCATCCCCAACCCCCATCTGCGCACCTTTTTCAGCTTTCCTAACAGTTATCATGGATTCTAGGAATAAAAGTGATTAGTAAATGCCTTGTAATGAGCAATCAAACAACCCAACAAGTGATATTGGTAGTAAAATCTCCATGTGAATGAGAGAGTAGTCAACCATAACTCAACTAGTCCAGGGAAACCAAGATTTCTAATCATGGAAACTCCCAATCCTTGCTTTTTTCCTTTCTTCCATACAACCTCAAAACATCTGTGAGTACCTAACTAGATCTCTGTTCTTTCCCATGTATGTTCACTGAGCATAAAGCTCCTGACCTGTGTTCACCACTGCTATCTCCCTGAGTGGCCTTCTGGAAGATTAGTTGAGCTACTCTACTAGAATTCTTAAGAGCCAGAGCTATTGCTGTGAGTTAGGGAACAGAGACGGAATTAAGAGAATAAGAGAAAAGTGAGTGTTGGTGAAAACAGAACTCATAAAGAATGCAGATCAGACAGCATAGCACAATGGGAGCCATGATTCTTGACATACATGGACCTAAGAGTTTATCAACTCTTTGAGAGAGATATGCTGATGAGGTTTTGTATGCTTGTGTTTTGTATGTTTGCATGTTTGTTGTGCTTTTGCCTTTCTGAGGTGTGGTTTTGCTGTATAGTCCAGGTTGCCATTGAACTTTTGACAATTCTCGTGCCTCTACTGCTACTTCTGAATGCTGGAATTAGAAGTATGTGCCACCAAGCCTGTCTCACAGCTGTTTTAAGGTAGTATAATTTTACTGAAAAGTCAGGGTTTCCTGAATGTTAGCTTAACACACTATCAACTGAACTGCATCCCCAAGACTCATGCTGACACAGGAAAAACCAAGGACTCAAATTTATTCAGTTATTAAATTTTATCTAGTTAAGCCCTGTGTACTTCTCATTTTCATATGTACTAGAGAATTCTGAGAAGCAAATGGCATATTGAGAAACATCAAGTGTAGAGAAAGCTTTCACATGATAGATCCCCCTATTTATCAACTCATTCTATTCATCTATCCATGTATTCATCATCTATCATTTTTTTCATTTTATTATACATTGCTCATCTTATTACCATTACATGCCAAATGTTAGAATTTAGAAATATAATATGTGGTTTCTGACCTCAAGAAACTTTCATTATAAAAGGAAGAAAATTACCACCTAATTTAAAATGTAGTATCAGAGCTTTGTGTATAGTTACATTCTGATAGTGTTTAAAGGACTCTATTAGTGACTTTAGTCCTTGACAATGTCTTGTTAGCTGACCCTAAGAGTATGATTTCCTGTACATACTGAAAGATTACAGGGGAATTTCTTCTTGATGAATCTTATCTTCCACGTGTATAAACATTGACTTTGAATTGGATGACTTTAAAGGTCTCTTTCAGTCATTTGGCTCTGAGAATTTCCCTATAAAACACTTGGTAGTTACAGGTCATGATTCTATTCCCTCCCCTTTCTCTCTTTGTAAAGCATCCACACACAGGATAACAAAAGGGAAGATACCAGGGGAATAAGGCTGTGAGTAAATCTTGGAAATTGGCTGATGTGTGAGTGCTGAGATATCCTGTAGCAGATCCCAAACAGGCTTTTGGGCAAGCAATTGTCATGAGCTGTGTGATTTATTACACCATGAAGTTTGTTGCTCAATGTCTGACTCCATGTATGTTATTAGCTATGTCTCCTGGTGTTTCTTAAATAACACAGAAAGGGGGAAATGGGAAATAGAGACGAGAAAATTTTACCAGAGAGAAGAAAGTGTAAGTATTGCCACTATCTTCTGTTCCTTGATCTCAGTTCATCTTTACTTTCCAGAACTGCTGGCCATGACGGAGACATTTTATGGGAGTGGTTATAGTGAAAATCCTGGAGTTTATTGCGTTTCCTTTGCTGGGCATAGGCTTGAATTGCACATAGTTGCATTTGTTGTCTGTGCTTTGGTAACATACCCAAGAAATCATTACCAGCATGAAATATTCCCTGCTGTATTTTCTTATGGAAGTTTGACAATTTCACATAATATATACAGGTTATTATAATCTAAATTGAGCTGACATATTGTGGTCAAATATATAGCTTTATACTCATTGTTTTGAATGGGGATATCCAGTTTTCCCAGTATTCTTTGCTGAAGAAACAACCCCCTCCCCATTGTGGGACTCTATACACTTATTTAGACAAATGCAATGGACTGTGTGGTATGAGGTAATTTCTAGGCTTTCTATTTTTTCTATTGATCTATAAGCTAGATTTCAAGCTAATATCACATTATATTCACAATATATTTTGAAATAATGAAATGTAATGCTCCTTTTAATGTTTGTGCTGAAATTGCTTTGACTCTCACACTCTAGTGGTTTGACATGAATTTTAGGGTGTTTTTCTATTTCTGTAAAAGTTGCCAATAGGATAAGAATGCCATTTAATGTATAAATCACAAAATTGGAGGAAATATTTGAAAACTATACATCCTATAAGGGATCAATAGTTACAGCATATGAGAAATCTCTGAAACTCAATGGAAAATAATTCAAATAACACTATTAAAATGAGGAAATTATTTAAATAATTTAATTTTAGATATTTTCCCAAAGAGTATATGAGAATGGTTGACATATATATACATATAAAGATGGTCAATATCATAATTAGGGAATTATGAAAACCACCATGAGCTTTCACTCCTTAACTGTCAAGATTAAAGATAAGATTAAAGGAAAAGCACATGTTGATAAGAATATGAAGAACTTAGAACCTCCATAAAGTAATGTGGGAAGTACAAAATGATACAGGCTATATGAAACAAAAGCAGCTTGAATTTTCCTCAAAAAATTAAAAGAAGAGGTTGAAGAAATGACTTATGGTTAAGAGCACTGATCTTCTGGAGGGTCTGAGTTCAATTTTCAGCACCTGTATGGTGACTCATAATCACCTATAACTTCAGTTTTTTTTCTTCTGTGGGTACTAGGCACACACATATAAGGAGATTATGTTGTTCCATTGTAAATAATTGTCCCTGACTATGAGTTTAATAAAAAGCACTGATTGGCCAAAGGCAGACAGGAAGTGTGGGCAGGGCTACCAGACTAAGAAGACTCTAGAAATAGGCTGAACAGAACAGAATGCCAGAGAGAAGCCAGAAGATGCAGAGGACAACTATGCTGCTTTGAGAAAGGGTACCGAGCCGCATGGCTGAACAGAATAACAGTCATGGGTTAGAATAAGGGTAAAGAGTTAGCAAGTTATGTGCCTGAGCCATAAGCTGATCAGCCTAAAACTATTATAAGCATCTGTGTGTCTCTGCAGGTTTGTGGGTCTGTGGGCCTAAACCTTGAGGCTAGGCCCAAAAGTCTGGGCCAAAAACCTCATACTACACACACATTGTAAACAGATATGGATGCAGAAAAAACACTCATATAAAACAAAGACAGTAAAAGTAATTTTAAAATTAAAATGTTATTGTCACATGATTCAGTAATGACACTTCTGGGTATTTATCAAAAATTACTGTTACTGAAATCTCAAAGAGAGGCCTGTAACTCATATTCCATGCAGCATTAGTCACCATAACTAAAACCCTAAAATACTAGTAATTCTGATCAATCACAAATTAAATAAAGATGTTTCATATGAATACATTCCTTAAGTACTCAGCATTATAAAAAGATATCCTTTTGTTTTTAAGAACAAGCATAAATGTGGAGGACATTCAAGCTAGATAATATAAACCAGCTGCAGAATGTGATTTCACTTATGGAAAATAACTATAAGAGTCAAATTCAAAAGCAAAAAGTATAATAGTGGTTGCCAAGGATGAAGAGGGAGAGAAAAGGGGAGTTTGGAAACAAGTTTGTTCGGAGTGAGTTTCTGTTGTGCAAGCTAAGTTCTAGGGGTCGTGTGTACAATACTGAGACTGTGATTAATAGAAGTGCATTGTAAACAATGTATTAGAAAGGTAGATCTTACATTGAATATTGATACACATACACACCCATACACAAAAGTCTGGTGATATTTCTTAAGGACTTGGCTTCATGCATTTAACTCTTAACTCTACCACCTACCAGCAACAGGAGACTTTAAAAGTTGGTCATGTTCTTCATGACTTAGTTTTCTCACCCAATAAATGGGAGCAATAACAGTGCTTGATACTCAAATTTTCTTCAAGAGAAAATGATACAGTTCCATAACTGGCTAGCATAGAGCTTAGCATTATCATTGATTCCCCAGGACCTTTCTTCTGATTGTTGCTCATGCTCACATTTGATCTCATCCAGTCCCCCATACTGCTGTATTTTCTGTCCTAGAAGAGACTTTCAATGGCTTCTCATAGTTATGATGATGATGATGATGATGATGATGATGATGATGATGATGAGGTGAATTTGGTACTGGTCCACATATTTGTCTGGTCTCCATTCATTCTCTACTCTTCAAGCTATAGCAACTTTCACTGAGATCTTTATCTCTAACCATATTCTCCTACCACATATCTTCTAGGAAGCTGGTTTCTACCCCTCAAATATCTCCTCAATGGATTTTTCCTGCTCCAGATGCCCTAAAGCAGATAATTTATCAAGGAAGTCTTCTAGCAACATTTTGGCTTTGTCACATAAGTCTACTGCAAACTTGGAAGCTCAATACTACAAAACTACTTGTCTCACAGTTATGGGGTGGTGGGTAGAAGTTCAATATAAAGATATGAGTAGCATTCATTTCCTTTAATGGCTCTGGGAGAATTAAATCCATTTGTGTTGGACTTTAGAGGGTGTGACAATGTTTGTTGTTCCCTTCTTTTTGGGCTTCATACCTCCATTGTTTCCTTCCATGTTTATACAAATTTGATATTTTTCCTTTCTTTTTCTCATGAAGACACCCATTATTGGATTACAACACACAGCAAATATAGGAGATCCTTAATCTAATGAACTCTTAAAAAATCACATTTCCAAGTAAGGTCATAGCCATAAATTACTGAAGTAGGACTTACTTGCACATACATTTTGAAAGACTCCTTAACTCAGATGCAGTAATAATTATATTCCCCTACACATCTACCCTACCAATGTCCCTGTCTGCCATTCCCTCTAATATGCTTTAATGAATACACAGGCTCAACTTCACTGCTTTAATGAAAGTCATATCTTTACATTGACTCATTTGGTCATGTGACAACTGCTCTTACTCAATAGCTTCTATAAGGACAAGACCAGTCTCTGTTATATCACTGCCAGATCCACAGCACCAAATCAAGCATAAAGCACACAACCAGAAAGCTAACTTAAAGAGTTACAAATAAACATGGTATAAAAACATTCAAAAAAGGATACAACTTCCTATAAAGTGCTAAATAAAAAACTGTAGCCTGGAGTAAGGGACAAAGAAAGTAACCTAGAAATTCTTAGTATAAGAGAGATAGAAAAATACATACATAAAAATGTTAACAATATTTTTTAGCAGATATCAGAATTAAAGATCATTTTAATATCCTTTTTTATGCCTCCTGCTTTTTCTACATTTTATACTATGCATATTTGACATGCTATCTCACTTATTTGTTACTCCAAACATATGGTGCTGATAACATTTAAAAATTCCCAAGAGAATGGCTTTAGAAATATCACCACATAGCCTTTGTGATACAAAATATTCAAGTACATAGAACAAGTTTATTTCTTTGTCTAAAATGTGAGTCCAGTGATTTTTAACAGACCCTGTTGTGATAGCTGGAAAAAACTCACAATTTTGTAACATATTATAGTTTATCAGAATCAAGTGATAAGTGTATGTGTGTTGTGTGTGTTTAGTGTGTCTGTGGTGTAAGCATGTGACTGTGTGGGTGCATGTACCCTTATACATACATACAGGGATAGAAGCAGGACCTTGAATGTCTTTCTTTCTCACTCTCTGCCTTATTTCCTTGAGTAATGGTCCTTGACTGAACTAAAAACTTTATTTTAGATAAGCTAGATGCCAAGTGAGTTCCTGGGATCTGAAGCTGGAGCTATTCACCTCTATTTCTTCTATGTGGATGCTGAGGATTTGAACTCATTTTGACATGCTTTTAGAGTAAATATTCTCACTCACTGAACAGTCACCCCAACCTGTTATCATAATGTTTCACTCATACATCATCACCAACTTGGTAACATGTGGTCCTGTGTCTTTTCTATCATGGTACTCTAACTGCCCATGGGCCTTTCCTGGAGCACATTCACTTTCATCTATATGTGTGTTGTTTCTTTTCCCAACTTACACATCACCCAAGATCAAAAACCCCTGCATATTTTATGTTTTATTAATTAAATTTGTTCATTTATTTTACGTACTAACCACAGTTTACATCCTATCTTCCCCTCCCCTCCCACTTACACCCCACATCACTTTTTCTCCAATCTACTTTTTCTCTGTTTCTGTTCAGAAAGGGACAGGCTTCCCATAGGTATCAACAAGGCATGACAAATCATATCATGTTGAGATGGGACTAAGCTCCTCTTCTTGTATTAGGGCTGGGCAAAGCAACTGATTATGAGATTAGGTTTTCAAGAGTCAGCCAAAGTGTCAGGAACAACCTCCACTTCCCCTGGTAGGAGTCCCACAAGTAGATCATGATACACAACTGTCACTCATATATACAAGACATAAGTTGGATCCATGCAAGCTCCCTGTCTGTTGGTCCAGACTCTGTGAGCTCCTATGACTCCAACTTAGTTATTTCTGTGAGTTCCCTTGTGATGTCTGTGGCCTCCCTGGCTCATACATTCAGTCCTCTCTCTTTTCATGTAGAAACAGTTTGACATATGAACTTGCATTGAACATTAGAATCTATAGTACACTGTTCAAAGTGAACAAAATCATGTTTACAGAGATCATGCAGACATAGTAAGGTCAATGTCTCCCAATGGAATAAATTTTCTAAGCTTAGCAACTGGTTTATTGTAGATGCCTAAAAATCCTCTGTGAGCTGTTGAATATGACAGAAAGACCTCATTTGGGGCAGTAGCATTGTTGCACTTGGCCTCAACCTTCATTAATGAGATACCTTGGTTACAAATTGAAATCAAGATCCTCTTGGGCCCAGGATGTCCTAGCAAGATGACAAATTGGTTATAACTGTAGCACCCAAACTTGACTAGATATGAGTGACCTAGAAAACACAACCTATTAAAAATGAATTATTGTAGAATCCAGTGGTGTCAAGGGCACCACAAAACACACACAGAGAGAGAAAGAGGGGGGAGGGCTCACAGAGACTTAATTGACAACCACAGAGCCTTCATGGGACTGGCCTAGGTCCTCTGCATATGTGTTACAGTTATGTAACTCAGTTTTCATATGAGATTCCTAACACTGGGCTCAGGGGCTGTCTCTGATTGTTTTGGGGAGCAATTCCTCCTACTGGATTGCCTCATCTAGACTTAATAAACAAGGAGGTGCCTAGTCTCATTGCAACTTGATACACTGTGATTGGCAGATATCTATGGGAGCCCCCACCTGTATCTGAAGAGAAACAACGGAGGAAGAGTGGATGGGGCAGTGGGTTGGGGATATGGGAAGAAAACACAGAGTGGAAATTGATTGGGATGTAAAATCTATCTTACTATCTAACTAACTAACTAACTAACTAAACAAACAAACAAACAAACAAACAAATAAATAGCAAAAATGCCCATCCCTTAGTTCCATTGCTGACTAATGTAGCCCTTTCCCTCTGGTAGTCCCAGGAGACTGGAGGGTTTGGCAGGCATGGGTAAGGCACAAGGAACTAGAATGGAGAAAGCAAGCCCATTGTGTGTATCAATGGTATTTCATAGAACAACCTCCATGCCATAGCACCAAAACTTCCTTCTCTTTTTGGCAACATGGTTCAATATTCCAGTGGGATATAGTCTGACCCTCTGATCTCTGAGACAGAAATTATGAAGAAGCTTGGGATATGCCCAGGCTTAGCTCAGTCTGGAAGGCAGGGACTCAGTGTGCAGGCAATTACTCAATGTGAGATGGAGAGCCTGGTCAGATGAGCTATGTCTGTATAAAAACTCTCCCAAGCTTTAAAAAGAAGATGGAAATAAATCAAGTTTAGAAACATCATATGTAACAAATGTGGGCTAACAAACAGAAATGCCCTTAATCTGTCACTGGTCAAACATAAGCCAGTGACTGTTTCTTAATTGTGATTGGAGGAGTTTTTATTGGTGTTTTTAATATCATAGTTTTATTAGTTTGCTTATTGTATAAGTTACAAATGATAAATAATGTGAAGTCCACAAATGTTAATTAAATGAAATCAAAGGCATAAAGAAAAGTGATTGGAATCATTTTAGCCCCTTATTTTTTCCAATATTACCTGAAGAGAAGTTGTAGTTAATGGATATGTTAGAAGAAAAGGATGAACTATTTTTTTATACTCCAGAAAGATGAGGGCAGTTGATTTTATCTCTGTATGAAAAGGTGCATTGTAGTGGTGGGGGTTTCTGGGTCCTGGGTGGCCAGAGGTCAGAGACCCACAGACCTGCCACCTGAGACCACTTAGCTGCCCACTGCCCAGGCCCCCAAAATGACTCAGACTCTTATATTAACTTTATGCTGTTTGGCCTATGGCCCAGGCACATTGCTAGCTAGCTCTTACATCTTAAATCAACCCATTTCTATTAATCTGTCTGCCACATGGCCCGTGGCTCACCTGTGTTCCTTACATGTTGTTCCTTTGGGCTTCAGCTCGGTCTGCCTCTGACTCTGCCCTTCCTTTCCTACCTATTCTGATTCCTCCTCCTACTTCTTCTATGGTGCCTGTCATGGCCCAAAACAGCTCCTTTATTTAAAGATTGAGAATCATAGCATACAGAAAGGCATCCCCACATCAGTGCATACCTTCAGGTTTCAGACCAAACAGAATGCTGTTTGTGATAATAACAAAAAGAGCCAGAAGCCCAAAGAATCAACATATAATGAGAGACAGGAGACAGAAGCCCAAAGGAGCAACATGTAAGGAACACAGGTAAGCCACAGGCCATGTGGCAGGAAAGATTAATAGAAATAGGTTGATTTAAGATGTAAGAGCAAGCTAGCAATGTGCCTGAGCCATAGGCCAAACAGCATAAAGTTAGTATGTGTCTGAGTCATTTTCTTTTTGTCTCTGACTCCGCCCTGCTCCTCCTACCTACTCTGATGCCTCCTCCTACTTTTCCTATGGTGCCTGCCATGGGCCAAAACAGCTCCTTTATTTAAAGATTGCTATTCACAGAATACAGAAAGGCATTCCCATATCAGTAACCTGTTTTGGACATACCAGGTTTGGCTTGCAGTGTATACATTGCCTGTTCATCTCAAGTTTATTTTTTTTAACCAAGAGTCAAAATATGCATCTAACCCCTGGAAGAAGGAGACACACATAAATAGATGGGAAAGAGCTGTTCACGGTAATCATTACAAAATTTACTTATCTTAGTCCTGTTTGTTAGCTGATGTAGGCTATAGTGTATGAGGTATGTTGCCTATAACCATAAGGACAAAAAAATATCAGTCTGTAAAGTGTGAGAAAAAGAAAATGAACCTAGAAGAATCTTCTTAGTATTACCAGATGGTTCTAAGATTGTCTGCCTCATGATTTTTGCCTTTAAACCTGTGGGCTGAGAAACAAGTCATACAGTGTGGGAACTACTTAGCTACAGATCTTTGAATTGATAAGGGATACTGTTGCCACTATTTAAGTAATATAAAGCTGAAATATTCACTAGAAATGACCTTGGTTTTGTTCTCTCGACATATTCCACCTCAGCAGCTCACTGTGCAAAAGATCTGTGTTTTACGTGAATCATAGGGGCATGTGACTGACCTTGATATTTTGATATATAAACAGTGAGTAAGTAGGTGATTTAGGGATGTAAGGCATGATAATGAGTTATGTGTGTTTTTATTTGTCTGTAGGGGAATGTGTTGTGGTAGTTGTTAGGGACCTGGTATAGCAGTGTTATAAGTAATCATATGTCTCTATATGTACTGGTGGTGTAGGTAGTGATGGTGGTGGGGTTTGAAGAAAACTATTTGTGGTAGAAGGGATTATGGTGTAATGTAAGTGAGTAAGGGAGTAAGTTTTGGTGGACACTGCCCAATGGTTCTCTTTCTTGTGTCGTTCCTTTACAATTTCTTTTTCCACTAATTTTATTTAATTCCACCATATAATTTCTTACTTGCTTACTTTCGCCCTTTCAGAACACAGGCTCCTATATGGTCTATGGGAGTTTTGAGAATAGTATATGGCACAAGAAGAAGTAAACTAATGTGAAGTGATAGAATGGGCTGTTTGGGAATATAAGCATGTGTAAGAGTCCAGTGGGGGGATTTGCAATGGCAATACAAATGAGACTAATAGGTCAGTGTAAAGCTGGGGGATGCTGGGTAGAGATGATAGCTTTTAAATATGTTGTCAATCATGTGTGAATGAGAACATGTAACAGTGTGAATGTGCCTTCATAGTATGTGATTGGTAATAAGGACAGTCATAATGGTGTGGGGATATTTTCAATATATTTTTTTCACTATTACCACCTGTAATTGTGTATTTCACTGTAACCAACACTGTAAACAAAGACAAACATCCATAATCTATGTTTCAGGTATGTGGACATTATTATCTAGGCTACTTCCTGCTAAATTGGGGTGTTGGCAATCCCATAGGAATCTAAAGAAAAATTTAGGATTATGGACAAGTCTTTAGTGGAGTAGTTTCTAAGGCTGGGTCATCGCAGCCAGTCTTCTTCAAATTGTTCTAGATATAGAACTCGAGAAACTTCAACATAGGTGTTTTAAAATGCTGAATCATCGGGGCCATCCATTTCCATTGAGGATTTTTCAGGGGGTCTTCCTCTATCAAACTTTATGTTCTTTATACAGTGATAAATCCATAGCTTCTCACTATCTGTGGAAATAAAAAGAAAACCTCTTTTCCAAAGTAGCATATCTTTGGATTTCAATTTTAAAGTCAACTCATTTACAAAATATATAGGTTGGATTAATCCAACAGCATTTATAACCAACTGTCTTTTAGTACCTTTTACTACTTCATTTTCACCAAGAAGCTTAAAGATAAGACAATAATATACAGTATCCAGACATTCTTTGTATTTTCCATCTTTACATGGCTTATTTTTTTTTACTTTATTTCTTTTTTAAGAACTTTTTCTACCTTTTTTCTTTTCTCTATCTAAGCCTATATAAATATATTTTCAACACATTCTAAACAATTTAGACTTTTTAAAAAACTGTCTTTACTGTATATTTATTTCTTAACTTTTCTGTCTCTGACCACTCCTTTGCTTGGTTAGGATGACTAACTCCACCTAAATTCTTCTATTTCTTCCTGTTTCTGACTACACCTTTAATCTGCCAAGATCTTTGACTAAGGATTAAAAGTTGGTAAGATGGATGGATGGCTCCACCCAGCTCCTAGTCTAGCTTCATAGAATTTAGCTTTTTAGTTCAGGTACTCTGGGGAATTTTAAGGTCTATATAATCACCAAGTAAAGCATTGTTGTCTGTTGCTCATTAACTACACTTAAGTATATGGCAGCAGGGTCCCTTAAAAGACTCCTGAGTATTTTTCCTCTAAGGCTGAATCAGGAAGCTTCTCTTTAAAAAGCCAAGCCTCAGTTTGCCTTAAGTAAACAGTGCTGATCCAAGAAAACATCGACACTAAGAAGCCATCTTTGATTCTGTCCTGTTTTTGTCCTTATAAACAGAAACCTTAAATACATCATTTACAACTTTTTGCTTACATCTAGGCTTCTGTGAGACTTCAGGAACCAGCCATTTTACACCTTAAGCAGCACTCCAAAGCCTGCCATTTTGTAGCCCAAGCCCACATGCCTCACCAGTGCATCTCTGTACCATGGTTTATGTGAGAGACACAACTTGGAAACTATTTTTGATTTCAGTTTTATGCTCTAGACTGTTTTTAAGTTTTCTCCAGCTTTATGTGGGTGTACTTTGTGTATATCACCCATATTGGGCTGCCATTTGTAATAAGAGGTTTCTGGCCCAAACTTTCTGGCCTAACCTCAAGGTTTAGACCCGCAGACCCACAGACCCACAGAGACACACAGATACTTACATTAATTTTAGGCTGATCAGCCTAAGGCCCAGGCATATAACTTGCTAACTCTTTACCCTTAATCTAATCCATGACTCTTATCCTGTTCAACCATGCAGCTCAGTACCTTTTCTCAGAGCAGCATAGTTGTCCTCTGCATCTTCTGGCTTCTCTCTGGCATTCTGTTCTGTTCTTCCTGTTCCAGAGTTTTGTTTTTTTGTTTTTGTTTTTTTTTTTAGTCTGGTAGCCCTGCTCACACTTCCTGTCTGCCTTTGACCAATCAGTGCTTCTTAGGAAACTCATAGGTGGGACAATTATTTACAATGTAACATCATAAATCCATTACATAATGGAAAGGAAGGATTTATCTGTGCTAGATTGCATGTCATTTTTCTTTAGCAATCCCTGTTAGCTCAGATTCTGACTAGATTAGTTACTTTTCTATTGCTGTGATGAGTCACTATGATCAAGGCAATTTTGTGGCTTGCTTACATTTTCAGAGGGTAAATCTATGATCATGGCAGGGAAGTGTGAAAGCAGGCACTGGAGTAGTAGTTGAGAGCTTACATCTGATCCACAACCAGAAGGCAGTAAAGAGAGAGCAAGACTGGGCCTGGTGAGGACTTTTGAAATCTCAAAACCTGTCCCAAGTGACATACCTCTGCCAATAAGGCTTCACCTCCTAACTCTTCCCCCAAAGTCCCCTAACTAGAAACTAAGCACTAAAGTATGATCCTGCCTGCAGGATGAGGGGCAGTCTCATTCAAACGATCATATTGACTGTCTTGGGTTTTAGTAATCTGAACAATATTGTATTCCCAATTAAGGATTATGTCTTTGTTGCCTGGTGTCAGGAGTGAAAATTATTCAATAAGGTAGGGATAAGGTTCATGGAGAATAGAATTCTGTCTTCTTAAGTGGCTTATCAAATGATAATCAAATTTTTCTTAGAAGCTTATGAAATGAGGTTATAAAACATGAGAGCTTGAAATCTAAATTCAGGTGTCTGTTTGTGGAAGCAACATGCTGTGTTTAGGAAAAGGAGGTTTTCTTGCAATCTATAACTTTAACCCTTAGGTTCTCAAGACACTTTTAAAGATCTGTTCAAATTATACTCCAAAAGCTTTTCTGTTCTTGCAACTTCAGATTCTTGTTTCTCCAGTGAGGGAAACTTGCTTTCTCAGTAATTATTTCTGAATAATTATCCTTTGGCTTGTCTTTTAAGTTTAGCTGATAATAGAACAGAATACCTGCTAAGTCTCTTAATAAAACTCTAAAACCAGAGCAACTTCTGGCATATTCTTCCTTATTTGAATAAGAGAGTGCAATATGGTAGAGAGCATTGATGACCTGAAGCAGCAGTGGCAAATGTAAACATATCTCCATGTATGTGGTGGTGGTACGGTATTCGCAGAAGAAAGGATTGTGGTGTGATGTCATCATTACTTATCATGAGTACTATTTTCACTTTTCAGAGAAAATACTATTGGCACTGTAGGTTGCTAAGTTTATCAATTCATTATTTCCCTTTCCTATGTCTCCAAGGTAGCTAGAGAGTGGTTAATTTATTATAAAGAATTATGTGTTTCAAAGTCTTGAGAATGCTGAGGTAGCTCCCTGCTAATGTACAAAAGCAACCTTTCCTGGCAATGTTAAATTAAGTGGTTCCACCTATCATTTACTACATTTTGACACTGTAGAGGAAACCCCCCTTGTCTCCTGTTTTAAACTTATATAAGATATTTTATATAAGCTATCATCCTAGAACTTGAATGTGAGAAAAATAAGATTATAAATATTTTGTATTCAAGCAACAGAATCTTAAAGGAGCATTGCCCAAAAGACAACACTAATTTATCACTATTGTCAACATCATAATAACCATTACCCTCATACTTAAGCAGAGCCAAGCAACAATTGCAGAATATGTTTATCTGTCACTCAACTTCTAATCTTAAATGCACATCAAAGAGAACAGGTTATCTGGACTCCCTTCTCTCCTCTCCTCAAGAACACATCTCTGTCTATACTCCATCTGTGTCCAAGCTCTTCTAATGACCATTCAGGTTTCACTAGCTCCAGTTCTATTTTATTGAAGATAATATCTCTTATTTGAGTTTATTGAAACAATTTATCCCAGAGTTAATAGCAGTAAAACCTGTGTTGAATAAGGTTCTAAAACTTAAATATGGAGGATTCTGTGGTTTCCCAAGAACATGGGTAAAGCAGAAATAGGATCTCTCTCATAATGCTTTCTGACTTAGACCTGGCATGTTCTATAATATTATACCTTTGCCTTTTTATTGTTAGAGATGTCTCCCACTTCTTCTTATACTCATTCAGGTCTATTTGACCTTTAGAGATGAACTATAATTTCTAATGTGCCAAGAGTCCCAGACCATTCTCTTTCCATGAATTCCTGAAGTTTCTTCTGGCCACTGTACTCTATATTATCTTTTTGGTGAAGGTAGTTTTCACTAAGGAAGAAACTTACTAGAAAAGTTCTCTGTCTCTTAGCTTTTGGAACCATAATCTGATAAAGATGGCCTGTCTGGAGGCCTCAGTATGAGATGCTTACAAGTTACAATTAGAAGCAGATTATAGGGGTGTGATACTCACCAAATGTGTGCTTATTAGAGTCATATAAATACTCCAACACAAGAGTTTACTCATCTGTAAATTTTAAATGAAGATATAGGTTTGTTGTCAATATTGAATAAGCTTGTGTGTATAAGGGCACTGGAACAATTCCTGAGAAATGGTCAGCATTAGAGTTAACTTGCTAACACAACTTTGGATACTCTGTAATGATTCATAGATCAATAAGAAGAAAGTTGAGACATGACCAATCAGAGGCTATGAACCTAGAACTAAAATTGAAGGGTTCAATATGTAACTCATAACTTCCTTGGCAGCATTATACCTGTCTTGACCTTATCAGTCCAACCTTTATTTAACAACTCCATTATTTGTCAAGTGCCTAGGGAACCACTGAAGCTCACGTGAGATGTGGCTGTGTGTGGAAAAGAACACTGATCCTGGTGTGGTTTAAGTTTTCTATCCTTGTAATAGCTAATCCATCTTTTAGAGAGAACATTGCCCATGGGCTGGAAGAAAAGAGAAATTCAGATGATGTAAAATTAATGCTTTTGGATTGAGTTTAAAAGCCCCATCCTCCTCCCTCTTCATCTTATATTACAACCTGGGGGTAACTTGACTTTTACCAGCTTAAGAAGCAGTTCCACTTAAAAGCTATTAGTTTTTTAACTGCAAAGATTGCACTCCTGCTGCTTGGCTTCAGGCTCATGCTTAAAACAAGCTACCTGAGATACCATGTGCCAAGTATCCAGCCATGCTATACCAGTGCCTTACAGAACAGAGCTGATTTCTCTGTTCCATCCCTTTCTTATGCAAAAATTCTACTCTGGGATCACATCTGGATAGCTTGGAAGAAAAAGGTAGTCCTTTGATCTGTTTTCTTCTACCACAAACTTTCTGCATGATATTGGGTTATAGTCTCTTTATGATAAGTAAATATCATTGATTAAACATCTCCGATGTACCAGAGCCATCCAGATTCACATAGCAACACAAGTACAGAGACTGTATTATCTATTACATTTTAGGAGAAGACAGAGAACTAAAATGACTTCTTCAAGGCCATGAAGTTGGTAAGGGAAGATTACTGGACCCAAAGCTATGTGGTGGAGTGTATTGAACTAAAAATATGGTGGCGTCAACCTAAATCTTCCAGCACTATTGTAATATCATTAGCAAGTCCCTTCAGCCACACTGCTATATAACTATTTTCTCCAAATTCTCACATTCCTTATTGAGGAGTTAATCCCCTTATTTCTCTAGAGGTAAACAACTCAAAAGGTTTTTGGAGTTCCTGAAACTTACATGATTCCAAGGTGCCTCCACAGGGTTCTAAAAGTAATTTAGAAATTGATAGGCAGAGGAGCCTCTGAAGGGTTAAGTTGTCTTCAAGTCTTGTAGGGAGCTCCAGGAATACATCTTTCATGAGTTTTCACCTGTGATAGGTTAGGTATTTCAGTGATACAACTACTTCTGGATCACCCACACTGCTTTAGGCAACCCTTTACTTATACTTCTATAAGTAGCTCCAGTGAATCTATTGGTTTGCTAAGTTGGACTTTGGTAGTATTATTACTTCAGACTCTCATTGATTCCATATCTAGTGTTTATATATCACCAGGAAAAGGTACAGAGCATAGTTATCTACACTCCTTATATGAAAAAAGACTGATGACTAGTACTATGAATTGTGCTAGTTCCTAAATGTGCCTGAAAATTTGGCTAGCCATAAGAAGCTTGTTAGAAATATGAGCTCATAAACCTGAACCCAGGTTCATAGAATCTCAAGATTTTTCTGAGTCATATTTAGGACTCTGTAGTTGAGAAGTTAAAGTCAGACACACAAAGGAGTGTGCAAATACTGCTTCTTGTTTGCTAGTTCTCATATTTTAAGGTTATGTTTTAGGTAGACAAATGTAGCTACCCTAAATCATGAAAAAAGCAATTACAAATTTATTGCGTGCCTTTGGCACAACAAAAGTATACTTCCAAGTCTGCAATGTCTGAAGTCAATGTGGGATCCAGTGTGGAAGAGCCACTGTTCTCTAGGTGATGGTTCTTTATTCCAGGATGCTGCATCTGGAACTCCTTTATTACAACATATGCTTTCTGTGATATTTTTCAGCAGATGAAGAATAGCCAGGTCATTAGAACTCTTGTACTGAGAAGTGATACATACCACTTCTGTTTAGGCTTTATTAAACAATGTAAGTCCTGTTGGTCATGATAAGGTAAAGGCAGCAAACAAGGGCAATTGTTCCTGTATGTTGCAAAGTAGATACAAGATGGAAATTGATAAACATAATTGTCTGGTGCAGTGACCTCATAGGGATGCTTGAATAAACATTTTATCTTTAATTGGTTTCACAAATGAGGATTAAGAAGAAAAGCCAAAGGTCCAGGAGTCATTTTTGGTTGTGATAATAATCATAAATTTATTTGTATTTTTATTCACTCTAAAAATACTCTCTGAATTATAGGTAGAAAAAATATTGAAACCAAAAAGAAGCACAGACAAACTACTGAAATTAAGTCATATCATCAGTGAAGGAAAGCAGATATGCATATGGATTTCAAAAGTAAAAATTAGTTAGAGCAAAGAGCACAGAATTCTGGATAGAGAAAGAGTATAGAGACGGGAATTAGATTAGATTTCTGGTGTATTTGTAAGAGTTTATACGACTGAAATTTGAAGCATGATGAAGGGAAAGTTGAGTTATAGGGCTGGATATACAGTGAGGATACAACTATGTGTCATGATGTTAAAAGCCTGAAGAACAGGTGGAAAACCTCAGACCTCAAAGATTATATTCTTTTCAATAGTGTGTGTGTGTGTGTGTGTGTGTGTGTGTGTGTGTGTGTGTGTGTGTGTGTGTGTTTTAGAGTTGTACTGGGAAACACTTTGGTTTTGGATAGCTGTAAGTTTGACTCTATTTATTTAGGCAGCTTTACTGGACATCCACTACCCTGTTATATAAGGTTGGGAAAATCCCACTCAGAGTTCTTCAGAAAAGGAGTGAAGTTCTCTAAACACACACACACACACACACACACACACACACACACACACACACACACACACACACACACACACACACACACACACTGTCCATAACTTCAGGACCTATCATAGCATTTACATGGAGGCTGTACTTTCCCTGACCTGCTGTTTCCAGATAAAAACTGAGAATGCAAAGGGATTGGACTCAAGTCATTCATGGTCGTGGTCATAATCCTATAACATGTCATCTGTGAACTAATGCTCCCATTGGCCTTCCTGGGACTTCCCAGGCTAACCATAGCCAGAGGTTCTCCTTCCCCATATGCCTTCCTCACCTCTCTCCTTTCATAAGTTGACAGACCTACATGCAAACTACAATCTTTCTTATGCTCTATAAACATTCATTATGAAATATTTCTTGGGGCTGGTGTCGCAAAGAGGCCTGAAGCCAAAATTATTATTTTCTGGAGGAGAATTTAATGCTATAGGCCAATTGAAGTATAAGGTATAGCCTGCACATTACTGTATTTTCTTCATAACCTTGTTTTTTTCCTTGTACCATAGAGGTATATATTATAGTAAAAAAAAAAATCCACTTTTGATTTCAAATTCTATGGAGGGTGTTGGGTATATGATATTGGATAAAAACTTACTTTTTAAATCTCAATTTCCTTGATAGAATGTAGATGGAAGCAGTTGCCACTGATAAAACACAAAGAACTAGATTAAAGATGACTACTAAAAGTACCACAGAGCATCCTTTGAGTCCTTCCTTCTCTTCCTGTCAATATCCCTTTACCTTTCCTTGTTTTCTCTTTGCCCCACTTTTCTTGAAGGTCACACTTTCTTGTCTAAAACAATCTAGCCTAGTTTTACTCTTTTTCTTATATATTTTAGGTTAAAATGAAAATAGTGGGTTTCGTTAAGATACTATAACACATGTATGTGATGTATTTTGCTAATATTTATTCTTTATTACCTGCTCTTGTATCTCTTTCCTCCCCTTCCACTGGTTCTTCCCTTTGCCCAATTCATGCCCATTCAACATTTTTGTAATGTGTAAGCAGGTACCTACACAAATATGTTGACATATATACATGTATATATAAAAAACAGGAAATTATACATGTAATATAAAATGCATGTATGAATATATTACACATATGAAAGATGTGATATTTGTCTTTCAGAATCACTTAGTTTTTAATATAGCAAACTTCAAGTTCATTCATTATTCTATTGATGTCATAATTTTTTCTTTATGGATTAATAAATCTATTGTGTGTATGTACCATGTTTTAATTCATCTATCTATGGATGGATATCTAGGGTACTTCCATAATTTGGGTATTCTGAATAATACAGTGATAAACATGTATGTGTAGGTATCTATTTGAAAGTAGACATAGATTCCAGAGAAAGAATACATGCATACATATGCACACACACACGCATGCACAGAGAGAGAGAGAGAGAGAGAGAGAGAGAGAGAGAGAGAGAGAGAGAGAGAGAGAGAGAGAGACAGGCAGGCAGGCAGGCAGGCAGGCATATATTCAAGAGAAGCATAGCTATATCCTATGATACAAATTTAGCATATAAATAAGATTCTAGGCTTATACCAATTTGTGTAACTTCTTGTTAGCCAATTTCTATGTAAAATTTGCTCAAATATTAGGTTGTAGTTAAGAGCTTAGCAGAACACTCACCAACAGAACAAATGAGGTTTATTTAAGGCTAACATTAACGTGAACTGTTCACTTCTTCTTTGGTCATTTGGAGACTTATGTGATCTGATTTGAAGGGAGCGCATCTCAGGCTTCCAATGTCAAAATCAAATGGAAGACCTTGAACATTATCATTGAATTGGTCTCCTTTCTGTCCTTCACCTTTTCCTAGTGGCTTGGTATCTGCAGTTATAATAATTTACCTTCGGTTTATTGAATAGTTTATCTCTCTTTTTCCTATGTCATTTAACAAGTCATTATATCCCAGATCTCTCAGTCAAATTATGTTTATTTGCATGGTAGTTCCTATCATATCTTGAATTGATCTTGTATGTTTTTAATTTGTGTTTTTTGTTTTCCAGCTGTTCTTAATCTTCTAACCTGCTTCTTAAGAGCAAAGATCTTGTGTGTCCTCTTAATTTCAGCATATAGTCCTGTAAGCTAAAAGAGTGTTAGCATCCCAGTGTTTACTGAATAAATTCACTTATTAAATAATTACCATTACATATTAAATTGGTTCATGAATATAACATTTCTTTTTCCAATAAGAAAATATACAACACATAATATGTATATATACCATTTATATGTATGTATGTATGTATGTGTGTACTATTGAACAAAACCTGATAAGGCTACTGTAGAGCTTGCAGCTTAATTCTTTATTCGACTAGTCTCTGAGCCTGTTACAGAGATCAATTCTTATTTAACTGACCATAGAAGAAATCTCATACAGGTTATCACAGCTATTTATGGTCCTTTAATTATCAAAAATAATTTCATTTTTGGTAATTAAATTGTCTAATCCAATTAACATTGCAGATTGAGACATAAGAAATTGCTAGTACTGATCACTTCACTGTATATATGTGTGTATATATATATGAGTTTCACATAGTTAAAATGGACAATGCACTATAAAACTAAATATAATTTAAATTTAAGCTTACTATCTTCTTTGAGCTTGAGAGCTTTCCTCAGTGGAACAAAAAAAAAATATTGTTCACTCCTTTTCCCATTTGTTATCTTCTGGACTTCAGACAATCTCTTGCTTCCCCCACCTGAGCTGATTTAAGTAAAGAGGAAATCACAGGAAGGAAGGGTGTCCAGCTTTTTGTGTCTGGTACTGTTGAAATCTAGTACTGGGGCAATAAGGCTGGGTTTTCTTTCTTGGATCAGTTTTTGTGCATTTTGCTTAGGATCTTCTAGTGACACACCTGACTAATTTAAGGTCAGGCATTCTCTGTGTATGTTTCTTTATCAGGTCCCATGCTTCTGGTAGCCCACCCTTTCTTGCTTGACTCTGGTTTCTTTGTGAACTGAATCCTTGTACAATACTCCAAGCAAAATTATCTTAGATGTGGTTGAAATCTAATCTAAAAACATGTATACTCTTCTTCACTATCAGAGAAAGAATATCTTTCAACCATAGAGTTCTATCTGCATCAGAATCACAGGCTCTTATGAAAATACAATGCTCCCATCAATCCTTTCTCACCTAATTTAACATCATGGGGTATCTCTGCTTCCCTCCACCCTGAAAAAAGAAAGGAGAGAAGAAATTTCATAAAACTCTAATACCTCTCTCCAAAGCATTCTTCTTCCCTCAAAAACTTCCAATTTAATGTTTTATAGGCAGGAAGTGTGTGGTTTTGCAGGAAGACCCTGTGCAATCACATTTCCTTCATGTCCCGCATTAAAAAAAAAATTAGGATGTGGGCTGCCCTTCACCTACTCAGGGTCTTAAGGGCTTATGTTTGAAACTCTAGGTGACAGGAAAAGCTTCCTTTGAAAACCAGTTTCACTTATTTACAGTTGTTGACCAAAGGTTGCCTTACTAAGCATTACATTTCAAAACTGACAAGACCAATCAGCAAATACACCTGTTTCCAAGCTTATTAGATGAGAGTTCTGGAGACAACTTGACTTCCAGTTAGATGACTGTAATCAGCTTGGACTTTGAGAAAGAAAGATTAGAAGAGCAATATATAATCACTGCAGTGAAAGAGACCTTCAAAGTCAGCTTTCAGATAGGAAAAAGTTACTAAAAATAGATCAGCAAATCAACCACCCACTCAAAGGATCAGATCACTTAAAGTGAAAGTTGCTGATGGAGCTTGACAGAGTTCAAATCTTATGACTGTTCTGAAAAGGGATACAGCATAGAGTCTAACAACCATTTCCTGGGAGAACTGAAAAGGCCAATATAAATTTCTAGAATAATTGATTTTCCCATCAGTTATTTAGAAGATTAGGTTTTGAGGTCAAAAAGACCTGGGATTAAATATTTGCTTCCTTTATTACTCAGCAAATGTTGTTTACCAATTTGTTTCATTTGTAATGTTAATTTTTATAAACATTAAACAGAGCATACCACAAATTTCTACATTTTACATATAGTAAATAATAAATATTAAGTTATTGACTAAATAGTTATTATAACCAATATAGAAATTGTCAACCAAGGAGTCAAGCTATTTGTACTGTTTTGACTATTTACCACCTATAAGGCTTTAACCAAAACATAAAATATTTATAATTCAAGTATTGACTTGTGTTGTTTGGTATTAATCTGGGAGATATAAATATACACCTACATATTACAGATAGATAATATAACAAAGAAAAATGCTGTCTAAGAACATCTTGGTAAACTAATGACTTTATTGGGGTTAATTATAGAAGCATAATAATTGATGCAAAGACATCAGCTTCACCAAATAAATCTTATATACACATGGAGGCCATAGGTCAAAGTCAGACAAAATTCTTAATGTTATAGCTAAAGCTTATGACTGAAAAGAGACTGTATCATGCTCTATACTAAGCTGTGGGAGATTATATTGTTACATTGTAAATAATTATCCCACCCACTGGTTTAATAAAAAGCTCTGATTGGCCAAATGCAGGCAGGAAGTGTGGGCTACCAGACTAAGAAAACTCTGAGAACAAGAAGCACAGAGCAGAATGCCAGAGAGAAGCCAGAGGAAGCAGAGGACAACCATGTTCCTGTGAGAAAAGGTACCGAGCCCCTGTGACTGAACAGGTTAAGAGTCATGGGTTAGTTTAAGGGGTAAGGAGTTAGCAAGTTATATGCCTGGGCCTTAAGTCTAAAACTATCCTATGCATCTGTGTGTCTGTGGGTCTGCTGGTCTGTGGGTCTGCGGGTTTGTGGGTCTATGGGTCTGTGGGACTGTAGGTCTTCGGGCCTAAACCTTGAGGCTAGGCCCAAAAGTCCAGAACAGAAACTTCTTAATACAATGGAGTTAATGAGCAGCAGAATGCCAGAGAGAGAAGCCAGAAGAAGCAGAGGACAACTATGCTGCTCTAAGGAAAATTACCGAGCTGCATGGCTGAACAGAATATGAGTAATGGGCTAGATTAAGGGTACAGAGTTAGCAAATTATATGCCTGGGCCTTGGGCCAAACAGCCTAAAACTATTGAAAGCATCTGTGTGTCTCTGATTGGGTCTGTGGGTCTGCGGGCCAAAACCTAGAGGGTAGGCCTGAAAGTCCGGAACAGAAACCTCCTACTATATCATGCTCTATACTAAGCCTGTAGCCTAATGTGAGAGTGTTGTCCACATGGTGCTGGCATTAGAGTCATGAAGAATATAAAAGTATGGAGGTTATAGATCCATTTGAAACAGTTTTAAAGAGCTACTGAAGTCTGGCAATGTGTAGCAGGGTATGTGACAGCCTATGTGTCAGCCCTAAGAGGCCCTTTTGTCAAGCTGTAGATGAAAAGCCTATTGCATTGGAGATCTAAGATGTTGACAATGTCAGAGCCATGAGATATCTGCCAAGTAGAGCTGCACACAGTTAGTAGAACAAGCCCAAGAGATAGATATATAGAAGAAATTAGTTAGAAAATGATAGATACATGAAGAGATAGATAGATAGATAGATAGATAGATAGATAGATAGATAGATGATAGATAGAGAAAGAGAGAGAGATAGATAGATAGATAGATAGATAGATAGATAGATAGATAGATAGATAGATAGATAGATAGATAGATAGATAGATAGATAGATAGATGGATGGATAACAGAAAAATTGGGGGGACAGGGCTGTCTAAATAACACTAGACATAAAGCTTGAAGCTATATGGTTCAGCCTACTGTATTTCTGTCTTACTTTGGTCTAGTATTTCTTCCCCATGCTCCTGCAGTACTGTTTTGCAAATGATAATGTATATTTAGTGCCATTTTATATTGGAAGTGTATAATTTGGTTTTTTTTTTTTTGATTTTGTGGAAGATCACAGTTAAGAGATTGCCTTAAATAATAAGAGATAGTTTGAACTTTTAAACAATGCTAAGATTATGAAAGCCTATGAAGACCTTTAAAGTTGGACTAAATGCATTCTGCATTATGATACACTATAAGCCTCTTAGGACCAAGGAATAGAATATAGTGGTTGAATAAGATATCTCTTATAGTCTGGGACATTTGAGTACATGGTCTCTAGTTGGTGGTACTGTTTGAGGAAGCTTTTGAATTACCACCTTGTTGGAGGAAGTGTGTTTCTGGAGACAGATTTCAAGATTTCAAAGCCATATACTATTCCAAGTTCAGTCTGAGTTACTCTTACTTAAGATTTAAGATGTGAGCTCTCAGCTCTCAGATCCCAATTTCAGCTACCATGTTGGTCCCTTTTTTCCATGTTATTCCTACCATTTTGTACCATAAACTTTCAGAACTGTAAGTTAAAATAAACTCCTGTGTCTATAAATTTCTTTAGTTGTGGTGTCTTGTCAAAGCATTAGAAAAGTAACTAATAAAAGTTCGAAAAATCCCTCAATAATGAAAAGCACTGGCTGCCCTTTCAGAGGTCTCAGGTTCAATTCTCAGCACCCACATGGTGGCCCACAACCATTTGTTACCCACAGTTCCAGTGAATCTGATGCCCTTTTCTGGCCTCCAGGGAACAGTACACATGTGGTACACAGACATACACCCATACAAAACATTCATATACATAAAGTAATAAAACAAAACATTTTTAAATGAAAAGAAAATAATATATTAGTCATGCTTGCCTCTTAGTAAAAAAGAAAACAATTACTTCATTGACCACAAGAAAGCAATAGTCATTCTGACTGTCACCTCAATCAGTTTAGGGATATATTTGAATGAAAAACCATCATAAGCATGATGTTCTACAATGTTGCTTATTCTTATAAGTTTCTTGTTTTCTATTGGAAGTTTCCTATTGTATTAGTTAATTTCCTTGTTGCTATGACAAAAAAAAAAAAACCCTTACAGAGAAAGCTTAAGAGAGGAGTGGTTTATTAGGACTCCCAGTTTGAATACCCATTCTACCCTGGCAGACAAGTAATGGTAGCAGGAACTTGAGACAGCTCATTTTATTCACAGTCAGGAAACAGAGAGACAATTGATGCTGGCTTTGGTCAGTTGTTTTTGTATTAATCCCTATAACCCAGTCCGTGGAATGATGCTTTTAAATTCAGGGAAGATCAGTTCTTGTTTAAACCCTCTGGTCATACCTTCATAGGTACAACTGGAGGTGTGTTTCCATGGTGATTATAAATGCATACAAGGTGAAAATTAATGTTAACCATTACATCTGCCTTGTTATCTCTTTTGCATGTACTCTTCTCCTAAGAATGTCAGGAAGAATAGTGATTAGTGCAATATAGGGTTTGGAAAGTCTTGGGTTCACTTCCTGCACACAGTACCCATTCATCATGTTCTTACATACTACAGCCTTCTTAAAGTTATGGTGACATTCCAGTGAGCATGTGCAAAGTAATGCATCTCTGAAATTTGAGGTAAAATTAAGGAGACAATCTTTAAACAAGCAAAACACATATATAATAGTATGTTATTTCACTTGAACATACAGCTTTGAATTAAACAGAAATTATTCAGGTGGAGCTAAAAGGAGTATGCATCATGTAGAAACAACAGTATGAATGAACATCCAAGGGAGAGATATAATTTTATAAATTCAAGGGGCCAAAGAAAAGTGTGGAGGTTGGAGGGCACAAACATGGGGAGTGGAAGCATAAACAAGGCCACATGGGGGAAGGGCAGGTGCTACACCTTGTCAGCCTACATCAAGGCTTGGAAAAGCCTTGAGCTTCTTTCCAATTGCAGAGGAATTACTGTAACACCCTAAGCAGAGGGGCAGCACAATTTATTTTAAATGTATGCTAGCTTCTTCATAGAAAATGTTTTGAAAAAAAAGCAAGATTAAAGGCAATAGGACATTAAGGAACTATCACAATCACTTGACTGTGAAAAAATGGTAGCTTGTACTGTGAGCATAGCAGAACGCTCCCATCCTTTCTTATCTTTAGCAATATTTCACTGGCTCAAGGTAAGGTCCAGAGAGTTTGAAACCAAGGTCATATTTAAAGGTCTTTAATAACCTTTAAAATTCTGGGCCTACTTTCCTACATCTGCCAGCCCAGACCTGACATTTTATAGGCATTGGAGCCTTCACAAAAACACCAAGCTATTGACTGAGTATTAAACACATGAGCCTGTGGGGGACATTTCAGAATAAAATTATAACATTTCACCCATGGATTGTGAAAGATCATTGACAACTCATAATTAAAAGTGAATTCATTTTCCACTGTCTTAAGAATCTCAACCTTGCTGTAAGATGATCTATCTGTATGCTGTGAGTATATGTTGCTACTTTTAGTTAATAAAGAAGCTGTTTTGGCCTATGGAAAGACAGCTTACAGCCAGGTGGGAAATCCTAGCAGAAAGAGAGGAGAATGGCAGGGCCTGGGAGATATAATCTATCCACCCAAGCAGCAAAATGTGAAAACACCAGTAAACCACCAGCCACATGGCAATACATAGATTAATAGAAATGGGTTAATTTAAAATGAAAGAGCTAGCTACTAATAGCCTGAGCCATGGACCAAGCTGTTTGGAATTAATATATGCCTCTGTGTTTTTATTTGGGACAAGCAGCTGCAGGACACAGAAAAACTGTTGTCTACAGTTGGCATTCCAACATTCTATCAAGAATTTCCACCTAAAACCTGAGAGAGAAAAAAATATTCTAAAATAAAGTTAATAGCTGCTTACTATTTTGTGTTTCTCATGCAAAATGAGGTACAAGGACACTGAAGCATTCAGACTTGAGCAACAGCAAAGCTGATTCCTGCTCCATTATATAGAAACATCTCTAAGAAACACAAGGTACTGTGTGGCAGATTTAGCTTTTGCTTGTATAAACCAAAAAAAAAATGTGTACTGCAAGCTGTTTGGTGGAGGCATAGACCCACCGCTTCCTAGAACTGGCTGTGAGCATGCCTTCCAGAGCTGGCAGTAAATGTACCTCTGCCATGTTGAAAACCTGAGTAGGGCAAAGTCAGCAGCCAAAGCTGTACTTTATTCCTAGCCACATAGCTTAGCAGTTTCAAAATTCTCCTGGTTAGAAAAGGATTAAAAATATATAATGAAACAGATTCAGATGGGAAAAAAACTTCTAAATGAGTTATAAGATATTTAAATTTTTATGTAGGCTTAAGGGACGAAAGAGTAGAGAATATCCTTTAAAACTAAATAGAATAATAAAAATATAATAAGCCACATAATGATGGAAAGTACAGAGTCTGATTACTGTATATTATTGTATTGTTTGGGGAGAGTTTTAAACTGCTGAGACAATTGATTATAAAAGTTACTAAGTTAAACCAACAAATATTATTTAAACATATTTTAAGTCAAAATTTGTGCCTAAGGATATGTTGCTTTGGAAAAGAGGTTCTGCTTTTGTTTCCACAGAAGATGGGAACCTTTTGATTGATTCTAGGTTAATATGTATGTAGCATCCATAAGACAGTGACCACTAAACTTTGCCAAAATAAGATGAGATGTTCCTTTGGGTTCCTGCTTCACAGAAGAAGCTGTCAGACATTCTGAAGGACACAGAGTAAAATTACTGATAAACTATGCCAATAGGTCAAACAGTCCTTCTAATTTCTTGCTTCACTGAAACTCCTGTAAACTGAAGAAAGATGCCTCAACATTTCAGAGAAATTTTTGATGACTGTCTAGGCATCAAGATGTCTCTGTCATTTCTAGAGTTTTAAAAGTTGTTTGCAAAACAGTTCCTGTTACTTATTACATATATATCCTTCTGAGATCTTTGATGGAGTTGAAGACTAGATAAGTATAATTATAATTTGTCTTAGGATAAAAGTTAAATTAGATATGAAAATCTAGACTCACAAAAATATAATGCATGATAAAGTATTTTCTTTAAATTTTCTAAATACAAATAGACTAATAACTGTAACTATAATTCTTACTTGATAACTATTTTATTATATGTAATTTCACTATATTAAAGTTAAAATCTTTCTTTCTGATTAGACAGAAAAGGGGAAGTGTTGTTAGATGGTCTTTAAGTTACGAATATGTATTGTTACCATTGGTTAATAATGAAACTGTTTTGGTCTATTGTGAGACAGCTTACAACAGGGTAGCAAATCCAAGTGAAGAAACCAGAGAAGGTCATAGTCTGGGAGAAGCAATACAGCTAGCCAAGAAGAAAGATATGCAAACATTGATAAACCACCAGCCATGTGGAAATACATAGATTAATAGAAATGGGTTAACTGAAGATGCAAAAGCTAGCTAGTAATAGCCTGAGCCATAAAACAAACAGTTTTTAATTAATCTAATCCTCTGTGTGTTTATTTAGGACCAAGTGATGGCAGGATACGGGAAAACTTCCAGCTACACAACATAATTCAAAAGTAAGTCTCTGAGACTTAAGAAAAAGTCAACTGTGAGCTCCTGTAAAATTAAAATTAAAAAACAAAAACAACTTACATGCTTCCAGTAAAGAATGGAACAGTGGGAGCATTTCCCATTATAAAGAGAAGAAAAAGAAGACAGCAATTAAATACTGGACTAAAGTAACACCTGAGGCCATCAGAAAGACCATAGCAACTCCTTGTCCAGCACCTAGAGAACCAACAGACTAAAGAAGCCCTTCACCTACTGTCCTGCTGTATGCTGCAGAAATAGTGTCACACTTACGTTTGCCCTACAAAGAATCTTTACTTTCCTTCAGCAGAATCTTCTCTTCTTGTTTGAACCTTTTGGTCATGCCTTCATAGGTACAAATGGAGGTGTGTCCATGGTGATTATGAATGCATTCAAGTTGAAGGAAGAAGGTTGCCAGTGCAAAATAGAGTTTGGATAGTATTGAGTTCACTGCCATTGCACCCTAACTAATATAAATAAATCAGTCACATTTGTAGTCTTATTTCTGAAAAGACTCCGTACTAAAACCTCAAAATCATGGACTGTCCATATTATGATTGTCATTTTAACTTTCTAACTTCTCACTAGACCAGTATATTAAGCTCTTTCAATAGTATTCTGGGACTTTCTAGGGTACATCAACAAGTGCCTGCATACTCTTTTTGTGACTAAGCTAAAATACCAGATTGAGACAATGTTAGGAAGGAAAGCTTTGCTTTTGTTAATGGTTTCAGAGATATTTCAGTTCATCATGGCAGGGAAGGCATGAGAGCAGGATTGACTCTGTGTTTGAAGGTAGATACATGATGCTTATTCACATTGCAGTGAAGTCGAGAAGCAGACCTATTCTTCAAGGGCTTGCTCCTGCCAGACAGTTCTTAATTCCTAAAAGTTCCACTACTTTCAAAGTTGTGACACAAGCTGGAGACCAAGAAGTCAAAGTAAGAGCTTGATAAAAAAACAAAACAAAACAACAACAACAAAAAAACACTTTTAGTTTCAAAAATTAGCAGCTATCATTCTTACTTTTTGGAAATGATCCAGAAACTCTGATCAGAAACTTCTAGATGATATTTGGGTTTAGAAACATATTAAATTCTCATTTTTCCTGTCACAAATACCAAAACAATGGTCATTCAAAATAGCGTAAATTTAGTGTCTCACAATTTGGGAGGTCAGAATCCTGGAACAAGTAACAGTGAAGACAAACTCCTTTCTGAAAGCTTAGGTAAACATCCATCTCTGGCATTTTAAGTCTGTCTGCATGTCTTGGTCCAGTGTTCCTTCCTCTATTGTCAAGACCACCTATGGTAGGATCTTTCCTATATTACAAAATCCTGGTGTTATCTTTTCTGCCTTTATCTTCACCTTATAAGAATATTTATGACTACATTGAATTTATCCAGATAATCCAGGCATACTTGCCCATGTCAAATTCATCCAATCAGTAACTTAATTATATTTGCAATCTTAATTGCACCTCTCCATGGAAACCTATTAATAGCCCCTATGCCATCAGAGTGTAGATACCACTGGCAGAGGAATATGAAATTTTTTTTTGCTTATTATAAGCATCTTCCTTTTACCTCCATTGGTATCTGGTGGGATGTTTCAGAAACATTTGTAGAATGTCTAAGTTCTTCCTCTCTTTAGAGGAACTTATTTATCATGCCTCTCAGGGTCCATTACCTTGCAATACTTCACTACCTGAGTGTTCCAACCAGGTTTCCACAGCAAAGGTTTCTAGCTTCAAGGATTACTGGGTAGTAGCCAAGGCAATAGGATTTTTATAAAGACTTAGATCAAGTCCTGGAGAGATAAATGCATATTAACATACATGTGAACCCACCCTTTTGATGGGTAGTTTCTCATAAAGAGAAAGGAACAAGTTCTACTTTATCAAGGATATTTTAGGTCTTCATATGCCTTGATAGTCTATGTTCATAGCTGAAGCTCACTGGACATGTGAGATTAAGTGTAAGACAGACAAGGTAAAACAAGCATGTCTTAGTTTAAGTGCATAAATCATAACATCTGAATATTAATATTAATGATCCTATTCTCTGTAGTCAAGCAAATTAAATATGCAGAGGAAGATAAACTTGGAAACCCATAAACTTCAGGTATTTTAGACTTAGTTCCCCTGAGGGCATAGCTATAAAAGTACAGCCAGATTTGTATAGTAAATTGGAGCATGTTAAGAGTTTTTATGTATTAACTTACATTATGCTCACCATGAAGTTGGTAAGACAGGAGAGAGCTTCCATTTAGTAAATGAGAAAAATGAGACTTTACCAACATCATAGAGCTTGCCAGAGGTTGAGCTGGAACAAGAAATTAGGTGACCTGATTCTAAAACCTAGTCTCTTTGTGGCCTCCCTTTGCTTTGTTAGATTTTATGTGATATAAATATGACATTCACAAGTTCTTTTCAATGTTACATTAAGCAGAAACTCTAAGTAAAACACCAGTTGGGATTAGTCATATGCCTTACAACCTCTTTGTCTTGGAAACTTGGTCTATAAAGCAGACTTAATATATACATATATATATATATATATATACTTAAACATTCACACATATACACACATTCATACACATGTATACACATACATATACCTAAATACATACATACATATATACATATAGGTGTGTGTGTATGTGTATATATATATATACATATGAATACATGTTAAATATATACCTAAGCAAATATATACATACACACACATATATAACATATAGGCATACAAATATACACATATACACAAACACTTGTATCACTTATAGATTCACACAAATCCTGTGATTATTTCACTAAAGATTATGGAGTTTTTGCAAGGAACATGTGACTTCTGAGTCCAACATGGAGGTGGAGCCAGAGCTGGACTTTAGACACAGTAGTTTCTTCAATCTCTTTCACACAAGTGAAGTTTATTGAAGATAATTTTTCAGACTGTAAACTTTATCTTGTAATTGTTGTCGTGCTGTTATTCTTGCCATTGTGTGGTAGTTCACTGGGTTCTTTTCTTTGAACCCATTGTTGGGGAAATTGTCTTAGCTACTGCTTTGCTCTTTATGGTTCAAGGCTAGTTTTAGTGGTGAATGGGAAAGGGCTATTATAATGATTTTATTTCTGTTTCCTAAGTCTATTTTTCATAGAAAAGGTTGTATTGTTAAAAAAGTAAAGTGAATACAGTACCTTTTGATGAAGATGGCTGTTCAGGGAAAATAACCTTTATTTACTTAGCCATTTAATTTGTCAATAAATATTTTTAAAAAGTTCTACTGTGATTTTACAACAGTATTATTGCAACAGCAAGCAGGAGATAGATGTGTCTTTCATACTTTTAATGAAGCATTAACAAAAAACAAGTAAGAATAGCAGGATAGAGAAGGTTCTTTCATGAGCAGCCACTGTAAGGGAGCTATAGTAGAGAAAATGGTCCAGCCAGAGAAATTATGGAAAATTTAAAGATGTGTTTAGAAAATTTCAATTTAGACTCAAATTCAACATACCATGTTCTTCCATTGTCTATCCTTGTAAGTACTGGCAAATTCTACTTTCCAATGTTCTACAAAAGGAGGTCCTTTTCATCATGAGTTTCCAAGCAAATTTTGCCTCTTGCTGGAGAGTTCTAACTTTTCACCAGGAAGCTGCTTAATTAAGCTCAATACTAAACCCACACCCTACCTCCATGTAGGCTCATTGGGACCTTCTCCGGTGTCTTTATGGCAGCAGCACTGCACTCTAATGCCTGATTAGTTAACTCAGTAAATACTTTGTGAGTATTGGTTCTCTGCTGACACTGTAATACAGTTAGTCATTATCTCAGCTTATAGTGAGTTTATGTAAAGACATCTTCTCTAACCTCATCACCTAGGATTTCCTTGATCTTAGCCTCGTAAACATGAGCTTAAGAGATGCCTCTCTTGTCTCCATCTTTCATACAATTGTTGTACTTCTCAGGTTTTATATTACTCATAGGCAGAAGGTTCTTTTGTGTATTTTACTAGGAATGAATACACTTAAGACTATTTATTTTCTTTAGCAACTGAACTTTCAGAAAGTTATTTCAAGTAAATTAAAATAACCAGACAAATATTTTAGTATAATGGTAATCATTTCAGTGTTATTTTCCTTTATCCAAATTGGGAGCACTTTGAAACCCAGCCAGCAAGTATATATCATACAAACATGCTTCTTTCTGTAATTGGCATCTTCCTCTTTCCCCCTTTGTTAATTAGCTTTCAAGTACTGTTTTTAAAAGTCTTTAAAAAGTGAATGGTTTATTTGGGAATCAAGCTTTACAAATTCCAGCACTTAGTCATTTGATTCTGTTGCTTTGGGTCTACAGTGGCACAGTACACAATGGTGGGGGTACATGGTGGAAGCAGAGCTTATAGCTAATTATAGTCAGAAAAATTGTTCACAGTAACTCACCTTCCTCCAAATATGATAGGCCTCTTAGAGTTCTTTCTCCCTATAGCACTGTAGCCTGGCAACCAATAGATTAGCAGTTGGTCTTTGTGAAATACATCCAAAGCATAGCATTCCTCCATGGTCTCCTCCTCTACATTTCCATCTCTTTTGTTCTTCCAGAGAAATATGTGCTATTTAGGCTCCAAACGGAGCACAGATGGTGAAATAAATGAAGTCCAACCACCATAAAGGCCCAAAGCTGGCATTTTAGTTTAAGATGGGTTATTCCAGAAAAGATTTACCCACCTTTCTGCCGTGTTCATGGAACAAGGTCTACTAGACTAAAGCCATTTTAAATAGAATTCTTGACTAAATGGTCAACAGGCAGAGGGAATTCTGATTGGTTTGCTTGTCATCTGGCCTCTCTATGTAACTCTTGTTGAGGGTTCCTCTTCCTTCATCCATACCAATGTTACTATGGGAAAAATTCTCCCTAGTCCTCGGGGCATACACTTCTGATGATAGCTCTATAGGGTCTATTTATGTTGTAATGGCCTATGTTAAATCCCTCCATGTCTTGGTTGGGCTCTGAGTATTTTGATCAGTGCCTGGGCCTATGAACCACAAGAACTAATGCTTAGATTTCACAGAATCTTGCAGAAGCAGAGGTTCCTCACTTAATAAGTATAATCATGTGGACATCAATCTAAGTTTGCCTGTTTCTCTGATTTTTCTAATTATATAGTTTCTGAACAGTATTTCTTCTGATGCTAAGGTGGAGACAATCCTACTCTATTTAGTTAGACAAAGAGATGGGTGCTGTGTTTTATGCCCAAGAACCTGTATGACTTTTCTCTGTGATTTAGCTGTAGTGTTTAATTTTGTTTCTGCCCATTACAAAATGTCCAAAGAGCAGCTGAGTCTCACAGCAGGTGTGTGACAGAGAATGGGTTAGAGAAAATGAACAGAACTGCGTTTAGAGTGTTTTTTAGCTCTAGAAGTTAAAGTGATTAAGCAGTCCATCTTCCAGCTCCATTTACCTCCAACCTCTCCCTGTCTTCTTTCGCTAGTCAATGTGAAAAGACTCACACTCCTAATCTATGAATAAGGCAAGTCAAGATTAATGGACTGTCACACATTTATAAGAAATCTCATTCTCCTCCAGACTCAATGCATTATAGTGTGTAATAAGAAAGTCATAGTAGGAAATACTTGGCTCTGGCTGCCTATTTCTACAAAAGAGAATTAGAATTTATACACATTTAAAAGGAAAAGGTATACATCAGTGCATAGGTAGAATCACTAATCCTTTGCCCATATATCCATTTAACTATATGTCCACCAATTTAGTTAGTCATTTTAAACAGTTATGTATAAAATTATACTTCTCTCTACCTACTTATCTGTCCATCCTTTAAATCATTAGTCAAATGCTGACCTGCTAATATGTTTTTATCTATCCATTCATATGTATGTTAATTATTAGATTTTTTATTTTTAACATATACACTTATTACCCAAGTATGTGTTATACTATTTTTAATCCACCTATCAAGATATTTGAATAATAAAGTTGGAGCCCAATATAAGCATTAAACTGAATTGGTCTCTGTGTAAACACTAAAGCTGCTGAGGAGGAAAAATAAAACCATGTATGTTGAGAATGTTAATGTGAACTTAAAAATGGAGCAAATGATGTTTCAAATGGAAGGGAAAAAGAGAATGAAGACACATGACATTTTATTTCATATCCTATAAGCAAATGTTAACAGATACCAGTTCTATGCATTAGAGGGTTCTAGAGAACTGACTGTTGTAATTCCCAGGAAAACCCTATACTCTGTCCAAACTCTGTAAGCTAAAAGCTTCAAGTTGACTGCAGCTAATTTGAGCTGACTTTATATCACTCAGACTAATAGCATCTGACTCAACAAACCCAAATTTCACCATGCACTAAGTGAGAATTTCACCTGAAGTTGAGGCACATGAATTTTAAAGCATGAATCTTAGTCAGACCTCTGCTCAGAGTAATTGCTTCAAAGGGTCATCAGATGTCATTATAGAATATCTGTGCTTAGATAGTGTTCATTAGAAAGCTCTCAGAATTATTACGACTTTATTTTTCTGTAAAACTTCCAGTAAACAGTCAAGTAGATTTTGAATAAGTAGAAATTCTCTGGAACTCTAGTCACTGTTGTACCTACAGATTAACTTAATGAGTCATTCAAGGAAGGTGTAATGAATGCTTGATATCTTATGTGAGACACTATGTTATGTATATTACACATGACAATGTTTAATCTCAATTCCATAAAAGAAATATTACTTTCACTGTAAGTAAAAATGAAACTGGAGTTTAAGGAGAAACAAAAGTTAAAGATTAGTGAGAGGTTAAACTGATATTCAAACTCACTTTAATTAAATAACAAAGATATGCTTCCTATTTGCTAATGACCATGTTAATAAATAGTTAAGCAGAGAGTAAAATCAACTCATCCACACATTATTTTAGTACACATAATATCTGTGACTTAGGCATTACTACCTCTATACTAGAGACAAAGAAGCTGAGGGTTAAAAAATGTTCCCAAAATTTCCAAAATTAATGAAGCTTTTAAATATCAGAACTAACCTATGAACCCAAAACTTTATCTCCAGGGTCTATGAATTTAACACAATGAAACTCATTTTCAAGCACTGATGGAGAAGATAAGAAGTACATCTCACAATTATAATACACAATTAAAAGAAGCTAATTGGCCAATAACACACAGGCATTGAGAAACATCATTTATTTTGGTTTTTATTTTATTTTTTATAAAAGGTTTTTTAAAACATACTCATTAATGGTTTCCCTCCATCCTCTCTTCCCAATCATCTCCAACTTTTCTCGATCCCATGCACTCCTTAGAGAAGGTAAGGACTCCAAGGGTGATTCTCAGTATTAATGCTGAGCAAGTTATTTCTCTGTTGAAAATGGGCTCTAATAATCCAGTCCATGCACCAGAAACACATTCTGACCCCACTGCCAGAGGCTCCACAAACTGCCTATGTTATTTGACTATCACCCATATTCAAAGAGCCTAGTTCAGTCCCATGTAGGTTCCCCAGCTTTCAGTCCAGAGACAGCAAACTCTCAGTAGCTCTAGGTCAGCTGTCTTTGTGGGTTTTCTCACCATGAACTTGACCGTTTTGCTCATATAATCTCTCCCCTCTCTCTTTCCTGAACTGAGAAATCAACCCAGTGCTTAGCTGAGGATCTTTGCAGTTGCTTCCTTTAGCTGCTGGATGAAGGTTCTATAATGACAATTAGGGTAGTCATTAATTTGATTAAAGGGGGAGGCCAGTTTAGGCACTGACATTAATCCGTTCACATCTGAACACCTGATTTTTGACAAAGAAGCCAAAAACATACACTGGAAAAAAATAAAGCATCTTCAACAAATAGTGCTGGCATAACTGGATGGTGACCTATAGAAGAATGCAAGTAGATCCATATCTATCACCCTGCACAAAACTCAAGTCCAAGAGAATCAGACATCTCATCATAAACCCAGTTACATAAAACCTGATTTAAAAAAATCAAGAAATATCCGTGAATGCTTTGGCACAGAAAAGTACTTCCTAAATACAATATCATTAGCACAGACATTGAGAGCAACGAGTAATAGATGGGACTTCCTGAAACTGAGAAGCTTCTGTAAGGCAAAGGACAATAAGACAAAACAACAGCCTTCAGAATGGGAAAAGATCTCACCAACCCTACATCTGATGGAAAGCTGAGCTCTAAAATATATAAAGTACTCAAGAAACTAGGTACCAAAATACCAAATAATCCAATTTAAAATGGGGTACAGAGATAAATAGAGAATTCTTGACAGAAAAATTTCAAATAGCAGAAAGACACTTAAAGAATTGTTCAGCAACCTTAGCAATCAGGGAATTGCAAATCAAAACAACTCTAAGATTCCATCTTACACCTGTCAGAATGGCTAAGATCAAAAACACTGATGACAACCTATGTTGAGGGGATGTTGAGTAAGAAGAAAGGTCATGTTTTGCCAACCAGGAACACTTCCATCATCAAAGATGTGTTTGAAAGTTAAAGCAGACCAGGATATACAGAAATAAAATAGTTTTGAGAATCCCAGGCTATACAGGAAAAAATAGTATTGAGAGTCAAAGAGAAAGGACCATGCTAATAAGAATGCATCAATCCTGATAAAGTGTCATCAAGCCAGGTAGGACTGCAGATAAGCCCTCAGGACACAGGCTTCTGGGAAGGTGAAGGTATTATTATCAGTACAGTAAGGTCCTCTCTTTGAAGGCATTACCTTCCTACCTGCCCCTTAGCATTAGGAATGGCCTATGATACCATTAAACAGGGTACAATATGAACTGGATTTTAATAAGCCCCTCTCTTCTGCTTATGCTGTTCATATGTTAGCATCAGCTCACCAGTGAAAATTCCTCTCAAAGCTTTGTGTGTCTATCTGAGCGATGTCTAGAATATCCTTTGCTCTTGACTAGAGTCTTTCAGAGTCATGAATGCTGGGCTACAACAAACAAAATTTTGAATGTGAAGGTGAGGAAATAGGAAGTTAAGAACACGACAAAAAAGATGATTTTATAAGAGGTAAACCAAGAGAAAGATAAAAAGTTCTTCCATTTGGGAGCAAATCTTGAAAGAAGGATATGGTTGAGTGAGAGGATCAAAGAGGGAGATAGAAAGAGATGGATATCATGATAGAGAAAGCCAATGTGGGGTTGGAAAGAGACTGGATGCTAGAGAAATGTCCAGGAACTTGCAGGATGCCCCTGGCCAAGCCTCCAAACAGTGGTAGAGGGGGTGCCTAAATGGACTTCCCCTATAATCAAATGAGTAAACACCCTAGGTCTCATAGCTGAACCTACATGCAATGGGGAATGGAGGTAGGGGCGGACATCCATGGCTAAGCACTGGCCAGAGCTCCTACTCCAGCTGAGAGCAGGGAAGGAGAGTCTGTATGAGCAGGAGGATAGAGATTATGAGGAAAGTTTCCATGGTGGTGGCTGGCTGGAGCTCTGGGGAGCTGACTGATTCAGGAATTGTCACTGGAGATCCATCAGGAGGGGAACTGTAAGCTCCTAAGGTGGGCAGCTTTTGACTGGCATCAGCAGTGTGTGGAGCCACGACGGGTGGGATCAGACTGTGTTCCTGTTCATGGGCTGGCATCTTGGAACCCATTCCCTACAGAGGAACACCCAGGCCAGCATTGACTTTGGGATGAATGAATTGGATTTGCCTGGAGTGGATGTGACGTGCTGGGCTGGCCCACCTTGGGACTTCTTGCCCTTTTAAGGGAGGGTATGAGTGGATGGGAGGGGCAAAGCTGAGGGCTGGCTGGGAGGGATTGGGAGGGCGAAGCAAGGGATACATTGATGGAGATGACATTTTAAAAAATGGTTTAAAAATAAAATTTTAAAAAAAGTTCTTTCTTCCTTATCATGTACCCTTCTTCTGGAGCATGAAACCCAGACTATAATGTGGGAATTTAAAAATTCAACAAATAAAGATGGCTTTAGCAAAATGGGTAGTGTGGTATTGTTAGGTTAGGTATATGAGTTAGTATGCATTACTAATATGGTAGTATGAGTTAGGTTGGGCAATGTATTCAGAATGCCTGGATTTTGAGCCCCAGCTTTGTTTCCTATTGGCGGCTGTGTGACCTCAGGTAAATGCCTTCAACAGTCCTACTCTGTCTTCTTATCTTTTAGGGGACACCAGGTACCTTGCTTCACTGGTGTCTTTCTCATGAAAATAACACATATTAAGGTAGCTCATTTTAAGGTAGCTGTTCAATGAATTGTTTTTTTCTAGAAATAGAGATGAGAAAAAAGAAAGAAGGAAAATGGCACAAAGGGGAGAAATAAAAACAAGGGAATAAATGTGCATAGTGAAAGAGGTGAGTAGTTTCTCATGACCATTGTATTGTCTTGGATGCTTTTGTGTGTTTGCTTGTTTGGTTAACACACCCACACTCTCTCTCAGAGCTTTGGATGAAACACACTTCAATATAGCAGTTTAGGGTTTAAATCCATCTTCATATGTACATAATGGACTGAGCTACACTGGATTGCCAGAGGCTTGCCATTGAGGAATCCAAAGTTTACAATAAAAGTGGCAGATATAAATGCTCTAACTATGAACAAGTGTCACTGAAAAGATTCTCCCCATGTAGAATGGCTTTCTTCTATCACCTCAATATGCTTAGTGGCCATTTGATTACAATGGTGTCTGCTTCCCTGTACTTTTGAAGACTTCTTAATCATAGTATGGATACCTGAAAAATGAGTATCTTATCACACTTTCAGATACATGCCTGAGTACATTCTGAATATTTGCTATCTTCTGTCTGATGTACAGTTCTTTTCACTCAAGCCAATTCTGTGCTACAGCCTTATAATTGGAAGGGGCTTAACAGCATAACCATCCCTTACATCCTCTATTACCCAGGTGATATAGGATTTCCAGGATTGACTAGGGTCAGTCTATTGGCAGGTATTTACTTCAAAGCTCCATGTGGCTTTTCTCTCTGTTCCAATCTTCATGAAAATCTTCCAAAGCCATGAACACTTGTGCAGATTATCTGTGATGAAACTCCAGCTGGCAACTATTCTCTTGGCAAGTTAATTGGAGCCCTGAAGGCATAAGGGTACAGAGGATCACAAGTCTTAAACACCACCTCCAACACTCAGAGCAATGGGAAGTTTATAGAAACTTATGCTTTCTTGTAGATATACTAATAAAAAACAAACAAGTGAAGTTAATTTTAAAGGTATATGTTATTTAACTTATTTCATCCAAAATATTTTTATTTGAACATAAAAACACCAAATGTTATAATTAGATATTTTGGGTTTTGTCATATTAATCCCTTAAAATTAGGTATTTTTTTTCGTGGGACATTTCTCAGTTCAACTATATTTCAAGTGCTCAGTAGTCACAGGTTGATAGTGTATATATAAGTGAACATCACAATTCTGAGCCCTGTTTCTATAAAATAAATGGCCAGGTCAAGATATTATGTGAGTCTTAAATGCTTCCATAGTTCCCTGGTCAGCATATCTCTACCCTAAAGTCATCTATTTTACCCTTAAGAGGGTATTGTTGTCTATGGAAAAGAAGATTTCATCCATTGTCTGCCAACCAGGCTTCACAAAAGGGCTGCTGTTTGGAGATGCTTGGAAGATTTCAGAAATATATTCAGGAAGGCTTCAGGCAGTCCAAAAGTGATTTGATGGCATGGCTTATCTCACTGCTGACCTCTACTCACTGCACTAACAGTCCCTCTCCAGTGTATTTTCCTAGAAGCTGCCTCTCCCTCTCTTCTCTCCTCTTCAGTATGAGCAGGAGCAACACAAAGGAAGACCTATGTTATTGCAAATGGAGCTTGACAAAGATCCACAAAGAGAATAAAATAAAAGCACTTTCACAGGCAATCACACCTGGACAGTTAAAACGAACAGATAACTCAATTACAGCTCATTACTATCAAACTATGTGTTCCTGTCTCACTACATACATCTCTTGGATTATGGGGGAAAGGGAGGTGGGAAGAGGCAAAGGACATCTTCTGTAGCTTGCTAATAGACAATGCCCACTGGAAAAAATTTCATTTCATACAGAAGTCTCCCTTATGCAAGTCAGAGAAACTAAGAATAAGATTCAGAATTGGCTATAAAACACACAGACTTCTTTTCTGATGCATAAAAGCTGCTTTTCTTTTTATTATTCTTTCTGTTGCTTGCTCTGTTCTTTTTTCTGTTCTGTTCTTTTACCCTGATGTTTCCCCTTCTTAATTTTTTTCTGATGACTTTCTTCTAACTACTTTCTAGTGTCTTCTACATCTTTCGTGTTTTTTTCTAACCTACTTTTTTCCCTCACAGCTTATATATCCCATAAAAAGTTTTCAAGCAGCATAAAAATTACAATGTGGTTAAATTGCATTTTTAAGTGAATTATTACACTTGTGTGATTATTTGTGACTAAGTAGCTTCAAGACAGTGGGCCCAGAAGAGTCAGAAAACTTCCAGCTACAAAAGTATTTTTCAATATATGAAAACTGTGGAAAAGACTTCTATTATCCAAAAAAAGTGCTTGAGAGATATAGGAAAAAAATCTATCTTTAGAAAGATTTTTAAAAATTGACAATAAAATACATTGTGGATCTTCTAATCTAACTCAAAAGACTATATGGGGTTCTGGGATTTCTTATCTTGTTTTTTTTCATTTTTTATTAAAGCTTGCTTTAGGCATCTGAGGTGTTTGGTGCCTGAAATCAGTCAGTATTTCATGGAATTATGTGGCTACATATCTAAATCATTGAAATGATCTACACTTATTGAGTGCTTAGAATATTCTTAGATATTCATCACCAGCTTGATTTTGGAAAAGGATACCAGAGGAGTACAACCACTCTTAAATGACTACCAGGGCACATATTTTGTGCTAGATGGTGGCTTAAATATTGTGGATAAAAGAATAAATATGTTTCTGTTGAAGATGATAGTATGTTATATTGTGTGGTGCATATATGATTTTGTAAGAGAATTGTAAGAACACCGGGTGAATTTTTTTATATGGAACTATCAATGTTATTCTAGCTTCTTTTGGATGAGTCATAGTGGGAAGGGTATGGTCGAGCAGAGTTGTTCAACTCTTGGAAAATACAAATACTTCTCAAAAACATATACTTATTGACCTACTTCCTCCAACAAGGCTTCACCTTCCTAAGTCTTTTCTGAGAATCATCACAATCTCTTAACCATTGACCCAATAAAGTAAAACTTCTGCTATTTATTGAACCTAAGCATCAGCTATTCCTTATTTTCCTTTTCTTGCTTCACATCATTGGTTTATCCTTTACTTTCTTTCCTTCCATGTTCCTCTCCCCTTCTACCTTTCTGTATCCTTTTCCTTTTCTCCTTCTAGGTTCTCTCCTTCTTTCTTTTACTTTTTTATTCTTTTCTTTTCTTCTGTATTTCCCTCTTCCCCTTTTCCTCCTTCCTTCTTTCTTTTTTCTTCTCCATATCCTCACACCAGTCTCCAAAATAGTTCAGAAGTTTCAATGAGTGAAGAGTTAAAGATCTGGCTTCCCAGTCCTTGCATCTTGTCACAAAAAGAAAACAGACAATTTCATGCCAGGTAGTGTGGCTGATATAAAGAAAATGCAATGTGGGGTTTCTCTCCCAAGAGTAAAGAAATGCTTGTCTGTTATGGAAACAGGTCTCCTATAAGAGGCAGCACCAAAGCACTTGAAGATGTTCTAGGTGGAAGAGCAGCCATGTAGTATTATTATCTGAGATATGCTCAGTCAGGTAGAACTCTGGAGCACTGTCATCTTTGTTTTCAGATCTTACACAGCAAGCATCTGACAATCACAGCCTGGGGACACACCCTGGATTTGGGGACCATATCTGTCTACCATCGGTTCTCTCAACTAGTATCTGACATGTGTTTGTGAACTAGGCACTATTTATTGGTGATCTTTCTTTTCTCAATACAATCTTGCCTTTCATGGAAGAAAGGTCATTTGTGAGCTAGTTTAAAAAACCACTAAGTTTAACAAGCAATGGGACAAGACAAACCATGATTTTGGGTGAAAGCACAACCAGTACAGAGAATAAAACTTTGTTTCTTGGTACATTTGGGGACAGAGATGTAACTGTCTTAAATCAGTAAGGCTAAAGCAGAAAACAAACAAAACAAAGCAAAAACAACAGAAAACCAAAGTCAACCATTCATTCAAATGCCAGTTTGAATATCATTGTAAAAGCATTTTAGATTATTTTAGCTTTCAAATTTGCAGACTTTGAAAAAAGCTAATTGCTCCTCTGGTGTAAATGAACCTTCTGCAATTTATTGGATAAACCTTAGGAGAAAAAAGCAAGACAGAGCTCTCCCTGTGGGTTGGCTTTGGTGTTATCTACAGCATCAGCTCTTCCATAGGCTTCCTGATTGCCAGAAATGAATGTAGAGGACACCTGCACCCATTTATACTTCAGGATCAATTTATATAGCACCTTCAAAGTAAGATTATCTTTGGAGTCTCAACCACTGGTTACATGCATTTGTCATGTTCTATAATGACTGTTTCTCTGGACAGTAGTGGTAACCTCTTCTTGAATTTTTTATGCCTATCAGATAGCAAAGATCTTTTGGATGAAAGGAACTATGCCATCTCACCTCATTATCTACCACATAACATTGGCTGGTTATAAAGAGAAGATGTTTTAGGGACAGAATTATGACCATGCAAAATTCACATTGGAATGTGAATTTATTCAGAGATCAGGTCTTTGTAGAAATAAGCTAAAATAAAGTCAGTATGATAAGGCCTGATACAACATCACTGGGTTCCATATAAGAAAGGGCAGTATGGATAGAGAGAAACACAGAAAGGAAAGATATTTAGATGAGACAAAGCCGTATAAAAGAAAGATGGACTGGATTCCTCACTAATAACACTCAGGAGAATTGGCCCTAATGCCACCTTGGTTTTGAACTTATGTATTCAAAACTGTGAAGCAATACATTTCTATTAAGACATTAAGTTGGTATCATGTTTGAATGGCAGCCCTAGCAAACTAACACAGCTCTAGTCCCTCCACCATCATATGCCTTTTTTGTTGGTTTTCTGTGTAGCTACTTCTGTGTCTTTAATAATTAAGGAAGAAGATGAATATCTAAGTCACCAAGATGTCACATCTTGAAAAAATTTTTTCCATTAGCTTCCATATAACTTATCAAAACTAGAAAGTGAATCCTCTCTGAGAACAATGGCTGATTCAAAGTAGGTATCCAGTAAAACATTTGTTAAATGAAAAACAAATATGCTGGGAGCTACTTTGTTGTGGCTCAAAAAAGCCAACTCTTCAGTTCCATTTGACCCTCTTAGATCTGCCTCTGGATTTGCTCTCACTCTAACCCTCTTTGAAGTTGTTATTTATTTCTTACAGGTGCCCTGATTCATTAGTGGTATCCATTAAAACTGTGGTTGAAAGGATACTTTCATTCGAAACCTTCAAGTATGGTATTTTTGTTGGCTGACTTCTCCTGCTTTGAAATAATTTTTTTGAGGTGTTGTTCTCATGTTTGCCTTTCTTCTTTGACAGCACTCTTTCTTTGACCCTTTCTGGAAGGAATATCTGGACCTATTTAGTAATGCCAGAGAATATTAAAGGAAAATGAACCATTGATGATTTCACCTGGAAACAAATCAAAACAAAACAAAACAAAACAGGGAGATGCTTTGGTCCAAACTCTTAACTCTCAAAGCAGGTCAATATTTCAAAACAAGCCGTGAGTGAGCGTGTGTGTGTGTGTGTGTGTGTGTGTGTGTGTGTGTGTGTGTGTGTGTGTGTGTGTGTGTGTGTGTGTATGAGAGAGAGAGAGAGAGTCATTAGCAAGAGAAATAAAACAGAATTTTTCAGAGGCTTTCCCATTTGCAAAAAAAACCAAACAAACAAACAAAAAAAAAACAAAAAAACATGACTTTGTTTCCTTGTATTTTACAGAGTGAGAAAAGTTAGAAGGGACAAAGAGTGTTGCCCTTGGCTGTTTTGGGGCTGCTGTTGCCATTTTCTGAGTCCATCTGTTTCCTATATATAAAATGAGAAAGAAATAAAGTTTCTGAGAGACAAAGAAATTAATCTCTAAAAATGTTAAAATACTGTAGACATATAAAATATGGTCCTTTTGGACTGTGGCTTCCTCTTTTATTTTCTTTCTTTCCTTCCTTCTTTCCCCTTTATGCTTTAGAAAAATATGGTTTTTATTTTTTAACAAAATAAATAAAAGGAAAACCATCATATCAATGTTAGACAAGACAAGCCAACAGAAAAAAAGAAGTCCCAAGAGAAGACACAAGAATCATAGACCCACTTGTTTTCACACTCAGGAATTCCATAAAAACACTAAATTGAGGCTGTAATATATATGCAGAAGACCTGGAACAAACCTGTGCCATCCCTGTGCTTACTGCCTCAGTCTCTGCAAGTACACATGAGATTGGCTCTGTTGATTTAAGAGGGCCTTGTTTTCATGGTGTCCTCCATGCCTCCAGGCTCCCACATTTCTTCTGACTCCTCTTATGCAGGATTCCCTGAGGTCTGAGAGGTGCAATTTGATGGAGTCATCTCATTTAGTCTTGAGTGTTCCAAAGTTCCTCTCTGTGTATAATGTCTGGCTGTGGATCTTTGCATTTGTTCTCAGCTCCTTCACAGGAAGGCTCTCTAATAATAGCTGAATAAGGCATTGATCTTGGATTATAGCAGAATGCCCTTCAGAATCGTTTATTGCTGCTGTTTTTTCTAGACTAATAATACTTGATTTTACCTAGGTCTCAGGGCTATTTAGACTCTGGTTATTGATTACCCAAGCAGTGTCAGGTATGTGTTTAATCTCATGGAGCAGGCCTTAAGTCAAATCAAATATTGGTTACTTACTACAAGGTTTGTGTTACCATGCACAGACAGAAGAGATTGTAGAGCAAAGGTTTTGCATTGCATTGGTGTTTACTTTTCTCTTTTGGTGGCCTGTAGTGTCATAGACACTACAGCATGGGGCTGAAGGTTCTATGTAGGTACCAGCTTGACCTCTCCATGTACAATGAGCTGTGTGGGTGTTTTCTTCAGTAACGGGACTTTGATGTCACTTTGTGGAGAGTAAACTATTCTCTTGGCAATAGCCTCTGTTATTTGGGGATTTCCATGGGCCCTTTCATCCAAAAACTCAATTAGATGAAACCCAGTCTTGGCACTATAAGGTCCATTTGGTGACAAGAGATGGCCAGTTCCACCTCTCTCATTATTTGGAGACTTCACTGGGTTACCTTCACATATGGGAAGTTTCTACTATACTAGGTTTCCACATTGCCACTCAATTATATCTGCCTCTCCTGTGTCCCATCTCCCCTCTCCATTCCCATATGATCCTGCTGTTTTCACTGTTTGTCATCGCTCACACTCTAGTCCACTCATAAAATATATTCTATTTCCCTGTCCCAAGAAGATCCATGTGTCCTTTGCTAGTCTCTTCCTCTATGCCTAATTTCTGGGTCTATGAAATTGAAGCTTGTTCACCATTTGTTTAATGGCTAATATCCAGATATAAGTGAATATATGCTATATTTATCTTTCTGAGTCTGTATTACCTCACCCAGGATGATTTTTTTCTAGTTCCATCCACTTGCCTGAAAATTTCATGAGGTGATTTTTTTTTATTAGCTATTAGCCAAGTAATGCTCTATTGTGTAAATATACCATATTTTTTTTATCCACTCTTCCACTGAGGCATATCTAGGTTGTTTGAGTGAATACTTTGAATAAAGCAGTAATGAACATATTTGAGAAAGTGTCAGTGTGGTAAGTAAAGTGTGCTTTGGGTCTGTGTCCAATTGTGGTAGAGCTGGATCTGGAGGTAAACTTATTCTCAACTTTCTGAGAAACCTTAATACTCATTGAGATAGTGGCTAGACAACTTTACACTCCCACCAGCAATAGAGGATGGTTCTCTTTGTTCCACATTATCTAAGCATGAGATGTTACTTGAATTACTGATGTTAGCTGTTTTAAAAGGTACAGAACAGAATTTCAAAGCAGTTTTGTTTTGGATTTCTCTGATTGCTTAGGATTTTGAAAATTGAAGTGTTTCTAAGCTATTTTAGTTTCTACTATTGACAATTACGTTTGTATCTGCATTCCATTTTTTAAATTGGGCTATCTATTGTTGATTTTATTTATTTTTTATTTATTTTCACACTAATCACTGTTTCCCCCACTTCTCCCTCTCCCTTCCACCTTTCCCTATGCTACTCCCATTCACTCTTCATGGAGGGTAAGTTCTCACTTGGGTTGTCAACATAGGATAGCATACAAAGTAGGGGAGGACTAAGCCCCATGCTTCTGCATCAAGTCTGAGCAAGACATCCTACCATAGGGTGTGAGCTCTATTAAAACAGTTCATGTATCCAGAATAAGTCATAGTCCTACTGGCAGGGGCCTCACAAACAAATCAAGTTACTCAACTGTCACCCACATTCAGAAGTCCTAGTTCACTCCCATTCAGGCTCCCTGGTTATCAACGCAGAGTCACGGGCTCAGATCAGCTGTCTCTATGTTTTTTTTCCCATCGCAGTCTTGACTTCTCCCTTTGCTCCTATAATTTCTTCTCCCTCTCTTTTACTGAACTCCTTCCACTGAGCTTGGCCAAGTGCTTGACTGTAAATCTTTGCATCTTCTTCCATCAGTCACTGGATGTAGGTTCTATGGTAACAATTAGAGTAGTTACCAATCTGACTACGGGGAAGGCTAGCTCAGTTCAGTCACCATCTACAACAATGCTAAGAGTCTTAGCTTGGGTCATTCTTGTGAGTTTCAGGGAATTCCCTTCACCCCAGGTTTCTCTCTAAGCCCATAGCTAATTCCTTTCGTCAATATATCTCTCTTATTGCTCTACCTCTTCATCCCTCCCCTAACTAACACATCTTGATCTCTCATGTTCCCATCTTCATCTCATCCCCTAAACACCCCTCCCATTTTCCAAGAGAACTTAACCATTTCCAATCCCTTGAGTGATCCATGCATGTCACTCTCAGGGTCTTACTCTTTACCTAGCTTCTCTGGTGCTATAGATTGTAGCCAGGTTAGCCTTTGCTTTGCATCTAATATTCACTTGTAAGTGAGTGTATACCATGTTTGTCTTTCTGGGTTTGGGTTACCTCATTCAGGATGATTTTTTTTCTAATTCCATCAATTTTCCTACAAATTTTATGGTGTCATTTGTTGTTTACTGGTGAGTAATACTCCATTATATAAATAAATCACATTTTTTAAATTTTCTTCAATTGAGGGGCAACTATATTGTTTCCAGTTTCTAGCTATTATAAGTAATGCTGCTATGAATATAGCTGAGAAAATGTCCTTGTATGGTTGAGTATCTTTGTGGTATATAACCAAGAGTAGTATCACTGAGTCTTGAGATAGATTCCCAATTTTCCAAGAACCTACCATATTGATTTCCAAAGTAGTTGTACAAGCTTACACTCCCAGAAGCATTGGAGGAGTATTCCCCTGACTCTATATACTCTCCAAAATAAACTATCATCATTGTATTTAATCTTAGCCTTTCTGACAGGTATAAGATATAATCTCAGAGTTGTTTTGATTTGCATTTTCCTGATGGCTAAAGATGTTGACCACTTCTTTACATGTCTTTCAGCCATTTGAGATTCTTCTGTTGAAAATTCTCTGTTAATATCTGTACCTCATTTTTAAATTGGATTATTTGGTATTTTGATACCTCATTTCTTATCTTCTTTATATATTTAAGAGATCAACTTTCTGTCAGATGTGGGGTTAGTAAAGATATTTTCTCATTTTGTAGGCTGTTGTTTTTGTCTTATTGACCATGTTCTTTGCCTTATAGAAGCTTCTCAGTTTCAGAAGGTTCTATTTATAATTGTTGCTTTCAGTGTCTTCACTACTGATGTAATTTAGGAAGAGCTATTCTGCACCAATACATTTAAGGCTACTTCCCACTTTCTCTTCTGTCAGGATCAGTGTAGCTGAATGTATGTTGCACTGTTTGGTCCACTTGGACTAGAGTTTTGTGCATGGAAATAAATATAGATCTATTTTCAGTCTACTTCATGTCAACACCAAATGTACCAGCAATGTTCATTGAAGGTGATTTATATTTTTCATTGTACACTTTTGGCATCTTTGTCAAAAGTTGGTTGATTCTAGTTGTGTGGATTAATATCAGTGTCTTCAATTTCATTCTATTGTTTCATGTGTCTGTGTTTATTGCAATACCAAGCTGTTTTTATTACTATAGTTTGACAGTAAAGCTTTAAGTCGAGGATAGTGATACCTCCAGAAGTTCCTTTATTGTACAGGATTGTTTTTGCTATTCCTGATTGTTTGGTTTCCTATATGAGGTTGAGTATTTTTCTTTTGAGGTCTGTGAAGAATTGTGTTAGGATTTTGATGAGAGTTACATTGAATCTGTAGGTTGCTTTGGATAAGCTAATTTTCCTCTGTTGATCCTACCTATCCACAAGCATAGGAGATCTTTCCATTTCCTCATATCTCCTTTAATTTCTTTCTTAAATAACTGAAAGTTATTGTTATTCAGGTTTTTTACTTGTTTGGTTAGAGTTACCTATTGCAATAAATCTCACTTGCAATGTACCAAATATAGGATTAATATTTATTGGAGAGCAATTTAACACTCACAATTACAAGTTACACCTTAGGATGATTCTTGGGCAATAGGATGATCCAGGCAATGGATGCTGATCTAACCTCCAAGAAAGCAGGAACAAAACAGGCCGGTCAAGATCCTGGGGCTGGCCACACCAGCTTCAGGCTCCCAGAACTCTAGATACATGCCTTCCAATCTTATCAAATAACACCTGAATCCCACCACATCTCCCTCTTTTGTCTAACTAAAAAGGTTATAAACTAAGACTATATACACTAGGAATTTCTTAGTAACAGCATTTCTTGGGTCTGCTCTCTTTGCTGACGGCAAACAGAGATGCAGCCCCTTTAAGAGAACTTACTGATTCAGCTTTATCTGCAAAAACTGTGTGGCTTTTTAAGAGAGTGTGAGTATTTTAAAAGCTTTTCTGGGTGGAAAATGATTTAGGATTCACATTAAAACAGATTCAGATAAAAAAAAACCCTGTAGATGGGTTACAATGTATGTAACATGTACCTAGGCTTCAGAAAGAAAAGAAAGAAGATACAGAAAATCCATTAAAAAAGAAATAGAGTTATAGAAATATAATAAGCCATGTAAAGATGGAAAATAGACACAGAATCTGGATTACAGTTGTTATTGTGTTTTCTTTTAATTTTTTTTAGCTGTTAATGAGCTAACTGCAGGAAGACAATGGATTACAGAGCTGCTAAGTTAAACAAGAATATATATCTTAAAGGTATCTTGATTTTGAAATTTGTGTCTAACAATTCTGCTTTTGTTTCCACAGAAGATAAGAACCTGTGTATTGCTTCCAGGAAAATGTGGTTTCATCAACCAAGACCACCTGAAAATTCTCTGATGGGAAGAGATGGCCACATCAACTCCAGGGCTGCAGACTAAGATGATTCAGTCTCAAGAACCTGTAAGATTGTAAGTGCCCTTAATCAGCAGGAAATAGTAATGGAAAACTAAGCCCAAATTCACAAAATATTGTTTATAAATATTTGTTTTCACTATAAATGGTTAATGGTCATATTTAATCTCTTTCTAAGAAGAAAATGGAGAAATAGTATATGAATGATTTTTTAAAATTAGATTATTTAATTTACTTTAATCAGAAAATCAGCTTTTAATCTCAAAATGTTTTACATTGGTATAGATTTTGGTTTATTGATACAAATTTAAGATCAATTTTGTTATGCTGTATGAATTTTTCTACTCTTGTTTAAGATAGGATGTTTATGTAACTCATTTAAAATTGTAATGTATAATTAAGAAATGCAGATTAATAGTCAACAGTGATAACCAAACATATAATTATGTTAGCAAGATTATTTTTTAGGTATACAAAGATATATTTCAATTAGGTAGGTAATAATACTTATAAGACCTACAGAATATAACATATAAAATGTTTTAAGAACTTAGACTTTTCTGGACATTAAGACAGATCTCTGCTCCTGGCAGCACCAATTTACTTCAAGAGAAAAATGGGCATCAAAGAAACTCCATATGGAGTTTACTTTCTTTGTGGCAATGGTTAGCCACTGGACAAGAACCTGTTCTTGTGTTGACTGTTTGACAGTATGCTGTTTAAACTGGACATGCAGGTTACATGGGAAAGTAACCTCTGAACTTTGGCAGAACAAACTGAGATGGTCCTTCAGGTTCCTGCTTTGCAGAGAAAAGAGCCATATATTCTTCAGAACTGAAGAAGAAGCAACGGATGAACTGTGCCAGAATGGACAGAGCAGATTTCCTGCTTCACTGAAATGAAAAGAGACTCCAGGCCTGTAGGCTGAAGATGGATGCCACAATTTTGTAAAGGAACTTTGGGTGACTGTCTAGGCAGATAGGTATCATCTCTGTCATTTCAAGGTTTTGGAAGTTGCTTGCACTTCCAGTTTACTTGGGTAAATATATCCTTCTGTGGTCTTTGATGTAGTTGAAGATTAGATAGCTATAGGTACAGTTTTTCTTAGCTATTTTAAAAGACATATTGGATATGAAACTTTAGATTCACAAGGATAAGGTAGATGATAGAGTATTTTCTTTAATTTTGCTAAATACAAATAAACTAGATATTATAATTTTAATTCTTGCTTGATAGCTATTTTGTTATATGTAATTTTGTTACCTTAAAATTGAAACCTTCTTTTTTTATTAGACAGAAATGGGAAGATGATGTCAAAATGTCTTTATATATAAAGGAGCTGGTTTAGCCACGACAGGCACCATAGAAGAAGTAGGTGGTGAATCACAATAGTTAGGAGAAGGAGGGTAGAGTCAGAGAAATTGAGCCAGCTTCCCAAAGGAGCAACATGTGAGTAATACAGGTGAGCCATGGGCCACATGGAAGAATAGATTAATGAAAATGGGTTGAGCAAGGTGCCTAAGCCATAGGCCAAACAGCATGATCATAATATAAGTGTCTGAGTCATTTTGTGGGGACTAAACAGAAGTGGGAGGCTAATCAGTCTGGCACTGCAGTTCTGTGGGTCTGGACCTCTGGCTGCCCAGGACCAGGAAACATTATTGTAACAGGAATTATTATAAGGTAATATCTGGGAGAGGAAAATGCACAAACTACAACTAAAAAATATAAGGTACATCATACATTTCTAGAATATTGGCAGATGGTGCGGTGTATAAATTACTTCAAAACTGTTCATCTGGGATAGTGAAAATCCAGCACCTGAATGTTTCTTGCTAAGGGATGATAGGATAGTAACCTTAACTACCTATTCATCAATCCCCTCAAGACATGAGAAGAAATATATATTACCTGAAAGTCTGAAGCTCATGAGAGTAGTAGCTTCAAAAGTTTTGGAGAGGACAGTGACAGTCCACTACTGGATAATCAATCACCTGCGGTTCTCTATGCCATTGGAGCATCCATCATTTTGGGTACAGGCCTATGATACCTGACAAATCTTTTCAAAAGCAGGTCATTTTTGGAGGGACTGTCTTATCCTGTCAAGGCAGGTTTTGTCAGTCTCCATCTGTCATTCTGTTCATCCAGATTGGACATCGTGTTTTTACTGTCAGCAGTCGAGGTAAGGGCAGTTCTTTACCCTACCGGCCATTCTCTGCCTAAAGGACAAACTCCAAAGGGGTCTCCTTGATGCTCAACACCATCTCAGGAAAGGAACAGTAACACCAGGAGTGGGCACATCTCTCAAAGCCAAATTCTGAATAACAAAAAGTTAAATGCCATATTCTCTGGGTCTATGAAATGGTTGAAGACTCCTGTCTATCTATGGTATTCTAACCTGTATCTGGGATGACTGTGACATGACTAACTTAAGTAATGTTGACTGCTGTTCTTATCACCCTCAGGATTGAAACCTGTATTGTAAAATTAGGTTGCCTATAAAGGGGTGTACAATCTATAAACAATGACTTTTAGTATGACTATCAAACATTAGCCAGAGGTATATATACCATGCAAAATGGTAACAGTATTCTAGACATGTATATACATATATATCATCGAAACAGAAATATACAAAGCATCTTGCGCACATATAACTAGCACAATCATACATTATGTCTACTACAATTAAATGGAGGTAGAAATTGTATAGTGGAAATGACAATAATGTGCAAATATTTTAAACAAAGGTAGAAGTGTATGTAAAATATAGCAGTTACAGATTCAATTTTATATAATAGTTAACAAATTCAACTTTATATCAATGTACCAGTTGCTTTGGACATATAAAACAATTTCAGATTTAAATTTGTACAATATGCAAATTATCTCAATCAAACATATAAAATGATTTCACATTTTATCAATATACAAATATCTATACCAGTGCAAATTGTTTTTGGCTTATCCCATGTATTTGGCTAATAATTGTTTATAGGTAGGTAGAGCAATCTACCTTTATCTGTCCTATCAATTCCCCTTTCTTTTCTTTAAAAGAGATCCCTGGGGCTATATTATTGTTCTGTCCTCAACCTAATTTTAACTTATAACTATTCTATCAGAATAATAATTATCCATAACCCTCAGAGGACAAAACTTATCAGGAAATGGGAATAGTATTTCATAGGGTTACTTACTGATTGCTTAAGTGTGATGGCAATCTCTTTGGTATCCTGTAAAAGCTAAAACAATGGTTAGATCCTAATGGACTGACTATACACATCTATAACCATTCTCAGACTATGGAGTAAATCCATCTGGAATTCTTATTAGAGATGTGACATGAAGAGTAATCATAGAGAGCTATCTTGCAACCATTTTGAATAGTCTATTTTCTAAAAGCAATGAGCGGTGTAAAACAGGTTCTTGATTTCTCTATTTCTGTCTCTGTCTGTCTGTCTGTCTGTCTGTCTGTCTGTCTGTCTCTTTTGCTCACTCTCTCTCTCTTACTCCTTTTTCACCAGCAGAAATCATTGCAGTGGGGGCCCTATCTTACTTACAGATGCTTTGTAGATAGCTGATAGGAGAAAATGTTGTTTACAATGGAAAGCTTAAGTATTATTGATACCCAAAGAAGATATTTACATCTTTTATGACTTCAGGAGATCATATGCAGAGAGGATAGTTAGGAGGTGTAGATACAGAAAGAAATAAGATTAAAGATGAAGTTACGATAATATTGTCCCTAAATATTCTGTCTTCTATCCCACACCAGGTGGCTTTTCTGATATGAGACAAAATCTCTCACATTTTCTTTACCAATATGCTTGGGTTTAGACAGGGAGAAAGCAACTTACTCCAACTCCTGGTTTATACTCAAACCAGGACTACATTTTTTTGAAGAGGTATGGATGAAAGATGCAAAGCAGTGAGAATTGAGAAATTACCCAGTAGTGGATATTTCTATCAGTTGTTCTCATAGTACTTTCTTTATATTCCTTCATCATTGATCTCCCTTCCATTGTAGGTGACTAACGATTCAGTATTCAGTCAATGTTTTAAAGATGGTTGTATCCATTCCTCTGTAAAGACAAAATTGAGACCCTGCCCCAGTCTCATTAAATGTGTTTTCCTCACTAAGTATCCATTTCTCACATCAGGGATGAGCAATCACTTCTCCTCAGATAGGGACTCCTTTCTGAAGTGGATCTTTATTAATTTTGTCAGTATCCATATCTTTTCTTCTCCTGTAGAAACAAAAGCAAAACCCCTACCCCATCAAAGCACATATCCCAGATTCCATTCTGAAGTCAACACATCCTTGAAGTAGATGGGTTGGTTTATCTCAGAAGATTTCTCTATTACACAATGTCTCTCAGCAGCTGATGTTCCCTTTTCATCAGTATTAAGAAAATTCAAGGTCAGTAAGGCACTATACAACCTCTCCCTGGGTTTTCTCATTTCTTTTTTCTGCTTATAAGACATCTCTTTCAAAGTGCAGTGAGATCTCTCTACAACTGCCTCTCCTGTAGGGTTGTGTGGTATCCCTGTAATATGCTTTATATTATAATATCAAAAATCAGTTTCATTTTTTTTGGGAAATGGAAGCTGGAACATTGATAGTCTTAATCTGAGAGGGAATTCCCATTATGGCCATGGCTTCCAATAGGTGAGTAAGTACAGCATCAGCTTTTTCAGAACTCAGGACAGTCACCCATTGCATTCCTGAGTAAATGTTGATGGTACGATGTATATACTTCATCTTACCAAATTCTAGAAAGTGAAATACATCCATTTACTAGATCTCATTTCTCTGCATACCCTTAGGATTACTCCCAGCAGGTAAAGATGGTTGGTTATAGAAGGAGCAAGTGGTAGAATTCCATAAAATTTCTTTTGCCTAATGCCAAGTGATCAGAAAACTCTTCTTTAATCCTTTACTTTTAATGTGATGTTTCTCATGAAATTCTGTGGCCTCCAACACATTTCCTATTAACAACCAATTAATTTCATCATTACCTTGTGCTAGAGGGTCTGGGGGGCCTGTGTGTGTGCTCTGATATGTGTTGTATACATGGGATGTATTCTATTTCTGATGGTACATTGTAGTTGTATGAACAGTAAGGTCAAGTCTGTATCATCAGGAATGAAGTCAGCAGTTTCAATGTGTAAAACAACTCCTTCTGCATTCTGAGAGTTAGTTATTACATTAAGAGGCTCTGTAAAAACCCATCAACACCATTATAATTGCATATAGTTCTGATTTCTGAACAGAGTTATAAGGGCTTTGAGTCACCTTATTAAGTTTTCCAATTTGTAACCAGCCTTTCCTAATTTGTTTGCATCAGTATAAAATGTAGGAGCTCCAGAAATGGGTTTATCATGTACCATATGAGGAAAGATCCAATTAATTTCCTTTATAAATTGAATTCTTGTAGGGATTTAATAAAGTTTCAGAAGTTTTGGAGATATCAGAGGGAATCTACCCACAGTCTATGTGGGGGGTTAGTAAAAGCTCCAGAAGTCCCAGAGCTCTAACCACAGTCAGTCTAGGAAAATCAGAATAGTGATTCAAACCTTTAATCCCAGGGAGTGGTGACCTACAACCTTAATCCTAACTGAGTCAAGGTCACTTCAGATTATAGAAGGAATTCCAGGCTCCCAAGCAGGTGTGGTGGGGCCACGCCTTAATTACCAAAAGAATGCTTAAGAGGGGATTCAAACACAGAAAAAGCCATTCCAAGGGAATTGAGGCTGAGGAAGCTAGAAGACAGCTGGGTAAGATTTGACTATGGTGTTTATTCCCTCTAGTATCTCCAACTTCTTCAGAGATCTATCCCTGAGTCTCATTATTTCATGCGACAAATTCTTTTTCTTCAAGGATATTTGTTATTAATCTCTCCTAAAAAAAATACTGCAGGCTTTTTTTCCAAGGTTAACTGTCTGCCCATAATTGATCAATTTCTTCATTAGTCAAAGACACAACAATTTCTGCAGGGTTCTTTCCAGTTATTTGGCGAAGTCTGAATTTACCTTTAAAAATCAGATCAGAAATTTTTTCAAAATATGTTTTCAGCTTCTTTCTTGGTCATTGTGGCATAAATATCCATTTTAACATATTTTGTCTTTACATTAAGACTCCTGTAGGAGATTCTCTAGAGTGTAAAATAACCAGTATGCAATCTAGGTCTGGATCTATATAATCCATGTGTGCTTCTTGTAGTTTCTTTTCCACCAACGCTAATTCATTCTCAGCTTCATCAGAGAATTCTCTGGGACTATTTAAGTCCTTTTCACCATTTAAAGTCTTGATAAAATTAACTAGTTTGTAATTTTTTATACCAATAATGGGCAGTAGATGAGCAATATTCCTTAGTAGTTTTTTTAAAATCATTAATATCCTTAATTTATCTCAATTCAATTTCACCTTTTGGTGTCTAATTTTCTGTAAACCTATTTTAGATCCTAAATAGTTGATAGAATCTCCTCTCTGTACTTTCTCTGGGGGAATTTGTAATCCCCAAACAGGCAATATTTTTTTCAGTACTTCAAACAATGTTTCTAATGTATCTATGTTTGGGTCTGCCAACAAGATATCATCCATATAATGGTGAGTGATAGATTGTGGAAAGTGTTTGCATAGCACTTTTAGTGGTTGTTGTACAGAATATTGGCATAAGGTAGGACTATTCAACCTTTCTTGGGGAAGGACCCTCCATTGATTCCTCTTAAATGGACATGAATTATTAAGAGCAGGCACTGTGAAAGCAAATTTTTTGCCCTGTTCTTGTAAAGGTATAGTAAAAAAAAAAAAAAAAAAAAAAAAGTCCTTCAAATCAATAACTGTGACATGCCATCCTTTAAGTAACAGAGAAGGCAGGGGAATACCTGATTGTAAAGAGCCCATAGGTTGAATCACCTTATTAATTGCTCTCAGATCCATCACCATCCTCCACTTTCCAGATTTCTTCTTGACAACGAATACAGGAGAATTCTGTGGACTGGTTGATTCTTCATGCTGAGCCTGTAACTGTTCCTGTACTAACTGTTCCAAAGCCTGAAGTTTCTCCTTTGTCAGGGGCCATTGCTGAATCCAAATAGGCTTTTCTGTCAACCATTTCAAAGGTAGCTCTGTGAGCATCCTCTTAGGTTCATCGGCTATTGGGCAATTCTTTTGTACAACCTGAGTGGTTGGTGAATTTTCTTCCCAGCACCTTAAAACATTGCTTTTAGAAACATAATTGAGTCTCTGGTTGATATCTGAACCTAGAGGGATTTTGCTGTAGAAGGTCATGACCCCATATATTCACCGCTATGTCAGCCATATATGGTTTCAACTGTCCTTTCTGACCTTCTGGTCCTATGCATTCGAGCCATCTTACACTCTGTTTCACTTGAGATATTGTTCCAATACTCAGACATTAGATATTCACTGCATGTAAAGGCCATCTTGGATGCCATGATTGTGGGATTATAATCAAAATATCAGCTCCAGTGTCTATTAAACCTGGATATAAATATTGTCTACCCGCACTTTCAATTTTGTTCTTTGTTCATTTATGGAAGTCTGCCAAAATGTTCATTTTGTGGTTTTTCTTGGAACTTTCAATTCGCTCTTGAATTTATTCTACCACCCAATTCCATATGGTCTTCTAGATGAGGCATTGGATTTCCTACTCATCCTGAGAATGCTGCTCCTCCACTGTGAATGGATATGATTGGACTTTCCTTGGGTTTGAAATCTGATTTTTGGGGCCTTACCAGGGGAAGCTCGAGAGGTGTTTCCCAAGGGTAGAGGGTTGCCTTCTTTGTCCCTTGTAGATCTACACTCTTTGGTCCAATGTTGTCCTTTACCATACCTTCTGCACATCCTAGAAGGCATTGGCCTTTTGTTTGAAACATACCTAAAATGGATATTATTTCCAGACATACCTTGAGTAAAATTCCATCTTATATGGCCTGGTTTATCACAGTTACAAGCAAGTGATGCCTTGGTTCCTCATCCTAACATTAGCAATGGTTTGGCCTACCCAATTCTCTTTGTCACAATGGAGAGATTCAGCATCAATTATGTATTGAATCCATTCTTCTATTGGTGTAGATCTGATCTTTAAAGGCATAAGCATTCCCTTGCATTTCAGATTAGCATGGTCAAAGGCCAGAGAAAGTGTTAACTGCTTCCTAACTTCTAGATCTCATACTGTTATATGTACAACCTTGGTAAGCCTCTGCAGAAAGTCAGTATAAGTTCTCTTAAGTCTAGTTTGACCTTGGTATAAGACTTAATTTTCTGACCAGGGTCCAAAATCTTTTCCCAATGCAGCAGTTTGGCACAGCAACAACATATGTTCATTATAAGTAGTCTGGGCCTTCACATCAGCAAATGGCTTTACCAAGGATTTGGTTCTGAGAAATAAAAAAGTCCTTAATCTTTCCTTGTTGCTCTAAGACCCTAACCTCCTCCCTAAACCAATTTCTTTATTGCAAATGTTAGTTATAGTCCAATACGGTGGCAGTGAGCTGATGTGGGAATGCCCTTCTTTATGCTGTGAATCTCAATCTTTAAATAAAGGAGCTGTATTGGGTCATGGCGGGCACCATAGAAGAAGTGGGAGGAGAAATCTGTTTAGGTAGGAGAAGCAGGGCGGAGTTAGGCAGATCCAGCCAGCCGCCCAAGGAGCAACATGTAAGGAACACAGGTGAGCCACACGGCCACGTGGCCAACAGATTAATAAAAATGGGTTGATTTAAGATGTAAGAGCTAGCTAGCAATGTGCCTGAGCCATAGGCCAAACAGCATGAAGTTAATAGAAGCGTCTGAGTCGTTTCTGGGGACCCGGGTGGCTGGGCGGGTCTGTGGGTCCAGGTCTCCGGCCGCCCGGGACCGAGAACCCCACTACAACAGTGAGCTGCATCTAATCACTAGGAATTATTCAATTTTTTGTTGACCATGCATTTAGCATTTGTTTTACATAAGTGGAGTATACCCCATGGAGCAATATGGCTTCCTTGAAATCCTTGATATCTTTTATATGTATCGGTTCATAATTATACTCTTCAAATTCTGGGGACTCTCCATAAGCTTTATTTGACTGAACAGTAACCAGAAACAATACTGGTGGGGAAGGGGGTGTCATGTTTACCACCTTAGGTAGAGTGTCTTCATTAACATAATATCTCATGAGGGTTGACATAAATTGTTCTGAGCAGAAAATGCATCACCACCCTTTTCCAGTACTGCAATACTGTCCTCCCATTCTTGAAGTTTGGATACTAATAATTTTTCTAGAGCTTGATTTTCCTGGCGAAACAGTTCTTCCGATGACATCATAGAATCAGTATTTTTTTGATCCACATCATTAACATAAGTGGCAAATGTTACTTATGTAATTAACAAGTTTCTTGTTCTTCTAATTAACATAATGAATAATTTTTGTTATCATCATTAATGTAATTAATGAGTTTCTTGTTCTCATCATTTACGTAAAGCCTGCATTTTTCTTGTACAGTTTTATCCATATCCAAAGAGGAAGTCTTATCTGAAAGTTTGTTGTAAACAGTTTCTAGAAAATTAACGTTATCTGCCTTTTTAGTGTTTGAAATTTCCATATTACATATCCTAGACATCAATTGTTGATTTACAGATTTCACCTCTTCCATTATCTCACCAGGAACTTATCAGGTCATTTAATTTGAAACATAAAATATAGAAATAAACCAAAAAATAGTAGGACTGAGGCATTGAAGCCCTCAAGATATTCATTTGAGAATTTCTCAATCACTGTGGGAAAGAATGAACTGAAGTCATGAGTAGAATAATTTTCAGCCATTACCTCAATCAGCTGCAATGATGAGGCTTGGTCAGCAGGTGTCGCAGTAGCATTCAATGCTCCATTCATTGTCAATATGTTGGATTCAGGGACTCACAGCATCACGAGGCCACCTACAGGCCCTATTTAGTCTTAAGAAGCCCCAGCAGGCACACAGACTGAATAAGAATCTTAGGAAAGGCAAAGTCTCACACGATTAAGACAGGACGGTATGACAAAATCTGCACCTGCCAAGTAGTTAATGTTGTTTGCAGCAGTAGCTGCGGCTGTGGCAGCTCTGCACATGTGCAGTGAGCAGAAGCTTGGGGGGGGGGGTGCAGCTCTAACTCAGAGGACATGCTCAGCATGGGCTAAGTGGGCATGTCAGGGAAGTGAAGGTCTAGTGATTAGGATTCGAGGCTTTTGGCCTCGGGTGACAGAGCATTATGGACCAAGGGCCCACTGTGACCCAAAAGGCAATCATGGCTATGGAAGTGACAGGAGTACAGAGCAGCAGTTGGAGGCTCTACCACAGGGGTGGAGCATCTAGCCCACACACACGGGAATGCAGACTCCCAGGTCTGAACACTCTGCCTGTCCTCTGCTTTCTGGCAGCACTTAATGCATGGAATGGGCTCGCCAACCTGATATGTTGGTGGGCTATATGCCCACCCAGGGATTCCAGCTATAGCAATAAATCTCACTTGCAAAATACCAAATACAGGATTAATATTTATTGGAGAATAATTTAACACTCATGATTACAAGTTACACCTTAGGACGATTCTTTGGCAATAGGATGATCCAAGCAATGGATGCTGATCCAATCCCAAGAAAGCAGGAACAAAATGGGCTAGTCAAGATCCCAGCAGTCCATTTTGAACAGGGCTGGCCACACCTCCTTCAGGCTTCCAGGAATATAGATACATGCCTCCCAACCTTATCAGCTAACACCTGAATCCCACCACAGTTACCCCAAGGTATGTTATCTTATTTTTGACTATTGTAAAAGAAGATGTTTCTCTGATTTATTTTTAGTCCTTTTATCATTTGTGTATAGGAAAGCTATTGATTTTTTTTGAGTTAATCTTGTATTCTACCACCTTACTGAAGATACTTTTTAACTTTAGGAATTCCCTGATAGTTTTTGGGGTCACATATATACTGTTATCTGAAAACAGCAAAAGTTTGACTTCTTTCTTTCCAATTTGTATTACCTTAATCTCCTTTTGCTGTCTTATTGCTCCAGCTAGAACGTCAAGCACTGTATTGAATGATAGGATGAGAGTGGGCACCATGTCTAGTTCCTGATTTTAAGGAAATAGATTTAAGTTTCTCCCCACTGAACTTGATGTTGGCTATTGTCTTGCTGTATATTACCTTCATTATGTTTAGGTTTGTACCTTGTATATTTTAATTTCTCCAAGTCCTTTATTATGAAGGGGTGCTGGATTTTGTAAAAGGATTTTTCAGCATTTAATGAATTGATCACTTTTTCTTCAGTTTGTTTATATGATATATGACAGGTTTTTGTATGTTGAACCATCCCTGTATCTCCAGGATAAATTTTATTTAATCATGATGGATGGTTTTTATATGGTTCTTGGATTTAGTTTGCTAATATTTTATTAATTTTGCATCAATGTTCATAAGAGAAATTGATCTGTAACTTATTCTCTTTCTTTGTTTTGTCTTTGTGTGGTTTTGGTATCAGGGTAACTCTAGCCTCATAAGAATTTGGCAGTGTTTCTTCTGGTTCTGTTGTGAAGAACAATTTGAGGAGTATGGTATTAGTTCTTCTTTGAAATTCTAGTAGAATCCTGTACTGAAACCATCTGACCCTGGGAATTTTTTGAGAGAGAATTTTAATGAATGTTTCTATTTCCTTAGAGGTTATAGGTCTATTTAAACTATTCATTTGGTCTTGACTTAATTTTGTTATATGGCATTTATCCAAAAAGTTGCCCATTACTTATATATTTTATTTTGTGGAGTATAGGTTTTTGAAGTATGATGTAATGATTTTCTGGATTTCTTCTGTGTGTGCCATTATACCCCTCTTTTTATTTCTGATTTTGTTAATTTGGATATTATCTCTCTGTCTTTTAGTTTGGATAACAGTTTGTCTATCTTTATACTTTTATATAGGACCAATTCTTTGCTTCATTGATTTTTTTTTATTACTCTCTTTGTTTCTGTTTTATGGATTTCAGCACTCAATTTGATTATTCCCTGTCATCTGCTCCTCCTGGGTGAATTTGCTTTTTCTAGAGCTTTCAGTTGCTAGTGGAGATTTCTACAAATTGTTTATGTGGACACTTAGTGCTATGTACTTTCTTCCTAACACTGCTTTTATGGTTTTGTAATGTTGTACATTCATTTTCACTGCATTTTAGGAAGTCTTTAATTTATTTTTTCCTTGACCCAGTGGTAATTCAATTGAGCATTGTTTAATTTCCATGAGCTTGTAGGCTTTCTATAATGTGTGTTGTTGTTGAATTCTAACTTTAAGCCATGGTGATCTGATATGATACATGGGTTTGTTGCATTTTTAAAAATCTATTGAGTTTTCCTTTGTCACTGAGTATGCCATCAATTATAGAAAATTTCCATGAGGTGTTGAGAAGATATATTCTTTTGTGTTTGAGTAAAATTTTTATAGATGTCTGTTAAGTATATTTGAGTCATAACAACTGTAAGTTTCCTTATTTCTCTGTTAAGTTTTTGTCTGGTCAACCTGTCCATTGGTGAATGTAGGGTGTTAAAGTCTCCCACTATTAGTGTGGAGAATTTCATATATAATTTAAGATTTATGGTGTTTCTTGTACAAATATAGATGCCCTGAATTTAAGGCATAAATGTTCAGAATTGAGACTTCATTTTGATGGACTTTTACTGTGGTGAATATAAAATTTTTTTGATTAACTTTTAGTTTGAAGTCTATTTTGTTAGATATTAGGATAGCTATACCAGCTTATTTCTTAGATTCATATAATTTGAAAATCTTTTTCCACTCTTTACTCTGAGGTCATGTCTGAATTAGAAGTTGACTTGTATTTTTTGTATGTAATATAAGGATAGATCCTGTTTTCATACACATTCTGTTAGCCTGTATCTTTTTATAAGCAAATTAAGTCCATATTAATTATCAGTGATTATTAAGTTCTTTTATTTTGGTTTTGTTGTAGGTGGTAATGTTTGTTTCCCTTCTTTGAAATTTGCTGGTATGATGTTATTTATTACCTGTGTTTTTATAGATGCTATTAGTTTCTTTGAGGTGGTGCTTTCCTTCTAGTACTTTCTGTTTAGCCGTATTGTTTAAATGTGATTTTGGAATGGAATATCTTATTTACTCCGTCTATGTTGAATAAAAGCTTTCTAGTTATAGTAGTCTGGGCTGGCATCTATTATCGAAGGAATAAATAAAACTCAGGGATAGATCTCTGAGAAAGTCAGAGATATTAGAGAAAGTAAACACCACAGTCAGATCTTACCCAGCTGTCTTTCAGCTTCTTTGACTTTCTCTCCTTCTGTCTTTCTATGCCCACCTTAAACATTCTCTTAGTTAGTTAAGGCATGGCCCCATCATTGCCTGCTTGGGAGCCTGGAATTCCTTCTGTAAACTAAAATGACCTTGAACTCAGTTGGGATTAAGGGAATAGGTCAAAGCTCCCAGGATACTTCCTGTGCTGGGATTAAAGGTGTGAATCACCACTCTCTGACCCTCCTAGACTGACTGTGGTTAGATTCTTCTTATATCTCCAAAACTTCTGAAGCTTTTATTAAATCCCCACATAGACTGTGAGTAGATTCCCTCTGATATCTCTGAAACTTTTGGAGTTTTTATTAAATCCCCACAATCTATGTTCTCTTTGTGTCTGAAATTTTCTACTCAGGACTGTCTAGCTTTCAGAGTGTCCATTGAGAACTTGAGTATAATTCTTATATGTCTGCCTTTATATGTTTCTTGCTATTTTTCATTTGCAACCTTAAATATTCTTACATTTTTACATCTTTAGCATTTTGATTGCTACGTGGTGAGGATACATTTTTATTTTTAGTCCAGTCTATTTAGTGTTAAGTTTCTTGTACCTTCATAGGCATATCCTCCTTTAGGCTGGGAAAGGTTTTCAACTATGAATTTGTTGACTATATTTCTGTGCCTGTGATCTGGGATCCTTGTCATTTTATTCCTATTATCCTTAAGTTTGGTATTTTCATGGTGTCCCAGATTTCCTAGATGTTTTGTGTTAAATTTTTTTGTGAATTTAACATTTCCTTTGACATATGAATCTATTTTCCTCTGTTATACTTAAATGTTGAGATTCTCTTTCATCTCTTTATTTTGTTTGTGTGCTTACATCTGTAGTTCCTATTTATTTACCCAGATTTTCCATTTCCAGCATTCCCTCAGTTTGTGCTTTCTTTATTGTTTTTTCAATTTTCAAGTCTTAAACTGTTTCCTTCACTTGTTTGTTTTTTCTTGACTTTTGTTATAAAATTTATTGATTTTTTTTCAAGTTTTTTGTTTGTCTTTTCTTTCATCTCTTTAAGGAAAATTTTTATTTCCTCTTTAAGCATCTCTATTATCTTCATAAGGTTATTTTTAAGGTTATTTTCTTCTGTTTCATCTGCATTAGGGTGTTTAGTTCTTGTAGGACCACTAGGTTCTGATGGTGCCATGTTCTTCTTTATGTTGTTGAATGTGTTCTTACACTATCATCTTCCCATATGGGTTGGGGTAAGTATAGGTACCTATGTTGATATTTCCTTCAATTGGTGCAGGTGGTGCAGGTGGTATCTGTGCCTCTAGTGGTCTCTGATACTTCTGGGGACAATCAGCCAGTAAAAGATGATGGATTCCTGTGTGTGGGGCGGCTTGTAGGTTACAGGTGCTGTCCATCTGAGAGACCAGGTACTGTCTCTTCCTCCAATTGATGCAATTGGATCCTGTGCCTTGGGGGGGGGGGGAGTCTCTGAAGGTGTGGGTCATAGTTGGGTATCAGGGAAAGGATGATGGGTTCCTTGTATTTAGTGTTTTGCCTGATGACTGGCTGCTAGGGATGTTGTTCTTTTTGTTTCTATTTGATTGCTTTCAGCCCTGAGTTTGAGTATTTTGTCCGTCTACTCCTTTTTGGGTGTGATTTCTTCCTTTGTTTGTAAAGCTTTCAGGTGTGCTATTAAGTTGATTTTTATATAGGCTGTGAACCTGCCTCTTAGGCCTGCTGTCATTGTGTCCCATATGTTTGAGTATTATGTATATTTATTTTCATTAAATTCTACAAAGTCTTTAATTTATTCCTGTATTTTTGGCTTGACTCATTTTTTTTTCATCCAGTAGAAAGTTTTGTTCAGTTTCCTTGAGTTTGTAAGCTTTTTCTGTTGTCTCTCTTGTTATTGACATCCATCTTCAATTAGTGATTTATGATATGATGTAGGGAGTTATTTCAATTTTCTTGTATCTGTTGAGATTTGCTTTGTCTGAGTATGTTGTCAATTTTGTAGAAAGTTTTATGAAGTTCTGTGGTGGTTTGAAAGAAAATGACCCCCATTACAAATGGCACTATTAGAAGGTATGGCTTTGTTGGAGTAGGTATGGCCTTTTGACCTTGTTGGAAGATGTTTGTCACTGTAGGAATGAGATTTGGGGTCTCTTATGCTCAAGCTATGCCCAGTAACACAGTTTACTTCCTATTGTCTACAAATTAAAATGTAGAACTCTCAGCTCCTTCTTTAGCACCTTGTGACTGCAGGCTGCCATGGTCCCACTATGATCATAGTGGACTAAACCACCCTAATTAAATGTTTTTCATTATAAGAGTTACTGTGGTCATGGTGTCTCTTCACAACAATAGAAACTAACTAACTAACTAACTAACTAAGATAGACTCCAGTATATATTTTGGGGGTTTGGATAAAATGTTCTGTAAACATCTGTTAGGTTCATTTTGTTTTTAAAGTCTGTTAGTTCTAGCATTTCTGTTTAGTTTTTGTTTGTTTGTTTGTTTGTTTGTTTGTTTTTTAGATGTCCTATCTATTGTTGAAAGTGAGGTATTGAAGCCTTTCACTATGCATGTATGAGGGCCAATACCTGACTTAATTTGCAGTAATTTTTCTTTTTGCAGATGTAAATGCCCTTTTATTTGGTGCTTGGATGTTATGAACTAAAATTTCATCTTGATGGATTTTTCCTTTGATGAGTATGTGGCGTCCTTCCCTATATCTTTTCATTAATTTTCATTGAAGTCTATTTTGTTATATATTCAAATGGCTACTGCAGCTTGGTTTTTTATTTTATTTTACATACCAACTACAGTTCTAACTCCAGCTTGTTTTGCATATGAATTTCTTTGATTACCCTTTTTTCAACCCATTACTACAAGATAATATCTATCTTTGATCTTGAAGCGTGTTTCTTGGATTTAACAGGATGGGTTCTGTTTCTGCATCCATTCTGTCAATCTGTGGGGGCTTTCTGTTTGTTTGTTTTTTAATTAGGGGAACTGAGACTATTGATCTTGAGAAATATCCATGACTATAACTGATTGCTGTTATTTTGGTGGTGACAGTGGTGTTGGTGGTGTTGGTGGTGGTGGTGGTGGTGGTGGTGTGTGTGTGTGTGTTACTTTAATTTTGTGGTCTTGGATTATTTATTCCCTGTGTTATCATGGTGGTAGTTAACCTCCTTAGATTGGAGGGGTTTTTGTTGTTGTTATTGTTGTTTTCTAGCACTTTCTGTAGGTCTAAATTTATAAATAAATATGTCTTAAATTTTGTTTTATAGCAGAATGTTTTATTTTCTCTGTCTATAATTTTTGGTAGTTTTGCTGGGTATAATAGTCTGAGTTGGCATCTATGGTCTCTTAGAGTCTGCAGCATGCCTGTTCAGGCCCATCTGGCTTTTAGAGTCTTATTTGAGAAATCAGATATAATTCTAATACATCTTCCTTAATGTGTTGCTTGTTCTTTTCTTGATGCAGCTTTAAATATTGTTAGTTTGTTCTGAATGTTCAGTATTTTAATTATTATGTGGCAAGGGAACTTTCTTCTGGTCCAATCTATTTTGTGTTCTGTGTGCTTCTTGTAACTTTATAAGCATGTTCTTCTTTAGGTTAGAGATATTGTTTTTTTCTTTTATAAGTTTGTTAAAAATATGTTCTGTACCTTGAGCTGGATTTCTTTTTCTTCATCTATTCCTATTATTCTTAGATTTGATGTTTTCATAGTATTCCAAATTTCCTGAATTTTTTTTGTTTATTTGAGAAAATATTTAGATTTAACATTTTCTTTAACTGATGTACTCATATTTTCTTTAATATTTTAACACCTGAGATTCTTTCTTCTATCTCTTGAACTCTATTAGTAAAGCTTGCCTCTGTATTTTCTGTTAGAATTCCCAAATTTTTCATTTCCAACATTACCCAATTTGGGTTTTCTTCATCAATCTTATTTCCAATTTGAACAATTTTATTTTTCTTGCTTTTTTTTTTTTCATTTTTCTCTGGATTTCTTTAAAGAATGTATCCATTCTCTCTGTAAGAATCACTATTATATTCATACAGGTGGATTTTAGAACTTTTCCTTGAATTCAAGCTATGATGGAATATTCATTTCCTGCTGTGTTGGTGCCACTAGGATTTAGAGGAGACATGGTGTCCTGGCTGCTATTGATTGTGTTTTTATGCTAATTTCTAGGCATCTGGGATTGGAATAATTATAGGTCTGAGTGATAATATCTGGTTTTGTCTGTTGGGTGAGTGGTTCCCCCACATTTTTGGTTTCTGCTTCCGTGCTGGACTTTAGGAGGGTGTGGTGCTTCATGATTCCTGGTAGGAAATTTTCTGTGAACCTGTTTCCCTGACCTACTAGGCTGGTGTGTTCCCAGAGTATGTATGCTGGTGTGTTAGATGCTAAGATAATGGGAGGATTTGGGGTAAGGAAGATTGGAGAAGATTTTTGTAATCTACTGAGTATAATGTCAGAGAGAAACAGGAGATGACAGCTGTTTTCTGCTACAAAACTGGGGATGAGACTATGGTGGGGATGCGGGCATTTGATCTGGAGACACAGTAGAGGTGTAGATCTACAGGCAGCCTTCCTGTTGTGCTAGCATGAGCTGCCCTTGAGTAAGCAAGGAGTACTGTTGGGGATGAGAGATGAGAGAAAGCAAAGAGTGTGGGGAGTGATGTTAAAAGGGGAAGATATCTGGAACCTACAAGAGATGGAAATAGTGGTGTAGGGAAGGCTGCCACAAGTGCTCTGCAGCAGAGCTGGGGTTAAGGTGGAGAAATTTGATCTAGGGAAACAGAAGACTGTGGCTCTTTTGTAGTTGACCCTATAAATGGTAGTGATCAAAAGATCACAGCAGTTTCCTAGGGGAAAATTACTTTTAAAATGAGAAATTGGTAAATTTATGCCACTTGCACAAGGACCAACTCAACTTATAGTAAGAAGATTAGCATATAAAATAGCACTCACAAGTGGCAGCCATCATTGTAATCTTTTTGAGACTTCTTTTGTTAATATGTTTCTACCACCACAATCACCCCCAGCACCTTCACTAGAATATTTTTAGCAGCTTTCTTGCCTCAAAATACTATATGGCTGTGACTCAGTCAACATTCAGTGAACATTTCCTCAACATTTTCTCTGCCACAAGTTTTGTGCTAAATGTCTTAGACAACACACAATCAGGAATCTGCCCAGCTGTAAAAGAAGCTGTGCTGTCTAGGTAGCTTGTTCTATTTTGGAGAAGACCCATTAGATATACTTCTGATGTACATTCAGAGTATTCTAGGAAAGAGGAACTAGAATGTTCTCACTATAAAAAATATTGTGCATGTCCTAAGATGACAGAACTTATTTTAGCTTACAATTCTAAGGGATAGTCCCTAATTGCAGGGAAGTCACATGACCAGGATATTCAGATAGCTGGTCATAATACAGTCACAGGCAGTGACTTAATAGTTACCTTGACTGACCACTGTATGATGTGCACATGTATAGATGAATGCTGTACCCAATAAATATGTATGATTATTTTATGGCAGTCAAAAACTAAAAATAAAATACAAAAATTCCAGTTCATTGCAACATCTGCTTGATGTGGGAATGTCTTTCTGTATGCTGGGAATATCAATTTTTAAATAAAAGAACTGTTTTGGCCCATGGCAGGCACCATAGAAGAAGTAGGTAGGGAATCAGAATAGGTAAGAAAGGAAGAGCAGAGTCAGAGACAGGTTGACCCAGATGCCCAAAGAAGAAACATGTAAGGAACACAGATGAGCCACGGGCCATGTGGCAGACCGATTAATGGGAATGGGTTAAGATGAAAGAGCTAGCGAGCAATGTGCTTAAGACATAGGCCAAACAGCATGACGTTAATATAAGTGTCTGGGTCATCTTTGGGAGAAAAAGTAGTGGCTGGCAGCCAGGGGCTCTGGGATGGCAGGACTGTGGGTATGGACCTCTGCCGGGCAGGACAAGAAACTTTTTTGTAACATCTACTTGTTGGCCATTCTATATTGTATCCACTGTTAAATACAAAACAAGAAGGTATATGAGGAATGGGATATTTTTTCTCCCTTGTGGGAGTTAGCAATTTAGAGGGAGATAGTTCAGGCCCTAAATCCTGTTACATTTGGCAGAGCAGAATCACCATGTGTGAAGATATCACATAAATACACATGGATTTTTCTTCCATACTTTTTCAACACAGAGGATTTAAAAGCTATAGCCAACTTAAATCCAGCTATTATAATGTCCTCTCAGATCTTCCTTGTATGCACATCAAGCCAGCATCTCATCATTTTGCTTTTATGGACAGTGCTTCAAGCTGTGGAGTCTGTGATGTTAAGATTCACTGGGACTTGCTGGAAGATAGAAACCTCAATGGTTCTACCTTGCTCTCACCACATTATACCGATGTTCTCTTGTGAGGTAAAACAGTGACCTAATCCATCACAAAATATTTATCTTATTTACATCTCTCCCTGTAAGTAGCTTCCCTAAAAACATTATAAGAAGAGGTTGTTCTTGGCTCTTGACTATATAGCTATCAAAACTTCCTCCCAGTTATAAGAGAAGGAATTACTACTCCTTTGTAGTAAAGTAGGTCATCTGTTACCAAAATGTCAATAGTCTCTTCTAAAGACATTTTTGAAGACTATGTTTATACACATGCAGTGGCAGGGACTTTGAAACCTTACAAAGCCTCTCTTCTCACCTTCATGCACTTTTGAGAAATAAAAATGTTCTTTTGTATGTGAAGATTCTCTGTAACTTTTAGTTAATATCTGTCATTTATTTATTTATTTATTTATCTATTTATTTATTTATTTATTTATTTATTTATTTATTTATTTATTTATTTATTTATTATTTTACTATTTTTTATTTTCTGTGAGACAGGACAGATTTAACAACTCTTCAACTCAACTACATTCCCCTCTAGTTATGTCATGGTCTGATGCCCTCAGGAAAGAGGTATCCCCAGTCATCTTTTCTTTTCCTGAAATTGACTTTTCTGCTCTATGCTCAGGTCATACAGGCCACTGCTCATCTGCTGATTTGACATCTCCTTGTTTACATAGCCAATGGAGCACAGCAGCTGGGGAACAAGTATTGCTTGTATTCAGGGCTCTACACATTACATTTGTAGGTAAATAGCCTCTTCTCTAAGCCCAAATGAGACTTGGCTTTTAGTTTGTTGTTTTACAAGACAGTGTTTCTTTGTGTAGAACTAGCTGTTTTGAAACTAACTCTACAGACTAAGCTAGCCTTGAATTAACAGAGATTTGCCTGTCTCTGCCTTCTGAGTGCTGGGATTAAAGGTATGCACTACCACCTGTCTGAGACTTGGCTTTAATAATCAATGGCATCAACATTTGCTGAATGTGCACACAAATGACACTCTTGCTGAGATGCCAGGTGAATGAGCTAAAATTACACTTGACCTGGTTCAAATCTTACCTCTATTTTTTACCATCTTTGCTGCCCATTGCACAGGCAGATTTTATTTTTCTGTCATATTTGCAAACCAGAGAGGTAATGCTCTCTTTGAAGGGATTATGTTGAGGAATAAAACAAGTCATAGGTACAAATACAGCATTTAAAGCATAAAAGATGCACTAAAATATGTTAGCTTCAGTTCTCCAGTTTACAAGGCTGTTTAAATGTATTACTCAATAACAGTTTGAATTTATTTGTTCTGATTTTCAGCCTGAAGGAAATGTCATTGTGTATATAAATATATTCTTTTCCAGAAAGAAGGAGAAAATAAACTGTAGAAGAGATTGTACAATCTTGTATTTGAAAAGTTTTCCATTGTACCCAATGTTCATTATTCATGCTTGCATTTATCTGTCTACAAAATGCTTAGGTTGAACTAGATAATCCCCAAGGCCTTGCACTCTATTCTTACTCTCATCTATTATTCTTGTAACAGTCTAAAATTATTTTTATTCTGTTCTTGAAGGAGAGGATGAGGAGAGAAGGTACATTTCAAGTTCTTCTTTCCTCCTGGGGCTCTGGTGGAAGGCCTGTGTCTGTCTGGTTCATCTCTATTCTCACTGCAGCTTAGTGATGGCAATGTTATTATTATCCTTTTCTCATGCACATGTGGAAAAGGTCATATGCTTAGTACATTGGCAAGAGTAAGTGTCAGAGATGTTAAGGCTTGTATACAATTTGTAATTTGTCCAGGACACAACTTTGAGAGTTTCCAGAAACTCCTCTATGTTTTCAAACATTTCATTACTATTAAAGTTTTTGTTCCACTTTTTGAAAGCATTTAATGCTATTACATCTAGATTAACCTTTCCATGCTTCCAGCTAACCCAGTCTTTTGATAACTAGAGCAGCTACATCCATCATCTTTGAGATGACATCAGAGTGAATGGAGACCCACTGAGGGCATTCTCTGTTTCCAGAGTTAATTGCAGTCAAAGTCTCCTGAATATCCTGGATGCATGTTCATTAATATTTGCACAGAAAATCTCTTGTATCCACCCAGGGACAGTGGACAGTCTTGACAGACAAATTCGCTGCTACAAACTCTATTAAAATAGAAGTTGGAGGAATTATTAAGAGAATTTAGGGATCCAGTTAGCAATTATGCTGAATGACATTTGAAATCCTTTGAGATTTTTAATCATACATGTTCTGAAATCTCCATATTAACTGCAAGATTGGCTTCATAGTTTTCAGGGTACATTTGCCTAAAAAAACCACTAAAGAAAATAAAATGTATAGATGATAGAAACTGTAGTTGCAAATAAGTTAGGTTGTCTGATCTAATGCTGATATATACTGAAAAATCTTCATATGTAATGTAAAATGTTTGTGACTATACACCATTTACTCCCTGTTCCTGTTAAATTAGATTGATTTAGATTAAATATTTAGATTCCAGTTGACAACATACAACTTTTCTGTATGGAGAGTCTTTTTCATTTAGCACAATGTTCTACAATTCCATCCTCATTGGTGATAATTTGGGGTGGGGTACAGGAAGAGTGACAATTAAAGAATACAGAGCTTCAGTGGAACAAGAATAATAATCTTTTTGGGTGCTTGTGCATAATATTGTGCACATAGCTGCTAACCAAGTACTATTTATGTTGCTTGGAAGATGGCTTAGTCTTGCTTTGCATTGACATGACAAAAGACCCTGGCAAAAGCAACTTAAGGGAAAGGAGTTTATTTGAGCTCAAAGTTCTAGGCTGTAGTCCATTACTGTGGAGAATTCACAGTGGCAGGACCTCATGACAGCTGAAAATGATGCATCGTAGTCAAGATAAAGAACAGAATGAGTTACTATTAAATGCATGCTTGTGCTCAGTTGCCTTTTCCACTTTAAGCTGTTCAGAAACCCTACCTAGAGAATGGTATCACCCACTATGAATGAGTCTTTCTACTTCAATTAATGTAATCAGGACAATTCCTCAAAGATATGTTCTCAGGCCAAACTGTTCTAGACATTTTCTTTTTTAAGTTTTCTTCCCAGATGATCTTTAATAATGTCAAGATGACAATTAAAACTATCACCAAGAATATATCTCAAATAGTCTTATTGGAAAAAGAGAAAATAAAATATCAAATGTTCGAGATGATGAGTAAGTTGGTTAAATTAATAATCCCATATTATATTTAAAACTCATAATATCATTTTTACTTTAGACATATAAACATATGAAGATATGATTGGTCAATAAAAAAATTTGAAGCTTTATGTTTTCAGTCATTATGAAATTCATGAGGTAAGGGTAGAACATTAAACCAAGTGTAGAAAATTTCTGAGTCTGGGCCCAAAGCAATTTCCTAAGTTACACATAGTTAAGGACTGCACATTTGTGCTCCTTTGGCATCTATGAATGGAAGCTCTACTTACTAATTTGATGATATTAAGGGTGTTTGTAGGAATATTGAAGAAAGTGCTATCCCTAGGCAGGTGGGCCTGGAATACGTAAGAAAGATATCTAGGAACAAGCCAGTAAGAAGTGTTGCTCTATGGTTCTTCTTCAATTCCCTGCCTTGTCCTCCTTACATATTATACTGTAACTTATAAGATGAAATGCCATGCCTCCAATTGGTTTTGGTTGTGGTATTTAGCACAGCACCAGAAAGACAAACAGACAGAAATATGTAGCAATGATATTTACATTGCTGCATAATATGCTATCAGCTCATTTCCCACATTTTATTTGTATTTCATCAGCTGATAGATACTGGGAGTTCTAAACTACCACCTTCCTTTGTATTCAGCCTAAGCTGATTTTAATTATAAAAACATAGCATTTTGAAGCTCTGCTTTTATAATTAAAAGCTATTCTACCTTCTCATTTTAATACCATGGCATAATTTATGCCTTCTATCAATCACATTTTTGATATATTTTATAAAAAGTTAGTAGAAAGTAAGGTTTTAGAAAGAGTTGGGCATTGGGCTAGGGGCTTTAACTAAATTAACTGTTCATAAATGATGTAGTCTGAGCAAATCACCAAACCTAAGGTTTGTTTTTATGATTTATAAAAATGTAAATAACTATGGTTTCCACAGAGAAAAATAGTAAGGGTTAAATAAGTTATACTCTTAAAATTTCCCATTGTATAAATGCTGAAAAAGTATCATCAAGCACACTGGCATACATTTTAGATTCTTCAAAGGACCTAAATGCTTAATGGGAGGTGATAGGCAAGTTGTGTGTATTTCTACTGTATACTTCCAACATTTCCAAGTACTTATTGCAATGAAATAAGAGCATAGTATTTAAATAAATACATGTAAAGTGTCGTGTGCAACCTCGCTAGCAAGGACGATGACGTGACACCAGGCTCTTCTTTCAGTGGTTTATTCAAGACCTTGAAACTTCTGCTGCCACTGGGGAAAACCCGCTCCCAGCTAAATACCCTCTGGACTGCTAGTCATGGGGCGCCACGTGGGCCATGCCAATAGATCCAGGTGCATGGAAGCAAGCCACACCTAGAAGCAAGCCACGAGCTTAGCCTTATCCAAATAAGGAGTTGTTTATCTCAGAGAACTCTCACCTCGGGAAGGTGGAAGGCAGAAGCCAGCACCATCTTTAAGGTGCGGCCACATGGCTCTCTACAGTAAAGTATCTGTAAAAATTATTGAGACATTCTGAGTGTGCCTCATAAGAAAGCTACTGCTGCTGGTGGTACTGCTGCTGGAGACATAGTGATCCAGTGATCTATTAAATTATAAGCACTATCATACAAACCACGTATTTCTCATCCCCTACTATATATTAAGCCCAAAAGTCCAACACTGAGAGGAGAGTCAGTTTGTTTAATGGATGGATGATGCTATCCTAAATTTAGATGAAGACATTGTGATAGTTAATACTCATTGTCGGTTTGACAGGATTTGAACTCACCATGGAAACATGTCTCTGAGATTATTTCTCTCAAAGGGAGAAAGATCTACCCTCAGTGTAAGGAACACTATGCCATGGGCTGAACTCTCAGACTAAATAAAAAGTATAAATTAAGCTTAGCACTAGCATCAATCTTTCCTTTCTTCATGCCTACAGATGTGATATGACCAGCTATCTCATTCCCTTCTAACTTCATTACTACAAAACCATAGCCATAAACCACATACATTTTTTTCTTGGTTTGTTATTACAGGCTATTTATCACAGCATGATAAAGTAACTAATACAGACATGGACCCAAGGAAGGGGATGGTTGTCCTGGCCAGAAGTACAGGAATCCCCTTCTGTAACTCATCAGGAAACAGAGAAAGTGCATATTGTCTCAGGAGTCAGGAAACCCAACTTTCAGCATTTGCTCTACCTCTGACTTACTCTTTAACCCTTCTCTGTTCTCCTTTTTGTAACCCAGGTCCTTATCAAAAGGAAACTGACAGAAGTAGAATCTGACTTAATAAGGGCATGCTAGCCAGTGTTCCCTAAGTTGCATCCAGCCACCTGCACATGTGCATCACCTTGCACTTACGGGAAAGTAATGGGGGGGGGGGTGCTAAATTTAAACCAGGAAGTTTTGACATATAACTTCGGATATACATTTTTCCCTTGGAAACTTTAGAGATCTTAGAAATAAATAAGAATGTCCAAGTTGGAAAAGAAGAAGTTAAAATGTTCCTATATATGAAAACCAGGAACAGCCCACAAAACCTTATTAGATTTGATAAATGATTTCAATAAAGTTGTAGGCTACAAAGTCAATGTACACAAACAGCAGAGTTTGTAGTAATAATGAGGTTCTGAAAAGTCAGGAAAACCATCCCATTTATAATGGTAAAATAAAAACAGTAATACATTTAATCAAGGAAAGGAACAAAAATTGAAGAAGTAATTAAAGCTCCACCAGACTTCTCAGGATTAACATCCTAACAGTGAAGTCTAAGAATTTGTGTCTTACTCACCGCTCCAAACTATTCTGACAACAACCTCAGGACAGGTGATAACTGTCCACACTTGGCAAAAATTCTAGCATTTGTGACTATCAAGCTGACTTCAACCCTAAGGAAGGGCATGGGGATGAAAAACTACTAGAATGATCCATCAAGGTCTTACAGTGGGAGGCTTGAGAGCAAGTCAGTATCCCAGACTCACGGTCCTTCCCTGAGTTGAACATATACCATTTGTTTGTTAGTTTTCCTGGCTCTTCTTTCCTCTTCTCAACCATAAGATGGATGATGATGCAGACATTAACCCCATGGGCTTTCTGGGACTTCAACAGGACCATAAAATGGGTTTTTCACAAAGAGACATTTGTTCATCGCTTTGCCTCCCCTGCCTCCATCCTCAGGAAGTGGCTCATGATCTAAGCAATAAGTAAATAGTACAAAGTCTTTATACATAAAATGTGGACCATGTTTCCAAATCAAGAATATGTTCAGTTCCTGGTTTCAACTCTTTCCTTATTCTAATCCAAATCCCTGGGGCAAAGGGTACACTTGAGGGACAGACCATTTCTCATCTCAAAGGCTTATTTCCCATGGCCAAAGATACAAAATCTCTAACAAACTGCAAGTATGAAGGAAGTGAAATAAGGTGAGTGAACCTCACTGGAATAAATGTTAATTTTGTGAAGAATGGGAGAGAACTCTCCAGACTCCTTTCTAAGACCAAGGTTGTTGGTGCCTGTAGAAGCCAACATAGTGTTTTTACAACTTGGTGGAGGCAAAGACAAAAGTCACAGCTAGAATGCAGAGCAGTAAGGAAGAATTATTATTATCTGCAGGCAGGAGTTTCCTGAAATTGCATGCTTTTCTCAAGGAATGAGTAAGGAACTTATCAAGGAGACCTATGCATATCTACATGGAAAAGTGTTTCTACAGAAGATATATTCCTGCACATGTTCAGTTTCAGATACATAGTTTCTGACCATGCTGTTACAGTCATAATTTAAGAAGTGTGGCAGAAAGGCATGCCCTCATATATGCTGGGGTAACATTGGAAAGCTGTGGGGTAGGTGATTCCAAGTGTCATGGATGCTCAACAGGAAATGGAACTTTCTGGTCACTTCTGGTTAGCATCATCAACATCCTACAACTTAGGTAATAGGGCAGAGAATGCAAACAGCGACAGCTTGATTTCTAAAAGATGCATAACCTCCTCCTGGCCCCTTTTCCCCAGCAATCTGAGCAATGTCTCCCAGGCACTGGAGAACATCTTCAAGCTTTTAATGACCAAGGGAAAGAGCACCTTTGAAGAATAGTGAAACAGATCTGTCCCTAGCACCCTGCACTTTTACAGTCCATAACATTATCAGGTGCATAGTAGCAACAGAATCTTGTTAGTTTGTGTCGCTAGCAGGTGGCTATAATGTATAATGCTAAATGCCTTTTTAAAGCTCACAGACAAGAAGGACTGAACACACATAGTAAATAAAAATTGAATCTCCTTTTCTAAAAACATTTCAGAGTTTAGTATAAATAAGTGGATACGGCTTAATGTAAATTAATATTATACTCAGTGCAGGTTATGTTTAATGCCAACTTACTGAATGTTATATAAGGCAGTTCAGATATGAAAACACTTTCCTTCTGTTTAACAAAAGGTTATTAAACAGGTACAATTATTTTTATTTACATTTAGATTTCAAATTGGCATAACTCAGGAAATACTATGAGATAAGTGTTTTCTTACCCAGCCACAATTTAGCTATGGGACCAGCTCCTTCTTCAGCCCCTTCAACAGCAAAATTAGCAAATTAGACCTCATGATGCACATTTAAGATCCACTTTACTATTGACACTGTCTAGGTTTTAGTCATGTCTTCTTTATTGTGACTGCACAGATGTCTAAGACATGCTCATTCTTTCATTAGAAATAAAAAAATATAATAGCTAGCCCTTGAAGGGCTAGTAGAATATCTATAACTTAGTGACCCTGGGACACTATTATCCTATACTTCAAGGGCTTATAACCTCAAGGAGGGAATCACCTGTGGCTGGCAGGTCAGCACCAAGAGAAAAATAGCTGCACATCCTGCCTCACACTCATGAAGGGATTTCTGGCACATAGTAGGTGCATGTTAAACGTGCTAGTCCGATAACCCGACACAGCACCGATTGAGATAGAAGTTCCTGGCATGTAGAGGCAAGTGGTGAACCCAACATGGCACCTGTAGAACACACCAAGTACAGAGGGCACGCTGCTAGTCGTGGCTATGTAAATCTGTGCCCACCCGTTCTCTTACAAAAAGATGCCACGTCGAAGTCTTTCTTTTTTCTCTTCTGCTTCCCTTCCCTCGTACTCACCTGGAAACTCTCCTGAATAAACTCTAGTGTGTGTCTGTTCTCACATGGGAAACCAACACTTCAGACTTGAGAAGGTGAGTTGTAGTAACTGACCTTACTTAGACTCCATGGTGCAGGAGAGCTCTGGCCACCTGCCCATTGCGCAACAAGGGTAGACACCAGATATGTCTGTCAGGCTTTTGGTCACTGTAGCAGATACCTGAAGAAGCAGCTATTACCTCAGAGATTTTCAACCTTCCCATGGTCAGTTTCAGGTCTGAGGAGAGGCAGGAACATCATGGCAGTAGCAGGAGAACGGAGCACTGGGGCTGCTAGCCTTAAAGTAGATGAGGAAGTGGGGATGAGGGGTACTGGTTAAGGCAGGAAGAAAAAAGAGTATACATGACCACTTTTATATCTTTCCGGTAAATCTCACATTTCACAAGACCCAAGCTCTAAGTTTAAACTAGGACCATCCATGGAGTTGCTGATGTTATTGAGTGCAGAGCCAGTCACTTTCCCAAAGCCTCGTTGCTGAACACTTCTTGTACTAAGGATCAACCCTTTAATACAGGACACTTTTGGAGAAATATCATATTCCAATCTTAACGCAGAAGTTGGAGACAAGCCAGTACTCTGTCTTCAGATCCCCAGCCAAGGCCAACAGGCCAGCTGTGAATCGCCTCTAAAGGTGCCCTTCCTCCACTGTGGGCACCTATCATCGGTTCCTCTCCATGGTTCTTGCTAAGTGAGAGATTTTAAACTCCCCTCCAATTCTTCCTTTACTAGACTTTTGTTCATTTATTCTGAAGGGAAAAAACAAAAAACAAAAACCAAAAAACAAAAAAACACCTTCAATACTCCTCTACTGGTCAGCACAGGGAACTACTCTTCTCAATTCCTTTGTCTCCGAGACTCTTGGTAGCTTCCGTTTCTGTGAAACACCAAACCAAAGACAAGGGGAAGAGTACCTGGGCACTCTCTTTCTCTCCGACTTTCAGAAACATCTCCAGCAACAGATGAGTCTGCTCCATAATCCTTCTCAGCTGTTATGTTAGCTTCCCCTGGATGAACCTACTGTAAACCCACTCACTGTAACACCCTACCACCACCATCAAAAGGAGTAGCAGCTTCTCCTACTGGAACTTTGATGTGGCTGCAGGTTTTAACTGTTGAAACACTGTTTGGCTTTTATCCACTACCCTCAGTGAAAAAAAAATTCTTTATTAAATTCTCTCTGGTTTATATACTTTCTGTGTTCCTGAGTGGCCAGACAGCATCTCAGTCTCCAAAGAGAGTGGCAGCCTGGAGCTAGGGAAAGAACATTCAACAGAGTTGAAAAAGATGTCCAGAATCAGATTGACATTCTGCCTTTTTCATCTTAGTGGCTTCCAGGAAGGCCTGTGATAAAGATACTGCTTCTTAACCTTACTGGAAAGATTTTAACCAAATTCACTCATATGAAGAAACATAAAATGACCTGGACCACAGTAGATGCTGAGAAATCTAGAATCCCATTCCTCGATAACAAGAAATAGATTCATCTATTTCTAATTACTCAGTTCCAAGTTGTTAGGGCTTCAACTGTTTGTGGATATACAGCCTATAGCCATTGTAGTAAAGGACAGTCAGAATTGTGGGCAAGCGCAATCCAGTCATGGAGGCACACATATTGAAGCCCACACCTGAAAAGCAGAAGCAGATAGAACTCTGTGAGTTTGAGGCCAGCCTAGTCTATATAGAAAGTTCAAGGCTAATTGGGATTTCATGATGAATTATTATAAGATATAATAATAATAATAATAATAATAATAATAATAATAATAATAATAATAATAATATCAATTCCATTCCAGGATATGTGCTAAATTGCTTAAACAATTTTCTTGACTATTTAAAAATATATCAATCAAGTTATTTTTGACTGTTTTAGAATTTCACATATGAATGTAATGTATTTGACCCAGCCCACCCCATTCCCTCCTCTCCAGCTATTCCTGCCACTATTTTCTCAAACTTCTTGTCTTCATTTCTTTAAATCCAATGAATCCACTTAGCATTGTCTGAGTGTGCACAGGGACAAGGCCATCTGTTGGAGCAGGGGTAGCATCTTAGGGGCTGCCTCCATGAAATATCCTCTGATTTTAATGAAGACATAAACTACATCTTTGAAAGATATAGTAGAAGGCTTGTGCAGCATCATGAACTAGTTCAGTGGTCAGAGACCAAAACTTTCCATGCTGGCTGTCTGAAGATGCAAATGAGAATATAAGGTTGAAGATAAAGTACTAAACTTTCTCAAAAAGCAAAGAACTTCTTTCCTTTTAGTCTTTTAAAGCAAACCCAAGAGACATGAACAAGCAGAAGGACAGAAGTTAGGAGAAATGTGATTGAGTCTGAGAATGTGAAGAGCCACTTAGAGATAAGGAAGAGGCAACAGAGACAGGGGAGATAAGCCGCTGTTTCTGTCTGATGAAGAGTCTTCCTCAGCTTCCCAGTTCTAAGAAAATGTGATCTCAGGAACTTGTCACAGGAGATATAATCCACCTCAGAAGGACAGCTTGAAAGGCAAAAGGAAATAGACGCGGAGAAGGTATCGGAAGAGAAGCCTTTCATTTCAAGGTCATTCTCATCTGTGAAGTCACCATGAGTGTGCTCCCCCATTTGCTGGAAGTGAATAATTAAATGCAACTTTCAGTATTTAACTTGTTCTTTTTAACTTTTGTGTTTGCTTACTCATGCTCACATATGTGCCACGGTACACGTGGTGGTCAGAGGACAACTTTAATGTTAGTCTTTGCCTTCTACTTTGTTTGATCCAGAAACTCTTGTTCACTGTTGCTTGCTTATGCCAGACTAGTTGATCTGTGAGTTCCTGGGGATTCTCCTGGCTGTACCCTCCATGCTCCTGAGGGATCCGTGGGGTTATAAATACACACTTCTACATCTAGCAGAACCATTACATAGGTTCTGGGGATCTGAACATAGGACTTCACCTTGTATGTCAAGTACTCTATGTGCTAAGCCATTTCCTTGGCACAGTACTTAACTCTCTAAGGAAAGTATTGTAGGGGTATTATGTGTCTTACATTGTAAATAATTGTCCCACCTACTCATTTAATAAAAACACTGATTGGCAGACAGGAACTATGGTTGAGGCTACCAGACTAAGAAAACTCTTGGAACAGGAAGAACAGGGCAGAAATGCCACAGAAAAGCCAGAAAATGCAAAGGACAACTATGCTGCTCTGAGAAAGGTACCCAGCCACATGGCTGAACAAGATACAAATCATGGGTTAGTTTAAAAATAAGAGTTAGCTAGTTAAATTCCTGGCCTCAGGTCAATCAGCATGCAATTAATATCTGTGTGTTTCAGTGGGACTAGGGGACTGTGAGCCTGAAAGTCCAGGCCATGAGACTAGGCCAGAAAGTCCCGGCCAGAAACAAAATACAACAATTTATTTCTCTTGTTTCCAGCAAAGAAGATGTCCATAAACCATTTATTTCTAAATTGCTAGTTCTTTTCCAAAGTCACTCACATAAAGATGCTGCCAATAACTACTCTGCCCAGAGAGTGACAGGAACATAATCTGTGTTTAGGAATAATCATCCAAATCCAACTGTATCTTGCTGGGACAACTAGCACTCACAATGGTGAATGACATACCAGGGTTATGTGAATCTAAGACCTTCTTTATCTAAATGTGTCTTCTAAAGTTATACACATACATTCTCTCTCTCTCTCTCTCTCTCTCTCTCTCTCTCTCTCTCTCTCTCTCTCTCTCACACACACACACACACACACACACACACATACACATGCGCACACACACACACATACACACACATACACACACAAGCCATATGAGATTGCTATAGATGTGTCATACATAAAAGCCTTTACAATAAAATTTTAGGATTTAATGAGTTTATTAGAATAAATTTTTATATAATAAATGAAAGTCTGGTGAGTTTATACCAACTATTATCCAAACTTCATAAATCAACATTTCATTGCACGAAGAAAACTAGTTATGATCCTATTTTTTAAAAATAATGAGTTTATGATAATACTTATTAATTAAAACAAGAATTTTTATATGTTTCTTATACCTCGGTTAGTGTCTAAGCTAATCATAGGTATAAATGAATGTGTATAAGTAGTTCTAATGGATTGTATATTATCATTTTATGCCTCTTTGAGACATAGAGTGCTTCATAGTTATCCCAACACCACACAGCTTGTAAACAGCAAGTTAGGAATTTGAACTGAGGTAGTTCAGTTGGAGAGTCTGGGCTTCAAATAGCTGTTTTAGCCACTGGGTTATGGCCTGGCCCATTTGCACGCTGTTTGAAAGTGGATATTCTATTGTGAATCTCAGGGATGTGGGCAGAGACAGTGACAATATCTATTGTACTCTTCTTACAGAATAGTAGAATTTGATCTCAGGCACATAGAGAGTTAGCAGGACAGACTAGATTCTGGCCAACAGGGAGCTAGCAGAAAAAGAACGTCAAATTCCTTCCATGGCCTTCTTTGTTTTTGCTGCTTTCTAGCTGGATTGTGAAGGGATTATAAAAACACTGGACCACAAAGAGACAAAGCACAGGGGAAATCAGAGTGTAAAAAGCGGTTTCTAGGGCACACAACAGGTAAAGGAGTCTTACCATGACCTCAGCTTGCTTCTGCTACTTTCCTGAGGGTCAACTCTTGGCTGTGTGATTCCAGGTGACTTCCCCACAATCCCTGCATCATGATCTTGAGGAGTCAGGAAAGAGACAAGAGCAGACATGAGTGAAATATCCTTCCTCATCTGCTAGTGTCACTCACCCAACTGATCTGGGCCCCATAGAAGTGAGGGAATCAGGAAGCAGCTCTGAAGAGCAAGAGCTGAACATAAAATCAGTAAATGGAATGACACTTGAATAAGCTTGGATTCTAAAAAAACAAAGTGCTAATGATTTTACACATCTCTATGGTAAAATGCTCAAACAGAAGCAACTTAAAGGATTGATGCTGGCTCACACCTTTAAGAGCATCAGTCTTTGGTGGCATGAGAGGCACGTGTGTGGCATTTTATGGTGAGAGGTGTTTGTTGTAGTGACTGGTTACATTACAGCACCAGCCAGGAAGCCCAGTTAGCTAATAACTCTCAGGATCTAACCTTGGATCTCTATATTGGCCCCATGTGCAAAAGGTCATATAACCTCCCAAGAAAGCACCATCAGCCTTTGGACCAAGCGTTCAAACCTGTTAGTCTGTGGGAGAAAGATTTCACATCTATACCATAATACAAGTGCAAAGCGGGAACTCTCTGTAGGACTCTCAGGGAGAGAAGGTAGTCCTACACTGAAGACAATTTTAACCTCTTAAAAAATTTATTTTTTCTGTAATGATTATTTTATAATTCAATGATTTATTCAGTATCCATACAAAGTGCTGAAAAGAAGAAAAAACTGAGTCAATAAGCTGAGGAAGAAATTAAATGACACAATAGGTCACCATTTAGAGCGGAAGTGAGACAACCCAACAGACAAGTAGAAAAGTGACGCCGAAGGTGAGATGACAGAGATCAAATCCCAGAGTCTATGCCATGTCAGACTTGAGATTTGACCGCAAAGACAATGGACAGTATTAGGCAACTGAGCTACACCATAGACCTCTGGAAAATTTTAAGGCAAGTACCAAGGTCCGATTTTCATATTTTTAAATTGACAGTAGCAATACCTCAAGCTCTTTTGAGGGTCAGTTCATACCATACCAAGAGAAAGTTTGGAGGCAAAGGAGGGAAAGAGGGGAAGTAGAAACCCAGCTTCCTGCGGTCTACATTACCAGCGCTTGCTGTAACGTCTGTGTTCCAGGCTCTCGGCTACTAACAGGATAGAGTAGTTCTGTCTCAGAGATGACTATGAGGATGAGGATGAAATGAACCAATCTGTATAAGCCCTCAGCACAATGCCTGTCACACAAGGCATGCCTTCATTGTCTCCAACTGCACAGTTTCTCTTCAGTAGAATACATGTTCTCCTTTTTTTTTTTTACAGCAATGGTGACCACAGTGTTCTCTCTACTCCAGGCCTTTTTTTCTCAAGGTTTTAGGAATGTTGATGCCGGAGACAGGGACTGGAGACAAACAGACTTTCAAGCACATTTTTCCCAAGAAGAATTAAGAGCACCTGTTTAAATTTTGTGATTTGCAACAAAACTCAGCAAAAAAACAAAAGCTCAGATACTCTTTTAACAATGCAATCAATAAACATGTACAAGAGGAGTATTCAGGAGTGATTCATTGCTATGTCCCCCTGAAGTCTCTTAGAATGAATGTAGGAGTGGGTAAAAGTGCCAGGACCTTGGCTGGCCACACAAGTTAAATATCAGCTTCACAGTGGTTCATCTGTAACACCACTGTCAAAAGGAACAGAATAACCAAGCTCTGCTTCCAAATGTTCATCTTTAAATGATTCAGAAAAATCCAGGCTCCTTTTTTTCTTTTATATTCTTTTCTTTTCAGGATGAAAAAAAAAAATCTCACTATTGGCAACTACTTGGACTACAATTGAATCCAATAGTAGGAGTTATAAAAATCACCTCTTAAAAGTCCTCAGTTAACTCTTAGAAACTATTCAACATATGGAGGACAATCAAAGGATAAAAAGCAGGTTTTTAAACATAGTTCTGTTTATTCTCAATATCTGAGTAGTTCCACAGATTCATTTATAACAAATATATTAACTGATCTGTCCTGAGAACAGGACACTGTTGCAAGATTTGTGTCTTAGAGATATGAAGGGGACACACAACTTGCTCAAAAGTTTATCATAGATAGGATCGGGGATGTAGCTCAGTGGTAAGAGCCCCTGCATAGCATGAGTAGAGCCCCAGGTCCTACCTCTCACACTAAACAAAGAACCCTAAAATAATCATTGTGGTGATTTGAAAGAAAATGGCCCCCAAAGGGAGTGGATCAATGTGGGGGTGGGCTCTGAGGTCTCTTTTTCTCAAGCTTCCCTCAGTATGACAGTCAGTTGACTTCCTATTGCCTACAGGATGTAGCGCTTGCAGCTTGAACACCATGTCTGCCCGCAGTAGCCATGCCCCTCCTCATGCCCATAATGGAATGAACCTCTGAGACTGTGAGAGAGCTATTCTCAATTAAATGCTTTCTTTATAAAAGTTGCTGTGATCATGGTGTCTTTTCACAACAATAGACACCTAACTAAGACAATCATGCAATCAAGCAGTTTAGTAGTCTAGTAATCTGTCTTAGAAACCAGATAATAGAGCCCTGCTTTTGTGCTTTATTGACATTTCCATCCAGGCATATTTAAAAGGTGGACACATTGATGCTTCCCTCTAAGATTCTCAGCTCATCTTACCTCTGTCTTGCTGTCCTTCACTGTGCTCAAAGTCTTCCCTTTTCTGCCAGCTCTTAGGCAAAGTCTGATACTACATCTTTTATTGACACTAAAGAAAGCCTGTGTGATAGAAAGCTAAATATTTAAATATCATAGACTAGCTGAGGTTTGGTAACATTCAAATCCATGCCCTGAATAATTAAATTTTCTGAAATATGGTTTTCAGTGTCAGTGGAGGCGGATTTCAGGGGTACTTTTTTAAAAACACAAATTCCACAACCTTAAAGCAGAAGGTACTCCTCCCCATGGCTATGTAGGTTGTAGGGATAATTCTCTCCCCACACCAAATTCCAGTCAGTAATATGGTTATCTTTGACGTCTCTCCTTGACCAGACATATATCACAGTGCATGTTACGATGCTGCACATTTCCAGGAGGAACTTCAGCTGCAGCTCCATGTATTCTGCAACCAGAGACAAGCTAACACTCCACAGTCTACCAGGCTATGGGCCACATGGCAATAAGCACTGGAGTTTTATTTTTATGGTACTTTGTATCACAGTTTGGAATCCCACAGGCAGCCATCCCTAGTACTTCCTCAAAGCTGCTCAAATCAAAGTTAACAATGACTGCCATTGTTAAATCTATGGTCATTGCTCCCTTAATGTAATACATTTATCAGCAGCATTTGATACATACAATGTCTTTCTCCTTTTCATTTATCTCTAGGACAGAAGAATTGATTGAATTTTCCTGATGTCTTCTTGAATTTCCCCTGTTCAGAACCTTTAAGATTTACTAAATTCCTCAGCTCTCTAGACTCAGTTTTAGAAACCATCCATATGACTCTAGAACACCATCTATAGGCCAAGACACCTCAGACTTTAGTTCTAGCACAGAGCTCATTTCACACACAAATCTCATCCAGGGCTACACTTACTGCCAAGTTGCCATTTCTACACTCAGAAATGTATCAAGGATATTTAATATGGCTCATTTAATAATTTATTCCTGGCCACATTTCTCACCTGTACTTCCTGTATTATTTTTATACATGATCCCTCATCTTACCAACTGTTTAAGTCAGAAACTTTACAGTTACAATGATTTTTTTTTGCCCACACTGTATCTGAGACAGCATCTAATCCTGCCTGACCTAAATGTGTCTGTAATCTGGCAATTTCTTACCATCTCCATTGCTATTAAATTTCTCTATCGACTCCAGATCAATCTCCCAGATTTTATTCTACTCTTACAGGATCTATACTATACCCAGCAAGCAGGAAATATTTAGAAAACACTTATTAGTTCCCAGCATCCATAAACTAAAGCCATTCTCTGCTTTCCCATTAACTCAAAACCAGACCAGCAGTCTGTGGACTTAGTACAATGTATGAGTACAAACATGCAGATCAGAGTTTGCCTCCCAGCACCATAGAAAAAGGTTGTGTGTGTTTTGAGGGAGGGGCAGAGATAGGAGGATTGTTCATGCTCTGTGAACAGCCACTCTAGCTGAAATGGCAAGTGTCAGGTTCAGAGACTGATCAAAAGATAAGGTGGAAAGTGATTGAGGAAGATGCCAAGCATCAACCTCTGACCTCTATGAGCATGTGTGAAGACATATGCACATACACACAGATGCACATACATTTAGTATTACAGTATTATACTAAACATGCATATTGTGTTTCCTGATTTCTCTCCAATTCTACCTCCTCCACTCCCCCATTCTCCTCCCACCAAACCAGCTTCCTTACTTTTCTCTGTCTCCCAGCTACTGTGCTAATTCCCAGCTTGTTTGCATGTGACCTCCAGAGAGGATTTCCTGGATCATTTCATATACTACTTGGTTTCCCTGAGTCTCTAAGCATGCTTTTTATTACTAGGGTAAAAACTCAAGACTTGTTCTTAAAGACAGTTAACATACGATAGACAAAATAAAATTTAAAATCCAGTGGAGAAATAAAATTAAAGCACACATATTTTAAATAATCATCATAGGCTAGTTATGTGTACAGACTTCCATGTGCCCAGATATGCACATTTGCTATCATATATGCACACAAACATACCCATATATACTTGCTAAACTATGCTAACAACCCATAAACCTTTAGACTGTTCCCCACAGAAACCCATCCACATCATGCTCTAACATCATAACTTTTTAATGAATACTCCTTCTGGTTAATAGTGACAAAAATAATCACATCTCAAAGTAGTGTTTGTAGTATGATGTTTCTGTCCTGAACTTTCGGGCCTAGCCTCAAGGTTTAGGACCACAGACTCACAGACCCACAGAGACACACAGATGCTTACAATAGTTTTAGGCTGATCAGCCTAAGGCCCAGGCATATAGCATGCTAACTCTTTACCCTTAATCTAACCCATGACTCTTATCCTGTTCAGCCATGCGGCTCAATACCTTTTCTCAGAGCAGCATAGTTGTCCTCTGCATCTTTTGGCTTCTCTCTGGCATTCTCTTTGGTCTGCCTGTTCCTAGAGTTTTCTTAGTCTGATAGCCCCACCCACACTTCCTTTCTGCCTTTGGCCAATCGACAATTTTTATTAAACCAATGGGTTGGACAATTATTTACAATGGAACAACATAATCCCCCTACAAGTATTCACAGTTTCATCTTCTCTACACACAAGCACAGAAAAATTCATAGATGATCACTAACTTATGCACACTCAGAATCACATATATTCCTACTAAAGATACTCTTACATGCTCCAGACCATAGTTACAGTACAGCACATTTGATAGAACACACACATACAAACACATACTTAAAAAAAAAATTTAATAAATTGGGACCATGGGGGGGGTGTCAAGGGAGGTGAGAAGAGAACATGAGGAAAAGGGGTGGTTGAGTTGAGGGAGGAACAGAGAGGGAGAACAGTGACATAGATATCTTGATAGAGAGTATTGTGGAGTTAGAGAGAAACCTGGTAGTAAAGAAATTCCCAAGAAACCACAGAGATGACCCCAGCTAGCATTCCAAGCAATAGTCGAGAGGGTGGGAAGGGTACCTAAACTGACCTCCTATAATCAAATTAATGACCACTCTGTCATTATAGAACCTTCATCCAGCAACTAAAAGAAGCAAATGCAGAGATCCACAGCTAAGCACTGGGTTGATCTCCCAGTTCAGCAAAGAGAAGGAGGAGAGAGTATATGAGCAAAGGGGTCAAGATCATGATGAGGACACCCACAAAGACAGCTGACCCTGAGCTATTGGGAGATCACTGACTCTAAATTGGCCTGCATGGGACTGAACTAGGCTGTCTGAGTGTGAATGATATTTGAATAGTGGGGGTAGTTTGTAGGACCTCTAGCAGTGGGACCAGAGTTTATTTCTAGTGTATAAGCTGGCTTTTTTGGAGCCCATTCCCTACAGAGGAACACCTTGCTCAACCTTGATACTAGGAGGAGAGGCTTGGTCCTGCCTCAACTGGATATGCCAGACAGCATTGACTTCACCCTGGGGATGGGAGGGGGAAGTTAGGAGATAAATGGGAAGAGTGAAGGGAGGGGGAGCAGTTATGAGTATGTAAAAACAAACTTTTTAAATAAAAAAAAAAAAGATCTACCAACCAAAATAAATAAATAAATCTAAAATACTGCATCCTGTTGTTATGGTAACAAGTCTTTTGACTGTCTAAGAAAGGACAAGGACACACTGAGACAAAAGCCCTGCTGCAGCTCTGTGTAAAGAACCTTCCTTCCCTATGTCTGGTGGAAACTCCCACACATCCTAGCAGACTCCCTGAAACCCCCTTTTCTTTCCTTTTACCTGATTCTTCCCAGTAGGAGTCCTGGTGGGGTTTTGTGTGTCTGACCATTCTTCATGCTGTGTACTTCTTAATCTCAACAGTGCTCAGTCTTTTTTTTCAAACTCTTCCCAAATGAACTGCTTCAGAAATCTCTTAAAATACCTTCAGCAGTGAAAGCTTCTGCTCAGTGATGCTTTCCTCCTCTGTTTCTCAACCCTGTCTTCAGAGTTGCTGTCCTCAAAAGTTCTCTGCACTTGATATTTCCACTGCTACCATCATCCATTTGCTGCAGCAAGGATCTTCCTAATTGTCTGCCTGGCAAACATCACCATTGACCACTCCACTAACAAATGCAATGCATACATTGGCATCCTTACGAATGTTGATTTGGGTTCCTTTATGTCATGCTTCTCTTTTTATCTCTGGCCATAGTTTCTTCAGCTGTTTTTGCAAGCTTGTCTATGTTGTCCTTCTTGTTCACTGAAAGTCCCATCATGCTCTTGCTTCCCTTTAGTAAATGCTAATATCAAACCCAGGATCTTGAGCATGCCGATCAAGAGCTGCACTACTCTACATCTCCATTCATTGACAATATCAGTTTTATGGACTCAACTATTCCCAGAACTAGTGTTAAACCTAAGAATCAAGACTTCTATGTGGGACTTCTATGTAGGACTTCACCTAGCCATGTCTTGTGTATTCTGCATTATACTAGACTCTTTTTGCATCCCTTCAAATCCTCTATAACCATGCTTTCTGATCCTGTTAGAGCCTACCATGCAGCCATCTACTTAATCCAGGATTATAGTCATTGTTGTAGATTCCTCTACTCTCTTCTGGATCCAATCAGGTATCAAGTCCTTAAAATTGTTCCTTTCCATGTTATCTCCCACATTTTTATTGAATCCATTTTATATCTAAATTTCTTGGTCATGTTCCATTTTTCCTTAAGACTTTCAATCATGGCCTTAAGTCATAGTGTAAATTTTATAGCCAATAAAAACCTCTTCAGTAACCTCTTGTTTTCATTTTTCTACATTGTCCCTGTCACCCCATACTCCTGAACATATGAATACACTTGGGTTCACTTTGATGATTTAAAGTTGATCTAAGTCTCCATGACATTGCTTATACCATCTGCAATTTCCTGGTTCCCCTGACCTACTGTCACCTCAGTTGACAGGATATTTCTTTCTATCTTGAATAGCTAAACTAGTTACTTTTTGTTGATGTGATGAAATTTCATAACAGGAGCATCTTAAGAAAGACAGGCTATAGTCCATTGTGGGAGATTATACTGTTACATTGTAAATAATTGTCCCACCCACTGGTTTAATAAAGAGGGCTAATTGGCCAAAGGCAGGCAGGAAGAGTGGGCAGGGCTACCAGAATTAAAACTCTGAAAATAGGAAGCACAGAGCAGAATACTAGAGAGAAGCCAGAAGAAGCAGAGGACAACCATGCTGCTCTAAGAAAAGGTACTGAGCCCCATGGCTGAACAAGAAGAATCATGGGTTAAATTAAGGGTAAAGAGTTAGCAAGTTGTATGCCTGGGCCTTAGGCTGATCAGCCTAGAACTAATTGTAAGCATCTGTGTGTCTTTGCGGGACTGTGGGACTGTGGGTCTGTGAGTTCTAAACCTTGAGTTTAAGCCCGAAAGTCAGGGCCAGAAACTTCATACTACAAATGGCAGCCCAACATGGGGCATATAAAGGATATATACTCACATAAAGCCATAGAAAGCTTAAAAATGGTCTAGAGCCCAAAGCAGCTTCTGAGTTGTGTCTCTCAAGTGAGCCGTGGTACAGAGACACCCTGGTGAGGCATGTGATCTTGGGCTACAATGGCGGGCTTTTGGAGTGCAGCTTAAGGTATAAAATGGCTGATTCCTGAAGTTTTACAGGGCACTCAATATAAGCAAAAGGTTATAAATGATGTATTTAAGGGTTTTGTTCATAAGGACAAAAAGGGAAAAGAATCAAAGAAGGCTTTCTAGTGTCGATATTTTCTTAGATCAGCTCTGTTTGCCAGAGGCAAGCAGAAGCTTGACTTTTTAAAGAGAAACTTCCTGATTCAGCCTTAGAGGCAAAACTTGTGAGTTTTTTAAGAGGCCCTGCTGCCTAATACTTAAATGAAGTTAATAAACAGCAGATGACAAAGCTTTACTTGGTAATTATATGGACCCTAAAATTCTCAGAGTTCCTGGGTTAAAAAGATAAATTCTACAAAATTAGACTAGGAGCTGGGTGGAGCCATCCACCCATCCTACCAACCTTGAATCCTGGCAGATTAAAGGTGTGTTCAGAAACAGAAAGAAATAGAAGAATATGGGTGGAGTCAATCACCCCAGGCAAGCAAAGGTGTGGTCAGAGACAGAAAAAGTTAAGAAATAAATATACAGTAAAGATAGTTTTTTGTAAAAAGTCTAAGTGGTTTAGAGTGTGTTGAAAATATATATACATAGGCTTAGAGAAAGAAAAGAAAAGGAAGAGAGAGCCCTTAAAAAATAAAGTAAAATAATAAATAAATAAATAAATAAATAAATAAATAAATAAATAAATAAATAAATAAATAAATAAGCCACGTAAAGATGGAAGATACAAAGAATGTCTGGATACTGTATGTCATTGTCTTATCTTTAAGCTTCTTGACTGAAAATGACTTAGTAAAAGCTGCTAAAAGAAAGTTGGTTATAGATGCTGTTGGATTAATTTAACCTATATATTTTGTAAATGTGTTTACCTTAAAATTGAAATGCAAAGATATGCTACTTTGGAGAAGAGGTTTTCTTTTTATTTCCACAGAAAATAAGAAGCTGTGGATTTATTTCTGGATAAAGAACATAAAGTTTGATAGAGGAAGGCCCCCTGAAAAATCTCCATGGAAATGGATGGACAAGATGATTCATCATTTCAGAGCACTTCTGTGAAGTTTCCAGAGCTCTGTAACCAGAACAATTTCAAGGAGACTGGCTGAGATGACCCAGCCTTGCAGACTACTCCACTAAAGACTAGTGTATAATCCTACATTTTTCTTTAGATTCCCATGAGATTGTCAGCATCCCCATTCAGCAGGAAGTAGCCTAGAGAATGATGCCCACATTCACAAAACATGGATTATGGATGTTTGTGTTTATTTACAGTGTTGTCTATAAGTTGTTATAGAAGACGATGGAAAAGAATATTAGATGTGGAGTTCTTTTTGTTTTAAAAAGAGAAAAGGGGATATGTGGTAGATTATGTTGTTACATCATAAAAAATTGTCCCACCCACTGGTTTAATAATGAGCGATGATTGACCAAAGGCAGGCAGGAAGTGTGAGTGGGGCTACCAGACTAAATCTCTGAGAACAGGACGCACAGAGCAGAATACCAGAGAGAAGCCAGAAGAAGAAGAGGACAATCATGCTGCTCTAAGAAAAGGTACTGAGCCCCATGGCTGAACAGAATAAGAGTCATGGGTTAGATTAAGGGTAAAGAGTTATTAAGTTGTATTCCTGGGCCTTAGGCTGATCAGCCTAAAACTAATTGTAAGCCTCTGTGCTTCTTTGCAGGACTGTGGGACTGTGGGTCTGTGGGTCTGTGGGTCCTAAACCTTGAGGTTAGGTCTGCAAGTCTGGGCCAGAAACCTCATACTAAAGTCCATGGTGGTAGGGAAGGCAAGGTGTGGCAGCAATGGGAAGAAACAGAGCATGTGCATAGGAAAAGGGACCCCACCCCTGGGGACATACTTTTTTATTTATTTTTATTTATTTGTTTTAGCAATACTGTACCCAAAAGTTCCATAACCTGCCCAAACAGCACCACCAACTTGGAAACAAATATTCAATCATGTAAGGTGGAAGGGATTTTATATTTAAGTCACCATGATAATGCAGGAGCCACTGCCTCCTGGGAGCTTTAATAAATATTCTCACCTCACTCCTTTGTTCCCTATTCAGCAACCATAAACAGGCTTTTAAAACTATCACACGTGAGGGCCTTGGTTCAAGTCTCCCCACATTGGACCATTTACAGGTCACTCTGCCTGCTCTGAGACACCATCATTTTGCACTTGCCTAGTACCTGTCAAGATCTTAGACACTGTGCATTAGCAACCTTCTCAATGTTGTGATAGGTGAACTGCTAAATTTTTGAAGTCCATGGGAACATCAAACAAGGAAATATTGCTGCTCATTGGCAGTGTGACACCTACAATGTTCCCAAAGCAGCATTGCTATTTCCCAGATCATGGATTAAATCCAGAAAAAACATTTTGCTTAGTGCACATAGGATGTCTCTAATTTGCTGCAGGCTGACAATTTTCATTGTATCTAATACCCCACATGTGCTTATTACTTGGCTTGTTCTTGACTACAATTAAGTTCCTGACTATAAGCACTATATTGGGGCATATAAAGAAAAATAATTAAAAAGGTGCTTCTTCGTTGTATAGCAGTTACAGGAGGAAATATTTTAGAGCTAAATAGTGTATTTTTGGGATAGAATGCTTCATTCCTAACTATATGAAATTAGTTTAATTCTCCACTCTGAGCCTTGGGTTCTTCCACAGTAAACAAGAGAACACTAATTGTATCCAATTCATTGTGTTGCTATAAAGGTTGAAAAAGGAACTGCATAGAGAGCATTAGAACCATTGAAACTAGTTATTAGTCATTATTCATCAGACAGTAGAAATCACATGGTAGGGTCTTCAGAGTTTGAAAGATCATTGTATGTTTGGGGAAAATAAGATGCCATATGAAATGAATGAGAAGTGAGAAGAGGCAGAGGTCAGAAGTTACTGTTTTGCAGTATCTAATAGTGGTGTCAAAATGGGGACAGGCCCCCAGTATATGTTATCAGGGTATAGATTGGATGAATGAAGACACACTCTCATCTTAGTATATGTCTTACTATCATGAAGTACCATAGACTGAAGGATGTAAAGCAACAGAAATGTATTGTGAGAAGTTCTGAGGGCTGAAGAACTGCAGGAGCAAAGTCATCAGTATATTCAGTGTTCTGGTGAGGGCTTAACACATGGATCTTGTTTTCGTGAAGCATTTTCAGCTAGTGGATAAAGCAAAAGCAGAAAGGTCCAAATGGTTCCCTCTGGTCCCTTTCCATAATGGCATTAAATTCGTTCACAAGGGCAAAGTTCACACAACCTGACTATCCCCTCAAAGCCCCATATCTTGAGACTTGAGAAACAACATATGAGATTTGTGGGGAAAACATATTTAAATTATTTCAGCCTCTAAGGCTTTCATTAGTTATGATGTCTACCTACAATGTGTACTGAAATAAGTGAAGGGCTTCATTTCATGGTTTATAGTTTATACAACTTCTTTGTGCCAGGAACTGTGAACAAAATAATGAGATGTTCCCTTGTAGATCCAAACTATAAATGCCTCCAACTGTTCTCGGGAAAAGACTTGGTGATAAGGGTACAGACATATTTTAAGGGGTTTGGGTGGGTAGCATTTGCAACAATGGCAGAGTAACTTAACAGTAAGGGTTCAATTGGACCAGAGCTTTGGAATGACAGAAGCACGTAGGTTTATCACATACTGTGGTTGGTCACAATGAAAAATTGATATCTGAGCTAAGAGAAAAGTTAACTACGTGACTGAATTTGGAAAAGGAGCTCTGGAAGAAGGGAGAGCCGGAACAGAGTTCTCAGAGGAAAAGCATGTCTGATGGATTTGGGAGCATTTCTGAGCTAGAGGCAAAAAAGAGAAAAGGAAGACTAACAGGGGGTCAGAGGCAACATCAACTGGAGTACAAGGGCCTAGAAGATCATTGTAGGGAACTGGCTGTCACTGTGGAGAAATGACATAAGGACAGTATTCTAAGCCGAGAAGTAAATAGCCTCCCCTGAAAGGGCTCCTTGTGGTTCTGTGCAGAAACTGGTTTGTGAGTGTCAAAATCCAAGTTTTTGCTTAGAAGCAAAAGGGATGCTGATGCCAGGGTAAGTATACTCTCCAGTAGTAGACAGAATTCAGCAAGAAAATAAAAGTGATGGAAGGCTGACTGGTGAGGATGCAGGCCCAGTGAGATGTGGCAGATGCTTCTGCATCTCTCATCCTCCACAAACCCATGTCTTTGTTTTGCTTTCATCTCTTTTATAATAGGATTACTGGTGTACTTGTAAAAATGATATCTATAGCCACAATATTATCATAATTATAATAAAATTATTATAATATTATGGCACCTGATAGGAGATAAGCCTTGTTATAAAACTATGCTTACATTAACCCTTTGCAGTATGAGGCAGTTTCTATTTCTACCCCCACTTAATCAGATGAATAAGGAGGCACAGAAAATGTTGGGACTTATCTAAGGTCATGCCATTAGGTGACAAAGCTAAGGTTTGATTGTGAACTATGTCACCCCAAGCCTGTTCTATTGGTCACTACTCTATGACTATTCTCCAGTGAAGAACTGTAAATTTCAGAATGTTTTGTCTGATACTGGATAATTCTTCATTCCAGACATGTTTTTCAACCTCATGCTGTCACCAGCTCCCGTAAGTGAATTAAGTCCAGACAAACAGCTGAGTATACTGGATGATGTTTGCAGAGCCCTCCTGCATACAGGCATGATACATGAGGTTCATTAATAAATATCTTTATATTTTGGTAACTATTTTGTTTTCAAGTTCATGGGTGCTTACAAATTCTTATTCTGCATTCTTTTTATTGTTTCACACCCTTTCTTTCTCTTAAGAGACAGCCTCAGCTCTTAGGATTTGGAAGCAAGATCAGACTGTTCATATTCATTATGAAATAAGAAAAACATTTTATTTTGGCTTACAGTTCTATAGAGGTAAAAGTCCATTGTGGCATGGTGATGTGACAGCAGGCATCAGGCACAGTGGCAGGAGCTGGAAGTTGAGAAATCACATCTTTAACAGTAAGCAGTCATGGGTGTTTCTCTGAAAATGACACCCATGCTCTAGACCATGGAGTAAGGTATGATTTCAGAATCAAATTTATCATAGCTTTGAAGATAAATTGAGCTAGAGTACTACAGCCTGCACAGTACCTGGGGAGGGAGTACTAGGGACATGGCTGGCACATCACTATCCTGGTGCCACACTGATACAAACATCTCAGAGGTTTCCCATTGTGTGACACACACACACACACACACACACACACACACACACACACACACACACAAGAGTTGTACTGTGATTGACAAGCCCTTTGACACTTGATAGTGCTTCATCCTCCAGGAAGCCAGATTCATTCTTCCTCAACCCCAAGATCTCATCTTACTATCTTTCTAACTGGAAACAACCTTTTATCACTGGTATCTTTTTTCATGCCATATTTCCTATAAGAATTAGTACTAATGTCATATTTCCTGAGAATCCCGCCATTAATATACACAAACCAGGCTGGCTCAGTTGGTAGAGTATGAGACTCTTAAACTCAGTCATGCATTTGTGCCCCCCCCCCCACACACACACATTGGGCACCAAGTGAAACATGAATTCTAGTTGGTATTTGATGAAATCTTGAAGCCAGATATTGGGGAAAAGCTGGAATATCAGAAAGAAGAAACAGTCCATGGTCAATTCTGACCCAGCCAATTTCCAGGGTAAAAGCTATCTTCAAGAGTCCTCAGCCTGGCTCATTGCTTCTGCAGAATACCTTGTTGTCTGCCTACACCTGCCTTAAATGTCTTCTTCACCCAGTTATTTCACTTACGAGTTCAACTCTGTATCATAATCCTAGAGTTAGAATTAAAGGTGTGAGCTACTACTGCTCTGTGGTTAGGTCTTGAACTCACAGAAACACAGAAAGATCTCTGTCTCCTGAGATATGAGATTAAAGGTGTAGGTCACCACTCAATCATTCCCATGCTGGGATTAAAGACCTGAGTTATCACTCACTCTCTGACCCTCATGGCTTATCTGTGGGTGACTTTGTTCTTTGATATTCCAGGCTGATTTTTATTAAATATAACATATATCACCACATTGACTTCCTAAGATCTTTTCTCACAATGCTACCTATCTGAGTAGGAGTTTACATAAGTTACTCAGTAATTATTTATTTGATGTATGAACCAATTTATTCATTAGCATAGATCTTGCCTCTAACACCACCTATGCACTTGAGGCTTAGCCTTATCGTCATGTCAATAGTGAATGTAGTACAAATATATCTATTTCCTGCACCTCGTAGGCACTCAATCTATGTTATCATGTAGGGGTGACCCCTTCTAAACCTAATCTTCATCTGGGCCTAAACCCAGGAGTAGGTGACAACCTCAAATTCTCCCTAATAATACTTGAAAGATAAGATTCTGATAACAAATGAAATATGATTTTGTCATAATGGGGTTTCATTTTCAAATTGCTATGATAGAAAGAAATTCCAAGGGGAAAAAAACTTGCAGTGTGTCCTATATGGTTAATGATCCTCAGCAAGCAATCTGTCCAATGCGAGAAGGATTTTGTTTGCAATCTGACAGCTGATCTATAATCAGGTTCTGCCTGGCTGCTATGCTTAGACTCTACCCACACCTCTCCATCGGGCTTAGTGAACACCCTATGGAGGGAAAAAGCCCAAACCTTTTATTATATGCATTTCTGATTTCCCAGAAGCGTCTAAACAAAGTAGGGCTTGCATATGCCTGCCAGATGCTATTCTATCTGACTGGAGAGGTGCACCTCCTCCAAAGATGTCAAGGTTTCCACTTGGTAAGATTACAGGGATGGCATTCTTCTCCCTATTTTTTCTCTTCATGTGTCATCAGACATTAATTTAACAACTACTATCTCAGAAACCAAGACAGCAAAGATAAACAGCATCATTTCTGCCAACACAAAGTGCATCTTAATGTGAGATAAGGTGAGATTGAGTAGATTATAATATAGGCTAATTCCTATGCTGGCAAAAATGCAGAAGAAATGCAGAAATATGTGTTATGGGTATATCTTGTTCATTTTCACAATTTTTAAATCATTATTAATGAATATCAGTAGTTCTTTATCTACTATAAGTACAAGTGCTCTTGTCAAATATATAATTTGTCACTATTTACATACCCCAGTCACCTTTCTTTCCCTCTGTCTCTTCCTCCCTCCCTACTTCCCTATCTCTTTATCTCTCTCCTTCTCTGTCACTCTTTAATCTTTCTGACCTGTGAGTATAGCAGAATATCATTAGAAGTCATTTTATCACTACCTTTTTATAAAATCAGTAGTATTTAGTTTTATGTTCGATCTCTGGGCTATAAAATCTCTGATATTTGGTCACTCAAGCAGTGATGGGTATGAGTTCCATCTTGTGGAGGGGTCCTTCAGTCACATTGGCTGGTTACTTCCACAAAGTTTGTGCCAGAATTGTCCTAGTATGTCTTGCAGGTAGAACATATGGTAGAGTAAAGATTTTGTGGATGGGTTGGTATATGTATTTCTCTTTTGGTAGACCACAGATCACCTTCTATACCAAAGACAGTAAAACAGATGGGTGAAGGTTCTATGTAGGCACCAGATCAACCTCTCCATGTTTAATGAGTTTTGTAAGTCAGGTTGTGAAAAACAAGCTATTGTCTTGGAAACATCATGAGTTGCTTGAGAATTTCCATGGGACCCCTTTAGCCAAACTCATCCATAACTCATTCGATGCTGCCTAGTTCCTGCACTGGAAGCTTCATTTGTGACAAGAAATGGCCAGTTGGGACTTTTTCTCCCTTATTATTTGTAAACTTCGTTAGGGTCACCTTCATATATTTTAGAAAGTTTCCACTGCATTAAATTTCTATACCTTCTTCTGATGCCCTTAATTCTATCTATCTCTACCCATATCCCCCCCCCCCACTTGGTCCTTCTGTTAGAGTTTTCTCTGCCTGTGATACGCCAATAAAATCATTCTATTTGCCCTTCCAAGGGAGATCCATGTGGTCCCCTAATGATAGATCTTCCTGTATTCCTGACCTCTATGAGTCTACAGCTTGTAGGTTATTATTTATGTAACAGCTAATATACACATATAAGTTCATACATATAATATTTTTCATTCTGGGTTTGGGTTACCTCACTCAGGAAGATTTTTTTTCCTATTTCCATCCAATTATCTGGGAAAGGTATGCTGTTATTCTTCATACTTGAGTAATGTTCCATTGTGTAAATGTGCTACATTTTATTTATTCATTATTATGTTGAGGAATATCTAGGCTGTTTTCAACTTATGTCTGTTGTGAATAAAGCAGCAATAAACAAGGTTGAGCAAGAGCCTTTCAGTAGAGTAAAACATCTTTTAGGTATATGTCCAAAACTGATGTATCTGGATCTTGAAGTAGATTAATCCCCACCTTTCTGAGAAAATGACACAATGATTTTTACAGCAGCTGTACAAGTTTGCACTTTTATCAACAATGGGAGAGTGTTCTGCTTGCTCCACATCCTCACCAGCCCAAGCTGTCACTTGTGTGTTGATCTTAGCCATTTTGACAGATATAAGATGAAATCTCAAAGTAGTTTTGATTTGCGTTTTCCTGATGGCTAAAGATATTAAACACTTCTTAAAAAAATTTTCAGCCTTTTGAGTTTCCTCTATTGAAATGTCTCTGTTTAGATCTTTACCCAATTTTTAAATGGATTATTTGTGTTTTTATACCTAGTTTTTTTAGTTCTATATTTATTTTATATATTACTTTTCTATCAGATGTGAAGTTGATAAAAATAATCACATTCTGTGGGCTGATGTTTTGTCTGAATGACATTATCCTTTGTCTTACAGAAGTTTTTCAGTTTCATAAAGACCTATTTATAAATTGTTGATCTTATTACCTACACTAATCGGGTTATTTTCAGAAAGTCAATTTTATAAAAAAAAAAAAGTATGACTAGAAATCTGTAGATAAGTAGACATATAAACAGATAGATGATAGAAGATACAATCACTTCTACATTGTTTAAAAACTACACTTTGTATATTGAATTGCTTTTGCACCTTTTTAAAAATTAAGTACTTAAGTTGGAGTCAAATTTACTCTGACTCTGGATTTCTCCATCTTTACAACACTGTTATACTATATTGGCTTCTGTAAACTCACAATAAGTCTTTAAATTACTTAGTTAAAATATTTTCTACTTTTTTTCCAATTTGGTTTTGGCAATTTTTGGTTATCATTTCTGCCATGTGCAGATTAGAATTGTCTCTTTAATTCCCAGAAGAAAACAATCTTGAGTCATTATAATAAATCTGAATCTCTATAAACTTAAGAAAAAACTAAGATTCTTTGAATTGCACAGTTTTCTAATTTGAAATTATTACCCAATGATTTAGTATCTGAAACATCCTCTAGTCTTCTTGTGGTATTTTATATAGACATTGTTGGATGCCAAAGTTTTCCCTGGGGAACACAACACATGTCTACTTAACCCAGAAAGGAAACTCTGGCAAACCAAAGTACAGATCACATCAAAGTCCAAGTTGCTGAATCAACAACTTTTATTGATGTTATTTATAAGAATATGAGTAAAGGGTTACTTACAGAAGCAGAAATAAAATCAGCTGAAACACCGAAGTCCATTCCATGTATTTTAGGCAGTTCAACAAGCTAGGGAATGTCCTTTGCAGATGGCTTAGCTGGTTGGTCTTTGCTTCTTCCAGGCAATTGGTCTATTCTCTGCTTCTTTCAGCCTGTTTTGCTTTTTGTCTTTGTCTGAGTGACTAAGTAGACTTCAGGCAGCTCCTTGTAAAGAAAAGTTGGCAGAAGAAAAGTGCTTACCTTATGGTATACAGGAAGTAGAGAGAAAACAAGAGGGGAAAAGTCTAGAGAAAAGGATGCTCGTCAGATCCATATTTCTTTTGACCTACTTCCTCCAATGAGATTCCCAGTATTTAATCAATTCATCCACTAGTCCTCATTCACAAATGAAGTCAGTGCCCTCACAATCCAGAAACCCCTAAGTAGCATAATTATCTGGATATCAAATCTTCAAAAATGAGGCCTTTTGGGGGGCATTTTACAACCAAACCATAGGAATCATATTCTTTCAAATGTTTACAGTAAGCAAATTGACATCTTTAATTCAGTCTGCAAATTTAATTCCTCTATCCCATGTGCTCATTTCCTGTTGCTGCAGTAACACAGTATTGCAAATATAGTGTCTCACAAACAGTAATACAGTTATTTATTCTCAGCCTTGGAGGTCAGCAGCACAAAATGAATTTTATAGGCCATCATCATAATACCAGCAGAGCCAGCTCCAGGGAGTAATCTCCATCTTGTGTCAATGTTCAGCTTCTCAGGCTGTAAGCACTCATTTGTTCATGGCCACATTACTCTAAGTTCTGTTCTCTTAGTCAAATCATCTTTTTACCTCTGAGTACCACCCCACTAGTAGACATTCATTAAGATCATTCGCGATTCAGTCAGCCTACTTAGGTGATATCCTCATCTCAAGATCTTTCACTTATTAACATCTATACTTGCTCCTTTTTCCATATAATGTTACAGAGTTTCTAAAGTTTACAACATGGGCATCTTTTGAAAGATCACTTCAACCTACAGCGCTGGACAACACAGCATATCTGTACACTTTGAAGATGAGGACACAAACAGACTTAGAAGTAAGTCCATAATTATTTTCTCTTTAAAGGTATGTGTGCATGTGTGTGTGTGTGTGTGTGTGTGTGTGTGTGTGTGTGTGTGTGTGTGTGTGTGTGTGTGTGTGTGTCTGTAAAGAGGTTCTCATGGAGACCAGAAGATCTGGAACTAGAGGTACAGGCAGGTATGAGCCATTTGATGTAGATTCTGGGAAATTAACCTGGGTCCTCTAGAAGACCAGCAAGTGTTCTTAAATGGTGAGCCATCTCTCCAGCCTCTCCAAAATTCTACCTTTGTATATGATAGTACTGAAATGTTAACAGATAGATACTAGAATTTCTGCATCCTTATACCTCTTAGCTCTGTTCTCATACTTCCTGCCTCACTACTTGACATTTCTAGGGTAATTAGCTTGTTCAATCTTTCAGCTCATTAGCTGACTCCTCAGCTATTTTTATTTTACTATTTATCTATTAATACATATCATACATATCTTATTTATATCTCACATACATCCTAATTATCCTTCTTCTGAGTTCCAGAAATACAGCTCCAGTTCATAGCAACCAGTTACTTAATACCCTGGAGGATATCTATTCTGAAATATACTTTTTCTACATCATCAGTTAAATTTGGTTTTGAAGGATCTACTTTTTTATTATCTAGTCTGATACTTCTTTAAAGGAGCAAGGTTTATTTTTTTCAATATTGATTTTGTTTTTTTAATGTATACTTAAAAACTAGAATTAAAAATATGTCTTTGCTTTAATGTTGTAAATCCAAATACAGTGTATGTCCAGATTGTTATAAGTAGTCACAAACAAGAATAAGGTGCAAACAGCCACAGTTTGGCATGATTCTACACATAGAATGATTCACTAAATCTCTCATGTTTCATTTTTACTTATGGGTTTGTTGGAGGTATTAGTTGTAAGTTTCAAAATTGAGACTTTCTTAAGCCAGGAAAGTTGATGCATGGGTTTAATTACAGAACAAGAGAGGCTGAGGCAGGAGAATCACCCAAGATCAAGGTCAGCCTAGACTACATAGTGAAACCATTTCAGAGACAGAAAGAGATAAAGAGAGTGGAGAGCCTGCCAGACTCCAGTGGATTACTCTGAACCTGTGACAATTAAATAGTTCTGGGAAAAATCAATGGTTCACAAAATAACAACAAAATGTCATGATTGTAAGAAGGTGACCTATGGGGATAAGCAGGTGGTGGCAGAGGTGGGGTAAAAAAGGCAAAAAAGTAAATAGAATGCATTAAATGCATGCATAAAATTGTCAAAGAATGATTTAATAAATAAAAATTGAATGAAATCTGAGGGGAAGAATTAGTCTTTTCTAGGGATGATAGGAATGGAAGATATTCATATGCATTTATGTATATGTGCATATATGTGAGTATGTATATGTGTATGTATGTTTATGTATGTATCATAACCAAACAAAAAGAGACAATCGTTTTGAGAGAAAATAAATGGAGAAGGGAGGACTTGGAGGGAAGAAACATAAAAGGAATTGGAAGGAGGAAAGGGAAGGGGGTAAATAATGTAATTGTATTTTATTTCAATTACTTTTATTTGTTTATTTTTAAGACAAGGTTTCTGAGTGTAGCCTTGGCTGTCCTGGAACTCACCCTGTAGATCTGCCTGCCTCAGCATCTCAATTGCTGAGACTGATTAAAGGCATTCACACCCACCACCTGGCTATATTTTAAATAAAATTTAAATGTAATACAAAAAGTATTTTATGAAAAAGTAAACAGACAATAAAACAATAAACATTGATGTATGTATAGCAAAGTGTTGTTACATATTTATACAGATTCTGGGCCTTTACATTTGCTTCTTAAAAGTATAAATGCCCACACTAAGAAATCTTCCAAGAGAAGCTACTTGCTCCGTTTATATACTGCTTATTGGGGTTTCTCTCAAAGGCAGAAATCACCATTGGGTCTTCAGTGCAGGGAAGGAGAGCAGCTCAGATTAGCGGCTGCCTCTCATTTAATCTTTGAATTGATTTCTCTGAATATTTCCTCCTATTTCTCTGCAGTTCTCTGTGTTTGTTGACTCTTAGCGTCTTACTTCTCTGGAGATTTTGTGTGGAGAGAACTTTAACTTTTCAAAGTGAATTGCTCATGCCTATAAGATTTTTCCTTCATGTGACTCAACTTCCTCTCTTCTCCCTTTCTGATCTTTCCTCTGTCTTGACTTTCTTCCCTTCGTTTTTCTCCTCCCTTCATTTTCTTCCTTTCCTCCTTCTCTGCATTCTTTCCTCAGTTTTGTTTTCTGTTTGTTTGGTTGGTTTTCAAGACAGTTTCTGTGTGCAGCCTCGGCTGTCCTGAAACTCACCCTGTAGATCTGCCTGCATCTACTTCCTGAGTGTGGAGACTCGAGGTGCGTTCCACCATCCCCTGCCTCTTTTTCAAGACTTGTTCATCTTTATTTAATGTGCATTGGTGTTTTGCCTCCATGTATGTCTGTGTGAGTGTGTCTAATCCCATGGACCTGGAGTTACAGACAGTTGTGAGCTTCCATGTGGGTGCTGGGAATTGAATCCAGGTTCTCTGGAAGAGCAGCCAGTGAACCTCTGAGACACCTCTCCAGCCCCTTTTCTACTTTCTGAATCCTTTCTTCCATTGTTTCTTTTTTCCTCCCTTTCTAACCTCCCCTTTATACCTAGTGTTTTTATGATGTTGCTATGTTGTCTCATGATTTAAAGCTATAATTACACTTGAGTTTATCTTCAGCCATAACAGGCATCATATTGCTCTAAGCAGACCAAACACTTTCTATTCCTAACCAGAGCAAGAGAACACTTTTCCACATCCTCACAATGTTTGGTGTCATTATATTTTTTAAGTTGTGCTTACTTTTTTTTTTAACTTTTGCTTACATGTCTAACAGGTACAAAACCAAATTCTGTTGTATTGTTTTTAATTTTTCTGGATATTGCTGAGAAACCATATATTTTCATGTTTTATGAGTATTTTGTGATATTGCCAATGACTTAGCACTTTATTGGTTAGCATAACTCTTTCTGCTTAAATTTTTTTATTAAATTTGTTCTTTGAAGATTTCATAACATACATATGCATTTTGTTCACACCCTCTTTCTGCTCTCTTGTTTCTGCCTGACCTTTATCATCTCCTTTCCTACAATTCCCTTTCACATATTTATGCCTCTTTGTTGTTTTTGACTCATTGATTTGAACCAGGACTGTCTGGTAATGGATATGGAAAACTTCACTGAAGTCTAGTGTTAGTTATGCAACTAAAATTATTATCCTTCTGCGAAAATCCACCAGTAGCCAATAGTTAAGAAGGGAGGGGGAGAGCTAAATAAGCCCCTTCTAATCCATGGTTGGCTGTTAACTGGTCCAGTCTCCTGCAAGGACAATGTAGTTGCTTCTGGGAGATCATACTTGCAAAGTTTTTCCCTCTTTTTTCTGCTTTTCTTCCCCTTTTCCCCTCCTTTGTTTCCTTTCCTCTTTCTTTCCCTTGCTCCTTTCCATCTTTCTTAATCTTTCCTTTTCCTCTTCCTACTGTGATGTTCTCTGAGCTTTGGTTGTAGTGTTATTAATGTCTTGCTTAGGCTGAGCACTCAGCCACCACTAATTAGCAGCACTGGAAGCAGCTATGAGTCTCTGCATTTAGGGAAGTTCACTGGAACCCAAGACCAATGGAACTCTCAAATTATTTCGTAAAATAGAAAAAGAATAATTACTTCCATTTTTAAAGGAGTCAACATTATAGAAAATAGAGTACACAGGTATACACACAATCACAGCCATCTGATTTTTTTATAAAATGGGTCAAAAATACATACTGGAATGAAGTCAGCCTCTTCAACAAATGGTACTGAAAAACTTCATGTGCAAAAGAAGGAAACTTTTCCCTCATAATGCACAAAAATTAGCTCCATGGAATCCTGTAACCTCAGAAATTTCTAGAAGAAAAGGTAAAAAAATCCTTGTAAGATATAAGCATTGGCAAGGATTTTCTAAATACAGTATAATTACTCAAGGAATAAGATTAGCAACTAACAAATAGGACCTTATGGAGTTAAAAGGCTTCTTACAAACCAGGATGCCATCAATCACATGAATATGCAGCCCACAGAATGGGAAAAAATATTGTCCAGAAATACACCTGACAAAGGAGTAAAATCTAGAGTATACAAAAAAAAAAAAAAACTGAAAAATAACACTAAGCATTGAGAAAAATCCACTCAAATAAAAAGATGAACTGTAGAACTGAATAGAGAGTTCTCACAAAAGAAATACCAGTGGCTAATAAACTTAAACACGTGCAGCATAACTAGCCATGAGGGAAATGCAAATTAAAGTTACTTTGAAATTCATTTCACCACAGTCAAGATGGCTACTGTCAAAAATTCAAATGACAACAAATTTTGTTGAAGTTGTGAGGAAGGGGAAACCCTCAATCACTGTTGATGGGAGTACAGAATGAAGCAAACACTATGGAAATCAGTATGAAAAATGTACAAGAAGGCAAAAATAGACCCAACACTATTAAGTATGAAGGACTTGTACAAATTATTCTTTATGTATAATAGGATGTGCTCAATTTATGTTTTCCCCCTTTTAAAAGAAAATGGCTATATTTAGTGCTTCAGTTTCTGAGCAAACTTTAAAATCTAAATTGCTTTACAAGCAAATAACCAGAAAAACAAATTGAAGTTTTACAATTTTAAGTTATCAGTGTAATAGAGCTAATTTTCCTTTGCTATATATCATCAGCAACACTGTTCTAGAATGTCTACAATAATTTTTTGGTCTTGAGACATCTTCTGTCTATACACCTGACTTTTTAATACTTTAGAAAAAATTATTATTTAATCAGCTGCTTTTTGCTAGTATGTAGAGATAGAGGTATCGTTTGTAAAAATGTCTTATTTAAGATACTTTCTCTTGTTAATTTTAAGTTTGTTTGTAGATTCTCTTGACCTTTTCAAACAGGTAGTGATAGTCCATGCAAGTTAGCACATAGCTTTCACACTGACATCTTTGGATTCTTGTCTATTATGCTAATAAGATCTGCACAGTTCTGGGAACCTTATTTGCATAGTACTGTATATTATGAATACAACAATGTCACACATCAACATAGCAAGTAGAAGTGATGCAAACAGGCAGCCTTGCCACAGTTCCAACATCATAAGAAAGGATTCTGCTTTGAACATTAACTGTGCTGTTCTCAGCAGACTTTTCATAAATACCTACCAGAATTATGTATGCTCCCTTCCCATTTAATTATGAACAGTTTTGTCCTTAATGTGAATTAAATTTTAACAAATATTTTCCATTTCTTCAAAAGGCAATCACATATTTTTTTCCATAATCTTCTAATATTATGAATTGCAATAATGGGTTATGTAGAGTTAAATCCCTTTGTTTTTCAAATAAGCCAGAATTCCTCCTAATTACATGTATATAAAGGATGAACAAGAAAAAAATATAATATTTCATTCATTAAGCTATTTTGATCATTTTTCGTTGTACATTTATAAGTTTGATAGACCTCTGCTTATCTCTTCGGGAGTCATTGTATGGTATTAGAAGACAATGATTAATGTTAATCTTCCAAACTAAGACTGGCTCGATTTCCTGCAAACAGCCAGACTTTCTGTGAGAGCTCCCAGTACACCTCTCGTGGATCTCTCTAATCCCTTCATTTGAGTGGTGTATGTTTAACTCTTTTCCAATTCTTTAAATGGTATATGCCTATTCTGCCTTTTATTCTTTCTTTAAAATTCTCTCTCTCTCTCTCTCTCTCTCTCTCTCTCTCTCTCTCTCTCTCTCTCTCTCTCTCTCTCTCTGTGTGTGTGTGTGTGTGTGTGTGTGTATGTGTGTGTGTGTGTATGTGTATGTGTGCATGTGTGTGTGCTTGTGTGCAGGTGCTTTTGGAGGTCATAAGAGGGCATCATATTCTCTGAAACTGGTTATAAGAAGTTGTAACCACCATATTGGAAGTGAGCTCAGGTGGTCTGCAAGAATGTCAAGTGTTCTTAACCACTATGCTGTCTCTGCAGTCCCCAGGGTTTTGTTTTTTTTTTCTAATGTTTGTTGTTATTGTTTGTTCTTTATGTTAGTTTCAGTAAGTTATGTTTTGTTTGCATTTAAGAAATTGTTCTAAAACTGTTAATTCCTTTCAAATTTTCAAATCTATATACATCATATTTTAAAACAGTATTTATTTACCTTTCTTATGAGTCTTGTTTATCTTATAAATGTGCTCTTTTTCTCCTCAATGCTTATATTATTAACTTGAATCTTTCTTTTTCTTTCTGAAAAATCATGCTAGTTCATTTATTTTATTAGTTCATCTAGTTTTATTAGTTTGTAAAGAAAAATATGAATTTATTTTTAAATTTTCTTTATATACTGTTGGTTGTTCTTAGCTTCATTGCCCACTATACTCAATTATTATTTTTAACATAAATTTTATTTTTTGATTATTTGGGAACTCACTTCATGCATCCCAATCATACTCACCACCCAGTCCTTTCATGTCTGCCTCCCTCTCTGTGAACCGCGCTCCAAAAGGAAAACAAAAATAAACAAATAACAACAAGTTTATTTTGTGTTGTCTATATCCTCACTAGAGCATGGTCAAACTCCCAGTGGCCAGCTCTCTTAAAGAAACTGAGTTTTTACCTGCACTCTCACCGGCAGCGATCAACTATGAAGAACCACACCTTAGCATCTACATCACAGGTTTTGTCTTAGTTATTTTTGATGGTCTCCTCTCCAGTCTGTCACTCTTTTCTCTATAGGTAGGAATGGGATGTGGTAGAGGTAGGGAACATCACAAAAACTTTATGTTCCTCCCTCTCAACTGTGAATCTACAGTCATTACCAGCACTGCAAGAATAGCTTCTTTGACCTTCACAATTAACAGTAGCATGGACACTCAGCCTCCCCGTGGTTTATGGCTACAGCATGGACATCAAATGGTCTTCTGAAGAAGCATGGACCATAGAGGTCTTTCAAGAAGGCCCCGTCCAGTAAATGGACCATTCTTCATTTCAAATATCCTACTGATGTTCAATGTGAGGGAGATCCTGTAACTGGGCAGCTTGTTCTGAGGATGGGTCCAGGCAAGTTCTAGGCTGTTGCATACCTGTCAACCCCTCTGAACAACAACCTGCTTCTCTATCAACTGGAGCCTTCTCTCACTCCCCTTATGACTATCATGTTTCCAATTCATATACCACTCCACTCCTCTGACTTTCCCTCCTTTTTTATTGTAGTGGCATTGGAGCTTGAAGTATGTCACACAGCACACACTTTTGCCCACACAGTTTTACATGCAAATATTCATTGCAATGCATGGTTGGACTGGTTCAAGGCCTCTGGTTTCTGCTACACCATCGATACTGGACTCTCACTGAAACTCCTTTCAGATATGCTGCTGTTTCCCCAAGTCATGGTTATCCTGCAGCTATGGTTCAGAAGGACTGGTTCCTTTATGTGATTCAGCAGCTTACAGATCAGGTGGATGTTGAGGTGGGTCAGCTAAAAGCTCTGATCTGGGCCTAAGTGGTAGTGGAGTTGATCAGCCCAGGCTTCTGCCGGGTGTGTCTAGCTCTTTCTCTAACATTGGAGGTACCAAGTGGCTTCCAGAAAGGATCAGAATGAGCTCTTTAATTTATTGCAGTTTATTTATTTCTACATTCTGTTTATTGAAGTTTTTAATACACTTTAATGTGTTTTATTTTGTATTTGTGCATATGTGGACATATGTATTATACAGACCATGAGTGGAAGCCAGAGGACATTTGTAGAACTTGATTCTTGTTTGCTACTGTGTGTCCTAGAGTTCAAATTCAGGCATGGTGTTGGTGAAATTATATTCCCTGCTTAGTTCTAAAATATTGATTTTTATTATTTACAAGTTAAGCACAAATATGCAAAATAAATTGAATTAATTTGTGTTAAGAAATGTAATACAGCTATTTTTTGAAAATTGAACTATTTTTATAAGCTGTCACTGATTAATTTTTACAAACATTTATTCTATATTTTAGAAAAATCCATTTTTAGTGAAAACAATGTTCTACTGTGTAGTCAGAGGCTTTTTCTTCCCATTTAGCCCTGCAGCCACTTCCCAAATAATTGACTCAGAGGCTTACTAGTAATTACAAACTGTTTGGCATATGGCACAGGCTTACTACTAGCTAACTGTTATATCTTAAATTATCCCATTTCTGTTAATCTGTGTTTGCCATGTGGCTTTACCTGTGTTCTAATATATCTTGCCCCTTCAGCAGCCATAGGCTTCTCTCAATTCCACCCTCTTCTCTCTGTGTCTCTGCTTGGATTTTCTGAGTGGCTATATCCTGCCTTGATAGAGGCCAAGGTATCTTATTTATTAACCAATGATAATAAAACATATTCATAGTATACAAAAAGACATCCCACAGCACTACTGTGACTTGGGTCACTTTTGTTACTATATTATCGACTGGTCAACTGTTTTCTCCTATTGTTTACATAGTTTTTTTTTTTTTTTTACTGAAAATCATATATTAAGATATTTTACTATCACCATAATAATCTTATTTTTTGGAACTCTATTTGTTTTAGTTGGGATTGCTATTGTTGTGATAAAATACCATGACGAAAAGCAAGTTGTGGAGTAAAGAATTTATTTGACTTACACTTCACATCATAGTGCATCAATGAAGGAAGTCAGGGCAGGAACTGATGCAGAGGCCATGAAGAGGTGCAGCTTACTGACTTGTTCTTCACGACTTTCTCAGCTTAGTTTTTTATCACAAGCCTAGACGTGGTACCACCCACAGTGGATTGGACCTTCCCACATTAATCACTAACTAAGAAAATGCCCCTACTGGCTTGCCTACAGCCAACTTTTTCTCAGTTGGGGTTCCCTTCTCTCCAATGACTCTACCTTGTTTCAAGTTGACATAAAAGTACCCAGCACACTATCTTTAATTTTAAATTCTGTACATATGCATGCATACTTATATCTTATTTAAAGTGTATATACTTATGAAACATATGCACATTCATAATTACCATATTTTCTTGTGAAGATAATTTTTAACATCATGTAATAATGATGGGTATTACTAACATTTTATGAATTTCCTTGGTGTGTCTTTTTTCCTAAGTAATTTCTAAATATTACTTAACTTTTTGTAACCCTTTTCATTTAGGCATATCTCATAAGGTGAAATGAATTGAATTTTGTTGACTTGTTAACACCCTCATAATCAAATATCACAGATTGGATGTCTCATGTGCATAAATTCATATTTCCACAGTTCTAATAACTAAAGGCTTGAGGTCAGGACCCTGGTGGGCTTGGTTTTGTTTTGAGGGATCCACCCATCCTCTTCTCTTGGTCCTGGTGGTTCACTAATAGCATTCCGTGCCCTTCTTCTTGCAGAGGCATATCTGGAAGTGAAGCATTCCTTTTTCTCAGAGTCCCCCTGGGTGTATCATGTTTGCATCCATCTTTTTCTTAAAAGCGCCAGGCACATAGTATTAAGAATTTGTCCAGTCCACCATGGCTTGACCCTAGTTATAGGTGCAGTCATGCTATTTCTAAATAAAACAGAGATGGGGAGAATTTCCATATATATATATTTGGGAGGATACAATCCAATCAATAATAATGAGCTTTTAAATACACCTATGTAAACATGTATGTATTTGTATCTACTTTTGTATTTGCATTATACTTTACTTAGTTTATATCTACTAACCTTTCTGAAGCTTTTCATTGCTCAAATAGATTTTCTTCTTATTTTTACAGTTTGTACACAAATTAAGTTTTTAGATATTCAGAACTACACAAGAAACAGGGAAATACCATCATCATATACTCTATTATTTTTATTGTCAGGTATATTTTGGCTTTGTGCTTGTTCATAAAATCTTTTAAGTTAGCTATTATTTTATCATAGTTTCACATAAACAACACTAAAATATACACAGTATTTATCTGGTGCCTTGTATTCTATCTATTCTGCTATGTAAATTCTTCCTATAGCCCCCCCCCCAATATTTTCCTTGCTGTGTAATTTTTTACATTAACTTAGTAAACTACTTTTGTTGCTATATTCTGATTTTTCTAATAATAAATATGGTTTAGATGAGAGCTGTCTATTTTTCTTTTTTCTCTCCATCTGCTGTAGTAAATTACAATTTTTCACTATTATAACGTGTTCAGGTGGATTTTAATTAATGTGTTCTTTTTTAAATTTATCATGCTTCCTAATATGAAAGTGCAATTCCTCCAACAACAGTGAAAAGGCCTTGATCATTGTAAATCCAACCATTGCTATATCACCATTCACATAATTTCTTTTCTAGTGATCTGTTCAGATGCCTCTTATATATTTGTCATTCTAATCTCTGTACCTATGGTATTTTATCTCTTTTACACTCTCTGCTCTTTCCTGCCTGACCTATCTTCAAATATCCATCCCACTAAAAGAAAAATTTGCATTCTTTCTTTAAAAGTATTTGTTAAATTGATCCTTTTAATAATTACACCTTATTTTTATAAGGCCAATCTGATTCCTTGTCAGTCATGCTCTGGGTTTTGAAAGACAGACCCTTAGAGTTTTCTCTACACTGGAAATGTCTGTAGTGTAGGCAGAGTTTCTCTTAAAATGCACCAATCCAAGATTAATATTTATTAAACTATAAACCAACACTCATGATACAGGTAACAGCTTACAGTGGTGCCTGAATAGGGACTGGAGTATCCGAGCGATGGACGATGGATGCCAAACCAGTCTCTCCAGCAGTCAGGAACCAGAAAAATGGGCTTCTCAGGGTCCCAGCAGCCCCTTATCAATGGGGTTGGCCACTCCCCCTTCAGGAGCCTGGGACCCTGAATAAGCATCCTAAGATCTTATCAGCTGACACCTGAATCCCACCACATCTCCCTCTTTTGTCTAACTAAGAAGGTTCTAAACTAAGACTATATACAATAGGAATTATTAAGAGGTAGTATCTAGAAGATGATAAAGTACAAATTACAACCAAAACCTAACACATATAAAGTATATCATATATTTCTAGAATATTGGTAAATGGTAGGGTGTATAAATTATTTCAAAAAATTCATCTGGGAAAGTGAAAATTCAATACCTGAATGTTCCTTGCTAAGGGATAATAGGGTAGTAACCTTAAATACCTATTCTTCAATCCTTTCAAGACCTGAGAAGGAAAATGTATCATCTGAAATTCAGAAGTACATGGAAGTAGTGGCTTCCAAAATTTGGGAGAGGACAGCAGCACAGCTACCTGGACAATCACCTCTGGTTTTGTGCACTATTGGAACATCCATCGTATTGGCTACAGGCCTATGGTATCTGACAGATCTTTCCTCAAGCAGGGAAATTTTGGAGGGACTGTCTTATCCTGTCCAGGCAGGTTTTGTCAGTCTCTATCTGTCATATTGTTCATCCAGCTTGATCATCATGTATGTAGCAGGTCCCAGCAGCCCCTTATCATTGGGGTTGGCCACTCCCCCTTCAGGAGCCCGGGACCCTGGATAAGCATCCTCGGATCTTATCAACTGACACCTGAATCCCACCACACTGTAGTCCACCTGTTCACCTCTTCTCCTGTCAACCACTGGGAAGTTTACTGATTTCACTATTTTGCCTTTTCTGGGGCATCACATAGTTGAAAACATGCAATATGCAGATTTTTCTGATTTGTTTCTTCAGCTTATTAGTGCGTATTTAAATTTCTTCCCTCACTTTTCATGGTGTGAGAACAGATTTCTTCTTGTTTCTGAATGTCTTGTCTGAATATCTTGCCCATTGTCCAGATGTACCACACTCCATCACTTTCTGAAGGGCACATTCTTGGCTTTCAGACTAGGGCAATTATAAATAAAGCTTGTATAACAATTTTTTATGGATATCAATTTTCAAAAATTTAATCAAATACACAAAAGATGACTTCTTCATATAATGGCAGGGAACACTCAGTTGGAAGAAACAGCTTCACTTCTACACTGACTGGACCATGTTTGTATCTTACCAACAGTGAACAGGTTTCTGATGCTCTGCATCACTGGAGTTTGTTCTACTTACTGTTCTGAATGGATATAATTCTAGTAAGTGTGCAGTAATAAATGCTTTGACAACTCTTTGTTGTTTAATTTTGTTTTTCCTTAGTATCATATAACAGAGTTTGTTAAAAATTTTTACTTTCTTTCTATGTATCATTTTTGGTGATGAGTCTGCCAATCCTTTCAAACCTTAGATTAGGGGCTGGAGAGAGGACTTATCAGTTAAGAACACTTGGTTCTCTTGCAGAGGTTTCTAGCACCCACATTACATCTCACAACCACCACAAACTAAAGTTTCAGGGGATCCAACACCCTCTTCTGACCTCTATTGATATCTGTATACAAATGTGAACATGTACACATGCAGGAAAACACACATGCACATAAAAATTTTTTAAATCTCTACTAAATTGAATCATTTCAACTGATAAAATGTTTGTTCAAAATCATAAGATGCCAAAAAATATATTCAAAATAGAAAGATTATTTTGAATATATTCAATGTGAACCAATGAAAGTTTAATGTGATAATTACTATAAGTTATTCACTGCCTAATATATGTGTTGTATTTGTTGCTTTTCTTGTGTCAAAATATATTGTAAAATCAACTTAAAGAAGCTAGTATATTTTATTTTTTTGGCTGACAGCTTGAGGGAATAAAATCCACAATGATCGAAGATGGCATAATTGCAGGACTATGAGATAGCAAGTCACATACACTTCCTACTGAGTCATTATGTGAAACACTATAATCCTGATGAATGGCTAGTTCCTTAAACAATTACAGTTGCTTTCACTATGCCCACCCTGTATGCAAACTTAAATCTGCTCAAACTACTTTCCTCATCAAACTATTCATTTTTTTACAACTTTATGCTCTCTCACACACATATTATAAACGTGACTAAAAGCAATTACAAGTGACCAATCCACTACATGGATTATGCTGTCTTGAAAGTTTCTCTGCCAAATAACTTAGTCCTTTACCATTTACCTCAACTTCTTTCAGGTTCCCAGAATGCAGGCATAATGTAGCAAAATTCTTTTCCAGAATGAAAACATGAATAACCTTTAGCTCAGTTCCTGAAAAAGTCCTTGTTCCTCCAAGAAATCTCAAAAGCTGGGACTTCACTACTCAGATTTCACTCAACATTCTAGTCTTTTACACTTTCACCAGAAAGATCCATTAAGCTCCAATGATAGTCCTACATCTCAATACCAGTTCTCTGTATTAGTTTGTTTTTTTGTTTTTTTTTTTTGTTTTGTTTTTTGTGGTGTTGACAAACATGACAGAAGCATGAGCGTTAGGCATGCACCTGTGGTCAGGAAACAGAAATAAATGCTGATACCCATCTGACTTCCTCATTTACCTCTTTTTTATTCAGCCTATGACCACAGCCCGTGGTATGATGACGTCCATAGGATGGGAAGGTGCTTACTTTTCAGTTAAGACTCTGCATACACCCTCACAGACATGCTATTGGTTTGTTTCCACTTTTTCCAAATCTAGTCATAATGACAATGAAATCCAGTCATCACACACATACAGCATAGCATCGTGTAATTTTAAATCCATGTTGATTTCTCACCACTTTAGATGGAGAGTGACTTGAGAACAAGTTGGTAGGACAAAGAGAGAGAGAGAGAGAGAGAGAGAGAGAGAGAGAGAGAGAGAGAGAGAGAGAGAGAGAGAGAGAGAGAGAGAGAGAGAGACTTTATTTGGAAAGCTAGCAAACCAAAAATCAGAGAGGCTATCACCCCCAAACAGCATCTTAGACAGGTGTCGGAACTTAAGGCTGTAACCTTACTCAGTTTACAGAGGGAGTGGTGGAAAGGCATTTCAAATAGTTTTGGGGGAGGAAATTATTAATCTGGGTGGCCTTCTCTCCTGACACACTAATTACTGCTATCTGTAGGTCACAGTGTTAGTATGGGGTCTGTAAATCTAAGGGAAAGCTACTGATTGGGAAGCCTGTGACTGTGGGCTTAGTTCCTTTGCCAGGAGTTAATTATTGTGTTACAAAGGTGTCTTTCCCCTGGAGAAGAAGCAAAGATAAAGAATGGCTGCTTTTCCCTGAAGGTTCAGGGGAAATAAAGACAACTTTACCCCTAACAGTGGAAAGTGACATTCTCTGAGGGAAAATATTAACTCTTTAGGTAACTCACTCAAAGTCATCCTCTCTACCAATGTGAAGACTGAAATCATATTGTCCTACTATATAAACACACAAAGGCATAAAATTTTAGTCAAGTTTAAGCTGTTATAATAGCGTTATTTATTTCTTACTGTTGCATTCGTATTACATTTTTTATCTTATACTGTTTCATTTTTTAAATGCATCCTTAAATATTGTTTCTATTCTTCTCTGAATCAAACAGTCCTTTTTGATGGAGCTATTGAAGATCCAAATCCCAGGCTTATCTTTTCTTCTGATTCTTGTTTCCTAGCTTGATTTCTCACAACTTTGTTTTTATTTTTGAACTTAGATATCTTTTTCAATGCATCTCCCACTTTAAAAGCCTATATAGCATGTGCCAACCATTTTTCTTTTCAGAAAGAGTTTTTTTTTTGTCTACTGTGTGGAGTCCTCATATGATTGATAGATCTCAGAAACTCAGTTTCTCTTTGTGGGCAATTGTGGTTATAATATGCAAAGAAGATTCCTTTTCTCTTAAAGTTCATGTAGAGATAAACACGTTTAATTTTAGTCTCTTAGAAGAGATTCTTTCTCTGCTTTCTTAGCAGAGATTGTTTTATCTACCGTGTAGCCTCTTGAGGATTTTATGTTTATGCAGAGTCTCAGTTCTAACTCTCACATTTAGAAAAAAACCCAAGCCATATTTTCTTTTCTAGCAGTCATTAAACTTCCAGATTAGTAAGCAGAGCGGATGCTGCTAGGTTTGTCACGACCTGAGTGATATGACAGCTTTAATTTTCAGGGGCCCTTCTGTTTCTAGGTCTCTGAGATATGTAAATCCTTCTCAGAAGTGTAGGCATACCCTAAAAAGAATGCTTATTATATTTTAATGTCATCTACAGGGTTTTTTGGTTTTGCTCATTTTTAGCAGGTTTTTCAAGTTTTTTTTTCAGTCATAAAAAGATACTATGGCCACTTTCTATATTTTAAATACACACCAAAATTTGATTCATCTGCTTTTATATTTCCTGGTATTCTTAAGTATTTACTGGTTTATTATTTAAAATATCATTTTTATCAAAGTAAGAGATTTTTATACTAAAGTCACCAAAGGCAAGTGGAATCAGTCTACTACCTCAAGTCAATATTTGATTCTTGAAGATTGTGGGAAAGAATGGGAATCAAGGTCAGTCTCTTCCAAAGCAAGGCAATCAGGAAAAACTGTCCCTTGTGGACATGAAAACTTAAGCAGAATTGGAGGCCAATATCCATTAGGATAGAGATGTAAGATGAATTTAAAAGGAAGGTGTGCTCAAACGATTTTAAGAAGGACTTTCATGATGGAAAACAGGACTTTAGGTCTGTCAAGTCACTCAGTAAAATAGCCATCATTTTTTTAAAAAAAAAAATACTTATTAAATGGTAGGCACTTGACTGAAAATTTTACCTATGGACATCTTACTGTTCATGCTTGTGCATACATATATAGTGATGCATGTAAAGGCCAAGGTTAGCTTAGAATATCTTCTTCAATTCTTCTCTTCTTTTTTCCTTCTTTTCTCCCTTCCTTCCATCCTTCCCTCCCTCCCCCCTCTTTCATTTTTTATGTGTATTGGTGTTCTTCCTGTATGTGTGTCTGTGTCTCATGTGCACAGGAGAGGGCATTGGATCCCTGGAAACTGGTTTTACAGATGGCTATGAGCAACCATGTGGGTGCTGAGAACTGAACCTGGGTTCTCTTGAAAAATAGCAAGTGCTCTTAAGAACTGAGTCTTCTCCAAGCCCAAATACCTTTGCTAATAAAATGTATTATTATTATTATTATTATTATTATTATTATTATTATTATTATTTTATAATTTATTTTTTTTTAAAAAAAGCTCTTTTTTATGTGTATCCCCCTGCTCCTCTCCCTTCACCCCTCCCAATCCCTCCCTCCCAATCCCTCCCAGTCAGCCTCCAGCCTCCCCTCAACCCATCCTAGGCCCCCTCCCCAAAAAGGGCAAGAAGTTCCAAGGTGGGTCAGCTCAGCATGGCACATCTACACCAAGCAGGTCTGATTTCCTTATCCCAATATCGACTGGATTAGGCACTCCTCTGCAGGGAATGGGCTCCAAGGTACCAGCCCATTCACAGGAATACAGTCTGATCCCACCCCGCAAGGCTCTACATATTGTCCATGTCAATCAACAATTGCCTCCCCCACTTGGAGGGTCTAGCTCCTTTTCCTGATGGTTCCCCAGTGGCTGTTCTTGTTCCAGTGAGCTGCCCAGCAATCCAGCTAGTCATCTCTGTGGGAATTTCCCTCATAACCCTTATCCCCTTGCTCATACAGACTCTCCTTTCCCTCTAACCAGCTGGACCTGGAGCTCAACCCAGTGCTCAGCCACGGATCTCTGCCTCTGCCTCCATTCATTGTTGAATGTAGACTCTGTGATGACACTTAGAGTGATTATTCATTTGATTATATAGGAAGTCCTGCTCAGGTACTCCCTATACTATTGGTTTGAGGTTACAGGTTGAGGATTGGCCACAATCTCAAGCCAATATTTGATTCTTGAAGATTGCATAAAAGAAAGGATATCAAGCAGTCTCTTCCAAAGAAGGCTATCAGGAAAAACCTAGCCAGGGACATCTTGTGAGTTTCCCTAGGACCCAGCCTCCTTCCAACCTCACAGTGGCTTCCTCTATCTAGATATCCATTTCTTTTTTTTTCTCCCTCTTTGTTGCTCCTCTTACACAACCATCTCCTACTCTCATGATTTGTTCCCACCTCTTCTTAGTTGCAGCCTGTTATGATCCCATTTCCTAAGGAAATCTTTATTTTTCTCTTCCCAAGGGAAGCCCTGAATGTCTCTCTTAAGTTCCTTCTGATCCCAAGATGTTCAGAGGTTGTGGTTTGCAGCTTGGGTACTTTTTGATTTTTGTCTAAAATCCACTTATGAGTAAGTAAATCCCATGTCTATCTTTCTGTGCTCGCTCAGAAGGATATTCTCCAAGTCCATCCAATTACCTGAACATTTTAGGATGTCATTTTTTTTTTTTTTTTACTGCTGAGTAGTACTCCATTGTGTAGATGTACCACAGTTTGTTAATCCATTCTTTAGTTGAGGGGCATCTAGGTTGTTTCCAGGTTCTTGCTATTATAAATAATGCTGCTATTAACATAGTTGAGATAATGCCTTTGAGGAATGAATGTGAAAACCTTTTGCTTGTAATTCTTCTGGTGAGAATTCCCCTTTTATCTCTGAACCTCCTTTTTTAATTGAGTTATTTAGGTTTGGGGGCTCTATATATTTCAAAAGTCAATCCTCAACCTGTAACTCAATGTTTCCCCTAGACTAGTGAGCTTCCAGGATCTAAGATCTGCCTTTCCACTGCAAGGATTATAGGCTTTCACTGCTGAACTCAGCTTTTTTTTTTTTTTTTTCTAAAGCACTTCACTGACCGAGCTATCTCTCCAGCTCTTTATCCGCATTTTAGAAACAAACAAAGAAAAACGGTCTGGGATCATAAGATCATGCAGAATCTACCTAGGTAGTAAAGATGAGTTCTATCTAACTACAGCAATCATAAGTTTAATCACTTCTGTCAAGCAGCAAAGATAAGCCAACAAATATTTTTTAACTATAGTTATAAAATAGTGAAGTTGTATGACTGTTTACTTAGAAGAATTATTGTATTGACCTAGTAACACAATAGGTAAAAGAATTACATAGCACTCTTTCCTAACTTTTATCCCAGAGAAGAAAGCTGTAAGTTAAGACAAAGAAGAGGCAGGAGAGGAAGAAGATAACTTTTGACGCTGTAGACATTGGAGGAAAGAGATGGGAGAGGGCCATCAGTGACAGGAATGGAAGCACAGTCTCTTTGGTTGGCACTGACATACATCATATACTTCAGAATTCTCCAGAGACCTGCAAAGCAAAGGGAGGCTTTGTGGTGTGGAACTGCTGTGCAGATGAGAAATGACTGACACATGCAGCATCCCTATTCTCTTCTTTGATATTTTAAATTTTCCAAGAAAGGTATTACTGCTGCCAATGTGCAGATAAGAAATGGAGTCTTAGGAAGTTAATGAATGTTCCGAAAGCCAGCTACCAGTAATGGGCAGAGACGGAATTCAGACAGAGTTCTTATGGTCCTAAATGATGTATTCTTTGAAAACCAGTGGGGGAAAGAAACTTTATCTTAATCTAGATAAGAGTTACTGTGCAGTGGATTGGAGCTCAGAGGGGAGCCCAAGAAAATTGCAGTAGTAGCCCAGACCAAGATATCCCAGAGGTAACTTGCACATGAGTGGAAGCTTTCAAATGTAACACTCTGGGTAGCTCTTATCTTGGGAAATACTAACCCCCTTCCATGGTCCAATTTCTGTTCTTATTTGGAAGCCTCTTTTTATACCCTATCTTCAGAAGCCTGCATCCACAAGATGCCCCAGTGTGTCTTCATCAAAGTAGCTCTGTGCCCCAAGAGCCAGAGGCATTTGGAGCCCTCGCCTCACAGTGCTATATCCTAATGGTAGGACCTGCTGGTCACAGTGTGAGTGATGCACTTAGGAGTTTCCCAGGCTGCTATCAGCCACTCTGCTTAAAAAGAGTGAAATCACTTCCCTGTTGCTCTTATTTTCTCCTTCTTCCCTGGCAGGGGTGTGGGTGTTGGGAGGTGTATTTGCTCTATTCTGTATGAGACATCGATGCACATTTCCTTTTGTTCTTGTTTGCTCTGAAAGTGAAATTTGGGGTCTTGTGTATATGGGGATAATGATTCTGAGTCCACAGAGTTAGACAGGGGAATGCTTGATATGAATTGAATCTTCTCTCCAAATGTTCATGTTAATTTCCAAAATTCTGATGTTAATGACATTTAAAAATGAGGCTTTAGAAAAATAATTTAAATTAAAATCCTGCCGATAGGGCCCCAGGATGGCATTGGTAGCTTTGTAAGAGGAAAGGAAGTTTGAACTGTGTGATATCCTTCACCCTGTGATGATCCAGGTCCTCATCAGGTGCTGGTTCTATGATCTTAGACTTCTCATTCTCTGTTACTATGAGTTAAGCAATCCTCTATTCTTTATGAATGACTCAGTCTGGAATATTCAGTTATAGAAACAGGAAACAAACTAAAACAACCTTCAATGAAGTTAGGAGTGAAAACATGAGAGACTGACAGGTAAGACAAATTCTAATTATTGATGATATAGAAAATGAATTCTGCAGATGAACTTCAGGTCAAGTATAAATACTCAATTTCTGCCAAAAGGAGAGGTTCAACATAAAGTTATGATACACTGGTCTAGGGTGGGAATTGATATTGTGTTCATTTTTTTTTTTACATTTGTTATTAGATGCTCACATAACCCAACAGTAGAAGTCCCTGTTAGATGACTTTTATTTTATCCAATTTAAGATATATATATGTATGTATGTATGTATATAATGATTTTTTTAATTTAAAAAGTCATTGTATCTATGTACGCCCCTGTTCTGCCTCCCTTCCCTCTTCCCAATCCCTTCCAGTCAGCATTCAGCCTCGCCCCTTCACATCTACCTATCCTCTCCCCACAAAAGGCAAGAAGCCCCAAGGTGGGTCAGCTCAGCATGGCACATCCATTCCAGGTGAATCCAATTTCCTCATCCCAAAGTCAAGGCTGTGTGAGGTGTTCCTCTGCAGGGAATGGGCTCCAAGGTGCCAGCCCATGCCAAGGAACACAGTCTGATTCCACTCCTCAAGGCTCCTTATACTGCTCATGCCAGTTGGCAGTTGCCTACCTTTGGAGGGCCTGGCTGGCTCCTTTTCCCAATGAATCTCTAGTGGTTGTTCTTGACTCACTGAGTCCCTCAGAGCTGCAGCTAGCCATCACTATGGGAATTTTCCTTATAATACCTATCCCCTTGCAAATACAGACTATCTTTCTCTGCTCTCAGCTGGACCAGTAGCTCTGCCCAGTGCTCAGTCAAGTGTCTCTACCTCTACTTCTATTGTATGTTGGATGTAAGTTTTGTGGTAACACTTAGGGTGGTTACTCATTTGATTATAGGGGAAGTCCTATTTAGGCACCTCCTACACTATTATTTGCAGACTTGGCCAGAGACATCCTGTGAGTTCTTGGAGGTTTCCCTAGCATCCAGTCTCTTTCCAACCTGACATTGGCTTCCTTTATATAGTTATCCACCTCTTTCTATCTCCTTCTTTTCTGTTCTCACTCAACCATCTCCTTTTGTCAAGATTTGTTCCAAACTTTTCTTGGTTGCAACCCATTATGACCCCAATTTGCTAAGGTGATCTCTATTTTCTCTTCCTAGAGGAATTTCTCGATGTCTCTCTTAAGTTACTTCTGATCCCAAGCTGTTAAGAGGTTGTGGTTTGCAGCTTGGGTATTTTTTGCTTTTTGTCTAAAATCCACTTATGAGTGAGTGCATCCCATGCCTGGTTTTATGGGCTTGTGATATCTCACTTGAAAAAATATTCTCCAAATCCATCCATTTGCCAACAAATTTTAGATGTGATTTTTTTTCCTGCTTAGTAGTACTTCATTGTGTAGATGTAACACAGTTAATTAATTCTTCACTTGAAGGGTATTTAGTTTGTTAGCATGTTCTTTCTATTACAAATAATGCTGCTATGAACATAGTTCAATAGCCAGTGCCTTTGGGGTATAAATGTGAATCCTTTGAGTATATGCCCAATAATGGTATTGCTAGATCCTTGAGGGTATTGATTTCCAGTTTTCTGAGAAACTGCCATACTGCATTCCAGAGTGGCTGTAGAAGTTCACACTCCTACCAACAATGGAGGAGTGTTCCCCTTGTTACACATCCTCTCCAGCATAGGCTGTCATATGTGGTTTTGATCTTAGCAATTCTGTAAGGTACAAGGGGGTTTCTCAAAGTTGTTTTGATTTGCATTTTTCTGATGGGTAAAGATGTTGAGCAATTTTTTAAGTGCCTTTCAGCCATTTGTGATTTTTCTGTTGAGAATTCCACTTTTATCTCTGAATCCCAGTTTTTAATTGGGTTATTTAGGTTTTAGGGCTCTAGTTTCTTGAGTTCTCTATATGTTTTAGAGATCCATCCTCTGTCGATGTAGGATTGGTGAAGACTTTTTCCCATTCTGTATGCTGTCACTTTGTCTTATTGACTGTGTCCTTTGTCCTACAAAAGCTTCTCAGTTTCAAGAGGTCCCACTTATTGGTTGTTGTTCTTAGTGTCTGTGCTACTGGTGTTATATTAAGGAAGTGGTCACCTGTGCCAATGCATTAAAAGTATTATCTACTTTCTTTCCTATAAAGTTCGTGTAGCAGGTTTTGTTGAGGTCTTTGATCCACTTGCATTTAAGTTTTATGCAGTGTGATAGGTTTGTATATATTTGCATTCTTCTACATACTACCAACCAGTTATGCCAATACCATTTGTTATTATCTTTTTTCCATTGAATATTTTTGGCCTCTTTGTCAACAATTAGGTGTTCACAGGCATGTAGGTTAATGTCAGGGTCTTCAATTTGATTCCATTGATCCACAAGTCTGTTTTTATGCCAATTCCAGGCTGTTTTTATTACTGTAGCTCTATAGTGTAGATTGAAGTCAGGGATGGTGATTCCTCTTGAGAATTCCTTCTCTTTTATTGAGAAGGATTGTTTTGGCAATCCTGGGTTTCCTGTTATTCTATATGAAGTTGAGAATTAAATTCTCAAGGACTGTAAAAAATTATGTTGGGATTTTGATGGGGATCCATTGAATCTATAGGTTGTTTTTGGTAAAATTGCCATTTTTACTATCATGATCCTACCTATCCAACAGCATGAGGGATCTCTCTATTTTCTGATATTCTCTTCAATTTCTTTCTTCAGTGACTTCAAATTTTTGTCAAACAGGTCTGCTACTTCTTTGGTTAGAGTTACCAGAAGATATTTAATGCTATGTTTCCCTTATTTCTTTTTCATCCATTTTATCCTTAGTGTATAGGAGGGCTATTGAATTTTTTGAATTAATCTTGTACCCTGCTACCTTCCTGAAAATGTTTATCATCTGTAGGAATTCCCTGGTAGAGTTTTGTGGGTCACTTATGTATATGATCATATCATCTGAAAAAAGAGATAGTTTAACTTCTTCCTTTCCAATTTGTATCCCCTGGATCTCCCCTTGGTTTTTTGTTTGTTTGTTTGTTTGTTTGTTTTGTTTTAGCCAAAACTTCTAGAACTATATTAAATAGATAATGAGAGAGAGGACAGGCTTGTCTTGTTCCTGATTTTAGCGAGATTGCTTTGAGTGTTTCTCCATTTAATTTAATGTTCGCTTGCTGTATATCACCTTTATTATATTTAGGTATTTGCCCTGTATTCTTAATAACCCCATGACTTTTATCAAGAAGGAGTGTTAGATATTGTCACAGGCATTTCAGCATCTCAAGAGATGGTCATGTGGGTTTTTTTTTCTTTCAGTTTGTTTATATGATGGATGACATTCATAGTTTTTCATATGTTGACTCATACCTGCATCTATGGAATGAAGCCAACTTTATTGTGGTGGATGATTTTTTGATATGCTGTTGGATTTCATTTGACAGAATTTTATTGACTATTTTTCCATCAATGTTCATGCAGGAAATTGGTCTGTAATTCTCTTTTTTTATTGCATCTTTGAGTGGCTTGGGAATCAGGGTGATTATGGCCTCATAAAAGGAGTTCAATAATGTTCCTTCAGTTTCTACGTTATGGAACCATTTGAGGAGTATTGGTATTAGTTTTTCTTTGAATGTCTAGTAGGATTTTGCACTGAATCAATCTGGTCCCTGGCTTTTTTTACTTGGGAGACTTTTAATAACAATTTCAATTTCCTTTGGGGTTATAGATTTGTTTTGGTCTTTAATCTGATCTTGATTTAATTTTGGTAAGTAGTACCTGTCCAGAAAGCTGTCCATTTCTTTTAGACTTTATGTTTTAGTGGAGTATAAAATTTCAGAGTATGACCTGATCATTCTCTGGATTTCCTGGATATCTGTTATGTCCCCCTTTTCATTTCTAATTCTGTTAATTTGGATGATCTCTCTCTCTCTCTCTCTCTCTCTCTCTCTCTCTCTCTCTCTCTCTCTCTCTCTCTCTCTCTCTCTCTCTCTCTCTCTCTCTCTCTCTGCTTTTTGGTTAGTTTGCATAAGAGTTTATCCATCTTGTTGGCTTTCTCAAAGAACCAACTCTTTGATTCATTGATTCTTTCTATTGTTCTCTTTGTTTCTATTATATTAGTTTCAGCTCTAAGTTTGATTATTTCCTGCCATTTAATCCTTCTAGGTGAGTTTGCTTTTAATTGTTCTAAAGCCTTCAGCTGTGATGTTAGGTCTCTTGTGTGAGATTTCTCTAGGTTTTTCATACAGGCATCTAGTGCTATGAGTTTTCCTCTTAACACTGCTTTCATTGTGTCCCACAAGTTTGTATATGTTGTGGATTCATTTTCATTAAATTCTAGGAAGTCTTTGATTTCTTTCTTAATTTCTTCCTTGACCCAGAGGTGGTTCAATTGAAAGATGTTTAGTTTCCATGAGTTTGTAGGCTTTGTGTGTTTTTTATTATTGTTAAACTCTAGCTTGAGACCAAGATGGTCTGGTATGATACTAGGAGTTATTCCCATTTTTTTTGTATCTATTGATATTTGCTTTATGACTGAGTCAGTTCCATGTGGTGCTGATAAATATATATATATTCCTTTGTGTTTGGGTGGAAGGTTCTATTATGTCTATTAAGTCCATTTGGGTCATAACATCTGTTAAATCTCATATATCTCTGTTGAGTTTCTGTCTGGTTGACCTATTCAAAATGAAAATGGGTTATTTATGTATCTATGTGTGGGGTTTGATATGAGGTTTCATCTTTAGTAGTGTTTCTTTTACAAATGTAGGTGCCCTTTTGTTTGGGGCATAAATATTCAGGATTGAGACTTCATTTTGATGGATCGTTCCTGAGATGAATAATTAATGTCCATCCTGGTCTCTTTTGATTGATTTTAGTTTGAAGTCTATTTTGTTAGATATTAGTATGACTATACCAGCTTGTTTCTTAGGACCATTTGATTGGAAAGTCTTTTCCAAACCCATTAATCTTAGCCTGTGTGTCTTTGATATGAAGCTGTGTTTTTTTCTATGCAACAAAAGGATGGCTTCTGTTTTTGTATCCATCGTGTTAGAGTGTGTCTCTTTACAGATAAGTTGAATCTATTGATATTAAGGAATATTAAAGACCAATGATTGTTTTTCCCTTTTATTTTTGGTGGTAGCTTGTGTGTCTTTCCCTTCTTTTTGTTTTTTCCTCCCCTGTGGGATTATCAATTGTTTGTGGTTTCGATGGTGTATCTGGTTTCCTTAGCTTGGTGCTTTCCCTCTACTGCTTTCTGTAGGGCCATATTTGTAGATAGGTATTTTTTAAATCTTATTTTGGCGTGAAATATCTTGTTTGCTCCATTTATGGTGATTGATAGTTTTGCTGGGTATAGTAGTCTGAGTTGGCAGCCATGCTCTTTTAGTATCTGTATAACATCTGACCAGGACCTTCTTGCTTTCATTGATTCCATTGAATAGTCAGGTGTTATTCTGATGGGTCTGTTTTTATAGATAATTTGGCCTTTATCCTTTGCATCTCTTAGTATTTGTCTTTGTTCTGCAGATTTAGTGGCTTGATTATTATGTGGTGAGCAGACTTTTTATGGGAGTGGAGTCTAGTCTATTTGGTGTTTTGTAAGCTTCTTGTATCTTTAGAGGCATTTTCTTCTTTAGGTTTGGAAATTTTTCCTCTATGATTTTGTTGAATATATTTTCTGTGCCTTTGAGCTGTTATTCTCTTTCTTTGGTTCCAATTATTCTCATTTTTGGTCTTTTCATGGTATCCCAGATTTTCTGGACATTTTCTGTTATGACTTTTTTGGCTTTAGTGTTTTGTTTTGTTTTTTTTTTAACTAATGTATCCTTCTCTGCTATTGAATCTTCCACTCCAGAGATTCTCTCTTCTATCTCTTGAATTCTGTTGGTTATGCTTGCATCTGTAGTTCCAGTTCATTTCTTCAGGTTTTCTATTTCCAGCTTTGATATGGTTTGTGCCTTCTTTATTGCTTCTATTTCAATTTTTAATTCCTGAAATGTTTCTTTCACCAGTTTGCTTTCTTTTTTTTTTTTTTTTGGTTTTCTTTATTTTGCTTCAGGGATTTATTTATCTCCTCCAATTTTTGGTTTGTATTTTCTTTTATTTCTTTAAGGGAAATTTTTATAACCTTTTTTAAAGCTTCTATTATCTTCATAAAGTTGTTTTTAATGTCCATTTCCTTCTGTTTCCTCTTCATTGTTATGTTAATATCTTGATATTGTAGAGCCACCAGCTTCTTCTGGGGGTGTCTTGTTGTTCTTTATATTGTTATATGTATTCTTGCACTGGCTTCTGCCCATTGCCTCCTCTGTTCACTCTTAGTCAGCTCTTGGTGGGCTCTTAGTCAGTTGTGAGGCTGGGGGCTGAGTGTTTCCAGTAATTGCAGGGGCTGCTCTTATTCAGCACTTAGTTGGCTGTAGACCAAGGAGCAGTGTGTCTCCACTTGTCACAGACATTGTTTATGGTAGAGTCTTAGTTGGCTCTTAGTCAACTCTTAGTCATCTCTTAGTCAGCTTAGACTTACTTCAGAGTCAGAATCTTAGGTTGGAACCTGATACTTAGAGCCGAGTATAACTAAGTAAGCCATTTGACCATTTGGACCCTGAGGGAGGAGGCTTCTGTGTATCCAGCTGTCGGTGAGTGAAGATGCGGATTGTGGTTTGGGCGTGGTTTGGCTGTGGGATGTCTGTCTGTGTTTGGCTGGGAATTGGGTTTGGGTGTGCTCTTCAAGATTTTGTTGTTGTTGTTGTTGTTGTTGTTTATGGCGGAGTTGGGTGTGGATGATGTGTCAGGGGCAGTCTCCCCAGACTGGAGATTTGGGGACCATAGCTTCTGTTTGGCCTGAGGGTCGGGGTGCAACTCACCTCTTAGTCAGCTGTGAACCAGGATGGAGGTTTCTGGGTATCCAGCTGTCAGTGCTTGATGGTTGTGGTTAGGGCGTGGTTTGGCCCATGAGATGCCCCTCCAGCTGTGCTTTGCTGGGAATTGGGGGGGAGCTCTCCTGACTTTTTTTGGTTTAGGGCAGGGCTGGGTGTGGTTGGGGTTCTGGGGGGCAATATCCCCGGGATGAAATTCGGAGACCACAGTTCCTTCTTGGCCTGGGGGTTGGGGTGCTACTCACCTCTTTGTCAGCTGTGGACCCAGAGGGAGGCTTCTGGCTAGCTGACTTTTAAAGATAAGAGAAATCCATCCCAAATGGTCAAATGGCTAACTTAGTTGTACTCGGCTCTAAGTATCAGGTTCCAACCTAAGATTCTGACTCTGAAGTAAGTCTAGGGCTCGTTCTATATAATCGACAGCCTCATGATCAAACTACCTTTCAATGCAGCAAACATAAGAAAGAATGAAGTTTTGTAGAACATGAAATGATGCAGAAAAATGTTAGTGTTATGTCTGTATTGCTCTCTGCTACTCTTTTGTCTCAGCTCATCATGAGTTAAAAACTAGGTAGTTTATACATAAGAGAAAATTATCCATTTTTGAAGGTAAGAACTTAAATCTGGATGTCAGCAGGGGAGGTTTCTGATGTAGCTCTTAGATGATGCTGTCCCACTGTGCCCACATGGTGGTAGATAAGGATGTTCTCCAGGGTTTCAAAAAAAAAAAAAAAAGAAAGAAAGAAAGAAACAAAGAAACAAAGAAAGAAAGAAAAGAAAAGGCTCTTCTCTAAAGCCTCCCATACAAATCTGCCTCCAAAATCATTACATACAAGTTTTGGGCTACACTGCATACACCTTGGCACCCTTTCCATTGCAATGCCACTCCTCACCCATGTCTTTCTTGTGAGTTTTTTTTTTTTTTAATTTTCCAAGCATCAGGCTCTGACGTATGTCTTTTCTGTCTTAGTTCACTGGAAATTCTTGAAATTTAATTCTGTTCATGAAATGCCTTCAGTGTACTGAGATTCCAAGCTTCTATGGCCACAGCTTGAATGAGAAAGAGTCAAGAGATGGGTCAGACTAGAATTTGTTATCTACTTCTAGTCTGGTTACCAGGCACATCATAGGATATCAACAAATATTTGTCACAGGTATGTTAAGTTTTATATATTATAACTTTGTGTGCCATGAATATATGAAAATTAAAGTTTTACATCATGCATGTTCTAATAGGGCAACTAAATAATAAATATTAATAGTAAGTTTATTGACAATGAAGATAGTTATGGAAAATAAAGGAGAACTGGGGAACCTGCTGTTTACAGCAACAATAAAAACTTGCTCTGTCTAAAGTCTCATGCAGAAACTGAATAAAGTGAGAGCAATCACATGCTTGTCTAGAGAGAGGGTTGCACAGAGGACAAAACTAGCACAGGCTTAGTGCTCTGTAAGACTGGCAGAAAACCCATATGTTTAAAGCATAGTGAGTATGTGCCACACAAAGAAAAATGAGTTGAAAGAGATAGCTTTGAGGCTATAATAATAATTATAATAATTTAGAGTCCTAATGCCACTTGTAAGGTTTGGAGATATAATTAGGTACTACAAAAAGATACTTGAGTTTTGGGGCATAAAAGTAAAATATTCTGATGTGGTTTAAAAGAATATCTCTAGAGACTATCTAGATGATAAATTGGAGGATACTATCCTAAATAGGAAGACCAGTTAGGACTATAAGCCATATTCTAGAAGAGAGATAGATAATAGTGTTTTGGGACAAGATCTTATCACCAGGAGTGTTGAATGTTCAAGTTATGTACATATTTTGAAGTAATAGCTAACTAAATCTCTAGAAAGAGAATTAGAAAACATTATTAGGAATGACTACAATCTTGTTGGCCTTAGGAGCTGGAGTAATGGCTTTGCCAGTCACTGAGGAGACTGAGGGTTGGATTCAAAGATAAGGAAGTCAGTATTACCTGTGAAAACCATAAGAGTTCTGTGAGATAAAGAAGTAGAAATGCTGGAGTCAATGGGATATGTGAGTCTAGGCAGGAATGAGTGATGTGGGAGTGCCTTTCTGTATGCTGTGAGTATCAATCTTTAAATAAAGGAGCTGTTTGGGGCCATGACAGGCACCACAGAAGAAGTAGGAGGAGAAGTCAGAGCATAGGAAGGAGAAGCAGGACGGAGTCAGGCAGACCTGAGCAAGCCGCCAAAGGAGCGACATGTAAGGAACACAGGTGAGCCATGGGCCACGTGGCAGACAGATTAATAGAAATTGGTTGATTTAAGATGTAAGAGCTAGCTAGCAATGTGCCTGAGACATAGGCCAAACAGCATAAAGTTAATATAAGTGTCTGAGTCATTTCTAAGGGCTTGAGCAGCAGCGACTGGTGGCTAAGGGGTCTGGCATGGCAGACCAAAAAACCCCATTGCAACAAATGAGTTTCAGGGTAAAATTATAACTGGAAAATGAGACTAAAGTTATGAAATGAACTGAAATTGTTGAGAAAATGATTCTTGCTATTTCATCATTTTCTTTACTTAAAAAGGTCTTTTTTCCCAATATATGCATCTGCTTACCCTCCCTTCCCTCCTCCCAATCCCTTCCAGTCCTCCCTCAGGCTCCCCCCAGTCCCTTATTCTGTCCACTAAAAGGGCAAGAAGTCCCAAGGTGGGTTAGCACAGCCTAGGCATCTACTCCAGGTAGGTCTGATTCCTTCATCCCAACATCAGGACTGGGTTAGTCACTCCTCTGTAGGGAGTGGGCTCCAAGATGCCAGCCCATGCACAGGGACACAACACAGTCTGATCTCACCCCACAAGGCTCCACATACTGCCCGTGCAAATCCACAATCACCTACCTTTTCCTGATAGTTCCCCAGTGGCTGCTCTTGATTCAGTGAGCTCCCCAGAGCTCCAGCTAGCCATCTCTGTGGGTCTTCTCATTATCCCTATCCCCTTGCTCATATAGACTCTCCCCTCCCTCTATCCAGCTGGACCTGGAGTTCAACCCAGTGTTCAGCCATGGATCTCTGCCTCCATCTACATTCATTGTTGAATGTAGGTTCTGTGATGACACTTAGGGTGATTATTCATTTGATTATAGGGGAAGTTCTGTTGAGGTACCCTATCTCCACTATTTGTTGGAACTCTAGCCTGGGAAATCCTCTGAGTTTTTAGAGGTTTTCCTAGTACCTGGCCTCTTTCCAACCCCACATTAGCTTCCTCTATCAAGATAGCCATCTCTTTTTTCTCCCTCTTTGTTGCTCCTCTCACTCAATCATCTTCTTCTCTCATGATTGTTGCTATTTTAAAAAAAGAAGTCAATGACTACCTTATTAAAAAACAAATCTAGCATGTAATCATCGGAACCAGTGAGTACCAAAAGAGGATATAAAGAGGATTGTTAAGGTTGGGGATATAGAGCTGGCTAAATGATTAAAAGCATTCACTTCTCTTGCAGAGGATCTGAGTTCATTTTCAATCATCCACATAGCACTCACAAACATGAGTAGTTCTGGTTCCAGGGTTTCCAATGCCTGCTCTGGCCTCTATGTGCACTGCATGTGCATAATGCATATACATGTATGGAACACAAAATACTTATACCCATAAAAAATCAAATTTAAAAATCTTTGTTGGTTTCACACATGAGAACAGACACACACTACCAGCACCACACTATAATTTTTTCAGGAAAGTTGCCAGGTGAGTAAAAGAGCAGAGAAGCAGAAAAGAGACAGACATGTAGTGTCTCCTTTTAAGAGTAGGGGTAGGCACAGATTTACATAGCCACGCTTAGGGGCGTGTCCTCCATATGTGCCAGTTCTGCCTGCCCCATTTGGGTTTACCACATGGTGGCTACATGCCAGGAGTTCTGGTCTCATGTTGAGTTATTGGACTAGCACATTTACCATGTATCTGCTATATGCCAGAAATCCTTACAATCTTAACAACAAAAGAATGGCTGGCAAGGTTTCAAAGATATAAAGGAATCACATGAAAGGAGAAGACACTCCTGTCACTGCACCAGATGAAAACTATTCTCGTGTTCCAGAAACCTAAGACCATTTAAACACATCTTGCTGGGCATAGATTGTGAGATTCTCCACAAAAAGGTGCAGCTTCTGTATGGGTGTCTAAAAATCAGAGCCATATGTGGAGAAGATTAAGAGCAACAACAAAAAATCTCAGAACGAATTTGAGCTGACAGTAGGTTTTGAACCTGTTAGGAACCAGCTTGAAAAGAGCCATTTACGATAATCAAACCACTGGGAGCTTAGTTTGGGGATAGAATGAAAATGAGATTAAATCCTGAGACCATAAATAAAGACAGAGATATGTTTGCATAAAGCCTTACAATGTCTTTACAGTAAAAAACAGGAGAAAGAATGTCAAGAAAAAGAGTTTAAAAAGTGTTTACCAGCTTACAAAAAAGAAACTGTCCATATTTTTGTTTTAACCATATCAAAAGTGCTACACCAGAAAAGGATAAAAAAGTAAAAGAATGGACAACCAGTTTGAAAAACCAGCAATGGCTTTCCATGCATCTAGAAGGAAAAAAAAAAACTATAAATGGATAATCAGTGAGTAGGAGGACTCTAAATCTCATTCATTATTTAAAATGCAAAATTAAGCAATGACATATCATTTATCATCATTCAAATTTACCAATATTAAAAGGACTAATAATACTTATTTCTGTCAAGGATACAGAGATATAATACCTCGTGCATAGTTGGTGAATGTGTATGTTAAGACATTTCTATTGAGTAATTTGTCAATATCAATAAAATGTTAATTAATCTCAACATTTAGAATGGTTTAGATTTGTATGAAAATAGAGAGGATAGAGGGTTCTTATATTTACTAAATACACTTTTCTAGTTATTAGCATCTTATATTACTGTTGAGGTAGACAGGGACCATCAGACATGAAGCACCTAAACTCCAGCCCTAATATATAACCTGTCATCCAAGGAAAACAAGCCTTACCAGCACCATATGCAAAGCATTCTTCTCTTTACAGCCTCCTTTACTATAGAAGGTAGTTAGGTAGATGCAAGGTGGTGCTGTGGTGTCTCCAAGGAACCTCTGACCACCCTTACATGAGACCTTCTCTATAAACACCTTACATGAGGAAAAAACTCTCTTAAAATACAAGCAAAGAATTTCTTCCAAAATATCACATTCATGACCAACTGGTTAACCACCAGATCCCAGCCCAGATTAAACCTTGCAATGAGACAATCAGACTAAAGGCCTTTTTTTTTTTTCTGTCTGCAGGGATCCTGATCTAGCTACCCAGCTTCTTTATAAAGAATCTATCTCTGAGTTTCAGGCCAGTCAGGGCAACACAGTAAGACCTTGTCTCAAAGAAAAAAAAATTAACTTGTAAAAGAAATTAATAGCAGAGGAAGACTAGACAACCCACTTCCCCATACACACACACACATACATACATACACACACACACACACACACACACACACACACACACACACACACACACACACACACACACACAGAAGCCACATGTAGCAAAACTGCATGAACAAAAAGCCCCGTGGTGGTCTCTAAATGTGGGAGAATGTGGGATCGCAAAGCTTACTGCCTAGGGTTATTGAGCCAGAGACCTTTCTAATCTCTTTAGCCTACTTCTTTCAGACTGCCTTCCTCTGTCTCACAGAACTGTCCCTGTTTCTACTATCCATATGATTTCATCCAGTTTTTATTCTGAGACACAAGAATTTAGAGACCCCAGTGCCTACTGAACTCAGATACATGCCCTTAAGTGTGGAGAGGTATGTTCACACTCCTTGATGGAGGGTTATCTACTTAAAATAATTTGGTATTCTTCTGACTTTTGTCACCATTTATTTACTCAATATTTATTTATACCCATGCAATGCATGGGTTTTATTTATACTTCAAGTTCTAATCTCACTGAGTTTAACTGTTTTATTGTTGAAGTTGTTTGAGGTTTTTCCTTGGGAGTTCATTCAATAGGCTCTAATGTTCTTTTGTAACACTGTACTACTATGTTTAAAACCAATAATTCCTTCTTTTCCAATGTACAAGATGTTTCCAGCTTATCTCATATACTGCACCACCTCAGAATCAGCCATTTTTCTAAAGAGGCTTTATTCTTTTATTAGGCTATACTATTTGCAGCTAAGACCAGAGCAAAAAGCACACTTATTGCCTCCATGGTGTCTTTATTTCTAGATTCTGCCAGCTGACAGAATGAGAAAGTGAGTATATATGCAAATTTCTTTATATATACAAAGCTATTTATGTTTCTATATGCAAACAACCAAATCCACAGTAGGCAAAACATGAATTCTTACTGACATCTTCAATTTTAATCCATCACCACCCAGATTTTCTCCTTTTATTTCGTATTTATTTGTAACCTCCCACTCTAGCAGTAAGAAGTCTGCCCCCACCAGTCATCATCCATTTACTTAACTGTTACATTTACATGTGTTTAGAGTTTACATGCTTTTAGCATTGTTAACCTGCACCTCCTAGGAAATTGCTTTATTGGGTTAGGCATTCTTATTCTTGCCTTTGCTCTTCTAGGTTCCATTTATTTCCAAATTTACTGAGGTTAGAACTCCATACCTCTCTCTACCTCTTGCAGTGAAGTTACTACATAACTTGTGACGCTCTTAGATGATATTGTACAAATCATCCTGAATCTCTCAATCTTCTAGATTTTGTTTTAAAAATTCATTTGCCCATTCATACTATGAGAGTCTGTAGAATGGAAGAATATACATATATATGTATATATACATATATAACAAAAGCTTAATAATAAAATATATAAATAACTCGAAACACTAAATACCAAAAAACAAATCCCATCAAAATCATATCAATATGTTGACTAAAAAAATAAGTTCTCAGAGCATGAATATGCACAGCCAAAAAGACATGTGAAAACATAGTATGTTCAACATCCTCAGCCAGCAGAGAAGTATAAGTCAAAATTACAATATGACTCTTTCTCACCACAGTAAGAATGACTGTCATTAAAGCAATCAAATTATGATGAGAGCCTGGGCAGAAAGGAAATCCTGTATCCTGTTAATGTAGGTGAAATTCAGCATATTCACTGTGGAAATCAGAACAGAGGTTCCTCAAAACACCAAAATTAGGGCCACCACATAGCTCAGCCTCAGCAATTAGTGTTGCACTATTTCCAATAGGCATTGTATAAATTCACCCAAGCATCTACAATCTCTGTTTATATGACTATCCACATGTTTTTGTTCCAGTTCTTTCTTCTGGAACACAAGATCTTGGGGAACACAGCAGATGTCCCCTAAACTAGAGAACAGGTAATTAGCAGATGACACACACACTGAAGTTTTATTTAGCACTAGAAAAGAGTGAAGTATCAAACGGGGTACAGTGTCTTCAGACTGGCTTTCTTCACTGAGAAGCATAAACCAAGGTTAGTCCACATCTCCCTGAAGCATAACAACTCATTTCACTTTTACCATTAAATAATATTTCCAGCAAAGATGTCAGAGCTTGTTTATCCATCAACTGAAGCTCATACTCGTCCCTAATCACTTCCCTAACTTTGTAAAGACCCATCTTTTCCACACAGATACTCCATTGTCTCTTCAGCTCATACAAACTAACTTGCAGAAAAGTAATACATTTTCCTGAAGAGAAAATGCAGGTGCCATGACTTAGCAAGTAGTTCTGTAGGTGTTTTATTTTCTCCATTACCCTCACTGTATAGTATTTCTCAGTCTGTTTACTAGATATTCAACCCCTCTTTATCTTCTGTGGGATTTTCCCCCATAGAATGAGACTGGAAGCCAAGCAGGTGCGGTGGGTCCATGCCTCATCTAGAATGAGTCTCAGCAATCATTTCCTATAAAATTTATCAGTAGAAAATTTTCTTACTATACTTCACAAAAGTAATCTCTCTACTTTATCACTAGAACTAGTAAGACAAGGTTTTGCAATTGGTGGGGATCCCTAACTTTAGTGCCCCTAGACACCCCAAGACCATGGCTAATGACCACTGTTAACTTTAAAGAAAAAGAGAGTTTAATAAATGATATACCAGTACACACACGTGTGTGGGTTCGAGGCACTGTGGAAGCCAAGAGCCCCAAATGCTTTCAGAGTAGAATTCTTATACCTCACTCTGGATAGGGGAGGGGTACATCTGGCTCGTGAGATGTAAGTTCTAACAGTTCTCATGGTAGGGCTTTCCTGGGAGGCCCCATCCAGGTTGTTACATAAGGAATGCAGTCCCAGGGCCTTATCTTGGATGGTCCTGCTCGAGTGAAGTCCAGAAGGTCAAGCTGCTGACCAGGTGGGTCCCAAGAACTTAGGAAGTACATCCTGTGTGCAGTTGAGCAAGCTGCCGTAAATCCTGTGAATAAAGCTTTTCCTAGAATCTGAGCCCAGAACAAACTGACATCTACTTTAGTGATACAATGGAACCAAAACTCTGTTCTGAGCAAGCTGCCATTTAATAATGGAATGGAAACTCTGTCAGCTTTGGCTGGTTTCAGGGACTTCAGGAAGGCAGTCAAGGGGAAAGAATCTAACAGGATTTTTCTATCTTCACAGTTTGTTCTTGGAGACACAGCAAAGTAGAGTTTAGAGAACCCCTGACGCAGGAATTCACTTATATAACATCCACATTTACCCTGCAGAAATTCATGAAAAGTCCATACTAGTGGCCCCATATCTATGATCTCAGCATCTTTGTCTTGGTAATTGTGCCTGTCTTACATAGATTTCCACACAGTTGCTTTGTTCTCTAATTGGCCCAATGAAAGTCACTGACTTTCAGTTTTTCAGATTTTCTTTGAAACACAAAACTAATGATTTTAAAGCCCTTTACCCGTTAAAATTGAAGACAAGTTTCAATCAAAATTTAAATATGACTTATTTTCCTAGAGTTTCATATTATAAATATTCTTGCATATGGACACATAGTGGAACTCTCTTCAATAATGTTCTCTGACAGCAAAAAACCAAGAAACGACTTTCTATCTGTGAGATACTGGTTAAACTGTTTACTTGTACATCTCACAAAGCAGCATTGTGAATGACTGTGGTCTATTGTGGGTGAATGAAGGGAAAACAGTTGTAATGTACATATAGGGTAAGATTAAATTCTTTGTCAAACTGATAAAAACATACTCATCTATAAATCTATATAGGCATTGGAAGTGTCTGTAAAATACAACCAACCAGTAATTATTGATACTTTCAGGGAATAAATTAGATAGAGAGAAATAATTCAACCCTCTTGTGGCACATAACTTTTTAAATGGGTAATGAGACAAAATTATACTTGCTAACAATATAATTATTTATATAGAAAATTCTGAAGACAATGAAATTTTTGGAATTACAAAGTGATCATATATAACAAAGATTAAAGGATACAAGATAAATATAACTTTTTTATAGACTGGCAAAGAGATATTATAGTTTGAAATTAAAAACACAGTATGTTTTTATATTATGTGCTAGACTCCAAAATAAAACACTGAAGCTCTGATCTAGTGAAATATGCTCAAGTGCCTTCAGTACTATATTAATTAAATATAGAGATATCTCATGTTCACACATAAGATATCGGTTTATCCCATCTTGGCTAGCAGATTTAACACAATTCCTGTCAAATCAAAGGCTTGGATATTTAAGAACTAATTTTAAAGTTTGAGTGAAGATACAAAGGCACAGAATTATTGGCCAATAGTTCTGAAGGCCCAGAAGAGAAGATTGCTACCACACAAAGGTAAGGTACACTATAAAACTACAGTGATCAAGACAGAATTCCACCCAAGAAATTAAAACAGTGCAACTGTCCATAAATTGATGAAGAGATAAAGAAAATATGGTATATATGCATTATGGATGCAACTCAGCCATAAAAAGAATGAAATCCTGTCATTTATGACTGCTCAGGAGGTACTAAAAGACCATTGTTTTAAGGAAAATAAGTTAATTATAGAAAGGCAAGTACTATATGGTACCAACTTGACAGTGATCTAAGTAAATTAATCTTGTACAACTCAGCATTAGAATAGCATTTACCAGACTAGGAGAATGAGAGAGTTACTAGGAATGGTCCATCATGATGGTGAAGGCATAGCAAATAGCAACTAGAAACCTTTAATTCATGGTGGTACTTGCAGCTTAGATAGCTTACATCGTGGTAGTCCAGGAAGCAGAGAGCCAAATCAAAAACAGGGCAATAAATTCCTAATGGCCTATGTCTACTAGCTGAGAATCCCAATCCCTAAGTTACTCCCATAACATATGTCATTATGATTTTATGTTCTATCTTGCCAGTTGCTATTTCTCTCTAACTGTGGCTAATTTAGGAATTAATCTTTATAATAGCATGGAGGAGAGAGAGATATTTACTGATATTTACATGGTCTCAGGCATATACCCAAATGAGTATTGGGCAGCATTTCCCTGAGTTCTGGGAATTATTCTAGTGAAATTTCAAACTGGAAGTTGTCATGGGAACCCTGAATGTATGGCCAGCCATCAGAAGTGAGAGTAGGTAGGGGCACTGATTGCACTGGTACATGAAAGAAGGCAAGCTACTCTAGGGCTGTTCATTCACCCTTTGAAGTTAGGCTCGGTGTGGAGATCTGCTTTTTTATTTTATTTTATTTTATTTTGATGCTACTGTAGAATACTTCTTCTGGATAATTTATAATTTATAAAGAGTCATTTCTCATAGTTTTGGAAGCTGAGGACATGAAGGGTGTAGTGCTTCTTGCTGCATCACCCCACTACCATGAAAAGCAGAGAGGCAAAGGAGACCCCATATACTAGGTCTTGCTGGTATAACAGATCCACTTTCTGATAGCCATCTGACTCCATGCATGGACACTTTTGGCCCAATGAACTTTTTTTTCTTTTAGTTTGTCTTCCAAGACAGGGATTTTCTTCTCTATGTAGTCCTGTTTGATGTGAAACACACTCACTCTGTAGTACAGTCTGGCTTAAAATTTACAGAGATCTGCCTACCTATGTTTCCCAAGTGTTGGGATTAAAGGTATGCACCACCACCACACCTGAATGACCCAATGACATCTTAACCACTGTTTCCTGACTGTTAGCTGTGCATTAAATTTTCAGCACTGAGATTTAGGGACACAGTCAAATGTAGCACAGGGTAGTTGGTCTTTGACATCACAGCACACTGTTCCTAAGATTCTAAAACCTGGAGTTGGGGACAGAGACAAGGCTGAGAAAAAGTGCTGGAAGTAAGACTTGCTGTGCTGTCTGCAAAACACAGGATATCCAAAGCCCCATTCCTCACAGCTCCAGGCAGCTTACCTACTCTTTTTCCTAGGCTCCTGTTCATACGCTATAATTCAGAACAACCTACAAATATCCTTGGTGCAGAAAGTAATAAAGCAGGACTTTTTAATATCTCTCCTGCTAGGGTGAGATTGTTTGGTTTGAGACTATGATTTAAAAAAAAATCTTTCAGTCATTTTTTCCCTGTAGAGAGAAAGAGGATAAGCAAGGAAGGAAAAAAAAAAGCAGCAGAAGAAAATCCATCTCATTTCCTGTCCTGGGGTAAACATTCTTTTTCTTTTCTGCCAGGAAAACTGGGGGATTACTTGAATGATTGACAGCTTAGATGCCTGCCTCTCCACCCTAGTCAGGAAACCAGCTTTACTTTTTTTTTTTTTTCTTTTAATGGTACAGCGGGCAATGTTAAAGTCTTTCATTCAGTCTGTTGGTGCCTAGACATGAATTCTGGAACACAGAAATAGTAAAATGGTAAAGAAAATGCTGAGCTGTGGCATTGAAAAGAGGGGAAAGACAGGTAAGGAAGGCATGCTTTACTTACTTAGGGCTATGCATCACTACTTTTGTTACTGTATTTTTTAAGAAAATATATCTTGGCTTTGAGGTCTGTAAAAGGCTGTAAGAAAGCAAGAGCAAAGCTGTTTGGGGTTTCTGGAAGGAAGGGTGCCCTGGCTTCACCACGCTCTCAGCTGGACATACAGAACATTTCCCAGCGGCTCATCTCTTCTTATTGATGGGTCTTGTGAGTTTTCCTGGCTTCCTCTCAATGGCTGTTATAAAAATCATGACCAAAAGCAACTTCAAGGGGAAAAGGATTTATTTTAGCACACAGATTCCAGACATTGTTGAGGGAAGTCAGGACAGAAAGTTGAGCAGGAACTGGAAGTAAAAGCCACAGGAGGATTGTGGCTGTTGTCTTTCTAGCAGGTTAATGTTTAGCTAGCCCAGGACCACCTACCCTGAAAAGGCATCTACCCTGAATAGGCTGTGCCCTTGTATGTCAATTAGCAGTCAAGACAACCTCTACTCTGTGCTCACAGGTCAGCCTATCAGATAGGCTGTGTCAAGTTGATGAGCAAAGCTAAGCATGACAAAACTTCTGCTGCTCTAGTGTTAATGCAGAAGCACCTGAAGGGAGTTGTGGCCATTTTGGAAACTCACTAGAATTTTTTCTTAAAGAAAAGAACAAGTGGATGGGTGTGTTGGGGGGGGTCCTTTTCCTCTTTCCATGTAAGATGTCATACTTGGTAAGTAGAAGTGAAGAAATTTACTTTATAAGCATGTGTATGGAGCAGATTACAGACATGAGACCATGAGCTGAGAGTGGGCATGGAAGGAGGGCTAAGACAAGTCTCAGAGGTGAATAACTACTATCTTATGTGGGAAGAACTAATAGATGATGGACAGCTTTGGAAGTCTCAGGGGACTAGAGACAAGTACTCACTTACAATATTTAATCATGAGGATGGGGAGAAGAAAAGTGAACATCTGAACTACAGACAGCTTGACAGTTTAGAAAGAACCCATGAGACTAGGTTCAAATCCCTGGTTCTGAAAAATGTCATTAGCCACACTGAAAACCCTGTTTATTCACTATAACAGAGAGAGTACACCTACACCCTCAGTTATAGTGAAGATTAAAAGATAAGCCGTATGCTTTTTATCTGGAACACAGTGTAGCCCTCAGTGCCTGCAGTTAAAACAATATCAAATTTCTTCAAGTTAGTGGAGAATGGCAACTGTGGTTTACAATCATGCTGTGAGGGAGCCAAAGGTGACTCAGATCTCTCATTTGAACAATGAGGCAGGCACTGAGGCCGATCACAATCAGGTTTGAAAAAAATACTAGGAAGCAGTGTGGCATTCAGTCATTGCTCCTGGTGTGATTGTGGGACGTGGAGGTGGAAGGCAGAGGAAGAAGGCAGGAGTTGTCAACTGCCCAGACAGCCCTGGAGCCAGCAGGTCAAACCAGCAGTTCTTCCTTTAGCTATGTGATTCTTATAAGTCAAGTAGAATTCAGTGTCCCCATGATTCAGACTTTATTCTGTCTTGTGTCCTTGATTATTTTTATGTACAATGATAAACAAGTACTATTATTAGACTAGTAAACTCAGCCACTCATTTTTAATTAAATAACAAGACTGACTTATTTTCTAAAATCACATGAAATCATTATATTCTCTGCTCTATATAATTAAATGTACTCAAACATACTCAAACATTGGGTATCTATGACGCTCCTTACTCACTCAACCCTTAATCTCAGCAGAGAAGAATGATTTCTCCGCAGAGAAGGATGGTTTCTCTTACTCATCAACTTAGTAGGACTTTGTGGCAAAAGATAACCACAGCTCTCCTTGCTAACTGTATCATTGCTTTAGCACATGTTTATTGAATGAGTATTATAACTGGGTACCCATACTTTTTGAATAAATGAAAAATGCCTGTGTGAGGCGCTTAGGATTTCAAAACTCAAGTATGTTTTGGTTGGGTATAAAATGTTACCTGAGAAGGGGATTCTAGCAAAGTAAGTTTTGATAACTTCAGAAGGTAACACATGACTTGAATGAGCAGATCTCTGGGGACAAGTCTTTGGGGGGTAGTGTTATTGTTTCCTGTAATGTTCCCTGCTTTCTTTTGGTCATGAAATGAACAGCTCCTTTCCACAACATAATTCTACCATCATGATGATATGCCTAAGTGTATGGACTTAAGTGACTATGGACTAAACCTCCTAGAACTGTGTTCTGTGAAGTATGTTCTAATATGTTATATATCATAGTATATCTTGTATGTTTAGTATGTCATAGTATGTTGTCACAACAACACAAATTTACTTTATGTAACCTCTATATTTTCTAGAGTGGCTATATTTGAAGATAGTGCCATAAAAAGTAGTTAGGCTTAAATGAGGTCTTAAGGGTAAGACCTGATCCTTCAAAAATTAGTGTCCTTAGAAGAAAAGACACTAAAGACTGGCCTATTTTTCTCTTTCTCAACATTTAACAGGAAAGTTCATGTAAACCAGGCACAAACCACAAAATGCCTCATAAGGCATTGAATGGTTAACATCTTCATCTTGACCTGGAATTGTTAGCAAACAAATGTTTGGTGGTTAAGTCACCCAGGTTATAGTGTAAAGATCATAAGTAAAGCAGGGTATCCTGAATATCAGTTGGTTCTTATTACTTAATAAACCATTCTGAATCTCAGACACTTAATAAGAACCACTTATGATTGCTTTCACATCAGCATGGCACCAATGGCAAACTCATCAAGACTGGATATACAGGACACAGGTTTGCTCCATGTGCCATTCTCCCTCTGTATTGATGGAGAAAATCTTACTTGGAGCTTCTGCCAAGATTAAAGAGAGTAAGTGTGAACATACACACAGCCTTGGAGCTGTTGTGTGATCACTTCTTATTCTGTTGGCTACAGGTGATGAGAACAATAAGCCAAGGATTAAAGAAAAGTGTGCCCAAAGTTTAGTGTCAAAGTGTGGAGACAGAGAAAAATGCAAAATCAAGAGTCCTTCAGGCAATCTAAGATATTCAAACTCAGGTCTTCTTAGGCTCTGTGCAAGATTTTTTTCCTAATTACTGATTACTTTTGGTTTCACTAAGATTTATGCCCACAGGGAGACCTCTTTGCTTTTTTGTATCTATAGAACTGAGCCTCAACAAAGAGGGAAGTTGGGGAGGTCATCACAGCCAACCTCATAGAGTTTTGTTCCTTGGAAACCCATTAGTCACAAGTGCCTATCATCAGCTCCTTACCCTTCAGCACCATGGTCAAGGCCACTCCACACTGACCAAGAAGCTTCTCTTCTACAGATCCATTGCTGGTCAAAGTGCTGAGAACAAATGACTTTTGAGAGCTTAGTCTTATACAAAACATCCACATCACCTACCTTCTTCAAAGGTTCTGGGAACATAAAGAAGAAAGGAAAGAAAGGATGCAAGAGCTGGATAAAGAGAAGGAAGACTAGGACAGGCAGTCTTATGGGCATGACATAGCCATAGAAATCATTGTAGTTTCATTTGTATGCATAAGATCTGTACAATTATAGCCGAGGTGGTGGGGCATGTGGTATTCCCCTGCACTCAGTGCCCAACAGCAGATAAACAATGCATAGAAAGAGAAAGGCATTATCTTCAATGATTAAACAGTTGATACATTACTCATATTCCAGGAGACTATTCATGCTCATGACCATTAGTCCCAGTTAAACCCAGGGGGTCAGGAAGCCAAACAGGGAGACATGAAGTGGGATGGGTATGTGATGAGAGGAGGGTTAGTGGGAGTAGACAGAAGACAGGAGAGGGGTGGGCAATGAGTCTGACCAAGATGCATTCTCAGAATGTTACCTGTAAGAAAAAGAACAACAAAATACCTGACCCTGAATTGCGATTTTTTTTGCTGATCAAAACAAAACAAAACAAAACAAAAAAAAAACAAAATAGTCACTAACTATATGTGACATTGTGTTTGTACTTCAAATATTTGCACTGAATATCAATTATATAGCTGGTTCTCAAGAAACATTCATTCAAGTTGGAAAATAAAAATTGGACATAGTTGTTTTCAAATAATTATATACAGTGCCAAGCACTGCTGTTGGAAACTGTATGACAATTAAAATAAGACAGACCCATGTGTCCTTGCTTGGCAGAGTTTAGATTCTGCTAAGCATCTGGGAATAGGTTGGTGGAAATAGATGACTAAGGAGATGAAATACTTCTGTATATTGGACAGAGATATGTAAGAGGTAAGAGAAATCACAGCTTTGGAAAGATATCTTTTATGAAGTATGAACTGGGCTGTTTATAACAATGTCATTCCCCTAGGTGTGTGGATCACAGAATATGCTCTGGAGTTTGTGATTGAAGTCAAATTTGTCTTAATATTCTGGGAGAGGAGGATGTCAACATTTACCTCACAGTAGCACCCATTTTCAATGATATATATGTATCCACTATAGTTGGCTACTATATGATGTACCAAAAATGGAGATATAACAGTTTACCACTACAGACTTTCACCATATAGATACAGAAAACACAACCTCAAAAGCATAAACAATAGTAATGTGAAGATAAAAAAAATCCTGCTTGACTCCTTCCCTGTAATAATGGAAAAATCCAGTTTGATTCTTTCCCCTCAACCCCCTTCCTGAGGTCCCTGAAACTAGCCAAGGTTGACAAAGTTTCGGTTCCACTGTTAAGTGGCAGCTTGCTCAGAACTCAGATTCTCGGAAAAGCTTTGTTCACAGGATTAATGGCTGCTTGCTCAACTGCACACTTGGTTCACACCCAGTCAGCTTGGCCTTCTGGACTTGCACTAATCACTCAAGGATGTACTTCCTGAATTGCTTGGCCACCTGACTCCCTGTGCCTGCATTCCTGATGTAGCAACCTGGGTGGGGCCACCCAGAAAAACCCTACCATGAGAACTATTACAACTTCTCTATCACAAGCCCAGATGTACCCCTCCCCTACCCAGAGTGCGGTATAAGAATTCTACTCTGAAAGCATTCGGGACTCTTGGCTTCTACAGTGCCTCGAGCCCGCACATGTGTGTACCAGTATATCATTCATTAAACTCTTTTTCTTTAAAGTTAACAGTGGTCATTGGCTGTAGTCTTTGGGTGTCTAGGGATGCTAAAGTTAGGGGCACCCACCCATTACAGTAAAATAGCTAGAAAGTAATGAGTTTAACATTGTTATTTTTCTGTTTTAGATGTAATTTATCCACATTTTAAAGAATTTAATTTGAAACAAGTATTCTGCTCACAAAATTTCTGAAAATGTAACCATCATCTCACGTTGGTCGATGTAAGCCCTGATTCTTCAGCTCCAAGGCACCATTAGTGCTGTGCTTCAACACATAATTTATGAAATTAATTAGCTTTCTTCATATGATAATATTAAAGATTAAGTAAGTTGATTTGTAAAAAGTATTCCTCATGTAGCAAATTATGAACGCTCAGCCAGTGTTGGTTGATACCAACATTAAGTTTATTTATATGTAGAAAATAAATAGTAGAAATCCCAGGAGGGATTTGGGAGTAAGAGGGAGGTATGCAGAGCAGACAAACCTTGTGTAATCAAGTTGGTAGTGGGAGCCTGCCACTGATATTGTCAGCGCTCATTGTGTGCATCTTTCTCAGGCATGTGCCTGTTTGCTGTTACCCTGGTAGTGAACGACTTGCACACATGAGACTCCACCCCAGAGGAGTCTGCGGCATATGTGAACACAGGCTAGATTATAAACACTTTTACACTCTCAGGCTTCAAGTTCCTGTCCGCAACACCAATAATGCTCACACATTTGGCTCTTTATCCTCTGAGATTCATTGATAATTCTTTCCTCTGCTACAATTTTCTTTTTATTGCTTTCCTTTAAGGGAAATGGATTCAACAGCAAAGCTAGTATTCATCTAACTTCTTTCTAAATCCATTCCAAGGTTTAATTCATTCAGTTGTCACAAAATTAAATAAAATGGGTACTAATAACATCTCATTTGCGGGGCATGAAAATTAATCCAAAATGCTATCCCTTAAGAGTAAAAGATCTGGAATTTGTACCTAGCAAGTGTAACTGGCATACTCATCAACTCCAAGACATATCTTCTGTCACCACATTCCTTTATCGTGGATTATGGAATCATGAAGCCAATGTCACTTATCTTATGGTTTAGAATTTGAAAATATTTTTACAGTTAAAAAAAATTGACTCTCTTAATTATGTTTTGCTAGATCTTGACTTGATAGGATGCCCTTGAATTCTGTAATTAGTAGAATGTGACCACAATGGTAAATTCATTCAACAACCATTGTCTTGTGGTGTCTCTTCATTACTCCGAGGACTAGCAATGCAGCAGAATAGAGCTGGTGAACCAAGAGCCATTTGGTTTAGTGATGAAAAAAATGAAAGAGCATGAAAAAAAGCATAGGGCCCAATTTTCTCAATCAAACATTTAGCTGTATATAAAAGACTCTAATTCTCCCTCTGGGCTAGAGTATAGATCTGTAGTACAGCACCAGGCCTGCATGTATAATGGTCTGAGTCAATGTGATGCTAATTATATTAATGCATAAAAGTAAGTGCTAAATACATGTTTACAAAGTAACAAGTGCAGCAACACAGGTGTCCATGTGGAGATACGGGAAGAAAGAATCACTTCCTGGGATGATCATAGAAGGTCACTCAGAGATGATGGGATTAACAATGAGATTTTCTGGTAGATGTATATATGTAAGGGGGCACAGTAGAGAAACTGCCAACATGACCTCTCCATTACTTGCAGGAAGATTTTTAAATTGTGAATAAGAGAAAATATGCAGAGGAGTCTGGAAGATTCCAGAACAAAGAGAAACAAAAGAAGACTGAACATTGCCAGGGCTAAGGAAGCTGAGGAAGAAGTGTGCAAATAGCAAGATAACAGGCAATTGTGGATAAAGCATATTGAAAGAGAGGATAGCAAGAGATGGAGAGGAAGAAGAGATGGAAAGATGAAATGAGAAAGTGTGAGAGAAAAATGATAGGAAAAGTGTGGACTCTATAAATGTTGTGTATTCTAAGGAAGACAAGTATCTGGGGAAAGAGGAGCACCTGGATGCTAATGCAGACTTTGAAATGGAAGGTACCTGTGATCCTGTGGGAGCCTGGAGGGAGAATGGGCTTTGATATGCTAATAAGCACCACAGGTACTGCGTGTCTCTTCTGCCAGAGGTAAGGGAAATGACTCCTTTTGGCAGACAGAAACCAATTTCACCAATTCCTGAGGAATGCTTGCTCTTTTCTAACCCCAACAGTCCTTCTATAGTCCAGCCTAAGCATATTTCTAGACATATTGACTACCTGAATCCTAACAATAAGGAAAAGAGTGTGAAGAACATTTATGGGAAGAAAGACTGTACATAAAGGGACTAGTCAATAAATTATAGGTAAATGTTTTATTTCAAAGTGCAAATGTAAAATATCTAACAAGTACAACTCTTTCTTTTTAAGAGTAGAAAAGTGATTATAAAGCTTGAGAAAATTTTAAACTGGAAATGAATGAGGGCAATATGGCAAGGACATGAAAGACGTGACGGTGTTGGGGTTCATGGTCTACTCCACTTTGTTTACAGTAAACAAGGTCAAGGGGAGTTAGTGATTTAGCAGTTCTTATGGGCAGACAGACCTGGAATTTCGTGTTGCCATCTTTATTCTTTAGCTTAAAAAATTATTTTAATGTTTATGTGTTTGAGTTTTGCCTAAATGCATATGCACCATGTGCATTCAGTGCTCATAGAAGAGGGCATCAGATTCTCTGTACTACTGAGTGGTGTTGGGAAGCAAATCCCTATTCTCTGAAAAAAGTAGCAAATGATCTTAACTGAGTCATTTCTCCAATCCAGCTTAACAAAGGGGACATAGAAATTCTTATTCCTGAGAGTAAGGCACTATGAGATGCTCTTTTGGTGACAACAGCATAGTCACAATTGAACAAGCAATTGCTTGGCCTATTTAAGGACTTACATTCAAGCATTTGCATACATATGAGGAAAGTGTTTGAAGGAAAGGGCTGGGAGTCTGATGTATTCAGGAAATGTCAGCTGATGGGGACACAGTCAGCTGCCATCAAAGCTGATATCAGAGAGATCTGAAGCTCAGAGCTTTCTCCTAAGAGGAAAAGTTCCATCAGAAGAAAGTCTTGGATCTGCCCTTCCATAATTCACATTTAAATTAGGATAGAGCAATTTGTAAAATATATTAGCACCTACTCAAATCTTTCTGCAAGAAAAGAAAAAATCAAGAGTCAAGCCCAGAAACTATAAATGGGGAGATTGCCAGCCATGGTATTCACAAACCATAACTATGTGTCAGAAGATTTCCCAACACAGGTGCCCTGCCCTGAAGGCACTCCCTTCTCCCTCTCTTTACCTAAAATTTACAAGCCCAAAGCATACTAGGCCCAATTACACTCCCTTCACACCACTATTTCTAATAACTTCAAACTATACAGTTTCTTTCATTCTCTGCCTTCTCAAAGCATGAACAGAAAATTGGTAGTAAGGAAGCCAGGGGCCAACACCATACTCACCTGGATTTTTCCTAATTGTTTTATGTGGAAATGTTTTATCTTCACGGCAGGACAATGCATTCCTTCAGAACAAAAAATATATATATCTTCTCTTTATTTTGTCACTCAATGATGGCTAATATCTATGGGCAAAGCTCAGAAAATAAATGATTACTCAGTTAACATGGCCAGGGCTTCTCTAACTATAGAAGCTTTACCTCATTGTCAAACTTCTGCCACTTTCCAGGGAAATGAGATATTTAAATAAAATGATCAGAGCCCTGCTAGAGAATAAATTGACACCTCCCGTTTCATCAAAGTAATTAGGAGAAAGTTATCATATATTTGCTGAGATCTTTGAGTCAGAGTTCTTAATAGAGCCTTGATAGAAGTGAGGAAAAGTAAAGTGTTCTCAGGTCATGGCAGGTTGCATGTGCCTAATATGAGACAGAGTCTCCATGGGATGGAGATGTGGTCCACAAAGTCTGGACACTGTTCACATATCAGCAAGCTTTCTCTAATATGGAAGATGCAATGTGGAACGTCTTTGAATATCTTCTACATATGGGACCAGTGGTTAACAGTTGAGAGTGATTATAGAAAACGTTGCCAATGAGAGAATAAGGAAATTTGGACTTCTGCAGACTGGGTGGGCATAGTCTAGCAGACATTAGTTATGTGCCTCCTTCCCACTTCTACCTGGATTTAACTGTTAGCAAGAATACTTAAATGTGCATAATTAGAAAGAACACAGAATCAAATTGATGAAGGTAAAATTTAAATGCTATAAATGAATACACTCATTTCAAGTAAGCAATAGTTTGAAATTCTATCTTTCCTCTCTCTTTCTCTGGTGTGTGTGTGTGTGTGTGTGTGTGTGTGTGTGTGTGTGTGTGTGTGTGTGTGTGTGTTTGTAGCTATACAAGAATACACCTTAAAATAGGAATAACCAGAGGACATTTCCATAACCATAGAAGTTCTTTCTTGTCTTTTTGCTAATAAACATTACTTGCTTTCCAGCTCAGAAAACTGCCAATCTAATAGAATACCAGTTCCACAACATCTCAATGTGGGAATAATTCAGTTATTATTTTATATGGTTTCTTTGGCATTGTGCAATTATTCCTAATGTGCTATTATAAAGACTTTTTTAACATATGAAAAATTAAAAGAATTTTACTATGATATCCTGTATACTTGCCTTTTGGATTATGCCATTGCCCTTTATGTAACTTTGCTTTGTATATGTCCACATTTTACAAATTTATTTTTGTGTGTTTTTGATCTATAGATGCCAATAATCTATTAGGTTTTATTTTCCTTTTCTTTCTTTATTTCCTCTTATGTTTTTACTTACTTTCAGTTTTAGCTATTCTTATCAGTATTTATGTCTTATATTTTTATTTGTATTTTTTTGCATTTGCTTCTTAGTCATATATGTGTGTGTGTGTGTATGTGTGTGTATATATATATATATATATATATATATATATATATATATATATATATATATATGCCTTTTGCTATAAATTTAAAATTTCTCCAGCATTTTTTAAGGCAGCCTCATCACATAGTTTAGGTTGACCTCAAGCTCCTGATCTTCCTGCCTCTGCCTTGCCATTAATGAGAGTACAAACTTATACTATCTCATATGGCTAAGATTTTTCACATATTAAGTTGGATTTTATTGTCATCTTTTGACTGAGTTACAGAATTTGTATAATTTGAATATATGTCAGCCAACAAATAATTAGCCAATTGTTGTCTTACTTCTTATTTAATTACATATTTAGAATATATAAGTAGCATGATGTTTGCTACACACATTGAGAATGAGAAAGAAGCACTACAATGAAATACACCCATAGACCCATCAGTTCACAGACATTCTTCTTTGGTCATGGCTTCTGAAGAATAGTAGTTTAGTTCTTCAATGTTTCCCTGTATGCTTGTCATGTATATTTTCCCAAGGAAAATATCACATCAAGGTCATATAAATCTTTTACTTTTTTAATTGTAATTTTAACTTTTCCACTTAACTCAAGAATGTAACATGTTTAATTATTTCTTCCTTATTTACAGACAGTGTTGTTGAAGCACCCGGGCTTAACATTTTTATAGATGAAGTTTTTAAATAACTGCTTCATACTTTAATATACTTAAGGCTTTGAGATTTTCTAGTTCCTCTTCTGTCAACTATTAATTTTCATATTTCCAAAATAATTTCCTCTTCATTATGTTATAAAACATATTAGAATGTTATCTCTTGTAACATTTTCTATACAAATTGAGGCAGGTACAACTTGGGTTTGTCTTTAAAATACAAAGTCAGAAAAAATATAACATACTATGACAAATGCTATAGTGAGTAGATAACACAGCAAGTGAGGAAACATATAAGAGTTTCCTTTGGGGTGTAGCAAATAAAGATGAGGCAGAATTATCCAGCTAAGAAGACTATGGGAGTCTGTATACAGTAGGAAATGCATTTATAGGAATGAACAGGACCTTGTCAGTGCACTGCTAGCAATTCATTAGGAAGAATGATGGGACAAATGGTGTAAATTTCTGGAAAAAAAATGTATGGAGACTTGAAGGCTTGAGTGCAAGATTTCCTCAACCTCTCAAGTACAGGATTCTTTACTTATCATCACTATTACTCTTGCCTCAATGTGACTAAATACTCAGAACAGCTCTCAATAATGTAGCATGAATTTAAAGACTATATATAGACTGAATTAATCAAATAATCAATACTAAACTTCCCTCATTAAATATCTAAGTTTATATGCAAGTTATAGAAGACTGTTAAGTCTTGACAGCAGCTTACTGTCTAGCTTTCAGGGTGCCAAACATGTGTAAAGTCTTCTGTCCTGACAGTAGCTTGCTCCAACTTCTCTCTGGAGCTTAGGCAAAGACTGCTGGTCATAAACTCTTTGTCAGAAAGAAATGCAGTGATGTGGAGTGGCTCTGGGAAGGCAGTTTAGTGGTTTAGAACACTTTCTATGTAAGAATAGAATCTCTTACAGCATCCATGTATAAAACAACCATGGCTGCTTGTTCTTACAACCACAGTATTGTGGGGACAGAAACAGGCAGATTCCAGTAGCTTTCCAGAATTGGAGTTTCTGGTTCAATGAGAGACTCTAACTCAAAGTAATAAAGTAAAGATCAATAGAGGAGGAAACCCAGTATCATCTTCTGGCCTCCTGTGCATGCACATGTGCTTGCATATTCGCACACTTGCGTAGAATACACACATATGTAACACACACTTCCAAGACCACATAAACATACCCAGTGTCATGCATGCAGAGATACCAAAAGACATGTGAACATTCACACTAACTATGGTGGCCTCAAGGAGGAGGCTGTAAGCTAAGGAAGAGGAATTAATTTAAATTATCCCCATTTCATTCCTCAGATGAATGTTCATAATAGACACTTTCAGTTATGAGTCGTCACCACCATTGAGCTAGGCAGTTACTCTCACTCTGTAGATGGAGAATTAGAGTCTCAAGGTGGCAATGACTCAGTGTCATCCAACCACATAAAATAAGAAAGGGATGGCCTGAAGGATTTCTGAAGCACAGTCAAGAGAACATCGAGTAATCCTTGCTTTCTTTATGGTCCCCTGTCCTCGTAAGACTGCTACTTGGGTTTTTAATCACAGCTTCCTATACACATTTCTGACCATGGCAAACCCATCCTTTTATGATGATTAACTGCATCCACACACCTAGCATGTAACCAACACATTAGAAATAATCCATGGGTTCATTGTATAATACATAACTAAAAGATTCTACCACCAGGCAAAACTGCACTTGAATCAGAACTTCAAAGTAACTAAGCATTAGGTGAGGAATAAAAATTCTCTCGACCTGAACTCTGTCATCTGTAAAATCTTACGTAAGGTTGTGCATATTTATAATGTCAGTTCTGCTATATTGGATAGAGTCTTGGTTGCTAAATGCATATACTAAAACTTCCCACTACTGAGATAAACACTGATTCTGTATCCTTGAGGCTTCAAAGATCATTGTTAAAATTGTTGAGTAGTTACATTCTGAGTCTATTACTCAAAAATATTAATAAAACCACTCAATACTGATGTGGGAATGTCTTTATGTATGCTGTACATATCAATCTTTAAATAAAGGAGTGTTTTGGCCATGGCAGGCACCATAGAAGAAGTAGGTAGGGAATCAGAATAGTTAGGAAAAGGATGGCAGAGTCAGATAAGATTGACCCAGCAGCCAAAGAAGAAACATGTAAGGAACACAGGTGAGCCATGGGCTACATGGAAGACAGACTAATGAAAATGGGTTGAGTTAAGGTGAAGGAGCTAGCTAGCAATGTGCCTGAGCCATAGGTCAAACAACATGAACTTAATATAAATGTCTGCATCATTTTGGAGGTGCCTAAGCAGCAGCGGGTGGCTAAGGGATCTGGGGCAGCAGGTCTGTGGGTCTGGACCTCTGTGGGACCAGGCCAGGAAACCTTATTGTAACACAATACTTCTTTATATGTAAGTATCCTGAGAGACAGAAGATCATATGTTAGTAGCCCACTTTGCCTCAAAACAAAGACAAAGAAAATGAAAATCACACTTAAGTGCAATACACAGTAAGCATTCAACATTTGTTAACTGATTCCACTATTAACAATAAGTATGTTATGAATGCCCTCTTCAGGTAAATATGCTAATTTCCAAAAGACTGATCCTGCGTTTCCAGCCCAGAAACACCTCTATACTCATGCTGAACTGAAGTTGAAGAAAATAAGAAATCACTGGATTATGCATGCTAGCATGTGGGGGACAGAGATAATTGAGCCTTCTATAAGTAAAAATTAATCTTTGTGGGTTTGTCCAGCAGGCAGGCAGAAAGGGTGTCAGTGACTCTCTTTCCTGACATTGGTGGGAACATTCAGGAAAGGTAGGAAGAAGATAGGGTGTCAGAGGAGGAAAGCCTCCATTTTCCATTATTCCCATAAAATATAGGCATTATCTGTTTCTTCTCTGTCATCCCTGCTTAGTCACTCAGAATGATGGGCTCCCAGCAAAGCAGTACTGTGCTTCATTCAGTGGCGCTGTTTCTTAGATTAATCTAGCTTTAGTGCTACTTTTTAAAAACCTGTCTGCTACATTTGGAAGAGTCTTTGTTGCTTGATGCATATACTAAAACTACCTACTGCTGAGATAAACACAGTGTATCCATAATGCCACAAAGAGCATTCTTCAAATAGTAGTCTACTTCCTAAGTCTCTTACTCAAAAATATTAATAGAACAATTCATCACTTCTTCACATGTGGGCAAAGAATTTTACTTCATCTCCCAAGCACTGTTTGAAATGGTTTCCATAAGGACATGAATGATAATGTGACACAAGTGAAGCTCATAGATTATGCCTAAGTTTTTCACATGTGCCAATAATGAAACACATGGCTTGATATGATTTAGCAAAATTAAAGTCTCAACTACAAGTAACAACATTCTTACCTTTCTCCAGACCTACAATTATTCAATTAGCAATATGTTAGACATCTATTCAACATGCGTTGTCATTTTTCTCAGGATGGAAGAGCAACAATGTACCCAACTACTAACACTATTCTTGCATAATTTTCTAAAGCTAGGTATGACCAATTGGCCCCATGTGCCTCTTCTATCTCACACCCACCCACTATCCCCCTTTTTTATTATTTTTGACTATAATGTAGACATGAAATATCTATGATCCAGTCTAGACATAAAGTAGTTATTTTGAAACCAAAGGGTAATGAATATTTGGAATAGAAAGGAAAGGGCAAGAGAAGAAATGAATGAAAAAGAACCTCTAAATGTTATGTGATCATGGAATCGTGACCCTAGACACAATAATATCTGCTCAGAGTTGCATTGATCCATTGTTTGAGCAGCTGTTTGTTCGTGGCACACATAGTAACAAGTGACTCAGTACACTTCCCTCTGAGGCAATGTCCTTTTATCTCTTTTTCAATCAGACAAACTCCTTTTCTTTTAGATCTCAGCTCAGGTGTGCTCACATCTATAAAATCATTACTGAAATTCTCAGAGTAATAAAAATCTCCTTCCCCTGGGCTTCAGTAGATTCCTACAGACAGATCTTTATTACTCACATTCTACTGAGTAACTGTGCATTTGTGTGTCTGTTCACAACCTATAAAGATAAAGACTATAACTTATCACCTGACCTGCTACTAAGTAGGTAAGCAGTAATATTTTACATTGTACATTGCTTTGCCTATATAATGTCACCCACATGGATCACTGTATTTTCTATTTATTTTGAAATATCATGGCCCAATTTTTAATTATTAATCTTCCAGAGTTACTTAACCCAGTAAGGACATATATGTATGTATGTATGTATGTATGTATGTATGTATGTATGTATGTATGAATGTATGTATACGCATATATACAGTATGAAGCATGCAAGTGTATGTACATGCTTGTGTGTGTGATGTACTCTGTGTGCTTTCTCTAACCCGCGTAATAGTACATCATAAATACTTTTTATTGTTTATTTTATTTTATTTCATTAAAAAATGTAATTTCCATCTATGTATTCCCCTGCTCCCCCTCCCCTCCCCTCTCCCAATTCATCTCAGCCAGCCCTCTGTCTCACCCCTCTCCACCTACCCATTCCCTCCTGGAAAGGGTAAGAAGTCCCAAGGTGTACCAGCTCAGCCAGCACATTCACTCCAGGCAAGTCCAATTCACTCATCCCAAAGTCAATGCTGGGTTAGGTGTTTCTCTACAGGGAAGGAGCTCCAAGGTGCCCATTGAACAAGAACACACTCTGATCCCATCCATCCTGGCTCCACACACTGCTCATGCCAGTTGAAAGCCACCCACCTGTCCCGCGCCTTCTTTGCCCGCAAACAAGACGCAGTACAACAGGATCCTTCTGCAGCAGGTTTATTGAAGCTTCACACACTGGGGCAAAGAACGGAAGACCCCGAGCCTCCCAGGCAGGCCGCTTTTATAGGCAACATTGTTTATCTCTGACGTGGGCCTTTCCCATTGGTCAGCACACCCTCACCCGATATGATGTCTCTGTCTGGGGGCCAGGCTTCTTGCTGGAAAATTACAAGGTGTCATGCGCAGTGACTTGTTTACTAAGGAGCTTCCTTAAACCGCTTAGTCATAGGCCCGATACAAGCGCCATCTTTAGGGTGCGGCTGGCTCCCTACATCTCCCCCTTTTCTTATATTTAAAATGAGGGAGGCTATCCAGTGGATGGAAACAGAGGTTTGTCCTCCCAAAACTTCTGGGAACTATGTACAAAGGAGACATTCCTGATGCGTCCACCAGGTACACCTCCCGACCAGCCCCGCACCTTTGTGGGAGATGGGATTTGTGTGCCTTGCCCATATGCAGACAAACATGTTCCACGGATCCCCTCAAACTCTAAGGTGGAACCATTGCAGTGCTTAGCCTTACAATCCACATGGAAACTATAACAGGTATGCTCTAATGAGGTGCAATGGCAATTAAGCCTCTCAGTGCAAGAGCCATACCTATACAGTATACACAATCAACCCTGCTCAATTCCAAGCAATAGGCCAAAGCCTGCCCAAACTTCCTCACCAATCAGGGAGAGGCATACCTTCCGCAAGGTTAGGTGACCACAATCAGTCAAACTTAAAATTTTTGCTCATTCAGAGCTGCCAGCCAAATCGTAGGGGATTGTCCATCTTCAATAGCCATTAAGGCTTGGGTCAAAATTGTCCTTTCTCTCTTTCTGGACGCTCGCATCTGGCAAATCAGCCAAAGACTGCCTCCGAATCCCACGACCATGAGGATCCCAAGGGTTCCCATGCCAGCCCATTCCTTCAGGTATGAAACGGCTGAGGAAATCCAGGTGGAAAGGCCCTCTGTTAAGGACAGGTCCAGACGGGTGGAATTAATCTGAACGATGGCAACGCGGCGCTCTCGTAGCGTCTGCTCAAACTCTGAAGACCAATTCTGTAAGATAAACTGAGAAAGGCTTTTCGACAAGTTAGCTGCCCTAGAAAATTTTTCATACTGAATGGAGGTAACACAAAGTCCAGGAAGCTTTTGTTCACATCCCAATTGGGCCATTTGCCATAAAATGTCTAATAGTTCTTGTACCAAATCAATATGCTGGTTAACCAGCATAAGTCCTCCTTGAATTTGGGTATTAACAGATGCTTGCTTATCTAAGGCCATGGTTATGGAGGCTGATAAATTATTAATAGCCCGAGCAGTTTGCACAGTGTTGGAAAGGGCGAGGGCTGAAGCAGTTGCTGTGGCCCCTACAGCCGCGACCGCAACAATCCCAACAATTATAGCAGAAATGCCAAAATCCCTTTTAGGTCGAAACAAACTCATGCTGCTAGGAGCCTCAACCGGCACAGGCACAAATCGTGGTATGCGAGTCACCATCGCAAAGGAATACTTCTGAGCATCCCAACAAAGGGTATAAAAGCAGGTGCTCTGGGCACACTCTAAAACATCTTTATCTATAGAGACATTACTTAGAATCCAAATAAAGGGTGGCCACACACACACAGGGGCAGCCGATATTGCTTGTTCAAAGACAAGTTGCTCTATAAAAGGAGTGACAGAGTCAGGGTCTCCAAAGATCCTTCCTGCTGCCTCCGTCATGCGTGCCACAAAGTCTGCAAATGGTTCATTTGGTCCCTGGATAATCTTAGTAAGCTGATTGCTACCCTCTCCTTTTTTAGAGAGTGCTTTCCAAGCACGAATGGCCGTGGCTGAAATTTGAGGGTAAATCCCCCAAGGAAATTGGGTCTGCTGTGTAGCATACTGTCCTTGCCCAGTCAACATCTCAAAGGTCCATTCCCTCTGTTCAGGGGTTATGGCCGCAGCATTTACTCTAGCCTGTTCTTGAGCTATCTCATGCCATAGAGCCTTCCACTCTAGATACTGACCCATGCTTGACAGGGAAGCTTTAGCCACCGTCTGCCAGTCTGATGGAGTCAGGTTCCATAAGGCAAGCCAATCAAGTTGTGTAACAGTGAAGTTGGCATTTACACCAAACTTGCAGACAGATTCTGCAAGCTCTTTAATCTGACTAAATTCTATTGGGGCATAAACCCGATCATTATTTTGGCCCTCATATACCGGAAATGCTAAACTAAGTTGTCACCTCGTGGCCTCTGGCAGGAAAGAAAAGTTTGTAGCACCGCTCACACCATAAGGAGGAGGAGCTATAGGCAGAGGTCTGTGCCCTCGCTGGCTTTCTGCCTTGTGCCTGTTCCTTCTGATTTGGTTACGAGGAGGATCATCAGGGGAGTATCTCTCTGCCTCATATTTGGCTGCCTCCTCTTCCAAATCAAATTCATCTCCTGGGTCTAGTGGGTCCTCCTCATCTACATGGCTGGATTTAGAGGAAGAAATGGAGGATTCTATTTCATCTCTGATCTCTAAATTAGCCAATTCTTTCCAGGGGTAGGTAAGTTTGGTCTCTCTCTTTCTTCTAACCTCTGAATTTTTCTCATAATTTTTCTCATAACTTTTCTCCCCCATACCAGTACCGGGGGGTCCTTTTTCCTTATGTATAGTTTCCTTGGGGCGCGCTCCCAATCTCTCATCCCGCTCGGTTTCTGATAGGCTATCCTGAACCTCTCTCAACATTATCTGTCCCTCCATGACCACTGGCAAGCAGGACTCATCCTTTAAACAATTCTTGATCATCTTAACCAAACCTAATCCTGCCAAAACCTCCTGCCAGTAAGCACTAAAAACCAAACCTCAGTCAGGGACCATACCTCTCCGAGCGAACACTCTGCAGTTCTGAATCCTCCTCGTCACCGAGGGGTCTCCGCTGGTGCAGCTGATGTTGTCTTTCCCGGGTTTCGGCACCACCTGTCCCGCGCCTTCTTTGCCCGCAAACAAGACGCAGTACAACAGGATCCTTCTGCAGCAGGTTTATTGAAGCTTCACACACTGGGGCAAAGAACGGAAGACCCCGAGCCTCCCAGGCAGGCCGCTTTTATAGGCAACATTGTTTATCTCTGACGTGGGCCTTTCCCATTGGTCAGCACACCCTCACCCGATATGATGTCTCTGTCTGGGGGCCAGGCTTCTTGCTGGAAAATTACAAGGTGTCATGCGCAGTGACTTGTTTACTAAGGAGCTTCCTTAAACCGCTTAGTCATAGGCCCGATACAAGCGCCATCTTTAGGGTGCGGCTGGCTCCCTACACCCACCCCTGGAGGGCCCAGCTCCCCCTCCCAATGGATCTCCAGTGCCAATTCCTGATTCAGTGAGCTCTCCAGAGCTTCAGTCAGCCATCACCATGGGAATCTTCCTCATAATCCCTGTCACCCTGCTCATACAGACTCTCCTCCCCAGCTCTCAGCTAGACCAGGAACTGTGCCTGGTGCTCAATCATGTATCTCTGCCCCCACCTCCATTCACTGTTGGGTGTAGGTTCTGTGATGAAACTTAGGGTATTTACTCATTTGATTATATGGGAAGTCCCATTTAGGCACCCCCTTCACCATTGTTTGGAGACTTGGCCAGGGACACCCTGAAAGATCCTGGACATTTCCCTAGAATCCAGTCTCTTTCTAACCCCACATTGGCTTCCACTGTTGAGCTATCCATCTCTTTCTATCTCCCTCTTTGCTCCTCTCACTCAACCATCTCCTTTTTTTAAGATTTGTTCCCAACTCTTCTTGGTTGCAAGCCATTATGACCCCAGTTTACTAAGATGATCTTCTCTATTTTCTTTTCTTAGTGGAATCTCTGGATGTCTCTCTTAAGTTTCTTCTTTTAATGTTCTCATTTATGGGCAAGGAAATAATGGCTTCCAGTAGTCAATTCAAAGTTACGTATTTAATAAATAGAAGACTAGAGATTGAACCTTGGAAGATCCATTAATAGCCATAAGACTCTAAAAAAAGAAAAATACCTACAGGGTGTTTCTGGATAAGAGTGGAACTATGGGTTTTTGAAGTAATGTACTAAAGGTTTAATAAGATTATTTACAGAAAGAAATTAGTAAAGAGGCCTGATGATATGTCTCAGTGGTAAAGTGCTTTCTATATAAGCTTGCAGATCTGACTTTACTCCTCAGCACCTGTGTGTGTGTGGGGGGGGTAACTGAACATGATTAGAAACTGTCTTGCCCCAATTCCTTGTCCAGGTATTGAATAACATCCATACTTTGGTTTGAATGTAACTGCTAAGATTCCTGGACTAAACACTTAATCCTCAAATTGATACATTACTAATATCTAAAAGTGATGCCTTGGAGTTGATTAGAATTAGATAAAGTCATAAGTATTGGATCTCTATGATGACCTTGGTAGCTATAGAAGAAGAGGGTAGGCTTAAACTAACAGGGTTACTTTGTCTTACCATCTAGATTCTCTGAGCCATGTTAGGATACAGCATGAGGCCCTCACCAGATCCAAATGCTTAGCAGAGATATGCTCTTAGTCTTCATAGACTCAAGGACTCTGAGCTAAATAAGCTTCTATTCTTTATAAATATCTGTGTCTCGTCTACAAACCTGTCCCCCAGGCTAGTGACCTGAAAACTGGTTTTGTTCAAGAACAGTCTTTGCTTCACCTGTCTCCAGACCCACAGACCAGCCATCTTTTCCTGATTAGTGTGGCTCTCACTCATAATCAAAGAAGCTCTTGTTTCCTTCATAGAAAGCCTCAAATAAAAACACAACTGTTCTGTTGTAGTGGGGTTTCTTGGTCCTGGGCAGCCAGAGGCCCAGACCCACAGACCTGCCACACCAGACCCCTTAGCTACCCGCCGCTGCTCAGGCCCCCAGAAATGACTCAGATGCTTATATTAACTTCATGCTATTTGGCCTACGGCTCAAGCACATTGCTAGCTAGCTCTTACATCTTAACTCAACCCATTTTTATTAATCTGTCTGCCACATGGCCCGTGGCTCACCTGTGTTCCTTACATGTTGCTCCTTTGAGCTTCAGCTAGGTCTGCCTGACTCCACCCTGCTTCTCCTACCTATGCTCTGATTTCTCCTCCTACTTTTTCTATGGTGCCTGTCATGGACCAAAACAGCTCCTTTATTTAAAGATTGATATTCCCAGCATACAGAAAGGTATTTACACATCACTGTTCAAAATACAGAAAAAAAAAATCCTAAAATATATGAGCCCAGTGTATATATCTGTAACACAGCTCCTGCATCCAAGGCTCAGGGAGTATCACAGAAGAGAATGTAGAAAGATAGAATGAGCCATAGGACCAGGAACTCTCCTAGAAGTGATAGGGAAGCTGTGCTCAGGATTCTACAATAACCTAGCTACCTAAACAAGTCCCTAACAAACAAACAAACAAACAAACTAAAAAATAAGAGACATGCTACCATGGAGAGCACATCTCAGAAGGTCCCACTCATACACAAAGAACTGTAAACAACTAAGGACTTCTGTGCTGTGGGAGTACACTCTTATACATTGTAGCTATTTGTACCTCCTACTGGTTGAATAAAATAATAATTTGCCAGGAGGCAGACAGGAAATATGAGCAGGGCTACCAGACTAAGAAAACTCTGGGAAGAGGAAGATGAGAACAGAGATGCCAGGCATATGCAGAGGTAAGATGAAATGCTGCTCTGAGAAAAGGTACTAAGTCACTTGGCTAATAATGAATTAGTTTCAGAGTATGAACTAGCAAGCAATATGCCTGAGCCATAGTCCAAACCTCATGTAATTAATATAAGCCTTTGTGTGATTATTTGGGACCAATCAGCTGAGGGTGGTCTATTTGAAATAGCTGGTCCAGATCTTGGGTCTAGTTAAGGCCAGAAACCTTCATACTAAACTTCTGAGAGAGGGAGAAACATTCTTTTTCCAAGTATGAGAATCATAATTAGGTATACAATACCAAGTGAGCCCTAAAATCATATGTATACAAGGAATATTGACTGGATTAAGCAGATTGTTTACTATATTAATACATTCATCTTTATTACATATAAGAATAATGATAAAAGAAAAAATCATGGATTTAGGATAGAGTAAGGAGAAATGGGAGGAGTTTTAGGAAGACAACGAGAGGATTAGAGGGATGAAAGGAAAGGAGGAAATGATGTAGTTATAAATTATATTAAAAGCTAAACATACTGCTAAAATATTATAAATAAAATCCCATGTCTTATGCATTTTATTATAGCAAGAAATACTGAAATAATCTGTAGTTAGTTAGACCCATCCTACCAAAATCCTTGAATCCATCTTCATGCCACATAATTATGCATCTTGCATAAATTATTAGGACAGTCTCTCCTCTGTGCTCATTAATTTTCATTCTCATTAATTGCTTCAATCTCATTTTGGCCACAATCTTCTTTTAATCATGGGAACACAACCACGCTAATTCTTCATTAAAATCTTCCAGTGATACTCATCATCTCCAGGGCAATGTTGATAGCCCCTGGTCAAGCTGCACCTCACCCTTGTTTGTTCTCTGTTCAATGGTATGCCTCCCATCTCACCAGTCTCTCCAACACAGCAGAACTGAAGCGAACTTGAATCAGCTTCTTGTTCTCAGATCTACTGTGCTAGTTCACACCCTCATTTCTTTGATTTTATTATGTTTCAGTGCAAGCCCTGTATCTAATGTTTTCATCCTGTCAAATATACAAGCTTTTCTTCTCATGCTTCAATCTTGAGATTGGCTCTTTCCATACCTGCGGATTTCCCATAGGTTCCCTTGCTATCTGTTCAGAAATCGCTGTCAAATTGAAATATCACTAGATTCTAGCAACTTTCTTGCACTTCTGTCTTTCTCCAATTACAAACTATAGTAAACAAAAATGAGGCCAGCACTGTTTTAGTTTGTAGTCCTAGGAGCCAGGCAAGGCCTGAAAACGTAAACTATTAGCTACTTACCAAACTACTACAGTAAAATCCATGGAAAAAGCACTTCAGGAAGGAAGTATTATTTTGACTCACAATTCAAGGGTATAGTCCATTGTGGGGATATAATAAAACATTCAGAGATATCAGAGGCATCTACCCACAGCCAGTCTAGGAGGATCAGAAAGTGGTGATACACAATTTTAATCCCAGCACCAGGAGTATCCCAGGAGTGGTGACCTACGCCCTTAATCCAAACTGAGTTTGAAGTCATCTTAGTTTACAGAAGGAGTTCCAGGCTCCCAGGCAGGCAGTGGTGGGACCACACCTTAACAGAGTGAAGAGAGTATTTAAGGCAGGTATAGAAAGACAGAGCAGGCAGATGAAGTCATGAGGAACCAGGCTGAGGAGGCTGGAAGACAGCTGGGTGAGATCTGACTATGGTGTTTACTAGCTCTAATATCTCTGACTTTCCCAGAGATCTGGCCCCAAGTTTCCTTTATTCGTGCAACAGTCCATCATGGTGGAAAATCCAGGGCAGAAGAAACTGCAGAATGCTGGTATGAACTAGAATTAGCAAACAGCCCCAGCTGCTGCTTTGCTCCAGAATACCAGGTCTCTTTGTAATCTGTTCTCCATGTTATGAATCCTAAAATTCAAGCCCCAAACCACATTCAATTAGTAGCACCCAAAATCTGGAGCAAGCAAAGAGCTAAGGAAAACCCTATACTCTTTTTCTGAGCTCCAAACCAGGAAGAGCCTTTGAGGAATCTCCTTCACATTTCCCAGAGCTGCATACCTCAAATGATCTCCTGTAAACAGCAAATAACAATGGAAGTCTGGAATTAAATTCTGCTGGATGCCCTTCCCCAAACACGGTTCATACATTTGAACCTCATCCACAAGCTTTTGTCACCTTCTCTTGCCTGTCTCACAATTTATGCCATCCTAGGTTGTATACAAGACAAATAAGTTTTAAAATGGAGCAATGACATACTGTGATGTCACATCACAGTTCACAATCACAATATCACAGTTCATTACAGTGAAAAATAGAGCATTGTTATGGCACAATATACTATTGTGATGGCATAACGCATTATTGTGATGTTATAGGTCAGTATTATTTTTGTCACAGGTAGCAGTATAATTTTATAATGAGGCATTTTAATGGCACAGTGGGGAACTGTGATCACAAAATCCATCATTATAAAGTCAGAGTTCAACATTTGATGATACAATAAAGCTTTGTTTTGTCACAATTAAGCATTCTTATGCCAATATACTGCACCATTATGTGACAGTTCAGCATTACAATATTAGAGTTGAGGCCTGTGATTATGAAGCATTATGATGATATTGTGCACAATTGCAATGTCACTGCTTCGTTTTGTGATGTCACAATGAAGCATTATGATAGCATAATAATATACTATTAAGATAACATAATGGACAGCTATTACAGTACACTGAGCTTCACGGAGACAGTGCAGGGGCAAGTGAGGGCCAGACAGGCACTGGGCAACTCTGTGGCCCATGGAAGAAAATCAACTAAACAAAGACAAAGGAGATTCTAAGAAGCCAAAAGGTAAAATGTGCTAATGTGCATTCTTTGTGAAAATTTGTTCGTAGGAACATAAGAAGCAGCACCCAGATGCTTCTTTGAACTTCTCAGAGTTCTCAAAGAAGGGCTCAGAAAGGCAGAAGAGCATGTCTGCTAAAGAAAAGGAAAAATCTGAAGATCAGGCAGAGGCTCACAAGGCCTGTTATGAAAGAGAAATGAAAACCAAGAAGTAGACCAAATAGAATTTCCAGGACCCAATGTGCTCAAGAGGCCTCCTTTGTCCTCCTTCTTGTTACACTCTGAATATTATCCTAAAATCAAAGAACACCCTGGCTTATCCACTGGTGATATTGCAACGAAACTGGGAGAGACATGCAACAACACTCCCGCAGAGGACAGGCAAGGCTGCCGAGCTGAAGAGGAAATATGAACAGGATATTGCTGCTTACAGAGCTAAAGGAAAACCTGATGCAGTGAAAAGGTACGGTCAAGGCTGAAAAGAGGAAGAAAAAGAAGAAAGAGGAAGATGAGGAGGAGGATGAAGAGGATGAAGAGGAGGATGAAAAGGATAAGGAAGAGAAGCAAGAAGATGAAGAGGATGATGATGATGATGAAAATGTTGGTTCTTGTCTATAAAGCATTTGACCCTTCTGCACACAACTCACTCTTTTTAAAGAAAAAAGTTTAGATGTAAGGCTGTGTAAGGTTTCTTTGTAAACTGTACAGTGTCTTTTTTTGTATAGTTAACACGTTACTGAATGTGTCTTTAGATAGCCCTGTACTGGTGGTATTTTCAATAGTCACTAACCTTGCCTGGTACACTCTAGGGGCTATAAATTGGCATGGAAATTTAAAGCAGGTTCTTGTTGGTGCACAGCACAAATTAGTTATATATGGGAATGGTGGGAGTTTTTTGTTGTTGTTTTGGTTTGGGGTTTTTTTTCTGTCTTCTGTTGTCTCTCATGAAGCTTCTATGAAGATAATTGTTGTTCTGTTAACTGAATACCATTATTATGTAATGGCAAAAATTTGCGGCTATCTTGACATTCTGAATGATTTGAAGTAAATACAATTTTTATATAAAAATTAACATAATGAATCATTGTGGTGTCACAGATAGGATCATGAAGCATTGCTGGTTAAATTGGGTATTATGATCATAGAGAGCAACATTGTGGTATTTGTGTTTAATGTAGCCATAATACAATGGAACATTTTCATTCAGCATTGTGTTGTCAAAATTCAGTATTTTGGTGTCACAGTTCATCACTGTAATATCACAACTATGCATTTGTGAAGTCAGTGTGGTAATAGCAAAGTGGAGTATTGTGATTGCATGATTTTTACTGTGTTGTCAGTTTAGCATTGTTATAGCAATGTCTGTTTCACTACTATGATGATGCAATGTAGTATTGTGCTGTCTGATGCAGCATTGTGATGACACTATACACCATCCCAATGTACACTCAATTCAGTATTATGACAACACAATGGAGAATTTTGAAGACACAATATGTATTATGATGTCATAATGTATAATGAAGCATTGCGATGCCACATTGCAGCATTGTGATGGCAAAATGAAGCATTGTGATAACAGTGCCTCATTGTGGCCTCCAAATTCACTATTATGACAAATACACCATTGTCATTTAATAATTCAGTATTTTAGTGACATACTTGATGGTCTAGTTTCATTTTGTTACTATGGCAAAATCAACTTAAGGAGGGAAAAGTATATTTGTCTTACAATTACTGTTATAGTTCATCATGTGGGTAAGTCAAGGCAGGTTAGAAGCACCTAGTCATATAACATACACAGTAAAGAAAAAAGAGAAACATGAATTCTTTCTTTCTTATTATTTTTCTTCACCCTTTTATTTATTTTTAGTTTTTTGAATATTTTGTACATGAATACTGTATTTAGTCATTAACACCTTCCTCTTCCCACTCCAACTCATCCCCTTTCTCCACAACTCTCTCTCAAACTCACGACCTTTTCTTCAATTGTTACGGGCATACATATAATACACACACACACACACACACACACACACACACACACACACACACACACACACACAACATACTGAGTCCATTTAGTGATACTTCTATGTACATGTGTTTAGAGCCGACCACTTGGGATTGTATAACCTACTGGCATGGTTTTCCCTGAAAAAAACTGATTCTTCCTCTATCAGCAGTCATTGACTGCCTAACAGCTCTTCATCTTGGTGGAGGCCTTGTGAAATTTTCCATATCCAAACTGAAATGTCAATTAGTATTGTAAATATGCAAGTCTTGTTAAGCAACCGTGTTTTAAGGCTTCATGGGTGTGGTGGCATCTATGTCTAGAAAAAGCCTATGATGCAGCAGGCATACTGGTCCTTTACCCTCTCTTTGGTGATGTTCTCGGGGCCCTGGGTATAGTGATTATGTCGTACATAAACTGGTACTGGAAGCTCTGTTGTCACTGATCTTCTTCATTTTGACCAGTTTTGGATCTCTGTAATCATCTCCATCTGTGAAAAATCTGAAGGTTCTTAGATGAGGATTGAGAGCTACACTTGCGTGTTGGTGTAAGGATAAGTAATTAGAATTTAACTAGAAATTATATTGGTTTATGAAAGTAAAAACAGTTGTGCTCTATTGTCTATAACCTCTCCAGCATGGGTCATTGGCTAGTTTTACAGCATCAGGCATGCCTTGGGATTTTTAGATAGTCTATTGCTCTTGAGGCCAGCATTATCACCTCATATTGCATGTATATGCATATGCACATTTATATATTATATGTGCATGTATTTTAAGTAAGCTTATAAAATATTGTTTCCCATTGACTTTCTAAGACATCCTTAGTGTTATTTGTTTCTTTTGTCCTGCTCCTCTGCATTTCTTTTAACCTTAGTTGAAGTCATTCTCCCTAATTTTGCCTCCGTCCTTCATAGCACCTGTGAACTACTCCATTCATAGCTCCTTCCGCTCTTTTCCTCATGTGGTCCTTTTCTACTTTCTCAGCTTCTGTGGTCACTGCAGGTTATATAATCAAATCTAAAGATTCAGAATTACAGGAAAGAACATGTGCTATTAGTCTCCCTTCATATTCTTGGTCAGTGGTATCTAAGAGACTGCCAAAACAATATAGGGTACTCCAACTGCTCGTGTGTGCCTCCAAAAGAAGACACTACACACTTCAGTCATAGAACTTGTAGACATCAAGGTGAAACTGACATGGAATCTTCCTACATGTGATGACGTCCTCAGAATTTCATTTATTGTGTAGAATTATTTTGGCTATCCTGGAATTTTTGTTTTTCCAAATGAAATTGAGTATTGTTCTTTAAAGGTCTGGGAAGAATTGTGTTGGCATATTGATGGGGATTGCATTGAATCTGTAATTGTTTTTGGTAAGATTGTCATTTTTAATATGTTGATTCTACTATCCAAGAGCATGAGAGATCTTTCCAATTTCTCATATCTTCTTTATTTCTTTTTCCTTCAATGACTGAAAGTTCTTGTCACACGGGTCTTTCACTTTTTTGGTTAGAGTTACTCCGAAATATTTTATGTTATTTGTGGATATTGGAAAGAGTGATGTTTCAATTATTTCTTTTTCAGTCCAATTATCAGTTATATGAAGGAGGATTATTAATTTTTTGAGTTAATCTTGTATCCTGCCACATTGCTGATGGTGTTTATCAGCTGCCGTAGTTCCCTGGTAGAATTTTTGGGTTCATTTATGTATAGCATCATATTATCTGAAAATAGTGAGAGTTTGACATCTTCCTTTCCAGTTTATATCCCCTTGGTCTCCCTTTGTTCTCTTATTCCTCTAGCTAGAACTTCAAGTACTATGTTGAATGATAAGGAGAAAATAGGCAGTCTTGTCTTGTTCTTGATTTTAGTGGGATTGGCTTTAGTTTTCCTCCATTTAGTTTGACAATGGCTGTCAACTTGCTGTGTATTGCCTTTATTATGTTTATGTGTGCCCCTGATAAATCCAAGACTTTTATCATGAAGAAGTTTTGAATTTTTGTCTGAGGCTTTTTCAGCATCTAAAGGGATGGTCATGTGTTTTTTTTCTTTCAGTTTGTTTATATGATGGATGACACTGACAGCTTTTTGTTTGTTGAATCATTTCTGCATCTCTGAAATAAAGTCTACTTGAAAATGGTGAATTTTTTAAAATTTTAGTTTGATGTGTTTTTGTATTTGGTTTGCCAGTATTTTATTGAGTACTTTCACATCAATGTTTATGAAGGAGATTGGTCTGTAATTCTTTTTCTTTGTTGTATCTTTGGGTGGCTTGGGTACCAGGGTGACTATAGCCTCATAAAAAGAGTTTGGCAATCTCCCCTCTGTTCCCAATGTGTGGAATAATTTGAGGAGCCTTGAAATTCTGGTCAATTCTGTGCTAAAACCACCTGGTCCTGGGCTGTTTTGGTTGGGAGACTTTTAATAACTGTATCTATTTCCTAGCTGTTATAGGTCTATTTAAAATAGTCACATGGCCTTGATTTAATTTTGGTAAGTAGTACCTACCAAGAAAATTGTTCATTTCTTTTGGGTTTCCTAATTTTGTAGAATACAATTTTTGAAGCATGACCTGATGATCCTCTGGATTTCCTTAATTATGATTATTACTTATTTTGTTAATTTGAATATTCTCTCTGCCTTTTGATTAGTTTGGATAAGAAATTGTTGGTTTTCTTAAAGAACCAACTCTTTGTTTCATTGGCTTTTTTGCATTGTTTTCTTTATTTCTATCTCATTAATATCAGGCCTAAATTTGATTATTTTCTGCCTTTACTCATCTTGAGTGTGTCAGCTTCTCTTTGTTCTAGAGATTTCAAGTATACTGTTACGTTGCTAGTATAAATTTTTTTCAAATTCTCAATATAAGCACTCTATGTAGTGCTATGAACTTCCTTTTTAGCATTTTACTGTGTCCCAGAAGTTTGGGTATATTGTGGATTCATTTTCATTGAATTCTGGAATGCCTTTAATTTCTTTATTTTATCCTTGACTAAGAGGTGGTTCAGTTGAGAGCTGTTCAGTTTTCATGAGTTTGTAGGCTTTCTGTAGTTCAAAAGCTTATGCCATGGCAATTTAATAGGATACAAGGGGATATTCCAATTATTTGTATCTATTAATTTTTACTTTATGATCAAGTATGTGATCAGTTTTAGAGTAGATTCTATGATGTATATTCTATTGTTTTTAAGTGTAATGTTTTATACATACACACATATATATGTATATATATATTTAATTTGAGTCATAACATCTATTAGATCCCTTATTTCTCTGTTAAGTTTCTATCTGGCAGACCTGTCCAGTGGTGAAAGTAGGGTGTTGAGGTCTCTCTCTATTAGTGTATGAGGTTTGATGTGCGATTTAAGCTTCAGTAATGCTTATTTTACATATGTGGGTGCCCTTGTATTTGGGACATAATGTTCAGAATTGAGACTTCATCTTGATGGATTTCCTTTCCACTATCTTTTGACTAACTTTAGTTTGAATTCTATTTTGTTAGATATTAGGATAGCTACACTAGCTTGCTTCTCATTTCCATTTGATTTGAAAGTCTTTTCCTGTAGGCGGAGTGTACTCAGAAGGCACCAATACAGGATAGATATTTATTAAAATATAAACCAACACTCACAGTACAGGTAATAGTTTATAGTAGCACCTGAACAGGGACTGGAGTCCGGAATGGTGGAAGAGTGATAGACTGGTGATGGATTCCGATCCTGACTCCCCAACAGCCAGGAACCAGGAAGAGCGAGTCTCGTGTTCCAGAAGCCCCTTTTCAATGGGGTTTCCATGCCCCTTTCAGGGGCCCGGGACCCTGGATAAGTGTCTTTTGACCTTATCAGCTGACACTTGAATCCCACTACATTTTCCCAATCCTTCACTCTGAGATAGTATCTGTCTTTGAAGTTGACTTGTGTTTTTGTATGTAGCAGAAGGATTGATCATATTTTCATATCCATTCTGTTAGCCATGTCTTTTATAGGGGAATTGAGTTCATTGATACTAAAAAATATTAATGATCAAGGATTCTCTTTTGTTTTTGTTATTTATTTTATTTAAAAAATGTCATTTTTATTTATGTATTTCTCTGCTCCCCTTCTCTTCCCTCCTCCCAATCCCTCCCAGTCAGCCTTCAGCCTCACCCCTCCCCCATCCACCCATCCCTTCCCCCAAAAGGGCAAGAGGTCCCAAGGTGGGTCAGTTTAGCATGGTACATTCACTCCAGGCAAGTCTGATCCACTCATTCCAAAGTCAAGATTGGGCTAAGTGTTCCTCTGCAGGGAATGGGCCCTAAGATGCCAGCCTGTACACAGGAACATAGTCTGATCCCACCCCCTCATGGCTCCAAACACTGCTTGCTCATGCCAATCAACAGTTGCCTATCCTTGAAGGGCCTAGCTTCCCCTCCTGATGGATCTCCAGTGCCCATTCCTGATTCAGTGAGCTCCCCAGAGCTTCAGTCAGCCATCACCATGGGAACTTTCCTCATAATCCCTATCCCTCTGCACAGGAACATAGTCTGATCTCACCCCTCGAAGCTCCACACACTGCTCATGCCAGTCTACAGTCGCCTGCCCTTGGAGGGCCCAGCTCCCTTTCTAAATGGATCTCCAGTGGCCACTCTTGATTCAGTGAGCCCCCCAGAACTCTCCTCACAATCCTCATCCCCTTGCTCACACAGACACTCCTCCCCTGCTCCCAGCTGGACCAGGAGCTGGGCCCAGTGCTCAGCTATGGATCTCTGACTCCACCTCTACTCCCTATTGAATGTAGGCTCTGCAATTCTTAATTCCTGTTATTTTTGGTGGTAATGTGCATGTGTATCCCTTTTTTGATATTTGATGCTGTGGGCTTATCTATTTCTTGTATTCTTGTGGATGTGTCTAACTTCTTTAGGTTGGAGTTTTCCTTCTAATGTTTTCTGTAGGGTTGGATTTGTGGAAAGGCATTCTTTAAATCTGGTTTTATGATGGAATATCCTGCTTCTTCTATCTATGGTGATGAAAGTTTTGCTGGCTATAATAGTTTTGGCTATCATCTATGGTTTCTTAGTTTCTGTCTAACATCTGTCCAACACCTTCTGGCTTTCAGAATCTTGTGTCCTTATTGAGAAGTCAAGTGTTGTTCTGATGGGTCTGGCTTTAAAAGTTACTTAGCCTTTTTCCTTTGCAGCTCTTAATATTCTTTCTTTATTCTGTATATTTAGTAGTTTCATTATTATGTGGTGAGAGATCTTTTGGGGTAGGGGTCTAGTCTATCTGATGTGTTTATTGTAAGTTTCTTGTATCTTCATATAGATTTCCTTCTTTAGGTAAGGAAATTTTTCTTCTATGATTTTGTTTAATATGTTTTCTGGGCTTTTGACTTCCTCTTCCTCCTCCTCCATTCCTCTTCCTTATCGTCCTCCTCCTTCTTCTATTCCTATTATTCTTAGCTTTGATTTTTAATGGTGTCCAAGATATCCTAGACATTTTATATTTTGAATTTTTTTGGCTTTAGTGTTTTCTTTGACTGGTGAGTATATTTATTTCCTCTATAGTATCTTCCACACCAGAGATTCTTTCTTCCACCTTTTGCATTATGTTGGTTCTGCTTACTTCTGTATTTTCTCTTTGTTTACTCAGATTTTCCATTTCTAGCATTCCTTGGTTTGTGTCTTCTTTATTGCTTCTATTTCTTTTTTAAAGATTTATTTATTATGTATATAATGTTCTGCCTGCACACCAGAAGAAGGCACCAAATCTCATTGTAGACGGTTGTTTGCTACCATGTGGTTGATGAAAATTGAACTCAGGACCTCTGGAAGAACAGCCAGTGCTTTTAACCTCAGAGCCATCTCTCCAGCCCCTATTGCTGCTTCTATTTCAATTTTCAAGTCTTGAACTGTTTCCTTCACCTGCAAATGGTATCTGTGTTTTAGGGAGCTGTTGTTCAGTATTCTGTGGCTGTGGCTGTGTCTCAGGGAGCCCTTCTTGGTCCAATATGAGTTCTTAGTCCAATTGGAGCTGGCAGATTCTGTGTCTCAGGTAGCCATTGGGGTTGTAGGGTGATGGGTGGGATTGGGGGAGGAAGTAGAACTTATAGATTGCAGGGTTCAATGATAGTGTGAGTGGGGATGCCTACCTGTAGGAGTCTTCCCTGATGGCCTGCAACTCTTGGTCCATGCTTTTTTATTTTGATTTTAAAGAAGGTTACACTTAAGAGATTTCCATAAATGAGTAGAGACTTTGAATGTTAAACAATGTTGTGATTGCAACAATTGGGACTTTTGATTGAATATATTTTGTACTATGATATGGTTTATAAGTCTATGGGGACTAGGGTGTGGAATGTAGTGATTTGAATAAAAAATGACCCCCATAGACTTATATATTTTAAAGTGTGGTCACTAGGGAACTAGGGAGTGTCACTATTAGGGAGTATGGCTTTGCTACAATAAGTGTGGCCTTGGTGAAAAAAGTGTGACATTGGGGATGGAGTTTGGGGTTTCAAATGCTGAATCCTGGCCCAGTGTCACTCTCTTTTCAGGATGCCTGCCAATTCAGATGTTGAACTCTCAGCTACCTCTCCTACACTATGTCTGCCTATATACCTCCATGCTTCCTGCCATGACAATAATGGACTAAACCTCTGAACACCAGCCCCAATTAAATGCTTTTCTTTATAAGAGTTGCCATGGTCATTGTAGCTTCACAGCAATAGAAACCTTAACTAAGGCATTGTGTTATCAAATTTTAGCATTGTGATGGCACAGTGGACTATTATAATAGCACATGTTGCTGTTTATTGACACTACTGGGATAACACAATGGACCATTGACATGTCACAATGAGTATTGTGCTATCACATTTCAAAATTTTGTAGGACAATGGATGATTGTGGTTATATAGTAAAATATTATGATGTCTGAATTCAGCATTTGCTCTCACAGTTCAGAGTTTTAGTGAAATAATACAACAGTGTAATAGCAATATGTATTTAGAATTTAATAGCAATAATACAACTGTATTTTCAATATGATGCACTGTGATGTCATAGTTTCAATACAATGACAAAATCAAATATTGTTATAGTACAGTTTCATGGTGTGTTTTTTTTTTAAATGTGGCTTTCTGGTAGCAAAGTGGAATACTGCCATGTCAAATTAAGCGTTGAAAGTCATGGTTTCATAATGTTATATCACAAGGGAAGAGTAGAACATGACATGTAACTCACCATAAAATAATGCTTTTACAAGATCTAGAACACATCAAGATGTCAAAAAGGAGTAAATGACAGTGGTAAGAATCTGAGTTTAGCAACAGAGTCTGTTGATTGAACTCTCACCTTGACCTTCAGAATTGGGGATTTAAACATAAACTTCTGACCTCCATAACTAGGGTTTCTACAACATGAGACTTGGTGGAGTCTTTACAGAGATCACACAAAATAAATTTCCAGTGCTAGTCAAATTGCTTTATAATCTGCCATATTCTGGAAACCTAAATAGGCATATCATTACCTGCAGCACAGCTTTTTCTTATCAGCTATTCTTCTATACATGGCGAGCTTTACTCAAAATGAATATCATTATATTCATGTATCAGAATGATTGCACAATTTTTTAACCCAGAAACTATACTTAGAGCCAATGAAAAGAACCTTATAGAAGCAGATTTCTACTTAGAAAAATAGGATTTTTAAAAAAATTCTGAAATGATCATAAGAGTGGGTCACAGGTAGGTAATACGGGGAGTCTTTCTCTCTGTGACACTGGAGCCATTCAGGAATTTGCCACTGACCTGGAATAAGAGGTCATGAAATTCTCACCTCTCTTAAAGATTTAGCTTAGCACATTTAGAGCTATCATCTTCATCTCATTTCTATAATTCTGATCATGGCCAATGTATCATCCATCATCCATGGGAAGACTGCTCCCTAGGTCTAAGACAGTGAGTTTCCCACCATTCTACATGCTGAATTGCCTAAAAATTTTATCTGCTTAATCAGATTAAAGAAGTAAGAATAACTAAAAATTAAGTGCCAAGAGATACACAGATGATATAAGAGTATTTTCGAGAAGATAGGTAAAGTCTTAAATAAACTCAAAATATGTGTAACTTTAAGCAGAGAACATGTGTGTGTGTCTATTCACACACACACATATTTGACATAAAATAGAAGTATTTGGATTATAAAATAGATTTGAAACTTATATAACATATCCATGAAATTACAGAGAAACTCTGAAGAAACAAGAAGAAAAGAGATATATTAGTACAGTAAATTATAATGATATTGATGGTCATTATATAAAAAGAAAAAATTGGAAGTTTGTCACATGAAAGAATGAGACTCAGGGATAGATCTCTGAAGAAGTTGGAGATACTAGAAGGAATTAATACCACAGTCAAATCTTACCCAGCTGTCTTCTAGCTTCCTCAGCTTAACTTCCCTTGGAGTGGCTTCCTTTCTATGTTTCTATCCTGTCTTAAGTACCCTTTCATAAATTAAGGCTTGGCTCCACCACTGCCTACTTGGGAACCTGGAATTCCTTCTATAATCTGAAGTGACCTTGACTCAGTTGTGATTAAGGGTGTAGGTCACCACTCCCAGGATACTCCCTATGCTGGAGAAAATCACCTCTATGATTTTCCTAGACTGACTGTGGTTAGAGCTCTGGGACTTCTGGAGCTTTTACTAACCCCCCACATAGACTGTGGGTAGATTCCCTCTGATATCTCCAAAAATTCTGAAGCTTTATTAAATCCCACAGTAGTCAAACTTAAGTGTTCTAAACTCTTCACAGTTTCAGGAGGGTAACAAGATTAACTTCAAAGTACTAAATATGACTCTTACTTTAGGATTTTCAAGACAAATGGTACTCATCTAGTGAAAGTAGAGACATAAGGTGGAAATAACAGATTTTGACTAACAGTTCCATGAGCATGCATAGCATATGTGAAGGTCACAGATGTGGAGATCAGAGATTATATGAAGGAAGAGAGGGGAACTTATAGAATAATACTTTATTAGGCCCAGGGTGTTATCACTGGAAGCTTCCTGAATAGTTTTACTTAGTAGATTAAAAACAAGTATAACTCATTTCTCTCCTGAATTCAGTCCTGCAGGGAAAACCCCTGCAGGCCAGAACTCCCAGTATCATCCAGTTGACTAGACATCCCTATATACAAATCCCACCCCAACCCCCAACTCACCTTATCATCTGGCAACCTCAGTGGTTTCCTGAGATCCACCTTTGTCAGCACCTATTAGACTTCATCCAGCCGAGCCAGAGACTCAGGCCCTTGGATACAACCCTTAGAACTCCACCCCCACTCATCTCTCCCCTAAACCCAGGCCAGCAGGGAAAACTCTGCAGGCCAGAATCCCCCAGTAAAATCCAGTTCTGCCTCAACTCCCAACCCACCCCATCACCTGGCAATCTCAGTGGCTACCTGAGACCCACAGATTCTCAGCATCTATTGGACCAAGAGGTGAGTGACATTTCACCCAGCCCAGCCAGAAATCTTGGTATCCTTGACCCAGGACATAACCCTGGGAACCCCACTGCCACTCATCTCTCCCCTAAATCCAGACCTTCAAAGAAAACTTCTGCAGGTCAGAACTACTCAGTAAAATTCAGTTTGCTGAACACCTTCATCTACAAATCTTGTCCCAACCTCCAACCCACCCTATCATCAAGTGACCTCAATGCCTACCTGAGACTCATAATTCACCGGCACCCATTGGACCAAGACCTCATAGTAAACTAAGATTGGATTCCTGAGACACAGAATTAGTCAGCTTTATTACACCAAGAATGGCTCACTAACCCCCCACAGTCTATGTGGGGGGTTATTGACACAGAATATGCAACCTCCAAGTGGACCAAGAGCCAAGACTGGACCAAGAGAGGCTTGCTGAGACACAGCCACAGATAGAACAGATGGCACCAAAATCAGCTCTCTGAGATTCAGACACATCCTGCATTGGTCATAGGAAGCAATGGGCAGGTGCCAGTGCAAGAAAACATATAAAAATATAAAGAACAACATGGGACCACCAGAATCTATTGGTTCTACAACAACAAGAACTGATTGTGACAATGTAGAAGTAATAGAAGAAAACAACCTTAAAAATTACTTTGTGAGGATTATAGAAGCCTTAAAAGAGAAAGGAAAAAAAAACTCCCTTAAAAAAAAAGAGGAAAAGAAAAAAAAGGGAAGAGATCAACAAGTTCTTGAAAAAAGACTAAGAAAAAGCAATTAAATGGGTAAAGGAAGCATTTCAAGGTTTAAAAAATTGAAATAGAAGCTATAAAGAAGACACAAACAGAGGAAATGCTGGAAATAGAAAATCTGAAGAAACAAACCAGAACCACAGATGCAAGCATAACCAACAGAATGCAAGAGATGGAAGAGGGAATTTCTGGAATGGAAGAGTCAATAGTGGAAATGGATACATCAGTCAAAGAAAACATTAAAACCACAAAAATCACAACATAAAATATCCAGGAAATTTGGGACACCATGAAAAGACCAAACCTAAGAATAATAGAAATAAAAGAAGGAGAACACCGGCTCAAAGGCACAGAAAATATATTCAACAAAATCATAGAAGAAAACTTTCCCAACCTAAAAAAAAAAAAAAAAATGCCTATAAAGATACAAGAAGCTTACAGAACACCCAATAGACTAGCTACCCCCAAAAAGTCTGCTTTCCACATAATAATCAAGGCACTAAACCTACAGGATAATGAAAGAGTATTAAGAGTTATAAAGAAAAAGGCCAAGTAGCTTATAAAGGCAGACCCATCAGAATAACACAAGACTACTCAATAGAAACAATGAAAGCCAGAAGGTCCTGGTCAGATGTTATATAGACACTAAGAGACCACAGTTGCCAGCCCAGATTTGTGGTGGGATTCAGGTGTCAGCTGATAAGGTCCGAAGATGCTTATCCTAGGCTACTATACCCAGTAGAATTATCTATTACCATAGATGGAGTAAATAAAATATTTCATGACAAAACCATATTTAAACAATATCTATCCACAAATCCAGTCCTATGGAAAACACTAGAGGGAAAACTCCAACCTGAAGAAGCTAGACACACTCATGAAGACACAAACAATAAATAAACCCACAGGGAGAAAAAAACAACAACAAAAAAGGAAACACACACATACACACACAATACTGATTGTTCTGCCTAGAGAATGACCCCCAGAGAGGTCACCAGAATCCAAGGAATCCAAAATGTACACATAAGTTTATTGAGTGCACAACACAAGCCAGGCAGGGAACTTGACCACATATATGGTAAAACGAGGCCAGGAGGAGTTCCTGAGTAGAGAATACATGTATCTTTTATAGACAAAAACTGTGAACTGGAGTATAAATGAGAAAAATGAGGAAAGGAGAGTTGACTTGGTCTCTCCTGAGGGTGGGTCAGGATTGGGTTTCTACTGACTGGCCCCAGGGCAGAATTGGAACATACTGCAGTTGCTTAACTTGGTCAGGGTGTGTCAGGGTGGTCTGGCTTTCTATTGACTGGCCTCAGGGTCAGGAACATTCTGCAGTTAGGCTAAGGCATTGGCCCTGATGTCCTTTTGGATAACATCTTTTGCAAGTTTCTTGGAACTGAAGGGGGATTTAGCCTGAGCTTTCCTTGACCTGTTTGCTAACATGGCTGCTGACTCTAACATGGAGGAACTTTTGGTTCCTCACTAACAGTCACTGTTAAGGGATAATATTAATATCCCTTAATATCATCTCCCTCCTTCTCTTGAACCAGGAGCCAACCATGGGTCCCTGGTTAATAGTTCATAAGAATCATGGGATTCCATCTCAGTGAAGGTGTACCTTGAATTCTCAGTGCCTATTGGTGTGTAACCCCTTTGCACCATCAGCTGGATAGTGCCCATTCATTGCTTCATGAATTGGACTGACCTGTTAAGAATACATGGGCCTAAGGTAAGCAGTAACAAGATAATTAGTGGGCCTATAATTCCAGACATCAGGGTGGTGAACCAGGGGGACCTTGAATACCATGACTCAAACCAGCTCTGGTTGGCTTCTAGCTCTTGCTTCCTCTTTAATAGCCCTTCCTCAACTTTGGCCATGGTCTGTTTGAATACTCCTGCATTATCTACATAAAAGCAACATTCTTCTTCCAAGACAGCACATAGGCCTTTTTGCTGGAGAAAAGAGAGGTCTAACCCTGTCCTGTTTTGCATAACTATTTCTGCCAGAGAGCTGAGGGACTTTTCTAAGTGGGAGATGGAATTTTCTAATTTTTCTATATCTTCATCAATGGAAAATCTTAGGGAAGCATAATGCTGCTGTTGAGTAGTGAGGGAAGCTGCCCCTGTCCCCAGTCCTGCCAGGCTGGCACCCAGAAGAATGTTTAAAGTTAAGGCACAGATTGGTTCTTGTTTTACCTGGCTGTAACTAAAAGATGTAAGTGGTAGCTCTCCCTCAGGGTGGTACAAGAGTCTGGGGACCAGCTGAACCAGAATGCAGAAGCCTTGTGTCTTATTTAGCACCTGCATTGAAATATAAGGGGTCAGACCACTGGAGCAGACCCACCAGGTATCATTATGGGGATCAAATATCCTGTCTCTGAGCAACTAATGTCACAAGCCTCATTTAAAAAGGGTTGATATCTGGGGGGAATTTTTCCTATGCAAATTCCCTGCCCTTCTATTTGTTGTAGAATTATCACAACTTTTGATTGCCATCTACATGCATGGGATTCAGTAGACAAGGAACAGGCTCCTAAGACAGCAATCCCCTCATAGAAGGGAGGTTGGATGTCATAACACAACCAGAAAGATTTGGTATGGTTAGGTTGAGAGCCATTTAGAAGCAGGAATGATTTTTGGACCAAAGAGTAAAAGGGGGCCTCTCCGTGTTCTGTTGGGGCCCACATAAGGGAGACTGAGAAACTCAGTCCAATTGTTGCATTTTTAGAAGTAAGGGGGGTAGGAAGCATGGGGTTAGGTGCAGGGTTAAGGATGTTATTGGGCCCCACGGGGTAGTTCTAAGAGGAGAGGCTATAGTCCTTAGAGAAAGCATTATTCCGTTATTCCATTATTGCTGGGACATAGAGTCTCAGTCCCCAGGATTTTCCCTTCATCCAAAATGAGTTTTTCCTTCATTAGTGAAAATAATGGTAATATTTGCTGTCCATCTGAGCCAGATCAGGTCAGAGCAGGTTGTAGACCATCCAGAAGCACTAGACTCACATCCCCATGCAGCACAATAGAAATGGTTCGAGCTTCCACACTTGGAGGTTCTCCTCCCCCCAGGACATGCATACCAGTTTCTATAGTGGCAGGTTGGGTAGGAACCACCTTGAGTTTTTTCTGTGTCTTTGGTGTCCCAAGAATCTTTAGCAAAGTAACAAAGGACAAAGGTTAGGTCTGGAAACCAGGTGTTCAAGGATGCATGCCAGAGGAAAGGTTAAAAAGGGTACCAGTTTTCGAGATACTTATGGTCCAAATCAACCTCCATGGTTAATGTGGGTTGCTTTCAGTGAGAGTGGAGGTCATCTGTAGTATCAACATCAGCATCCATGGCAAATGGGGTGAGGAGGGGTAGCCCATTCTTCTGGTGGGCAGTCAGTCTCAGGGTCTTTTGGGGGGGTCTTGTCTGGCTTCCCACCTTTCAGGTAGGTTGAACAGGGTGGTGCCTTGGATGTGAGAATGATGTACCCAGGCAGCAGTCTCGTCCATCTAAAAGAGCAGTTGGAGTGGTGAGGATCACTTGGAAGGGCCCTTTCCACCAGGGTTCCAGGTTTGGCACTGGTGTCTACTGACTAATACCCAGTCCCTGGGGCAGAACTGTGAGGTATGGGGGAGGGAAGAAGTGTAAATAGCCTGTAGCTGAGGCCAGAGCTGTTCATGAGCCTTCACCAAGCCTTGGAGGGCCTGTAAGAGATCCTGGTCATCAAGGTGGGCCACTAACTCTATGAAGGCTAGGGAGAAGAGGAGGAGGGTGTTCACACATGATCTCAAAGGGGGTAAATCACAACTGGTAGAGTGAGTTCTGGACTCGGAACAAGGCAAAGGGGAGGAGTGTCACCCAGTCCCCACCAGTCTCAAAGGCTAATTTGGTGAGGGTCTGTTTTAGGGTCTGATTCATCCTTCCTACCTGTCCTGAACTCTGGGGGTGGTATGCACAATGTAATTTTTTTTGGCCTCCAGTGCTGTAGTATGAGGTTTCTGTCCCAGAATTTCCAGCCTAACCTCAAGGTTTAGACCCACAGACCCACAGACTCGCAGAGACACAGAGATGCTTACAATAGTTTTAGGCTGATCGGCCTAAGGTCCAGGCATATGACTTGCTAACTCTTTACCTTTAATCTAACCCTTATCCTATTCAGCCATGTGGCTTGGTAGCTTTTCTCAGAGCAGAATAGTTGTCCTCTGCATCTTCTGGCTTCTCTCTTGCATTCTGCTCTGTTCTGCCTATTCCTAGAATCTTCTTACTCTGGTAGCCCTGCCCACACTTCCTGTCTACCCTTCACCAATCAGTGCTTCTTATTAAACTCATAGGCGGGGACAATTATTTACAACGGAACAAGATAATCCCCCTACACAGTGCAGTGGCTTTTCCCTGGCTTACCTGAGAGATGAAAGCTGGCCTATTGTCAGACCCAATCATAACTGGAAATCCAAACTGGGTTCCTCCAGAATCTTCTTGGCCACTACATAGGCTGTCTCATGCTTTCTCGGGTAAGCTTCAGTCCATCCAGAAAAGGTATCTATAAACACCAACAAGTACTTATATCCAAATTTCCCTGGCTTAATCTCAGTGAAATAAACCTCCCAGTACGTACCAGGTCAGGTTCCTCAAAGACAGTTTCCTTTTTCATGGGTAGAGTGACTGTCATTAGTGACCCTGTAAGCTTGACAGTTCTTGGTCGCCTTTTTGATGAGTCTGGTGGCTTGCCTGAATCTTAAGGGGAACTCTGGAGCAGTTCCCCCATCCTTTGGGTTCCCATGTGGGATGCTTGATGTATGCATTTGAGCATCCTTTTACCAAAGAGTTGTGGCATGAAGATCTTTCCATTGGGCAGGTGCCACCAATCTTCTTATTTGTAAGTTTCCACCTGTTGATCCACCCATGTTTCTTCTTCTTTGTTATAATCCGGTTGAGGGGGCAATTCCCTCAGACAGGGGTCAACTAGGATGGGCAACATTTGTAGTAGTGGGGTTTCTGGGTCTCGGACAGCCAGAGGTCTGAGACCCACAGACCTGTCACCCAAAACCGCTTAGCTGCCTAGCTGCTGCCGCTCTGCTCAGGCCCCTAGAAATGACTCAGACACTTATATTAACTTTATGCTATTTGGCCTATGGCTCAGGCACACTGCTAGCTAGCTCGTACATCTTAACTGAACCCATTTCTATTAATCTGTCTGCCACATGGCCCGTAGCTCCCTGTGCTCCTTACATGTTGCTCCTTTGGCGGCTTGCTCGATCTGCCTCTGATTCCGCCCTTCCTTCCCTACCTATTCTGATTCCTCCTCCTACTTCTTCTATGGTGCCTGTCATGGCCCCAAACAGCTCCTTTATTTAAAGATTGAGATTCACAGCATACAGAAAGGCATTCCCACATCAAACATTGGTGTTGTTATGGTGGCCTCCTTTGCAGTCTGCCAGATTACTTCCCCAGGAGATGAAGTCTTTCTGTCTTTGGTGTCCAGGACAGTGTATGACAGCTAGCTTCTTGTGAAGCCAGATGTCTTCCAGTAAGCCCAATATTTCTGACTTATTTTTTAAGATCTTTCTTTCTGCCATCAACAGCTCCCTTTCCAGGTAAACTGCCCCATGAATGTGCAAGGTGGAAAAGCATACCTGCTATCAGCATAGATGCTAGCCTTCTTTTCTTTATTCATTTCTAGGGCCTTGGCTAGAGCAATCAGTTCTGCAGTTTGTGCCAAGGTGCTGGAGGGTAAGGCTGTGGCCCAGGCAATAGCATCAATAGTAGTCACCGCAGCCTCTGCATACCTGTGTCCATCTCTGATGAAGATACTCCTGTCTGTGAACAAGATGACCTCATCTCAAATATCTTACAAGTCTGGCCTTATGCAGTAGACCTGGGCCAGTATCTCAGAGCAGCAGGGGGGCTTCCAGATATGGATCTAGAAGCAGTGTAGTCAGATTGAGTGTCACGGGTGCCTGAAAAGTTATTCTGGTGGTAATTGTGTGTGGGGGGGTGGTAATTGTAGGACTCTGTCTCAAAGTCAGTTTATCTGTGTCTTTGACCAGCAGTGCCACTGCTGCAATAATATGCAAGCAGGGTGGCCATCCAGCTGCCACTGGATCCAATTTCTTTGATAAGAAGGAGACAGTTCTTTTCCAGGACCCAATGGTTTGGGCTAGAACTCCTTTTGCTATCACCTGGTGCTCATCAACATACAAATAGAAGGGTTTGTGGGTGTCTGGCAATCCTAAGGCAGGGGCCTCTAATAATTTCCACTTGAGGGTATCAAATGTAGCCTGTCTTTCTTTGCCCCAGGTCATGTGGGAGCCTTCTTTTATGGCCTCATATAGAGGCTTCACCAGTTCAGTAAACCCTGGTATCCACAGTATACACCAACTGTTGGGTCCAGGAAGTATTGAACTTGTTTCACTTTCCTGGGGGCTGGTATTTTGAGCACCGTCTCTTTGCATGCTTCTGAGAGCCACCTCTGCCCCCTTCTAGTATGTACCCTATATACATGATCCAGGACTTGCACAATTGAGCCTTCTTCGCAGATGCTCAGTACCCCAAATCTCCCAGTACCTTCAAGAGATCCTCCGTTCCCAGGAGACAACCATCATAGGTTTCAGCTGCCACCAACAGGTCATCCACATACTGCAAGAGGATGATCTGGGAGTGCTTTGTACAGTACTCACCCAGGTCCTCATGCAATGCTTCGTCAAAGATGGTGGGGAGTTCTTGAATCCTTGTGGCAGTTGGGTCCAGGTGAGTTGCCCACTGATTCTGACTTTGGGATCATGCCACTGAAAGAAAAGTATGCTTGGCTGCTTGGGAGGCTAAAGAAGGCATCTTTCAGATCTAAGACTGTTCTTTGTAGGGGGCAGTATACTGAGAAAGGTGTAGGGGTTTGGCACAGTGGGGTGAATGTCAACCACTCATTTGTTTACTTCTCTTAAGTCCTGAACTGGCCAATAATCATTGGAGTGGAGTTTCTTTACAAGGAGTAAGGGAGTATTCCAGGCCAATTGTATGGAACACAGAACCCCTTGTTTCAGTAACCACTGGATGTGAAGTATGATTCCTCCTCTGGCCTCCAGTGTTATGGGGTACTGACAGACCTTAACGGGGTCAGCATTTGCTTTTAATTCTACAAATATTGGAGGGTGGTGTCTTGCCAGTCCCATACCCCAGTCTCAGCCCAGGCAAAGGGAAACTTTTGGAGCCAGGCCTGGATCTGGAGTTTGCGTTCTGGTGCACTCTGGTGGAGTCTATGTTCCTCATCCAGGGGGATAGTTAGCATGACATGAGCTGGCTCTCTGGTTCGGGTGGTTCACTCGGACTCCTTCAGCTGAGAACAAATTTGAGCCTTCATTTTTGCAAGCAGGTCCCATCCCAATAGCGGGTATGGGCACTCAGGAATGACTGAAAACGAGAGGTTTGCCTGTCCCATGCCTAAGTCGACTGTCCTTTGGTGCCTGTAGCCTCTTGTACCCAGGTCTGTCTCTTTCTGTGAGTGCACCATTCGGGGCAAGGAGCACAGAAGTCTCTGCTCCAGTGTCTACTATGAACTGGACTGCCCCCCCCCACACACACCTTAAGGGTTACCCTGGGCTCGGGGAGGGGGACTGAGCCCCATCCCCCCTAGTTACTATCATCTTCTTTTAAGGCCACCAAGATGGTGGATGTGTGCCTATTTGGCTCCTTTGGCTTGCCTAGGTTTTTAATCTTGGGGCATTCCCTCGCCCAGTGTTCTTCTTCCTTACAATGGGCACATTGGTTTTTAACCAGCCTTGACCTGGGGCGTCTGTTGCGATTTCAGTCTCCAACCTCCACTGCCAACAGTACTCTTTCCAACTGGGCTTATTGTTGCTCCAGTATCCTGGAAAGGGGCCTTTCTTGTCTCCTCTCTTTTATCCTCTCTATCCTGTCTCTCTCTCTCTCCTTTCTGTCCGCTTTATGTTCCTCTATCTTTCTTTTATTTTATACCTTTTCCACCACTGCCACTAACTTCTGGATGATCTTCTCTCCTAGTCTTTCTAGAGATTGCAATTTCTTATGAATGTCTGGGGTGGCCTGGTTAATGTAGGCTAAAATAACTGCCTGTTTTGCTTCCTCTGACTCTGGGTCATAGGGAGAGCATTGCTTAAAAGCTGCCTTTAGTCTTTCTACATTGGCAGCTGGGCTTTCATCTGCAACCTGGCTAACATCATTGGTGGGCTTGCATGCCACCACTTTCAGACCTGCCAAAAGAGCCTGGCGGTAGACCTGGAGACACTCCCTACCTTCTGCCATATTGTAGTCCTAGGTGAGGTGAGTGGAGGGAAAGGTTGTGGTGATCAGGACTGGGTCTGTCAATGGGGCACCTGTGGGAACTGGCTCCAATCTTCCAGCATTCTCCAAGATCCAGCTCTGTTCCTCCGTCATGAACAGGACCCCTAACAATTTTTGGCAGTTGTCCCAGGTGGACTGGTGGGTGGCAAGGACAGTTTCTAACAAGTTAATTAAATCCTGGGAGTCCTTAGAAAAGGAGTCATTTTGGGCCTTCCAATTATATAAATCACTGGTGGCAAAAGGCCAATAATGAAAGGGTTGGTTCTCATTGTCATCAGGGGACCTGCTGGTCTGAGAGGTAGGGCCACCATGGTATCAGATTGTGGGGTCTCTTCCCTCCCCCATCAGGTCCTGGTGGCCTGTGCTGGCTGCCATTCCCTCTGATTCCCTGTGGGAGGTGTACTGGCACTGGAGCAGGTCCCAGCTGTGGAGCAGTGGGTAGCTCTCTGGGGAAGTAGGGAGGGGGAAAGATTTCAGTTTCAGTCTCTGCAGTGTCTCTCCCTGCAAGACCAGTGACAACTCCTGTTTGGGCTCACCTATATCCTTGGGCCTGGTCCTGAATTTGGCAACCAAAGTTGCAGGCATCTGGGGGGGGGGGGCAAAAAATGTTTAAGCCATGGGAGGGGGCCCCCCCAGTCTATCTATTAGCCCCTTCCAAGTAACTATGTAGAACTTGGTCTGGGTGGCCAGACCAGGGCTGGAAGACAATCTCTTCAACTCAATGTATTGTTTCAGAGTCGAACATGCCCCTAGCTGGCCAGTCAACGAAGGTTGGCCATTCTGCAGAACGAAAGGTGATCCAGTTTCCTTTCTTGACAGTCACACTATTGTTACTGACAGTATCCTGGACATCCTGCCAATGAGCAAGAGTTAAGTCTAGGGGTGAGGATGGGATATTCCCCATGGTGAGAGATGAGAGACCTAAATGAAAATGGATGCCAAGAAGTTGCAAAAGGAAACCGGTTAGAACCCAAACAAAATACACGAAATTCACAAAGACAAAAATACACAAAGACTACCAACAATTTTTCCCATGACAAGGTACAAATTACTCTTTTGGTCCTCACAAATTTCACAAATACAAATGCCTCCTGGTGGGGGCGAATCAAATGGTCACCTCAGGGGTGGCCTCAAATGGCTCAGGGTCCATTGGCCCCTTGCCCAAAGTAGGGTTTAAGGCATTCTCTCCCCCTCCAGGATCACTGTACAGGTGCCACAGTGAGAGCCTGCAAAATACAAATGCAGTCGACTGATTCAAACCACACAACGAACGAACGAACGAACGAACGAACGAAAGAACGAACGAACGGACAGAGAAAAAACTGAGCGCTCTTACCGGTTAAGACAGCCAAAGGATCTTCGAAACCCTGGGGTCCCGGTAGGGTCTCTGGAGGTCCCCGGGTGAGCCCCCAAATGTTCTGCCCAGAGAACAACTCCCAGAGAGATGCTGAAGTCTGAGGAATCTGAAATGCAAACGCAAGGTTTATTGAGTGCACAACACAAGCCAGGCAGGGAACTTGTTTACTCACTCTGGGAAACGAGGCCAGGAGGAGTTCCCGAGTTGGGAATTCATGTATCTTTTACAGGCAAAAACCGTGAACTGGAGTAAAAATGAGAAAAATGAGGAAACAAGAGTTGACTTGGCCTCTGTCCAGGTGGGTCAGGATTGGGTTTCTACTGACTGGCCCCAGGGCAGGGCTGAAACATTCTTCAGTTGCTTAACTTGATCAGGGTGTGTCAGGGTGGTCTGGCTTCCTATGACTGCTCCCAGGTTTGGAACATTCTGCAGTTAGTCTAAGGCCTTGGCCAGGATGTCCTTTTGGATAACATCTTTTTGCAAGTTTCTTGGAACTGAAGGGGGATTTAGCCTGAGATTTCCTTTACCTGTTTGTTAACATGGCTGCTGACTCTAACATGGAGGAACTTTTGGTTCCTCACTAACAGTCACTGTTAAGGGATAATATTAATATCCCTTAAGATCAATGGACTCAATTCACCTATAAAAACTATTAACTCAACTATGTTAATAGCAGCATTATTCATAATAACTAGAACCTGGAAACAACCTAGATGCACCTCGACTGAAGGATTGAAAAATTGTGATATATTTCCACAATGGTATACTACACAGTAGTTTAAAAAAAATGGCATTCTGAAATTTCTAGGCAAATGGATTTTTAGATGTATTGCTAAGGATAATCAGACTACAATTCAACCCTTCCCAGCAGTTAGGTAAATAGAGAAAATCTCCTGAGAAAATGTCAATCTTAGTGGGGAGGGGGGAATAAGAAGTGAGAAGAGAGCATGAGAATGGGATGACAGAGCTGGGCCTTGGGGAGGAGGAGCAGCAGAGGGGGAGAGCAAAGAAGTGGATATCCTGATGGATTAGAGAGAAACTTGATACTAGGGAACACCCAAGAACCCACAGGATGAGCCCATCTAGGACTCCAAACAATAGTGGAGAGGGAGCCTAAACTGGCCTTTCCATATTATCATGTGAATGGCTACCCTAATTGCCATTATTAAATCTTTATCCAGCAGCTGATGGAGGCAGATGCCGAGATCTCTAAGTAAACACCAGGCTGAGCTGCTGGTTCAGCTGAAGAGAGGGAGGAGAGATTTCATGAGCAAGAGGACCAAGACCACCATGGAAACAGCAGTCCTCTCAAGTAATAGCTGCTGAACCTTCATGGAAAGAATCTGGACCCTCTGAATGTAGATGACAGTTGAAAGACATGGGCAGTTCATGGAGCCTCTTGCAATCGGACCAGAGTCTATCCCGGACCTATCAACTGGCTCCTCGAATCCCATAGCTAGCAGGAAATCACTTTTCTCAGCCTTGATACTTGGGGGAGGGACTTGTCCTACCTCAACTGGACATGCCAGACAAAATTGACTCACTTTGGAACTCCTCGCCTTCTCTGAGGAGTAAAAAGCAGTATGGGGGGGGGGGGGAGAGACTGGGAGAAGGGGCAGGAAAGAAAGAAGTGGCTGTTATGGAAAAAAATTAAATAAAAAGAAGAAATGGCTAAACAATTTCCAAGTGTGACTGAAACCATAAGTTCAGAGACCTATGCAGTTTAATAGACCTCACCAGGGAAAGGGGAAAAGGAAGTAGGTAAAGTGTTGTGGAATATTAGTTTAAGATGTGCTATATTTATGCTGTGGAATATTTGTTTAATGGTGCAAAGACTGTTGCATTCTTTTACCTTGTGTTTGTTTAATTATGTAAAGCTGTGTTATGTTGCCTGTCTAAAACACCTGATTGGTCTAATAAACAGCTGAACAGCCAATAGATGGGCAGGAGAGGGATAGGAAGGGCTGGCAGGCAGAGAGAAGTAGGAGGAGAAATCTAGGCTTGAGGAGAGTGTAGAGGAAGAGCCAGAAGAGGAAAAGAAGATGCTGAGGGCCAGACACCCAGACACCCAGCCAGCCATGGAGTAAGAAAGAAAGAGCTATAGAATAAAGGTAAAAAGCCCAGAGGCGAAAACATAGTTAAAGAGAAACAAGATAATTTAAGATTGAAAAGCTGACTAGAAACAAGCCAAGCCAAGGTCAAGCATTCATAAGTAAGAATAAGTCTCTGAGTCCTGGAACTTGGTAGTGGGCCTCTTAGAATAAAAAGAAAAAAAATCAACCACAGCAATGTCAGCAATAAACCTTCAGAAAGAGGTAATCATAGAAATAAAGAAGGAAGTCAGAGAAGGTGATATAGAAAAAGAACAAATGAAAGAATGCATCTGGCTAGAAACTATGCAAACCAGCAGTATAGTGGCCAGCAGGAAGTTAATGGCAGCATCTTTCTTCCCTGTGAGGAAATGTTTGGGTTGGAAGAGCTGGCAGTGGGTAACAGTGAAACTTCATCAGTGACTGTGGGTTTCATATCTGTGAGCACTGCCCTGGGTACATGTAGCCAGTGTCTATCTCACTGAAAAAGATGTTGAAGGAGTCATCTTTTCCACCAGTAGTCTTGGCATCTGGTATGGTGCCACCAGGCTAGATGCCATGTTCCAGGTAGTAAGCTCTGGGATGCACTCACACAAGGTTGCTGCTTTGTGGCTGTAGAACAGATGGCCAAGAGAGAAGAGAAGATGCTTCTCTTAAAGCACAGCTCTTAGGCAGTTAGTGTCAGGGACCAGTTGCATTTGCTACATTGAACATCACACTGGAGGCCTATCCAGTGTATATGTTCAAGAAAAGTAAATTGAACCTATAGGGACTTAAAAGGTAAAATAAAGTTGTCACATTTTGTAGATTGTTCTCAACTTTCTTAATGCTGTAACCGTTAATAAAGTTCCTCATGTTGTGGTGGTCTCCAAGCACAAAATTATTTTCATGGCCACTTCATAACTGTAATTTTGATACTGTTATTAATTGTAATGTAAATATCTGTGTTTTCTGATGGTCTTAGGCAACCCCTGTGGAAAGGTCACTTGACCCTTTCCAGGGGAGTCATGGTCTTTAAAGCTTTTTGCCAGAAACTCTAATACTGTTATTATGTGTACCGTTTAGTAAAAGCAACAAAGTATTGCAATGAAAGACTAGCTAAACCAAGAAAGAAACACATCATAATCATACACTGGTGATTAATTATTAAGATTTGAATTCTTCCCAGATGGATCTCTAGGGGTCAGCACGATGATTCAGTTGGTAACAATACACCATGAATGCTAAACCTGTAGGCCTAAGTTCAATCCCCAGGATCCACATGTTAGAAGGAGAGAACTGATAAGTTGTCCTCTGACTTCTACTGGATACCATTCATCCACCACACACCCCCACACATTAAATAAATAAGTGTATAAATAACCAAAGAAAGAAATAAATAAAAAGTTACACATGGTTTCAGAAGTTCACAAAGAGGCAGTCAATATAACATTGCTGCATAGTCCACACAAAGTCTGGGTATCAGTGGACCACTCAGGTAGACTGTGTCCAGCTATAGAAAGCAGTTACATAAAGAAGCTACCCAGAGGACATGTCAAATATAATGGGAAATTGTGCAAGAGTGTGTTGAAGCTCTGTCTCTAGCACGAGAGAGTCCAACTTAAATTCAAAGTATATACAGAGATATATTAAACTATAAGAATTCATAAAATTATGAAAGTTAAAATTCAAGAGGCAATTCTTAATTTAAAAAAATAACCTCCAAACTCAAAGAATAGTATGATAGGGAAAAAAATTCCTCAATCATATTTAAAACCTGAGTTCTATACTCTTATATAATAGACAACTCCTTCCTACTAAAACCTGTTTTTTCTTCTTATCCTCACATTCAGTTTAAAACCACTCTTCATACATGATATACTCCCACGGGAAAATAACCAACCTGTACTCTAATTTTTTTTTATAGTTTGATAAAGTAATAGATCTGATGTCCATGTACAAAGCAACAGTTCAATAACAACATCAAAATTCATGTTCCTATTTTTCTGTCTGGCCAAAGTAGTAGTTTGCTTTGTTGTCTAATAGAATGAAAGATTAGTTTGTCCTAGTTAGCTATAATTGTCAACTCTACACAGTCTGGAGTCATCTGAAAAGAAAAACTCTGTCAGAGAATTGTCTAGATCAGATTGGTGTGTAGGTTTGTTTGGGGGTGCATTGTCTTTATTATTAATTGACTCAGAAAGGCCAAGCTCAGCCCTGGGCAGCACCTACAGGTTATGTGACATAAAGAGACTAGCAATAACTACTCTAGAAAGACCCACCTCCAGAAACCTACTTCCTCCAACTAGGCTCCGACACCTACTTTTCACCACCTCCCAACAGATTTAACACAGTTCTAACCCACCAAGGGATTTATCCATTCATTATGTCACATCTCCTATGATATAATAAACTCAGAAAGTACCCATGCACATCCATAGAACTGTGTTCTGCCCATTCCAGACTTCTCAAGCCACTGAGTTGAGTTGACAACTGAAATTAACTGTGACACTTCTTTAATACGTAATAGGTTATGTTTTCAAAGGAAGTCAGTGGATATTTGCAAGAGAGTGATGGTTATTTCATTTGAGACCACCTATCAGAATCTTGTTAACAAACAGTTTTATTTTCTATTTCTTAAGAAAAAATAAAAAAGAAGATAAGAACATTGTATCCCTACTGATACAGCAAGGAATAGGCTGAGGGAATAAGTTAGATATGTCTCGTGGTAATGCCCTTTGGAAATATTTCTTAGTGACATGGTCAAATTCAGGATGGAGCCTACACTAGCCAAGAGTTTTTCCAAAAGTGACCTTTCACTGTATTCTCATCAGACATCCAAGACCAAAAAAAACAACAAATAAAACAAAACAAAACAAAAAAAACCCAGAAAAATATTTTATTTTCCAAATGTGTCCTACAGCATTTCCAAAGACTAATGACAAGAAAGAAAAAAATCTCCAATTTCACAAAGCCAACCTGAATATTTTTGTTGTTGTTGTTTAAAGAACCTCCAGGTAAAAACCCTTATCTGGCTATGGCCCTACACTGGTGTCAATGAATGCTTCCAATGTCTAGGATATTGCATGACAATAAGATTTGGACTAAATAGGGGAAAATAAAATTGCTTCTAAAAGATTAATGTCAGAAGTGTATTAGGAGTCTTAAGATGACAGATCTGACCTAAAATATGTATGGTTCCTTAACCTCCTTCATTTGATCCACATTACATTTAACCTACATTCAAGAATTTTTTGAGATTACCATGTACATCTAACTGAGCATCTTGGTGAAGATTTCCCAGAGATGACTAGTTATTGTTCTTGTCATCTTTTTCTGTAGCCTAGCCATTTCTTTGCCCATATGACAAGGTGAACCATTCTGACCAACCAGCATTTTGGGGCTATAAGTCACAAGTAGAGAAACTAAGATTTGGTCCCTGGTTTCCTAAGCCAACCTCAGTCATCTTCTATGTAACAATACATGCTAACGGGTAGTCTTATTTGCACCTTCTTGTAACAAGAGTATCGTGGTATAATTTTGGAGACACAACTTTCTACTTAGTTACATAGAAAATGAGAAAAGCTATTTTTTAATTGCTTTAACAAATGTCCATTAAGAGACTACTGATAAAAGGGAAAATTTATTTAGATTCATGGTTTGAGAGTGTACAGTTCATCATAACAAGCACAACATGATGACATACAGAAGAAACACATGGCTGAGACTCCTCACTCCCTCCCATCTACAAATAAGGAAGGAGAGAGAAGACAGAGAGCAGAAACAAGATATAAAACACAAGGTCTAACCCTTGTTACCCACTTCCTCTGTAGACGTTCTGATCTCCTAAAGATTCCACAATCTCTCAAAACAGCACCACTATATGGACACAATTTTTCAAACACATGAAGTTTGTGAAGGGTGTTTTTCATAAAATCTCCTCTTGGTCCCCAGAGGCCATCTCAAAATGCAAACTGTATTCAAGATGGCTTCAAAATTCCACAAAGTGTAGAATGAGGTTTCTAGCCTTTCTGGCTAGAGGTCTAGAGGGTTGGACCTTTTTTAGCCTTAAGTAATCACACAAAGGCTTATATTAATTTTATATTGTTTGAATTATGGCTTAGACATATTGTTATCTAGTTCTTGCATCTTAATTTAACTTAATTTTGTTAATCTGTCTTGTCATGTGGCTCATGGCTTTTTTGTGTTATTTTTAGATGTTGATTTTTTGGGGTAGCTGGATGGTGTCTCTTTTGACTCTGCCCTCCTTCTCCTAACTATGCATTGATTTCCCACCTACTTCTAAGATGCCTGTTATAGGCCACGACAGTTTTTTTTAATTATCTAGTGACATTTACAGCATATAGAAAGACATCCCATATAAACAAAGCTTTGCAGTGCCAACATTATTCAAAAGTCCAGAGTCTTTTCCACACATCAAGGTAATCTCTTAACTATGATTTTCTATAAAATAGAAAACTAAGTTTCATCCTTATAGTATACAGTGATGCAAAGTAAGTGTTATCATTCCCAAAAGGAGGAATAGGGGGACAACATGAGAGATCGACCAATGCAAGACCAAATTCAACACAGTAAATACCATGCATCTGTTTTGTGTGATGGCATCATCTAGACTCCAAAAGGCTTGGGGAGCTTGGTTTTTTTACATAGGCAATCCCTTTATTGAGACAGTTCGTATGGCCTCAGCAGATGTCTCACATGTATGTCGTCTACAGTATCCCGAGGTTTTCACTGTAGCTGAGGTTTTAGCTGTACAGATTCACACATAGCCCAATCAGGAGATCCATGCAAGTAATATCCCCTGCTACATGGTGTTTGACCACCAGTGGCTTTCTGGAATCTTTGTGGAAGCCTTTATAATTTCCTTATTCTCACATCTGTACACTTGCAAAACTAACACCACGTGCACAATGCCAAGTTCAGTCATATCCTAAGATATAGTTGACCCCCTTGGACACAGCTTGTATACTTTATGGTGAATTTTGGGGCTGATTCTAAAGCATGTTTTGCTAGGTGACTCTGATCAAGCAAGTTGCCCTCAACACTCTTTTGGTCTCTTTTGAAATAGAAGTTTGAAAATGAGTTTCAGTTTTTGCACCATAGTGCTTTAACAGGTAGAAATAACATGAAAAAGCTCTATTCTAGTTCTCAAATTCCTAATTATGCTCTAAAGCTCATAAGCCCAGTAGCTACTATCCACACTCTTCACCTTCTAACCTTCAGAACTCACATTCAAATGGCCAGCTTAGCTCTTCTTATAACACTGTTGAGTTCTTTAGCTCTATTTCTAATTCTTCTATATTCTTCACACACACTACTTCTAGAGGCCAAAGGACTACATGCTCAGATTTTGCACAGCAAAATTCCTACTTCCAATAGAACAGTTTTGCATTAGCTATTTGTTTGTCTTTATGAGATTGGCTAAATTTGATTAAGAGGATTATTTCCTATTGCATCTGTTTTCCTGGATACAACATAGTTTTGTTCTTTTAAAGATAAGACTGAAAAGTGATGTAAGTATATATGTCACAAAAGTAGAACAGAAACTGTCTGGAACAAAGGTAAATGTTAAGGAGAGGGGCATAAAAGACTTTGCATAGGACATAGAAAGGAAGATGCTCAATGTATAATACACTGTTGTATGGAAAACACAACAATTAATAATAATAATAACAATTTGTAAAGAACTGTTGCTAGTATAAATGAAAATTTGAAGCTTTATTTAATATTATTTAAACTCACATTTAATACTTGGAGTATATAATGACTAATGTTATATTGTACTGTACAGCTTTACAGTTTCCAGAACTTAATCTTTTACGTTCTTGCTCATACTCCAAAGCTGGTATTTTTTTCACCCACACACCTTCCCCTCCCTCCAGCTCTTTCCATGTAGATTTTATTTATCTCTCCTTGTTTCAGTCATTTCAAATAACCACAAAGGAAAGCCTTGGATCTGAATTGAATAGCAGTCTCTTCCTTTCAACTGCATTCCTCTCTCTTTAATCAGCTTCTGCTTCTGCACACAGTAATTTTGGAGACTTCAGCTCCGAACAGAAATGTCTTACAAGTATATGGAAGAGTACACTGAAAGAGAAAAACAAATTTCTTCTGACAGGTAAATATTAGGAGAAAATTAGAAATGTTAGATGTTCTTATAAATTAAAATTAACTTATTTGCAAAATAAAATTCAACAAAACATTATTAAATATATTATTAAATGAATCAGTGTTACTGGAGTCATTGCAAAGCAATAAGCTAAAAGAAAGTGGAAGGAAAACCAGACCTAGGTCACCCAACAGGCAAGTAGCCACTATAGTCAGTGGTAAAGGGGGATCCTGAATCTATGGGCTGACAGAACTACAATGGGGCTATCAGAACTACAGAGAAAGCCAGTGAGAGTCAATAATGTGTAGGACTCACTTATGGCTGTGATCAGTTTCTTCTACTATGGTGCAGTCTTTTTGATGTTGATGGTCGCATTCCTGCTCTACATGGACAAAGCATTCAAGTCTTGCATGCCTACTCTGTGCTAAGTGAGCATGATACAGGTACACTTCCATAAGTGGTGTTCATTATCAGCTGGTGGTGGCAGTTTCATCTACAGAAATCCCTTACACAGCAGTGAAGATGCCACCCATCATTTGTCACCTTTTACAGGGCAAGGAAGCAAATGAGATGTGCCCATGATTAAAAAATTATACCCTAAGAAAAGTAACTTAAAGGGAAAGAATTAATTTTGTCTCACAGTTTAAAAGTACAGTCCTTCATGAAGAGAAAGTCACAGCACAAGAAGCCCGAGGCACCTGGTTTCACTACATCTGCAGTCAGGAAGCAGAAAGTGATGAATGCCCATTGCTCAGAGTTATGTCCTTTTTATTCACTTTGGGAACCAGCCTATGAGATGGTGCTGTGCACCTTAGAACAGGTCTTCCAACTTCAGATATTTACCTTATTATTCATAACAGTAGCAAAACTATTACAGTTATGAAGTAGCAATAAAACAGTTTTATGGTTGGAGTCACCACAACATGAGGAACTGTATTAAAGGTCATAGCACAAGGAAGGCTGAGAACCACCTTCTCTAGATTCTCCACTCTGTCCTGGGCTCACATGAATCTCTTTAGTTTTATTCTATTTGGAGGAGAAACGAAATGTAAAGACAAAGACATCACATTTCAGTAAATTCTAGGGATGAAATAAAAAATAAGAGAGCAGCTGAAAGATGAAGCCAACAGAGAGCCTAAGATTACAAAGAAAGTGATACGGATGGCACTTATGTCTGCACCCAGCTTTCAAAAAGCATGGTCAGGATGTCAGCCAAGAGAAGCAGGCTTTCCTTCCCACACTCTTGACAGGGCAAAATGCAGATGCTGGGCACTCCAAATGGAGGAATTGAGTGAGCAGCCACCAACATGCATCTAGCCTGGGTTATGCATGCCCACTTACATTTGTCACACACAGATGCTCTGGCTGTCGCCCTGCTGGGACTTTTTATTATTTTTGTGTTTCTAGGAAGTAACACTCCTGTCAAATGTTGATGGGGTGTCAGGTCAGATAACTCCCAATGTCATCTGAAGAGACAAGTGCTGATGGAAGGTGCCACTTCTTTGGTTCAGATGTGCATGCCCATCACTGACAATTAATGCCACTCAGCTGGCCCTGACTGGCTCCTGAGTCAGGCTTGTATAGACTCAGCAGGAAGAAAGGAAGCAGTTTCACTAGCTTTAAAGGCCACAGGTCTCCATATTATGATCAGGATTATAGCCAAGTAGATAGAGACACCAGAAGAGAATATATAATTCTGCAGTGGTCCAGGCACAGTGTGGGGTAGCTCATATGCTTTATCTCATTTATGGTGTTTTCCAAGAGCAACAGGGGTTATATAAACCCAAGTATTAATTCTGAATCTGACTATTTACACATAGACCAATATACATTAACTTTTTTACATATAAAACTGAGGTGGAAGTTGTTATTTTGCAGGTATGAGTAGGGTCAAGTAAAATCATTTTACCATTCATTCACCCAACAAGTGTTTGTGATAACATTGGAAACATATATAACCCCCTATTTTAAAAAAAAAATAAAGAACATATTGTGGGGATTCAATCAAAGCTTCAGAAGTTTTGGAGATATCAGAGGGAATCTACCCACAGTCTATGTGGGAGGTTAATAAAACCTCCAGAAGTTTCAGAGCTCTACCCACAGTCAGTCTAGGAGAATCAGAGAGTGGTGATTCAAACCTTTAATCCCAGCACAGGGAGTATCCTGGGAGTGGCGACCTATGCCCTTAATCCCAACTGAGTCAAGGTCACTTTAGATTATACACAGAATTCCAGGCTCCCAAGCAGGCAGTGGTGGGGCCATATCTTAATTTACCAAAAGGGTATTTAAGACAGGATAGAAACACAGAAAGGGAAGCCAGCCAAGGGAAGCGAGGCTGAGGAAGCCAGAAGACAGCTGGGTAAGCTCTGACTGTGGTGTTTATTCCCTCTAGTATCTCTGACTTCTTCAGAGATCTATCCCCTAGTCTCATTTATTCGTGTGACATCACATACTTTTAAAGGGGCACAGGATATTCATTGCCATTCCAAAAGAGAGGAAAGAGAGCATTGTTAGGATATACTGGACTAAACCAAGACTGAAAACCAGGTGGACAAATTCCAAACTCTGAATCTAGATGCCTGGAGTCAAAATGCTCTTCAACTCTTTTCAGCTTTGTTGACTCCAAGCTACCTCTCTCATGGATTAGTTCCAGCTCTTCATGGCAGGAAATCCACAGCACTGTCATCTCCAACAATTTGGGGACTCCTAGGTAACCTAGGTTTCACCTTCATAATGTTATAGGAGGCTTCACTGGGTCCCCAAGCAGGAACACTCCTGATACACACACCTGGCCTGTTCAGCTTTCTTAGTCACAAAGGAGACTCTACAACCCCTTTCTTTTATCCTTGACTTGAAAGCCAGAACCATGTGGCTTAAGCTGCCAAGTTCTACTGCTTTCTGGGGCAGAAACATGGCATTCTTATTCAGTTACATCTGTATCAGTTTGGGGTTTTGATGGTTTCCTTCACTGCTTTAATCTGGCTGTCCTGGAACTTGCTCTGTAAACAAGGCTGGCCTCAAACTCAGTGATTCTTCTGCTTCTGCCTCCTAAGTGCTTAACAACTCATGTCACCACACCTGGCCCTAAACTTTGCTTTAATTACTTTTACAGATTGGAAGCTTAGTTGAGTAGGGGCTTCTCCTACCTCACCACTCCCTTTATTCCATTTAGCTTCAGGTTTTTCTTTAAACCTTTCATCTCCTTGAGCACTGCACTTTCCCATTGTATCTTCTGGTGCTTCTTTACTCTGCAAACTGCAAATTTTGTATTTTTACTTGCTCAGTTTGCCCCTTTATTTTAGCTCTGTATAAGTGTGTATTGTGAAATACACAATATTTTTTTTCTCATTTTTAATGTTTTAAAACGGTTCTTTTTCCATGTATACCCCTACTTGACCTCCCTTCCCTCCTCCCAGTCCCTCCACCCCAGTCATCGCTCTGCCTTGCCCACTCCATTCCCCCAACCATTCCCCAAGGAGGGCAAGGAGTTAAACTATCTCTATTTGCAGATGATATGATTATATACATAAGTGACCACCAAAATTCCACCAGGGAACTCCTACAGCTAATAAAACACCTTTAGCAATGTAGAAGGTACAAGATTAGCTCAAAACAATCAATATCCCTCTTATACATAACTAAAAAAATATCTGAAGAAGAAATCAGGAAAACATTACCCTTTATAATAGCTGCAAATAGCAATAAATATCTTGTGGTAACCCTAACCAAAAAAGTGATAGACCTGTTTGACAAAATCTTTAAGTCATTGAAGAAAGAGATTGAAGAAGATATCAGAAAATAGAAAGCTCTCCCATGCTCCTGGATAGGTAGAATCAATGTAGTAAAAATGGCAATTTTACCAAAAGCAATCTACAGATTCAATGCAATTCTCATCAAACATCCCTACATGATTTTTTACATACCTTAAAATAACAATACTGAACTTCATATGGAATAACAGGAAACCCAGGATTGCCAAAACAATCCTGCTCAATAAAAGAACTTCATGAGGCATCGCCATCCCTGACTTCAAGCTATACTATAGAGCTGCAGAAATAAAAATATCCTCGTACTGGCATAGAAAACAGTCTTGTATATCAATGGAATGGAATCAAAGACCATGACCTTAATCCAAACACCTATGAACACCTAATTTTTGACAAAGAGGCCAAAAATATACAATGAGAGAAAAAATAGTATCTTCAACAAATGGTGTTGGTAGTGTGTAGAAGAACACAAATAGATCCAAATGTATCACTCTGAAAAAAATCAAATTCAAGTGGATCAAAGACCTCAACATAAACCCCACTACACTGAACATGATAAAAAATAAAAAGGTGGGAAATACCCTTTAACGCATTGGCACAGGTGACCACTTCCTAAATATAACACCAGCAACATGGACACTAAGGAAAACAATTACTAAATGTGACCTCCTGAAATGAAGAAGCTTCTGTAAAGCAAAGGACACAGTCAATAGGACAAAACAACAGCCTACAGAATGGGAAAAGATTTTCACCAACCCTGCATCTGACAGAGGACTGGTCTCTACAGAGAACTCAAGAAACTAGAAGCTAAAATAATCTAACTAAAAAATGGGGTTCAGAGCTAAACAGGGAATTCTCAATAGAATTAGAATGGCTGAAAGACACTTAAAGAATTTCTCTACATCTTTACCCATCAGAGAAATGCAAATCAAAATAACTCTGAGATACCATCTTATATCTGTCAGAATAAGATCAAAAACACAGATGACAGCCTATGCTGGAAAAGATGCAAAACAAGGGAATACTCCTCCATTGCTGGTGTGAGTGTAAACTTGTCCAGTCACTTTGGAAAGTGGTATGGTGGTTCCTCAGAAAACTGAGAATCAGTCTCACCAATGATCTAGTATTACCAATTAGGCATATACACAAAGGATGCACATTCATACCCCAAAGGCATTATCTCAACTATGTTCATAGAAGCATTATTCTTAATATCTAGGACCTGGAAATAACCTAGATGCTCCTCAACTGAAGAATGGAAATACACAATATTTTAACTAGGTAAAGATGTGTTGCATTTGTTTACGCTGAAGAATATTACTTTAACTATGTAAAAGTGTGTTACATTTATTTGTGCTGCATTTGTCTAATTATGTAAAGATGTGTTTCATTTGTTTCACCTGCCTGCCTGAGGCACCTGATTATCTAATAAACCCTGAATGACCAATAGCTAGGAGGGAGAGGGACAGATGGGGCTAGTGAGCAGAGAGAATAAGTACAAGGAGAAGTCTAGGCTCAAGAGAGAATGAGGGAGAAAGAGAGACAGAAGCCAATCAGCCAGACACAATGAAACAGTGAAAATAAGGTATAAAGAAGAAAAGAAAAATAAGCCCCAAGGCAAAACATAAATTAAGACAAACAGGATACATTATAAGAATCAGCAAGAAACAAGCCTAAGCTAATCTGAGCATTAATAACTAATAATAAGTCTCCATGTCATGATTTTGGAGTTGGTTTGTGGCCCAAAAGAAAAAGCCTGCTACAGGTGTGTCCATTAATATCCAAGCACCACAGTTAATTCTAGGATGTTTTCAAATCTCTGCTAGCACTAGTAATCCATAACCTCAGTTTAAACTGAGGCAGATTTTTTTTTTTTGATAAGCAGCCACATTCTTCACCAAAATGTCACAAGAACAGTCTCTAGATCATGTATTAAGATGCTTTTCCTCTGAAACCTCTTGAGTTTGGCCTTCGCATTTCAAGTAACCTGCAGTTTACTAGATAGATAGATACCCACTATCTTACATGTTCCTACTGCTATGGCCCATTATAAGCCACTTAAATCATTCATTTGTTTTTCTCATCTAAAATCCAAAAGTCTACATTCTTCCAAACAAAAGCATAGTTAAACCTATAATAGCAATACCCCATTCCTTGGTATCAATTTCTGTCATATTAGGTTTTTTTTATTGCTGTGAGGAGACACCATGACTGCTGAAACTCATAAAAAAAATATTTAACTTGGGTTAGTTTACAGTTCAGAGGTTTAGTCCATTATTGTCATGGCAGAAAGCATGGATGCACACAAGCAGATATGAATCTGGAGAGTTCAACATCTGGAAATCTGGATTGGTAGGTAGCAGGGAAAGAGAGAGACACTAGGTCTGATTTTAGTATCTGAGACCTCAAATCAGATCCCCAGAGACATACTTCCTACATCAAGGCCACATCTACTACAAGGGCATACCTTCCAATAGTACCACTCCCTATGATCCTCTGGGGTCCATTTTTATTCAAACCAACACACTCATTGAAACTGGAGCTCACTGGTTCATCTAGGACAGCTATCTATTATACCCACTGGATATGCCTATCTCCATCTATCTTACCCCCATTCCCAGTGGTGGTAAAAATATGCATCATTGTATCTAGTTTTTATATGGGTTTTGAGGATTCAATTCACCTCCTTATACATGAATGGCAAGCACCTTACTTATTGAGCTAACTTCCAAGCCCTGACACCACAAAGTCAGAAAAACTGCTTAAATTAGCCTTATACATCCTAGCTCTGATTCTTGTAAGTTGGATGTCCTTTTCAAGTAACAAAATCTGTATAGATTTCACATCTTTCATTTGGAAAATGGTTATAAATTAATATTACCATCTTCCAATAATAATAATAGATTCACATGATCATCAAATTAAGGCATGTATGTGCTTTTATTTTGCAGTTCTGAATTTGTGATCTGAAGGTAAACTTGGTCAACCTGACTCAAATTTTAATGAAATTTTGGACCTTTCAGTAAGAAATATATTGCAAGATGACATCCTTTTGTTTTATATTTATTCCTTTAAAATGAAACTCAAAGTAATATTTAGGTATGACCTGCATGCCCTCTGTCTTCTACCTGCAGGTATTTTAAATGTAATTTGCATTTTTATTAAAACTATACAAGGATACTATTGGCAAGTCAAATAGTGCTTTAAGACTTATCATAAAAGAAAATGAAACAGCTTTTTCTGCCCCAACCCCTTGCCCCTGGCCCCATCCCTATCTGCTCTTTTCTCCACTAGCATTTTTAGCTCTTCTAGTTAAGATGGTATTTTAAACACTAACTTTCATTTTTCAAAACAATACTGCATATTGCAAGACTTTATAAATTTCCAGTATTTGTTTTCATATATTGACTTCCCATTATTAGACTTGAAATTAATTCATATATATATATATATGTATATATATGAGTGCTTCTCAATATATATGCATGCTTCTCCAATGCTTATAGTAAGTTTATAGTTGAAATGTGGTTCCTCGTGATAGTGGTGAACTAGAGGCTACTTCTGTGGAGCACCATTAAGAAAAGTCAAGGGTACAAAAGAGAGATGTGCTTCTGAGTAAAGAGAGGTGAGTATTAGGACTCACAAAGAGAGGGATAAGACAGCTTTGTGGTACACAAGAAGGGGCTGCCCACAGTACAGCTCTAACTCCACAAGGTAAGTCAAGTGGTTCTTGGGTAGTATAGCATTCTTCAGAAATAAAATCAGAGATCAATAGCTATAGAAAAACTATAGAAACTATATAAATACAGGAATAGTAAATAATATATTTTTATATGATGAGTGAAAATTATAGAAACAAACAGCAGACTCGGAAGATTTTATTCATATATTTGTGCACACCAATACATATATAACAACAATAATCAAAGAGGAAAAGGTTATCAATTTGAGGTAGTTGCATGTGAGGGATGGGAAGGAGAGTATCTAGGAGAAGTTTGAAGGAGAAAAGTGACATAGTTCTATTTCAATTAAAAACATTTTTGCAAAAATTCCTATGACCAAGTGAAACCCCAATTTTTCCTTTATTGTTTGCTACTAAGTACTGATCTGAGGTTTGGCCAGCTCTTTTGTTCTAGGAAAATACACTCCATGGTTTTTTATATGTTTTTTATTTTGATACTTTTGTCGTGTTGGGTTTTTTTTTGAATTATGTCTTTTGCTTTCAGTGGATTATTTTTGAAATAGAGGAAAAACATGGAGTTGGCTGGGTAGGGGGTAATCAGGATCTGGGAAGAATTGAGGGAGGGGGAAATATGATTCATATATTGCATACAAATTTTTCATAAATGAAACTTGACAGTATGTAGAAAGGGGTAGAGATTTTAGACATTGGATTCAAATGGATACAAGAATAGTTCATTACATGCAAGCGAATGAATGCAATAGAATGCATAAGTAGTCCCAGGAACAGAAATTTAACAAGCCTAATAAATATCAACAGCTCTTTATTTTAAAAGATTTGAAGAAGCCAGGAACATGTCTCAGTGTAATAATAGTTACATATGACAAATCTATAGCAAACAATATAATAAATAAGGAAAAATTGAAAGCATTTTCTCTACTGGTAGAAGTGAAACAAAGTTATCCATACTTCACTTTTATTCACTATAGTGTTTGAATTTTAAAAGCAATACATTAATGGAAAGAAATAATAGAAGTCAAATTATCCTCATTTGTGGATTACTTTTTAAAATTAAAAAATACTATAAAATCCATCAGAAAAACATTTAAATCTAATAAATATTTTCAGTGAAGAAGCATAATAGGAAATTGACACACAAAATTAATGGAATGTAGGATGCATAGCTGAACAAGATCACTAATAACTTTTCTACCCAAGCAGCTTATACAGCCAAAAGGGAGAAAGCTTCATAGGGCTGAATACAGTCAGAATACATGACACTCACATATAAAACTGTCGAAAAGAAAAGACAAAAAAAATTTAAATGATAAAATAATAAGTACAGGTTCTATATATCAGTAATAAATATACAAAGAAAGTAACAGGAAAAGGTCTTATTAATAAAAAGCCTTAAAACAATCTAGGAATAACACTAACTGATGGGTTAAGGATGTCTACAATACATAGATTAAAACATTGGTGAAAAAATAGATCAAAAATGTCTTCCATAATTATGTCATTAAAATTAGTTTTCAGAAAATGGCTGAAATAGCCAAAGTAAAATACAGGTTCAATGCAATTCCCACAAAAACACCAATGACACTCTTCAAAATGACAGGCAAATAAATGCCACATATAAAAAGATGAAAGATCCTTTGAATAACCAAATCAAACCTAAGCAGAAATAGCAGTGCTGGAAGATCACAACAGCTGATTTCAAATTAGACTACAGGGCCATAGAAACGTAGCATAAAAGTAGCACCAAATTAAAAGCACTGACCAATGAACTAGAAAACAGAGAAAAGAAATAATTATACCCATTTACAGCCATCTTTAACAAAGGTGCCTAAAGTATATATTGGATTAAAGATAGTCTCTTCAACAAATGGTGCTGGGATAACCAGATATCCATATGTAGAAGACTTAAACTATTGCTCTAAACAAGGAATGGATGAAACATATTCATTTAAGAACTGAAAATTCTAGAAGAAAACACAAGGGCACTTCAAGATATAGACATAGGGAAAGACTCAGAAATGGTCTCCATAGCTCAGGAAATAGCTCAGTAATTAACAAATGGGACTGCCTAAAATTAAGATGCTTTTCCACAGTAAAGGAACCAGTGAACAGAGTATAATGATAACCTACAGAACAGGAGAATAATTTGCCAATTGTCCACCTCACAAGGAATCAATATCTATAAAAGCTCAAATAACTAAAGAGCATGGAAAATTATTAAATCAATGATTGGGCAAAAGAATTGAACAGTCCTCAAAATAAGAAATACAAATGGCCAATAATTACAAGAACAAAATATTCAATATTCTTAGTTTTCAGATTAGAACTATGCTTTAATTTTGTGCCACCCCAGTATAATGGCTACTATTAAAAAAAAAAAAGTAGACAACAAAATCATTTAACTGCAAGTTCCTCAAACCAGCTCTCTCCCTCTGTCTTGTCTTCTAGGTTTAAGCTTCTTAACAAACAATACCTCAACAATTGACTTAGTACAACAGAGATACCTTGTGAAGGAAACATTCTTCTACTGAGTGAATGGCCAGAGCTCTAAGGCTGCACTGCATACTCTGCAGCTGGACACAAATGAGGCAGCCTATAGCTAACAAGGTTCCCTGAGAATCAAGGTGTTCTTCATGGGGAAAATACAATCATAATTACTTTTTTGCTTCAGTTCCAAAGGGACACATTTCTTCCCAGTGTTATTAATTACAGCTGGTCAACAAGGTAAGAGTAATACTCCTTCCCAGTGTTAGTACACCTGGTCAACAAGGTAAGGGGAATACATCTTTCTTCCTGCACACTTCTCACTTGCACAATTGTGTCCTGTTTATTAAGGTTCTTGGGTAATACCAATTTATAGAAATCAAATTTCAACACAATAAGGTTAATTTTTTTTTCTAGTTTGACATTGTTCACAGAACTAATTTTTAAAGAAAGCAATACACTGGTTCTTGTTCCCTTACTCAGAAAGTTTGTCCCACAATTTTATTCTTTCTGAATATACTTAAGTTCTTTGTTAAATTTGTATTATTTAATCTTCTCACAATTTCCTTCCAAAAATGAAAGAAAATAACCTTTCTTATTACAAACTCAATGGAGTTTCATTGAATGGAAATAAAAATTTACTTGACAAAAATCCCATCAACACAAACATCAGAGCTTTCAACCACATGCTCATACCCAATGACAGACAAAAATGATGAATCTGGCTACCTACAAATTAAATCTCCTTATATTGAAATCCACATAAGCAATGTTTAAAGCAAATAGCAAGCTGACAAAATATTTGTACTAAAATGACAGTATATTATGATTAATATTTTAAATATGCAATTACTTATTGAGTTTTAGTCTTGTCTTTCCATTCAGACTTTGAGCTTCTTGAAGATAAAAAGTATTTTTTCCCACTTTTATTCTGACATCCATTTCAGGGAGGGTTCATTCACTCTTCCAAAGTGAAATAGACTGAGTTAGAATTGGCTGGAGTAGAAGTTCATTTTAACTCTGCCTCAGAATGTTTCATGGAAAAATTTGATGTTTGTTAAATGTTTCTTGAATAAAATTGAGTGTGCAGAGAAGGAAAAGTCACTTCTTTCCTGTAAAGGTCTATCACCAAGCTGTCAGCTGTTGGATCTCCTTCTGTCACAGGGAGTGTGTGGTTTCTAATCTCTCAGCCATAGGGATTTAGAACATTATTGATGCAACAGGCACTTTGTTTGGTGTTTGAGAAACAGAAATCTAGGATCTTAAATAACTCCCCATTTGCGGAGGGGTGGCTGGATCTGGTTAAAAGTGTGACTTTGGCCAGAACCACACCAGAGGGATGAATAGCATGATGGACATACATCAGATTCCTAGACAACCTGGCCTACATGAGTGAAAAGAACATCATACCAACCCACCAAATATTGAGATTAAATAATGTAGATTTGGTCAATGGGAATAGCTATAGAATGGTTTAGATTTAAGAATATCTATATGGATAATATATACATATTTGACTAAGGTAAAAGAAGCATGATTAATGCTCACCTACAGTATCTCTAGCATGTTGTCTAGCTCTGCACTATGTTAATGTCCCGTTCTTCCCAGTGACTCTAATGAGTGAAAAGGAAACAAAGACATTGGGCCATCTGATCAGTGTCCTGTAGTCAGTCAAGTGAGGACTTGAGATTTAAATTAAAATCTGTGTGCCCTCAAAGCCCATGTACACCACTGTGTTTGTTTTGATTTGTATTTTGTTTTGAGGATTCTTAGATGTCTTTTCTCAGTCAGCTCACCTCAGCTCTGGAAAATGTAGATAGAACCACTAACGTCCATTCTACTGTCTTTTGTTGCTGATGGAGAGGAGTATCTGGCAGGTGCAAAGCTATAATGTTTCATGAGTCTCTTATGCAGGCAAACTTTCCTTCCTCCAGATAGAAGACCTTGCGGCAAGTATTACATGATGGCTGACAATAGCATAGAAACCTCTTTCTTAAAAGTACTCCAGAGAACCTAATATTTAATGACTTCTCTGATTTTAAAGTATTGCTAATCTATTTTCACCATCAATAGGACACTGCAGCTGTTTGGTTTTTCAGAAATTGTCTGCATTGATTTTAACCCAATGTTAAATGTTGACCAGATGTCTGAAGGCATCAACACAACAGAAGAGAGAGGTAATCAGAAACAGTTTTATTACATGACAACATAGAAGAGATGAAGAAATACTTTCCAGATTTCTTTTCCATCCCCTAGCCTGATCAGATGCCTTCAGATCTGCTTGGATTATCAGCTTACTTTTAGAGACAGAGGAACTTGTCAAAGCTAATCTAATTGTGGAAGAGTCTCAAATGAGACTCAGTGTGTACATGTGTTGGGGCAGGAGATTCTTGAGGTCATCCAAAGAAGAATTTTTGGGCATTTGAAGGCATTATTCTCAGCTTTGGGGGCATTATTCTTAGCACTAGGTACCTCCATGACCCTGACTAAATACTTCTATATGCAGCAACTAAGCCTTAGAAACAGACAGCACTTGTCAAATTCTGACCCCACACTGGGAAAAAGGAGATTTCAGTTTACAAAGGTCTCAGGTGTAAGAAAAATCAAGCTGATTTAGTAAGCTGAATGAAATCAGGGGAGTCTAATGAGAAATGATGCCAAGGGGATAAATTAGGGCCACATGAAAGGTGAATAAAAAGCCCACCTACATCTTAGCCTTAAAAGACATCTGATAGTAAAGACAAACTAGGTTATTCCAGCTTATGAAAGGATTGGGGCTGTTCCCCATTTGTAACCTTAACTACAAATGGCTCTGTACTGCCTGTTTCCAGAACGGCAACTGTGTCTTTGTTTCAAAAGATCATATGACCCCTTAGGATTACCTTGGCATGGTTACTAGTTGTGATTCCATTGTTTTAACCATCTATTATGTGTTCTGCTCCCATAACATTGCCTATTCTCATCCAATTTATAGAGCTCTACCCTTAAGCTCTATAAAAAGCTTTGTATTCCTCACATCCAATGCTGATCTCACGAACTCTACCTTACAGGAAGGCATCCTTTGTATATAAATAAAAATCATTGCTTTAACTAATTTCTTGCTTTAATTTGGCCGTGATGATTTGGGTCAGAGGTATTTCTTCTCCCATCTTTGGGACTAACAATGGAGATCCTCAGTTGCCAGAAGAAGGCTTTTAATTGTCACCCTTGTTCAGGGTGACTATCATGTAATACTTGACTTTTTCCATAATCTTCCAAAATGACAATGCTCATCTAAATCTACTTGGCAAACAGCTGATGATGGTGTCAGGTGCTGAGCTGTGTTCTGGAAGTCCAGTAGAAAAAAAAAAAAAACTCTTTGACCTTATGGATATGAGATATAACACAATACACACAGATAAATGAGGCATAGTATAATTACAAATTGTGCCAAATGCTTAAAAAAAAAAAACAAAACAGAATACTATGACTATACTCAAGTTGTGGGAAGTTGTGGTGGTATTCAGGTGTCAGCTGATAAGGTCCAAAGACGCATATCCAGGGACTCAGGCTCCTGAAGGAGGAGTGGCCAACCCCATTCAAAGGGGCTGCTGGGATCTTGGGGTCCTGTCCTTTTTTGTTATTGTTGTTCTGACCAGGAATTGAACCCTGGGCCATGGTGGTGAGAGTGCCAAATCTTAACCACTAGATTGAACCAGCCTCCAAAAGAAGAAACATGTAAGGAACACAGGTGAGCCACTGGCCACATGGCAGACAGATTAATGGAAATGGGTTGAGTTAAGATGAAAGAGCTAGCTAGCAATGTGCCTGAGCCATAGGCCAAACAGCATGAAGCTAATATAAGTTTCTGAGTCATTTTTGGGTGCCTAAACAGCTGCGAGCAAATAAGGGGTCTGGGGCTGCAGGTCTGTGGGTCTGGACCTCTGGCCACCTGGGGCCAGAAAACCTTACTGTTACAGGAAGTACCTTAAATATGGAAGCCAAGGAAAGTTTGTCTGTGGAGGTGGCATTTGAAATGAGACCTGACCAATAAAAGAAAAGAGTGGACTTATCCCAGGAAAAAGATGTGATGATCTAGGCTTAACTTGGTGAAAAATCCAAGTAAAATCCTCGTAGCTGAGAAGATGGCTCAATAGGTAAAGTACTTTAAACTGTGTGCTACAAGCATGGGGAGCAAAGTCTTATTCCTAGAGTGCACACAGATAAAAGCTGGGCCTGGTGGCCACACTTGTAATCTTCAGTGCTGAAGTAGCCAAGTCAGGAAGACTCACTGAGATTGTGGGACCACCAAAAATTGCATAAAATACAAAATCAAAAATGAGCAGAATAACATTTGTGTACAAAAATAATAAGAAGTCCAAAGGAAGAAGCTGTTATCATCAGACTAATTAAAAAAATAATCAGATCCAACTATGATAAAAGAACCAAGTATTTTGGTATCTAGGATATACCCAATAGTTCTCAGGCTTAAACAAACACAAGAATCATCTAGGAAATGTGTGGAAAACATGCACTTTTTGGACTTCATCTCAAGGGATGTAAAGCATTTTTAGACAAAGGCTTCAGTCAGCTTTGAATCACATCATTCTCTGGGTGCCCTTTGGAAAGCACTGAATGGAAGACATTAAGTAGGAGGATAGCTGGGCACAAAAGGCGATGGGGTCCAGAGTGCAAGGAAAGGGAGTGAGTCAGAGCAGGGAAGAGGGGGTACACACCATCAGGTCTGTAGACCTTCCCAGGGCTTGCTTGCATCTGGCTTCTTTGTGCTCAGATTAACAAACTAAGTCACAGGGATGATAGGGAATGCTAAAGAGCTCAATCTTGGGAAACCTGGAATCCCTAAGGACACTAGATGGAGAATTCTTAGGAGATAAAGAGAAATGTTTGCTAATAGGAGCCCATTGACAGTCATCACACCCTCAGTCATCACATATTCTTCCACCCCTTCCAGGAAGATGAAGAGTTAAACACATTTTGACAACAGATACCAAGTCTCACTGGACCAGGAAGATGTCATCAGTAGTGAAGTGTGGGCTTCTGGGAGGTCTTTAAAATAGGGTAAGACAAGGTCAAAACAACTGGCCCTATCTTCTAAACCACCCAAGCAAAGTACACAGGAAACAAGTGCATGTCATTATGATTTATAAAAATATACATTGTGATTTTCACTCTGATTGAACCAGCTTTGCAATTATCCCTTACTGGGTTGTTTGCAGGCCTCATAAAGAACTCCTGACTGTGGAAAGCAGACCCAACCCTCACCTCAGATTTTGTTTGTATCATTTTTGATTTTTGGCTTTTGGTTTTTCCAGCTCCACACATCTCTAGCCTAGGAAATGTCTAACTAAACACATGCCTGGAGAATACTTCAAAATAAAATTTCTCAAGATAATTAAAGGGGCTGAAGAAATTATTTAGTGACTAAAATACTCACTTTACAGGCATAGGTACTTGAATTTGAATCCCTGTGGTAGCCTGTCTGCGAGCCCAGTGAACAGGCAGTGAAGCTCCATATCAACCTTGAAACTACACTAGCTAAACTGATGAATTTGGGTTCAAATGAGAGACCTTGCATCAATATATAAGTTGGATAGTGTTCAAGGAAAATACCTAACACCAAGCCATAGCCTCCATACACATATATGAATGTGGATGCTCACATATGCACACAGGCACACAGGCACACATACATGTACACACATAGTGCACAGGAAATAAAGACACCTGAAAGTTAAAGAGGCAATAATGTATCAATATGAAAATTGTGTTTGGGTTAGAACAATCCTGAGGGTTCCATCAAGTGCAGAGCATGTGACTTTTCTTATCTTCAATCTTCACCTACAGTTGGGCATGCAGAAGGAATGAATGGGGCGATGAGGCCTCTGTAGCAGTATTACTCAACAATTGACTTTTTTGGATTTTTGGTTTGTTTTGTGATGAATGGTATTGTAGTAGAAGGTTTCTGGCCCAGACTTTTGGGCCTAGACTCAAGGTTTAGGCCCACAGATCCACAGACCTGCAGACCCACAGACCTGCAGAGACACACAGATGCTTACATAGTTTTAGGCTAATTGGCCTAAGGCACAGGCATATAACTTGCTAACTCTTTACCCTTAATTTAACCCATGACTCTTATCCTGTTCAGTCATGCAGCTCGGTACCTTTTCTCAGAGCAGCATAGTTGTCCTCTGCATCTTCTGGCTTCTCTCTGGCATTCTGCATTGTTCTGCCTGTTCCTCAGTCTTCTTAACCTGGTAGCCCCGCCCACACTTCCTGTCTGCCTTTGGCCAATCAGCACTTTTTATTGAACTCATAGGTGGGGACAATTATTTACAATGAAACAACCTAATCCCCCTACATGGATTCATATTGGTCTTGAACTCATTATGTAACCAAGATTGATCTTGAGATTCTGATCCCCCTGCTTCCATCTCCTCAGTGCTTGGATAACAGGCATAAGCCACCATGTACTATCTATATGGTACTGGAGAGCAAACCCAGGGCCATGTGCTTTATTTCAACTCATTTTTAAAAATGAAGGTAGTAGGCAGTAAGATGGAAAACAATAATGCTGTAATTCTTTCTCTGAGGAATTCTTTCCAGTTTAGACACTGGAGTATAAATTTGACCTTGAGTTGGTGTTGGAGAGGCAGATTCTGAAGAAACCACCATCTTGTACTGTGCTTAGAACAAAGGGATTTGAGATTTTATCAAGCAGCTTGAAGAGTTTAAAGCCTGTTAGAAATACCATACTTTGTTTCTCCCAAATGAGATTTCATACAGTCTCACACAGCTGTTAGTATGATTTTTCCAAAATGTCAGTTTGGTTTTGTCACTACCCAGCTAGGGACAAGGGTATGAAAACTCACTATGAAAGAATATCTTTTAGAATTTGTAGTCCAGCCTGTTACAATTACATGGCTCTTACCTTGTAGCAATAACTAAGCCAAACATGGTGCATTAACAAAATGCCATGACTGAGTTTTAAAAGCATTGATTTTGCAGAAGCCGGACTGGCCAGGTTTGGCTGGGGGAGCAGTTTGCTCAGGTAGAGACCCTCTGGAGGAGGATACCACTTGTGAGCATGGATCTCCATCCATCGCTTTCTCAGTTTAAACTTAGCACCCTGTTTTCCCTGTCTGGTTGAGACTCATTGCTTCTACTCCAGTCCTCTGGAGCTTTCACAGGCTACATCTTATAGGTGACAAATGCCATGGCCTGTCATGTAATTTCCAGTATAATTCTGATTTGCTTTTCATATTCTAGCACATATGTGTTCCAGCTCATATTTTTATTATTTTGTCTGATTACTTAGAAATGAAGTAGATTGGAAAGGTAAGAGAGATAAAGAAACCACGGAAGGGAGAAGAAAACAACACCAGTCTGGCTCAGGTCTCTCCTCACTGCCCAACAGTCAAAAAACAACAAAAGTTTGCTCTGAATGTTACCTATATAGAGACAATGTTCCTTCTATATCAAGTTATTTCAAATAAAAATGTTAAAATAGCTATCAGACATTGTTAAGCTCTAAGCCTATATGACTTTTTCCCTTTCTCAGTTATAACTATGAAATTCCTAAGAATCGCACAAGCTATTCTAAACTCCATCTATCAGAAAAGACCTATCTTAACACTTTTTTGGGCAACCTATGTGACCCCTGGCTCCTCCCTACTAGATTGCAAACCTGCTTAAATATCCCAGGCATCTCATTTACCAAAAAGAGGGTAAAAAGGAAAAGTTCCTTAGACCCTTTTAGAGTAGTGTGATTTCAGAAGCCATGAGAATCATACAGATAGCTGTTATTAAGACATTTAAAAACATAAGAGTACATTCCTGGCTGTATACTGATCTTCTCCTATGCACCGGCTCTCTCTCCAGTGCTCAAGTTATATCTGCATCAGAATCTCTTCTTGATAAACTCCAGCTCCGCTTCATGATGATTCGCCCTGAAATTCTTTTCTGTGCCAAAGTCAAGAATCCCAACCTTGCCACGTGGTAGTGGAGCACAACTTTGATCCTAGCAGAGGCAGGAGATATCTATGAATTAAGTCCAGTCTGATCTACAGAATGAGATCTAGGACTACACAACACAGTGAGACCTAATCTCATAAAAAAAATTAAAATCTTCAACTTAGTAAAGGTTTCTGAAAATAACTTTTTAGGCTGCAGAAGGAGGTGTAGAGCTGTACCTTTGTCTGCCCCTCCACTGTTGCAGACAGAAAGACTGACTTTGTCTGTGCCCATCTAGACCAACAGAGCTCAAGTTTCTCAAAAGGAGGGAGCTTTGTTTTTTTCCTCTCTAGATTCCAGCTCCCAGTAAGAAAGACTTGACAAATAGACTCAATGAAAAGCTATTCTCTCCCTTAGCCTACTGCCTCAGATATGTCATGACCCCCTAAATGAGCTTGTCTTCCTAACTCACATGAAACCCTCGGCTATAGCCTGAGGTTTCTGACTCATCTGGGCCCACAGTCTTGAGGAATCTTTCCCACCTGGCCATAGCTTCCACTTATGAAATAATTATTCAGAGGCTTGTATTAATTACAAACTCTTCAGCCTATGGCTCACACTTCTTGCTAGCTAGCTCTTACAACTTAACTGAACCCATTTTTATCAATCTGTGTATTGCCACATGGCTTATGGTTTACCTGTGTTTCTTTACATCTTTCTCCCTTGGGCAGCAGCTTGCAGCATCTCTGTATGACTCCACCCTCCCTCCCCTTTATCTATGCTTAGATTTCCTGCTTGCCTCTAAGTTGACTGGCCATAGGCCAAGACAGACTATTTATCAACAAATGGTATTAACAGCATACAGAAAGACATCCCACATTACTCAGTTTTGACAATTAGAAGCTTTCTCTATAAGTCTAAATGTCAGCCCTCCTTCAGAGCTTACCTCTGTGTCTGTTCCCAACTACTCAAATCCTCCTGCAGGTAAGAAGTAACAATCTAAGCTGTAGGTCAGAAGCTAAAGAACCTCTCTCTTTCTAGATTCCGCTCCCTTTCTTTAATCTATCACATTGTCTTTCATTTTTCAATTCTCATATTTTAACCCTTCAATCAGTGAGCACAGAAATATCCAGTTATTTCAATATTTTACTGAGTAACTGGAAGTTTTGCTAAAGTATCTTATTTGGAATATAACCACAAACATACTAACTGCACTCCTAGTTCTGAAGATAAAATGTACTGAGGAAGAAATTAGATGGATGGGTGGCTAGACTAATAACTGGTGTGACAGCAGATGACAGGCATAGTAGAAGCAGGAAGTTCAAACCCAAGCCTAAGGTGGCAGGGGCAGAAACACTGACCATTTTTTTTCTTTCTTGACTAAATGATATAAGAACAAAGTGTGGGTATAACAGTCCTACTTGGTAGATTAGACAGGGGACGGATGCCAAAGAATATATCAGGAAAATTCAAAGAGGCTTGAAACCAGGGAACAAAAAGTGATTCTACATAAAAGGAATCACATTCAGAGTCCATATCAAGTTTCATGAGAACTGACATTATAAATAATGTTACTCAAGGTGTGTGTGTAGGGAGGGTGTCAGCTAAAATCTCAAGAAGTAGTAAAACTGTAAAATCACTGAAAGCAAGACTATTTCACTCAGTATATATAAAAGTAAGGGTGGATTAAACCCAGCTCCTTAACCAAGCACTGGGATTATTTAATACATACAAGCCACTGTTGCCAATAGACAGACAGGCAAGGGGCATGCAGTGATTGGGCAGGATCAGTTTCAATACACGCAGAGGCACTACAATCCCTATCAAACGTAAGGACAAGACGCTGAAGAAGAGAAAAAGTAGTCCCTTGCCTGGAAGAGAGTTGTAATTCGAGAAATAGCTCTCCTAGTTCAGATTATATTCTTCCTGGCTTAGACATCACTTTCAAAGGTGGCTTCTTGAAGCTGGCACTGCTGAGCATCATGGCTGGTGTTATCTGGTATTGTTGAAGAATCACAAGTCAGAATACTCTGCAGGGCGGATCTCATTATGGTTGATTTCTCTAGGGAAATGTCTTCCTTCCTTTGCAGTGTATGGCCACCACTGAAATAAAAAATAACATGATAGCCCCCTTTCTCAGAGATTCCTCTCATCTTCCTCCTTTAATGTTCAGCATTCCTTTCAGGAGCACCTGGCAAGACCTTGTTTTAAGCCTTTGGAGCTCTGGGGTCAGAAGTCAGCTCTTAATTGAGCCTCTTGCATCAAAAACAGACAAGAAAGGCTGTCTGCCAGGCTGGATTTTCATATCTGGCAGCCCAGCTTCCCTTTTCTCTCTGCCATTCAAAACAGAAGGGCCTGAAGAAGCCTCCATCTCCATCTCTGAGAAGTCTGTAGCCATGAGGAGAAAAGATAAAACTATTCTGTCTGTTTTGTAAAGGGTCCCAAGGGAAGACTGAGCTATGCCTGCTTGAGTCTTATCAAAAGAAAAATGGTTCCAGTGCTTTTATTTTTTAAATAAGTAATTCAGAGAATAAAAACTTGCAAGTAAGAATATAAAATTGAATTTGCCAAGTATGCTGAGTTGGTCCTTGGAGGAAGTTTATCTCCACAGCATAGTCAAACACATCAACTCATGGGCACCTGGAAGTAACTGCATTGCACAGATTTAGTTTGTTATTCAAAAGACAATGTTATCTGGCAGGAGGAACAGGAAACATTAACACATATTTTAGCAAACATAATTGCAGATTATAAAGAAGGACTTTTAGGAGCTCTTCATTGACACAGCCAGCATCCTATTTTGTTCAGTAGCCAGCAGCAGGGTTAGGACAAGCCCAAATATCCCACATTGGCTTTGAATAGCAGTCCAGGGAGGGTTAAGGTGAGCTAACTAGAAGTCTCTCACGTCTCTAAGTGATTAAAATAGAAGATGTGACTTCTGGTCATTGGTTTTCTTTTCATGGACTGGCATTGCACAAAGTTAAACTGTACAGTTTGTGGGGAAAAAACTGAAACATGCTTGTGCAGAATTTAAATAAAGACCATAAAACCACTTTGATTTTTCTCTTAAGTGAGTTTTTGCCATTATAGGGAATACTCTCCACCTCCATGTATCTAGAAATACATAAATGATTCCATATCCAAAGCAATGATGATTTCATTTGGAAGAATGGGAATGACATTATCACAGACACTCCACTGACATCAAGCAATTACAAATACTGTGAATGGGTGAGAAGATATGAGTCTCAGATAAGTTGCTCTGTTGAGAAATGAAGGCAAGACAGAAGACCATTAATCTCTTATACTTATACTCTTGTAACCCACTCTGCTTTGGTCATAGGGCCAGTACCAAGAACATACAGAATAGAGTGAGCCACCACATTTACCCAATCATTCCTTTTATAGATGTTTTATTCTGGATGAGCACATGAGATAGTGTAAGTCCTGACTTATCTACAGGGACTCTAAGCTACAAGAATTCTATTCTTCACTGGTAACTAGGGTTTCACTAACTTCAGCCCAGATAGACTCCCACAACCCATGCTCAACATTCTAATTCAACAGACATTTTTGGAATCAAATATTGTATCCACAGGGTCTAGTGTAGATGATAAGTCTAGCTTGATGATAATTTCTCAGGATAAACCATCCTTGTAATTATCAGAAGAGCATGTCATGAACTGTGCCTCCAAGAATGATTTCTCCAGTAACTTTGATGAGTCTGTCTCTGGAGGAACTACTATTCCCACAAAAGGAAAGATGCCAAGCACCAGAGTTGATCTCTAGAGTATATACAGCAAGAGAGATGACAAACTTCAGGAAGACACTGCAGAGATTCCTGCTTTGGTGCCACACTGAAGCTATGAGATCATTATATCATAGAATGCTCCCTATGTTCAGCCTTACCAGGGAAGGTTAAGTCATAAGCCTAAGTCAGGTCTTGCAGGTGTTTTTAATTGTAGTACAAAAAAAAATCACATCCCAACCATCACTATAGAGAAGTCTTAAAAATACTGTTTAATTCCCAAAGTCTTAAGTGCAAAGGATAGAACAGTTGGGAGAGTATTGCATGAATTCTAGTTAGTATATCATGAAAACTCAGAGCCAGATATTGGGGTAAGCTGGAATATCAGAAAGAGGAAACAGACCACAGTCAATTTTCACTCAGCCAATTTCTCAAGGCCCAACAGGGTAAATGCTATCTTCAAGGGTCCTCAGCTTGGCTGATGACTTCCACAGAACACATGAATCTCTGCCTCCTCCTGCCTTAAACATCTTCCCTGCCTAGTTATTTCACTTCTGGGTTCAACTCTGCCTCATAATCCTAGAGTTAGGATTAAAAGTGTGAGTTACTATTGTTGGCTTGTTAGTCCTTGAACTCACAAAAATCCAGAAATGATCTCTGTCTCCTGATTGATGGGATTAAGGCATGAGTCACTGCTCTCTGACCTTCATGACTTCACTGTGGGTGATTCTGTTCTCTGATATTTCAGACTAATTTTATGAAATATACACTATATCACCACATATCCCTTTTGTATGAAAAATAATAAAGGATATAAATAAGAAAAACTGTATACAATATGTATAATAATTATATACAATATATACAAGCAATAATTACATAAGTAATGTCCAGTCTATTAATTGATAAATTCAAAGAAAATATTCCATTATTTATCCTATTTTGGTGAGTTCAAAAGATTGTACCTAATTCACTTTATCTAACTAGTATTACTAACTTAAAACTATCTTTTGATGTGTCTCAAACATACACACTTTAACCTCTAAGTGGGTTTCTTTTCTAAAACTGTTACTAGAAAACTATTCTTCAACTCCTGAAGAGACCAAGAAGAAAATAATATTAACTAAGTAAACAGGATGTGCAAGTAAGCCACTTCCCAAAAATGTAAAAAAAATGAAACAGCTGGCTGCCCAGACAGTCACCCAGAATTCCTCTGTATCACTGAAGCATCCATCTTCAGCCTATGGGCATAACATATCTAATATATTTTTCTGTAAAGCAGAATATTCTTAAAGATCTTCCTACTTTGTCCCAGCAAGGTTCAGCAGTTCTTTTTTTGTATGTCCTGCTTTTGTCCATTTTGAACATTATACCGCCAGCTGTCAAGGCAAGGGCAATTTCTTGCCCAGTGACTAACTTTTGCCACAAAGAAGGCCAACTCCGTATAGAGTTTTTTCAGTGCCCATTATCTTCTCTGAAGCAAATTGGTGCTGCTAGGAGCAGATGTCTCATTGTTATAAAAATAATAAGAACCTATGCTATTAAAATATCTTAAATGCCATAATCTGTAGGTCTCTGAAGTATTTGAAGAAGACTTGCCTATCTAAAATATATTTCTGTCTGACCTTGAAAACATATATAATATGACTATAAGTTGTAATGTCTAACTACTAACTTGCATTTCTTTATATCCTAATTAGTTGGTAATAATAATTTTCAAGGAATAGCAATTTATATTACAATGCTGGATAAACTGTATAGGTACCTTGAACAAACATAGACATACAGGTACAGTAATAAAATTATTCTCAACTTTGTATCAATATACAGTTTGTATATGATATATAAAAATCTAATCCAATATAAAATATTTAAAACTAGTAATTGCTTTTTTACAAAAGTAGATTACCCTTATATCCTATCATATCTGTATCCTCCCTTTTCCCTTTTTCTTTATTTTTTAAACAAGAACCCTGAATCTAATCTCCCCTGTTGTTGTATGAGTTTCTGGCCTGGCATAGCCCTGCAGTCTGAATGCACCCTCCCCCAAATGACTCAGATGCTTATATTAATTACATGTTGTTCAGTCTATGGATCAAGTATATTGCTTGCTAGCTCTTACAATTTACCATTTTCTATTAATCTATGTCTTGCCACATGGTTTGTGACTTACCTGAATTCCTTTACATATTACTCCTTTGGCAATTGGATTGTGTCTCTCCTGACTCTGTCCTCTGTTCCCTGTATCTATGTTTGGGTTTCCCACCTGCTTCTAAGATGTCTTGCCATAGACCAAAACAGTCCCTTTATTAACCAATGATATTAACAGCATACAGAAAGACATCCCACATCACTTATTCAGATTTTTTCCCTAAACCATAATCACTAATAATTTGCAGCCAATTATCCTAAACAATGAAAATAATCCATAACCCACTGAAAGACCAAAATCCACCTACTCCACCTTTTGGGAATGTAGGCATCATGTTCTTAAATTTACTTTCTACTCTATGGGAGTGATGACATCTTTAGGGGATCCTGAAAAGAAATTTCATTTTAATTGTCAAGTCCTAAAATAAGTTGCTATATTATTTGTTATCCAGTCTCTACCTAACAGGAAAGTGCAAAGTTGTCTCAAGTTCTGGCTAATTTAGTCTATGAATCTGGATCATCTCAACTAGCTGCCTTGAAAATGTCCTGAGCAGCTTGTAGTCAAAATCCAATCTTTGTTTGGTGTTTGTCAGCCTAGTAGCTTTGTCATAGTCCTTCTGAAATCATCAATATGGAGCCCCATCTTCCTTTTGGGTACTTCAAAGGTTGTAATTAGGCATTGTCATGGTTCACTACAGAAAACTGAGAAGAGACTAAAACCCAACGTAATGTACAGGAAACTAGATAAAGTCTTTTTTCTAGAATTCATTTGTACTCTATATGAACATCAATATCATGACAATAAGTTTAACACATATATAATCTTATAAATTTTGATATAAACATTTATAAAGCATAGGATTAATAACAATAGAATAGTCCTTTATTTTTATTTCTCTTTATAAATTTAATTCTTTTGCTTTGAGGATAGCTATTGTTAATCTCTCCCAAAATTACTGCAAGCTCTTTGCCAGTGTTCACCTTTAGCCCATAGTCGGTCAGTTTCTTCATTAGTGAAAGGTACAATGACTTATTTTTTGGGCCTATTCATGTCAATTGACAAAGTCTTAATTTTCCTTTAAAAATAAAATCAGAAATATTTTCCATTTATGTCTTTAATTTCTTACTAAGTTTATGTGGTATAAATATCCATTCCAATATAACATTTTCTCTTTGCATTAAAATTTCTGTAGGAGGATGCTTAGAGAGTAAATTAACCAGAATATAATTAAGGTCTGGATTCACATAATCCACATGTGCATCCTGTAAGTTCTTTTCTACTAAAGCCAATCCTCTCTCAGCTTCAGCTGACAATTCTCTTGGACTATTTAAGCCCTTGTCACCAATTAAGGTTTTGTGCAAATTTTTAAGTTCATGATTTTTTATTCTAATTGTGATCTATAAATTGGAAATGTCTTCTAACAATTTTTATACATCATTAAGAGTTTGAATTCTATCTTTCCCAATTTGCACATTTTGGGGTCTAATTTTTGTTGATCTAAATAATTAATGGAATTCTCTCTTTGTGTTTTTTCAAAAGCAATTTGCAATCCCCAGCCCGGTAAAGTTTTTTCTCTTCTTCATACACTCTTCTTGTGTATCTATATTTGAGTCATCCAGCAAGATATCATCCATAAAATGGTAAATAATAGATTGTGAGAATTGTTTAAGTATCACTTTCAATGGCTGTTGTACAAAATATTGGCACAAAATGTGGCTATTTAACATTCCCTGTGGACGAACCCTCCATTGACAACTCTTTACATGTTGAGAATTATTATAACTGGGCACTGTAAAGACTTTTTTTGTCCTGTTCTTGTAGAGGTATCATAAAGAACAGTCTTTAAGTCAATAACTATAGTAGGCCATTCTTTAGGTAACAGAGAAGGCAAAAAAATTCCAGACTGTAGAGATCCATTGGCTGGATCACCTTTTTATTGCTCATAGATCTGTCACTTTTCTCCATTTTCCAGATTTCTTTTTGATATAAGAAAATTTCATGGGCTGACTGATACTTCAATATGCTAAGCATTTAATTCCTGTACCAGCTGTTCTAAGGCCAACAATTTCTCTTTTGTTAAAGGCCATTGCTGAACCCATATAGGCTTATCTGCTATAATACTGTGGGTGATTTTGAAAGTTAAGTAGCTGTTTTGCTTTGGTTTTGTACAACCTGAATAGTTGGTGACTGTTTCTCATAATACCTTCTAATATTTTCCACATAAACATGTTAGTTTATGGTTTGTTTCTGAGATGGGAAAAATATTAATCAGTGTATTCCATTGTTGCAGTAGGTCTCAAAAATAAGACCCAAAACTCAAGCACCAAATATTCCACAAATTCTAGTTGGTATATAATAAAAACCCATAGCCAGATATTGGGCGAAAGTGGAACATCAGAGAAAGGAAACAGACCACAGTCAATTCTCACAAAGCTATCTTCTCAGGCCAAACTGGGGTAAATGCTATCTTCAAGAGTCCTCAGCCTGGCTGGTCACTTCTATAAAACACCTGGATCTCTGCCTCCTCCTGCTTTAAGCATCTTCTCTGATCAGTTGTTTCACTTCCAGGTTCAACCCTACCTTATGAGGTTGTCAGTCCTTGAACTCACAGAAATTAAGAAATGATCTCTGTCTCCTGAGTGATGGGATTAAAGGTATGGGTGACCACTTGGTCAACCCCAGTGATAGTATTAAATTCATGAGTCACCACTCTCTGACCTTCATGGTTTGACTGTGGATGACTCTGTTCTCTGATATTTCAAGCTGATTTTTATCAAATATACAATATAGCACCACAGAGGAGCTGTCAATAGATGTGGATGGAATCATCCTACACTATTTATTTCTCCACCACTGTGTGTTCAATCCAAGCACTGAAATTTTGAAGCAATCAGCCAAGTAGTTGCTGAGGTGTCAGTGTTCAAAGGGCCCTTCAGAGGGCAGAAATGTAAGTAGTGTTCTAAGGTGTGATATTGCTTGATTCACAACTTCCTGTATTTATGGACTAGAATCAATGCATCTTTTCTCAACAAACACTTTGCAGATCACACAGAAAAGCTGGAATAATTTTCAAGACTATTTTCACATTGTGAGAATATGATGTATTTCATCATGTCATTTGTCGTGCAATTGAAATAAGTTATGCATGTGAAGAACTCAGTGTAGTATAGGAACATAGTAAATGGAGTTAGAATTTTGACAGTATATGGCTTAAACTTCCCAACCTTGACTTCTGAGAGCGCAAGTGTAGATCACACATAGTAAATCTTGCTGCATAGCTTTTTTGGATTCTCCTCAGAAATAGCTTGTATACACACATGCAATAATAATTCTTATTTTCTCTTAAGCTTCAGTTTTTCTCACAAGTGAAATGATGATTGTTATGTGTCTACCTCATAAGGTTATTCATAGGGCCATTGAATGGTTTCAATGTGACAATCCATTGAAAGTAATGGCATACCTTCTAATGCATGATAAACACTTAATAAATGATAGAAATTACTTTCTATTCATCATGTACAGAGTTCTTTACCGGGTGCTCTGAAAGGTCTTACCATCTGTAATTCAACAAACATTTGCAAAGTGCTGTGGATTACAAAGGATCAAGGCATCATTTCTTCCCCTGGGAGCTCATCATTTCATGGAGACAAATTGATAAACAAATCAATGCAGTGAGAGTCTAAAACATTGATTCACAGTATCTATGCATTCTACAGATGCAGGCATGAATGGTTAGCTCTATTTGGCTATAGTGGCTGTCTTCAAAAGATGATAAAAACACAAGAGGAGTAGCAAGCTACACAAAGGGAACCACAGGTCAGAGGCAAATCTCAAACATAGAATATAAGGCAGAAACATTCAGAGTCTGGTGGGAACTGAGCCATATGCAGCCACATATTATGCTAGTTAGCATTATCGTAAACCATGTAAAACACTGTGGACCATGTGACTATGTCAATGTAGAGTGATCAAGAAAGCCTCATTAACAAGAGGAATCAATGCCAAAATTTCCCAGCCTTCTTCCTTAGAAAGAGTAACTCCACAAAGCATTTTCTGCATCTATCTCCTCAAAATCTCTTACTCCACAACCATAAAACATATCTCTCTTTTTACTGATCTCTAAACCTCCACTTACAATTCTTTATTATGATGGTCTCTCTGCCATGCCTCCCCCAGTCCTTGCTTTGCTCACACTGCTTGTCAGTCTGTGAAGATGCAGCTCTCATAGAGTTTCAGCTGTGCTTCAGTACAGGACAGACAAACCTAGGGCATAGAAAAACACAGATGGTTTGCTGCAGATGACACAAGTTAATATTATGCTGTTTGATAAGTCTTGAGCAGATGGAAAAGAAGGAAATGCTATCTATAGAAGGGAGAGGGGGAGATAACATTGATGAAGAATCCCCAGGTGCCATTAATAGCTGTATTCACTGGGTTCTCAGCATGCCTGGAGGACAGGATCTTTCATGCAGTCACAGCATTTTGGATGTAGCAAGGACTGTGTCTGACTTTGGGAGTGAAATTAAAATCTGGAGGAACAGAGGGCATATGTGTTCTTATTTACAATTTCAAACATTTTTATCTAAGAATCCTCTCTTGGGTCAGTTACAATCCAGATTTTTCATGAAAACTGAAAACTGTGTTGGCATGTGAATGAAATATACCATCATGAAAATATATGATATACTCAACATATGCTAGCGAATGCTCTAAAGAAAAAGAAAAAAGAAAAAGATGTTATCTTTTGGCATTGAAAAAAAAAGTCTGAGAAAAACCATCCTGGAGGAAGAAAGATTTATTAATGGCCCATGGTGTCATATGTTTCCATGCATAGTCACCTGGCTCCATTATTTTAGTTCCATGGTAAGACAATAACCACATCATTGTGAAAGGGCATGGTGAAGGAGAACTGCCTGCCTTCTGGTAGCCAGGAAGCAGAGGCAAGAAAAGGCTGAATACAAAAAATATTTCCTTCAAAGACACATTCTGGTAGCAAGAAGAACTTGATGGGGGGAACACAAGCATCTCTCTGAGAAGGGAAAGTAGAATAGATTTTTCAGGGTGGACTAGGGGTGGGTGGGCTTGGGGACAGGAGCAATCAATGGGGAGGGAGGGATACTGGGAAAAATGACTGAAATTAAAATGGAAACTCCATGAAATCTATTAGAGTAACCCTAGCAAAAATTCCTAGAAATAGGTGACACAGAGTCTGAACCAGCCATGCTCCATAACCAGGCAAGGCCTCAAGGAGAGGGATTAGATATCAACCCATTAATGAAACTTTTGTCCTACAGTTTTTCCTTTTCCAAGTGTTCTGAGTACAGAGCCTAGCAGAATCCTCATCAAAAAGACCAGAGAGCCTTCATTCAGCAACCAATGGAAACAAATGCAGAGTCTCACAGCCAAACAGAAGGTGAAACTTGTGGAGTCCTGTGAAGAAGCGGAAGAATCCAAGGACCAGAGGAGTCGGGTATAGCAGAAGAACACAGCACATAGAACCAACTAACTGGGATTCAGGGAGACTTGCAAGAGCTCAGGGATCCTGTAGGCATCTAACCTAAATCCTGTTTAGAGGTTATGGTTGAGTAGCTTTGTGTTCTTGTGGGTTCCTAATAGTGGGAGCAGAGGAAGTCACTGACTATTTTCCATACTTGTGGGACCCATTTCTTCCCACTGGGTTGCCTTATTTTAGCATATTATGCATGCTTTGTTGATGTCCCTGGGAAGCCTGATTTTTTTTTCTGAGGCAAGACAGAATAGGTGTGGACCTGGGGGAGAAAAGAGGTGGAAACTGGGAATAGGGGAACTGCAGTTGGGGTGTAATATATGAAAGAAGAGCTTCAAAAAAAGTGAAAAGTTAACCTATTAAATAGAACAAAATCTTTGTCACATATTCTTCTGATAGAGGAGTTCTATATAGATTATATAAGAAACTAAAACACATTGAACAACAAAAGTACACACACACACACACACACACACACACACACACACGACACATTCCAATGAACTAAATCTTCCAGTTAGACAAATATCTAAATAGTTTATTAAGCTATTAACATTAATGAGTTCACACATCTAGGAGACCAGAGTCTTTACAGTCCAGTCACCTCAAAAGACCCCACCTCTGTATGCCACTGCTCTGGGAATCAAGCCTTTACAAGAGTCTTTGGAAAATATTCTATGTATAAACCACAATAGAAATAGATCCTGCAGATATGTATGTGTATCAACATTTGTTTTTCTAGGGATAGGGATAGACAATAGGGCAACAATATTATAGGGTAGAAGATTTAAAACTTGGACTTAATTCTGATTTACCTGGGCCTTGCCTATTCTAAGGCACTTATGTCATTTTCTCTTATTACTTAGCCCCTTTGAGCCTCAGTTTCCCCATTTGTAGGATCAACTGCAATAGTACACATATACCTGAGAGGTTCCCCACTCTGTTGATGGTAGTTAACATTGTTAGCTCCGTTGAACAAATTCTGCAGTTCAATAAATACCTTGCAGCATAGATATTCTAATATGTTTGGTGTCACTTCAATCTTACTTAATGTGTTTCTCTTGTCCCCTGGACTATGGTCTGTATTTACAGCCTAGGAGTTCTGACAGGTTTTGCTAATTTTGTCTTCTCCTGGCACAGCAGTCTTAGATCACCCTGAAATATCTCTGGCTTTATAAAAGAACACAGCACCATTCCCAATGCCAACAGGATGAATGAAGGCATCTTAGAGAGGTAGGTAAGACAGAGAAGTGAAGAGAGGCTTTTGTTGTTGTTGTTGTTTTGCTTTGTTTGTCTGTTTGCCTTTTTAAAAGCTTTTTCAGGGTGTGCTGCAGGTGTGAGGGAAGGATATGGGAAAACTGGGACTTGAGTAGAATTAGGGTGCATAATATGAAATTCCCAAAGAATCGATAGAGAAATAATGTTTAAGAAGAAAAGGAAAGAAAGAATGAAAGAAGGAAAGAAGGAAGGAAGGAAAGGAAGGAAGGAAGGAAGGAAGGAAGGAAGAAAGGAAGGAAGGAAGGAAGGAAAAGAAGAAAAGAACTCTTTCTCCCACTCTGTTTTTGGCAACTTTTTCCCAGGGAAAAGTTCTTACTCAGTTATGAGTCTTGGAATTTGGAATAGAAAGCCCTTATACTATACCCACTTTTCTGCTGAGTTACCCTTTCACCTGAAAAATTAAATGGGCATGGCCAAATTCACCTGGCAAATTCATGAGCCCAATAAGGGCTATTCCTTGCAATTTTGGGCAAGTCTTCTCATCTCTTCTAAGCAAAACACACCAATCATTTAGTTAAATCTTAGCCAGAAGATTCACTAATGCACATGCTCATTCTTAAATGTGGCATGTTTCTACAAGATCTCTATTTTCCAAGCACAGCTGTGCTCTACATTAGGAAAAATCTGGACTGTGTTATCACAAATTGTGAGTTTCATTCTGGCTTGCCACACTATTGATTTGTGACCTTTGGCATGTAATTTTCTTCCTTGGGGTTCAGTCACCTTGTGTATAAAATGTGAACGATATATCCTATTCTGTGTTTCAGATGTAGAAAGACATTGATTTATGTAAATTACTTTCTATTATGCCTTGAGTATCATAAGTGCTCATCAAATGCCCAAACTATTATTTCATGTTACTAGTTTCAGAACAAATAAAGTCACATCTGTTTTAATAGTGCAATTCAGCTCTCCAGTTTCCAATGCGCCTGATTATCAAGAAGACCAGATTTCTGACTGAGGCTTTTGAATGGTCTAAAACTGCTTCTTCAGCACAAAGGGGCATTTGCATTACAAATACTTTCAGAGAGCTGAAGAATCCAGTCAGGGGTAGTTGCTATTTTCTTCTGCTGTGTTGTATAGGTTTGGCATTACAACTTGGAACTATACTGTTGATTGAGCCTAGTTGTTGTTTTAGAGTCACCAAGCCTGATCCAATAGTAGTTTTTCCAGGATGTACAGATGGAGAGCAAATCAACTTCCATCCTGGGGGATACATCAATATTCTCGGATGCCACTGAGCATAGCACTGCCAACTATAGGCTGAAGTACTAACTCTTGTGCTGTAGTTGGCTAGTGCTACTTTAGTCCAAAGCATTCCAAGTTATACACATGTACATAAACACACACACACACACACACACACATATATATATATATATATACAGACATACATATACATATATACACATTATATAACATATATAGATCTCATAGCTATATAGATATATGCATATCAAATATTGAAGCATACACAACTCAAGCACTGGGCGTGGATGCATGGATTCTATACTTAAGTTTTGTATCCACCATCTTAAACTGAATTAAATACCCAAGACTGCATATTTAAAACAACAGAAATTTATATTCTTATAATTTTGAAGTAAAGATGTCAAGGAACTAAATAATTGGAATCTTGGATAGAGCTCTTTTTTTTAGCTTAGGAACAGCCACTGCAGACTTACATGCCTATCTTCAGTGTGTCTTTGATGTCTCCCATTACAAGGCAGTAATTTCATCATGAAAGCCACACCTTCACACCTCATCAAACCCCAATAAATTCCAAAAGGCAGTATTTCCAAATAGAATGAAACACTGATTTATCTAGTAGAGATTAATATTTAGTCTATAAAAATCACCCTATGAGTGAGCCATGAGACTCCTTCCCACTCTACGTGAAGAAATGGGCATAAGAGGTAGAGTGGTTTGCAGCATTCCAGGTGTTTAGAAGAGGTTGGCATTATAAAACAGCCCAACTCCATATATTTTGAGTTATTTCATTATTTTTAACTAATTCTGGGTGTTTTGATTAAACTTCTTTACAGATCTGTGTCTGTAGCACAAGAGTTGTTGAGTGTAGGGAGTGGTCAGAATGTCATTCACTATAAGTCCACTTTTTTTCAAAACCAATCATCCCTGGGTACTCTAGCCAGATAATCACCCTAGTTTTCCCTCCTCATAGTGGCCCTAAAGCCACAGCTGTCTTCTCTATCACAAAAGACCTCATCAAGGTCCATGCATTTCATCAGACGAGTTATAATAGCACTGTATTTTAGAAAAAGCCATTACACAAAAATAATGCTGGCTTCCCTAAAAGCCACAGAACTGACTCCATGCAAATGAGCTCTTATTTTCATCCAGTGACAGACTCTGCTCTTTGTCATTAGACCTTATTTCTGACTTAAAGCTCAAACTCACTCACGCCTGAGGTGGCGAATTAAGAGGAGGATCAGGTTGAGAGACTTAGAACACAAAGGCTGGTGACATGCACAATTCTGATACCAAAGGATCTGTACTAACCCCAGTGATTCCTGTGCAGGCTCAGACAAATTATTAGAATTTTCTGTCTTCATCTTCATCTGAGAACAAGGTACCTATTAGTATCTCCTATGGTTGTTGGAATGAATTACTGATATGTCAATACAAACATTGAGAATTATTACAAAGTGGTTTCTTGGACCCGGGCAGCCAGAGGCCCAGACCCACAGACCTGCAGCCCCAGACCCCTTAGCTGTCTGCTGCTGCTTAGGCCCCCAGAAATGACTCAGACACTTATATTAACTTTATGTTGTTTGGCCTATGGCTCAGGCACATTGTTAACTAGCTCTTACATCTTAAATCAATCAATTTCTATTAATCTTTCCTGCCACGTGGCCCGTGGCTTACCTGTGTTCCTTACATGTTGCTCCTTTGGGCTTCTGGCTCCTTCTGTCTCTGACTCTGCCCTGCTCCTCCTACCTATTCTGACTCCTCCGCCTACTTTTGCTATGGTGCCTGTCATGGCCCAAAACAACTCCTTTATTTAAAGATTGCTATTCACAGCATACAGAAAGGCATTCCCACATCAGAGAATTGTGTTTGAATGTATAAAACATGCCATAAATATAAGTAACAAGAAGTCATGTACATCATGAACAATTTATTCAGCCATTTTGACTTTGCTTCCTCATATATAAAAAGCATCACACAGAAAGAAAGCCACATAATGACTCGTGTGATGAATGTGTCCCAGTCTCTCCCTCAGTAATGGATGTTGATGAGTAAATTTGTCTCATTCAGCCTCAGTGTTTCTACCTACAAGCCAGGAGACAAGATCAGACCATTTCTTAAATCCTGTCAGTCCAGAGATACTTGTTTTTATTATCTTGAAACAATGCTGGGTTGCAAGAAGGGTGTTCAATACCAACAAACCTTTAAATCCAGACTATATTATATTGTTCATATTTGATTACAATTACCATATGAGGCTGTACCAAATTGAAATGTGCTTAAAGTTTCTCATTTGCTGTTCATGGCAGCCTAATATAAGAGAACAGTATGGATTGTGGTGGGATCCAGGTATCAGCTGATAAGATCTGAGGATGCTTACCCAGGGTCCTGGGCCCCTGAAGGGGGCGTGGCCAACCTGATTGATAAGGGGCTGCTGCAACCCTGGAAGGCCTGTTTGCCTGGTTCCTGGCTGTTGGAGAGACCAGTTTGGAATCCATCGTCCAACATTCCAGACTCCAGTCCCTGTTCAGGCTCCGCTATAAGCTGTTACCTGTATCGTGAGTGTTGGTTTGTATTTTAATAAATATCTATCCTGCACTGGTGCCTTCTATGTAAAACTTTGCCTACAATGGATAACAACTAATGTTTCACTGCACTTTGTATTCCGAATTAAATACTTTACATGCTCTACTTCACTTATTCTCTATGGAAGATCCATGAATTAGATGCAGTCATACCTAAGAATCATCAGGGGATTGATTCCAGGATCCATTAAGATACCCAAGAGCTCTAAAGTCTTCTAAGGCAGTATTTGCATGCATTTCATATACATCCTTCCATATATTTTGCTTATCTCTACATTAGTTTTAGTATAAATACTGTAGAAATAGTCATCAAACTATTTCTAGGGAAAAAATGACAAATATGTATACATTCAATGCATGCCAAGATATTTTCAATCTGCAGTTAGTGAAAACCATGCAGATATGAAGGTTAGCTGTCTTTTCCTCACTCCCATTGCGCACATGAGGAAACTAAGGCTCAGAGGGTCAAGAAATATGTTTAGTTTGCCACAGGCAACGAATGCTATGTATGGGTTTGAAAAATGGGCCTTATGAAGATGATTGTACCTGTACATAGGCAGTTATTAATGAGCCTGTTATATGGGATGGAAACTCTGAGACTCAGTTAGCAAATCACACACCCAAGTTCTCTTATAAATTATTACCTCTTCCAAGAACAGATCTTTCTTTGCCTTCATCTGGAGTGGGATGTACCTTGCAGTATCTCAAACCCACTTGCTTGTGGCATAAATGAATATAAATGAGGGTTGATTTGTATTCATTTCTAGCTAAGGGGAAGATTTAAGCGTTCTGCTCACACTTCCAACAAACACCACATCTTCATGCACACTCCTTCAGGTCTTCAGGGATCTGTCTTCTCTCTCTAACTCACTGGCTAGCCCTAGAAAACTAAGATAATAGCTGCATCCGTGAGCACATCAATGTCAGGATCCAACAAGGGCCACTGTCAGCCCCAGAGAAGCAGTGGCAGATGCTATTGCTTTACCTGGAGTGGAAATCAAAGGCAGATGTGCTAAAGTGCAGATGGCAGAACCATGCAGGACAAAACAGGTCACAGCAATTTGATTCCAAAGACTGGCAGCAGTGTGAGAGGCTTTGGAGAGTTACCCAATAACCCGGGGAATTACATAGGCAATTAACTTTTTTCTTCTTTTTTGTTTTTGATTTCTTTTTAGTTTTGTGACACAGGGTTTTATTGCATATAGCCCAGGCTGTCCTGGAAGTCACTTTGTAGACCAGGCTAGCATCCAAATCACAGAAATCCTGTCTCTGCCTCTTAAGAGATGGGATTAAAGGTATATGACACCACCACTAAGCAAACTAACTTTTCAATCATAATGTTTCTACTACATATTTGGATATTTCACACAAGTAACCCTAATCATATTTACTTCAAATCTTCCAAGGTCCACCACTCAAAACAAAAGATCACCTTTGTGACCTCCCCCCAAACACAAACAAACAAATAGAAACAAACAAAAAAACCCAACAAGATGAAGAAGAAAAGAAAAAATACCAAGTTCAATTTATGTTGCCCATATAGTCATATGTCATATAGTCATTGGAGCATGATCAAACTCCCAGTGGGAAGTTCCTTAAAGAAAACTGAGTCCTTCCCCTCTACTCCCATCAGCAGCAGTGTCCTAAAAAAAAAAACAAAAAAACCCCACCAGTCTGGAAGTTAAGTCATTGAAGACAACTCTTAAAATTTGTTATAAGGATGCTGATTTATAACTTTTTAAATAATTCATTAAAGATAGCAGTACCTTAATAGGGTTGGAGGTGGAATTGAGTTCCTTTTTATAATGTGTTCATATTCATAGGACATTACCATTTTGCTCTTAAATCTGAGGAAATATTTCTGAATGAGACTTTCCGATAAAATGTTCTGTTATACTTGAAATAGAAAATAAAGATTCTATTGAAAAAATTAATGCATACATTAACGAAGGGTATGTCACAGGGCAGAAGGGTCAAATACAAGCCTTAACACAACTGTGCATTCACTTGATGCTTTCTGAACTGACTGAGTCTATTCTTTTAGTTTTTAGCTCTTTTATAGCTGCAGGAGTGCTGGACCAAGTGACAGAATTTATAGTGAAGCAAGTTGGAATCTGCTGCTCAGTAGTTCTGTCAGCCTAGAAGTGTTGCCCTCTCATCCACCCCTATTTCCCTACATGTCTGTATTCACTGCATTGTCTTGACAAGTAAACCAACCCTACAGGTATTTCTTACTTTTGAGGTATTGATACTACAATGTGTAGAAGAGAACTATGTATGGGAGAGAAGATTTATTTGAGCTCACAGTTTTAATCTATTCTGCTGGCAAGGCATGACAGGGAAGTTATAATCCTGGAGGTGGGAACATGTGTCAAGTCTGATGAGCAAGAAAGGAAAGACCAGTGTAGGAGGTCCAGATAGAGCCTTCAAAGGCCCAACTCTAATGAGCTCTTTCCTCCGGCTGGGTACACTTCCCAAGGGTTCTATAGTTTCCTAAAATATCAGTGCCAGTTGAGGAACCAGTATTTCAAGCATGAGCTTTCAGATTCAAACCATGGCACCTGTATAAAATAATTAAGTAGCTGCCACATTCAGTTTGTGGATATAATTATTTTATTATTATGAACACAATTCAAGAGGGTAGCTGAGACTTCTGTACATCATACATTCATGCTATCATTCAGTGAGTCTCTTATTTTGTGGAAACAGCTCTGGTCTTCCCCCCTTTAACTAAAGAAAGCCTGCCAGACATCTTAGAAAAAGCAAAGTTCAACATGAACACAGAAGGATGTTACTTCAGACTGAATAATAATGCTATTTTAGAGAGATGCTCAGAGGTTAAAAATTTGCATATTGATGTAGTTGTGCATTGGTACCAGATAATAGAGTCAAGGCTCTTTGGCTGGGATTTCCTGAAAGGAGATAATCTGACTGATCTCTTACAAGAAGATTGAAAATGGGACCCAGAAGGTCTTGAGCTATTTAAGAAAATAACTTTTTCCCTTCTGAATGATGGACTTTTACAGTTTCTAAATCAGAACAGTGACACTCAAGAATACACCATTGTAGAAAGAACCTACATGTTTTTTGGGCCATAAAGGTAGCTTAAGAACTAGTCTTGGAAGTGCCCCCCAGGAGGAGATGCACAGGGTGTGCCTGGGCCTTCAGAGCCACCTTACAAGTATAAGGTTCTTAATATGTTAATGTGACTTATACAGATTTTACTTTTCAGATATTAATGTAAATAAGAAGCTAATTTGTCTCCTCAGTTGGGAAATCCAGAAAACCTACCCTGAAGAGGTTATTATTTTATTTCATGGAAATAGAGATGTCTGTAACAGACAATTTCTATAATTGTGTAGATATCTACAGAGCTCAGATAAAATTCTGATCAACTCAAATATTTCTTTAAAAATGTTTATTGAGTGCCTAACCTGAAATAGCTTTACAATATCTGAAAGTATCATTCTTTGCTCTTCAAAAACTTATGCCATCTTGTCTTTTTCTATGTTTTTCTGTTAGATGTCTAAAAGTCTTTCTGAAACAAGGCAGCGCATAATTAAACTGTGCAATGCCATTGTTGTATGGAGTTGCCACAATTTGAGGAAGCATTAATCATCAATTCTGGTATTTTTTTAGTTATATAATTAAGGGAGAAGTTTTGCTTATGTTATTTTATCTGACTTGTATGGAAACTGGTGTGGTAAACAAAATAAAGATCCCCAATTTAATCAAGAAGAAAGTAAGAGTTTGATGTAGTTAAAAGCTTTGTCTAAAGAAGATGGATTCTGGACCCTGGTCGATTATAACTAAACCTTGTCCAGCTTTCTTTCCAGACACTAAGCTCAATGATGGTTTACTGAGCCATTGTTCTAATTGTACCCAGAGGACCTGGACCACACTTGGAATATGATGCTAAAGTTTGTGGTATTTGCATTGAAAAATTATCAAGAAAATAAAGGGGTTTTATTCTGCACCTGGTGGAGACTTTTATAGAGATTTTATTTCCTGGAGTACATATCTAAGGGGATATTGAAGCAATGGGCTGTAGGAAGGCACTTACTCTCACATTGTTAAACAATAAAGGAAGGGGAAAAGGTAAAGAAATCCCAGAAAGATTCTCTCACTTTTTGGCTGCCTCTCCAACTTCCATTACATTGCCATCACTGAGAACAATTCTGTTTCAAACAAGCACAATCTCAACAAAAAGAAAAGTAAGTAACACAGACAGCATCACCACACATAACTGGAAATGGGACCTAGAGTTGGATCCAAATATCACCAATAACTAGGCCTTTTCCATTCCTAGTCTTCTGACAGTGTTGGTAGCTACTCATGAATGTCACAAATGACCACTGATATTAGTGAGAATAATACACTCTCCTTATTCATCTTTATCATGGAAAGAGGCAAATCTCTTTCCAAAGCAAACACTTCCTTTGCCAGTGTTTTGAGTACTGGCTGAATTTTCATTTGGCTTAGGTTATAGAACTCCAGAATAATTGCAGGGAATATGATATCACAATTATATAAGGCAAATCAGAGATTACCCATGAAATTTACTTAGTTATTCTTTTTGAGTCACATTCACTGTATGGCAGAAGCATATACACTTGAATAAATCTGATTTCTGATAGAAGTCTGGTAAAACTGTAGGGTATTCAAGAACATTCAGTACATTCAGCTTATTTGAAAAGCACTCATAAAACTGGGTAACCTCAAAATACTGAGCCTTTATATGACAGTGGCCTTGGAGCCAATGGTTGGGGGCACTATTACATTAGAAACTGTTTTAAAAGATCATAGCACCAAGAAGGTTGAAAACAACTGGCCTAAGGTATATATAAGAACTTGAGACTTGTTTCTGTTAGTTGCCTTAAGTTTTTGCTCCTGAATTATACCACAGCACTCCTGGGTTCTCCATGTGTCTTACATGAGTCTCACCATGATCAAGCAATGGGTAGACTTTGATGGTTCTGTGTGGTTGACTCTATTAGCACAAGTGCTTTTCAGCTGTATAGTCACAGCTGCTTCCAGCTAGACTTCAAAGACAACCCAGAGATGCTTAATGCCTAGTCAGAGAATTGCCACAGGGCACAGCTACCAGGGAAAGCCCCCCACTCAGCACTGGAATAGCATTCATTGACAGGATAGGAGAGCTACAGGCACAAGACAAGCTTGTGACAGGGTTTAAGTAGGCTTGACTCAGTAAACACTGTAGTCTTCAGTGCTCTATTAAGCTTTTTAAAGATCCACCCCTTCCATAGGTCAATAAGATTATCTCAAGTCCAATTTTATGTTTTTCTTGATTGACTTGGAAATTACTTGAGATTTGAAACGCCTTTCTTCATTCCTATTTCTCACCTTAATATGAGAATGTCTACCTTATGCCTGCTTCGCTGCTGTAAGAAAGCTGGGATATTAACATAAATGGAACATACATGTTCATAATATCAGGATTTATTAGATAACCATAAATCTACAAACACCGCCAGCTTCATCTGCTCACCAGTATCTTGATTTACTTGGAAGTCTATGTTCATGCTAATAAGTCTCTTTATCCCAGTCCAGCCTTAATTACTAGAACCCTCAAATCACACATCACACCTCACACAATGATTATTACATATCATATTATATATTTATAATTATATTATATATGCTACAGAAAGACTAAGAAATGGAGAAGTTAAACAGTACTTAAAGAAAAAACATCAAGGGCAGGAGAAAGATCCAAGCCAAAGAATCTCTAAAGGGGTCAGGCAGAAGGCTGTCACATCCACATTCAATTTCATGTAAGAATCTAGATATGTAAAGTTCCCAAGTGGGAAGGTCAAGGCAGAAATGATCTTAAGTTTGGGGACAGAATTGAGAAGAAATCACTTTGGCAAGTCTCCTAGGCAGTGGCTGTCATGTATAACAAGATGACAGGTCAGTGCTGCCACCCTGTTAGTAGCCCCTTCAATTGTATGTTTTCAATAGGAGGATATATTGTTTGTTAATCTGGTATAATTGATAAGCTCACATGCCTAGTTTCTTGGATATTCTCTTGATCAGTACATGTGTCCATGTACCCCTAACTTAATTTGATAAGTTCACAGTCATTTTTATGACAACAAACTAGTGACTTATCATTTTGTATCTCATGATTTTTACAAATAGCTAATGATTTTCTTCTTACAAATAAGATTTATGGTTATTCTACTTGAGCACTTCACTCAAATGAAATAACTTTAAAAGGTCATGATTCATGGCAATGCACAGCCCAATGGCCACTGCTCCAAACAGCAGAGAGATTCTGGGCAGAGGACTGTCTTCTCTCCATAGGCATAGTTTTATTTTAGAAACAAAGAACTTATTTCAATCCATGTGCTACAGCTGGAGAGGAAGTTTTCTTTCAGGGTCAACTGAATTTGAATCTCGCCCATATCCAATTTAGATACTTAGAGGAAACAATGGACTTGAATTTGCTGTAACCAACCAAGGTTTCAAGAGCTATTGGGATAGAATGAACATACCGTGTATATATATCATGAATTCTAGGTGCCCTGGAGAAACTCTATAGTTTGAATGTTTCCATAACCTTCAAAATTTGTGTTGAAACTTAACCCTAAATGTGACAGTGCTATGAGGCAGGATGTTTAGAAGGTGAACAGACCATGGAGGACTGAGCCTTCAAAGATGGGATTAGCAGTTTATGAAAGAACTAGGCACCAGAGGTCAGCCTTCCCACAGCATTTGCCTTTTTGACGTTCTGTTTTCCCAGGTGTGTACAAAGCATCATAGCAGAGGTAGGGAGCAGTCCTCACCAGGCACCAAGCTGCAGTCACCATGGTCATAAGCCTCAGGCCTCCAAAACAGTAAAAATAATAATAATAATTTTACTTTTCACTAGTTATCAGCACTGTCCCTCTTCCTTTTGATAACAGGAGAAAATGTCTGATTTGTAAAAAGTGTGAAGAATGCCATAATAGCTCTGATACTGGAAAGGATGGAGCCAGAGGAACACTGTATTTGTTTTCCACCATTTGAGGCCTATTGAATACTGGTTGGGCTACAGACATTTGAAAAATTCTGAGGACCTGAAAGAGGAGATAACAAGCTATGTCCCACAAAGCACTTACCTGAGAGCTCAACAAGATCATTTGTTTAAGGCTCAGACGTAATTTATAAACCATAAAAGACATTGTCATTTATTCAAGCAGAAGACTTATGCTCATCTTTAAAATCGCCTAAAGCAATTTTAACTGGTTATGAGCTTCTAATACTTGTTGCCTTTCTGTGTTTAAGTGAAATACCTCCTTAGAAGGAACATGAAAACAATAAAGAATATGTCTTACTTGGTTACTCAAGATTTTCCAATTGGCCTCCATCTTCTTCTATGTGTCTTATTATAAACATACCTGAAGAAGTCTCTTTTGATTGTACCATGATGTCATAGAAATAGACTGTTGCATGAGTAAAGGAAACTCAAGGCCAGATCTCTGGGAAAGTCAGAGATATTAGAGAAGAAACCCCACAGTCAGATCTCACCCAGCTCTCTTCCAGCTTCCTCAGCCTTGTTCCTCCTGGCTTCTTCTGCCTGCTCTGTTTTTCTACATCAGCCTTAAATACTTTCTTCCCTCAGTTAAGGCATGGCCCACCACTGCCTGCCTGGGAGCCTGGAACTCCATCTGAAAAATAAGGTAACCTAAACTCAGATTGGATTAAGGGCATATGTCATAGGTCACAACTCCCAGGATATTCCCTGTGCTGGGATTAAAGGTGTGAGTTACCACTGTCTGATCCTCCTAGACTGACAGTGGGTAGATCCCCCAGATATCTCCAAATGTTTTTATTATATTGCAAAATATCCCCCACAATAGACAAGTTAGTGGTATAAAATAAATAGTCCAAAAATGGACCATGGTACCGTAGAGCAAGGTGAGAAAAGGGAAGGCATTTAACAAGTGATGTTTGGACCCTGAATAGCAAACTAAAAGGAAAATCCATTTTAGGCCTTTACTTCATTCTAGATGGGTGACTTTATTTAAAAACTTAAAAATACCCAAACCTTAGAAAAACTATGGAAAAGAAGAAATGAATGGGAATTCAGTCTCCAGGACAGTAAGGGATTCCCAAGATTACCTCAGGTGATAAAATAGAATGCAGACATCAACAGATTCAATGACTCACAATTTCCATTAAAAATGTACATGGGAACACATGAAAACCTAAAACCAGGCTTGAAATAATGGCTTTCTATAAGTGTCTTATATTCATCAACAGAAAAGAACAGTGAGACCTAGATCAATAAATAAACAAAGATACAGAAACATCACTGGAGAACGTGATCTTATAAACAAACATATGTAAAACACGTTTTCTAGTTGATATTTATTGAAAACTCAGAGTCAGATAATGGAGAAAAGCTGGAGTATCAGAGAGAGGAAACAGACCACAGTCAAATCTCACCCAACCAACTTCTCAGGGTAAAAGCTGTCTTCAACAGTCCTCAGCCTGGTTCATCACTTCTACAGAGTACCTCAATGTCTGCCTATGTCTTCTTCAAATATCTTCTTTGCCCAGTTGTTTCACTTTTGGGTTCAATTCTGCATCATAATCCTAGAGTTAGGATTAAAGGTGTGAGCTACTAGCATTTGGTAGTTAGGACTTGAACTCACAGAAACACAGAAAGATCTCTGTCTCTGGAGTTGTGGAATTAAAAGAATGAGATGCCAACTCTCATCTCTGTGCTGGAATTAAAAGCACGAGTTACCACTCTGACACTTGTGACTTGACTATTTTCTGATATTCCAATCTGATTTTATTAAATATAAAACATATCACCATACATGTGGGAAAGGCTAAGGCTCACTAACAATGAGAGAATAGGAACATTACAAAAATAACAACTTATTTTTACATGTGTGTACATGTGTGCATGAGTGTGTGTGTGTACATGCTGGTTCCTTTAGAGGACAGATGTTGGATTCCCTGGAGTTACAGGCAGCCCTGATCCATCCAGCCTAGATATTTTGAGCAGAATTTTATTCCTCTGCAAGAGCAGCAGAATCTTTCACTTCTGACCCATTTCTTTAACTTCCCTAAAATAAAAAATTTCAAGATAATACAATTAGCAATTTAAAAAAATACATGAATATTCAGAGCTTAAGAAATAGCTCAGTGGTAAAGAGCAAGTACTGTTCTTCCAGAGGACCAGAGTTTAGTTCTCAGCACCCACACCAGACAGCTCACATTTGTCTATAACTCCAGCTCCAGGAAGAGGCACTGCTTCTGCCCTCGTCAGGCAGCAGCACACACAGCCATATACATCCAGCAGACATATACACATAACTAAAAATAAATATTGATATTCTATGAAAGATAGAAAATATCACATGAATCTATCTGAGCAATGCTTTTATAAAACATATTAATAACTTACACTATGATACTTAAAAATATTTCATATCATTTTGGGCTACATTCCCAGTTTACCAAATCTAAGTTGAAAATCATTTTAAGAATTAAGGGTTGAAAAAGAAACAAATGAGGAAGATCTTAAGAATTACTCTAATATCATTTAAACTAAGTATTATAAATGACATAAGAAAAATAAAGTCATTTTATGTTCACCTTTGCTTTATATTATTAGCAAACATACTGTGAAGAGTTGCTGAAGGAAATGAATAATGAACAGAAATAGGAAAAATCTAATGAGTGTTTACATAAAACACTACCATGGTTTGCATGAGAAGCATTCATAGAAGGCTCAGGTGTTGTATCTAGGTCCTAGCTGGTGGATCTGCTCCTCACATAAACTCATCAGATTGCTCTATAGATGTACTCATGATTTGGTAACATTATTAGGAAGTAGTATTAAACTAGGGTGTAAGGTTTTGTTGGAGTAATTAACCTACTGGGAGCAGTCTTTCAAGGGTATATCAGTCCCCTGGCCTCTGTGACAAATTTCCTCTGTCACGTTTTCACTATGCCATGATGATCTGCACTTTAAGCCTATAGTGATGGAGCCAGCATAAGCTGTGACCTCTGAACCTGTGAGACACAATAAATCCTTCTGTCTCATCATCTGTTTTTCTTGGTTATTTTGTTACAATGACAAATGAATGGAATTTTTCAAAATGACAAATAAAATTTGGGACAAGCTTGAGGTACAAGGAAACCTGTGTCAAAATCAACCCAAAACAAGATAAAGATAAGAGTTGGTTAAATATCTCAGTGGGGTGCTTACTGCCAAGTCTTAAGACCTGAGTTCAATCTCGAGGTTCCTATGACAGAAGGAGAGTAGGGACACACATACATATTCACAGAACACATAAGTGGATACATAAATGAGACATAAAGTGAATTTCATTTTATAGCACAAATGATGCAACTAACAAAGAAGTTTGAACAGGAAACAAAAGTCTGTTCTTAGAATGTGAGTCTACCTCTGTAAGAACAAAGAATTATCCTATCCAGGAAGTATGAGATGTCAGGACCAAGGAAATCAATGTCTTAACAAATATTGTTTTACCCCTTTACTGATGCATCATTAAACATTAAACCAGGTCATAAAAGAGCCCTTGTGAAATCAAAGATGCAAGCTGGAGAGGAAAGCCCATGATCATCAGTGCCAGCTGCAGTGCAGTTGACTTCTCTTTTCTAGAAGAGTTGAGACCCAGTCATACATTCTGTTTATATCTATAATGTAATGTTGCTATAAAAGCTAATGTAATACGTAAGTCAGGTAACAGGGAGGTCATGAAGGATGGCGTAAGTCTCATGGTCCTAGCTAGACATCTAGTCCCTAATATAATCCAGTGATGCTTTTCAAGTGGATAATAGTTGTCACAGAAGAGGGATTCATCCTAAACCCAAGGTATGAGCTCATTTTGTGACTCTCCAGAGGATCCATTCTCAGCATTTGCTATAGATGTCTCAAGCAGTAATGAGGCTAGGACATCTCAAGCCCCTATAACACTGCACCAGAAATCCAGCTTGACAAGAGTCTTCTTTTGTTTTGAGACTCATTCAAAATAGTTATCATTATGAGTTACTCAATAATTGAATCAGAGAAGCATGTCCAATATGATATACATTGTCTGACAGATAGAAAAAAAGAGGTTTAGAATTGCTGCTACATGTGTGCCTTTCTTCATGAGGGATTACAGAAAAAAACAGAAACCTGCTTAATTTCAATGACACACTGTTTAGAAGCACAAGGCTATCAGAAACTAGACATTCTGTCAGTATACTAGGTATATGAAGTTTAACAGCATATATCTTCTCTTCTAACTCTGACATGATCTGTCTATTAAGGTATGTGGAGTGGTTGCCAAACATAGAAATTAGCATAATGTTATCAATGGCACAGATGAGGATGGTATGCCATAAGGATAATGACAGCCCCATCACAACAAATGTCAAAAATCCTACTACTACAGGAGAGGAGGGAAAGGACAAGGTCACAGAGAAAAATTGCTTGAAGGAATCTTGCTATTTAGCTGGAGACTACATTGAACTTCCTGAAAGGAAACAGGGAGAGAAAAATAACCCATTGTCCATCTCTTCTCTCTAATATCCTTCTGGGACTCTCGATTAGCTAAATGCTATCTAGAAAGCAGAAGGAAGAGAAACCAATTATGTGTCTACATGCAGACTCCCAGGATACAGAGGAGGCAAAGAAAATAAGAGAGACAAAGTAAAAATGTCCAGTGGTGTGGGGAGAAACAAGGTATAGACTTGCATTGTGATGATTGAGGTTAGTAATAGGTAATGCAGTAACAAATAAATAACACTAATGTAACTTTACAAATGTTTTCATTACCTCGTTTCTAAAACTATGCTTTAAATTTGATGGTAAGATATTTTGCAATAGGAGGTATAACTTTTACATAAACTTCCCATCCTAAACTCAGTCACTGTTATACTTTATAAACAAATATTTTATTTCAAAAATCATAAGACATCTAGAACAGCAAATTAAATGTATTTCAAGGGCATAATGAAAGAGAAACTCTTTACTGAATGAAGCTGACAATATTCTGAACCATGAAGCAAGCCTTAACAAAGACTCAATAGGCTGGATTCATATAAGCTATGTTCTTTGGCCACAATAGAAATGAGATAAAAATTATTATTAATAAGACAACTAGAAAATTCCAACATGATTAGAAACTAAGCAGTGTGCATCTACATAGCTCTCAGTTGAGAAAGAAATCACAATGGAAATTAGAAAGTATTTTGAACTGAATGATAATGAAAATTATTTCCATATTCGAAGAGAACATTATCATCTTAGATACTTTCGTTAGGGTAGAGAGACAAGGTATATAAAATGATCTACATATCCTTCTTCAATGACAACCCAAATAACACAGTTAAACCTAAGCAACTGTAAAAAAGAAATAATGAATGACAGAATTTTACAAAATAAAGAGTAAACATATAAGGAAGGTTACTAGAAACAAGTCCAAGGTTTATTATTAGAAATTTTAAATAAAAAAAAAATTTTAAAGATGCCAATAAAGAGAAAGGAAAGAAAACTCAAATGATCAATACAGAGGTAGAAAAGAAGGATTGAGACTTAGATGAAAATCCAGTAACCATACTTGTTACTGTGCAGATCAAAACAAACTAAGAATAGACTTGTGGTGGGCTGGGAAATTAACTCCAACAGAAAACCACAGTCTTCTGCTAAGTTTCCAGATCTGAGGCAGTATTCTCTTCTAGAACCATTTACTAAATACAGTGGTCAGAATCCCAGGACATGTCTTCTGAAGACCACATCAAATATGCACTGTAATAATTTTGGTCTCTCGCAGAGTAAACTATGGCATTTGCTTCAGTGACAGCATCCTGAAGGAAAAGCTCTTTAGTTTGATATAACTTGTCCCCTCCTGAACTCATCCTGAAAGCTGATCACTGCAGTGGTATTAGGAGGCAGAGCCTCTGAGGGGTGATTAAATGATGTAGCAATTAAAGCATTTTGGATAGAACTAAGATCTCATTCTTAGTTACTTCAAGAGCGGTGTTGTTTTAAGGTCAGAATGTTTCTTTTGTGTTTTCTCTTCCACTTTCTACTATGAGGTGAAGTAGCACAAGACCTTCACCAGGAACTGAGAAGATTGGTACCATGATTTTGTACTTCCTACACTCCAGAACCAGGATCTTATTAATAAACCTCTATGTTCTATGAATTATCCAGTCTCATATATTTTATTATGGGAGCAAAAATATAAATCACAAAAATGGACATGTCTATACATTTCAAGCATCACTAGATACAACTATAGCACTGAGTTGTCCTGTGCCTCCTCAAATAGAACGGAGCTATCTGCATGCCAGGTAATAAACAGAACCATGGACCAAAGCCAACTTTGTGGCTCCACTGGGTCGGGACAGTCACCAAATGGTCATCCTTTGAATGTACAATTTGAATGGGTGTCTGTCAGTTGGAATAACCCCCAAATTGAGTTTTTGGCTTATAAAGTAAGAGATACTATGGTGGACAGAAAAATTTGAACCTATGAAACTATCCTAATAATCTAAGATCATAAAGAAAACTAGGGCCATGACCCAGAAGAGATGGCAGAGACCAGTGGCATATACAAAGATCTAGAGGATGCAAAGGCTCTGCCATAATTCTGTTTAATTTGCCAGTATGGCAAGAAACAGATGGAGCCTGGAGAATGGCTTGGATTTCCATAACCATAGGCAGGTGTTAGTAAGCTTAATTATAGTTTCAAGGCATGCTACTTTTTTTGAAGTAGACAGATGCAGATACAAACACATGCTCAGTAGCCATGGTGCTCTTTGCTAAACAACAGAGGAAATAGCAACAGAACTGAGCATGCTTATATTAACCAACAATCACATTTACTCATATTTCCCATTAGGGCTATGTTAACTTTTCCAGTCCTTACCATAATATAATCAGAAGTGATCTGAGCCAACCAGAAATCCCATAAAATATTAGGTTCAGGTCAGGTCTTCTACTGCTCGGGCAAAATGAGTGAGAGATAGTCAACAAACATGTCAAAGGGCTTTAATAAGCCCCCTGTACTCTGAAAGTCCAGGGAAGAGACTCCTAAAAGAGACATGGATATCCAAAACTTTAATAAATTTATTAGGGTGTCCAGCAACCAGGGAGCTACACTAGTATATGTTTCAAAGTAAAAGATTTAAAAATGATTTTCTGCATCTTGTATCCCTTATTACAAAGGAGGCATAGTTTCTACTGGTCTTCAGATGCTGGAAGGAATATGTAGTAGTGGGGTTCCTTGGTCTCGGGTGGCCAGAGGCCCAGACCCTGCCATGCCAGACCTCTTAGCTGCCCGTCGCCCACCATTATGCAGTGTAATACCATGTCCAGTTAGTTCAATAATAGTAGTTAGTTCTCGCCTAGAGCCTATATCCTACCCAGCCACAGGTTTTTGGCCCAGTTAACAGTGCCAGGCATGGGTATTCTTGTGTAACAGGCTTCAAATACCATCAGACAGTAGTTCCAAAAACATTCATGCAACTCTCTTGCCACCTATAGCACCTTGCCCAGCCAGTTGTTACTGAGTTCCTAAGGGTCCTAGCTGGGTAAGACTGCTGGTAACTTTTCTCACTCAATAAAATACACAGAACCTTCTGGAACTCTGTAAGTTAGCCAATGAGAAAGAACCTTCAAGGCCAGTACTAGCTTGGATTCTCTGTGTCCTGTGACCTAAGTATGTGGTATCTTCAGCAACAGGAATTTGCCATAAAGTTCTGGAAGACAACCAAAAACAAAGGCCATTACCCATGCAGTAAAGCGAGATTCTTAGGCTTGTATCACAGCTACAAAAGCTTTCACAGTTGGAAGAACAGTAAAATTAGTTTTATTTGGGGGGGTGGGGGATGTAGAGCCCTTTGATGTAACATGAGTGGCACATCCTCCCATTCCTGGTGAATCCTTCTTCCCATAGAACCTTGTAAGCTGTTCTTTACTGTCTGCATGCCTACTGACAGTCTGGACTTCCAAACTCCTATTGAAATGGCCAGTAGTCTCAAAGTATAGCATTCTAGGACATGGCACACCTGCAGTTCCAAATTCCTCAGCATTTCTCCACGCTGCAAGGTAGAAGCACCATTGCAAAGAACCCACTGCCTGCTACCTTTTCCTCTATCAGTTTCAGAGGTCCTTATATTGAGGTCCTTGATCCATTTTGTAGTGGTAGGGTTTCTAGGTCCCCAGCGGCCAGAGGTCCGAGACCTACAGACCTGCTGAGCCAGACTGCTTAGCCACCCGCCACCACCGCTGCTACTAAGGCCCCCAGAAATGACTCAGACGCTTATATTAACTTTATGCTGTTTGGTCTATGGCTCAGGCACATTGCTAGCTAGCTCTTACATCTTAAATCAACCCATTTCTATTAATATGTCTGCCACGTGGCCCGTGGCTCACCTGTGTTCCTTACATGTTGCTCCTTGGGCAGCTTGCTCAGGTCTGCCTGACTCTGCCCTGCTTCTCCTACCTATGCTCTGATTTCTCCTCCTACTTCTTCTATGGTGCCTGTCATGGCCCAAAACAGCTCCTTTATTTAAAGATTGAGATTCACAGCATACAGAAAGGCATTCCCACATCAGGAATACACTTAGATTTTGAACCAGGGAGCCCAACCATTAGAAACCTGTGCTGTTCTACCAGGTCAGAATGTCATTGGCAATCAAAACAACAGAGGAATGGTTCATTGAGGGCCAATCAGCAGCAGACCAGAAAGATTGAGGACCAAGTATCCCAGACCCTCATGTTACTTACTGACTTGACCTTGACCTTACACAGGTGGCCATAGGAAGGAACCTAATGCTACCAACAGATACAGTAAAGAAAAGAGCATGAGTTCTTGTTCCATATGGGCCAATGTTATGTAGAAGCCCCAAATGGCAGAAGCTGCTTTGCAGTGTTATTCAGGAGATGGTCTTGTAAGTCAAGGGCAAAGGCCATCTTTGAAAAGGATGTAGCTTTGGGTGGTATGCCAAGTTATTGTACCCTTGTGTGAAAGTAAAACCAAGTGGTTTGAGGTCAGGGGCCAGAAGGTAATGGACAGATTTTCTTATCAAGGGACTAAAAGGAAAATGATTGAAGGATCAGAGACAAAGGAGGTTGTGGTTAGAAATGCAGGTTTGGATTAAGAGATTAGATAAAAACTTAAGAGAGAGCATCTACCCTGGCCACAGACTCATGCAAAATCTGTATGAAAGGTGACTAAACTGAGTCCCATTATTCCTGTAAGCAACAGTCTTTCATCTCATGAATAGGCACATATTTCAGAAAACAAAGCAGCTGACAAGGCCATAGTTAACACTACCACCTAGAAACTTATGAATCTCCCAACAAATCAATACTTTATCCTCATATAACAGAGCATCTGTCCACTGCAGAGCTACAAGAGTAAGCCCATTGTTACAAGAATTACTGCACTTTATCAGAGGATATCACCACAAAGCTGCCAGCTTGATGTGCCAAGTGCTCAAAGTATTGAATTGCCATAGGTAGTCTCAACTTAAACACTATTTTAGGTCTTCTGTAGTATCATATCTGAGGCAATATAACTCCATCCTATAGGTCACTGTATGACACTTGAGTTGGTAACCTTTATATGGATCCACATTTCAAATAGGAGGAAATACACATAGTCTATTAAATCAAGGAATGCAAGAATAGTCGCATTTATCACCAATTCTAGCAATATAAAATGTCCACAAATGAAATTTTTCAAGATTATGGTTTTGACATCTAAGAGGTATGTATCTTCCCAATGCTCCTATCTATTTCCCAATTCTAAGTTTTTTCAGAGGATGAAGAACAGAGGTCTGGAGGAACTATTCCCTCAACATATATGTAGATATGGGTTTATGGACTTAAAAGGTGGGTTGTGGTTGACCAAAAGACAAGCTTTTTCCCTGTCTTCAAAAATAGTTCACTATGTAGTGATTTGAAGAATGGTGACATAAGGTTCAAATTTAATGCCTTCAACGTTGAGCCTAGATCATACCTATCTCAGGAGAACTCCAAATCAGCTATTGAGTAAAATGATATAAATACACAAGCCAGGTTTACTCAGTAGCCAACTTCTCTGTCAGGGGATTTTTGGTCTGGATATCTCCCTCCTTTTCTTCTTGGTCCCACTTCTTTGTATTTTACCAAAATGAAATTCTGAGTCTAACTCTGTGTCTTAGTATATGTTTCTCAATTTCTCTGAGAACTCTGCTGGCATAAGCTCATGACTGGAACCCTGGCTAACATAGGCAAAAAAAAAACCTAGTTAGATTGTAGGGGGGATTATGTTGTTCCATTGTAAATAATTGTTCCACCCACTGGTTTAATAAAAAGCGCTGATTGGTCAAAGGCAGACAGGAAGTATAGGTGGGGCCACCAGACTAAAAAACTCTGGAACTAGGAAGAACAAAGCAGAATGCCAGAGAGAAGCCAGAAGAAACAGAGGACAACTATGCTGCTCTGAGAAAGGGTACTGAGCCACATGGCTGAACAGTCATGGGATAGATTAAGAGTAAAGAGTTAGCAAGTTATATGCCTGGGCCTTAGGCCGATCAGCCTAAAACTATGGTAAGCATCTGTGTGTCTCTGTGGGTATGAAGGTCCAAACCTTGAGGCTAGGCCTGAAAGTCCGGGACAGAAAACACTGACTACATTAGATATCACAGAAATCTTTATGCCAACACATTTGAAATTTATATAAACCTTCAAATTCCGAGAATTGGTAATACAATGAGGGAGTATCCATTCTGCTGTTATGTGTATTTGATCATGTTCTACTAGTTTGTTTTTATGAGACATAATTGCTGAAAAGGTAAGGTTTACTTCTCCATTTCCCACTTGTTATTTATAAAAACTATTCCTCTCTTCCTGTTTCATCTTAAAATAAATCAATATAGTTTGTATTAACTGGTTCCAACATGATTTTCAACAGAGCATAACCTTTTGTTACAATATATATGTTACCCATCCTTAGTATTATTATAGTCACATAAATCCCACTTCTATATGTACTGAAGATGCCATTGCCTTTTAAATAAGAGGTATTAAGGTAACAAACAAACTCATTTACAGTGCCTATTATATACCTTTATCTTCTTTGCTTATGCTGTAGATTCAAATGACTATCTAATATACTTCCATTTCAGCTAAAGACTACCTTCCACACTTCTAGAAACAATGTGCAACTCTAGAAATCAAACCTACCCTCAAATTGTGTTGTTAATGTTGATGCTGCTACTACAGCTGTTAGTGCTTAATGACTTCTCTGAACTAATTATGAGACCTCTGTATTCACTGTTAAACGAGGTCAGCAAATCCTTCCTTTCCATGGTCAGAAATTCCCTTAATTTCTTTGAAGCCACAAATCTGCCAGTCACCAGATGCCTCTTTGGACACATCTCAAATACTTCATAAACAGCTTAAAAGTTTGCCACAGCCTTCTTTTGTTCTTCACACACCATGTCAAGACCAGTTTTCTGTGACATATTAGGATCTCTGAGAGAGAGAGAGAGAGAGTATGACATGTCTGTGCATGTATATAGAGGAAGAAAGAGAAGAGAGCATGTGCACGTGCATATGTGAGCTCAGAAAACCATCTCGAGACTCAGTTCTCACTTTCCACCTTGTTTGTTACAGGTTCTCCTCTTGTTTACTGCTGCATATGCTGGCCTAGATGGAGGACGAGTTCCCTGGTATCTCCTTACTTCCCTGTAAAAGCACTGGGATCACACACTAACAGTCATGTCCAAGTTTACATGGCTTCTAGGAATCAGAACCAAGTCTTCATGCTTGTGGGTAAGTGCGATACCTAAAAAGTCACCTCCCCAGCTGATATTAGAGTCTTCTAAGAATGAAAATGTTTCTTAAGTAGTACAGAGTCCAGTTAGCCTGTGACAGTGCCCAACGTGGAATATATATATTTTTTTATTCCATTAAATTCTATTCATTGGCTGTATACTCAGACAACTAGGTTATCCTAGCCTTTGTTTTCTGGCCAGACAATGGTCAAAGTTTATGCTACAAAATGAAGTAAAACTCTTTTAATAAAATTATATATTATAGAAAATAAATACATAGCTAAAATTTTAATATTTAATCTGAGAAGTTATAGTGGATCTTGCTGCATCCATCAATATTATTCTTTCTTCCTTAAGTACTATACATTTAAAAAGAGTTACATTTGGCGTAATACATTATTCCTGTAATGAAAAATATATTTAAATAATATATGAACATTATTGAAAACAATAACTTCAACCAAAGCTGCTTCCTGTATACATATCTTCACATTATTTACTGAGTAGAACTTTCTTTATTGTCTGCTTTATGTTAGGTATTCTTCTGAATACCAGGAAAAGAACACCAAATAAAGCAAACTTTTTATCCTTATGCACTTTGCTTTACAAAGTGAAGTAGAGTACTCTACTACTTTTCTTGATAATTTAAAATTACAGATCTGTATTATGAGTCTACTAGCTGACTAATCTCTAACAATAATATATCATTTATCTAACACTTTTAGGTCTTCTGTAAAAAGCATTTTCATAAAATTTTAATTAAATTAGGACATTAAGACGACATTTCTATTAATACGAATGTCAAGGTAACAGACAATAATAAATACTGTGCCAGATAAGTATTTCATCCATTACTTTCAAATTCTGAATAAAATAGTAATATCTTTATTTTTTTAACTATACTTAGTATTTTTCACCCTTTAAAATCATTCCTGGATCCTTTTTTACTGTCAGTATAATTTTTTTTTAACTTCTATATTGAAAAATGAGTGATATTGAATAATTTCAAGTATATTTATATCTTCAGTGTTTTGATAGAGGTGGATGCTAAAATCTATCAAATATTCATCACAACTAAGATCATGTTTGTTGTGACTGTACTTTTAAAGATTTTTGAGTTTCTATGCTACGGTTTTCATTTGCCTGTCCTTTACAGTCCTACTGGATCTGAGACTGGTGTTTAATTCTCAATTTTACTTAACTTTTCCTTCCAATTACATGTCTTTCAAGTCATCCACTTGGCTTTATGTGGTGAAACTTTATCCTTCCAAGTTTCCTTAAGTCCTTCATCTGCTAATGAGTTTCCTCCCGTCCTCTTCATGTTTGTGGGAAGCTTTTTTTGCATAGAATGTTGATGAGTGTTCTTCCTTCCTCCCACATATTTCCCTAGCAATTTTCTGGTTTAGCTCACAGAATTTGGAGTTTGGCCCTGAATTTATTTATTTATTACTATCATCATCATCATCATTAATACTTTGTTTGCTTTAACTTAATCTTGTGAATATTTTAGAGGATATTTAGAATATTTAAGAATATTCAGAATTCTATTTTTTAATCTACTTTGACAGACATTATTGAGTCAAGTTGATATTAATTGTTAACTTCACTGTCTCTTTTAAGAAGGCCTTTACTCCACAGTGACTGAAAAGCCCACAGAACTTCAATGTGTTACTCAGAATTAGATGAAGGAAAGCCAAAGCTCCCACAGCATTCCTATCTTTGAATTCCACTCTTGAATACAGCCCTTGCTTTCTTTATTTTTAAATAATCACACTGTACAAATTCTAATGAGTGTCTGTGGCTGTGTAATGAAGGGCCTAAGCCCTAGAATTAGACTAGTTAGTGCTGTCAACTTGATACCAACTAGAATGACCTAGAAAGAAAGTCTCAGTGACAATTGTGTATACTGGGTTATTATCTGGTCATGTCTTTAGGAGACAGTCTTAACTAGTTAGCTGGCATGAGAAGACTTAGCCTATTGGAAGCAACATGATATCCTGGGGGAGATTCTGTATAAGAAGAATGGAAAAGTCAAAGAAGTAAACAACCAAGTCACATGCATGTGTTGGTTTCTCTCTGCTCTTGACTGAAAGTGTGATGTGACTTTATGTTTAAATTCTTGCCTTAAATATTTCACAATGATAGATCATAACCTGGAGCATAACACAAAGTAAAGCGTTTCTTGCCAACATTGCTTTTCATCAGGATATTTCATACCAGCAGCATGACATTTTTCTTGCTGCAAATTCATGTCTAAATATCTGTGTGAACAAAGTAAGCTTCAGTTTTATATGTATATAAATTAGTAGCTGCAGTGTCTGTCTTATGGGATGATGTGTTAAATAATGCATTTCCCACAAATGTTGGCTCTGGTGATTGTAAGCTATAGTTGTAAAACATCTTCCTCCATATACACCGTGTTACGGTGAAGGATATGATTTTCTTCTATTCTGTGGATTAGGGCCCTAGCAAGAGGCTCCGATAGTATAGAGGGGGAATCCAAGATCTAGGTCAGATGCTTTATCTGTCTCTGAACATCTCGAACAGTGCTGGAGGTATGGCAGATACTGAGCAAACACCTTTGTGGTAAATAAAAGAAGTCAAACTTCTGAATAAAATGTAGAACTGCCAGACTCCTGCCTTAACAGTTTCTTGGCCGTAAAACTTCAGACAAGCCATACACCTTCTTTGTATTTTCTTTTTCTGAGATACAAAGTGAAAGAATATGAAGCATATTTTATAAAAATAATCATATGTAATAGTTCGTATTAAAGTGCTTCAAAAGCTCCACAATAATAATCCAGTGTCCAATATTCTCCTTGACTACAGTTTACTTTTCTCCCTTTGTGAACCATTTGGACCAAATGCCTTGTTTAGTAGTACCCAGAATCCCTTCCTAACCTCTTCTTTATTTATCATGTCCAAGCCATGTCATGACATAAGTTCTGAATGAAGGAAACCTGACTATATTGCTGTTTTTGCCAGCCATGCTTAATGTTGGACTAGATGGACATAACATTTACATTTTTATGGGATTAATTTTATATGATTATGAAGCGCTCAGTACTCTTAGCTGAGGTAAATAGGAATCCCTACCTTCTGACACCCAGAAATTCAGTCTTACGATATAAGCCCCATATATTCCTCTCTCCTCTTACACATATGGTTAGGATACATCAAAACAGTAAGTTCTGTTTTTATATTCCTAAATTCTAGTCTTGTGTAGGTCAGAAATACTTCCGTACAGATCAAAAGTATTTTAATAAGGAAAGTCTGTGGGTCCTCTGTAGATATGCTTTTTTTAAATGACTGGGAAACTTTCCAACATACATGACAACAAAATCAGACATAGACAATTGCTTTGTGGAACATATTGGAAGGAAAACAGAACTTTAGGCATGTTATAATGGCAGAATTAGTAACAGACTCCCAAGGGTGAGTTGAGAATCATCCTATAAAGCTTAGCAAAGACTTCACTCAGATGAAGACATCTGTTCACTGAAAAAACTATGATGGCAATGAAAAGGGGAAGGAACACTGCAGGGGACTGATAATTTAAAGACGGACAAAGAAAATCAGTACAGCATTTGATGACTTTTCTTTGTCAGAATATCCTTTATGTTGTCTATATTACTCTGCCAATGCCTCCACCCTAATGCCTCTTATGTTCCCTTTCCCAAATTCATGAACCATATATATATATGTTTATATATGTTATATATTTGGATGGACATATATGTGTGTATATATATACATGCATATATATATATATATATACATATCCTACTATATATCTATATATTTCCTACTGAGTCCATTTAGCATTTCTCCTATGTATATGTGTCCAGGGCAATCACTTGGGATTGAACAATGTAGTGGGAGCTCTCAATAGAGGAAACAATTTTTCTCTTAGTAGCTACAGACTGCCTTGTCCATCTTCAGTACCATCTGTAATGGCTAGTCTTTGTTGTCAATTTGACTACAAATGAAATGAACTAAAACTTGAGTGGCTAGGTACATCACTGCGGGGGACTTTTAAAAAAAAAATCAAATGAAGTGCTAAGGCCCACTTTCAATGCAGGCCTTTTGATGTAGGAAGATATAAATTTAATATGGGCCACAGTGTTACAATATGGTTTCTTGGCCCCGTGTGCCAGAGGTCCAGACCCACAGACTTGCCACCCCAGACCTCTAAGTCACCCGCTGCTTAGGCTTTCCCCAAAATGACTCAGACACTTATATTAAGTTCATGCTGTTTGGCTTATAGTTCAGGCACATTGCTAGCTAGCTCCTTCATCTTGACTCAACCCATTTCCATTAATTTGTCTTCCCAAGTGGCCTGTGGCTCGCCTGTGTTCCTTACGTTTCTTCTTGGGCTGCTGACTCGATCTGTTTCTGACTCTGCCCTTCTTTTCCTACCTATTCTGATTCACTGTCTACTTCTATGGTGCTCACCAAGGGACAAAACAGCTCCTTTATTTAAAGATTGGTAATCACAGCGTACAGAAAGACATTCCCACATCACCACAGCTTCTAATAGAAAGCTATATAAAGGGCATGGAAGAAGAAAGGGCTTTTTTTTTTACCTGCTTGTTCTTGCTCTTGCTGGCAAGCCCATTCATTCACTGGCATTAGAGTAAACTTCTTCGGGATTCTAGTGTATACTGAAGACCAGCTAAGGCATCTAACCTCATAAACTAAATAACTATTGTATTCTTGGACCATCTGTTGGTAGACAGCCATTGTTGTACTAGCTGGACCAGGGCCTGTAAGCCATTCTAATAAATTCTGTTTCTAAAGATAGATAGTATGGTAGTTTGAATAAAAATTGCCCCCAAAAGCACATAAGGGGCAGAATTATTTGAAAGAATTAGGACATGTGGTTTTGTTGGAGTAGGTGTGACCTTGTTGGAGAAAGTGTGTTATTAGTGGTAGGCTTTGAGGTTTCAGAATCTCAAGCCAAGTCCAGTGGCTTACTCTTTCTACCTGCTGCCTTCCTATCTGTATGTGAAGCTCTCAGCTTTCAGCTACCTCTTCAACAACATGTCTGCTTCCACACTGACATGCTTCTCACCATGATAGTAATGTACTAAACCTCTGAAATATAACTAGTCTCAATTAAATGTTTTCCTTTATAAGAGTTGCCATTGTCATGGTGTCACAGCAATAGAACACTGGCTAAGAAAGACAGACAGATTCTTTATATAACTTTTTTCCCTTAGAGAATCCTGACTAAAAGACAACCCTTAGACATAAGGCTCAGGGAAAAGACACATGGGGGGGGGGAGGCAGGGAGGAACAGAAAAAGTATAAAACTAATGGATCAGGATGCTTGCTGCCAGAGAGTGTTCCCAGAAATGACAGTGAAAATACACCCAGGAAATACCAACAATATTTTGTCTGAACAAGACCTGCATAATGACATGAGTTGACATGACAATGTAGACAAGAAAAATTGAACAAGGCCCTACCCCCACACAAAGTATTAAGTAACTTCTTAAAGGAATCTAGGATTCTATGGGTTATATGTAGGTGTTGTATTCATCTACTGAATAAACACCATACTTATTTAGCACAAAAGAACAAAATGAAAATAAAAGTCCAAAGAGATAAATTTATCCATAAATAACTTTATGGTCTTGTGAGCATCTAGCTCTGTGTTGTGTCTTTCAACTATCTTAAGGTAACAATTTCTGTCATAGAACTAGAATTATGTGATGACTGCTACAAATAAAATATAGATGTGATAGTAAAGAACTCGCAATGCATTTAATTTCCATCGTCAATGAATTCAAGCAAACATTAATAAGTATTATCCAAGTTTTTCAGGAGTACCTATGGTATTCTAGACCTAGAAATGTAGAACTCAACAGACTCTTATGGGGCTAATACTTTAAAAGTTTGAGATAGTTAATACATATATGGTATTAAATGATGAAAAGATCAGAGGGGATATGGCTAAAGATAAACACCACACAAAAGATTCTGAGTGGAAGCTTCTAGGAAGTAACCAAGCCATGCTACAATCTAAAAGAGTGTCCCAGATAGATGGGACAAAGAACAAAGCAATATGAACTTGGTGTACATGATCCACAGAATGGAACAAATGTGGATAGGGCAGGAATGTGCTGGATAGAGAGTAGTGGATACTGGTTGGAAAGAAATGTGGGTCTGACTTGTGGAGCCCCTAGTAAGTTTGGCAGGAAATTTTGTGTGTGTGTGTGTGTGTGTGTGTGTGTGTGTGTGTGTGTGTGTGTGTAGAAAGAAGCTCAGCAATGCAAGTTCATATGCAGCGCCATTTTAATGACCAGTTTCCCTATGCCCTTAACATTTAACTAATGGGGAAATGTTAAAAGCAACAGGACCAAAGTAGCCTTGCCTTCTTGAAATGGCTAGTTTTCCTCTCCCAGATCTTACTACTAAGCACAGAATCCTTAGTGCTTCAAGACTTGCCTCCTTTGCCACAGTGAGCTTGTAGAAGAGATAACTAATGCTGTGGACTATGGACCTCCTGGAGAGAGTGTGAGTGCATCTTTTCTATCTGAAATGTGAGAGGGCCTAGAATTTTTAAGAGAACTCCACTAAAATGCTAGATGCACATCCAGGAGGGAACTGACCTTTATCTATGATTAGAGGACTTGGCTCAGACACAGGCATTTGCACCCTCATCCCACTTCATCCTATAGAAATAGCAGGGGAATTCTGAAGATTCTGGAGAGCCCTGGAAATGATACATATAAAAAAATATCAGTTCTCTGCAGATCTTGGATGTGAAATGGCAACTTCTGTAATGAACGATGAATTTAAGAAACCAGAGTTGAGAGGTATAAAGAGATAAGCCATCTACAAATGTGGCCATTCTCTTCAACCCATCTCTTTTGGGTACTTATGGTTAATAGCCACATACACTTATTGTAAGATAACATATGGTTCAAAATCTTATATGGTAGTTGGAGTATGAGTAGAAATATGTCTCCCCAACCAGGTGGAAACAAAGAGACCCTTTCTGATGTGTTCCTATAGAATTAATGACTTATATCTATGAAATTATTAATATCATTTAGAAATCAGCTATGGAGATAGCAAGTATTCATTAGAACCCTAGCAAAAATCCCAACCAGAAAAACAACATCTGATGGTTTATTCAATCCAATGTCAAGACACCCTATAGATTTACAGTAATCTAAATAATTCAATCGAGGAAAAAGAATAAAAATATAGATTACTGGAGTATACAGAATACAGAAACGGACACAAATATGATCATCTGGACTTTGACAAAGAAGTGACAGTAATTCCATGGAGAAAGAATAGTCTTCTCAACGAGTGATTCTAGGACCACATGGCACCCCTGTGCAAAATAAAAGGTGGGAATGTTGTGATGTTAATATTTCCATTGGGACTGGGATCCACAGCACTGCAGTTTGATGAGTTGTGGTTTCCTTTAGGGTCTTTGTCTGTTGCAAAGATAAGCTGATGAGGAGTGAGAACTACACTCACCTGGGGATATAAGGACACATATTTAGAATGCAGGCAGGGATTACGCTGGTTTAATAAAGCAGCCATTTAGGTTTTTCCTCCCACTCCTAAGCCTTTGAGTATCATCGTGGAAGAGATGAAGAAAGGCTATAAGAGTTAGAGTAGCAGGGAGCTTGTTGTGAGGCTCTGCCTTCAAAATCTACACCTATAAAGTCTCACCAACAAAACTAGATAAACATGAGCTGAACGAGAATGATAATAGGCCTGCCAAAGTAGACGGGGAAAGCCTATGAGGCTTCAACTCACATGAGAACTACAGGCAACTCAAGATGCCGAGAGTGGAGGAAAGAGGCCATGAGTTTGAGAGAGGACAGTGGAAGTTATACAGGAGGGTTAGGAGGGAGGAAAGGGAAAGGTGAATGATGGACTTACTTCTGTTCTCAAAAATAAAATAACAAAAAGAAGACTTAAACTAGATTATTTCACACACACCTACAAATAATTGATCAAAACAGACCACTAGCCTAAATGTAAAGACATCAGAATTCTAAAAGGTAATGCAGGAAAAACTTGGCTTCAGAACCTACTGCATTTTTAGGTTCAGCAAGATCCATGGAATGAAAAAACTGGCAATTTATCATTCATGAGAATTGATGACTTTTGCTTATGAGAAGGATTGTTAAGAAATTGTCAAGACAAGTCACAGACTGGGAGAGAAAATATTTACAAAATAGATGTCTGATACAGGGCTTATATAACTTTTTGGTTTAAAACACAAAAGTAAGAAACAAACAACCAGATTTAAAAAATAGAAAAAGATTTAGACAGATGTCTAAACAGAGACATATAAACAATAAGCACACATGTGAAAAGATGCTGCATTCTGTACATGGAGCCACTGAGGAACTGAAGGCTGAAATGAGCTGCCACATATACCTATCAAGATGACTGAAATCCAACATGCTAACAACACCAAACACTGCAAAAATGTAGAATCACCAGAACATTTATCTTTCTGAAATATAGAATCTAAATATTGTGTGTGTGTGTGTGTGTCTGTGTGTGTCTGTGTGTGTGTGTCTGTGTGTGCGTGTGTGTGTGTGAGTGAATGATATAAGGGTGGGAAATTATTTGAGGAAAGGAAGAGGGCCAATAGTAGGAAGAAGAACATGGGATGCTAAAATATGAGTAAAATATAATGATAACACATATATACATGCCATAGCAAAACCTATTATTTTGTATACTATTTAAAATGATGTGGAGAAAACTAAAAGTATATTACTAAATTAAGCCAATATAAAAATATACATATCATGATTATACACACATATATGAGATAATTTGGAAAAGGAAAAAAGACATGCAAACACATTCCTACATTCATTATCTATAATAGCCAAGATACAAAATCAATCTAAATGTCCATCAAAGTATAAATATAATATTAGCAATATATATTGCATATACACATTATATATAGAGAACAGAATAGAATTATTTAGCCATAAAGATGAGATTCTGTAATTTGAAACAACACAGAAAACACTGGAAAATATTATGTTAAATGAAATAATCCAGGCATAAAAAAGACACATTTTGCACAATATTGCTCATATGTAATCTTAACTTGACCTCAAAGAAGTTGAAAGAGTCATGGGTGGGCATAGAGAAATATTGGCAATGAACCTAACATAAAGAAGAGAAAAGTTGTAGGTGATGTTGAAATCTTTGTCTTAGAGTCTTCTATTTCTGTGAAGAGACATCATGGAGCACAGCAACTCTTATAAAGGAAAACATTTAATTGGGGTGGCTTGCTTACAGTTCCGGAGTTCAGTTCATTTCCTTTGTGGTGGACATGGCATAAGGCAGGCAGACATAGTACTAGAGCTGGACCTGAGAGTCCTACATCTTGAAGGCAACAGGAAATGGTCTGAGACACTATTCAGTATCCTGTGCATAGGAAACCCCTGCTTTCACAGTGACTACATTTCCTCCAATAAAGCCACACCTCCTAATAGTGCCACTCCATATAAGCTTATGGAGGCCAATTACATTAAATCTAGCACAATATTCAATACTATGGGCATAGATTAAGTAATATATGAAGGGAAGGAAGGATTCGAGGTACACGTTAGGACCAGAATCCCAACTGGACAACTGTGCAGCACTAGTTAGGAAGAGCAAAGAAAGAATAAAGGAGGTTTAAGTAAGACATTGTTTCTTTGTATTTGATTATCTTTATTTAATGCCTTTCCCTTTTCTTGCTTTTGTAATACATTTCTTAAATAAACACGTATAGTGAAATTAATGTTTTAAACAAATTAATCTATGTATCATTTTCAAGTTACATTTTTAACTGGAGAGTAAGAATACCTAAAGCTATTCTTTTGTAAAATTTCAGTTTTCAGTACACTATTATCAATGACATCATATTCTATACTAAGTGTCTAGGTTTAGCATCCTATACAATTACAGGTTTGTAGCCAAGACCCACATCTCCAAGTTTCTCACTCTCCTAGCAAACACTACTCTACTTCTGTATATCTAACCTCATCTGTCAGTAGCTATTCTAATGTTTAGTACAGTCATAGAGAGGGGAGTCTGGATTAGAAATTACAGAAACAGAAAGAATTAGATGAAGACAGAAAGCTTAGAGTTGGGAGAGTTGACAGTGAATACTGAAGCAGCCCACTTTCATTTCCCCTGGGCTTTTTATGCTCCAGCAAAGAGAGGCAAATGCAGACAGGTGTAAACACATCTTCACTTCTCAAAACATAAGACACCTGGTAACCATACCTTTCATCAAAGCACCCTATTATGCAGCCTTGTGTGTGTGTGTGTGGAGGGGTTGGCAACAGCTCAGATTCTCTGACCTTGAGTCAAAATGGAAACTAGCCACAATCTGGAATCTTTGTGGACTCCCACACTCTTCTTAGATTCCATGTATAGGTGAAGTCATATAATATTCTCCTTTTGGTGTCTGACTTATTTCACCTTGGGTAACGTCCCTCTAGGTTTATCCAGGCTATTCTAAATGTACTAATCTATATTCCCACCAACAAGCTACAGAGCTTCCTTTTCTCTGTCCCTCACCAATATCCTCAGCCATCCTCTTGTCTGTTTGTGGCAGCCATCCTTGTAGCTATGAAGTGACAGTTTCTTACTAATTTAATTTTTGTTTTCATGCTGATTCATGATGCTGAACATTTTTTGATATACATGGCCACATTTGCATGGAAAAGTTAGCCTCAGTAGCTGTTAAGATCACAGTTTAGTAATCTGTACAGAAGAGAACAAAATTGATTAATATCGAGGAGACAATGTGAACAAGACTGGTAATCATCTGGATACACAGTACAAAGAAACTAGATTGTCCTGCTACCCAGTGAAATGCAGGAGACTTGGAAGAAGCCATCTGAGATGGAAAGTAATGACATTACTTTAGCATCTTTTGAGATCAATTATCTGGAAGACTCAGGAACAGATAACAGCTAGTTAGATGTGTGGTCAGAGCTCTCTGGTGCCCTAGATTGGCCAGGGAAGGTTCTGTGGATTAATAAGCACATCAAAGACACATGGGGACCAATGTTCTAAGCTAATGTTATTGCTCATTTTTTCTGAGCTTTTAGTATGTTTCACACACTGTGATATTCGGTACTAATCCCATTTCTCCAATCTAGCCTCATGAGGTAGACACCACTTCTGGTAAAAGGCTGTCACCCCTCTGTAAAGAGTAAAACCAAAATCCAGAAAGTGTCTCCTTTACCACCAACCTGATGACAAAAATATTATTTAAATTCTGGTGCTGCCCTGTCCAGGCTCTGAACTTTCAGAATCTATGTTTTCAAGCATCAAATTTTTTAGCACTTCACCTGAACCAGCTAAGCTAAGTATACTTACCCATATATCCTTTCCTCTCACCAGAGGTCTCAGGCTTCACCAAAACTTTTTGTAAGAGAAAATATCCTATATTGTTTTGTTAAGGTGCTCTCTTCTGTTTCTGTAATTTTTGTTTTGTGGTAATAACTGGAAAATGCAATCTGACGGTTTTCAAGTCTCATTAGTTAAATTAATATTTGTACTGTAAACAACCAAAGTTTCAGAAACTACAGTACAAAATCTTTAAAGGAATTGAGGACAGAGGATGCTATTGGAGAAGAAATAAAATAATTTTATTTGAAAAAATTTTAATTCACAAAATTATATATTTCTGTAAAGATTGATGAGATAAAGTCAACTCAGGGATGTAAAGCACAAGCCGAGGAAGAGATTCAACAGCTCTGGTATCTTCCATTCACTTATCTCTGAGAAGATGAAGAGCTGCCATGAGGATCTCATAAGAATGTGCTTAGATGCAGGTGATAGGAAAGAAGAGAAGCTTGGTGGAAAGCAGCAAATACAAGCATTTGTGTTTCTTAATAATGAGTATGCTTCCTTTGCAGATGAGCTATAATGACTGAGTGTTACATATAGAGCTGGGGCTTATAACCAGACTCCAGGAACAGGAGGAGATGGATGTCACTTATTGTAAAACAGTGACTCACTGACTGGGAGTGCACTGAGACAAGAGTGGACAGGAGATGTCTCCAAGTTTCAGGACAATGTTCTTCCTCCTATGTTTAGCTAAGTCTATACTGTTTCTAGTTAGCATCTCTGGCCAGAAAAGGATCTGTAACCATCAGGAAAGGAGAGCCTCTTTAGTCTTAGTAAGATAAATAAATCACTTTGGCTGAGAAGAAAAATAGACTGGCTTAAAGCTTAATGGGGATCAGTGATCCCATGTTTCCACTGTATAGGAGAATGATAAAAGTAATAATAACAAGAGATATAGTACCTGAGTGTTCAATATGCGTCTTGATCTACGGGAGGCACTTTATTTTGCATCTCACTGATCCAGCTTCCTTTTGAACTCACAACAGCAAGTACGGACTGGGTACCATTATCAGTTGTAGTTTATAGCTTAGAAAAAAGTCTTGGAGATTGTTTGTAGGCGAAGTTTACTTAGAAGGCACCAGTGCAGGATAGATATTTATTAAAATATAAACCAACACTCATGGTACAGGTAACAGTTTATAGCCGAGTCTGAACAGGGACTGGAGTCTGGAACGGTGGACGAGCGATGGACGGACAATGGATTCCGATCCTGTCTCTCCAACAGCCAGGAACCAGGAAGAGAGCCCTCGTGTCCCAGAAGCCCCTTATCAATGGAGTTGGCCACACCCCCTCCAGGTTGGCCACATCCCCTCCAGGAGCTCAGGACCCTGGATAAACATCTTAGGACCTTAACAGCTGACACCTGAATCCCACTACAATTGTTGATCAGTTTTCTGATACTGTAGAAAAATAACTGGGATGGTCAACTGATAGAGAAGAAAGCTTTGCTTTGACTCCTAGTTTTGAAGGCTCAAGTCATTGATCTAGTAACTCCATTAATTCAACCTCTGGTGAGGTCATGCCATAGCAGGAATATGTGATGAAGGAAGTCCTTTCATCTCTTGGCTGGAATGCAAAAGTGGCAGAGAATAGAATCCCATAAGAGTTCACTCTCAGTGACCTGGGACACACACACTATCCCCAAATCTTAAAGGTTCAAGCACCTTACAATAATGTTTGCAGAGCAAAGCTTTAGCTCATGCACTTTGGAAGGCAATATGCCAACAAGACATTAAGGATTTGAGACGCTCTATAGACAAATAAATAAATTAATTAAATAAATAAATAAATACAATAAAATAAAAAATGCAGGGTCCATTCCAGCCTGTATGATTCTCAGTTTCCAAATGTTAGCTCTGAGTCCATTGTGTTTAACCAAATCCTACAGTGCTCTGGCTCCTCATTAACTAGTGTGACTATATTTCTTTTTCAAGTCTTCTTATACCATAGAGATAACTTGGAAGGACAGTGCCCATAGCCTCTCCACATGGTGTCACCTACCCAGGATGCTCTCTTTTCCCTGCCTGTTCCAATCTTACTCTTCTCTTAAGATTCCCTTGCAGAGCTACTTATAATAGATATTCCTAGTTATTTAGTACATACCAGATTCTCTTCTGCTTCTGGATTCCTCCAGCATTTATCCTTCTAACCTTAACCTTCTGACAACTCATTTCTTCCCATTTTCTGTAGTGGGAATATGTTCCGTTACATTATAAATCATTGTCCTGCCTACTGGTTTAATTAAAAAGGTAATTGGTAGAAGGTAGACAAGAAGTCTGGGTGACAATTCCAGACTAAGAAAACACAGGAAAAGCTGAGCAGAGACACTAGAGAGATGCCAGCAGACACACAGGAAAGAAGACAACCATGCTGCTCTGAGAAAAGGTACCAAGCCACATGGCTAAACAGATTAATGGAAATAAATTGAGTTAAGATGAAAGACCTAGTTAGCAATATGTCTGAGCCATAGGTCAATCAGCATGACTGTGATTATTTGTGTGATTATTTGGGGCTAAGCCAAAGCAGGGCTATGAGTGGGTCTGAACCTCTGAACCTCAGGACTAGACTAGAAAATCCAGGCCAGAAACTTATTACAGTTTTCTGCATAGATAGACCTTAAAGAGTGTTCCTATCATTCCTTTAGTTGTGTTAGAGATTACTCAGGGATAATATTAGTGGCTGCTCATCTGAGTTCACAGTGTCCATCACATGCCAGGTGGATCAAAGTCATGTTTAAAATAAACTGAAACAAAAGAAGAAACAGCTGATTACAACTCTCCATGGGCACTGTTTCTGTTGTTGTTTGTGTTTTGCTTTTAACAGAGAAGGGACTATCTTTAGGAGCTCACATGCCGGTATCATTAGAGGTGTCTCACCATGGCTGACTCCAAAAAACATTGTGACTGGTTTCCCAGTTTGGGGAAAGTTTAGGGAGTGAGTCTCCAAGATCTGTTCTAGCTAAAGAAAGCACTCTGTAATCCCATCTCTGAGTAAGTGAGTGAATAAATAGGTCTCAGCTGCCATTCATCCTTACTCAGGCTCTCCCCACAGCTCTGAGACGTGGTGTTCTGCATAATTTAGTCTTTTATCTGAAAGACACAGGTGTAACATATATGCAAAGCATATCCATCTCCTCTATTTTCCAGATGAGAAAATGGAGTTGTTGAAGTAAAAACAATTTGACTGAAGTTAGAGATGGGCACACATGAGAGGCAGCTTTTAGAATCCCAAGCTACTTCAGACTTTGTGTCCAAATCCCCAGACAGGTAGCTTGCCAATCCCCCAGCATCTGTGCTCCTTCTCTAAAGAATAGAGCAGAAACTGACAGAAAAGGCTCAGAAGTTCAACCTTCCCCTCTGCCTCCAGACACCAAGCCTGGGATGGTTTTATAAGTAAGGTTTTACTTATTAACCTCTTCTCATGTGATTCCCCTCATCTTCACAAATATCACCACTGCCTTCAAATCTCCTTTGGAGGAAGATTCTGTGATAAGGAGGCTAGATTTACTTCCAATCTCCATTTCTTGGAATATATCACTTGACCTCCCCCAATCTCAGCTGAAAGCTACTTTAATGCCTAATCCACACAATGAGGAATAAGTGCTAATAACAATAAAATAAAAATGCACAGAGGTGGTGAATAAATGGAGCTCAAAATTCAGTATGTGCTAAACTTTAACTACTATAAAGATGGTTATAGGAGGAGAGGAGTTGTATGGGTTATTTTTTTCTTTCTGTGATCAAGCGACTGTCAAGAATCAACTTAAAGCAGAAGAATTCTTTTGACGGGGAACCGATGACAGCAGGAGAGTACAGCTGGTCACCCTGAATCTGCAACCAGGAAACAGAAATGCTCAGTTTACTTTTTCTTCTTTACTCTCCTGAGACCCCCATGAGATACTGCTGCACAGATTTGGGGTGGGTTTTCTCTTTTGTTAAACTTTTATAGAATCACACTCATGGACACAGCTAGTTGTTTGCTTCCATGATGACTCTGTCTTGTCAAGTTGCAATGAAGATTAGTCATGGCTATAAATGTGCTTGCTTCTATATAATTGTGCAGCCTTGGGCTAGCTGCTTAACCACTCTAAGTTTCCATACAATGAGACAGAGATGTTAATAGAAAAACACATCCCAAATGTTTTATAAGGTATAAATATGTGATGCATAACCAGAGAATTTAGAAATTACTTAGCAAACCCAGGTGCTCTGGATGTTACTATTATTTTCTGTACAAGTACCAACTTCATGCACACAGCCTTTTGTATTATCTGGAAAGCATGTGCTATACCTTTCAGAGTTTGCTTCACAATCAAGTTGTCCTGTACAGACCTCGCATGTCGTTTGCAATATATTACTGATTTCTCCCCATATTTTGGCCCATACCATGAGAATCATATTCCTCTTATTTCTAGAACATTCTGTTCTTTGTTATTCTAAGTATGGGAGGTTTGAGCTTTTGTTAGATTACCTCTTGTGCTGCAGATGTTCTGAGATACCAGTTTTGAAACTTTCCATCGAGCTAAAGCCACCAACCATGTCTACTATGGGGATAAGCTCAAATATTCACATGTTTATCAAGACTAAACACAGTGGATATTTTGTGAAATATAAGAGGGATGTGGCAGCAACCACTTGAGCCTCCATCCTGAGCAAGAGCCTTGGCCATATCCCAGGACATCAGAAGTTGGTGTGCATATGGTTTTATAAGGACCTCCTTGCACTTCCCATTATTGTGTCTCTGAGATCTTGGCTAAGATACCTTACCTAAGATTTTAACCTCACTGTGTCCACTTCAGAAGACGTATTCATTAAAGGTTGATCAATTTCCAACCTAACTCCAAATTTCTTTATTTGAATGATCTGAGCAGTGATATAAATGATAAAAATATTTTTACATACACCACACATTAAGAGTTCTTGAGCATATTCCATTCTTTAAGACTGCTTCAAGTGCTAAATCTACCAGGAAGACTTCTTTGATTCCCTCCAAAGTTATTAAACTGTTATTCTCCAATATCCTTGAGTTATGTATATAGAGATACACACAATCATCACTTCATTACAGTGTGAACTTGATAATCCAAAGGACAGAGTCTGGTCCTAACACTTAGAAACACTAAAAGAAATCATCATGAATAAAAGACAAGAAATGGTAGAAGAAGGACCATAGCTCTTTTTATGATACCACACCTTATCCCTCCAGGAAAATCTTTTCACGTGCCTCCTTAGGGCTCCAAGAAAGGTGCAGCTGCCTTTTTAAAATACCATTATCTAACAGTTACTTTGAACAGATGAAAATTATGAGGGGTTCTTTGGCAACCCATATGGAGGAAATTTGAGAGGTGAACTAGGAAAATAGTCATGGGCCCCATAATTTACTGGGTTTAAAGAAAGCATCATGGAACTCTAAAGAAAGCATCATTGAGGTGTCTATTATGGGCATAAGAGACTGGAGAGGGGCAGCTATGATAGAATAAATCATCAAGTCCTCTCAAGAGGAAATGCCTATAATAGCCTTAGAAATTCATAGTTATGGGATTATGAATCAAACACATCAGTGGCTGAAAACAGAACTCCACATAGATGCTTTGCAACCTGTTTTAGAAGAACCTGTCTGCTACTCACCAGTCCCCTGATCTTCACCTTTACCTCCTTAACACTGCTCTTTCTCTCACTGTACCTCAAACAAGATAGAGTCTTGGTCTTGTAGAAATACTCCTTGATTCTATTTCTACTTTGAATTCACAATCGGAAGCCTTCTAGTCTCCTATCTATGTCTAGGTGGTGCCACTTCACACTCAAATGCAAACAGCAGTTGTCCTTGTCCATACCCAGGACACAGTTGATCCATTTCCTAGGGAGGAATAAGGATGTTGTATGAAAAATCTTTCACGTAACCTATTGCTTATCCTGTGTCCTGCCTGCTCCACCATATATCTATTACTGAAACTGGATTCATTTATAGATGACTTGCCATCTTCTAGATCCCGGGAGACACTTGAGTCTTCCTTTGAACTGAAACCACCAATTCCTTTTCCACTCTTGCTTAAAACACACCCATGGGTTTCAAAATTCTCTTGGACATTAAAATGCTGTACAGGAAAGTCAAGACACTTGATTACTTCTTAAGTTAAGATTACACATCTTAACTACCCTTTAGATTATCCAATTGCTCTGACTTTCCTTTTTTTTTTTTTCAAACAAACAAAACTGGTCCTGTGAACACCATAGAGCGATACATGGTAATTTCCTGCTAGTCCTTCATATATCTGATGAAGCACTAATTCTTAAAGAAAATCTGGATTCTCTGCTCCATGGAGTAATGTTTCTTTTTCATATAATTTATCTCCATTTGCCATGCTAGATTCATTTGTATGATCAATTAACTAGTAATAAAAGTGTAATTCAGGTGTGGGATTTATCTCAGGTTGTGCTTACCTAGTACACATGAAACCCTGAGTTTGATTCCAAGCATCACATGAACTGGGCTTAGTTTATGCCTATAATCCTAACATTTGGGAGGCAGAGCAATATGATCAGGTATTTAAGATTATCTTTGGCTATGTAGTGAGTTTAAATACAGTGTGGGCTACCTTAGAATCTGTATCATTTATAGATAGATAGACAGACAGACAGACAGACAAAATATATTATGTGTTTCTTGTCCCCATGTCCTTCCAACTTCTGCATCTTCCAGAGGACAGAAGCAACCATTCAGCTTTAATGCTAACTGTACCCTGAGAGCATTCTGCCTCACAGTGTTCACTCAGAAAATACTGATGAGCAGGTAAATGGTCATATACCAGAAACCTGAACAACAGAGTTCCCCTGGAGCTGAAGGCTGTCTTAATGCAAGTATAGGTATCCCTGCCAGAGAGAATATTCTCTATGATTGTTATGGTGATTTTGAGTCTTATGACAGTAGGGAGGTTGCCTATCTTTATTTATTTTACCTAGGAGCTAACATCCTGGTTGACCAGTTCCATACCTGCCAAGCCCCACACATCTCCCTGTGAGCTCTGGTCTTTTTGCTGGTACTTTTATAACCTTAATTTTCCTGACTCCTCTGCTATTTCTATGCCTACCTATCTAGCCCTAGAGCAAGAAGGTTACAGAAAGGCAAAGTCTGAATCTTTTCTCAGAAATGTACTCAACAACCCTGGTATGCTTGCTTTCCTGAGTCTGAGAGGCCTCCTTTGTAAAGTCAAAACTACACTTCCTTTTAGCCCAGTGTGGAAGAGCATGCTGTTAACAATCAGGAGGCAGAGAGAAACAGGTGGCTCTCTTTTAGTCCAAGGTTAGCCTGGTCTGTGTTGTAAGGTCCTGTCTCAGAGGAAAAAAGAACGGATGGGACAAAGGGAGGAAAAGAGGGAGGGAGGAAAAGAAGGAGGGACATTCCTTATTATGGATCTTCTAGGAATTACATACATGAACAGAAATTCAACACCAATCGAAGAGGTTCTAAATAAACATCGATTATTTTTTCCCATGTGACAAATTAGGCTCCTCATCTAGAAACTAATGTAAACTACCACAGTGAAGGATTCTGGAATCAGAGACCTAGGCAAAGTTCAGACTCCTCCATGTCTAGCTATATAACCTTAAGAAAATGTCTTGCTCTGTCTTTTCCTCAGTTTCTTCTCCTCTAAAACTGGGCTCATAGCAGAAACAGCCTCCCAGGATAAGGAAGAAGGAGACCACCCATGTCAATGTCTTCATTTAATGCTTTGTACATAAACCCTCAACAAATATTAGTTATTGTTATTGCCACCCTTATTACCATAAAAGGGTACACAGTATCCAGAGCTGGTAGACATACACAACTGTAAATCTGTTCACACTTGCTTTCTTAGCATGGATAGCAGACATAGAAACCCAAAGAGTCCTTCCCAGAGGCCAGCTTTTGCCTAAATCTATGACTACCTCTACTTTCGATAGCTGGCCTTCTGCCTCAGCACCTCTGTGTCCATGTATTATGGTGAATGTGTACACAGCCCGTGCCTTGTATGAGCACTTAAGACTTTAAAACAACACTCTTCCCCTCAGCCCTCAATTGTTTATTTACAGCTTATAGGGGGGCCAAAAGACAGGAGGACTGGAAGGGAGAAAGTTCCCTAAGGGCTGATTGCAGGACTGTAAAACCAAACTTTGTTCCTTCTCCCACATAATTATCTCCTCTGAGGGAGGTGAACTATTTGGAGAATATCTTCTTTTGGGTTGCTTTTGACATGTAAAAATTAAGAAAGCCAGGACAGGGAGGGAAGGAAATCCACACTTCATTCACCACACTTCAGTTTGTTTAGTCAAGCTCTTGGATTTCTGAAGATTTGCAAAGCATTCTTCTTGTCTATCACTTTAAATAGCACAATGAAAAATAGAGGTCAGATGCTTATAGCTACAATGCATTCTGAGCATTTCCCCCTTCCCATCTAATCTAGTGGGATTTAGAAAGAAGTCATTGTGAAGGGAGTGAACAAAGCACTTTGAACTAAGTAATACAAATTTGACTTCAGACTCCATTTTACCTACAGAGTGAAACAAAGTTTACATTCCCAAGCCCTAGGGGAGCTAGGACCTTTCTAATGGCTGACCAACTTCCTCCTTAAACAACACAAAGACTCTTTCTTGCAAAACAGCCATAGTCGCTACTATCCTTTGAACATGGAAAACAGCTAATACATTGATTACTTGGTGCCCAGCTGGTGAGGCTATTTTGGAAGGTGGTGGGAACTTGAAACATGGGATCTAACTGAAAGAAGTAAGTCATAGAGGCACTTCTTTGGTGGGAATATCTTGTTCTTGCACTAATGTGAGAAATCCACAGGTGACTGAGAAAAAAATATTTATTAAGAAATTCTATGAGTAAGCAACTCAGTGATACAAAATAAAGCAAATTGAGTCACAGAGTCTCTGGAAGGCTGTAGACCAATCCAATAGTGCTTCACACCTCCTGACCCAGTCTTCATCATTCAATCATAAAAGAGAAAGCCCCACATATCTATTTCCCATATCTTAAGCTAGCAGAAAGGCTACACCCTAGAGGTTGGCATCCCAGGGCTATAGGTAGAAAGGCACATGTTCCCCATATCTTAAGCTAGACAAAAGACCACAAGCTAGGAGGTAATATCCCAAGGCCATAGGTGGAGGAATACCCACTATATCTTCTCCCTTTTTGTCTAAATATGAAAATTCTAAACCTAATTTTAAAAACTATATACAATAAAAACAATTATCAAGTTTTATCCAAGAGAAATTAAAGATAATAATATAAACAAAATGGAACTACAACCAACAAGAGCATCAAGCAAGAAACATGTCCTAGATGTTCAGAATACAGGTAAATAGCAAAACAGAGATTACTCCAAAAGTAGTCTTATCTTGAAGAATCTAAATCTACTACATAATAATCTCTTAGCTAAAACACAAGAGGATTGTAACTGTAACAATCTAGTTTCAACCCTATTAAAGACTTGCAAAGTGAAATCATTTTACTCACGTAAAAAGCAAGTGCGAGCAAACAGCTTCAGAGAAACACAAAACGTGACAGAGACAGCTGCCTGCAGTGACCCAATGTTTCCCTGAAATGCTGGGGCATCCATTTATGTCTAAGACCTAGAATATCTAATGAAACATTTTCAGTAGCAGGATAATTCGAAAGACTTGTCTTGACAAGGTCCAGCAGTCACTTTTCCTTGTGTCCTGCTCATCTGGATTGGACAGCATGCTTACTTTCAGCAGTTGATATGAGAGCAGTTCTTTGCCCAACAGGCCATTTTAGCCAAGAAGAAGATATACTACAAATGGAGTGTCTTTGATGTCCAGCATCTTTTTAAGAGTAGATCAGTACTGCCAGGAGTAATCAGGTCTCAAGTCAACAGAATTCTAGGATATTAAAACACTTAAATGCTATATTTATTAAGAAATATCCACTAAACAAGAACCTGGAAACAACCTAGATGCCCCTCGACTGAAGAATGGATTAACAAACTGTGGTACATCTACACAATGGACTAATACTCTGCAAAAAATAAAAAAGACATCCTAAAATTTTCAGGCAAATGGATGGACTTGGAGAATATCCTCCTGAGAGATGTATCACAATCCCAGAAAGATAGACATGGGATGCACTCACCCATAAGTGGACTTTAGAAAAAAAGCAAAGAATACCTAAGCTGCAAAGCACAACACCTGAACAGCTTGGAATTAAAAGGAACTTAAGAGAGACATCCGGAGATTCCCCTAGAAGAAAAAGTAGAGAAGATCACCTTAGCAAATTGAGGTCATAACAGGTTACAACAAAGAAGAGTTGGTAGCAAATCTTGAAAGAAGAGATGGTTGAGTGAGAGGAGCAAAGAGAAAGATAGAAAGGGATATCTTGATAGAGGAAGCCAATGTGGAGATGGAGAGAAAGTGGGTGCTAGGGAAATGTCCAGCAAATTGCAGGATGTCCCTGGCCAAGTCTCTAAACAATGGTGCAGTGGGTGCCTAAGTGGGACTTTCCCTGTAATCAAATGAGTAAACACCCTAGGTATTATTGCAGAACCTACACCCAACAGGGAATGAAAGTGGAGGGAGAGATACATGGCTGAGCACTGGGCCAAGCTCCTGATCCATCTGAGAGCATGGGAGGAGGGTCTGTATGAGCAGGGGGATAGGGATTATGAGGAAGGTTCCCATGGTGATGGCTGGCTGAAATTCTGGGGAGTTCAGTGAATAGGTAATTGCCACTGGTGATCCATCAGGAGGGGGAGCTGGGCCCTCCAGGGGTGGGCAGCTTTTGACTGGCATAAGCAGTGTGTGGAGTCCTGAAGGGTGGGATCAGACTGTATTCCTGTTCATGGGCACCTTGGAGCCCATTCCCTTTAAAGGAACACCGGGCCCAGCATTGCCTTTGGAATGAGTGAATCAGAAGTGCCTGGAGTAGATGTGCAGTGCTGGGCTGGCCCACCTTGGGACTTCTGGCCCTTACAGGGGAGGGGATGGGTGGATAGGGAGGGGCAAGGCTGAAGGCTGGATAGAAGGGATTGAGAGGGGGAGGGGAGGGAGAGCAGGGGGATACATTGATGGAGATGATATTTTAATGAAAATTAAATTTAAAAAAAGAAATAGGAAAGAATGTGCTACCTATCACTATTAATATCTTAGCTTTTTTACCTGTTGTTCTGATAAAATACTCTAAAAAGGGGGGAAAGGGGTTTATTTGGTTCTCAGTTCAAGGTTATGGTCTATCACAACAGAGATGTGACAGTGACAAGCTTGAGATAACTTGTCACACTACATCCACAATCAAGGGCAGAGAGAGAGGTGTATATGCTAATCCTCAGCTTGCTCTCTCCATCCTTAACACATCTCAGGGTCCCAAGTCAAGGAAATGGTGTTACCAGTAGTAGGCAGGCCTTTTACATCAATTAATGTGATTATGATAATCCATAAAATACAACCTCAGAGGCCTTACTTCCAAGTGATTCTAGATTTTTTAAGATGACAATTAAAATTAAGCATCACAACTACTAAGAATGATAGATATTGACATAGAATATCCCCTGTACCCAGCACTTGTTTGTTTTTAACTGTCTTGACTATGCTAATCTTCATAGTAGCCCTAATAGATAACAAATATTTTTACCTCTTACTTTACTGATAAGGAATCTAAAATCAAGTTATTTTTCTGGGATCAATAATCAGAATAATTCTTAATATCTACCACCATTTGGAAGCAGAGGTTTTCTCTAGAGTTACAAGGATGAAGACATCACACAATTCTTGGCTTTGGGGGTCTACCATGTACTAAAGAAGACAGACACAGAAACACTGATTAGAAAGGTTAAGGGGTAAGGAACTTTTAAAGATGTCGCTATTGGTCAGGGTGGAAACAGAAGTTCAACATGATATAGGTCCACTCAGGCAAATTGCAGGAAGGCAGTTCCCAAAGATAATCTAAAGGACAGCCTGAGTGTTCTCTGTGCATTCAGCATTGATATTCCCATGACCCTAGATCTCAGAAATAGACCATATCCAGCCAGCCAATGAGACAGTAGCATAGCAAGTCCAGCCAATGGCTGGATACCTAGTCATTCCATTATGCTTTCAGAAAACTGTCTCTGTAAGTGTCCAGGTGCCAGGACTATCCAAAATACTGATGATTGGCATTTTTAGGCCACAAGAAAATGGGCTGGTATTTGACTTTGGATAGAGTATGTTGAAGTATGAAGACAAGTTTTCATTCTTGAAATGAGACAAGAAGAAAATTGATCATCATTCAAGACCTGTTCTTTTGCCTGTGGACCTTGAATGACCTGTCTGAACCATTCAGTTTTCTCATTGAGAAATGGTTACTTTTAGCTTCTCTGTCATATTCTCATCTCAAAGTATCAGTGAAATAAATTATGGGGTATATTTTATGTAGCACATCAAATAGATTAATGACTATTTCATTCCTTGAAGCAGCAGTCTTTTGGATGCTACATAATAGGCACTGTACTAAATAGATAAGTTTACACATTAGTAGAGATTCTGTACAAATGGAACTTTATTCTTATTGTCATGAGCATTTTCTACATGGCTATTTTTTTTTAAGATAAAATCTCTTAAAAGCAAAAAATAATGAGATTACAAAGTTTGGGTTACAGTGAAATTAAAGACATAAAGGTAGCAATAAGCAAACAGAAATACCACAGTTTGAGGTTTTTTTTTTAATCAAATGACCATTTCTCTTATTATCCCAAACTCTGCTGCCACACTCATTGACAGTATCTATGACAAGAATTTTGTGGTGTTATTCAGTTGATATGGGATGTCTTTATGTATACTGTAAGTATGCTTTATTACCATTGATTAATAAAGGGACTGTTTTGGTCTATGACAAGGCACTTTGGAGGCAGGTGGAAAATCCAAGTAGAGAAAAGATGTAGAAGGGCAAAGTCACATGGAGAAGCTTCAGGCTGCCACACAAAGATGCAAGATATAAAAGTACAAGTAAGCTGAGAGCCACATGGCAATACACAGATTAATGAAAATGTTTTGAGTTAAATTGTAAGAGCTAACTGGTATTGAGCCTGAGCCATACAAAACAGTATGAAATTAATATAAGCCTGTGTGTGATTATTTTGGACTGAGCCTCTGTGAGACTGGGATCTGAACCTTGGGGCAAGGCTGGGACAGAAACTTCTGACTATATTCAATGGCTTTGGAGTAACTGATCAAAACAATTATGAATGTTTTATAAATAAAATTTACTTTCCGTCACAATTTGATATAGGTAAATGATTATCATGAAGGCTAAGATGTGCTGACATGTGAGCTGTGATGAGTGTACTTGCTGAGAAATACTACCAATCTATGCTTTACAAACATGGAGGTTATTGTAAAAACTAATTTCTATAAATCCTTTTATTAAAAGAAAGCCTTCAAAACCCAGTAAGGGTTGTTGGTAATTGTTTGCACTGCATTATGAAGTATATTCATGGCTAGAGAGCCTGTGGGCTCAGAACACACTAACAAAAGATGAATCAGTCCACCCACAGATGAATTTATACCTTCTACTGATGAGAAGAATATTCAAAATGTTTTCTTGGCTTTATTCAGTTACCACTATCACTGTATCTCCAATACCAGGTATTAATAGACACACAGCAGGACACAGTCTCATCTTCAGGTGTGGTGGGATTCAGGTGTCAGCTTATATGATCTGAGGATGTTTACCCAGAGTCCTGGGCCCCTGAAGGAGGAGTGGCCAACCCCATTGATAAGGGGCTGCTGGGACCCTGGGAGGGCCCATTTTCCTGGTTCCTGGCTGCTGGAGATACGGGTTTGAAATCCATTGTCCATTGCTTGGATACTCCAGTCCCTGTTCAGGCACTACTACAAGCTGTTACCTGTATCGTGAGTGTTGATTTATATTTTAATAAATATTAATCTTGAACTGGTGCCTTGTAAGTAAAACTCCACCTACATCTGACGCCCAATATCCTTGGGCCTGTGCCCATGGGCATAAGGGGTCCATTTGTGTTTTGAACACTGTTAGAAAGCAGAAGACAGGCAGAGTGTTCAGTTGGGAACCTGCACTCCAGTGCGTGGGCTTAAAGTTCCCTCCAGCTTGCCCCGTGGTTCTGCTTTGCCGGCACAGTGGCCCATTCTCCTTGGAGCCATGGCTCAGCCCAGCAGCCACGTTTTAAGCGCGTGGGTCACATTTGGAGTGCACGGGACCATCCACTTTCCTTGGCGCCACTGTGGCTCCACCCAACAGTTCCTCGCAGTTACCAGTCTCAAGTTTAAAGCACAGCACAGTCAACCTGCCTCCCCCAGCCAGTCCAAGTGATAGCTGATTGTGACCTGGGCAATTGTAAATTCCTCTGCACACGGCAAAAGAACAAAGGAAACAAAAACGCTTCTATTTAATGATTGACATCCTGTCTTAATTTGTGAGAATTTGCTTTTTCTAAGGATTGTATTCTGCGTGCTGGGGCCCTTTAAGACCACATAGGGTCTGTAGGTAGCCTCCTGATACTGAGAGTCTCTGCATCTGCCATATTGTGAGCAGAACATTGAACACTACTATGACATCTGTGAATGAAAATTATTAATTATGTTAATGATGTGGATCAGAAAATTGCTGGTTCAATGAGGTCTTTGGAAGGACTGCTTCTTCAGGAAAATCAAGCTCTAGAAAAATCAATTTTATCTAAACTCCAAGAATGGAAGCTGGCAGTATCCAAAATCCAGGAATGGGAACCAGTAGTATCCAAAATCCAGGAATGGGAGGACCCTATTGCAATATTGGAAAAGGGTAGTGATGCATCTTATGTTCAAAACAGTTTAGGTAAACCCCTGGTGGGATATTATGGTACTGGAGATACTCTACCTAAGGTGGTAAACATGACGACGGGGCTACCCCCTTCCCCACCACTATTGTTCCCGGCTACTGTTCAGACAAAGAAAGCATCTGGGGATCCTCAGAATATATAGAGTATAGTTATGAGCCAGTACATATGAGAGACATCAAGGATTTTAAAGAGGCAATATTATTACATGGTATACACTCTACTTATGTAAAGCAACTTTTAAATTCATGGTCAGCAAAATACTGGATCCTACCAATTGATTGGATGTAGCTAATGGCTGCTGTCTTGGACCAAAGTCAGAATTTGCAGTGGAGAAGTTGGTTTACAGAGGAGGCCAGGACCTCAGAACAAGGAAAAATTAGGGGTTTCTTTGCTTCTCAGGACCAAATCCTTGGTGAAGGCATGTTTGCTGATGTGAAGGCTCAAACTACTTATGGTGAGCATACTTTATTACTATGCCATACTGCTGCACTGAATGCTTAGGAAAAGATTTTGGACCCAGGTCAAAAACTGAGCCTTATCCTAAGGTCAAACAAGGCTTAAAAGAGCCTTATACTGACTTTGTACAGAGGTTTACAATGGCTGTACATAGAGCAGTATCAGATCCAGAAGTTAGGAAGCAGTTAATACTTTCTCTGCCTTTTGATCATGCTAATCTGGAATGTATAAGAATGCTTATGCCTTTAAAGATCAGAGCCACACCAGTGGTTGACAGAAGAGGTGAACAGGTGGACAACAGTGTGGTGGAATTCAGATGTCAGCTGATAAGATCCGAGGATGCTTATCCAGGGTCCCAGGCTCCTGAAGGGGAGTGGCCAACCCCATTGATAAGGGGCTACTGGGACCTGCTATATACATGATGTCCATGCTGGATGAACAAGATGACAGATAGAGATTGATAAAACCTGCCTGGACAGGATAAGATAGTCCCTCCAAAATTTCCCTGCTTGAGAAAAGATCTGTCAGATACCATAGGCCTGTAGCCAATATGATGGATGTTCCAACGGCGCACAAAACCAGAGGTGATTGTCCAGGTAGCTGTGTTTCTGTCCTCTCCCAAATTTTGGAAGCCACTACTTCCATGTACTCCTGACTTTCAGGTGATACACCTTCCTTCTCAGGTCTTGAAGAGGTTGAAGAATGGGTATTTAAGGTTATCACCCTATTATCCCTTAGATAAGAACATTCAGGTGTTGAATTTTCACTTTCCCAGATGAAGCTTTTGAAGTAATTTATACACCCTACCATCTACCAATATTCTAGAAATATATGATGTACTTTATATGTGTTAGGTTTTGGTTGTAATTTGTACTTTATCCTCTCCTAGACATTACCTCATAATAATTCCTATTGTATGTAGTCTTAGTTTAGAACCTTCTTAGTTAGACAAAAGGGGGAGATGTGGTGGGATTCAGGTGTCAGCTGAAAAGATCCAAGGATGCTTACCCAGGGTCCTGGGCCCTTGAAGGAGGAGTGGCCAACCCCATTGATAAGGTGCTGCTGGGACCCTGGGAGGGCCTGTTTTCTTGGTTCCTGGCTGCTGGAGAAAACGGTTTGGAATCCATCGTCCATTGCTCAGATACTCCAGTTCCTGTTCAGGCACCACTACAAGCTGTTACCTGTATCGTGAGTGTTGATTTATATTTTAATAAATATTAATCTTAGACTGGAGCCTTGTAAGTAAAACTCCACCTACATTCAGGTCCACAGAGCAAAGCAAATGGCCACATCAGGTACCAGCAGTCTCCTGGAAGCTATTGTATGCTAACACAGTCAGTGATATCATAATCATACATGGAAGTGATGGTGACCACATCTATGCTTCTAATCCCAAATCAAGTATTCTTCATCTTGAATTCTCTTTTTCCACATAATGAAAACATTTTCCAGTTTGCTAAATCTGAGTCTAGGTAGTCAAGTGGCCCATTAGCCACCAGCTCCTATAATTATAGAATGATATTAGCTTCAAAGGGATGTGCTATAGATGCCTGAAAGTTGAAGGAACAAATACAACAAGTAACATAGGGTCTATAGAACATCTGTTCCCACATCTGGGAACCAGAGCATCTGTATTTGGTACTTATGTTATCCATAATCTTAGTCTTAAAAAGAATTCAGCTTCAAGAAGAAATAAAATGGTCTATTTAAGGGATGGAATTGAGGAAGGGGAGGTGTTGCAAGTTCAATGGCATGGCTAGAGACCATTCCTAAACACCATGATTTTTATCCTTTTGGCAAGTGCGTTGGTGAACAGAAGCTATCTCATGAGGTGGGAAGAAATGCCTTGTACTGCTTGGCTTCAAAAATGAATCAAAGGAAAGAGTGTGACATGACATGTCTTAAAGATTCAGGAACATGGAGCATAGAAAGTGGACAGTATTCTTGATCACCCTGGGTATGTTACTTATCTTCAAAAAATCATAACTAACCACAAAATAAAAATAAATACTACAAAGTTCTAACTTTTCCCAGGATGCATTTATTAAAATAATAAAAAGCAAATTATTTGAAAATATATTTTTATCATGGCTATTCATCCCTTATAAGAACAGTTTCAGCCTGTGTTGAACATTGGATCCCACAACAAATGGCGTGCTAGAAAGCTTATGTTCACTCAAAATAAGGTGCTTACACTTACAGAGAGAAATGTGGCAGGGGGAGGAGAACTAAGATTTCTAAGTTTCCAATATAGGGCTATGGTTGTCATTTTGTTTCCCATCTGCCTTCTTAGTGATTTAGCCAGAGATTTTTCCAAAGCACTGATGTCTGTCTCCTCTATCCAACATTCTAGAAGAGATTTCTGTTCTTATGACAGTCACAGAGTCCCTCTGTGTTCCTCTATATGCTTAATTGCTTGCACACTGCACAGACACCTGCTTTACATATTGGCTCCCTGAGACTTGGCTCTCTGATCTGGCAATCTGAGGAAAAGCACATTTACTTGCCTATTAGTAAGCTTCTGGATGGAGCTCTTGGCCAAATTGCCCTATGGTTATCATATAATGCCTTAATATGGAGCCCTTGGACAAGAAATATCAGTCAGTAATAGCTGCAACACTGGGTAGACTTGTCATGGACCAGATCCACAGTAGCTACTGAACAAGGGAGGCTTTTGGGTGAGTTCTGTTGGCGCTTCCTCCATCACCACTTCGGTACCTCTGAAAGCACCTTCAGCTTGGGATTATGGCTAAATACTTCTATCACTCAGATCCTATCTCCCTGGTGAGATGTTTCAGAAGCCTCCTGTCATCTTGATGTCACTCCCACACCCCACTAGTCCCTTTTTATCTTCACACCCTGTTGTGATTTCTTCTAAGCAGAAGTTACTCCCTCAAAAAGTTTCTGGGATCAGGCTACTCAGTATCAACTTACAGTTCTCACATCTGATAACCGTCTAACCCATTGGTTCTCAACTGGGTGATGAGTGCTTTGGTAGTCTAACCATTTTTTTCATGGGGGAAATATCAGATTTCATCAGAAAAACCAGATATTTACATTAAATTCATGCCAATAGCAAAATTATGAAATAACAATTAGATAATTTTATGGTTGAAAGGGTTACCACAACGTGAGGAACTGTGTTAAATGGCCACAGTATTCAAAAGGTTAAGAACCACTGGTCTAGTTTCATGTTATAACTGCTATATCTATGCCTTATTTAACATTAGTAGAAGGAACACAATAATACTACCTATCTGATATTCTTGACATAAAAATTAAGCAAATTCATCAATAGCACTTTGGACTGATCATCAGGAGACCTATAAAAGTCAGCCATCAGTATTGTTTGTTTTCATGTTTGATTTTACACTTTTCTGTTCTCTTGTATTTATATGAAATTGGAAGATCACAATAGCCCTATATATCTCTGCTTCTAATTGCCAAAAAGACCTTGATGTGTTGCTGGTACATGTATCTATTTACTGCATAAGTGAATAAACAATCCCCCCCCCCCTGAATGTTCTCTGCCTCCACCCCCATTCTCTCCATTCTGTTTCTTACTTTTGTTTTTAGGTGATTTATAATGTTTTTCACATCCTAATGAAAGTTTCCCCTCCCTCTTCTCCAAGTTCCCCTACCTCCCCTCTGTCCACCCTCCCCACATCTACTCCTCTTTTGTTGCTATTCAGAAAAGGACAAAAGGCAGGTTTTACGTGAATATAAACCAAGCATAAAATATCAAGTTGCAGTAAAACTAGGCATCTCTCCTTATATTAAGACTAAACAAGTCAACCCAGTATGAGAAATAGTGTCCCAAGAGTCAACAAAAGAGTCAGAGCCCCTGCTCCTACTTTTAGAAGTCTTACAAGACTAAGCTACATGACTACAACCTATATGCAGAGGGTGTAGCTCAATCCCATGAATCAGTGTTCTGTGAGCTCCTATAGCCCATGTTAGTTCATTCTATGGTTTTTCTTGTAATGTCCCTGACCCCTCTAACTCCTACAATCCTTATTCCTCCTCTTCTGTAGGAATCCTGAGCTTCATGTAGTATTTGGCTGTGGGTCTATGCATCTGCTTCCTTCAGTTGCTGGATGAAACCTCTCTAATGATAATTTGGCATGGTATCAATCTATGAGTATAACAGAATATACTTAGAAGTCATTTTATTGAATTTTTTTCCAGTCATGTTTGATTTCATCCTAGGTCTCTGGGATATACAGTCTTTGGATCCTGGTGCTTCTGAAGGTGCTGGAGTGGGAACTCTCTCATAACATGTGTTTCAGACTATACAAGTCATTGGTCAGCCACTCCCATAATTTTGGCAACAACTTCACCCTAGCATATCTTGTAAGCAGAACAAAATGTAGGTCAAAAGTTATGTGGCTAGGATGGTGTCCTAATCCCTCTACTGGAAGTCTTGCCTGGTTACAAAGATTACCAGTTCTGGCCATGTATCCCCTATTGCTGGGAGTCTTAGCTGATTTTTGGTAGTCTCCATTGTACTACATTTCTACCTTGGCCCAAAATGCTCCCCTTTTCCAGTCTCCTCTTTCAAAAATCTTCCCTTTGATCCCATACCCTATAGAATTCCTTCTATTCTTACCCCATATTCCCCCAGTCCACCCTCAAAATCTATTTCCCTCTCCAGAGAGATCCAAGCATACCCCCTTGAGGCCTCCTTGTTTCTTAGTTGCCTAGAACTGTGTACTGCAGCATCTTTATTCTTTCTTTATATGTAATATCCACTACTTTATATATAACATCCACTTATAAATGAAAACAAGCAATCTGTGTTACAACACTCAGAATATGTTTTTCTGGTTACATCAATTTGCCTACAAATTTCATGATGTTTATTGTTTTAAAGTACCACATTTCCTTTATTCATTTGTCTTCTGAGAGATATCTAGGTTGTTTCCAGTTTCTAGATATTATGAGTAAAGCTGCTATGAACACAAGTTGAGAAAGTGTCCTTGTGGTATGAAGGAGCATCCACTGGGTATATGCCCAAGAGTGGTATAGCTGGGTCTTAGATTGATCTCAATTTTCTGAAAAATTTCCATACTGATTTCCAAAGTGGGCGCACAAGTTTGTACTCCCATCAGCAATGGAGGAGTGCTCCCATTATTCCACATCCCCTCCAGCATAGGCAGTCATCAGTGTTTTTGATCTTAGCCATTTTGACAGATGTAAGATGGTATCTCATAGCTTTTTTGGTTTTCATTTCCCTCGTGTCTAAAACTGTTGAAAATTTCTTTAAGTGTTTCTCAGCCACTTGAAAATCTGTTAAGAATTTTGTTTTTAGATCTGCATCCCATTTTTTTCCATTGGATTATTTGGGTTTTTTTTTTTTTTTTTGATGTCTAGTTTCTTGAATTCCACATATATATATATAAAATTAGCTCTCTGTCAGATGTAAGGTTGGTGAAGGTATTTTCTCATTGTGTAGTCTGCTGTGTTCTTTTATTGACAGTGTTCTTTTCCTTACAGAAGATTTTTCAACTCCATGAGGTCCCATTTATTAATTGTCCATCTTAGTGCTTACACTATGTTCTATTCAGGAAATTATTTCCTGTGCCATGAGTTCAAAGATATTTCTACTTTCTCTTCTATCAGGCTCAGTGTATTTGGTTTTATGTTGAAGTTTTATGTTGGTCCACTTGGACTTAAGTTTTGTTCAGGGTATCAGACAAGGAACAATTTGCATTCTTCTACATGCCAACATCTAGTTAGACCAGCATCATTTATTGAAGATGCTTTCTTTTTTCCATTGTATAATTTGGCTTCTTTGTAAAAAAAATCAGGTGTCCATAAGTATATGGATTTATGTCTAAATCTTTGATTCAATTCTATTGATGCATCTGTCTGTTTTATGCCTGTCCATGAATTATTCATTACTATTGCTCTGTAGTAGAGTTTGAAATCAGAAATGATACCTCCAGAAGTTCTTTTATTCTATACAACTATATTAGCTGTCCTGAGTTTTTTTGTTTTTTAACAAGAAGTCGAATATTGTTTTTTCAAGGACTGTGAAGAACTGTGTTGGAATTTTAATGGGGATTGTGTTGAATCTGTGTATTATTGCTTTTGGTGGTAATATGGCCAGTATGCTAATCCTAGTGATCTATGAGCATGGGGGATCTTGCCATTTTCTGAAATCTTCTCCAATTTCTTTTTATAAAAACTTGGAGTTATTGTCATATAGATCTTTACCTTCCTTGGTTAGAGTTACCACCAGATATATTATTTGAGGCTATTGTGAAAGGTTTTATTTGCTTGAATTGAAAGGCTATTGATTTTTTTAAAGTTAATCTTGTACTCATCTACTTCACTGAAGGTATTTATCAGCTGTATAAGCTCCCTGGTAGAACTTTTGGGGTTGCTTATGTAAACTATCATATCATCTGCAAATAATAATACTTTGACTTCTTCCTTTCCAATTGTTTCTCCTTAATCTCCTTTAGTTGTTTTGTGGCTCTCTCTAGAACTTTAAGTACTATAATAAATAGATATTGAGAGAGTGTAAAGCCTTGTCCTATTTCTGATTTTAGTGAAATTGCTTTGAGTTTCTCCTCATTGAATTTGACGTTGACTATCAGCTTGCCTTTATTTTTGTTATCTATGTTCCTTGTATCCCTGATCTCTCTAACACATGATGGGGCATTGGATTTTGTCAAAGGCTTTTCCAGAATCTAATAAAATATGTAAGATAAAAAGATCCAGTGGGGGAAAAAAAGCACCCTAGCTCTGAGACATCCTGCCTCTAACCAACTTGGTATTTGAAATTCAACCAATTCCTGAGGATAAAATCTAACCAACCTCTGAGCTTAAGATTCTACCAATTCCCACCCTGAAAATCTTCACCCTGGAAATCTCCACCCCTAAGAAATACTATATAAGCTCTCTTCGTGTTAAGTTCACAGCTGCCTTTCTCTACTCTGGCAAAGGCAGTAACTCTCCTGGATTCCTCCCTCTCAATACATCTCTTGAGTGAGGTTTGTTGTAATAACTTTCTTTCATTGGAATGGGGCAGAGCAGAGCTCCAACACTTTGGCTGGGAAAACTTTCTTTGCTGCAGCCAAATTGTTGCACCCCGGGGGAACCAAGAAGGGCAGTAACACTTCTCCAGAGCTGAGCTATAACCACCTCGATGGGAAATCTAACTGCTGGAAAAAGTTTTTATATTTGTATTAGGAAAACCTTTCCCAGAACAAGGAAAACATCCCCCTCCAGAGCAGAGCTGTAACACTTCTGCTGGGATACCTTTCCCTTCAGATTAGTAGGTATTCCTTGGTTTCTGACTGCCAGACTATGTTTCACTTTAAATAGATCATGTGGGTTTTTTTCTTTCAGTTTATAATATGGTAGATTATGTTAACAGATTTTTTTTTTATTTTAACCTTCCCTGAATCTCTGGAATAAAGCCTACTTGATCATAGTGGATGATATTTTTGACGTGTTCTTGGATTCCAATTTGCAAGAATTTTGTTGAGTATTTTTGTTCATGAGAGAAATTGTTCTGTAATTCTCTTTCTTTGTTGAGTCTCTGTGTGGTTTGGGTATCAGTGTGACTGTAGCCTCTTAGGAAGAATTTGACAACACTACTTCTGTTTCTATTTTGTGAAATAATTTGAGGAATATTGGTATTAGCTCTTCTTCTAAAATCTGGTAGAATTCTGCATTTAAACCATTTGACTCCAGGCTTATCTTGTTGGGAGACTTCTGATGACAGCCTCTATTTCCTTAGAGGTTATAGGTCTATTTAAATTATTAATCTAATTGTGATTTAAGTATGATAAGTGACATCTATCAAGAAATTTGTTTTTTTTTTTAGATTTTTCAGTTTTGTAGAGTAAAGATTGTTGAAGTATTGCCTAATGACTCCTTGGATTTCCTCAGTGTCTCATATTATGCCTTTTTTCATTTCTAATTTTGTTAATTTGGATAAGATTTCTCTATCTTGTTGATCTTCTCAAAAAGAAATTGTCTCATTGATTCTTTGTATTGTCCTTTGTTTCTGTCTTATTTATTTCAGCCCCCAGTTTGATTATTTCCTGATGTCTACTCCTCTTGAGTGAGTATGCTTCTTTTTATTCTAGAGCTTTTGGGTATGATGTTAAGTTGTTAGTATAAAACCTCTCCAATTTCTTACTTTCTTTTTTATTTTATTTTTGTAGCATAGTTATCCTTTATACTTTTTTAGATTTTAAGTTTTTTTATGTTTAAAAAAAGGTCTTTTTACCCATGAAACCCCCTGCTCCCCTCCCTTCCTTCCTCCCAATCCCTCCCAGTCAGCCTTCAGCTTTCCCCCTCCTCATCCCCCCCATCCCCTACCCCAAAAGGACAAGAAGTTCCAAGGTGGGTCAGCTCAGCTTGGCATATCCACTCCAAGAAAGACCCATTTCCTCATACCAATATCAAGAATGGGTTAGCTGCTCCTATGCAAAGAATGGGCTCCAAGATACCAGCCCATGGACAGGAACACAGTCTGATTCCACCTCTTGAGGCTCCACATACTACCCATGTCAATCCACAGTCACCTACAAAGGGCCTAGCTCCTTTTCCTATGGTTCCCTAGTGGCTCTTCTTGATTCAGTGAGCTCCACAGCGCTCCAGCCAGTCATCTATGTGGAACTCTTCCTCATAATCCCTATCCCCTTGCTCATACAGACTCTCCTCTCCAACTCTCAGCTGGATTGGGAGCTTGATCCAGTGCTCAGCCATGGATCTCTGACTCTGTTCATTTTTGGATGTAGGTTCTATGATGACACTTAGGGTGATTATTCATTTGATAATAAGGGAAGTCCTGTTTAGGCATCCCATCCACTATTAGTTGGAGACCTAGCCAGGGACATCTTGTGAGTTTTTGAAGGTTTTCCCTAGCACCTGGTCTCTTAAACCTCATATTGGCTTCCTCTATCGAGATAATCATCTCTTTTCCTTCTATTTTGTTGCTTCTCTCACTCAACCATTTCCTTGTCTCATGATTTGTTTCTAACTCTTCTTGGTTGTGACACATTATGCACCTATTTTGCTAAAGAGATCTTCTGTATTTTCTCTTCCTAAGGGAATCTCTGAATGTCACTCTTAAATATCTTTTGATCCAAAACTGTACAGTGGTTGTAGATTGCAGCTTGGGTATTCTTTGCTTTTTGTCTAAAATCTACTTATGAGTGAGTACCTCCCATGCCAACCTTTATGGGCTTGTGATACCTCACTCAGGAGGATATTCACCAAATCCATTCATTTGCCTGAAAATTTTAGGATGTCATTTTTTTCCTGCTGAGTAGTACTCCATTGTGTAGATATAATACAGCTTGTTAATACATTCTTCAATTGAGGGGCATCTAGGTTGTTTTCAGGTTCTTGCTATTACTAATATGGTGCTATGAACATAGTTGAACTAATGCCTTAGGAGTATGAATGTGCATCTTCTGGCTATATGTCAATAGTATTGCTGGATCCTTGGGAAAATTGATTCCCAGTTTTCTGAGGAACTGCCCTACTGCATTCCAGAGTGGCTGTAAAAGTTTACACTCCCATCAACTATGGAGGAGTGTTCCCCCTGCTCCACATCCTCTCTAGCATAGACTGTCATCTGTGTTTTTGATCTTAGCCATTCTGACAGGTGTAAGATTGCATATCAAAGTTGTTTTGATTTGGATTTCTCTGATGTGTAAAGATGTTGAGCAATTCTTTGAGTGCCTTTCAGTCATTTCTAGTTCTTCTTTTGAGAATTCCCTTTTCAGCTCTAAACTCCATTTTTAATTGGAGTATTTGGGGTTTAGGTGAAGATCTTTACCCATTTTGTATGCTGTCATTTTGTCTTATTGACTGAGTCATTTGCCTTATAGAACCTTCTCAGTTTCAAGAGGTCCCACTTATTAAATGTTGTTCTTAGTGTCTATGCTACTGGTGTTATATTTAAGAAGTGGTCACCTGTGTAAATGCATTAGAGGGTATTTCCCACTTTCTTTTCTATCAAGTACAGTTTAGCTAGGTTTATGTTGAGGTCTTTGATCCACTTGGATTTGAGTTTAATGCAGGGTGATAGGTATGGATCTATTTGCATTCTTCTACATTGTACTATCCAGTTATGCCAACACCATTTGTTGAAGATACTATCTTCTTCTCATTTAATATTTTTGCCCTCTTTGTCAAAAATCAGTAGTTCATAGGTGTGTGTGTTAATGTGGGGGTCATCAATTTGATTTTATTAATCAACAAGTCTATTTTATGGCAGTACCAAGCTGTTTTTATGACTATAGCTCTATATTATAGCTTGAAGTCAGGAATGGTGATTTCTCCTAAGTTCTTTTACTGATCAGGATTGTTCTGGCAATCCTGGGTTTCCTATTACTCCATATGAAGTTGAGTATTGTTCTTTCAAGACCTATAAAATATTGTGTTGGGATTTTGATGGGAATTGTATTGAATCTGTAGGTTCCTTTTGGTAAAATTTCCATTTTTACTATGTCGATTCTACCTTTGCAGGAGCATGGGACATCTTTCCATTTTCTGACATTCTCTTCAATTTCTTTCTTCATTGATTTAAAGTTTTTGTCACTCAGGTCTGTTACTTCTTTGGTTAGAGTTATGCCAAAATATTTAATGCTTTTTGCAGCTATTATAAAGGGCGATGTCTCCCTTATTTCTTTTTCAGCCCTTTTATCCTTAGCGTATAGGAGGGCTATTGATTTTTGAGATAATCTTTTACCCTGCTACATTGCCAAAGGTGTTCATCAGTTGTAGAAGTTCCCTGGTGGAATTTTGGGGGTCACTTATGTATATGATCATATCATCTGCAAATAGAGATCATTATACTTCTTACTTTTCAGTTTGTATCTCCTTAATCTCCTTTTGTTCTCTTATTGCTTTAGCTAAAAATTCAAGAACTATATTGAATAGATAAAGAGAAAGAGGACAGCCTTGTCTTATTCCAGATTTTATTGGAGTTGCTTTGAGTTTTTCTACATTTAGTTTATTGTTGGCTGCCAGCTTTCTGTATATTGTCTTTATTATATTTAGGTATGTTCCCTGTATTCCTGATTTCTCCAGGACTTTTATCACGAAGGAATGTTGGATTTTGTCAAAGGCTTTTTCAGCATCTAATGAGATGATCATGTGGTTTTTTTTTCTTTCAGTTCATTTATATGATGGATGGCATTCACAGTATTTTCCTATGTTGAACCATCTCTGCATCTCTGAGATGAAGCCTACTTAATCATGGTGGATGATCTTTTTTATGTGTTGTTGGATTCAGTTTGCCAGAATTTTATTGAATATTTTTGCATCAGTGTTCATGAGGGAGGTTGGTCTGTAATTCTCTTTCTTTGTTGCATCTTTGACTGGCTTCCATATCAGGGTGATTAAGGCCTCACAAAAAGAGTTCAACAAAATTCTTTCAGTTTCTGTTATATGGAACAGTTTGAGGAATATTGGTATTAGTTCTTCTTTGAATGTCTGGTAGAAATCTACACTAAAACCATCTGATCCTGGACTTTTTTTTTTACTTGGGAGACTTTTAATAACAGCTTCAATTTCCTTTGGGGTTATAGGTCTGTTTAGGTCTTTAATCTGATCTTGATATAATTCTAGTAAGTGGTAACTGTCCAGAAAGCTGTCCATTTCTTGTAGGTTTTCTATTTTAGTGGAATATAGATTTTTAAAGTATGACCTGAAAGTTCTCTGGATTTCTGGATCTGTTGTTATATCCTCCTTTTCATTTCTGATTCTGTTAATTTGGATTCTCTCTCTTTCTCTCTCTCTTTTTCTTTCTCTCTCTCTCTCCTTTTTGGTTAGTTTGGATAAGGGTTTATCTGTCTTGTTGACTTTCTCAAAGAACCAAGATTCATTCATTCTTTGTATTGTTCTCTTTGTTTCTATTGTATTGATTCCAGCCTGAAATTTAATTATTTCCTGCCATCTACTCATTCTAGGTGAGTTTACTTCTAATTGTTCTAAAGCCTTCAGTTGTGCTGTTAGGTCTCTTCAGTGAGATTTCTCTAATTTTTCTCATGTAGGCATCTAGTACTATGAGTTTTTCTCTTAGCACTGCTTTCATTGTGTCCCATAAGTTTGCAAATGTTGTGGATTCATTTTCATTAAATTGTAGGAATTCTTTTATTTCTTTCTTAATGTCTTCCTTTACCCAGAGATGGTTCAAAAGACAGATGTTCAGTTTCCATGAGTTTGTAGGTTTTCTGTGATTTTTGTTGTTTTTGAACTCTAACTTTAGATCATGGTAGTCTGATAAGTTACAAGAAGTTATTCACATTTTTTATATCTATTGATATTTGCCTTATAACTGAGTATATGGTCAATTTTGGAGAAAATTCCTTGGGAAACTGAGGAATATGTATATTCCTTTGTGTTTGGGTGAAAGGTTCCATATACATTTTTTAAGTCCATTTGGGTCATAACATCTGTTAGATTCCTAGTTCTCAGTTGAGTTTCTGTCTGGTTGACCTATCCAAGGGTGAAAGTGGTGCACTGAAGTCTCTCACTATTAGTATGTGGCATTTGATGTGAGATTTAGGCATTAGTAGTGTTTCTTTTACAAATTTGTTTGGGGCATAAATATTCAGGATTGAGACTTCATTTTGGTAAATTTTTCCTGAGATGAATAAGTAATGTCCATCCTGGTCTCTTTTGATTGATTTTATTTTGAAGTCTATTTTGTTAGATATTAGGATGGCTACACCAGCTTGTGTTTTAGAACTATTTGATTGGAAAGTCTTTTCCCAAGCCTTTACTCTGAGCCTGTGTCTGTCTTTGAAGTTGAGATGTGTTTCTTGTATGCAGCAGTAGGATGGCTTCTCTCTTTATATCCATTGTGTTAATATGTCTTTTATATGTTAATTGAGCCCACTAATATTAAGGGATACTAATGACCAATAATTGTTATTTGTTATTTCTTGTTATTTTTGGTGGTAGCATGTGTGTATCTCCTTCTTTGGGTTTTCTTCTGGGGGATTATTGATTGCTTGTAGTTTCATGGGTGTATCTGGTCTCCTTAGGTCAGAGTTTTCCCTCTAGTGCTTTCTGTAAGGCTGAATTTGTGGATAGGTATTGTTTAAGTCTAGTTTTGTCATGTGTGTTTTCTTTTTCTTGGTTTTCTTTGTTTTCTTTTCGGGATGTGTTAGTCCCTTCCAATTTTTTCTTTGTATTTTCTTCTATTTCTTTAAAGGATTTTTTTAATCCTCTTATAAAGCTTCTATTATCTTCATAAAGTTGTTTTTAATGTCATTTCCTTCTGTTTCCTTTTCATTGTTATGCTCAGGTCTTGATGTTGTAGAACCACCAACTTCTTCTGGTCATGTCATGTTGTTCTTTATATTCTTATATTGATTCTTGCACTGGTATCTGATGTGGGAATGCCTTTCTGTATGCTGTGAATATCAATCTTTAAATAAAGGAGCTGTTTTGGGCCATGACAGGCACCATAGAAGAAATAGGAGGAGAAATCAGAGCATTGGTAGGAGAAGCAGGGCAGAGTCACAGGTAGATCGAGCAAGCCGCCAAAGGAACAACATGTAAGGAACACAGGTGAGCCACGGACCACGTGGCAGGCAGATTAATAGAAATGGGTTGATTTAAAATGTGAGAGCTAGCTAGCAATGTGCCTGAGCCATAGGCCAAACAGCAAAAAGTTAATATGAGTGTCTGAGTCATTTCTGGGGGCCTGAGCAGTGGCGGCGGGCTGCTAAGGAGTCTGGTGCTGCAGGTCTGTGGGTCTGGGCCTCTGGCTGCCTCAGACCAAAGAAAACTCAACTACAGGTATCTGCCCATTGCTTCCTCTGTTCACTCTTAGCTTTTAGTTGGCTCTTACTCAGTTATGGGACAGGGGCTATGTGTCTTCAGGAATCACAGGGTTTGCTCTTAGTTGGCTCTTACTTGGCTCTAAAGCAAGCAGCTGTGTGTCTCCAGTTTTTACAAGGATCATTCTCTCTAACAAGTATTTCTAAGTAAAAGAGCACCTCAGTAGTGGAGCAAGTGCCTAGCATCAGCCCTACCTGAGTTTCACTCCAAGATGAAATTGCCTAGAATGGGGAAACATCACCTGATTCCTCTGCTCATCTTGCTGCAATAGCACAAGTGGAAAACCACACAAACTCACTGGAGCCAGCTCCTCTTCAAAGCCAAGCCAGAAGCAGGCAACATGAAGGACCCTGCACCACTTCTAACTGGCAGGACACCAGAAGAGAGCTCCAATTTCTTAGGCACTTAGTGCTATGAACTTTCCTCTCAGCACAGCTTTCATCCTATCCTATGAGTATGTTGCACATTCATTTTTATTGAGTACTAATATGTCTTTTATTTCTTTATTTATGCCTTAACTCAGCAGTACTCAGTATAGAGTTGTCAGGTACCATTAGTTTTCAGGCTTTTTGTTTCTGTCACTGAAGTCTTTTATCTGTTCTTGAGTGTTATTCTGCCTTCCTATGCCCCAAAATTTAACAAGGAACTTAGGCCTTTTATTCTGTTTGGTTTTTTATATTTAATTTAATTTGTATTTACTACTATTGGTGGAAGTACATGTGCATTCTGTGTTATACATGTGGAATGGGAGTAAATTTGGGAAGTCAGTTCTCTTCATTATTATAAGTATTCTGGGATGAACTCAAATCTCTGGGCTCATGCAGAAAATACCTTTCCCTACTAAGTCATTTTACCATGCCTTGTTCCTTTGTTTTGTTTTGTTTATACAGGGTCTAATGTAGCCCATACTGGCCTTAAATTCATTTTTTGATGAATTACTATCTTAAATTTCTGATTCTCTTGTTGTCACTTCCTGAGTGTTAAGATTACTGGCATATGCTTTCTTTATTCTAGTAAGCTTCATTATTACACTATGAACTCTTGAAGGGCTAGGACCATCTACTTGCCCCCATACACACAGGCCTAACTGTCTGTCTAGAACACAGAAATTTTCTGTACAGAAGGAATAATATTCCTAGCATATTTCTGATTATAACATACTCCCTGAGATTGCATGGCTCTCTGTCATGTGCATAGCAAATATGTATGTTCCTAAGAGACAGTTCCTGTCTATCTATGTCCAGGTTCTATCAATGTCTTCAGGTGTTTTCTACCTTTTGAGCTACTATCTGACCGTATAAATGAATATAAGGCAGCCACTGCAACCAGTGAGCCTTTGACATCAATCTGCCCCTACCTAGATGTTCTGTCCATCTCTTCACTTGGAAGCAATAATGTCATTCAAGCCACTTGTCTGGTCCTACCCTCCTTGTGGCCTCCCAAGAGGCTAGTCCTTTTTTATTATCAATATTTCTAAGATGTTATCAGCTCCTGCCTGAATATCTGTCACAATTCTTACATTTTTTACTTTTCACAATTGCAAGGTGCAAATACAACTTTTATGTCATAGTAATCACAGAGCTTTGAAAATAATAATTGGTCCAGAGTAGTATTTGGTGAATAAAATTTAAGTAAGTGTAGTTTAAGTTTAGCATGTCTTGTAAATCCCATCTCAGTCTTAATTGAAGACTTAAGCAAATTCTAAATTCTTGGAGTCAAGGTATCAATTTCTACTGCTATGCCTCTTGGTGAAGACTCTTATTGTTGTCAGAAATTAAGTATGAGACATTTTTGTACGTAAGGGTGGTACCTGAGTCCACAGGCAGTACCTCAGTGTGGATAGAGAGGAATTAAATCTCAAGACTGGAATGTCCACTGTGAATATGACAGGGAGCTATATGACCTCAAAAGATAATGCTATGATTAGATCTGTAATTTGAGATGTTTATTCTGTTCTCTTTATAAAAATTTTCCATGTATCTGATGGCCTTTTATGTAATGAAAAAATAATTAGCTACATTGGAAGTACAGATACACTAAAAATCAGAGACATACAAACTTTGTCTTAGAAGATTTAAAAGGATCAGCCATACCACTTCCCCTGAACTAACCCCAAATACATTCAAGAAGCCAAAATCTCAGCCTTAGAGCTTCTCTCCATACCATTCCACAGACACAGAATAAATGACTGAGTTTGAAAGAGGTCATGATATGTTAATTCTCTAAGAGTGAGCTACAGCAAAGGCAAAATGAGCCAAATATAACAGGCCTTCTACTGCTCCCTCCATAATAGTCCAGAAAATTACAGTAAAGTGCCCGTATCTTTGTAATTTAATTAGTTAATATCAAATACTAAGCTGAAATACACAAGAAAAGACTACTGCAGTTATCATAAAGGAGACATCTACTGGGTTGTTCCTTTGATGAAAACTAGCACTTTGGTTTTCTTAACTTCTAGGAAGAACCCAAAAAGACTTTTATATGGGGACTGCATGAATAATCATACCTGCATCCAGGGCACTAGGAACGCATGGTACCTAGACTTGAGGTGACCTAATTCTTCATCCATGACAGCTTCTATATGTATGAACAGACTCTGTACCCTATTGAACACTACTGAATTAGCCAATGTCTGATCTAGAATTAAAGAAACACAGAGTGCATGAAGTTTAGTATTAGACAAATCTGTATTTTAAAACACACTCAACCAATGGCTGTTTGTGTCAACCATACACAAGAGTTTGGGATGCTGCTCTCTGTTAGGAGAAATTCCAAATGCAGGATCCTTCATTCTGTGGCCTGTGATTCTTTGGCCAGTGGGATGTAGTGGACATAAAATGTTACCAGCCTCTACTTCCTCTATCTTGGGAAACTTGTTTTTAAATCCAGTGCTAAATTGAGGAGAAATCTCAATGTTTTGACTTCAGTTTGTCAACATCTACCATCGATGCCAGATTTAGGAGAGAGAAAACCTTTAGATGATTTCCTTTACAGTGCTGAGTGCTGTCATGAGAAATCTTATTCTAGAAGCTCTTATATGAGATAAATCAATGTTCCAAATGGGAAATGAAAAGAACAAAATTACTTTTCTGCAGTAAGCAACAAGTTTGGGGTAATTAATTACCCAACAATAAGTAATGAAAACAGATTTTGCATGAATATTGAGTATGGCAGTACCCTGATCTGATCTTAAGGGACATGATCCTTCACAATGGCCAATACACACTGCTTATAGCCCACCAGAAGCTGCTTTTTCTTGTAGCATGAATTCTTAGATCTGATAAAAAAAAAAAGAAGTATATGGAGAAAGGGGAAGATGGGAGGTGATGGAGGAAATGGGAGGAGAGGAGGGAGAGGAAACTGTAGTCAGTATAAAAAATAAATTTAAAATGTTAATTAAATAAAATAAATTTTAAAAAGAGAAGTAAGAAATGAAAATGTTTCTTATCATCATCACCAGTAATTGTGTTTTCCATCCTTGCAACTTTGAACTCTAAGCTCTCGGAATCTTAAGGAAGAAGAAATGTGGTCATTGAAATACAGTAATCTATCTTTTAAGTAGAAAGCTGGCACTTATACTGGATCACACTGCGTGTGACTTTCTGAAGATCAGAAGTTGAAAAAATCTTATGGCCCTGGCTGAGGTAGCTGAACCTGACGTTCAGATAGAAATCTTCAAACAAGCAAGATACCCTCTTGAAGAAATGTATCCCCCAATGAACCTGCTAGCATTCTCATGGAAAATACAATCAGAATTGCCAATGAGTCACTTTGAATCCCAACCAAAGCTGGAACCACAAGAGCTAACCTGCTTCCGAAGTATAAACAGAACATGGGGCAGAGGTTATAAAAGGAAGCTGTAAGTCTGAACTTCAACCATGAAGCAAATTATAAAAACAAAAACACTTTGAATTATGTAGTAAGAGGTTTCTGTCCTGGACTTTCGGGCCTAGACTCAAGGTTGGGACCCAAAGACCCACAGACCTGCAGATATACACAGAAGCTTACAATAGTTTTAGGCTGATCAGCCTAAGGCCCAGGCATACAACTTGCTAACTCTTTACCCTTAATCTAACCCATGACTCTTATCCTATTCAGCCATGCAGCTCAGTACCTTTTCTTAGAGCAGCATAGTTGTCCTCTGCTTCTTCCAGTTTCTCTCTGGCATTCTGCTCTGTTCTGCCTGTTCCTAGAGTCCTCTTAGTCTGGTAGCCCCACCCACACTTCCTGTCTGCCTTTGGCCAATCAGCGCTTTTTATTAAACTCATAGGTGGGGACAATTATTTACAATGGAACAACATAATCCCCCTACAGAATTAGATTATTTTTATTTAATGTGAATATAGTTGCATATCTAAACTACTTTCCTTCTTTCATTTTCCTATTGACCAAAGTAAAATGTGTTCAATAGCAATTCATCTTATATCTCAGTACGGACCATAAAAGGAGGAACATAACAGCTACAGAAAGAATGGCATGATCCAAAGCTGACAAAAGGACATTAAATCCATCTAGAGAAAATAGCTAGGGAAGGGTGCTTTTGCTTGTTTAGAAAATATGGGTTTGCTATGCCAGGCACAAACATGGTTTACTGTTAACTTCACTAAAAAGTTAAAAATGGTGAAACATATTCACAAATATGAATGAATGCCCCCTTGGCAGACAGCAGAGTATGTGGGCTTGTGTTGTGTTGACTAATAAACTCAAGCGATGCTCAGAACTCACTGAATAGTTACAAGAAACACTAGATAATGAGGAACATTTCTCAAGATTTAGAAGGAAAAACATAGCAACATTTGGAATGTGCACCATTTTTGTTTTGTCTGGTTATACTAAAGGTTAGAGCACTCTTGATTTTTGAGTTGCCTAATGTAAACAATAGAAGAAGAAAGTTTGTTTTGGCTTATGGTTTCAGAAATGTCAGTCTACCACAATGGGGAGGGCTGACAGAGAAGGGAAGCTCACACCATGCTGGTCAGGAAATAGGAAAAGAGGATACATGAAGAACTGAGATAAGATGTAGGCCCCCAAAGAACATAACCTTAAAAACCTAGGTCATCCAGACAGATGCCACCTCCTACCTTATTACCATCATCCAATAATATTATCATATTATATGAACCCAACCAGAGATTCATGCAGAACTGGGAAGATGGAATGGGTTAAGGTGATAAGCAGAGAGTGATAGGGCAGGACACCGTATGATATCATTCTCTGCCCTTTGTTTATATATGCATGAATCTGGTCAGTATCACACATGAGTACCGATGGACAAAAGAGATTAAATCACTGATCATGTAATTTCCCCCAAACTCATCAGCAAGCAACCAGGCCCTACATACATGAAGCTTTGAGGGACATTTCATAACCTTCACTATACAGCCAACCACTGTTGCGACAGCTCATACATATGTCACTATTCTGTTTAACTTAGGCGACAAGCTGGCAGCTCTAATTCCAGCTATAACACCTTTAGTGACTGGAAATCCTGGTCCATGCCTGCAACTCCACAGGGGCTGCCATCTCCCCCTGCTGGCGAAGGATGCCATCGCTCTTATCTCTTTTCCTATTTTGCCCTAGCTGCCCATTCTGCTGACCTGAAGACACACACACCACATGCAAAAACAGTAGCTTTACACAGACTGCTCAGTCAGGTCGGGTTTACAGAATTCTTATTTACATTTGTCTGTTGTTTCTGCTTCTGTTATCAAGGAGAAGCTTGTCAGCTCTTGTCTCTGTGTTCTGGCCTTCTTTCTACTCCCACCCAGGACCTTTCTACTTACAGTCCCCTCTCAGAAACACTCTGCTCTAGTTGACATAGTCCCTGGCACCTCAAATGTTCTCAGCTCCAGTGTCAGATCTATTGTGAGGCCTCCTATACCACAGCATCTGTTGCAAGCCTCTAAACATTCTTCACCACACTCCATCATTTATGGTTTCCACGGCACCAATCATGACATAAAATTATTTTTGTTCGTGTCCATGCAAGGTTATCAGTCTCTTGAATACTGATGATGATAGAGGTTTGTTTTTTTTCCTATCATGTTAACCATTAAACTCATATACTCAGTGCACAGTCTGGTGCAGAGTATGTGACCATGGTCCTTGCAAGATGAATGAACAACCTTGATCAAGTCCTATACCTATCAAGTCCTTGGATATTCCAGTTGTCCCTGACATATTCAGGCTTTTCTTACAATAGTACTACTGTCTGGAAGCTTTACAAAAGCTGCATGTAGAAAGAGTTTTGTAGTGTATCTAAGGGTGCTGGATTTCAGAGCCCCAATCACCTTACCTGTATCTTCTGCTAGGAGCCTCAGCAAATTCCAAGGAACCAGGCCACAAAGGTAGAACCAAATATCCAAGACTTATAGATGAGAGAAGAATATTTTTACTGCATCAAACAATGCTGGATTCTTCCTCCACTAGTAGCTTCAGTGTGCTATGTGCCTTAATCCTCAAAACCACCTTCATACCTAGTAGCTCTTATTCCTCAGCCTTTAGCTTTCCTATCCACTCATAGAGTCAATGACAATTCCCAAGCTCTCGCACTGCCCACTGAGTCACACTCATACTGGAATCTAGTTGATGTCTTGTTTCTGCCTTACAGATAATGATGAAACTGAATACCATTTCCATCTACCTTGGAGAGGGGGGTGATGAAGAGATATAGGATATTTTCTGGAGAAAACTGCTGTCATCCTACATTCAACATGCCCAAAAGAGCATGGTGTGCCTTATATGTTATTATAGTAAGCATATACATATATATTTACAATTATTATTTGCTTGAAACCATATAATATTTTATAATATTAATATATTTGTATTGATATATTAAGATGTAATACATTATAATATTTTATATTATTAATTAGTGTCTTATTGATTAAATATATGATATATCATTTGTTGATATATAGATACTTTTAATGATAGTTATAATAATATGATATTATTATATTGTATAAATATATATTCAGCCATATATAGGATATTTGGGTGCATATGCCAATCTGAGGGTTTTTTTTTATTTTTTTATGTGTACCCACTCCCTATAAACCAAATATGGAGGGTTCTCATATGGTTCCAAGCAACTAGTAATAACTAGGAATAATAAGGCTTCCCATTCAGGCACAATGAGCAATTGGTCAGATCTGGTAGGGAAATGAACTCAGGTTGTCTCAAAGGTATAAACCAGGTTCTCAAGGCCTATGGTGGCCATAATTCTGTTTTCACTATTAAATAAGAATTGCAGATTATTTTGTAACTTATGTTTTTCATATTTTAACTATGTTTTAAAAATGAGTCCATATTTTCAGGAAAAAATTAAAAGCTTAAATAATTCCCATATGCATTTTGTTTGGTTGGTTGGTTGGCTGGCTGGTTTGTTAGTTGGTTGGTTGGCTGGTTGGTTGTTTGGTTAGCTCATTATTTGGTTGGCACTATTTTATTACTATTATTATTCACTCTTTATTCCTAATTCAGTAAACTCTTCTATTACCAAGCTACATTAGTCACTTACTAGCCTACAAAGTGATTTAATCTATGCCATCAGAAGTAACCTTCCTCCCTTCGGCTACACACTACACACATAGGGTCTATAATAGAGTCTGAGAAATTGTTTGGGGATGGATTTATTGGCATTAAGAGACATAAAATGAAACAAAGGTTTCCTTGGGAATGTTCTGCTTTGAGGAAGAAGGTCTTCACCTCAGGAAGACCATACCCTCTTCATTTCTTCGTCTCCTCCCTTCTTTGGTTCTTACTTTCCTCTCCCTCCCTTCTTTATTCTCTTACTAAATAGTTACTACTCTAAATCACTGCTAAACATCAGTGTTTAGCCATCCCCTGGATTCAGCCCATGCAGAGGCTTTGCTACATGGGTCATGAGCCTCAGAGGGAGCCAGACCTTCCCAACACGTTACTTTTGGATGTTTATCCCTCAGATGTGTGAGAATAAATTTGTAATATGTTAACCTACCTCCTTCCTTTACAATCACAGTCATGATAGACCTAGAAAATAAAACAAATGCAGTTGTTCTGACATGGCCTTCCACCAGTTTGTTCAAAAGTACACTCCACATACATCCAGATACCAGGATCTTTCTCACGACTTGTCACATATTGTACTTGTGTTTGTTTCTATAATTTCTTCATCAGAGTTTATCTGTGTTACTAGATTCTAAACTCTAATCCTCTAAAGGAGCTTATTTGTTTTAAATCTCTAATTTATCTTGGTTGAAAATTGATTATTCAGATACAGTGGCTCACACCTGTAATTTCAGCATTCAGGAGCTTGAAATGGGAAGATTAAAGTGAGTTTGAGAACAACCTGGGCTGCATTGAGATCCCATCTCAAATAAAATAAAATAAAATGATGTGACTATCTTATGGTATATTATTAACTCAATAATTACTAGCCTATGCCATTAAAAGGCAACTGTCAAAGGTATCCCTCAGTTGCAAAAGCAAGTATTTTACCAAAAGCAATTTAGAGATTCAATGTAATCTCATTCAAAATCTCACGACATTATTTGTGGAAATAGACAAAAACTTCTTAAATTCATATGGAACCATAAAGGATTTAGGATAATAAAAGCAATAATGATGAGGAAAAAGAAATGTTGGCATAATTCTTACTCCATAATTCAAGATATATTACAGAACTATAAAGGTAATACAGCACCAGCGCAAAAACATATATAAACCCATGAAACAAAATAGAAGATTTTATCAGAAGTATATGTAACTACAGCCACTGGATGTTTGACAAAGATGTAAAAAAAAAAAAAATGCTACAAAAAAGACATCAACAAATGGTCCTGGGAAAATTGAATGTCCATATGTAGAAGAATGAAATTAGACCTATATCTACCCCTTTCACAAAAAAATGGCTCCAAATAAATAAAAGATCTCAAGGTGAAATCTGAAATACTAAAACTATTAGAAGAAGCATGGGCAGTACCCTACAAAATATAGATGTGGGAAAGGATTTCCATTAGCCCAGGAATTAAGGCCAGCCATTAACAAGTAGGATATATTTTCGGTTGTAAGCCTAACTTTAATGGCTGAGCCATTTCTCTAGTCCAGGGAAGGGAAGGAGAGCAGGGGATACATGGATTTTTTAAAAGATGTTTTTATACAAAAAATATTACTAATATGAAGAAAAAATAAAATCTTAGTTTAAAAAAATGGGATGTAATAAAACTAAAAATCTCTGTACAACCAAGGAAACAATTGAAGAGAAAGCTGACAAGGCAGAAGAGAATCTTCGCCAGCTATACATCTGACAGGATTAATATCCAGAACACATAAAGAACTCAGAAAAAAAGTTTCAGGATAACAACAACCAGTTTAAAACTAGTCTTGTATCTAATCAGAGTGTTCCCAAAAGAAGAAATAAAAATGGTATTTTTTTTTCCTTTGAGAAATATCTCAAAAAGTGTTCATTTTTCTGCTACAGAATATTACTTTAACTATGTAAAGGTATGTAATATTTGGTTATGCTGCATTCGTTTAAAAATGTAAAGATGTGTTGTTTTACTTGCCTAAGGCACCTGATTGGTCTAATGAAAAGCAGAACATCCAATAGCTATGCAATAGAGGGATAGGCAGGGCTGGTGGGCAGAGAGAATAAGTAGGAAAAGGAATTAAGATTGAAAAAGAAAGAAGAAAAAGAGGGAGACAGCCAGACAGTGGGGCTGGCCAGCCTGGCAGCCACCAGACAAACAGACATAGAAGAAGTAGGCAAATTAGGTATACAGAATGGAAGATGAAAAAAACCAAGTCGTAATGACAATGAAAAGAAATAGGTTAATATAAGTTATAAGAGCTAGTGAGACAAGCTTAAACTAAGGCTGAGCATTAATAACTAATAAGTCATCTCTGTGTCATGATTTGGAGGATGGCAGTCTAAGAGAGCCTGTTACAATTATCCTTTGCAATTAGAAAAGTGCAAATTAAAACTACTTGATATTTCATCTTACACCAGTTAGATTAAAATTAAAATAAAAAAAAACCCTAAAAAATACTGGTGAAGAAGTGGGACATGGGGAAATCTTCATTTATTGTTTATGAGAATGAAACCTTATGCAGCCAGTATAGAAATCTATGTGAAGTCTCAAAATGCTAACAATGAATCTACCCTTGTATAAAATTCCTTGGCGTGTACCAAAGGGACTTGACATCCTACTCCATATACACTTGCTCAGCCATGTTCATTGCTGCCCTGCTCACAAAAGCTAGGAATCGGAAACAACTTATATGCCTTTCAATTGATGAATAGATAACAAAAATGTGGTAGATGTACAAAGCAGAATACTGTCCAGCTGTAAGAAAATGGAAATTATAAACTTTGCAAATAAATGGATGGCACAAATGACACTGTACTGAGCGGGATAACCTAGACCCATAAAGACAAACATTGCATGTTTTTTTTCTTATTTGTGGTTCCTATCTATGAATCTTTAAATGTGAGTATATAACCCAGAGCAACTGCAGAAACATGAAAGGGGAACATGGAGGATGGAGTTCTAAAGAAAGTATAGTAAGATACAAATGATGTAAAGGGGGAAATGAGGAAGGGACACATTTTAACTGAGAAGAAAAGATACAGAGAGAGAGACAGAGAGAGAAAAGATTAATAATGCTAATGATGCTTTAAAAATCCATAGTAAATCTTACTATTTTATGCTCACATAAAACTCCGTGTAATATATCTGTGTTTATACAGAAAGATAGATTAAATTTAAATATATGAGAGATGAATACAGTTTAAATGCTGTTATACCACTTGGGCTAACAATATTATTGCACAAATTCTATTTAGTATTATAATAAAAACCCAGAGCCAGGTGTTGGGGAAAATATGGAATATCAGAGTGACAGAGAAAGAAACCACAGCTACTTCTCACTCGCCAACTCCCCAGCCTGTCTCCACAAAATTCTTTGATTCCACACTTCTCTCCTCAATCCACCAAGGAAAGCTGAAAACCTCTTTTCTCCCTCCACCCAGCTACCTTAACTTTTTTTCAACATTCCTAAAGCTGGGTTAAAGGTGTGGGTCACCACTCCCTGACCTTCATAGCTTGGCTCTGTGGTTGACTCTCCTCTGATATTCTGGACTAATTTTATTAAATATATATCACTACACAATATTTATGCCAAGAGTCATTGACTACGGAACAAAATCCCTAGTTCCAGACATAAGAAGCCTCCTTCTGATTGTTTGGTCAATTGAGTTCAAGAGCCTCCAAAAAATAAAAGCTATTGCTGTTACCCTTGGTTACCTCCCAGAATTTGAAGGTAAGTCCCTATAGCAAAACACACATACACCACGCACTTCAGAACCAGGACTAGGTTTGACCCAAGCCAGATTTGACCCAAAAGCCCCATTTATGAGGACTAGCTTTTATAGCACAGAAAAGTGCCATGCAAACTGCCAAGGTAGGAAAGTAACTAATAGTCCTGGCCGGCAAGGCAAGATATGCCCAGAAAGAAAGTAGTAGCATGGGGATAACAAAATGCAGGCTCTGGCCCATTCGATAGGAACCAATTTGATACCTGGTACTGTAAACCTAACCAACTGCCCACCTTCACTACACCTCATGAACTCTAACCTTCTGGAATCATAAGTTCCAAATAAACTCTTCCATCTATAAAGCCACTTTTGAGGCATGTCTTTTCATCATAAGACAGAAAAGTAGCTAATTCAGTGAACAAATGATTATTAATTATCAAATTTCATCTTGCTACATCTCCTGCCACATCTGATTCTGTAAGACTATTCCTTTTGCTTGACCTTTCACATCCACTCTCTTCATGACTAATGCAGACTGTATCACATCATACTTGGTGTTCCCTCCTCCTCAACCATTTAAATCATCCAAATGAGTTGAAATGAAAAATTAACAATTTGACTTGTCTGCTTAAAATTCTTCAGCCTATTTATTATGATTTTTATTCTCATCTTTCTCTACCACATCCAACATGTATAAAAGCAGACATGATTACAAGTTCCTATGTCTATCCTTACCTTAGCAGTATCCTTCAGTCCTCTTAATTCATCTGTACCATACAGTTATCATTTGGCTAAGTATATCATGACACCCTTCACATCCTCCTCTCCTTCCAAAATCTCATCCTTCTATCTAGAAATCTAGACTAATCCTTTGTATATCCACTCAAAGCAGAAGCTCCAATGTATTCTAACAGCCCAAGAGCAAAGTGGAGTCACTTCCCACCAGCTCTGCTATGTACCTGTAACTCTCCATGTATCTTTCCACAAGTAGAATCCATATATAGTATTTCTTATATTACTTTGCAGTTATAATTTGTTGGATATCTTTTTGCCTGTATATTCCTTTAGATCATAAATGAATGAAATGTTATTTAGCTTCATCTTAAATCTCTTGCCCTGAGCACACAATAAGCATGGAAGGGAGATAGAAAAGCAGAGAGGTATAACAGAAGTGAGGATTTAAACACAGGGCTCCCACTTCCTTATCACAATCTCATTCCTTCTCCATTGCTGTCAGATTTGGCATCTGTCCCCTTTATTTTTATCCAGGCTTATAAAAAGTAAAATATTATGAGGATTACACACACACACACACTTTAGTTGACATATTTCTACAGAATTACATCAGATGGCTTCCATGTTGAAATTGCTACTAGTCTGACGATCTTAATTATTTATAAAATTTTGATATCTAGCTAGAAAAAGTATCCACTTACTATGTAAGAACACACTGTCTAAGTTGCTCCTTATCTCCCACTTTTCCTCCTCCCCATCACTATTTCCTCCTCTGACCAACTGATGGTCTCCAGTATCAATATTGTTTCTTTTTGTCTCCGATATCACTAAAAATCTTCTTGTTAATCTATTCACTTAATCTGCATTTTCTGAAGATCTACATTGTTATTGTGTAAACATCCCATGCCCTTTAAGAGGATGGAATCTTATCCACATGAGAGTGGATAATAACCCCTATGACATACTCCCATCATAGAATGAGATGAGGAACAGACTCACACAGAGTGAGAATCCAAGGCAAGAGGCACAGTGGAAAGTAGCCTGCCATGGCATGGCTTCCTAAGTACCTTTTATTCTGCTATAAAACCTGGCAAATAAACATTTTCAGGAAATATTGTTATAGTAACAATTTTTCTTTAAGAAAGAAAGAGTTTGAAATGGAGCATTTCAAGCCCAAAATAGAAAAATTGTTTTTCCTCTGTCAGTTTCAGAAATGAAAGTATCTTCAAATAGACCAAAGTTGATTTGGGTATGGTATATCACCAGTTGTTAGACTCACACACACACACACACACACACACACACACACACACACACACACACATGCGCGCGCGCGCACACAAACACACACTGTTGTTACATACATATATTTATAAACTTATATATCCCTAATATATTCCTAAATATATGAATAGCCAGAGTTAGTGAAATTATAAATTTTGGAGGAGAGCCCACAACCACCATTTTCCTAACCTAGCATAATCTCTAACTCCATTCTAACCATTTGTGCCAACACCCACAGATCAAGACCAGAAAGCTAAAACCAATCAAATTGCATAGCTGTGAAGCCAGTCTCAACAGATATATCTGCAATAAAATCCCTACATCCAAGGCTCAGGAATCACTGTGAAAGAGGGAACAGTATAAACCACAAAAGAGGTTTGCTCTGAGATTATGTCTCCTAGGATTGTCAGATTTTTTTTTTTTAACGTAAGAGGGAAAACTCAGTAACTTGTTTTTCTACACACTGACTATTCCTAGTTGTGTTATTATGCTCCCTTTAGTGCAAACTGTGTGATTAACTAATTAGTGATTTGTAGTCAGTGTGTATTTTGATGATGCCCCTTGAATAGAGAAACTGAGAGAATTTGGCCTGATAAAACTCTGCTCCAGTGAGTTTGGATGTTCTCGCTGTAGAGTCCGTCATCCAGACGTCAGTCCACATCTTATTTAAATAAGTTACATCCTTACATTTATTTTATGTTCAGCCATGTGACTTATCCCAGTGAAAACCCTGGTCACTGAAGGCTAGTGTTCTTCTCTCATGCAAATGAGCTCTTATTCCCCCCACCCCCTCTCATTTACCATTCATCTTCCACAGCACCTGTCCCTGGGCAGTCCTTTCCCAGGCCTGGCGAATCTCTCTAATTTCTTTCCATTCAGATACCCTCAAATCAGGGCTTTGCCTTTTGTAAATTTTACTACTAACCATGATGGAAACAAATGGAGATGAAGAAGTCCAAGGAACAATAGATACATCATGGAGAAACAATATAAAGGTCCCTGAATTTCCTGGGCCTCAAAATTTTAGGCTCTAGTTACAATTTCTTTGCCAAGGAGAGTCCTTAGAATACATACTGAACTTCTGGTCCCCTATAGTGCCGAAAAACATACTTAGATCATCAAACATTTTTTCTTCTTTTGTATAAACCTGGATATGCAGCAGACACAGGGCCATTGAATAAGCATGTCTTAAAGTGTTTACTGGTCTTGACATTTTGGTTGTGGGTCTAGTCTTTAATAAATGAGCCATCTCTGAAGTTCATGCTTACGGTTTTAATAAATTAGTTGGAATGTACATGTCTACATGAGATGACACTGTTGCATCTCATGAATTCACCCATTGATAAATGTTCACTGAGAATATACAGTACACTGAGCACTTGGTCAGACTGTACACATGTTTAAGTTCATTGTCAAGTCCTTGCATTTCTTCCAAAGTTACTTAGTACCTAACAATCATTACACATTTAACTTACTTTTGTGTAGACAGGAAAGTTCCCAGGGAAGGATGCATTCTTAGCCTGGCTTCCTGCCTTGCCTTCACTCTTGGGTCTCCGTAGAGGAAGGCAGACATTTAACTGATGTTTGTCAAGAAGGCAGAGGCTACATTTTTTAATTTTTTTTAATTTAAAAATGACATTTTTATCTATGTATTCCCCTGCTTCCCCTCCTTTCCCTCCTCCCAATCCCTTCCAGTCAGCCTTCAGTCTCACGCCTCCCCACCCACTCATCCCCTCCCCCAAGAGGGCAAGAAGTCCCAAGGTGGGTCAGCTCAACGTGGCACATCCACTCCAGGCAAATCTGATTTCCTCATTCCAAAATCAAGGCTGGGTTAGGTGTTTCTCTGCAGGGAATTGGCTCCAGGGTGCCAGCCAGTGCACAGGAACACAGTCTGATCCCAGCCCTTGAGGCTCCTCATACTGCTCATTCCAGTAGACAGTTGCCTACCCTTGGAGGGCCTAGCTACTTTTACTGATGGATCTCCAATGGCTATTCTCCATTCAGTGAGCCCCTCGGACCTCCAGCCAGCCATCACTGTGGGAATATGAGGCTAACATTTTTCTAAAGCTAGATTTGACTGAGTAGACACTAAGAATACTCAAGGAAGTGTTTTTAGCAGTTTGAACTGCCGTAAAAAATGTAAGTGGTTTAAATAGCATGAATGTATTTTCTCACAGTTCTAGAGAGTAAAGTCAGAGACTAAAAGAGAGGGGGGTTTTCACAATGCTAGTTTAAAAGCACTGGTCTCTTCATGACCTCATCTTAATATAATTTCCACTCAAATCTCTCATTTACAGTAATAAGTGGTCCCCCATTGCAGATGCTGTGGAAATGAAGACAATGCTATGAACTTTGATTTTTATTGAACTATGGAAATGTCCTGAGATTCTCTCTTGAAATGCTGGGTGGCCACAGCTGTGAGCTTCAGCATCTAGTGAACCCCATAAGTGACTGGCCCTCTGACACGCTACCTTGTACTGTGATGTTAAACTATTATGGGTGATAGGTTAAGTATATTCCATATATTTTCAAAGTACATTTCCAATTTACGGCAAGTTTATTAAGTCACAACCCCAGAGTAACTTAAGGAGAATCTCTACCACCATGTTAAGAGTTGGGGAGTCCTCATATGAATTGAGAGACATAATTTAGTTCTTCACATACTATGACCAAGAGAGGTAAAGCCACTTCTACACCCAGACTTGATTAATAAAGAAGACACATCTAATGCCCTTTTGCTGACTTCGTTGCTCTCTAACTCTGGCAAGAAACAGACCATTACTTATTGAGCTCTCTCAAATTCCCACTGAGCTCAGAAATTTATAGAATTGTGGGAAGGGGTGGAAAAGATAGTCATATAGAGTAAATGTTGTAAAAATGTTCAAAGAAATGGGTCATAGCCTTCAAGGTTGTTTTGAAATGGTATATTAGTGGCCATCTCTGTTTAGACCACTGGGCAAAGGGTTACATCCTTCTAGGTAACTGTTTCCCAGTGTAGGTACCATGGTTTTCAAGTCTTTTCATGATACCTTAAGAGGTTTTACTGAGAAAAAAAAATTGATTTCATAGCTACAGAAGTAAAAAATTAGTTTGCTCTCAGACCCTTCTAAAGGTCACTGTGCATACTGGTGTGAGCCATTAACTATGTTTGTATAACCTGGAATTTCTGATGCTTGCTCAGTTTACTTATATATCAGTCTGTCTGAGCCTTCTTATAGCTGCTCAGATTTCTGTTTAAATCCCCTTTGGTCAGTGAAGTGAGTATGCTTTTCTTATTTCATTTATCTTTTGAGATTACAATATAATTACATCATTCCCTTTCCCTCTCCTCCCTCCAAGTCCTCCCATATTGACCCCACCACTGCTTGCTTTCAAATCCATGGCCTCTTTTGGTCATTGTTGTTACATACATACATATAGGTAAACATATATCCCCAAATACATGGAAACAAGTTGCTCAAATTCTTTCTGTCCAGCTGTCTCTTCTAGTAACAAGCTCATTATTCTAGTGTTGTAAAAACAGTCAGAAAATCATGTTTCTTTGAAAAATATTGCATGCCCTCCACACACACCTTACTTTCTCTTCTATGTTATCATCATTCAGTGGAGGTAAAATAAGGAAAATCTCGAGGGCCTTCAATGAATATGGGAAACAAAGTTCAAGCTGCTTAAGATTACATCTGATTTACCCTCACATCCTGGGAGAAGTGAGCTGTGATTGCTGGGTTTGATACATCTCAGCAGGCAGGTAGGCACTGCAGGAAACCATCTCCCAACTAGATCAGACTGCCCAGCATGCATCACCGCCCCACACACACCTCAGCAGACTCCTGGACCACCCTCCACATCTTTGTGTCATGGACCAGTAATTACAGGACTCCTCCTGGTTCTTTTCTGTTCTAAGCCAATATAATCTCAGACCTGCCAGTGCCCTGGCTTCAAAGTACACCCTGACCTTACTCTTCTCCATTTTATTCTTATGACTAGCTCCTGTATACTGTCTCTCCTGAATGCCCCCCCCCCCTTCTTACTGTCTGACTATCATAAAGAGTTTATATCTTCCACCCAGACAGGGGCAACTTCAACTTCACAAATAAGAAGCAGCACAAGGAACTGTAGTAAGAGGTTTCTGGCCCGGACTTTTGGGCCTTGCCTCAAGGTTTAGAACCGCATACCCCGAGATGCACAGAGACACACAGATGTTTACAATAGTTTTCAGCTGATCAGCCTAAGGCCCAGGCATATAACTTGCTAACCCTTAATCTAACCCATGTCTCTTATCTTGTTCAACCATGGGGCTTGGTACCTTTTCTTACAGCAGCATAGTTGTCCTCTGCTTCTTCTGGCTTCTCTCTGACATTCTGTCCTGTGCTTCCTGTTCTCAAGAGTTTTCTTAGTCTGGTAGCCCCGCCCACACTTCCTGCCTGCCTTTGGCCAATCAGCACTTTTTATTAAACCAGTGGGTGGGACAATTATTTACAATGAAGCAATACAATGACCCTATAAGGAACTTTAAAGTCCTTTCACCTTCTCCTCAGTGGGCCACTAGTTAACAGTTTATAGAACCAATAATTGACAAGTGCCTTCAGGCAAAAATACAGACATAACTCATTCCCTGCAGGCCACAGGCACTCCATCTGCACCACCTGGGCAAAAAGATAAATGGTAAAGTCTTTGTGCTGCCAATTGAAATCCTAATGTTCCTTGTTGCAATGCTCCAGTCAGACAAATCTGGATGGTCAATGGGATCATACAGAACAAAAGCTCAGTGGCATATAATTTTGAGATCACTTGACCAAGCCCCATATACTTTTTCCTTGCCATATTTTTCATCCAATAATGCACTATTGACATTCTGGCTCCAAAGATATAGTTAATAACCTCAATTCTGCCATAACTTTGTGCATTCATTGAACGTCAACAGCTACAGAGACTCATAAAGTACAATTGTTTATAGTTTCTTTAAATTGTATTCCAACTTGTTAAAATTTGAATCAGCATGGTTTAAAGATTATAATACTCTAAAGATGATTATTTGTGCCCTGAGTTTAAGATGAGGGATACATCTTAAACATTTATCATGAAATAAACTTTTAAAAAAATTTTTATCATGTGTATGAGTGTTTTACTGGCCTGTATATAAGGGTGCTGCCTATATGTCCAGTGTCACAGAGTACAGAAGAAGACACTAGATTCTCTGGAACTGAAGTCAAAGTTGGTTGCAAGATGCATATAGGTACTGGGAACCAAACAAAAGTCCTCTGAAAGAGCAGCAAGTACTCTTAACCAGTGAGTTATGAAGTGAAAGTTTAATACTACCCTAACAATGTCTTGAAACTATAAGACAATTTTATGATAAAATGACATTAATACTGTGGCTAACTGGAAGAGCAGGGAATCTTTTGAAAATAGTTTATCATGGAGCTAGAAAGATGACTTGGTGGTTAAGAGCACTGACTGCTCTTCCTGAAAACCCTGGTTCAATTCCCAGCACTCACATGGCAGATTACAGCTGTCTGTATGTAGCTCCAGTGTGATGCTCTCTGCTGGACTCCCTGGAAACCAAGCACACATGTGGTACACAGACAGTTATGTAGACAAAATATCCACATACATGAAATAAAATAAAGATGGAGGTACTTCTTTTTCCTTATCACTATTCTCTTTTAAAATGTACTGCAAAAACGACATTTTATATAAAGTTTATGTCATGTAAAGTGTTATAAGTAATTCAGAGATGGTTAACAGCATAGTGAGGAACATGCACAGGTCATGTACAAATGCTGTCATCTGTGGACTGTGGCATCTATGTGGGTCCCAGAAACTCCTCTTCTATCACTACAGGGTAGGGCCATTGCAACAACACAGAGAAATGTGAGGAAATTACTACTACTGAGGTCTCTTTAATGTGATCAGGATAATGGGTGTCAATTCTGATGTAACATTAGAGCTACATTAGAAAATGTCAGAGCAGGGTTCCCAATTCCGTGCTGGGGCAGGAAAAAGTGAAGATGTATATAGATATGACATTCCTAGGATAAACATTTATAGAAATCTCTGGGATTGAAGTAAAAGATCACAGCATCCAGTTGGAGCCCATAAATTAAAATTACCGCCCCCCTCTCTCTTTCTCTCTCTCTCTCTCTCTCTCTCTCTCTCTCTCTCTCTCTCTCTCTCTCTCTCTCTCTCTATATATATATATATATATATATATATATATATATCAACATGCACACAAATGCACATATCAACACACAAATATTTACAATGCACACACGAATATATACATACATTCTCTCTCTCAAACACACACACACACACACACACATACACACAAACACACAGAAATTCATATATAGGGAACATTATGCCCAAGCCTATGTGGAGACTGCAAAGGGAGGTCCTTACAAGAGACCATTTTCTGAGAGACTCTGGTTGTGGTCTTGTCCTTAAAGAATGTACTAGACTTTCCCACTTAAATCCAGAGCTGGGACACCTGCCTGTTCATATACCTTAGGCAGCAGAAGAGCTGCCAAAGCTAGCTCTATTATGACTATGAAAGTAGCTAATTCTTCAGACACTAGCACAAGTCTACAGAGATTAAGAAGAATTAAAGGAATTTGGAACCACCAAAGGAACAAACCTAAACTCTAGTAAACAACTGTGAAAATGTAACTCTGTAAACTGACAAAGATTTAAAGTAAAATTCTTAGAGAAGCTCAGTGAGCTGCAAAATAACACCAATTGACAACTTAATCGCAGGAAAACAAGTTACAGCTCTAGTCTTCTCTTTGTTTTCTGTCTCTTTGCTGCATGTCTTATTTTTATTTATTGTTTTCCTAATATATGTATTGTTGTAATCTCAAAAGCAATATTAAGAAGTACAATTTTATTTTTAAATTTCGGCAAAATGTCCCAAAGCTGAAGAGAGAAATGGGCATCTGTATCAATGCCCCTCCCCACACACACTAGGCTCAAAGCATATCACAGAAGAAGGGTGGAAAGAATGTGAGAGCCAATGATCGGGGTGCTGTGTCATACTACTTTTTGGATATGATGTGGCTCTTCTAAGCGTGATCTCATAGCAGCTGTGGTAACCTGTAAAAGACCTTCACAAGATCCAGGCAGTTAAAACTGTATTTCCACTTCAAAAACTAGAAAGCACAGTAATAAAGCTATGTATAACCATCACCCAATCTTTTGACCATCATGTAAAGAACACAGTGAGGAGAGATTGGTTTTGTCAGTAAACAGTGTTGGTGACTTGGATATTCACTGTAAAGGACAAAATCATATTCTTGTATTACACTATACACAAAAAGCAGAGCAAAATGAGATTTTTAAAAGAGCACCCCAAATAATACCACACATACATACACACACACACACATCAAAAAAAATCTTAGGGAAAAAACTGTGCTTTGGCCTTGGCAATTTAATGTTGGATAGGATACAAAAGGCTTTGAGTAGCAAAAGTGAAACTACAAAAAATGTAAGACCTTCATACAGAAGGATGTTAGGTGTCTATACCAAGGAAACTCTCGCTGGTATGAAAAAGTAGCTATGAAACAGGATAAAGTCATCATAAGCCATATTGCAAGCCATGACATAATATATAAAGAACTTCAAGAACTGAATGGCAAAAGGGAAAGCAGAGGTACATGAAAAAAGAAAGGTGGAGGTGAGGATAAAAATATTTTTAAATGGTACAGGAAACAAACAGATGTGCATTTCTCCAATGATGTACACATTGCTTCCATCTGTCATGGCATATGAAGAGGTGCCCAATATTACTAACCATCAGGGAAATGGGTGCCAAAGACACATGAATTCTTACTTCAGCTCTGTTCGGCTGGTTACCACAGAAGAAAGATGTAACAAATTCTGATATGGACATCGAGGAAAGGCATCTGTTTTTGCATTGTTGTCAAAATTCCTGTAAAGTTACAACTCCTGGACATAACCGGGATATTCAGCCATGGCTTTTCAATGGCTGTAGTCACTGTTCCTGCTCAAGATTAAACCAGTTCACATTCCAGCATGGATGGGTGAAGCCCTCAAAAAGTCTTACTCCTAGATGAAGATCTACAAGCCACCAAAGCCTTCTAGGAAGGGGAGTCTGTATTCTTTGAAGTTGTATCCCCTGGCAGGGTCCATCCTCCAGTGGTCAGCACTATATGGAAAAATATTATCTGGATTCTGCATTATTTAAAAACAAAATAAAAGGGCTGTGGGATTGGGAAGATGATGAAAGGAACTTGGAAAGAGACAAAGGTGGAGAGTGAGAAATAGATATGATCAAAATTCATGTGTGTATAATCAAGAAAAAGAGGTCATAAATTTGAAAGTGAGTGGGAAAGGGATGGGAGAAATTGGAAAGAAAAAGAAATGGGTGTAAATGATGTAAATATAGAATTCATGCATGAAATTCTCAAAATAATAAAACATTATAATTTTAAAAATACATTATATTCATGTACAAAAATACTCAGAGAATACATAAATAAAATTAAAAGATTTTTTAAGGCTTCTAAATTGGTACCACTACTTTCTTAAAATCAACGTGGAGATTAAGCAAAATATAAAAACATCAGAACCACCATACTATCCAGCAGTCCCTTGGGGTTATACAGGAAGGAACTGAAACTGGCATTTGAAGAATGATGTTCCCACATTCATTGCCACATTATTCTCAAATGTGCTGGCACATGAATGTGGCCTCACTGTCCATAGACAGATGGACTGATAAATTGTGCTTTCCATACACAGTGAAATATATTTTAGCTTTAGAGGGAAGCAGGCCTATTATTTTCAACAACCTACAGGATATTAATTTAAGTGAACTGAGTCAGACACAGAGCAAATGTTATATGATATCAGTTACATGATAAATCCAAAGTAGCAAAGCTCACAGAAGCAGAACAGAGGAGTGGCTTCTAGGATTGCCACAAAGTAGAAATGGATGTTTCCCAAGAAGTAGGGAATTGACTATACAGGATAAATAGGAAATCAAAATACTGTATGGTATATATTTTATAGTAAGCAATATTAAACTATATGCATGAAATGTTGATATTTTGATAAATTTTATATTAAATGTTCAAATTACTAGAAATTAAGATTTTGGAAATAATTGGCCACTCTCATAGAGTCTGGTGATGGTGTCACAGATGTAATATACCTCCTTGCTCTTCAAGTTGTATAAGATTAATTATATATAGTTTCTTTTATATCAATAAATGATAGGAGACAGATGATAACATTTTAAATTGATATAAAGACAGAGAGGCAGATTAAAAACAATGTTTTATAAGGAAGCATACAAGTTTGCCTCTCTCTTTCAATCTCTTTCTCTCCTCTCTCCTCCCCTCCTATGAAAATCAGTTTCATAATTATTGGATTAAACAAAAGCTTCTTCTCTGCTTTGAAAAGGTTTTTCAATGAAATTCCCAAACTCCAAACTTCAGACAACTTAAGAATTTTTTCTGCTCCCAGGTTAACCTTCATTCAGCACCTGTCAGGTCAACACATCCACCTTCCTAGAACTACAGGATTTCAAATCGTGGGTGGGAAGTTAAGGAGATGGAATATATAAGGAGAGAAAAATGAAACTGTGAAAACATTCCCCACCCCCACCCCCAGATCTGCTGATCTGTTAAAGTACATCCCTGCACTACAAAATTTTGAGAAGTTCAAGCTATTATCAGAGCACCTCTTCTTGATCTGGAGGCAGCTGGAAAAGCTTCAGTTCCAGTGTCATTCACCTTCCCTTTGCTTGGCCTGAGTTGTAAGGGCAAACATGTGCCTGTGCTTTGATGGAGAAGGGAGGAAGCTCCCTGGCAAACATCTCTCTAAATGGTTCTGTCTTTTATCCCACCTGCCTTCTCCAAACCTGAGGTTGAAACAGGGTTGGGCTGGAGCAAGCAGAAATGTGTTTGCATCCATATGGCATATGGTAATATTGAGAACTATTGTATTGTTATTGGCCTTGAAGATGTCTATGAGATAGAGAATATTTTATGTTCTTTGCCTTAAACTTCATAAGAAGTTATTGTTACACCATTTTAGTTGCACATGTTTATAACCCTCCCTGGCATCTTACAGAACTCAGTTTGGAAAATATAGACTAAAAAATTTGTGACTATAAAGCTGGCATGGATTCCTAGTAGACGGATTTATCTGAATAATTCAGATTTACTGGAAACAGCAAAGCACACTTATACAATTGTTCTTGGATGCTTATAATGTTAGAGGATGGGGAACATTTAAGGCATAACTGTCCTGTGTATAGAAATTATTAAGGCCCCACTGGGAAACTAGCCAGCTTACTCAAAAGCTCCATATGCTGAGACTCAGCTAGTCTTTACAGAGCTTCCAAGGAAGCCAGAAAAGGAATCTCTTCCACAATAAAATCTAAAGAGTTCTCACCCTGCGCAAATGAGCCTGCATACTACCAACAAACACTCTAAACTTTAACCTCAGCTCACCCTTCATCCAGGTGCCTTGAGCAATTACAATCTGAAAATCACAAATGGTAGTCTCAAATCTACTTTATTTACCCTAAGTAAAGTTAATGATGTTCTCTCATATCTGTGACATACGATCTGTATTTAAGTATTTCTTTTTTAGTTCATTTTTTATTTATTTAAAAAGCTTTCTCCTATATATACCACTGCTCTCCCTCCCTTCTCTCCTACAAGTCCCTCCCAATCCTCTGTGAGACTCCTGCCTACCCTCATCCCTCCCCCCCCAATCCATTCCCCAAGGAGGGCAAGGAATCCCAAGGTGGGTCAGTTCAGTCTGGCATATCCAGTTGAGGTAGGTCCAAGTTCCTCATCTCAGTATTAAGGCTGGGTTAGGTGTTCCTGTGTATGGAGATGAGCTCAATATGTCAGTTCACGTAACTTAGTCTGATCCTACTACAAGAGGCTCCACAAACTGTCCATGCCATTTGACAGTCATCTACCTCTGGAGGATTGAGTTCTTTCCCTGAAGGTTCCTCAGCTGTTATTTACAACTCAACAAGCTCCCAAAAGCTCTAGTCAGCCATCTCTGTGGGTCTCCTCCTCATGATCCTGACCTCTTTGCTCCTATACTCTCTCCTCTCTCTCTTCAGCTGGACCAGGAGCTTGATCTGGTGCTTAGCTATGGATCTGTCTGCTTCTGCCTCCAGTCATTGCTGGATGAAGATTATATAATGACAATTAGGGTGGTCATTTATTTGATTATAGGGGAAGTTCTGTAAAGGCACTCTCTCCTCTATTGACTGGAGTGTTAGCCAGGGACATTTTATGGATTCTTGGAGGATTCCTTAGCACCAGGAATCCTAACTCCACAGTGGCTCCTTCTATCAAGATATCCATTACTTTCTCTCCTTCTTTGGTTCTTTGCTTACTCTACCATCTCCTTTTATCATGATTTGTTCCCACCTCTCCTTGCTCACTCCTCATTATAATCCCAATTTATTCAGGAGATCTTCTCTATTTGCCCTTCCCAGGGAGATCACTGGATGGCTCTTTTAAATTCCTTAGTTTGCAACCTGGATATTCTATCTAAAATCCACTTAAAGGTGAGTACATACCAAGTCTATCTTTGGGGGCCTTTGATGGCTCACTCAGGATGACCTTTGACTGGCTTGGGTATCAAGGTGACTGTGGCCTCATAAAAAGAGGTTGGCAAAGTTCCTTCAGTTTCTGTTATATGGAACAGTTTGGGGAGTATTAGTTCTTTGAATGTCTGGTAGAATTCTACACTGAATCCATCTGGCCCTGGGATTTTTTTTTTTTTTTTTTTTTTTGCTTGGGAGATTTTTAATAACAGCTTTAATTTCCTTGGGTATTATAGGTCTATTTAAGTCATTTATCTGCTAATTTTGGTAAATGGTACCTGTCCAGAAAGCTATTTTTTTATGTTTTCCATTTAGTGGAATACAGGTTTTTGAATTATGACCTAATGATTCTCTGGATTTCTTGGGTGCTTGTTGTTAAATTCCCCCTGTTTATTTCTGATTCTGTTAGTTTGAATTCTCTCTCTCTCTCTCTCTCTCTCTCTCTCTCTCTCTCTCTCTCTCTCTCTCTCTCTCTCTCTCTCTCTCTCTCTCTCTCTCCTCTGCCTTCCGATAAGGGTTTATCTTGCTAACTTTCTCAAAGAACCAACTTCTTGATTCATTCATTCATTGTCTTTTTTTTCTTTGTTTTGATTTTATTGATTTCAGCCCTGAGTTTGATTATTTCCTGCCTTCTACTCCTTCTATGTGAGTTTGCTTCCAACTCTTTTAAAGCCTTCAGCTGTGCTGTTAGGTCTCTTGTGTGAGATTGCTTTATGTTTTTCATGTAAGCATCTAGTGCTATTAATTTTCCTCTTAGCACTGCTTTCATGGTATTCATAGCTTGGGTATGTTGTAGATTTATTTTCATTAAGTTAGAGGAAGTCTTTGATTTCCTTCTTTACTTCTTCCTTTACCCAGAGGTGGTTCACATGAGAGATGTTCAGTGAATTTGTATGCTTTCTGTTACTTTTGTTGTTGTTGAACTCTAACTTTAGACCATGGTGGTCTGATAGGATATGAGGAGTTACTCCCATTTTTTGTATCTATTGATATTTGCTTCATGACTGAGTACGTAGTCAAGTTTAGAGAAAGTTCCATGGTGTGCTGAGAAATAGGTTATTCCTTTATATTTGGGTGGAAAGTTCTGAATATATCTATTAAGTCCATTGGGGTCATAGCATCTGTTAGAGCTCTTATGTCTTTGTTAACTTTCTCTCTGGTAGACCTATCCATCGTTAAGAATGGGGTATTAAAGTTTCCCACTATTAATGTGTGGGGTTTAATATGAGATTTAAGCTTTAGTCATATTTCTTTTACATATGTAGGTGCCCTTGTGTTTGGGAGCATGAATGTTCAGGATTGAAACTTCATCTTGATAGATTTTTCCTGAGATGAATAAGTAATGTCTGCCCTGGTCTCTTTTGATTATTTTAGTTTGATGTCTAGTTTGTTAGATATTATGATGGCTACACCAGCTTGTTTCTTAGGGTCATTTGATTGGAAAGTCTTTTCTCAACCCTTTACTCTGAGCCAGTGTCTGTCTTTGAAGTTGAGGTGTATCTCTTGCACGTAGCAGAAGGATAAGTTCTCTTTTTGTATCCATCATGTTAGGGTGTGTCTTTTTATAGGTGAATTGAGTCTATTGATAACATTGGAATATTAATGACCAATGATTGTTAGTTCCTGTTATTTTTGGTGGTAGTGTATGTTTGTTTCTGTTCTTTGGGTTTTTATTCTGTGGGATTATCTATTGCTTGTAGTTTCATAGGTGAATCTGTTTCCTTAGGTTTGAGTTTTTGCTCTAGTGCTTTCTATAGGGCTGGATTTGTGGATAGGTATTGATTAAATATGATTTTGTCATGAAATATCTTGTTTACTCCACTAATAGTGATTGATAATTTTTCTGGGTATAGTAGTCTTGGCTGGCTGTCATGGTCTTTTAATGTCCATATAATACCTGACTAGGAACTTCTGGCTTTCATTGTTTCCACTAAGTAATCTGGTGTTATTCTGATGGGTCTGCCTTTACAGGTAACTTGGCCTTTTGCTTTTGTAGCTCTTAGTATGCTTTCTTTATTCTGTGGGTTTAGTGGCTTGATTATTATGTGGAGATCAGTCTTTTGGGAGGGATCTAGTATATTTGGTGTTCTGTAAGCTTCTTATGTCTTTATAGACATTTCTTTCTTTAGGTTGGGAAAATTTTCTTCTCTGATTTTGTTGAATATATTTTCTGTGCCTTTGAGTTGGTATTCTCCTTTAATTTCAGTTATTCTCAGGTTTGGTCTTTTTGTAGATTTTTTGTTGTTGTTATGTTTTTGGTTTTTGGTTTTAGTTTCCTTTGACTGACTTATCTATTTCTACTATTGAATTTTCCACTCCAGAGATTCTCTCTTCCATCTCTTGCATTCTGTTGGTTATGCTTGCATTTATAGTTCTGGTTCATTTCTTCAGATTTCCTATTTTCAGCATTGCCTCAGTTTATGCCTTCTTTATTGCTTCTATTTCATTTTTTAATTCCTGGAATGTTTGCTTCACCTATTTGTTTTCTTTTTCTTGGTTTTCTCCACTTTATTTCAGAGATTTATTAATTTCTTCCCATTTTTTTGCTTGTATTTTCTTCTATTTCTTTAAGGGCATTTTTTATATCCTCTTTTAAAGCTTCTATTATCTTCATAAAGTTGTTTTTAAGGTTTTTTCCTTCTGCTTCTTTTGAATTGCCATGATCGGGTCTTGTTGTTATAGAACCACCAGATTCTGGTGGTGTCATGCTGTTCTTCATATTGTTATATATATTCTTGCAGTGGCATATGCCCATTGCTTCTTTAGTTCACTGCAGGATTAGTCTGAATCTCATGGAGCTGATTTTGGTGCAATCCGTTCTGGGTATATCTGTATCTCAGGAACCCTCTCTTGGTTCAATCTGGGCTCTTGGTCCACTTGGAGGTAGTGTATTCTGTGTCACAGTGACCCCTCTAAATCTATAAAGTTCTGTCATGTGTGTGTCTCATATGACTACTTTTGATCCATTAGGTGCTAAAGAATTGGGGGTCTCAGGTAGCTGTTTTTGATCCAGTAGAAACTGAAGAATTCTTTTAGTCTCTTGGTTTCTTAGTCTCTTAGTCTGCTGTAGGCCAGGGTGGGGCAGTAGGGAGGTGAGGGTCTATGGGTTTCTGGTTGCTTCTGAGGTCACTGGGTGTTAGCATGGGTTAGAGAATGGGGCCAGAGTTTTGTAGCTTGGGATGTCCAACAAACTGGGTTTTACTGGGGCTTCTGGCCTATAGAGTTTTTCACGCTAGCTTAAATTTAGGGCAGAACCGAGTAGGGATGTGTAGTAGGAGGTTTCTGGGTCAGATTTTTTGGCCTATAGCCTCAAGGTTTATGCCCGTAGACCCACAGACCCACAGAGACACACAGATGCTTATTATAGTTTTAGGCTGATTGGTCTAAGGCCCAGGCATATAACTTGCTAGCTCTCTACCCTTCACCTAACCCATGACTCATCCTGTTCAGCCATGGGGCTCAGTACCTTTTCTCACAGCAGCATGGTTGTCCTCTGCTTCTTCCAGCTTCTCTCTGCCATTCTGCTCTGTGCTTCCTGTTCTCAGAGTTTTCTTAGTCTGGTAGCCCCGCCCACACTTACTGCCTGCCTTTGGCCAATCAGCGCTTTTTATTAAACCAGTGGGTGAGACAATTATTTACAATGTAACAACATAATCTCCCACAGGGGTGGTGTTCCTAGGGCTGTTTCAGGGTTCCAGAGATAAGCATCTCTGCCTGTGCTGGGTGGGATGTCACTTACCTTTCAGTCTTCTGAGGTCCAGAGGTCTATGGGTTTTCAGTTGCTTCTGAGGTCTCCAGTTGATGGGATGGTTTGGGTAATGGGACCAGGTTTTGTAGCTCTTGATCTGCTGTAGGCCCCAGCATATTTAAGTATTTCAAAAAGAAAAAGGGGGGCTCCTTTTCCCATATCTCCAAGGCACTTCTGCTCTTGTACTCCAGCTCCTGGGCACAATTTAAGCAATTGTGATCATAATATACACACAGTTCATAAACCTCTTCTTTTTACATAAGGTTATAACATCAGCTCTTTTCATATTCTGTGGTTTCTTTATCAATGCCATGTCATAGGGTTTATCCATAAATATCACCCAGAATAAATATTACCAAATGGTAAGGAACATAGAGATTGCTCAAATCCCACTGAAAATGGTTAATTCTACATGCTGTCTTCCTGTAAAAGATTATGAAAGAAATATACACAGATAGAAGCTTTAAAATTTATACTTTGGCATGTATTTTCACAGTGTTCTGGAAAGAATGAGGAATCCAGTCCTCACCATGGTCCAGTGCTTCCTCCCAGAACAAAGCTGAATCAAAAAGTGCCCCACCAGACCAATTCCTGCCAGTGTTGCAAAACCAAGGACAGCATCTTATCCAAATATTTTGCTTTAAAGTCAACTGAAAGTCAAACTTTTAAAATAGCATGCTGCATTTACAAACCTAATTAGGCTCCTGTGAGATGCTCAGGGGCACACCGAGTACCATCAGCTGGATTTGGGCAAACAGGAAGCAGGAGGAGTGGAAGTAAAATAATCCACCTGTGAGCTTCTAGGCAGTGGAAAGCAGAACTTGATGGGTCTCAGTGGGAAAAGACAATAGCCTGCTGACTACTAGTTTACCAGCTCAAGGGAAAGCAGAGGTGAGGCTCAGGACAGCCTTCAGTAGAGCTCCTGTGGAAAGTGTGTGCTGCTGTTATCTGTCTGAGAGTCTCCAGAGTTTAGCCCAAAAGATCCTCAATTCCCTTCTTATCCTCCTATTCAAGATGAGATCTCTAGAATGTTAAATTTTATTGTTTTGTTTTGTTTGTCAGAGGCAGGGCTTGTGAGATCCTAAGCAATGAATCTAAGGTTCTGTGTTGTTGAATGAATTCTAGCCAGATGCAGAAATCCTTCTGGAAAGTAACTGTCCTCTGGCAGAGCCTTGTTATATTTCAATTCATTCTTCATTTTCTGAAAAAAAGTTCTCAGGTAGATTTCCTGTCACAACACAAGCATTTGATACATCTGTATACAATATCCTTTAAGATATAAAAGGGATCAAGATGCATGATATGAAAGAATAAATTTAAAAGAGTTTTTTTTTTTAAGATATGAAGGACAAGACACTGTTGAGATAAGAGTGTTTGCACAAACATGAAGATTTGAGTTTGAATCTCTGGCACACATATAAAAAGCCATACATTAATGTATGTGCATATAGTACTAGACTTGGAAGGCAAAGGCTGGAGGATCTTAGGAGCTTCTGGCCAGCCAGCTTTCCTAGAATGACAAGCATAGTTTTCAGTTCAATGAGACAGCTTGTCTCAAGGAAATAGAAAGTATAAAGAAGATATCCTATGTCTTACTCTCTAGCCTCTTCATGTATACACACAGGAATATATCACCGTACATGTGTACTTATCACAAACATATCCACATACACAGTATGCGAGATTAATTTTATAATAAAATATGTTGAATGATTTGTGACCATAACTTATCATACATATTTCCTGAGTGGAAAAGGAAACCAAACATTCATAAAAAACCAAAAATTCATTAATTTTATAATAAAATATGTTGAATGATTTGTGACCATAACTTATCATACATATTTCCTGAGTGGAAAAGGAAACCAAACATTCATAAAAAACCAAAAATTCATTAATTTTATAATAAAATATGTTGAATGATTTGTGACCATAACTTATCATACATATTTCCTGAGTGGAAAAGGAAACCAAAACATTCCTACTGAATCATAATAACTATATCATATGTAATATAACAACACAGATGCTGTAAAGAAATAACGATTTGTGACTATGTGAGCAGGGTTAAAGAAATACACAAGGGAAAGCAATACACCTCAAGGCTGCTAGCAATTAAAAGCTATGGCTGTCCCTGGAAGAGAATCAGTAAGAGGTGTGACTCAATAAGAGCAAGACCTTCCCATTGGGATCATGGCTTTACTAAGAGAAGGCGGCCATTACCTGGTGATGACTCTGAAGGAAAACAGAGATAAATACCACAGCTTCTCACCACCTTCTAATCTTCTGACAATACATTTCATTGCCTGAATCCAAAAGTAATGCAAAAACCTGTGGAGTTTAATACAGAAGAATGAAAGAAGAGAGTGGGAGTACATCGGAAGAAACAAGTAAGAATGTTTACTGAAATCCACCATTCTTATGCTATCCACACTTCATTTGGTTATTCCATTCATTTGTGACTGAGATGGAAAATCCATGTCCTTATCTGACACAACACACCAAATTCCATCAGCTGTTATGTCACCAATGACAATGACAGTCTGTCACATTCTCACCTTAAGCCTAAAATACAATCCCAATGGTATTATTCTTCCTATGAAGTAGTGGGAGAAGGGCAAAAGCAAATAAATAATTAACTCATCTACATGCTTGTTGCTATACTTCACAGTACTCTAGTGTCACCACCAGTAATAAACTGATAACCACAGCTCCCTTCTTTCACTATTTTATTACATGTGGTATTCAGGCTCTCTCATATATTGAAAACATGGGATGCCTCAAACCCTCTTCTCTCTAGTTCAGTGATTCTCAGTCTTCCTAATACTATAGCCCTTTAACACACTTCCTCATTGTGTAAATGCACCACATTCTTTTATCCATTCCTCAGTTGATGGACATCTAGGTTGTTTTGAGGTTCGACTACTACAAATAATGCTTAGATGAACATAGTTGAACAAGACCCCTGTGTAGTATTTTGTTTCTGGCATGTCCAGTCTGTAGTCCAGACCTGCAGACCTGCAGACCCACAGTCCTGTAGTCCCGCAGTCCTGCAGAAGCATACAGATGCTTATATTAATTTTATGCTGATCAGCCTATGGCTCTGGCATATTGCTAGCTAGCTCTTGCTCTTAATCTAACCCATGATTCTTAACCTATTCAGCCATGCAGCTCGGTACCTTTTCTCAGAGCAGCATGGTTCTCCTCTGTATCTGCTGGCTTGTCTGGCATCTCTGCTCTGCTCTTCCTGTTCCCAGAGTTTCATTAGTCTGGTAGCCCTGCCCATCAGCATTTTTATTAAATCAGTAGGTGGGACAACTATTTACAATGTAACATAATCCCACTATAACCCTGTGGTATAATTGAGCATCCTTTGGGTACATGCCCAAAAATGGTATATCTGGGTCTTATGGTAGATCGATTCACAGTTTTCCAAGAAACTGACATACTGATTTCTAAAGAAACTGTGTAAGTTTATATTTCCACAAGCAGTGGAGGTATGTACTCAGCTTACTTTTAAAAAGACATGATGGAATCTGAAATCAATGGATGGAACTAGAAAAAAAAATATACTGAGTGAGGTAACCCAGACCCAGAAAAGACAAAAATGGTATGTTTTCACTTAAAGTGGATATTAGCTCTAAAATAAAAAATAACTAGGCTATAATACACAGACCTAGAAAGACTAGATAACAAGATAAGTTGGGGGAGTACAGTATCTTCCTGGGAAGGGGAAATAAAAGAAATTTCATGAGTGCATTGATGGCAAGTAGGGTTGGGAACATGAGTGACTGGGTTGTGAGGGGGAAGGAGGAAGAGAATACCATAAGAGACAGCTGGAAGGAGGAATATTTGGGGTCAGATAAAAAGTTCATTCAAGGGAATCTCCCAGGAATCTATAAGAATGACCCCAGATAAGAATCATAGCAATAATGGCTTCTTAGTGTGAACTGGCCATCATCTATAACCAGGCAGGACTTCAAGTGGAGGGGACTGAGAAAACAACACAGCCACATAACATTTTACCTACAGTCTGTCCTACTTATGGGAAGTGCAGTGGTAAGGGTGACCTAGAGATTGGGGTAGTAGTCAACTGGTGACTGGTCTAGCCTGAAACCCATGCCAGGAGGATAAGCCTGCCCCCTAACACTGCCTGGAGCATCAGGATCCACAGGCTGGTTGACCCAGAGACCTAGGATAGAATCAAACCCTGTAATCAAGTGTTACAGTTTTGGAGGTATCATGACTGTTCAGGAAGTCAGGCTACACCTGAAGCTGGGGTGCCATGGGGGATGGTCTCCCCACCGGATACAGTAATCCTTCTCTCAGCTCTGCTACACCGCCTCAAGAGGGCTTCACAACCGAGCTCTGCTTCTTGTCTCCAGCCTAAAATGTTGCTTCTTTTGCTTCACTCTCCAAATAAATAAATAAATAAATAAATAAATAAATAAATAAATAAATAAATAAATAAATAAATAAATAAATAAATAGATGGATGGATGGATGGATGGATGGATGGATGGATGGATGGATGGATGAATGAATGAATGAATGAATGAATGAATGAATGAATGAATGAATATCTAAAAAGATTTTAAAAACCTGTAAAAATGCAGCAATCTCCTTTGGCTCTGCTTTGCTTTGCTCAGCCCCCTAAGGGAACTTCTCTGCAAGGTTTTTTCTGTTCAGTCTCCTAAGAGATTTCTCATCAAGGTTCTTCTCTGCACCAGAGATTGAAGATTTTCCTTTGAGAAAGAAACTTATTTGGGAAGGAGGAGTCCAGGATAGTGGCTGCCTCTACAAGGTTGAGAAAGAAGAGCCCAACTACTAAACAGGCAAAGGGATTTATATAGGGTTTCCAAGGAGCAGAGTTTCCAGGGAAACTCAGGGATTAGCATTTCCTACTCAAGGATTAGTTAGTTTTGTTGGTCTGGGCAGAGATGGTTCAGATTTCAGGGTCTAACTGTGTTTCTTTTTAGTTGGCCTTTTCTAGTTTAATGACTTTAATTCTAAGGCCAGGGCATATTTCTTCCACTGGTTCTGGTTCTAGGAACAATGTGTGTTCCATTCTGGTACTGGTTTCAGAGTCAGGGAATGTTTCTTTGGATCTGAGGTTAGGAATAAATTGTTTCTTTCACTGGCTCTGGGTTCAGGATCAGGGTGCTCAGAAATTGGTTGGTTTCCTGTTCAGTGATTGGGGTTGGTTTTGTTGGTCAGTTGATCAGGGTAAGAGATTGCTGGTTTCTTTCATTGGTAATTTTTAGCTTTTTTTCCCTCTAGTTATAAGCCAGGGCATATTTCTTTCACTGGCTCTGATTCTAGGGAATCAGAGTCAAGGCATATATCTTTGGTTCTGGGTACAAAGATTAAGAGTATTTTCCACCGGCTCAGGTCTCAGATCCAGGGTATGTTTCTTTCACTAGGTCTAATTATAGGGCTAGCATGGGTTTCTTTGGATAGATTTCTCACAAACACAACTGGAGGATAAAAAATGTCAACATAATGGTGCCTGATGATACTCTGCTATATTCATAGATTGCTGCCTAGCTCAACTGTCATCAGAGAGGCTTCATCCTGCAAGTTATGGAAACAGAGTCAGACCCACAGCCAAATACTGGGAAGAGCTCAGGAAGTCATTCAGAAGAGGGGGAGAATGGATTATAGGAGCCATAGGGGTCAAGGACATCATTTAAAAAAATCCTACAAATCAACTAACCTAAGCTCAGAGGGAATCAAAAAGACTGAACCAACAACCCTAGGTGCATGAGACTAATCTAGACACTCTTAATATATGTTATAGTTGCATAGCTTGGTCCCCTTATGGGACTCCTAACAGGCTGTCTCTGAGTCTTTTACTGGCCTTTGGAACCCTACTCCTCATACTAGGTCACCTTGCCTAGCTTTAATGCAAAGGGAGGTGTTTAGTTTTAAAACAACTTTATATGCCATGTTTTGTTGGTATCCATAAGAGACCTGACCTTTCCTGAACAAGAATTGAGAAAGAGCAGATGGTGGGGGAGGGGGAGTGAAAACATAAGTGGGGGTTGGGGAGGGACTGAGAGGAGAGGGAAGAGAAACTGTGGCTGGGATATAAAATAAAAATCAAAAAATACAGTTACTCATGTTGTGGTGACGTCAACCATAAAATTATTTTCATTGCTACTTCATAACTATAATTTTGATGCTGTTATGAATCATAATGTAAGTATCTGATATATAGAATATTTAATTGTGACCCCTGTGAAAGGGTCACTCAACACCCTCCCAAAAGGGGTCACAGTCCATAGGTTAAAAACCACTGCTCCCGGACCTTAATCAGTAACCCATCCTTGTTTTATCTAATTTCAACTGCTTTTTCCATTATTCAAGCCTATTGGATAAGGAAGTACTAAGATGAAGCCAGAGAGCTCCCTTGGGTCCTAAACTTTAATTTAGTCCTTTTGGGTAGTAGGGCACAATAGATGAAAATTTTTTGACTCATTTGTTTTATCACGTGCATTATGTGTATTAGGTGCCCATGGAAGCCAGAGAATGGTGCCCAACAGGAGTTACAGGCAGTTGTGAGCCACATGGGTGTTGGAAACCAAACCTAGATCCTCTGAAAATGTTGCAAGTGCTCTTAACTACTTAAATACCAGACTACTAAGAATTTTGACATCTATCTGAGAGCTCTGACTGTTCTGGTTCTTTTGGCTTGACTAAGCATGTTAATGCGTCATGAGGATCCTGTCAAAAAGGCCAGTCAGCAAAGAATCACATGGAGAAACCAAGGTCCAGTAATAGCCATTTAGACTGCTTACAGCCACATGAGTAAATTTATAAAAGGATCCTACCTTAGTTAGGTCTTCAGAGGAGACTCCAACAGATAGTGATTGTAGCCTCACAAGATTCCCAGAAACAGAGTCAGCTAATAAATGCTTTTGGTTTCAAAACATAACAGTTAAACTTAATCTACTACATAGTAGTAAACAAACAAAAAAGAAAATGAAGCCACTTTAGTGAAGGAAGACACAGAAAAACCAGGTAGGGGCTACGAGAAGATGCCCTGGACATTTTAGATGTGAAGCATTGTAGAAGGGTTGGGTAACTGAGAGCAAGCCTTCATAGGAAATTTTGTGGCTACAGCCCCATAGCATATATGTGTTCCTGCTTATGATCCTCTAACACATTCTCTTTAACACAGCCCCTTGTCATGGTGAACCTCCTCAGAGGCCCAGATGAAAAGGCTACTTGATGCTAGATTTGAACTTCCAGAGCTATAAGTAAAAATAAATTTCTCTTTGCTTTATTAGTAGAATAATACACTGGGTATTTCTTTATACTGATGCAAAGCCAACTTCCATCAGCATACTCTCTCTCCATTCTATTAGTCTTGCCTCCCACATCTGAGACTGGAGAAGGAAGCATCATCATAAGAGGGGACACTAATTTACAACATATATTGTGTTCTGTAAGTTCAGACCTTATAAGATGTTGTTCCTCAATTTGCACCTAAAGTGATACATTGAACGGGCATTCAGTCAGTTTATCAAGTAAGTTTCTCCTCAGAGACAGAGCCAAATGAATATAAATTCATAGATATATTTATTTTATCATTAAATATTTTCTTCATGCAAAGGCATGGAGTATGGGCTACCATGGCAATCAATAGTACATTTATACATGTCCACCAGTGGAGGTACCCACAAAAGCATTACAGGCAGGAATGACAAGTTTATATTTAAAATATCCATATTTCTATATGTAGACATGAAAGTATGCATACTCCCTTGAATATAAATTGCTACCTACTTTACAAGAAAAGAAATCTGAAGTATCAACCTACATTTAGGTGACTGGCTTGTTCCCTAAAAAAAAAAAAAAAAAAACATGCCATATAAGAAATTATTGCTGGCTTTTGTTGCCAGCAAATTGGACGTTCAGCAATGGCTGTAACAAAATAAGTTATCGTGAATGGAAGTTCATGTTATCAAGCCCAAGTCTCAAAACTATAGATGCTTACCTAGCAGGGTGGCTCTTTGTTCAGCTACTTGTCTCTCACTCTTAAAGAGATTGTATTTCAGAATGCCATATGCAAAGAAACTTCTTCAATATATCAGAATCCTTACTTATTGTTTTTCACAGATTCTCTGTCACACGCATCTTATAAAGTATATAAATTGGTTCTTGGCTCACAAGATCCAATTAGCTTCAGGTCTTCAATGTCATGGACTAGCAAGATGCTCTGTGGGATTTCAACACAATCAAATTACTTCAGGGCAGTATTAAGATAATAAGCAGAGACACTTCCACAATCACATGATAGGAGGAAAAAAAAAACAAAACTCCTATCCAAACCACATGAAGGCAATTGCTTCTGATTACCTTTATAAATTAGTCTTTGAAAGAAGTAAAGCATTTTGTAGATCAACAGCTCTACTGGATGCCAACAGCTAGACTGATTTGTTTCAGCAAATATCCTTCCACTCTAACCACAGCTGCAGTTGGCAGCACTTCCTGACTATGTTTGTAAAATCCCACAGCGTTCAAGGCCACTAGAATTTGACACTGGGCAAAGAGTTGTATCAAATAAGGAAGCACTGGCCTTTATGTCCACAATTCATACTTGGAATATAGCATTGATTTATTTTTTGGAAGAAGGATTGGGCAATTTCTTCTATCAAAATACATTTTACTTAATGAGCCAGCTAACCACAGTGGGATTGATTCCATCACATTAAGTATATTGACCCCTGGTTACAGTCTCAGTTTTGTATTGCTGAGTAATAAATTACCAAAAAATTTGTAAGTTCAAACAAGTTTTATTTATTATCTCATAGTCCTACAGAAATTTCAGGATAGCTAAAGTATGCTCTCTGCTTGGAGTTTCCCAAGTGCAAAGTCAAAATGTTGGAAAGGTTGGGCTCCTATCTGGAGGCCTCAAGAAATCATTATTGCAAGGCAATGGAGATGGTTAAAAGAACTTAGTAATTTGCAACTAGAACACAAAGATCTTCAATCTGTCTTGGGACTGTGCTCTACTTCGTGAGATCCCCTTCACTGGGAATATACTTCCACAGCATAGTGCTTAGCTAACATATATAAGGCTCTGGGCTCAATATCCAGACTTAAAAATAAAAAGGACCCTACCTTCTTTGTTATATGCACTCCACATCTTCAAACACAGCAATGGCACCTGCCACCCCTTGTCTCTTACTGATAATTTCTGACAGCAGCCAGACTAACTAATTTTGTCCAGTTATATTTCTAACGCTGTAATAAAGACCATACTAAAAACCAACTGGGGAAGGAAAGGGCTTATTTCCTCTGACAAAATCTGGTGATAGTTAAGTCTTACATGAGGAAGTCACTGAAGGAAGTCAGGGCAGAAATTCAGGCAAGACACATGGAAGCAGGAACTGAAGTAGAGGCCATGGAAAAACATTTCTTACTGGCTTGCTCCCTGTGACTTGCTCAGTCTGCTTTATTTTACTGACTAGGAATGGCACCACCCACAGTGAGCTTGGCCATCCCACATCAATCATTAATCAAAAGAGTCTATAGGCAATCTGTTGGAGGCATTTTCTCAGTTGAGGTTCCCTCTTCCCAGATGACAACTTGTTTTAAGGTGACAAATAACTAACTGATACAAGCTTTAAAACATGTTCAATAATTAGGTTAGATGCTTTAAATAATGTTCGTGTCTATCCCACCCTGTGGTGCTGAGGATAGATTGAACTTGTGCACACTAGCTATGAGCTGTAGCCCCAGTCCACTTTTACTTTTATTTTGAGGCTGTGTCTTGTTAAGTTTCCAAGTTGTCTTTGAACTCACTCTGTAGCCAGGTAGGTCCTAAATTTATACTCCCCTTTTCAGAGGCTCTTAAGTAGCTGAGAATATAGTTCCTGTACCCCAAGTTTATGCCTGATCATGGTGTTTTGGTGCCATGATGGAAAATATTAAGAATCATGTAAAAGACAGCTCTTCTCACTGCACGCAAAATGGGTGGGGTGGGAGGTCATACTAAGGCAGATCCAATGGGAGTCATCCCTAGAACTCTACCAACCATGCTGTTTATTTTTATTGCTTATTTTATTTTATGGTGGCAAATTAATCACCACAGTGTATGTTTGCTGTCTCTTAATCCCCTGCAAGATGGACTCATACAAAGACTTAACTCCCTGAACTCCCAAAGCCTCCACTCTGAGTGACAGGAGCATGTGGTATTTCACCTCAGAGGATTAAGCTTCACTTGAGAGCTAGTGGAGAGTAACTTCTAAGCTGACAAATTATTCTTGATCATGAGTTCATAGTTACCTTGGCAAGTGGTAGTGTGTCTTTCTGAGGAAGGTTTGGGAAAAATGTTCATCAGTTAAACTCTTCAAACATCTTTACCAAAGGAATTCAGCCTCCTGCTCAATTAATAAGCTTGAGATGGTTGAGCCATCCCAGGTCCTAGAACTAGAAATAAAATCATGAATCCCCACGATGGCAACTTGAGTTAGGTGTATGTGTGTGCATGCGTGTGTGTGTGTGTGTGTGTGTGTGTGTGTGTGTGTGTGTGTGTGTGTGTGTGTGTGTGTGTAAAAGTGAATAAAGTAAGTATGATATAAGTATATTATAAACCTTAGAAAAATTGTGAAGCCTATATCTTTATATAATGAATAAATACAAATATTTGTTTTTTAATGATGATAAAAAATACTTTATGCTTTGTGCATTTACCTTGATAATATAAAAAGTACCACATGCTGAATGACTTAAATATCAGAAACTTTTATACTTCTTCACAGTTCTGTAGTCTAAAAGTCTGAGATTAAAGTGTGGCAGGATCAGCTTTTCATGAGGTGCTGTGGGATATTGCTCTTGTACACTGTAAAGATTTGTTACTTGTATTGGTTTAATAAAATATTGATTGGTCAGTAGTCAGGGGGGAAGTAGAGGCAAGGCAGCCAGACTAGAAGAATTCTGGGAAGAGGAAATGTAGAGACAGAGACACCAGCAATATGCAGAGGAAGCAAAATGAAAATTCTGAACTGAGCAAAAATCTATGTGGCTGAACATAAATAAAAATCATAGGATAATGTAAGTGTAAGAGCTAGATGGTGACATGCTTGAGACAAATGTGCTTGTTTGTCTCTGGTCAAGCCTGGTGACTCATGCAAATAGCTTTAACTTACTTGAATGATATTACACTATAGAGTGCTTTCTGCTTCTGACAACTTAGTTTTGTGGTCAGTACAATATGTACAATTCATTTATGTTGCTTTGCATATGGTTAGTTGAACAACTCTAAGCACTTTTCAGTACTGTTGTGTTCGAACATTGTCCAGGAAAGGAGTCATGCTGAGGAAATTCTGAAAACTTGTGAGAAAATGCCAAGAAACAAGACAAGAGTCTTGTGGCCTCAGTTTCTTCAAACCCATGGAAATGTTCTTGCAGTGTACTTTTGTATACCTCCACAGTATGGCAGGTAGGAGTGATCTTATTTCAGATTATTCATTACAACTGGCAATTGTTATTTGTCTATATGCCTCTATGGAAAAAAAAATGTGTTTTTGCTACATGTGGCTGAGGTGGGATTCAGGTGTCAGCTGATGAGGTCTGAAGATGCCTATCCAGGGTCCCAGGCTCCGGAAGGGGGAGTGGCCAACCCTACTCATAAGGGGCTGCTGGGATTTTGGAAAGCCCTGTTTCCTAGTTCCAGACTGCTGGAGAGACCAGTTTGGCATCCATCGGCATCCATCATCCACCGCATGGATAATCCAGTCTATCAAGCGTCTACATAAGCTGTTACCTGTATCGTGAGTGCTGGCATATATTTTAATAAATATTAAGTTTGGATTGGTGTATTTAAGAGAATTTCCGCCATTATGTGGCTTCCCCCTGTGATTATATACAGCTTAAATTTATGAGAACTTTATTCAGGAGACTTTTCCTAACCCTCGAAGAATAAATTGTTTGATGTACTGAATAAAGTTGGCTATTGCTTGAAACTTTAGTCTACCTCCTTTTTAGGCTCCATTCTCCACATGGTTGTGTAGTTAACCTCCGTTGATTTCACTTAGCCATTCTTGCCAGAAAAGAACACCCAGGTGATGCTGATTCCACACACTATAAGCAATACTCCAGGGAACATCTTTACCTGTGCCCTCATAAACAGGTGAATCCTAATTGGATTTTCAAAATGGCTTTAGGTCATGAGAATCCCCACATTTCTGTAGAACACAGGTTCTTTCTTTTAAATTATTGTGAATAGATCGATTCTTTGGTTTTTGTTTGTCTGTCTGTCTCTTGTCCATGAGTATGTATCCCAAAGAAGGGAGGGTTCATCCCAGAATCGATAAAACCCACTCTGAATCCTTTATTTATACAAGAGGTAACTGGACTCCAGGTTTTCAAGGGCATCCCACTGCCTGTGTTCCCTCCCTATATGTATTATTAAAATTCTGTCCATTAGTTTCTATCTAAAAAAACAAAACCATAACACTATACTGCTGTGGGTAGTACTTATACAGAGTTTAACCACTGGATTGAAAGTCTGTTAACACCAATTCTAGCTTGTAAATAAAATTTACCCATTCTGTAGTTCTTTGCCAACAACCTCTTGTGTTCCTGACTAAACCCAGAATGCCATTCTCATCACCCCAAATCTTCCCAGCAGCCTCAGTCTCAGGCCTGGGTCTTGGCTCAGGCCTCTTTTCTTGCAGGGGTTGTGCTCTTGACAAGTGACAACCAGGAAGGACAGTGGGTAAAGCTTCTCCCAAACCCTTCACTCAACATCCTCCTGTTGTGCTCATAATTCCCATTTTTCTGAGAGCCAGAGATTCCAGATCTTCTCCCTCTCATGTCCTGATGTGGGAATGTCTTTCTGTATGCTGTGAATATCATTCTTTAAATAAAGACTGTTTTGACCCTCGGCGAACACCATAGCCAGAGACAGAAGCATAGCTAGAAGAAGGAGAGTGGAGTCAGAGACAGATCGAGTCAGGTGCCCAAGAAGAAACATGTAAGGAACATAGGTGAGCAATGGGCCACATGGCAGACAGATTAATGAGAATGAGTTGAGTTAAGATGAAAGAGCTAGATTGCAATGTGTCTGAGCCATAGGCCAAACAGCATGAAGTTAATATAAGCATTTGAATCATTTGTGGGAGCCTAAGCAGCAGCTAAGTGGTCTGGGACCACAGGTCTGTGGGTCTGGACCTCTATTGTAACAATGTCCCATTTATAAGGAAATGGTCTCAACAAGTATTAGTGACACTCATTCCCAAGCCTTCTCCTCTGTCTTCCTCTCCCTCTTTCTCTCTCTCTTCCTCTCTCTCTCTCATTTCCCTATCTCATCCTCCACAGTGCTAGGATTATAACCACATACCACCAGGCTCTGCTTAAAAAAAAGTAGAGATTCAGTTTCATATTCTTAAATAGTAAGCAATTTATCAGATGAGCCATTTCCCTAGCCAGTATGCTGGAGAGTCAACTCAGGGCTTTAGACATACCAGACACTCTGCCTCTGAACTACATCTCAGAGACCACAGCAAGAAAAGCCACCCTGCCAAACAATTAGCTGCTTCATTAGCCACAACCAGGTTGAATCAAAGAAGTTAATTAAAGATAGTGGCCTTGTGGTTTCAGAAAGGAACTGCAGAGGCCACAGGTTGCACTCATAAACAGGACATACCCAAGTAATCAGCCTGTGTCCTGCCCTCTGCCAATCATCCCAGAAGCCTGGTACTTCTTAAAGGAGCAGAATTTGATTTAACTGGAAATGTCCACCTTGGATGCTCACAAAACCACAGTGTGTTTTCTCAAAGAAAACTGAACAGGGGAAGTAAGTTACTGTGTGTGGATGTTGAAGGAGTAAATGGACCCAGGGAAGCATGTGACTGAATGTAGATCAGTGAGTAGTGAGCACCAAGCATCAGCCTGCAGTCAAAGCAGGCTGTACCCTCTTTTGCTCAAGTATGATTGACAGATTGTACATTTCAAGATCCCCTGTGGCTACAAATTATACTGTGCAATTTTGATTTGATTTTAAATCACATAGAAAGAGGTGTGTTTGTAGGAGAGCAATTAGTTTTACAAAACAAAAGGCACGTATTAACACACAGTAGCTCACTGGTACCTGTTCCTCCCCCAAACCACAAGCCCATCACTACCCCTGTACTATCTGTTAACTGTCTTAACATGAACTATTTTCAGGCTCTGACACTACAGATGATCTTTTCAAAATCGTTTCATAGCATGTCCCAATGAATTCAAGGACGACTTTATTTCCCAAGTTATAAGGACATCTTCTGCCTTTCCCACCTGCAAGGCTTATCAGGACTCCTCACTGGGAGTAGAACATGGCCAACAGTGCCATGTGGCTGTCACTCACCATCCCTCATGGACCTGGACCTCTAGGCTTAGAATTAGTCCTTTCTCTTCCATTCTTAGGACACTTCAAAGAAATAAAAAATAACTCATCAGAAAAAAGCACAGGCCCCCTGCATGAATGTGGAAACCTTTGAGAATGGCCTTTTCAGCTTCAAAGCCCCCATGGTGAGTAAAGCTTCAAAGCAGAGCATGCTAGTATTTGATAATTTGATGTTTTTAAAGCAGTGGTCTTAACCTTTTACTATGTCATTGACCTCTCTGGAAACCAAATGAAAGCTAAGGTGCTACATACCATATAAACCCACAAACTTAATGAGTCATTGACAATTGTAGGCCATAGTCCCCAGGACATGGTCTCCCTCTACTGTCACATCCTTTCCAAGTCTCCCCTGAAAGACTGATGAGTATTGATCCTTCTGACCTCATTTCTGAATATTTTACCTCCTCCCATTTCTCAGGACTATTCTACATTCATCCATCTACACAAAGGTAACATTCAGCAAAAGGATATTTGGGCTGTATGGATATATTCATTTGTTCTGAGATGATCTCATATATTTATACACTAAATTTGAGGCATTTTCACCCACTATCACCTCTTTTATCCCTCTATCCCATTGAAAACCCCTTTCTCCCCTACAAGCCCTCTCTTACACACACACACACACACACACACACACACACACACACACACACACACACATACACACACACACTACTTTTTTATTCAAGACCTTAAGTGAGAAGTAGGCTTGACAAACCTTTCTGCATTCAAGCATGAGGGAACGGTGATGGACCTGTTCTCTGCAGGTCTTATGCGAGCAACCACTGTTTTAGCAGGTTCATTAGTGTAATAGCCATATCATGTCTAAAAGACACTAAATTACAGCACTCCTCCCCATAGTGAGTGAATAATTCTCAGTCTCACCACCTAGCTCCCAAATCACAACATGGAGGCTTATTATTGTTATGCCTAAGTTATAGAGTCCCCCCACCAAAAAACCACCAAGGAGTCCAAATCTGTATGTAAAAGTAGAGAGCCTTTATTCAAGCTCTAGCTTGAACCTCCATATGTACAATGCAACAGTGTGATTGATGAGTACTAAGCCCAGGCAGGATAAGGATTTTTTTTATAGTAGTGATTAGGATGAGGAAATTTCCAGGCTGACATTTGTCTAGGAGTGTCTTGGCAAAAGGGGAAATAGGTTCATGCTGGGTTCAGGGACATCTGGTGATCTTATCTAATTTTACCTGAAGGTTAGAATGTTTGGAAATCAGATACTTTATCTTAGATGCTGGCTCATTCCTAGGTGGTATCTGGTATGGCTTTTCCTGGAACTACTGGGTGCTGCCTGCCAGTAAACTGAAACTCAGGCCTACTTCCTGGCTGGTTTTTATTAAGCCTGTCAAGGCAGCTATGTGACTATGCTGCCTTGGGCCCCATAACTATCAATCATGAAATCTCAGCTGATATCTTAGGCATATTTTTAGATAGCTCTTGTAACTTAAATTAAATCATTTCTATTAATGTATGTGCTGCCTCATCTATGTACTATTCATCTGCTTTCTCCATGTCTCCTCATGGCTCTGTCCTTCTCCTTCCCAGCATTCTCTGTTCATGGAAATTTGCCTAACTACTGGCTGTTTAGCTTTTATTAGACCAATCAGACTATTATTATTCAAAGTAATCAAAAGATTATTCTACAACATCTCCTCAACCTCTGGCTATTACATTTTTCTGCACCCCTTCTAGGATGTTCTATGAGTCTTTGGGGGTGAGATGTTCATGCACTCCACAGTCACTTGTTCTCTGTGTTTTGACCAACTGTGACTCTTTGTATTAACTGTTATACATATTAAATAAAATTTTCTGATAAAGGCTGAGAGCAGCATAAGCAATGGGTATAAAGATAAGTATTTAAAGGTAGTTTGGCACCATGTCTATTTATCAAGACAGCATGTGGCTCATTCCTCAAGCCTATGAACTCCCCAGTCACAAGTTCTTGACCAGGTTTATAGTATAAGGCAACTGGCAAAGGAGCGGACTTTAGAGGACTGTGGTGTTTTTGTGGTAGGCATCCATTTCCATTAGTAGCTGCCCTTGTCCTGTAAATGTATTTTGAATATTACCCACATTCATCACTGATCCATCTGTTTATAAGCCCTACAGCTCAACTACTCATTTATTCATTCATTTCTCAATAATTCATTTTTTAAACTTTCCATGTTCTGATAATTCTTCCATATCCAAGGGCCTGGGGAGACATAAAGAAATAAGCCAAAGATTCCCGGCTTCTGTGTCATTCCATATGAGCTAACAGTGCACAAATAAAGTAGTAATTATGATGTGATGGATTTAGAACCCTACAGGAGAAGTCCAGGCCCTCTGAAAGCATGTAGAAGGAACATCTATCCCAGATTTGGAAGAGAAAGCTAAAGAGTTCTTCCTGAAGATGCTGGAAAGAAAGAATGAGTAGGAGTTACTCAACACTGAGGGGAGAATACACAGCTGTCCGGAGGCTTGGACTTATCCTAAAAATAATGAACAACTTCTCAGTTTTAGTAACAGTTATAAGAATCACATTTGAGTCTCCCTGACTTCATTAGAGCACCTAGAGGAGACAATGAATTAGAGTAATTGAAACACAAGAAACTAGTGAGAAAGTGATGTGATTGTCCACAGAGTGGTCTAGATTTTAATAAAGGCAGCAGGACTGGAGCAGAGTAAGTAGAAATGATAAGGTGTGATTGACTAAGTTAGAGGTGAGGCTATTCTGTGGTTTGGCAAGTGTCTGGGGACACAATTAAGGGACAATAAAAAAGGTCTGTCAAAAAAGCAGGACAAGGGGATGAATGCAGCTTTGGAATTGCTAAACTTTACTGAGTTGGACACAAGACATTCAAGCAGAAGTTTCACAATCATTAGGTCTAAAGTTTAATATAGACCTAGCTTGACAACACACACAAGGGGGTCAGAAATTAGTTAATTATGAAAGCCCTGAGAATACAAGAGCACAAGTTTTAGGGAGGGGCTTGCCACGCTCCTTTGGGGGATATTCTGGAGATGCAGTTAAGTGTTTTCTGTTGTCACTGGATTGGCAGCAGCAGCCAATTGGTGAGTATCCAGGGATGCTGGATGCACAGCCATAGTAAAGATATTCCTACATGAAGAGTAACTTTCTCATTGTTTATAGTGATATGAGATGCATTGCTACATAACTTCATTGTACAAGCACCAGAGAATGTGAACTGAGATGGTAAGAACATAAAAAGACAGTAGCACCTGATGGGACAGCCAGTCACTGACCCATATTGTTCACTGGATTCTCTAGAACTACAATTACCAGGACAGGTTTTTCCATAAACATAGCTCACACATAGTATCTCCAGACTGTGAGATCTTGGCTTCCACTTATTCAGCTTTGCTCCTTGATGTCCTACAAGCAGCTCCAAACTGAATTGTCCCATTTAATTCCCTACCCCTCAACACCTAAATGCTCAGTGGTTTCTACATGTAAGGATAACAACTGATGCCACAGCTTCCAGCCACCTTCAGCTTTTCTTTTATTCCCACACTATATGTTCAGCTCATCTGCAAATCCTCATGGCTAATTAATCAAAACCCCTTTAGGATCTAACCACATCTCCCTAACTCCACTTGTCATTTATTCTGAGCCAGATCATCTCTCAGACAGCTTAGTGCATATCAGCGATAACAATAAATGCCTTTTCATTCAAGATCCTGTCTCTCCCAGAACTTTTGATCAATTCAGAATTTCAATTGTGACCAGAGTTCTAGGTCATATTTGTAGTAAGAAGAGGAAAGGAGTTAGAAAATGCATGAGTAGGGAGATCCAAAAGAGTGATCTTTCATTAAGGTCTCCAAATACCTCTGTGCTTCTAAGAGCAGCTCTGAACTTTGGGACAGTCTCTACTTAAACCCCAGTTTTACTCATGCTAACTTTTGTCAGTTGACCTTGGCTCTACTTTCTAAAATAAAAAGAACAATGATTTCCTTCCTTGCACACATGGCCTAACAACAATGTGGAGTCAGAGCGTAAGGGTTCACAAAGCGCTCCAGAAGAGAGGCTGAGCTAGCAGAGGCAAAAGGAAGGGAAGAAGCCAGGGAGGAGATTGGAGGCGGAATCTGCTGCAGTGAGTGGAGTAAAGCCAGCCCATTGTGGTTTACTGGAAATCCCATACCCTAATCTCTGTAGCCCACATGCAGTTGAGGCCACCTTATGTCTTACGCATTTGAACTTGCTCTAGGTTAGGAAACATGGCCAACTCCCCCCTCAGTCCTTTAGTCATTCATTTGGATTAAACCAAAATCCTCCTGTTTGTGCACCTGTAACATCCTTACAAGTCTGTTATATTAAAAAGATTTTCAGAAAATATATTTTGATCATGTTTTACCCTTCCTCAAGTCCTTCCAGAACCTCCCCAGCTTCCTTCCCATGTAACTGATCTTACATTCATTCTCTCTGCACCCCCACAAACACACCACAAAACCAAACAAAAAATTGGAACAAATACCATAAACCAGTAAGATAAAAATGCTTTTTGACTTACAAATTCTTCTTTACTATTAATTTTTTATTTATTTTACATACCAACCACAGTTTTCCCCCCTTCTACTCCTGTTCCCTACCTCCACCTCCTTTCTACCCTCCCCATCCACTCCCCAGAAAGGGCAAGGCCTCCCACAGTGCTGGACAGAGCTGTATATCAAGCTGAGGCAGGACCAAGCCCCTCTCCCTTGCACCAAGGCTGAATGAGGAAAATGCCTTATTTACAAATTCTTACTTGGCATTGGTTTTTTTTTTTGTTTTGTTTTTTGTTTTTTTGTTTTTTTGTTTTTTTTTTAATGTGTTCAACTTAATTGTTTAGATTCCCTCCCACTGCTGCTCAGAAGCCTTCAGGCAGGCTTCAAAGACACTCCATACTTGTTTTATTGCATATCTACCACTCAGTAAGCAGTGAAGACATGGGACATTCACTATAGACTTCAGAAAGCCTCAGAAGAGTGGAAAGGGAATCTACACACAAATCCATTGAACCTTGACACTGGGGCCCTGGTCTAATAATAATTAAGAAAATGCAGGCTTGGAAGCCAAATAAACTGAATTCTAGTTCCAATGACGCCTCTTACTAATTTTGTGACTTTGGGAGGGTGAATGGACCACCATTTCTACTAAAGGGTTGAATGGTGGGTGCAGTTTACTTTTAAATGACCCTAACCTCACACATCATGATCAGCCTCACATGCTGCTAAATGGTTTATTGATTCTCTCCATCATCTGTTAATATGTATTGTTTAATATATATTATTAAGAGATATTATATTTGCCTCCTCTCCAATATTCCCCATGCTTCCTTTCATTCTCAAGTCCATAGCCTTTTTTCTATGATTATTACTGATATACACACACTTGTACATATTACTGATCTATACACACTTATACATGTTGCATATACATACATGTAGAGATATATAAATGCAATGTGCAGAGTTGCTTTCTTTTGTCCATGTATATATGTTTTCAAGACTGTTCACATTTTAGTGGGTAACCAATTAGGGAGTTTGTCTTTAGGAAAGCTAATTTCCCCTCTCTCAACAGTCATTAGTCACTGTCATTCCTTATGTGACCCCATGAAATTTCCCCCTTCTGCAAATCCTCTATCACCTTTTTCTTGTTAGCACTTCTATTACAGTGACTTACTGTATAAACACACGGAATAGGACACATCCAATCAGAAAAGTCACAAGCATGAGGACCTAGATTTTATTGCCAGAACCTCCTTTTTTTTATTTTTGAGAAGCCAGGAAAAATGGTAAACTTGCAATTCACCACTGGAGAGGTAATGGCAGGTAGACCTTTGGGGCTGGTTCACCAACAACTCTAGCTAAATTAGTAAGTTTCAGGTCCGTGAGAGACCTTGTCTCAAAAAAACAAAGATGAACAGAACGAGGAATGACACCTAACCCTGTCTTTTGACCTCATGGATCACACACACACACACACACACACACACACACACACACACACACACACATCCATGACACCATGACACGGATACTATCATGTCTCCTCTCTACTTGTCACTGAGATTAGCAGAAAAGCAAGCAAGAGCCTTGCACATCAGTATCAGGATTTCCAATTTCCTGTTGCTAAGACACCTAATGCCACTTTCACAGACTTTTACCTAGAAATAAAATCACTTGGCATCTAGCCTTAGCTGAAATTCTCTTTTCCAGATGAATCTCTCACTGAGTGAGACATGAATTGTTTTAGATGAACTTTCCCTCACTCTGCACATGAACTTGGAGGGAGGGCTGTTTTATGCACTCAGGCACCTTCTTCTGGTTCCTTTTCCCAAGGAAACATAAAATGCCTGCATGTGCTCACACACACCCCTCTGAGCGGCAGCAATAAACAACCCATTGCAGAGCCAAGCACTGACCCAGGAAGGTGTGAATTTCTAGAAGCACTAACTTGAATGTGGCCTCCACTGGAGCAGAGAATATAGGAACAATTTTTTAATTAGGCATAATGTTTACCGGGAGCCTTGTAAAAGGAAGAGTTCTGACTAGGTAGGAATTCAACATAGCTGTTACAGTTCAAGCAGTGAGATATATTTGCTGTCTGCCCCCAAAAGCTTTTAAATGCATAGTTTTAAAATACAAATGTCCTCAGTGATGACTAGTGGATGATTCCTCTTGCTTGAATGAATGGGCAGATTCTAGGGCAACTTTGTAACCGATCTCTGACTGAATGTATGCACTCACTGCTGTGTCTGACCAGCCTAAATTGTCTGGGGCGCAACTGCCAGCCTCTGAATCCTCTTGATTCTCTCGTTTAATGTCTCTTTGATACATCTTACCCTTTTAAGGCAAGCCTTTACTCCTACCAGCTGGAACAAGCAGATCTAGCAGCACGGCTTGCCTCCCACCTTAAATCAAAAGGGAGGGTGGACAGAGAGGAGACAGGGAGGCACTCTGGATTGGAAGCACAGGGTGTAAATGTATCTGCTTGGAGAGGGAAGAGAGAAGAAACTAGAGCATGTGGTGTCCAGGACTGGCTGGGATCCAGAGGGAGATGACATTCGAAATACAGGTTATTGTCAAGTTGTTGAGAAACTCAATTGCCCATCCTTTTCTCTCTCTCCCCCTTTTTTATTATGAGACTTATGGAGAACCATTGAAAATTTTAGACTAAAGAAATTTGTCATCATTGTGGTTCCTGTACAAGATACAGACTGAAGAACACACTAAAAGCTGTAAGAGTGCTTAGATGTGCAGTTTTGTACTTGAAAGGAACAGAAAGAATGTAACTCAGCCCAACATGATTTGTGCTGTGTGATGAGCATTGTGCTGATGGCAAGTGTAGACAGATGAATTGTATTGAGTTCTTACCCCTAGGAATCATAATGCAATAGAGATTCATATTCAGAAAACACAATTGGACATTTACACTCCACTAAAAGTGCTTTTGACCACAAAGGATAGAATTCACAAATGACAATGCTTACTAAATACATTAGCTGGATACTGAACACAGAATCGATGTATCGTTACTGCATCAACTGTCATTCAATGGCTACAAGACAGATTCTCCAATTCCAGTAGCTCATAGAACCAAGAAAAGACTTTTATATACACCCCACTAATCTTTTCCTAGCTCCACGAGAGCCACATTTGTTAGGGTACCTAGGGAATGAATATCAAGTTTTCCTAGCCTATAGACTAAAAGGGATTATTTTAAAAAAAAAAAAGAGGGGGGTTCCCAAATAGTCTTACCTGTAAGCATTTTCATGTCTAATAATTATCTTATAATATTGATCAATTGGTAGAATGCAGAGTGCTTGCCTAGCATGCAAAAGACTATGGGTTTGATCCCACAACCGAGTAAAATGATGTGGTAGGCATTATTTAATCTCAGTGTTCAAGAGGGAGAGAAGGGATGATCAGAAGGCCATATATAGTAAGTTTCTGGCCTGGACTTTCTGCCCTGGCCCTGTGGCCCAGAACTGTAGATTCACAGTCCCACAGAAACACACAGGCACTTATATTAATTGTATACTAATTGACCTGGGACCCAGGCATATAACTTGCTAACTCTTTACTCTTAAACTAACCCATGATTCTTATCTTTTTCATCTATGTGTCTCAGCATCTTTTCTCAGAGAGCATTTCAGCTTCTTTCCTCTGTGTCTGCTGGCATCTCTTCATGGTGTCTCTCTGGAGTCTCTGCTCTGTTCTTCCTGTTCTCAGAGTTTTCTTAGTCTGGTAGCTCTACCCACACTTCTTGTCTCCCTTAAGCCAATCAGGATTTTTAATTAAAGCAGTAGGCAGGACAATTATTTACAATGTAACATAATCCCACTATAGCCATCCTAGCTACATGCTGAACTCAAGGTCAGCCTGAAGTACATGAGACACTGCTTCAAGTTAAATCAGATCCTGGGTTATGAAGTACGGAATCATTTCCAAATTTATTGCCAAAGAAACTGAACCATGGAACTGCATAGCTTATACAATGAGACTTGAACTTGAGAAATAGAAATAAACACACCCCAACTAACTATACTTCACATTAGATGCTGTTTTCATAAAGGTAAAGAGGTAGGTAATAGGCTATAGAAACCTAGAGAAAGCATCCAAGTAGGGTTGTAAGTGAGGTCCTACAATTAAAAAGTGAATTGGAGACATGCTGTAGAGCAGAGCCTATGGCCCAGAGTCCTAAAAATGTGAGCAATTGTACTATTGCAGAAGAACAAGGAGTGGCTGGGAAATGTAGAGTATCTTTTAAGAAACTGTCAGTCTAAGATCACAGAACTTATGTGTGTTCCAAGGCCACCAACTTTTACATGATTAAAAAAAGCAAGGATGCCCCCAAAATCTGTAGTTTTAGATAGTAAAATTTGTTGTCTGTAGATGAGCTTTCTTGGGACCATCAGCTCCCCCAAAATGATACAAAGACTTATTAACTATGAAAGCTTGTCTGATAGCTTATACTTGTTTCTAAATACCTCTTATAACCAAAATTAACCCATATCTTTTAATACACATTTTTTTTTAACATGGCTCACTTACCCTTACTTTGTAATGCCCATGCTGCTTGCTCTGTATTCCTGGAATTTACACCATCTTCTTTCTAGCCTCCTCTGTGCTTGGAAATCCTTCCTAGCTGTTTACCATTCATCTTTGTATAAAACCAGTCAGAGTGACATCTTCACAATGCACAAAAATATTATTTCACAACAGTTTTTTGCTAGGCTGGGGTCATGAATAGAGTCTAATGCAACCACTGATAAAGAATTTATAAGTGCCTCCAAAATGATAGCTTGTAAAATATATGGGAATGTATTGAAAGCACTTATAAAATAAGTACTAAGTCTAAGTTCATGACAGTCACTGTGGGTAGCCTACAAAGCTCTTTACATCACAACCTACTCAATGCTAAGATGTCATACTCTTAGTTTCTATTGCTATGAAGAGACATCATGACCATAGCAACTCTTAAAAATGAAAATATTTCATGGGGATGGCTTACAGTTTCAGAAATTTAGTCCATTATCATCATGACCAGTAGGCAAACATGGTATTGGAGAAGGAGCTAAGAGTTCTAAATCTTGATCCACAGGCAACATGAAGGGAAGTGGCCCAATAGCCATGGTTTGAGTATATATTAAACCTCAAAGCCTGCCTCCACAGTGACAAACTTCTTCCAAAAAGGCCATACCTACTCCAATAATACCACATCTCCTGATAGCATCATTTCCCTATGGCCCAAGCATCCAAACACAGGAATCTATGGGGGCCTTTTCTATTTAAACCACAACAGATATACTAATTTTTTTTTCTTGCTGTGACAAGAGCAATTTCAGGGAGGAAGAGTTTTGGGCTCATCGTTTAAAGGGATGTGGTCCATCATGGCAGAGCAGGCCTGGGCACGGGAACATGAGACAGCTGGTCCTATAATATCTATAATTAGGAAGCAGACAGAGATGGAGACTGGTTCATGAAGAGCTTTCTTCTTTACATTCATCCTAGGACAGCAACCAGTGGGATGGTACCACCCACATTGAGGGCATGTTTCCAAACAGTGTCATACCTCCAAATTCAGAACCACTGGATTAAAATATTTAATATTTACAACTCTGGAGTGATGGGTTTCCCCTAATTTTTGTGATATCACTCATGCTGTAAAGTTTTATTGACACAGGCATTCAATATAAGAAGACTCTTTGTTTACAGAATTCAGTGAGGGCACCAATATGTGCGCCCATTAGGAAGAGCAGAGAGGCTCAAGCAAGAACCTGAGCATCAAGCAAATTTGTGTCCAAGCCCTACTCTGATATGAGGATGGCTTGGGAATTATTTTCTTCTAGCAGATGACCCTCACTGCCCGGGTGATGCTAACACCTGCTGTTTTACTTCTGACCCTTTTTCCCAGTTCATTTGCTCCACCTGGCACAAGATTCCAGCTTCCAGTATACAGGGTGATTTGTCTTTCTACAAAACAAATACAGTCAGAACAAGAAGAGAACCAAGTGATAAATAATCTCAAACTGGAAAGCTACTGTGGAAGTTTGGAGCCAAGAGAGAAAAACAAAAACAAACCCCCAAGAAAACATAAAAGCTCAGGATGATTTATTTCATAATTTAAAACTCAAAATCGCCTTCAGGCACTAGAACTTGTTTGCCCAGTTTTACCCTGGAGTGAGTCATATATAACTAAGTTATATACCCTCAGAAAAATCAGGGCTTTCCTAGTGGGAGCACTAAGATGTCATTAAGCCCAGCACTGTGTGCTTGTGCCAGAATCAAATGTCCTTTGAAATTGAGAGCAGCGGCAAGAAAGCCTCAGGGCTATGCTAAGGTCCCCACAGGCTCATCCAGGAGGTGGCAGAGAAGGAAGAGCAGGAAGGAAAGAATCACTTTGGCCTTAGGAGCAGGGCACAAGAGAGATAAAGATAAAGCTCATAAACTGAAGGTTGGGTGGAAAATGGGACAGAGGAGCAAGAAGATTCTTACGGCAGGCATTGAATGGATTGAATTTTGTCTTGGGGGGGGGGGGGTCACACACTGGGTGCAACCACAGCAAGCCCAAACATGTATCAGTTATCTGCTACCACAATAGCACAACATAACAAAGAACCACAAACATCAGGGACAAAGAGTTATTAGACAGCATTGGTGTGTGTGTGTGTGTGTGTGTGTGTGTGTGTGTGTGTGTGTGTGTGTGTGTTTACTTACAAATCTGGAAGTCTGTTTTGGCTATTCTCAACTAATGAGTCCCTGAGGATTGCTGATCTACAAAGCTTTCATTCACTTTGGAAGTTGGTTGCTATTGGTGAAGCAGAAGAGGTAAGAGGCCTGTGTCTGTCACTATCCAGCAGGGTTTCCTGGGCTTGTTCAGGCAGTGATGGCAATATTCCCAGAAAATAGTGGAAACACAAAAAGCTGAGACTGAAGGCCATCCCAGACTCAAACAATGGAAAAATAGATCCTACTTCCCGACAAGAGAAGATGGAAAGATCAGTAGCAACAGTCACAGGTACAGAGAAATTAAAAAAAAAAAAAAAAAAAAAAAAAACTCAGGGGAAAGAAGGCATTTTGCCATCGGTCTCCCAGAATGGCCAACTGGCAATGCCTCAGAAGGGAGCAGAGACTGTATTATTGAATCACAGGCTAAGGATGAAGATCTGTTTATTGGAAAGCAGAGGTTATCTCGTGAGAAAGGCTGAAACAATCCAAGCTGTCCATTGATAAAGTGGACTTCCTCAGGAACCAATATTCTGACATAAAAACTACTAATGTTAATTGACTGCTTGTAATGTGCATCAAGTAATGCTCCAGGGGGTTTCACAGAAACCAACCATCACAATAATTCTTGAAATTGTCAAGAAGGCATGTGGTGCTGAGAAGAGCCTGCCTGGCTGAGAGCAGAGTATGCCCAATGGTGATCCCACCTATGAAGCCAGCACCAACTGGATCAGTACAGTGTTCTTTTCTAATTCACATCAATCCAATCTGAGTGATGTAAAAATTCGCAATAACTTTGCCTATGCATGAGGTTAGCATCATTCTGACTTTCATAGAGATGAACACAATAAAAACTGAGGAAGTTTATTTCAGAGACCCTGGAATACTCAGGTTTTGAGTAAATAGAATTTGAACTAAGATAACTTGAGTCCACAGCCCACACCCTGAACTGCTGCCTCATGTGATCCATATAAGACCTACTAAAAAAAAAAAAAAAAAAGTCATTTCTATATCATAGGTGAGAGAACCAGAGCTCCAAAGAAATTAAGGAATTTGGTGAGGTAATTTAATGTACCAGCACCAATGGACATTTAATATCCTTTCATCTCAAAGGCCTATAAATAGGACAAGCTACGATTCATTCTTGGTGTGGCCAATCCCTACTGGTCAGATAAAATATGGTTTCCTGCATGAAAATAAAGCACTAAAGCTGGGAGAGATCTGGACAGGACATTTAGCTTTCTCTTTCATTATTCCTATGATCTGGGCTAGAGGCTACTGAAGAGCTGCCAAGTCTCACCAGGATGCTTCTAACTGCCTGCTGTATACACAGGCTCTGCAATCCATTTTTCTTCAGGGACTTTCTCAAAACTGCTGCACTATTCTGTTGACCTTCAATGGGATCCTATAAAGCAGTAGTTTTCAACCACCCCAATGCCATGACCCTTTAACACCATTCCTCATGTTGTGGTAATCCTCAACAATAAAACTATTTTTGTGGCTACTTCATAGCTTTAGTTTTGCTACTGTTATGATTTGTAATAAAAATACGTGTGTTTTCAGGTGATCTTAAATGACCCCTGTGAAAGGGTCATTCAACCCCCAGAAGGGTTATGACCCACTGGTTGAGAACTACTTCTACAGAGACTAATTTAAATCAAAATGCCCATCTGGCAAGAATGCTCAGTGAGTAAAGGCACTTGCCATAGAGCCTAATGACCTGAGTTCAGTCCTCAGAATACATGTAAAGGCAAGAGAAAGGAACCAGCTCCACAAAGTTGTTCTCTTACCTCCACACAAGCACAATGGAAAATGCCCCCACCTACACACTCACCCCACATCTTCAGACTAATAAGAATGAATAGATAAAATTAAATGTCCATTTCTATGTGATGGACTCTTCAACATGGATTTAGAAGGCTTGTGAGTAACAAAGGAGGAAAAAGACCGAGTCATCCAAAGGTCATGGAAGCACACATCATCCTCTGACTTCTAATCCTTCTTAAATCTGACACTGCAGCCTGAAGCTGCTGTGGAGTTGGGTCTCAAACTCATCCCATCTCACTTACAGGATACCCTGTTTTACTTCAGCACATTTTAGCTGACCTACTCCACCATAAACTTGCTTCTGCACTGTGGATACATCAAACACAGTCTAAGCACCACTGTTGCAGAATGCAGGCTGTTAACCAACTGTACCAATGGTCACTTTTCAGTCTAGATGATTGTTGAGTTTGAGTCTGCTATCTATAATTGGTTTTCTCAGTCATAAAATGGGAAAATGCCATCTCCTGGGACCATGTTAAGAATCTAGTGATCAAAAACAAAAGGTACAAAGTTTCATTTAAAAGGAATGTGGTTTAGAATAATTACATTGATAACTATGGTTAATAATGATGCGACATACATTTCAAAATTGGTGAGAGATTTTAAATGTTTACAACAAACAAAAATAAGTATGTGAAGTGAATGAGGTGATCATTAACTTTATTTAATTACTAGGTAATCTATGCACATATCAAAACACATTGTTAACACATGAATACATATAGTTATTGTTTGTCACTTAAAACTTAAGGAAGTTTAAAGATTATGAGATGATATATAAAAATGTGCTAGCAATTAGTAAGCACTCTATTAATCTATATATTCAGTCTGAATCTTCCCCAGACCCCCAATTGTCTATTTCCATATCAAGATCTAGGCTTGTATCAACTATACACTCATCTTTTCTACTGGGTGCTGAGTGGGAAGCTTCAAAGTAATGTGTCCAACCCAACAAACCTGAGGTCTTAGTGCTGGGAAGACAAAGACAAGAAGGAGAGTAGTCAAGGCCAGCCCTGACACAGTGAATTTGGGCTTCAGGGTGTCTTTTAAAAAATGGAAAGCCAAAACTAAACAGTGGTTCCCATTCTGTTACACAGATTTCCAAGTCTCAATAGTCGACAAGGGCAACTTCCCATGGTCTCAAATAAAAATCTTGATTCTTAAGCTGGGATACAGCTCAGTGGGTAAAAGTGCCTATTCCAAAAGCATGTGAACCTGAATGCAAATCCACAGCACCCATGTAAAAGGCCAGGTGTGGCTGCACATGCCTTTAATGCTAGCATTTTTGAGGTGGTGGGGACAGGAGGATCCCAAGAGCTCATAAGCCAGATAGCCTAGGTGAAATAAATAGTAAGCTTCCGGGTCATCAAGAAACCCTGTCTCAAGGGAATTAGACAGCAGGTGCACAGTATAGGACAACTCTTGATACACTATTCTAACTACCACATATGCATACACTGGTATGTGTGTACCTGCATGCACTAAACATAACACACACACACACACACACACACACACACACACACACACACACACACACACACACACCACTCCACAAAAAGTAAATAAAGTGAAACTCTGACCTTTGATGACTCAGTCTCTTTTCTCCTTTGTTACTCATGGGTTCTGACTTGAGAGTAACACTGTCACCTTCCAGATGTGTGGAGTCATGTTTATATTGTTACAGTGAGGTCATTAATAGAGTGGGTTTTCATGAAAGTGAATCCAGCTCTCTGATCTTGTTCTGTCTTCCATCCTCCACCTTCTACCATGGAATGATAAAAATAACAAACAACAAAGTCTTTACCAGCTCTAAGACTTTTTACTTTGGGCTTTCTCAAGTAAAGTCTCAAGTCTCCAAATGGCAGGGAAAATATTTGTGTTCTTTATAAATTACCCAATATCTATAATTCCATTACAATAATGTAAAACAGGCTAAGATACCTGAATTATTCAATAAGTCTTTCAACTAGTATCCCTGCTTCCATGACTAGTGACATTTAAAAGATATCATCTTCAATTATAAATAGAACCATGTCCTTTCATCTGCTCAAGACCCTCTAACAATGCATTACATGCTTCATCAAAGCCAAAGTCATGGCAATAGCTTTTAGGGTCCCATATGCTGTGCCCACTCCTACTTTCCATCTCCAGCTGCCCTCCTTGCTAACTCATATCCAGCCATGAGGGCCTCTTTGCTAAGTCTCATAGCATCTCTTGTACACTCCACCTAAGGGTTTTTACATGAGCTGTTCTTTGGTTGCAATATACTTTCTCATTATCTATATGGTCCATTCACTTCCTTCTTGCCACTGTTCATCACACACCTACTGAAAAAAAAATTTCCTCCCCTACTCCATTTTTTTTTCTTTTTGGTTTTTAGTTTTTCAAGACAGGGTTCTCTGTGTACTTTAGAGCCTGTCCTGTAACTCACTCTATAGATCAGGCTGGTCTGGAACTCCAAAATCCTCCTGCCTCAGCCTCCCCAGTAGTGATGTAACAGGTATATACCACTATCACTCAGTTTATAAACTTTTTTGGTTTGTTGGTTTTTCTGGAAAGAGGATTTCTCTTTGGCCCTGGCTGATCTGGAACTTGCTCAGTAGATTAGGCTGGCCTTGATCTGCCTGCCTCTGCTTCCTGAGTGTTGTAACTAAAGTCATGAGCACCATATCTGGCTACCCCCAACCTCTTTAATGTTCTTTCATTGTCTCTTGGAGGCCTACTCTTTTCTGAAGAGGAAATGAAGAAAGAGTGAGTCTGGGTAAGAGGGGAAATAGAGGAGACCAGAAAGGAGTGGGGGGGGGGGGAGGCTGTGATCAGGATCTATTGTAGGGGATAAAAATCTATTTGCAATAAAAATAAATGAATTTAATATTTATCACTTTCTAACATATTACATAGTCACTTGTTATGTTTATTGTGCACTGTCTCTCTTGGGGGGTTGTCTAGTCTCTTTCCTAATAAATTGCAAGTACAGGACACGGTCTTATCATGGAGCAGGGACAGCACACACAGATGCAGAAGGAAGGAACGAACAATGGAGATTATCAGCATCGTCCTGCTGAGCCCCTTAAGCCAAGGAAGCAAGTCTCATTTCTGTCTGGATCCACAACCATTACCTTTAGTCTGGGTGTTGCTGAGATGCTCAGTGTAGCTTTGCTGAGTGAACAAAGCTAAGAATCACCTTTCTTTGAGGCACAGAGATGCTGAACACTGAGCTAATATAGGCTGCCCCAAAAGAATAATACCCCATGTCATGTCCAGAGAGCAAAATTGCCTTTGACATGTAATTTAAAACTCGAGACACCTGGATATAACATCTTACTCAAGTAAATGGGATCAAACATAAGGGCATTTCCTGTCTACCAAATGGATATTTTCTGTTTGATACAGACCCACAGTCCCTTCCAGTCCTCTCAGATAGCCACCCTAGGGAGAACAGATGGGTATATCTGACATGGTTGCCATTCAGAAGGTAAAGACTTTACTTCAAGCAGGTACTCGCCAACCCCATCAGAGCCTCACTTTAATATCTGATCAGAGAGTTACCTCCCAAAATTTTATGCTAAGTCACTTCTATCCAAAGGAGCTACAATCTCTTATGACTTCCCCAGTGCTGCAGAATGTGGGTTCCACCCGAGCTCACAGGGCTATCAGACTCCTTAGGCTGCTATACTGTGGTTAATTATGTTTATAATGCAGTAGGAAAGGACCAGCTTTGGTGTGAATTTCCAGGTGGCTAATTACTCTCCATGTGGTCTTGAGCAAATCTATTAGCCTGTGGCAGGTTAAATGTGGTATACTCCCTGTAGCTCACGTGTTCACACATTTGTTTCTCAGCTGGAGGTGCTGGCTGGGTAAATCACAGAACCTTGTGAGTGGGAGGCAAGGCTGGTGGAGGGTGGGCAACAGTAGATAGGGTCATTGAAAGTTGCAGCCTTATTGAACATCCAGCTCCTCTTTTCTTCTTCCCAGTCAGCACCATGTAGGAAGCCACCATTGGGAATTCCTGCCAACATGGACTGAACATCACCATCATCCTCTTGCTGTTTGAATCGTGAGTCAAAATAAAGCCCTCCCTCCATTACGATTCCATCACAGCAATGAGAAAGTAAGACAACCATCACACAGGTCCAGTTCCCCTCTATAAACCAAGTTTGATAAAACCTGGCATATCTTCACATTCTGGGTAGATGCACTTGGGCTAGTCAGCCCAGAGTTCTCCAATATGGAGGCCTTTCCCCTACTCTTTCATTAATGCCTTTTCAAAGATCTCTGGGTCCCAAAACGCAAGCATTTAAGCAGTATACCTACAAACAAAAATTCACAGCTCATTATAACACGGTCATGAGGTAATGCAATGAATGTTAAAGATAGTAAATAAGCACTCTGAGAGCACAAAACAGGAAGTTACTATGCTTAGTGGTTGGAAAGATGACAAGCAGAATGTGACTTGTTTTGATTAGTAATTTTGTTAGGGGTCAGATGAGGGGCCAGAGGAAGGATATTCAAGATGCCCTGTGGTATTATGATGTTCTATGCCCATTATGATTGTAACTCTTCAGCCTTCAACATGTAAATCCAATCTAAACAAACAAGTGTTAAATGAAAAAATCTGTATTAAGCCCTCCCCCCCCAATCATGGTCTTTCTATCTCAGCATCCAAGAAATTTGTTTTGATCCACACTCAAGGAAGACTTGTACTGGAGTTCCCTAGGGCTGTTTACTCACATTTGTGAGACAATTGGTGAGATTTCAGATGATACTCATTGCAAACCAGGGATGATGAGTTTGCGTGAGGAATGAACTCCATGACTTCTGGGAAGATGTATTATTTTTATTCACACACATGACCTCAACACCTTATTGTTTTAATGCCTCATTCTTTGATCAACTCAAGGCAAGGTAAAGCCTAGTAATCATAGGAAAAAATCTAGAGAAACACATGAACTGGCTTCTAAGGGAGAAGACTGGAATTCACTCCTTGACCTCCAATTAAATGTTGCTAAGCTGGGATTTGGAGGAGCTGTGCCTCTGGCTTCTAAGCAGCAGAACTAGAGCTTTAAGTAATAGGCTGAATTATATAATCCCTAAAATTCATATGTTGAAGCTCTAACCCTCAAAGTAATGGCATTTAGATGGTTGGGTACAATCATGAGACTTGAGTCCCTAAGCTGAGAGTGATGCCCCTGTAATGAGACAACAACACAGCTCTTGTATTACACACACCCACACCCACATACACACACACACAGAGACATGTCTCTGTTTCTTTGTCTCTCTAATTCTCTCTGTCTCTATCTCCTCTTTTCCTTACCCCTGCCCCCTCTGTAAGGGTGTAACAAGAAGACCTGAAGTCCAGCCAGTGAAGGGGCCTCTCCAGGTGGAACTAAGTAGACCAGCACTGACTTTGCACTTCCCAGTATCTTGAACTGTAAGAAATAATTAGCTGTCCTTTAAGCCATCAGGCTATAATCTGTGTTAAGATCATTTTGTTTACAAAGGCCTAAGAATCTGTCTTACTCCATTCCACCAGGAAATGCTGAGAATGTTTCAGATCTTCTAGAAAGATAGAGCTATTTTACTTCTTTTTTTATTTGTGTGCTTTGTTTTGTTTTATATTACAACCAAAGTTTCCTCCATCTCCTCTCCTCCCAACTCCTCCTCCCCTCCTGCCCATTCCCATTGCCATCCTTTCCTGCTCCTTAGGCCTACCATGAATATTAGCTAGCCATGGTATAACAAGCTGAAGTGAGACTAGGCATCTCTTCTTTTAAGGCTGGATTAGGCAATCAAGTAAGAGGAATGGTACCTTTTCAGGCATGGTCACTAGGCTATGAGGTGACCTTAACTTCTAAGTCCTAGAAAAGGAAAGGTTGGTAAGATGTCAATGTACCCCCAAATAAAGTCACTGCCCCTTACTGGAATGCTGAGAAATGGCCTGGCCAGGGAAGAAGTACCCTGCAGGAAAGGAAGAGGTCTGAACAGGCAGCTATCATAGGGGATACCAAACTGGAAAGAGCATGGATAACCACATGGAGTGCTAAAACTTAATTTTAAAAAGTTTAGTTGTGAAGATAACCTCCTGCTTTTCTGTGGTGGGATTCAGGTGTCAGCTGATTAGGTCCAAAGACACCTATCCAGGGTCCCAGGCTCCGGAAAAGGGAGTAGCCAACCCTATTCATAAGGGGCTGCTGGGATCTTGGAAAGCCCTGTTTCCTGGTTCCAGACTGCTGGAGAGACTGGTTCAGCATCCATCGTCCATCACATAGATAATCCAGTCTATCAGGCATCTACCTGTAACCTGTATTGTGAGTGTTGGCATATATTTTAATAAATATTAATCCTGGATTGGTGTATTTAAGAGAATTTCCACTGACATCTGGCACCCAATGTGGGGCCTCTGCCCGTGGGTGCAGGGGGTCCATTCTTTCCTTCATAGTGGGCTCCACCCCTCATTCTCCAGCCATCAGGCAGAACAACTGCCTGTGCCTGCTGAGCTGAGGATCATCCCTTTGCAGTGCTTTTTCTTGGCACTGAGCAGAGGCTCATAGTCACTGCCCCTTAGCCGCCACAACTTCTGTACTTTGAGCCACAACTGAGTGACCTCAGTACATGCCGCAAGCATGAGTCTGATCTTGCCACATGCTGCCAGTATGCAAATGGGAGCAAGGTCTCACCCCACCTCCACACAAGTGCTGTCACTGTCTGCGACTGAGCCTGGACACAAGCAAGTATAAATTCCTCTGTGCATGCAAAAAACTGCACGTCTGCCACAGGTGCCACTGAAAAACTTCTGATTGCCATCCTGTCTTAATTTGTGAGATTTTGCTTTTTCTAAGGGTTGTATTCTGCCTGCTGAGGCCCCTTAAGAGTCTGAGGACCCTTAAGGGTCTATAGGTAGCCTGGTGCTGTTGAGAGTCCCTGCATCCACCATATTGCTGATGAACGGAGCACTGAACACTACTGCAACACCTGCTGACCAAACATCGTCATTGCACCTGAATTGAGGTAATGACATATAATTATTCCATTAATGACTTCAGAACATATTTTTCCATGATGATTGAGCAATTCTTGAATGAATATCTTGAAGACTTCAATACCCCAGTCCTACTATTTTTCAGCTCATTTCCTATTTTATGTTTCAAAATATGAGAATGATGAAAGAAGAGAAATCTGGGAATCAACAATTGATGTCCAGGATGTGTGATGTGGACATTTCAAACACTAAAATGACAGATAAGATTAATTCTCTGGACATTGGTTACAACAAGCTTTCAGATAAGGCTTCCTCTTTGGATATGGACAACATTGTACAAGAAAAATTTAGGCCCTATGTAAATGATGAAAACAAGAAACTTGTTGACTACATTAATGACAAGAACAAAAAAATCATTAATTATGTTAATGATGTGGATCAAAAAATTGCTGGTTCAGTGAGGTCTTTGGAAGGACTGCTTCATCAGGAAAATCAAGCTCTAGAAAAATCAATAGTATCTAAACTCCAAGAATGGAAGCCAGTAGTATCCAAAATCCAAGAATGGAAACCAGTAGTAGCTAAACTTCTGGAGTGGAAGGACTGGATTACAATACTGGAAAAGGGTAGCAATGCATCTTATGCTCAGAACAGTTCAGGTCAACCCCTGATGGGATATTATGGTACTGGAGATACTCTACTTAAGGTGGGAAACATGACAGGGCTATCCCCTTCACCACCACTATTGTTCCCAGCTACTGTTCAGACAAAGAAAGCATCTGGGGGATCCTCAAAATTTGTAGAGTATAGTTATGAGCCAGTACATATGAGAGACATCAAGGATTTTAAGGAGGCAATATCATTACATGGTATACACTCTACTTATGTAAAGCAGCTTATAAACTCATGGTCAGCAAAAAACCAGATCTTATCAATTGATTGGATACAGCTAATGGCTGCTGTCTTGGACCAAAGTCAGAATTTGCAGTGGAGAAGTTGGTTTAGGAAGGAGGCTAGGACCATAGAACAACAAGGAAAAATTAGGGTTTTTTTTGCTTCTCACAAATCCTTGGTGGAGGCATGTTTGCTGATGTGAAGGCTCAAACTACTTATGACAAGCATACTTTATTGCTATGCCATACTGCTGCACTGAATGCTTGGAAAAAGATTTTGGACCCAGGTCAAAAAACTAAGCCTTATACTAAGGTCAAACAAGGCTTAAAAGAGCCTTATACCAACTTTCTACAGTGGCTTACCATGGCTGTACATAGAGCAATATCAGACCAAGAAGTTAGGAAGCAATTATGACTTTCTCTGGCCTTTGGTCATGCTAATCTGGAATGTAAAAGAATGTTTATGCCTTTAAAGATCAGATCTGCACCAACAGAAGAATAGATTCAGTACACAGTCGATGCTGAATCTCTCCATTGCAATGAGAACTGGGTAAGCCAATCCATTGCTAATGTTAGGGTGAGGAACCAAGGCATCACTTGTTTCAACTGTGGTAAACCAGGCCATATACAATAGAATTGTACACAAGGTACTCTTGGAAATAATGCCCACTTTAAGTTTGATTCAACCAGAAGGCCATTGCCTTCTGTGTTATGCAGAAGGTGTGGCAAAGGACGACATTGAACCAATGAATGTAGATCTACCAGGGACAAAGAAGGCAATCCTCTACCATCAGGAAACACCTTTCAGGACTTCCCCCAAAAAGCCCTCAAAAATCAGACTCCAAAATCAAGGAAGATCAGATGATATCCAATCACAGTGGAAGACCAGCATTCTCAGGATAAGTAGGGCATCCAAAGCTTGATCTAGAAGATCATATAGCATTGGATAATAAAATAAATTCAAGAGAAAAATCCGAAGATCCATGAAGAATCACAAAATGAGTATTTTGGCAGACTTCAATAAATGAACAAAGACCAAAACTGAAAATATGGGTAGATAATATTTATATCCAGGCCTTAGTCAACATGGGAGCTGATGTTTTGATCATAACCCCACAATCATGGCATCCAAGGTGGCCTTTACAGGCAGTGGATATCCAATTTCTGGGTATTGGAACAATATCTCAGGTGAAACAGAGTGTGAGATGGCTCGAATGCATAGGACCAGAAGGTCAGAAAGGACGGTTGAAGCTATATATATATATATATATATATATATATATGACATAGCGAATCTATGGGGTCGTGAACTTCTACTGCAATGGCATACCCAGATTAAAATCCCTCCAGGTTCTGATATCAACTGGAGTTTCAATTATGTTTCCAAAACTGATGCTTTAAGGTGCTATGAAGAAAATTCACCAGTCATTCAGGTTGTACAAAAAGAATTGCCCAATAAGCGCAGAACCTAAAAGGATACTCACAGTGCTGCCCTTGAGATGGTTAACAGAAAACCCTATTTGGGTTTAGCAATGGCCTTTGACAAGAGAAAAACTTCAGGCTTTGGAACACTTGGTACAAGAGCAGTTACAGGCTCAGCATATTGAAGAATCTATCAGTACATGGAATTCTCCTGTTTTTGTTGTCAAGAATAAATCTGGGAAATGGAGGGTGGTGACAGATCTAAGAGCAATAAATAAAGTGATTAAACCTATGGGCTCTTTACAATCTAGTATTTCTTTGCATTCCCTGTTACCTAAGGGATGGCCTATTACGGTTATTGATTTGAAGAATTGTTTTGGGGTTTTTTTTTTTTTTTGGTTTCTTTTTGTTTTTTTACCATACCTTTACAGGAACAGGACAAAGAGAAATTGTTTTCACAGTGCCTACTCTTAATAATTCATATCCAGTTAAAAGGTTCCAATGGAGGGTCCTTCCCCAAGGAATGTTGAATAGTCCCACCTTATGCCAATATTTTGTACAACAACCACTAGAATACTGTGCAAGTGCTTTCCACAATCTATCATTTACCATTATATGGATGATATTTTGTTGGCAGACCCAAACCCAAAGACATTAGAAACATTGTTTGAAGAACTAAAGAAAATATTGCCTGATTGGGGACTACAAATTGCCCCAGAGAAAGTACAGAGGGGAGATTCTATCAATTATTTAGGATATAAAATAGGTTTACAGAAAATTAGGCCACAAAAGGTGAAATTGAATAGAGATAAATTGAGGACTCTTAACGATTTTCAAAAGCTACTAGGGGATATTGCTCATATACGGCCCATTATTGGTATAAAAAACTATGAACTAGTTAATTTGTTCAAGACTTTGGATGGTGAAAAGGATTTAAATAGTCCAAGAGAATTATCTGATGAGGCTGAGAAAGAATTAGGGTTGGTGGAAAAGAAACTTCAAGAAGCACATGTAGATCATGTGGATCCAGACCTAGATTGCATACTGGTTATTTTACTCTTTAGACAATCTCCAACAGGAATCTTAATGCAAAGAGAAAACATTATATTAGAATGGATATTTCTGCCGCATAGGCCAAGCAAGAAGCTGAAAACAATATATTGAAAAAAATACTGATCTGCTTTTTAAAGGTAAATTCAGACTTCGCCAATTGACTGGAAAGAACCCTACAGAAATTGTTGTGCCTTTGACTAATGAAGAAAATGATCAATTATGGGCAGACAGTGAACCCTGGCAAAAGGCTTGTAGTGACTTTTTAGGAGAGATTAATAATAAATATCCTCAAAGCAAGAGAATTCAATTTATAAAGGAAACTAATTGGCCCATTTCTGGAGCCCCTACATTTTATACTGGTGCGAACAACTTAGGAAAGACTGTCTACAAATTGGAAAACTTAATTAAGGTGGCTCAGAGTCCTTGTAACTCTGTTCAGAAGTCAGAACTATAAGTAATTATTATGGCGTTGTTTGATTTCACAGAGCCCCTCAACGTAATTACTAATTACTGACTCTCAGTATGCAGAAAGAGTTGTTTTACATATTGAAACTGCTGACTTTATTCCTGATGACACAGACTTGACCTTACTATTTATACAACTACAGGATACCATCAGAGATAGGATACATACTATGTACATAACACATATCAGGGCACACATAGGTCTCCCAGGCCCTCTAGCACAGGGGAATGATGAAATAGATCGGTTGCTGATAGGAAATGTGCTAGAGGCCACAGAATTTCATGAGAAACATCATGTTAATAGCAAAGGACTAAAGAAGAGTTTTTCCAACACTTGGCATCAAGCAAAAGAAATACTAAGGAATTGTAACACTTGCTCTTTCTATAACCAACTGTCTTTACCTGCAGGAAGTAATCCTAAGGATACACAGAGAAATGAGATCTGGCAAATGGATGTGTTTCACTTCCCAGAATTCACAAAGATGAAATATGTACATCATCCTATCGATACTTTGGAATGCAATGGGCAACTGCTCTGAGTTCTGAAAAGGCTGATGCTGTACTTACTCACCTTTTGGAAGCCATGGCCATAATGGGAATTCCCACTCATATTAAGACTGACAATGCTCCAGCTTACGTTTCTCAAAAAATGAAGCTGATTTTTGGATATTATAATATAAAACATATTATGGGGATACCACACAATCCTACAGGACAGGCAGTTGTGGAGAGATCTCACCACACTTTGAAAGAGATGCTTTATAAAATGAAGAGAGAAATGAGAAAACCCAGGGAGAGGTTGCACAGTGCCTTATTGACATTGAATTTTCTAAACACTGATGAAAAGGGAATATCAGCTGCTGAGAGACATTGTGTAATAGAGAAATCTTCTGAGATAAATCAACCCATGTACTTCAAGGATGAGTTGACTTCAGAATGGAAGCGGGATATGTGCATCAATGGGGTAGGGGTTTTGCTTTTGTTTAAACAGGAAAAGAAAAGATATGGGTACCAACAAAATTAATAAAGGTCTGCTTTGAAAAGGAGTCCCTTCCTGAGGAGAATTGCTCATCCCTGATATGACAAATGGATACATGGTAAGGAAAACACATTTAATAAGCCCAGGGCAGGGTCTCAATTTTATCTCTACAGGAAAATGGATACAACTATTTTTAAGACATTGACTGGACATTGAATGATTAATCACCTGCAATGGAAGAGAGATTGATGATGAAGGAATGTAAACAACGGACTATGAGACCAACTGATACAAATATGCACTACTGGGTAATCTCTCAATTCTTTCTGCTTTGATTCTTGCATCTACACCTCTAAAAAAATGTGGCCTTGATTTGACTATTAATAGGGCTGGATTTGGAGTGGGAGCAAGTGGCTTTCTCCCTATCTAAACCCAAGCATATTGGTAAAGAAAATGTGAAAAATTCTGTCTCATATCAGAAAAGCCACCTGGAGTGGGGCATAAGACAGTTGTTTCTCTCTGTATCTGTACCTTCCAAACATCCTGTCTGCATACAGTCTTCTCCTGAAGTCATAAAGGATATACATATCTTCTTTGGGTATCAACAATGCTTGAATTTTCCATTGTAAATAACATTTCCTCCTATCAGCTATCTACAAACAATCTGGAACTGAGATGAGTTCCCCACTGCAACGACTCCTACTAGTGAAACAGGAATAAGGGAGAGTATGAGAGAGAGAGACAGACAGACAAACAGACAGACAGACAGACAGACAGAGGCAGAAATAGAGAAATCAAGAACCTGGTGTACACCACCCAATGATTCAATGATTGCTTTTAGAAAATAGACTATCCAAAATGGTTACAAGATAGTGCTCTATGATTATCCTTCATGTCTCATCTCTGATAAGAATTCCAGATGAATTTACCCAGTACTCTGAGAATGGATATAGATATGTATAGTCAGTCCATTAGGATCTAATCATTGTTTTAGCTTTTACAGGATCCCAGAGAGATGCCATCACCCTTAAGTCAGCAGGAAGCAAGTCTATGAAAAATTATAACCCTTTCCCAATAAGTTTTGTCCTCTGAGGGTTGTGCGTAATTATTATTCTGATAGAATAGTTATAAGTTAAAATTGGGTTGAGGACAGAACAATAATATAGCCTCAGAGATGGAAGAGAAAGGGGAATAGATAGGATAGATAAAGGTAGATTGTTCTACCTACCTATAAACAATTTTTAGCCAAATGTATGGGCTAATCTAAAGACAATTTGCAATGGCATAGATATTTGTATATTGATACAAATGTGAAATCATTTTATATGTTTGATTGAGACAATGTGTACACTGGTACAAAGTTAAATCTGAAATTGCTTTATATAACCAAAGCAACTTGTACATCAATATAAAACTGAATCTGTAACTATTATGTAAAATTGAATCTGTAACTGTTATATTTTATATATGCTTCTACCTCTGTTTAAAATATTTGCACATTATTGTCATGTCCACTATACAATTATTACCTCCATTTAACTATGTTAGACATAATGTATGATTTCACTAGTTATGATATATGTACAATATGTTTTATATAACTCTCTTTGGATGATATATATGTATATACATGTCTAAAATACTGTTGCCATTTTACATGGCTAATATTTGATAGTCATACTAAAAGTCATTGTTCAGAGATTATACACCCCACTATCTACCAATATTCTAGAAATATATGATGTACTTTATATGTGTTAGGTTTTGGTTGTAGTTTGTGCCTTATCCTCTCCTAGATACTACCTCATAATAATTCCTATTGTATATAGTCTTAGCTTAGAACCTTCTTAGTTAGACAAAAGGGGGAGATGTGGTGGGATTCAGGTGTCAGCTGATTAGGTCCAAAGATGCCTATCCAGGGTCCCGGGCTCCAGAAGGGGGAGTTGCCAACCCTATTCATAAGACGCTGTTGGGATCTTGTAAAGCCCTGTTTCCTGGTTCCAGACTGTTGGAGGGACAGGTTTGGCATCCATTGGCGTCCATCATCCACCAGGTAGATGACCAGTCTATCAGGCATCTACATAAGCTGTTACCTGTATCGTGAGTGTTGGCATATATTTTAATAAATACTAAGCTTGGACTGGTGTGTTTAAGGGAATTTCCCCTAACACTTGTCTGTGTCTTTGGGTGTGTGCATGTACAAGTACATGTGTATAAAAGAGAGAGATACAGACACAAGGGGATGAAATACACACACTAGTATAGAAACAGAGACAGAGAGATAAGGGTGGAGGGAAAAGGGTTCAGACTTAGTCACCTACAAAGGGAAGAAACAGATCATATGGTTTGCATTATAAGTGGATTCAGATGAGGTGAATGTTCCCAGGGGAATCCTCAAAGGGTTCTTTCTTGGGCTGGCACTCATCACACCCTCATATCCTTTGTCTACTCGTTCCTTTAGGACCCTCTAAAGCAGTGATCTCAGCCTTCCTAATAATACAGTTCTTTATGCTCTGGTGACCCCCAATCACAGAGTTATTTTTATTGCTACATCATAACTGTAATTTTTCTACTGTTATGGATTGTAATTTAAATACTTGTAATTTCCAATTAGGCAACCCCTGTGAAAGAGTCATTCAATTCCCAAAAGAATCTCAACCCAGAGGTTGAGAACCACTGCTCCTGAGTATCTTAAGTTGATTAAGCTTGTCTTTCCCACTAAAACCAAGAAAGGACTTAAATCTATGATGGAGATGTAAAGGCTTTCTACTGAACACAACATGGGCCTCCCATGTGTACATAAGCAATCATCAAGTAAAATAACCATCTGATAATGCCATTTTCAAGGTCCAGTTATCTTTCCTGGTATTAAAAATGCCACTCTTCATGTACATAAAATAATTTTAAATTGAAGATAAATTATGTGATATGCCAGTATTGAGGAGTGTGGGTTACAAATTAAGGTTTATTATTCTTTAGATGCTGTCTGTCAGAAGTTCCTCTGCCACTCAATCATCATCCAGGAAGAAATATCAGCTGGCAGAATCAGGAGGAGGGGACAATTTTTAACCAGACAGGCATAGAACTCAATACCATGGTGTGAAATCAAACAGGGATGTCTGTTGACTCCTGCATGTGTGTCCAGGACAATGAGGATCATAACACAGAGTGATCCATAGGAGGATCAGAGAAAATCAGCAATGTCAAGAATGAACTGAAACAGTTCTCTAAACTCCACATATCCTTGAGACCAAAAAGTTTGGATTAAATAAATTTTTGATGAATTTAAAATCAAGATAAATGAATGTGAGCCTAGAAATGAGAGAGAGGAGGTGGTTACCCTGTTGTCCTCCAACCTAAGTGGAGGACATGTAGCAAGCTTAAAACGATCCTACATGACCAAATTCCTGGAGGATTCCAGCTGTCAGGAATATGGCTGGGAGCTGGTATTTGAACCTCAACCAGGTTCAAATAAGGAACATAAAGGAATGGAGAAAATTAAACCCAGGAGAGTACATGTGAGTCAGGACCATTGTATGTAGGAAACAGCATCTCTCAGTGGAGGAAGACATGACATTTAGAAGCACTGTGGTCCTACCCAGGATTACATTTTAGCTTAGAATTTCAATCTTTTAAAGCTTTTGTGTAAGAGTGTGTGTGTGTGTGTGTGTGTGTGTAATGTAAGAGCTGTGTTCTGGCTCATTATAGAAACATCACTCCTGTTGGAGGCCGCTGGCTCCAGCTCCTCAAGGTGGCGCTATTATCTGGTGCTGGCCAACCCGCCTGAGTCAATAGAGAACGCATGCATGCTCTCACGAGACTGGTTTCTCAGCCTCTTCCGTGGCGTCATGTGGGATACTGGACTGCAACCTATAGAAAGATGATACGTCAAAAGCAGGGGCCGTTTGGTCGGCATAAAATCGGGTGCTTCCTACCTCGTGCTCTCTCTCTCCGCCCCGCCGTGCGCACGGACGCCGGCCCGGCTCCCGGGCGCGGGCTCTAGGCCGCGTGGCGGGTGGCTCGGCCCGGGCCACGCCGGGGCCTAGCTCTCTCTCTTTCGCTTTCTCTTTCCCCGCCGGGGCCTGTCGCCGCGCGGCCCCCATCTCTCTCTCTCTCTCCCTCCTCTCTCTGCCTTCCCCTCCATTTTCCGTAAGCTAAATGCTCTCCCTCAAGACCCATTAAAGCTGTGCTGCAGAAGGATCCTATGTGTGTGCTGCGTCTTTTCTTGCTGGCGAGAAGTGGGCGTGGGACACACTCCCAGCCTAGGGACTCAACTCTCATGATAGTTCCTAAACATATAAATGCTAGCACAGGTCAGCACATCTGTCCATCATGTTTCTGCACACCTGTCTGTCATAGTCAGTCTATGACTATGACATCTGTCTATCATGGGTCATCAGGCCTGGTCCACAGATATGTAAGCAGAAGACAACCTAGGTTACTAGGCTTATAGTGGCTTCCTTCACCCACTGAACCACCTATATAGTCCCCAACATTTATTATTAACTTAGAAACACAAAAGTAGGATCCATGAATTCTATTCCAGTGTTTCAGTGTACCTGTCCACATACCCACACTCCACTGCAAAGGATACTGGGAGATGTATCTTACGATGAACAGAATCAGAAACAGGAAAATTGATGAGAACACCAACATAAGTGTTGACCACAGTCACTATCTACTTCTTTGGTTATCTGTTGATTAATGATTTATTAATTTTTTAATATATTAATTGTTTTATGTTCCATCAATATTAACATACGACTATAAAAATGCTGTTTGGGGGCCATTCTGTCTGAATATGACTCCCAGCTCTAGCATGATAATGGACCCTGGGCAAGTTAACCTCTGTATGACCTGAAAATAGTAAGACTACTCACCTCTAAGAATGTCATGGGAGTTCCAGGAAGTAGTTGAGTTTGCTGCATAGGATTGTTGTCTGTTACTATTCAACTACATAAAGGATAAAATGTTCTTCCCATTGAAGCTTAAGGTTCAGGCTCCTCTAACTGTGTAAGCACAGTGTGAAGTACTTCCATGGTCTGCAACCAATGGGAATGAATAATCTTTTTCTTACCTTCAAAGGTGGACTGTGCCCACCCTCTGGCCTCCATTTATTTATCAACTGGAGTGAGATGGTTGTTGTGTAACATTTCTGTCCTATCCACTTTCCTGAACGCTTTGGAAGAAAAACAGATGAAAAACTGCAAGGTGCCATCCCTGATTGTTCTGCTCTGTAATTAGATTCTAAGCAAACAAGCACACCCCACTTACTGGATGAGTGCCAATGAGCCATTGGGAGAAAGATAGGAGCATCATTGAAAGAATAAACACCAACCTACAAATAAATAAAACTGTCACCCCTGCCTGGGCACCAGCATGCATCAGCAAATGGATAATCAGATTTTTTTTTTTCAAATAAAAACATTTTTGCCATCTCATTTTGAATTTTATGATGAATTCTGTGATGCCTGAGGCTGCCTACAGGAGACCAGGATGGGCCCCTCTGATTAATGGAGCTAAAGGTTTCCCCTGAGAGGTTCAGGTTGCTTGAAAATTCAACCCATTAATTAGCAAAAGCCCTAGCTGCCTGAGTTGGTCTAGGCCCTATGGAAATTTATAAAGTTAGCCTCATAGGAAGATTCTTCCTGAAAACTGGGGGACCTTAGGTTGAGGAGAGAGTTATAAATGGGAACTGTTTGAGAAAGGAGGCTTTAAATATTTTGAGCACCTCTCCATGCTAAGTAAGTTAAATTGAATTTTATTTATTTAATACTCAAAGGAACCATACAAGAAAGATGTTTTCTTCCATATTTTGTGGAGGACACTGAGGTTACAAAAGGTGAATGTGCCCAAATGCCTAGCTGGTAATAGGGTAGAGGCAGAAATAGACTCACCTCTGCTTGCCTTTTAATCCTAAGAGCTGTTTTTAATTGTCTTTCTGCAATTTTGATAGGGATTGGACTCCATTCTGGAGATGCTCACGAGGTATCAAGAAAATGAACTGAAATGCTGAGACAATCCCAGGCAGCAGAGAGGTGACAAACAGTACAGGCAATGGAGACCAGCCAGGCTCTGGAATGAGACACTGCAAGGTACCACAGGAAGTAGGTAGCAAAGGCAAAGCTAAAGATAATTTATGATATTCAAGGCATGAAACTGATGGCCTGTTGCAGAGTTAAACATTTGACTGAGCTGAGGATGTGTATACCTCTGAGTAGAGAAGAAACAGTACACGAGTCAATGTAAGGGACCCACAAAAATCACAATACCAGAATGTCCTTCCCCCCTCATGGCCATCAACTGTCTCTCTCCTTCCTCCTTCTATCATCTTTCACCTTATGGCTTTCCTCCACTTCTCCATGTTTTGCCTACATCAAAGCCTTTCTTTGGAAAATCTATCTAACCCAATCCATTCATCCTTCAAGGTCAGTCAAAGGTTACTACCTGCTTGGAACCCTCTGTATCATTTGTCCATTCATTGAACATCTATATAGCAACTATGGATTTGGGGGAGGTCTGGGTTTTGTGGGGGTTTATTTTTTTGAGACAAGGTTTCTTTGTACAGTCTTGGCTGTTGTAAAACTGACTCTGTTGACCATTCTGGCCTAAAACTCACAGAAATCCACCTGTCTCTGCCTCCCAAGTGCTGGGATTAAAGGTGTGCACCATGAGCAACTGTAAATGGCAGGTAATCTTTGAGATACTGGGGACTTAGTGGTGGTCATAATCCAGCCCCTGCCTTGTGGAGCTTACATTCTAGTTGAAGAAGACAAAAAGCAAGCAAGTATGTAAATAAACACTGTCTTGTGTCAAATGGTGGCACATTGTACAAAGAGGATTAAGCCAGGTAGTAAGGGAAGGAAGGAATAAATAAGACAACTTTAGACCTAGTGGCCAGAAAAGACATCTCGAATGAGAGGAGTTATGTTTGAGGGGGACACATGAAGGAAGTGAAGTAGTGATCTATGTGGACATTACAGAAATTAATCTCACCAGATGTGTTCAAGAAACAGCCAGGAGGTGGTGGCACATGTGGACGAAGTAGTAAGAAATGATGGCCGAATGCACAAAGGCTTTACTGTCCTGAACCAGAATGTGTGAATCTCTGCTTTCCATATTCTCCCAGAATCCCTTGGGAAGTTTGTCTTTGCATACCCTACTGTGCTTCAAGTTATACTCTATACTCTAATCTAAAGTAAATATTTTTGTCTTCAACTGGCCTGCAACCCAGTAAGACCACAGATCTTAATTTGTCAAACACTGTCTCATTAGTATTCACTCACCCAATGGTCCTAGTAGCATCAACACTCAAGAGAAATGACTTTGGAGTACTCGGTGTGAGGCATGTGAGAAACTCAATAGGGCCCTCCTGTAGTTATAGGAAGAGTCAGTCTTGATGGGTGTGTGGCATGCTAACAGGTAACAGGTAATAATCCTGTAGTCAAATCTGTAGGAGTCAGCTATAACAGGATCCTGTATCTAAGACACCTGATCTACAGGAGTTCAATGGCCTCTTGCAAGTGACTGGACCCTGTATACACTGATATGTAATATTCACATTCCAATTTCTAAGTACCTGTTAGTCATGAGCAAAAGTACCTACAATGGGACCAGGACTCCAGGGGGATGCTAAGATACAGGTGAGAAGTTAGGAAGCTAAGATTAAAGAAAATGGTGTGTTGAACAGAAGGGACTTTTCCATCCCAGAAAGTGAGAAAGCAAAGCCAGGTTAAAACAAAACAAAACTGACTTGGTGTCTTGGTTCACTTCTTATCCCAAGAACATCTTATCCTAAATGTAAGGCTGCTACAATGACAGAGATATCAGCATTTCCAAATTTATTCTGCTCTAGGAAAAACAGGGATTAAGAATAAGTTGGCTTCTGACCACTTTAAATATCTAGTGACTACAGTGTATCCTGAGGACAAAAATTAGTTCAGCTATAATTAAGGTACCACTCCCCTGCCAGGTGGCATGTTGTACACAGTCCCTTCATGTCCATGTTTTTGAGTTACTAGAAGACCCTGTCCAAAAGATCCCAGAGGTGGTAGTGAGCTAACCCTTATACCCAACAGGTCTCTCATTACAACCAATGAGCATTCAAAGCATCTCAGCTTCCCAGCCTCCCAACCACTGAATTCATTTTTGCAGTTCTTTGGCTCCCAGATTGCTGTCAAGCCCCAGAAAAAAAGAGAGGATGTGGACTCTGGCAAGGAACAGGAGCATCTCCTCCCTGCCCACTGTCAGCAGTCACCCTAGAACTGTGCAGAACAGCTCTGGATCACAACACCTAGCCTCTAGATGCTTATAAAGCAGAAAACAAAAGACATCACAGGACTCCTAGCATAATTGTCTCATTTTTAAATGAGAAAACTGAAGTACAAGGAAGGCTGTGGGAGCTTGTGGGTATTTTTCTTTATTTGGCCTTTTCAAGTCCAAAGTTGCTTGTGTTTTCATTACCTCCTGGCTTCCAGGTTTGATTTTAATCTCTGTGCTGACACCTTCTTATGATGATATTTTCAATAATAATATTCTGGAGCATCACCATGAATATGACCCCTCACAGTTCTAAATGAACAGGAGCTTGGAATATATTGGAATAACAGAGATGTCACTGGTAGTGGTCATTCTTTTCAGGAAGTACTTACTCATTTAGCTCTCTATCCCTAAAATGCCCATTTCCTATTCGGGTGTCTTAGTTAGGGTTTCTATTGCTGAGACTAAACACCATGACCAAAAAACAAAATTGGAAGGAAAGAGTTGATTAGGCTTACACTTCAGCATTGCTGTTCACCATTGAAGGAAGTCAGGATAGGAACTCAAACAGGGTAGGATCCTGATGGCAGAAACTGTCAAAGAGGCCATGCAGGAATGCTGCTTTCTGGCTTGCTTCCCATGGCTTGTTTAGTTCACCTTTTTATAGCACCCAAGACAAGCATCCCAGGGATCACTTTACTCATCATGGGCTGAGCCTATTTCATAGATTACTATATGAGAAAATACCTCACAGCTGGATCTCATTGAGGCATCTCCTCAATTGAGGCTCCTTCCTCTGATGACTCTGACTAGTGTCAAGTTGACACACAAACAAACACATAGGGTATCTTATGAAATAAAGAACTATCATCAGAACTGAAGCAGAAAGGTAGTCTAGGGGTCCTTGTGGACAGGAGATGCCATGTGAGCTGAATCCTGAATGATATAAATGAGGCAGCCATGAGGAGACCTGTGACAAAGAGACTCTAAGAAGATAGCCCTTCAAATGGAAGTCTTGGGGCAGATCAAATGCAAATCATATATATTCAAGAATACAATAAAGCTATGCAATATAAATGCCATTGTTGTAGCCTAATAATAGTCACTTTTTGCTGTAACCTGTTCTGTGATCTTCATAAATAATGACCACTGAAAATGCCTTATGTACATAGTTCTTCACTGATCTGTAGCCACAGCATGTGCTCTCTTGTGAACCACAATGTAAAGTTAAATCACACTCTATTTATAAACAGAACAACATGGAGGAACAGCAGAAGAGCTCATTGGCCATATTTGCATCTGACTCTCATCACTCTTCTGCATGCAGAGTGTACAATTGAGTACAATGAGCCTAGTGGGAGAAGGCAGGGACTTACATGAGTTTCAAGTACACAACTAGAAACATGTGAGTATATCCAGAATGAATTTTAGTGGCAGAGTTTTCAGGACCTAAAGTGGGAGAGTAACTGTGAGGAAGAGAAAAATGGAGCGGCGGAGTGCACCACCTGAGTCTGTACCTCCAGAACATAATGCTTCCCCAAACTTAGATCTTTATTAGTATTTCATCTGGGTTTGCTATCTGAATCTCCTGTGACAGAAGTCCTCTCTCTTGTCATTACTTAAAGCTTCAGATAATGATTCTGATTGGTTCATTTTGATAATATTAAACTATGATTTCTTTAGCCTAGGTTATATGGTGGAAGAAGACTAATTGGTTAGCTCCCAGAAATTTGTGGAATTAAAAGAAAGTTTTACCAAAGGAAGAATGAGGGAGGCTATATTAGAAGGAAATGAATGCTTAGCAACAACAGATGCCAATGGGTAATAGCACATCATTGCCCTTAAGATAAAATGCAAGCCCTTTAACATGACAGAAAACAGCCCTCACCATCTGGCACTGGTGCTGCCATGCTTTATCCCATGCAGTTGTCACTAACTGGTCCCTAGTGGTACTGAACATCCTGCTGCTTGTACTCTGCCTAGTTTGCTACTCTCCCTCTTCATTCTTAGTACACATGCTTCTTAACCCAATGAACTCAAAGCTTCTGTTTGAAGAGCAAGATCTTTCTGATGCTCTGGTTGGTGTCCACGTACATGACACTTTCATTTCTCATCCATTAGAAGCATCTCACCTCGTGTGGCCACTGTGAGCTCCTCAAGAACATGGCTGTGCCTTTTGTCTCTGTTCTCAACCACGTTTAATGTACTTTTGCTTGTTACATTAGTAAATAAGAAAGAGAGAATGAGTTGGCAAAAGAAGAAAAGGGGAGTGACGGAGTTGAAAAAGGAAGGTCAATGAACAATGCAAGACAGAGCATTTCTTAAGAGGCATAAGAAATAAAAGGTGGGATAAGAGCAATAGAAAACAGTGTATTTCTCATTTAAGCTTCAACTAGACTAAAGTATGTGGTAGATGAAGATGGGTCAGCTTTGTATCCACTGAAGTATACGCATGAGATATTTTTTTCAATTTCTAGGTGTAGTAGAATAAGGAGTCCTTTCACATGCACACTGACTTGGGAGTACATTGTTCTAGGAGCAATTTTTTAACACATCAAAAAGTTGGAGATCCATCATCCCCACAATTCAATGATTCTACTTACCCATTTTAGAAGATCTCTCACACACCTGGGGACATTCACATACATGGCCATTAACTGCAACATTATTCATAAATGCAAAAAAGTAAACTGATGAAATTTTTATTTTCAAGAAAAGGGGTAAACAAATCTTGAAATATTCACTTATAGGACTGGAACACCTGAGGCAAAAGCAGCGAGATGTCAGTACCTGTGTCAAAATGGATGAATCTCAAAAACATATGGGAGGCACAACCTGTAGAAAACTAAGTAAACTACAGCATAGACAACCCTTACAAAACACATCAGCATCTTGCTTATGGATGTGCGAATATAGATTACATATCTAAAACTATTCATTGAAATGTTAAACTGTGCTCAAAAGAGTGGCGATGCCTGATGCAGAAGGGACATAGTGAGACTTGGGACAGGGGAGGTATATAGTGTTGTGAAGAAAGTGAACTGCACCTGCAATGCTTTGCCTTTCTGAAAATTCTGAGCAGCAAACATGAGGATTTTTCATACTGAGATATGTGCAATGGTGTTAGTAGACATACATAACTAAATTCAATTTAAATTTAAATTATTAAAATAAACTATAATTATATGTTCAGTTCCTTGGTCATGCAAAATACAATTCATGTGCTCAAATACACTCATGAGACTCACAGGCTTCCTTAGAGCAGATGATACAATAGTTTCATCACCACAGAACATCCTAGATGATAACTCTGATCTGTAATTTTGCACAATTGAATATTTTATGGCTAAAAGTTTGAGGATAATTTGAATAAAGTTTGTATTACTATCAATGTTTAAAGGGCACAGAAAGTCATATTAAAAGTCATTATAAAAAATCTGTTTAGTATAATACTGTCTTTCAAGTAATAAAGGTAGCCTCTGCTCATCCAACAGAAGCATAGAAAGTTGAGTTTTCAATTAACAAACAAAAAAAAGAATATGAGAGTGTAGGATGGGGTTAGGAATGTTTGACATTCTATACACATGATGCTGCATACAATTAAACTAAATTTTTACTTCACATCTTATACAAAACTCAATGAACTAGAGCCTTAAACATAAGACCTAAAATTATAAAATAACTACAAGAAAACATGAGAGTAAAGTTCTATGACATATGACTTAGCATAGGTGGGTATAGTCTGAAAAGCAAGAATAACAGAACAGAAATAGGAGAGTGAGGTTTTGCACAACAGATGAAAGACACAGCCTATCAAATGGAAAAATATAGTTATAAACAAAATAAATGATAAGAAGCCATTATGAAGAATACAGAAGAGCCTTCCACAACACAATAGTAAGGAACTAACAATTGATTTTGGCTAATAGACAACATTAATAGGTATTTTCCAAAGAAAACATACAAATGGCTGATAGTCATGTGAAAAGGTATGCAGCTTTACCAGTCATGCAAATTAAAAGGACAATTCCCAAAGCTGTTAGAGTGACAAATATCGAGACAAAAGAAGAAAACAAATATTGACAAAGACATGGAGAAGGATCCTTACTTACTGTTGATGGGATGTACATGATAAAATAATATAGCAGATCCTCTAACACTAAAAACTCAATCATCATTTGAGATGCAACCTCACTCCTATATGTGGAAATGACCCCAGGACATAAGAGGCTGTATTGTTATGTTCTTTTACAGCACTAGTCACAGTAGCGGAGATATGGCCAACCAAAGGATCCATCAATGAATTAATGGACAATTAAATCTCTCTCTCTCTCTCTCTCTCTCTCTCTCTCTCTCTCTCTCTCTGCGCCTCCCTTCTCTCCTTCCCTCCCTCCCTCAGTGTGTGTATGAGAGAGAGAAAATTCAGCCTTGTAAAGAAAAGAAATCCCGTCATTTGTGACATCATAATCAACATGGAAAACACTGTAGTAAATAAGATGAGCAAGACATGAAAAGACAGAAACTACATGGGCCAAGAACTCAGTCATACTTGGAATCTAAAGCTATATACTCATAAAATAATGGAGCGTGGTGGTTATTACCTGGGACTCAGAGAAGAGAATGTTAATCTAAAAGAAATAAAATTCAGATACACAGAAAAAATAATCACATGAGACCTGTTGTATACACGGTGATATCTAATAAGACTATATGTCCTCACTACAAAAAATTAAATGGATCTGAGCCAATGCCTATAAGTTAAATAAGTCAAATTGGCCATTGAACTTAGCACATATATATGCCAAAGCACCATGGTTTACATTTATATGCCAGAAATCTATTAAAAAATTTTAATTGTCAGTTTTAGAAAGAGGAAAATCAACAAAGAAATACTCTCTTTCCTTAGCACCATCAGGCCAGAGCTGAGATCACAAACCAGATTGTATTAGGATTTTCACAGGCACACCTCTCTTCATCAGCCAGGGAGAAGAAGAATTGAAAAGCTTATGTCTTAAAGACTGCACACACACACATACACACACATGTGCACACGTACACACACCACTTGGGAAGGAGCATTCATGAATAGAAATTCTGAAGAAAATGAATCAGAATCATAAGCAATTGCCTACCTAAATACATTGTTACTTCCATCTTACAAAGAAGAAGAAACAGGACCCCCCCCCCTATAATTAAATGAATGACCGCCATAATTGTCATTATAGAACCTTCATCTAGCAACTGATGGAGGCAGAAGCAGAGATTCATAGCTAAGCAGCAGGTCAAGCTCTCAGTCCCACTGGAGGGAGGAGAGTATATGAGCAAAACAATCAGGATTCTTGCTGCACAGCAAACACTAGCAAAGCATTTTGTATATTCTCCCATTGAGTGACCCAAGGTGAGGAGGACACTAAGACTCAGTAATATCAAAGCATGCCATAGCATCATTCAGGGAAGTTAAGAATCCAGGTGTGCTGTAGCCTCATAAGGATGATGACACTGGAAATGTGTGGAACCATCAGAGTGAGAGTAAGTATTAAAAATGAGTTTCATTTCTAAGATGTTTATTTATAATGTATTTTAAGTGTGTTTACTTATAAGTATTTAACCAAATTCTGTATTTTTATGAACTACCAAATACTGTTTCTCCTTAAAGCATCTTAACTGAATCAAATTACCAAGTAATAAAAGCCATGTGTGTAATTATTAACAATTAAGGTATGTGTTATTACATCCAACAAGGACAGACTTTTTCTGTCATATGGGTTATTATCTGGGAAAATTTTGCTTCCCTGTTTAGTTTTATAAAGTCAGGTTTGTATTAGTTTCTAGATCCTCAAATTCTCATGGCCAGGAACAGTGACATCAGCTTTATAATAAATGATTTGAAGGAAGGACATAAGAATAAATCTAAGAATGAATGAAGCATTCAGAAGCTTCTGAAAGAAGAGATTTATGAAGTTAAAAATTGTGAGGGCAGAGGAGACACTAACACAGCTAATCCAGAGATACAGAAAAAATATCCCTGGTCCATGGAAATGCTATGATCATTCCACTCACCATGGAAGCCTTCATGCTTTAGTTTTACAGGATTCAAAAGATTCAGTGATAAGGAATTAGTGATATGTTATAGTCCTTCTCACTGCATTAGATTTAAGATATAGAATAAGGCAAAGAGATGCCACAGTAAAGGCTTTCTGCTCAGGAAGGTGTGTCTACATGTAACAAGACCGTTAGGACACACTGTGCCAACGGGGCCTCACTGGAGTCATGCTGAGAAGAGGGTTACCTGAAAATACTGGCACTGTGTGATGGGGAGAAAAGGCCCAGGCCAGGAAAAGAAGACATTGGAGAGCATTCCAGGCTTAGAGTGTGTGGACAATCTCTGACAAAAGGAATTTGATTTTATTGTGACAAGAGAGACTCACTAAAGGCCTCTTGGGTACGTACATACACAGTTCTCAAAGGGGATATGGAAAAAGTGAAGCTAAATAGTCACCAATGACAGTCAGAAAAGGTCTTGTAGGGTGTCTGAACAGGGTAAAGGGAGGCACTAGAGATGTTGAAGAGAGGCTTTGAGTAGATCTGACAGTGTTTTAGCAATAGACTTCTGATTGTCATGGGGTTTGTTTCCTCCAGAGAAATAAGCTATAGATGACTGGAGCAATATATCCAAAATATGATGAAAAGAAACAACCAAGTAGGGGTGGTTAAAGAGAATGTAAAGATACCCTAAAGGAGAATTGATGGAACATGCTGACTAATTGTATATGGAGATGAAAGAAGAGAGAGCTAAGGATGATTTCTGTGTTTTGTGCTTGGATGACAAGTAAATCAGAAGCATCACTGAAATGAGCAATGTAAAAGGCAAAACCAATTTGGTGAGAAAGACATGAGTTAATTTTTTGATGTGTTGCATTTTAAATGCCCATAATGCTCACAGATGTGATTATTGATAATCAGTTAATTTTATACATCTGCAACTCATAGGTGTGACTATATGGAAGGTAAAAATATCAGTAAGACATCAGCAGGGAAATGGGAATGAGAAATGGCAGATCACCTAAGTAGGAATGCTGGAAGCTTGATCCTCAGACTCATGTGTAAATGGCATTTGGAGGTGGAGCCTTTGGGAGAAATTGAGGTCATGAGGGTAGAGTCCTCATAACAGGATCAGAAGAGACTAGCACATACAGGCTTGTTCTGTCTAACAGTGTCATATCCTCTGCCATATTCTTGTGAGACTTGAAGAAAGTCACACTAGAGGAAGGCATGATGCTTGTAGACTTCCCAGCTCCTAAAGTTTGTAGAAAATAATCTATGTTCTTAATAAATAATCTCATCTCAGATATTCTGTTATAACAACAAAAAATGGACTAACATATCACAAGATAAGAATAATCTTATTGGCCACAGTTCAAAACACTGATTGGCAATTTAAAATGAGTGTCATCACTGGATGTTGAAATATCACACATATGGGTATTTCCAAGTTTCCTAGCTCTGTGCAGTCAAATGACTCAATTAAAATAACCATTTCTCAAACCCTGTGCTGCTCTCAGGTTATCAGATAAAGTTAACCAATGTATGATTCAGTAGCAAACAATTCTTTAAAAAGCACAGAAGCCCCTCAAAGCATTTATCAGAGTTATGCAACATGTCCACTACATCAGCTAAACTCTCTCCTCCATATCACTGTAGGACCCCAACTTCACACAGAATCATGTGAAGTACATTACAAAGCCTCCCTTCAGAGGGTTAAGGTGGTGAAGTCCTGTTGTGTTACTACAAGAAAAGAGAACTAGAAATAAAGTAAGCTATGGAAATGGATTTGGAGTAGTATTAGTTACTTCTGTGTTGCTGTAATAAAATACCCAGCAGGATCAATACAAGAAAAGAATTTCTTTTTGGCCTCATGATCTCAGGGGCTTCAGTTCATAGCTATGTTGGTTCAGGTTTCATGGTGGGTCAGAATATTATGGTGTAGTGAAAGATGGGAAGTGGATAAAAGGACATTATTCCTCAAGGATTTATTCATTCCTAGTGATCTACTTGCTCCAACAAGTCCCTACCTACTAAATTTTCCAGAACCTTTTGAGGAGAAAATCCCTACTACATGAGCTTTGGGGGGCCCATGTCCAACCATATAGTCTATTCTAGCTCCTGTTCAGTTGCTGTTATAAAATACTGTGGCCATCCAGGAAGGTAATCTTAATGAAGTTTTCTAGTCATGGGCAATATGGAGTCTCAACTGGCTGTGTCTTATAGCCAAGAAACACTTTCAGTAGGTGGGAGTAGGGTGCACTCAGTTGAGTTGTTGGCCATGGGGGTCTCATGAAAATCCCCAAGCCACCCAGGCTATTTCTAAGACAAAAGACTGCTCTCCATAAAGTGACAGAGGGTTATGGTGAGTACAACACCCTCACATAGAAGTGAACATAGAGAAGTCTAGCTGGTGCAAACATGGAGCCCTCACCCCTATGTTCCAGTATCTTTGCTTGGAAAGGTATTTCGCGAGCTACCAGAAGAGAAATGTGGACACCAACACAGGTACAAACCTCTGACCTATAATCTGCCTGGCCTACAAAATATGTTAGGACAATGGTGACACAGAACAAGTGAGAGTACACAACCAATGACTGATTTGGCCTAAGGCCTACACCATGAGAAGGAACTCAAATCTGACATTGCTTAGATGACTAAGAACAAAGACTAGATAACCCAGAGATCTAGAGTAAAACCAAACACTATTGATCAAAAAAATCAATGAAACTACTCCTAAAGATGGTCTTCTATACTCATAAATCAGTGACTTACCCAGTAATCATCAGAGAGGCTTCTGGCAGCAGAAAATAGGGGGGAAAACCCACAGAGACCCACAGCCAAACATTATGCAGAGAAAGAGTCTAAATAGGAGGTCTCCATCAAGTTCATCTCCTTAGAGCTCAGGAAATCCTGCTGAAGAGGAGGCACAAAAGGCTTCAGAAGAAGAGGGGATGGAGAACACCAGGAGAAAAGACCCTCTGCGTCAATTAATCAAGGTTCATAGGAGCTCACAGAGACTGGAGCAGCAAGCACAGGGTCTACATGGGCCTGCACCAGGTCCTCTGCATAAATATTATAGCCATTGGCTTAGTATTTTGGAGGGACACCTGATTATGAGAATGAGTAGGTCTCTGACTCTTGTTTTTGCTCCTGGGACACTTTTCATTCTTGTTGGATTGAATTGCCCTCCTTTAATATGATAGTTTTTGCTTCAATTTATATTTCATTTTGTCACGTTTGGTTGTTATTTCTTAGAAGTCTGTTCTTTTCTAATGAGAGACAGAAAGGGGGTCAATCCGGGGAAGAACTGAGAGGCATCTAGGGAGGTGAAATTATAATTAGAATATATTGTATAAGAAAAATATATTTTAAAAAAGAAAAACCAAGAAAACACGGTGGTCAGAAGTAACTTAGAGAGAAAGGAGTTTCTTTGACTTACACTTTGTGGTCATAGTTCATCATTGAGGGAAGTAAAAGCAGAAATTTGAAGCAGAAATCATGGGAGATTGCTGCTTACTGACTGAATTCCAGATGTATGCTTAGCTAATTTTCTTTTAGATTCTGGGATCACCTAGGGAATAGTATCACCCACAGCAGGCCCTCTAAATAAATGATCAAAGCAATGTTTCTCAGGCATGCTCAGAGCTTCTTTCTCAGATGACTCTAGTCTGTGTCAGGTTGATGATTATAGATTACTAGGATGCATCATTTTTTGACCCCCAAGAAGCTCATGGCCACCTCATCATGCAAACTCTATTCAGTCCATCTCCACAAATCCATATATCTTAACAGTTGTAACACTTTGCAAAAGGCCAAAATCAAAGTCTTCTTTGAGACACAAAGCAACTCTAAGCTGCAAGCCAATATAAAAAAATAATTTTAAGGTATACACTTCCAATGTACATGGCACAGAGTAGACATTTCCATTCCAAAACAGTGTAACAGGAGATAACAGGAAATGACTGGACCAAAGTAATACCGAAACTGAACAGGAAAGACTAAATCCTGCCATTCTGTGTCTGGGATGTAAAGATTGTGGCAGTAAAATTGATCTCCAAAAAATATAAAGAGTCCTAACATGTGACCTTGTCATTTGTAGCCTATGTGGCTGCCTCCATCCATTGCTTGTGACTTTTTTCACAGATGTTCCACATTCCTAACAGCTCCAATAGCCTTGGGTCCCTAATGTAATGTATGCCTTACTTCCAGAGTGCCATGCTGTTCCCTTGTAGAGAACATCTTAGGGAACCTTGACTCTGTCATATATTCCCTGGATTCCCAGGTCTCTCTAAAGTCCTATAGCTCTTACATTCTTCATGTCTATACAATCAGGATTATGTGTACAATGCCAAAGTTAGATATTAGCTCAAGCAATACCCAATGCCCCGGATCAAAAGTACTACAGCCTCTGAGTCCTTGGACACCTGAATGGGAAAAAACCTCCCTGATAGATCATTCTATTTGTGATAGGTTCTGAGATTTTCATGATAAAGCAAAAATATTTCCAATTAACTATAAATTTTATGCTTGATCTGATGATGAATGGAATCTGGCCAATTTCCAAGATGCCCTCCAAAAATCTTTGATGCAAGTTACTATATTTCCTTTTATTTTAATCTCTTTTATAACCATGACCACTTTCTATGCAACTTTAAATAAAATTCTTTTCTATTTAAACTACACGCCAATTTTTTTTTATTCACCTTTTGATCCTAATTCTCACTATACACCTAGTAAAAAGCAACTAGTTATATCTATACCATACCTGAATGCTACTCTGTTCTAAAACTATCTGTACCAAATTATTCAGCTCATTACTTCTAAATTCATGTACCCTCAAAGTCATGGGATACAAACAAAGAGTAGAGAAATTATTTTCAAGAATATAATGGGGGTATCTTTAGTTTAATTCTTAATAGGTTTATTACTATTACCTGAAAATGTATGATTACATTCTTTACTGTATATACTTTTATTTGCATTCTGGTCTGTGATGCATCTAGACTCACATATTAACCTTTGGCTAGAGCATTGCATGACTTTTCTAGACTATTTCTCCAACTCTTTCTGAATTCTTCCTATAGATAGTTCTAGAAACCTCCAAACAACTTTATCAGGTATTCAGAATAGTGATTGTATTTCTCTGGTGCATAGTTTATATACTCCTAAGTTTTATGTGGTTATCACTAAAATATCTGACAGAAATAGCTTACTTAGAGCCCATTGTTCTAATTATCATTTATTTCTATAGTAATACACCTGTCAAACCAACCTGGGGAGGAAAGGGTTTATTGTCTGTGTCATAATCCATCATTAAGGAAAGTTAAGCAGGAACCCACAGACAGGAATGAAGACACTATGAAGGAATTTTGCCTACGGTCTTGCACCCCATGGCTTAATCAGATACTCCCTTATATAACCCAGAACCACCTGCACGGAGGTGGCAACATGTACAAAAGGGTTGGCCCTACCAAATCATTAAATAATCAGGGAAATGTCCCATAGGCTTGCCTACAGGTCTATATGATTGAGACAATTCCTCAGTTGGTATTCTCTCTTCACAGATGACCCTAGCATGTGTCAAATAGGAAAAAAACAAATCAACACATTCACAGTTTCAGAGGTTCAGTCTAGGAGTGATTGACCCCATGTGTTTGGGCAGAACATCATAGTGGCAGAGGTATGTGGCAGAGTAGCTTATTCAACTTAAAGCAGACATGAATCAGAAAGATGTATAGGCAAGGGCCATGAACAGTTTCTCCCAAGAGCACATTTTCAAGGACATATTTATTCAAGCTAGGCCTTACCCCTGTGGTTTCCAGGACCTCTAAAATTACTACTACTAAAATTACTACTGCCTCACCAATGGGAATCTCTCCAAGGGGCAATATTATACCCAATCTACAGCAGAAAGGACAACTATGCATCACCTATGCTCCAACATGAGACAACTAACTCAAGCCAAGTTAGGCCAGAGTGTGCACTGATATAGCTCAGAGTGAAGTGATACTCTTCCACATTTTCCCTTATTCAAGGAGTTCATTGGATGGGGATGAATAACAGAGAAATTTTCAGGCTCACCTAGGTCCTCAGAGCAAATAGTGTCTTATACCAATAAAATTTCATCTACTTTCCCAGAGGAAAACTGTAATAAAACTAGCATTGTGCACATAGATAAGAACTTGGGAAGGGTTGAATAAAAGCAGTGAGACTAAACTAATAAACAAAAGAAAAGTTTCTGTGACTTCAAATGACCATTAAGACATGAGATGAGATCTCTAGGTGCAATCACTTGGAATTCATGTTTACACTTTGAAAGAGCAGTTTTTATGACACGTTGGGTAGAGCTGGGAGATAATCTTTGTATTCGCTTCCAGAGGGGAGAGAGGGATGAAGAAATAAGAGTTAAGGATGTCAAAGACAGGGGTGAGGCATGGAGGAATTGACTGAAGACACCTCTTTTAAGGAGCTCTTTAAATATTGTATATATTCATACATGTATGCAATGAAATATGATCATATCTACCCTATTTCCCCCTTCCAAATTCCCTAATGTTTTCTTCATTACACCTCCTTCTCAACTTCAAGTCTTCCTGTTTTTTAAGTAGCACACTATGCCCACTTATTCATATACACATGTGTATAAAGCTACCAACAGGAGCATGGCCACAGCCTCAAAATAAAATGTACTTCCTCCTCCAACAACTACAAATCACCTTTACCATAGAAGACTAGACAGAGGCAACAGTAGACTGAAAGGGATCCATTGTCACAGGGTAGATAGTGGAGATAATGGACATAGACCTTGAACATACTCAGCCTAAAGTAGCAAGCTCAGTCAGAAAGAGAGGTGTAAAATGAGAAATGAAAGAATGAGGTCATGTCTAGACAGCTAGGCTGCACAGTGGAAGCCTGGGACAATAGCAGCAGAGCCAAGCTGGAGTCCAGTAGCCTTCATAATCACTACCAGTTCCAAGGGGTTTATCATCCCAACATATGAACAGCTCTCTAGTTGTGCCTGAGATGCCCTGAAATTGACTCATGGGGAATTTTCTTTCTATGCAGCATGGAAAGGAACAGAATTAATGATCTGCTGAATGGTACAGAGACAGGGTAATTGAAGGGCAAACACCATGGATTGGGGGTGGAAGAGTGGGTGAAATATTTATTTCTGGTCCAGAAATCGATTAAAGACCCTGACATGGAGCTTATTAACCAGAGATTCAGGTGGCCACGGGATTGTCCACATATGGTAATTGGCCACAGAGACTCTTGGGACTCCCACACCATGGTGGACACACAACACCATATCCCCCCACAGCAGTGAAAGAAACAATCCTCATGGTTTTTTTCCCCCAATGTATAGAAGTAGATATTTCTTAATTTTATTTTTAATATAATTCTTACATATCTCACGCCATTTCTTCTTCTGTAAATATTTCTGGATTTGGGGAAAAACATATTGTCTTGGAATGGCTATGAACACGAAGATGGGTCTTGTATCATTTGTACAGCCTTTCGGTCCCTTAAGACGATTCTATGCACTGAAATTTCTCTTGATGATATATCAGGAAGCAGCACATTTGGATGGTCATGACACAAATAAAAATCAGACCCTTCTGAATATAGGGCACATTGGTAGGAAGGGTCAACACTTCCTCACGACTTGCTGTTCAGTTCACCTTAAACACTCACTCCATTCACTTCTGCCCCTCATGAGGACCCCATCCCCTCCTTAGATGCTTACTTCCCATTTGTTTGATTTCTCCTTTACTTTTACACAATTTTACTTCTATTAAAGGTGGTTTTGTTCCTGACTCTCTTTATTTCATCCTAAATTGCTACGAGATTTACCTGCTTCTTTTTAACTTTATGGCTGATTACTAAAGATTGAATACAACCTCTCCCCTCCCTTACACCTCTCTACCTCTCTCTCACACCCCTTCTCTCTGCCCCCCCCCCAAAGTCCCTTGCAGCTGAGGTTGTCCTCACTATATAGCTGAGGACGACTTTGAATTTCTGATCTCCTCCTGCCTCTGACTCTCTAGGGCTGAAGTTTCAGGCAGTACGCTGTGCTAATATTCAAAGCCAGTCTTTCCCCAATGCTCAGCATGCACCCTCCCAGCTGAGCTCATCTGCAGTCCCTCTGCTAGCCCTCTTTTTTGTTGTTTTTAAAACAAAGACCCAAAGTCTAATTTTAAAATAGAGCAGCACAACTGACCACACGGTTTTCTGTAACGAGAGGGAAAGCCTGTGGAACAAGGGGCTGCTTTTTGTTGTTGTTTTGTATTGTTTCTTCTTTTTTTCCAGGTGTTTTCCAATCTTGTCGGAAGCATTTGCTTTCCTGTTTTCAAAAGTTGCCTTTGTTCTTTCCAAGACGCCAACCAGTATCTGCTTGTATAGTGGATTTCCAGGAGGAAATGAAGTCTTATCTGTCAGTTCAAGATGCCTGCCATTTATCTTTAAGGGAAAGAGGAACTATCAAAGAGAAACAGAACACAAAATGGCAGGCATTTGCTTTCATTTTCTTTTACAGTCTTGGCCTGGTAGCCTGGAGTATGCCAGTTGGATGGCTGACTTCTAGTATCATCTGCGGGCAGATGCATATGACAGCCGCTGCCTGCCCACACTCCATCACCTGCCTGCTGCCTGCATGAGCAGCTGCCCACTTCTTTTCCTATGCATTGATGCGTTCGCTTTTACTTAGGTAAATGCATTTTAATAGAAAATACTCTAAGACAAGAATTATTTGTTCTTAAAGGAGACTTTCAGAAAATTAAACGTTATGAGGGACACCACTGAGAATCCACTGTGTGTGCGTGCCTGGCTGAGCCCCTTCCCCAGACTTAAACAGAGATGACCTAGCGCCAAATTCCCAAGGGTTAGGCAGAGGAGCCTCACTGTCCCCAAACACATAGATACACATAAATACAATTATGTACATTCCCTCTTTTTTCTACTACCTCAACTTCCTGGGCTCCATAAAACTCAGGCACTCAGGGTGGGTACCTACCAGGTTCTTATGAACAATACTACAATCTGCCACATGATGAGGCTTGAGGTGGTTATTTATTATACAGATGCCTGAATCCCATATAACTTCTCTCTCAACATCCTGCAAGAAAGCCTCTGAACTCAGAGGTTAGAGTGAAGAACTGAGTGATGTTTAAATGTCTGGTGAACTAAGAGAACAGAAGGAAGGAGGCATTAATGTTCACCAAAGGAAGTACATGAAACATTGCAAGAAAATACATATTGTAAATTTTAAGTGATGGGTTAAAATTTTGGCATACAGTGCTACAGCTTGAATATAAATAGTATACCATAGTCAATGAGTAATTAACATTTGGCCACTCATACTCAATAAACAAATGATGTTGCATATGTCTGACCTTCAGAAGGGTAGAATTTGGACTATTTTGTTTTTGTTTTACAGATTCCTTGGAGGAGCTATATAGACAGTAAACCGACAGGAATAAAGTCCATGGAAACACCTGGAGTCTCATGAGGACACAAAAGGTAGCATGAGAACAGCATGGAAGGCGTCCTAGGCTGATCACCACTAACACTCCACCTCCCCAAAGATAACCACTGCACTACTCCTGGATCAGGGGCTCTTATTACAAGTAACAGAATGCCTTAATTCATGCTGAACACAATCAAAATTAGAAAAAAAAAAAAGTGTCCTATTTGCTGAAGGAAGTAAGGTACTGTCAGCTTCAATGTTGTTGTTCCAAAGGCTCAGTGATACTATCTGAGTCCAGGTTCTTTCCATAATTTTGCTTTGCCATTGTTGAGGTAGATTGTCCTCATCCTGAGGTGAGAGCTGACTAGATTTGATAATGGTCCCCCTTAGGTCTCATTGATTTCCATGAGCTGACAACATCGGTGAAAGGGTGTGACAAAAAGAATAAACTTTGACCAATTATTTCTAACAAAATGGATTTCAGATAGTAAAAGAAGATATTATTCCATCTACAGACTCAGAAAGGCTAGGTAACAAGGAGGATCCAAAGGGAAACACTTGGATCTCCCTGGAATGGAGACATAGAAGAGATCTCCTGGGTGGACTTGAGGCATGTGGGTATGGGTACTTGAAAGATTTGGTTGGGGATGTGGGGAGGGGAAGAGTACTGAAAGGGATGACTGAAAGGGGGGAACATTCCAAGGTCAAGTAGAAACCTGATGCAAGGGAAATCCTGTAAATCTACAAGGATTCCCACAGCCAAGACTCTTAGCAATACTGGATATGTAACCTGAACTAGCCATCTCCTGTGATCAGACTGGTTACTCCCCTAATTGTCATCAGAGAGCCTTCATCTAATAACTGATAGGAACAGATACAGAGAACCACAGCCAAATATTAGGCAGAGCTCAGAGAATCCTGCTGAAGAGAGGAAGGAAGAATTGTAGGAGCCAGAGGAGTCAAGGTCACCACAAGAAAAGCCACAGAAACAACTAACCTGGATCATAAGAACTCATAGAGTCCAGGAAGTCTATATGGGACCCACTTAGGTCCTCTTCATATATGTGACAGTTGTGTCGTTTGATCTTTTTGTGAGAATCCTAACAATGGGAACAGGGGCTGGTCCTAAATGTTTGGTTGGCTCTTGGGAATCCTCATACTGGGTTGCCTTGCTCAGGCTTAATACAAGGGGAGGTGCTTAGTTTCACTGCAACTTTGTCATAGAATGTTATTTTATAATTGTGTTGCATTTGTTTATGCCGTGAAACATATGTTTAATAATGCAAAGATGTGTTGCATTCTTTTATATTGCGTTTATGTAATTCTATGAAGCTGTGTTACTTTGCCTGTTTAAAATACCTGATTGGCCTAATAAAGAGCTGAACAGCCAATAGAAAGGCAGGAGGAAGGAGGGGCAGGGCTGACAGGCAGAGAGAATGAATAGGAAGAGAAACCTGGGGAGAGAGGGTTGGGGGGCAAGAAAAGAAGATGCTAAGCCACCCAGCTACACAGCCAGACACTGAATAAGAAGAAAAGGAAAGATATAGAAATAAATAAAGGTAAAAGCCTAAAGGCAAAAGGTAGGCAGAATAATTTAAGAAAAGCTGACAAGAAACAAGCCAAGCTAAGGTCAGGCATTCGTAAGAAAGAGTAAATCTCTGTGAGTATTTATTTGGGCACTGGATGGTAGACCTCCCAAAAAGTAAAGAGTAAAACACAACCAACACAACTTGATATGCTGTGCTTTGTTGATACCCATGAGTGGCCTGCCACTTTCTTAAGAGAAACAGAGAAGGTAAGAAATGTATAGGTAAATAGATGATAGATGATAAATGCACAAGTAAACAAATAATAGACAGAGAGACAAGCTGGTAACAAAAATAATAGAAAATTGCAGTATGTCAAGTTTGGGGTAAATTCTTATTTCACTGTATGACTGCCCCAAAACACATTTTTGTTTTTATTTCCACTTTACTGGTGTGGAAATTCAAACTCAGAGTCAAATAACTCACTTAAGGTCCCAAGATTTTGTTCATTTGTTTAATTCTAGATTACAACTTTGTATTCTTAACTCTCTCTGTATTGATACATGTGCACAGTTATATAACATGCTCACACAGAACACACACCCACACATATACACACTGACCTTCTTGCAAAGATTCTCAGAGTTCTCAGCTCTCCTTTCTCATAGAGTTCTGTTTTTCAATCTCCTCTGTGATTACATGTTACAGATGAAGGCATTTTCCCTGTTCTCGCCATATTGTTGCCTTTTATGCTTCTACAGTCATTACGATCACTTTGTAATAACCATGTACTGCTTCCACAAGTAAACTTTTCTGTCACTCCCAGTGCAGCACTAGTGGTGCCTGACACCAGGAATTCTTCTTTTTTCATTAGATTATTTATTTTCTATTCTGAGAGAAGAAATACTCAGCCTTCAGACATGAAGCTGCTGATCACTTTAGACATGCCTGACAAACTGTCTCTGCAACAATGTTTCACTAATTTTCTCTAACATTCTCTAAGCGTGCCCTTCACAAAGCTATAAGCCTGGGCCACAGAATGGCCTCTTTGTTTTACTATTCAACAGAGATAAACTGCAGCATCCATTATTTGATAACCAAATGATCAAACACTTTCTGGTATGTTTAATTTTTACTTATATTTTCTCTGTTCATACCATTTATGGGCTATAGGTGGTGGACACTGAGGAGATTGAGAGAGAACTGTTATGTAAGCCCATTTCAACAAAGGACCTGTGTGAGGTGAAAACTGCTTCTCTTCTAACCTGGGCTTTTAAGTACTGGGAACATGTTTTCAGTACCGAGCAGTGAAGCCAGAGATGTGAGGGTCTTTGGGAAGATCTTAAGGGAAATATGTTTACTGAGATTTATCTAGCTCATTCTAGACTATAAATTCATTAGCTCAATTTTTACTATGTGTAGTAAATAACCAGAGCTGTGTCAGCCAGGCACATGAACCAATTAAAATTAGACTTAAAACATAAACCTGATGCATTTATTTGACTATTAAATACGCTGTGTCCCAATCACTCTGATACCTAGAAATACACACACACACACACACACACACACACACACACACACACACACACACACACACGCTGCTATACCACACAATCGTTATTTAAGAGACAGAACCTCACAGGGTTATTCTAACCAAATATGAACAAATGAAGAAAGATGTCAGCAGATAAATAACCACAAGAAAAAAAAAACAGCATTTTTCTTCAACAGTTCTTAGGTTCTAACAGTGAGATGTTCAAGGAGACATCTGAGAAAATAAAAGAACCAAAGGCATGGTAGCTTACTCCAGCTTTCAAATCTCTGTCCATATTCTCCAGTGAGGAAACAGGAAATCAACTGTATTACTCCATGGAAAGTAAAAAAAAAAAAAAAAAAAATAGCAAGACATCCATAACCAACATGGGAGAGAAGCCAGTCAGAAAAAAGAATTAGTGACTGGAGTTCACGCAGTTCTAAGCCCTTGACAAGGAATGTGGGCCCTGCTTTCCTTACAAATTCTAGAAACACACATAGCACCACAAACAGCATTTTAAGTAGTACGTTCACAGTATGCTCAGTTGCTCTCATAAAGAGGCTCACTCTGAGAACACCAAACAACAGAGTGGAGGGCAACTGAACTCTGCCTCCAGTCTACCTGATCCCCAAGCCTGAGAGTGGCCTGCCTTGTACTGTTGGGGCAGCCACCATATCAGTACCTGATTTACAGTGCTTTTCCTCGTGCCTCAGGAAGTATAGTGCAAAGAAAGAAGTAGGGTGATGGCCACAGGCTGAAGACTGTGAGCACCTCCATGGAAGAGTCTTTGACCCTCATCTCATCTCTGGAAGTCAGCAAGCACTTGGCATTTAAAGTCCCTGTGAAGAAAAGGGCAGTAGAGAAATAAGATAGAGAGACAGGGAAATCAGGAGAGCATCATGACAATGCTATAATTTTTTGTTTTATTTTAATTCCCCAAATTTTCTAACCTTCAGGAACTATATGGATGCCTCCACACATGTACAAAGGAACCTGAAGAAATGGAGGAAGGTCCAGGGGGGATGATTCAGTCAGTAAAGTGTATGGCCAGCGTCTTAATTAATGTCATATTTCTATAAAGAGACACCACAGCAACTCTTATAAAAAAGAAAACACTGAATTGGGACTGGTTACAGGTTCAGAGGTTTAGTTCATTATTGTCATGGAGGGCAGCATGGTAGTGTGCAGACAGACCAGGTGTTGGAACAGTAGTTGAGAGTTCTGCATCTGTATCTGCAATTTGCAGGAGAGAGAGTGACCCTCGGCCCATCTTGGGCATTGGATATCTAAACCCCATCCCCAGTGACATACTTCCACCAGAAAGGCCACACCTACTCCAATGAGGCCACATCTCCTAATGCCACTCCTTAAGTATTCAAATATGAGACTATAGGAGCCATTCTTTTTCAGACTACCACATCTTATAAACAGAGAGCTTGAGCTTAGATCCTCAACACTGATAAAAATCATCAGGTGCAGCAGCACATCTCCAATGCTAGCCCCAGGGAAGAGGACACAGGAAGATCCCTGGAGCTTGTAGGCCAGCATCAGTAAATGAGGACAACACCTGCTACTGACCTCTGGTCTCCACACACATGCACACTCCCACACAAGGACAGATTACTAGAGAAATAGATGGAGGATTGTGGCCAGAGAAGTACGAGGAAACCAAGGTGTCAAGCCTAGTCCTGGTCAAAGGGGAGTGTACAGTAATTTAAGAAGTCAAGCAGCAAAAGAGAAAAGAAATCCTAGGGCTTGCGTGACAAGGAGTTGATTAGCAGCTCCTTTCTCCTTGCAAGGAAGTTTTTGATCCCACCCTCTCCCATCCATTCCTGTGGTGGAGTCCTCCTTATGGAGGTCTGGCAGGGGTGGAGGACGAGAGCAGAAGTGGGAAGCCTGAGGAAGGTCCTGGGATCATCCATGCGTTCCCAAGTGGGTAATGAAATCTTTTAGACCAGTCCCACATTCCCCTCCCCAACAAGCTGGGAACTAATGCTAATGGGAAAAACATTCCCTGTGTTCCTCCTATTAAGGGAAAACTCATTATCATGCTTCTCCTTGCAATGCAGCTCTTCAGTTAATGAAATCCAGCATTGGAGCAAACTGTCTGCATGGAAGGTTGGCTCTGATGGTGGTGGCTGAGTTTCTGGATTTGAAGATTATTTTAAATTTTTTTCCTTTCCTTCCCCATCCCAACCCTGGAAGTGGGGATTCTGGGGGAAGCAAAAGTGAAGCAGGATCAAAAAGACAGGGCTTGGAAAAAACCCCGAACTCAAACAACAAAAATAGCAATTGGACTAAACAGCCTCAGCAGCCAAATGGAAATGGTAATTCTTCTAGTCTTTGCAGCTCAGACACATGTAATAGGCTTGGCAAAGAGTCGGGGAAACCAGGGGCCAAGCTTCTGTATGCCTCAAAGAATCTAAAGCTGCTCATTGTGAAGAAGCTAGATTCCTACACAGCTGTGGAGTGGGGAGAGGCTCTCCCATCCGGCCCCCTGGTCTGGTACTGTTAATGGTTGACGCAGGACCTTGGACCTCCTGGAGAATGGAGAGCCCAGGACATTACAGATTTGTCAGTTAGAGCTGAAAACCCACAAATTCAGGGAAGAGTTTGCAAACCATCCAAGATCAGGAGAAACCCAACAGACTCCTTTAGAGACATGGAAAGCAGTGTGAGGAAGGCAGCCACCTAATTAAGTTTACAGAGAGTCATGTATGAGAAGGGACCTCTGTTTAGGAATTCTGCTGGCCACTCTCTGGTCAGTCTTTGAAATGCCGGCTTCTCAGAGGAAAAACTGAGGATCTGGGGACTCAGAGGGGTTGCCATTGCTACAAGTGAGAAAAGGTGAGAGTCTGGACTTGCCTGATACTACTCATTGCAAAGCTTGTACTTGCTCAGCTACCATGGAGTTTATCAAGCCTTCTATGAAGAGCCAAATAGAAAATAACAGTTTTCTTAGCCCAAGAGCCTTTTTGGCTGTACTGTTCTAGCCTAAAAGTGCATAGAGCCATGGGCAATAGGCAATCCGATGAGTGTGGTTATGTTTCAATAAAATTTATTTACAAAAATAAGTGGTGGGCTTATTTTGGCTCACAAGCATAATTCAGCCATCCTTACACATATATGTATTCATATATATACACATATAATTTTTAACTTTTTCAAAAGAAAAAGAATATTGGTCAAAGGAAATGATTTATAGGGTAGATTATTTGCTATGCAAGCATGAGAAGCTGCCTGAGTTCTCACAACACCTACATTAAAAGTTGTAGGGACGTGGAATCTAAAATACTAGCCCCTGCAGAAACTGAAACAATCAGATCCAGAGGACTCCCTGGCCAGTTAGTCTAAACAAAACAGTGAGTTTTAGATGTGGTGGGAGACTCTGTCTGAGAAAATAGAGAATCATCACTCACACTTTCACAGTGAACATATACACATGTATAAAGATATCACATATGCACACACATACAGATATACCTACACATACACACACAAAGAGTATGTTACATGCATACACATACAGATACACACACACACACACACACACACACACACACACACACACACACACACACACACACACGTTGCAATAAAGTTTCTTGGCCCTGAGCGGCCAGAGGTCCAGATCCATAGACCCGCAGTCCCAGACCGCTTATCTGCCCGCTGCTGCTTAAGCTCCCCAAAATGATTCAGATGCTAATATTAACTTCATACTGTTTGGCCTATGAATTAGGCACATTGCTAGCTAGTTCCTTCATCTTATCTCAACCTATTCCCATTAATCTGTCATGCCACGTGGCCCATGGCTCACCTGTGTTCCTTACATCTTTCTTCTTTAGTGGCTGGCTTGATCTGATCTGACTCTGGCCTCCTCCTAACTATTCTGATTGCTCACATACTTCTTCTACAGTGCCTGCCATGGCCAAAACAGTTCTTTATTTCAAGACTAATAAACACAGCATACAGAAAGACATTCCCATGTCTCTCTCTCTCTCTCTCTCTCTCTCTCTCTCTCTCTCTCTCTCTCTCTCACACACACACACACACACACACACACACACACACACACACACACACAGAGAGAGAGAGAGAGAGAGAGAGAGAGAGAGAGAGAGAGAGAGAGAGAGAGAGAATATGGCACTGACTAGCATAGGAACCACAATTTGTAAGAAGAGTTAAAGTACAAGTTTTATGTTAAACAGTCCTGAGTAGAGGTCTGACATTGCTCCCTACCCTGTCTGGATATCAAGGTCTAAATCTTTAACATTTTTAAAGCTTCAGTTGCCTTTTGTATTAAATAAAGATAAAGCCAAATCTGGCTCTAGTACTAGTACAAGAATTAGAGAATTTATTTTCCAGAAGTAGACCTTGAATTATGCTAAGCATTTACTAAATACCATTGGCATGTACTTCAATGTATAATCATCAATAATCCCACAAGGCAGAGTTTATCACCTGCATAGCATGAATGGGGACAAAAACCTTGTAAAGCTGACCTGATAGTAAGGCCAGTGATCACACAGCTGGGTACCAGAGCTGGATGAAAAGCTGAGTTCTGTGATTCAAAAGCTGATTCTATTCCACCCTTATGTGGGAGTACAGAAATATCCAAGGACTTGTAAATACAGGATAAACAAAAAGACGTAACACCCAACACCAAAGCATGGATACCTGACTGTGTGGTGACTGATACTGTCAACTTGACAGGAACAAGGAGAGAACCTTGGGTATGCTGTGAAGAATTATCCAGATTAGGTAAATCAACATAGACTCACCTTACTGTGGGTGGCATGGTTTAACTGGCTGCTGTTTGGGGCTAAATAAAAAGGAAAGAGCAAGCTGAACACCTCTCTGCCTCCTGACTGTGCCACATGAGCAGCCACCTCAGGCTCCTCCTCCAGATTTCCTGTGAGCCAAAGCAAACACTTGCTTCTCTACCCTATTTTGTGGTAGTTTTTTTTATCACATTTAGTCAGAGCCACCTAAAACCCCTGAGAGTCATTTCCCAGAGCTCTTGCCTGTTTGGGAGACAGACATATTGAGGAACCAAAAGTTCCTCCATCTTAGAGTCAGTAGCCATGTTAGCAAACAGGTCAAGGAAAGTTCAACCTAAATCCCCCTTCAGTTCTGAGAAACTTGCAAACATGTTATCCAAAAGAACATCTGGACCGGGCCCTAGCCTAACTGCAGAATGTTCCAACCCTGGGGCCAGTCAATAGAAATTCAGACCATCCTAACCCACCCTGACCATAGGCCAAGTTAGGTATCAACCCAAACCCGTGTCTTCATTTTATCCCAGTTCACAGTTTTTGCCTATAAAAGATACAGGTATTCTCAACTCAAGAACTCCTCCTGGCCTCGCTGTGCAGAGTGCATTGGACGAGTTTCCTGCCTGGCTTGTGTTGTGCACTCAATAAACCTTGCATTTGCATTTCGGATTCCTCCGACTCCAATGATCTCTCTGGGGGTCATTCTCTGGACAGAACAATACAAAGCAACTTCCTAGAGACCACACACTTCATTTTGACATTCTTAAAAATTCAGCCTCCATGTGAAAGCTGATTTCTCAGGAGGTATTGATGGCCAAAGCTTGAAGACACAGAGCTGTCTCTTATTGTCTTCTTACTGACTTGGACCACTAACTCAGACAAAGGAAAATGGTCTTTGTTTTCGTTCCCAGGGAGATAGCAAGGCCACCTCGAAGTTCAAATCTTTTTGGAAGTTTAGTTCCCTAGTAAATAAAATAAATGTGTCAGAAAACTCCATTAGAAAAGTTTTAAGGTCTCAGTTCAGGAAAACAATAAATAAACTTTGAAAAATCACTACCCTGTTTACATTCCGGACAGGTGCCTCATTCTTTGTGTCTTTCAGTGTATATTAGTTTCCTGTAGCTACTTCAACAAATTACTGTCAAGTAAATAGTTTATGAAGAGAAAAACTTACTTTCTCACAACTCTTAAGCCAGAAAGCTAGGAGTCAGTGGGGTTATGCTCTCCTGGGGCTTTGCAAGGGAGACCCCATTCCTGCTTTTCGAGTTTATGGTGATGTATTCTTAGGCCATGGCTATATATCAATTTCAGTCTCCATTTTCATCTTCACAGTATGTTGTGGTGATATATTTTATATTTAATAAAATCATCCTGGAATATCGGAGAATAGAATCACACAGTCAAGCCATGAGGATCAGAGAGTGGTGACTTATGTGTTTAATATCATAACTCGAGACAGATATTTCTGTTTCTGTGAGTTTAAGGCCTAACATTCAAGCAATAGTAGCTCCCACCTTTAATACTAATTCTAGGATTATGATTCAGAGTTGAACCCAGAAGTGAAACAACTGGGCAAAGAAGATATTTAAGGCAGGCACAGGCAGACATTGAGATATTCTGTAGAAGTGACAAGCCAGGCAAGGGTGGAGCATGCCATTAGCCCCAGCATTTGGGAGGCAGAAGCAGAGGGATCTCTGTGAGTTTGAGGTAAGCCTAGTCTAGAAAGCAAGTTTCAGCACAGCCAGGGATATCATAGAAAACACTGTCTCAAGAAAGGGAGAGGGGGATGGAGAGATGGCTCTGTCCTCTGATATAAAAATGTATCACCACAGTATGTTCTTTCTTCCCATAGTAATACTTGTCATTGAACTTAGAGCTCAGATGATACATGGTTACCTTTTCCTAAATGTTCACATACTTGGGGTTTAGGCATTAGGACATAGAGAGGTCCTTTTTGAGTTATTGCAGACTTAGTCAGTTTACTACAGAACCAAGGAGATGGGTTAGATAGATAGCCCTGCAGGTAGAACACTTGTCATGAAATGGAGAATACCGACCTAGTTAAAAGCTCTGCCATCCATTTAAAAGTGAAACGTAATAGCATGCATCTGTAACCCCAGGTCTAACAGTGATATGGAAGGCAGAGACAGGAGAATCCCCAGAAACCCTTGGTCTAACAAGCCTGGTACCCACAAAAAGACAAACTACAAAAGACACTGCCTCAAAGAAGGTGATAATACCCAAGGTTATCCTCTGACCTCTGAATGAGTTTCAATGTACATGTAGCACACAATGAGAGGAGGTAGGTTACAGGGAATGAATTACAGAGATGCTTCCTGATTCCAGAGAACACCTGGGTGTCAGAGAAGGACAACTACTCTATACTCCTCTGCTCACTTTCATTTTTCCTATGAGAAATTAAGCAATTTAACTATAAGTTTCTGTGCTCACAGGAGCAGAGATAAGCCTGCAATATAACCCTCCCAAGCCAGCTATTTCTCTTTGTACTTTTCCAGTCCTCCTTCTATGGAAGGAAACACACCTCTGACTTTCTACCATCTGTGATCCTGGCTGGTCTGATTGGTCCAACATCAGCCAGCCCCAGGAGATGTTACTGTTATAAATCACACTACACTTTGTGGAGAGTACCCCTTTCAGAGACCATGATCTCAGTTAATGTCATTAATTTTGCTTCCTCTGCCCTCTCTACACTGGTGCCAGTTTGGAGGCTTCCGACCGGACACTAGAAAGGGTTGGCTTGAGCCTAGATACTGTGACTGAAGATGGAAGAGAAAGGCCTCTGCCCTTTGCTTCTCAGTGAACAATTTGCCAACAGAGATAGTGACGAAAATAAAAATATACAAGAGGGGGCTGGTGATGTGGGAACGCCTTTCTGTATGCTGTGAATCTCAATCTTTAAATAAAGGAGCTGTTTTGGGCCATGACAGGCACCATAGAAGAAGTAGGAGGAGGAATCCGAATAGGTAGGAAAGGGAGGGCAGAGTCAGGCAGATCGAGTAAGCTGCCCAAGAGGAAACATGTAAGGAACACAGATGAGCCACGGGCCATGTGGCAGACAGATTAATAGAAATGGGTTGAGTTAAGATGTAAGAGCTAGCTAGCAATGTGCCTGAGCCATAGGCCAAACAGCATAAAGTTAATATAAGCGTCTGAGTCATTTCTGGGGGCCTGAGCGGTGGCGGGTTCCTAAGCAGTCTCAGGCGGCAGGTCTGTGGGTCTGGACCTCTGGCTGCCCGAGACCTAAAAACCCCACTACTACAGGCTGGGGCTGTCAAACCCCTGGAGTTGTACAAAATCTGATGACATGTGTATTGTGTTATAAATACTATAAGAATACACTAATGGAAAATAAAGGATCAATCAATCAAAACCTAAGCATCTGCTACACATTCTGGACTGTATAAGTGGAGCTGATAGCTACAAATTTAGTTAGCATTTCTTTGTTCATCTACCAGCCATGATGGCAGTTTGGCCAGGAATAAATTTAAATTATCTCACCAGTACATAAATATAGAACAGCAAAAATTAATACATGCTTACAGCTGTAGAAATTTTGATCATGTGGAAGGAGGAAGGTGTCCCTCCAAAAGCCATTATTTGACCTCACTACCAGAAGCATGCCTATTAGGGTTCCTAGCTGTAAAATCTCAAGGAGGCCTTGAAGTTTACCTTTAAAATAGCTGTGTTTGTCACATGTCATTGGTGCATATAATTTATTTTGCTGACTGAGATCAGACAAATTTGCATTGTATGTGGTGAAGTACTTAATGAAACCATATACTTAATGGATGGTATGTGCCATGGTGCATTCTTTTGATGAAAAATCTAGTTATATAGTAAAGACTCATTGTCATCTAATGAAAAGCAACCAAAAGAAATCAAAATGATTAATACAATGCCTGACAGGTAGAACCATCTTGTACATAGCAACTGTTACTTTCAGGTAAACCTGGTATGGAATGCTGTTGTTTAAGGCTGTAAATGGTTCATCTCTACAAGCTGGCTGGAGTCAGAATAACTAAGAGGTATACTTCAAGGTGTGTCAATAGGGTTTTCCTGAGAGACTTAACTAGGAAGGGAAGAAACAAGCTGGGTAGCAAGCAAGCAACACTCCTCTCTCTCTCTCTCTCTCTCTCTCTCTCTCTCTCTCTCTCTCTCTCTCTCTCTCTCTCTCTCTCTCTCTCTCTCTCATCCTGCCCCTCCTTCCTGACTGCTGACACAATGTGACCAGATGCCTTATTCTCCTGTTATGTCTCTCCTGGTGACAGACTATATCTCTTCAAACTATAAGTCAGAATAAACCCCTTCCTTCGGTTGATTTTTTTTTTAATGTATTTTGTTTATCAGTCAGGAAATAAGCTAATGCAGATAATGATTATGCTCAGAGATGTCACCAAGTTAAATTAAGAAACATGATAGGTGTGTAATATATCTAATTCTTCTCATTTCAAAAGAGTCTTAGAAATTCAATAATGATGATGATGGTTCTCTCTTAGCACATCTTCTAGTCTTCATGTGTGGAATGAGATCACCACAGTTAACAGATCCAAATCTAAAGAGTCCCATACTATTGTTAATGTCACATCTGTAGCCTAAGCTTTGCGGTTTTCATTTTTAAAAGAGAATTTGTAAGCCAATTGGTCCCTGCAGTTCATGCTGGTGTGCATAAATGTCAATGATTCAATGACTCCTTGTTCAAAGCCATGAATGTTATTATATTACACTGAAATTGGAGTAATCATGCTGGGCTCATGAGGCTATTTAGAAATGAAGTTGATCCCCAGCTTCACAGACTAATGAAGGAAAGGGATCTACCCAACAAAAAACAAACAAAAAAGGAAGCTTTAATTGGAAAGCTAAATAATTAGACATTGTTTCATGACCCTAAGTAATTCAAAACAATAAATTACTTTTCAGAAATAAATAAATAGTCCAGATAACTGTCCACTGAATGATTAAGCAAAACTAAAATCAACCCACCAGCTGACTATACAGATACATCTTTATTGGAACACAGCTGTCCCACTACTGAAGAACATCTACAACTATCTTCAGTCTAAATCAGCAGTGTTGAAAAGTTCTAAGAGAGTCCTTTAATTTGTAAAGGCTAAAACACTTTTGCCATCTTTCCCTATCAAGACAAATATACCATGTCCAAATCTAGATAAAAAAAAAAAAATGTAGCCTGCATCTTACAGAGTCTCAGCAGTGAGGAAAGGCACTCTGAAAGAAACTGATTAGATGTAGGTCATAAGAAGTAACCAGGTAATGGTAAAGCACAAAAAAAGGAAAATGAACTAATTGTCATAACGTTCCAGAGGTAGAAACAAGTTCAAAGGCATCTTGCTGTCAAGATGGAATTTTCTTTGGCTCACACCTGAATGGTCCTGGGCAGCTCGCTTTTGAAGACAGAGCAAACATGTGTGCACTATTCCATCAGCATCAATATACTCCATTGAAGCCGTGAGATTAGGCCATGGCAGCTTGTTCCTTCCATATCCTCAGTCTGTGAAACTGTTAGGCACTGTTGGTGTGGTAGTAGTAAACTAATACACTCAATAAAAATGGACAAGAAATAAGATCTAGAATAAATGATCAGCAAAATCCATAGAGAATGAGAGTTTTAGGAAGTAGAAGAGGCAAGCCAGGTTAGTTACCTCCCCTCACTCCTTCATTTCAGATTCAAAAAACCAAAGCCACTGCCTGCCCCTGCTGCCATCTCCTGCCCCCCACATAAACAGATATCTACTGTTCAAGTGCAAGCTCAGTCAGAACAGATACAAGCTGCATCAGTGAGAAAAACAGATTGATAAACTCAAACAGAAACTCACTGTTAAAGCAAAGGCCATACCAGCTGCCAGAACCCCAGCACCCAACTCTGGCAGAGACACTTTGTGGGACCAACGACTATGCCAGACACCAGGACCCCAGATAGGTGGCCTACCTACAGACCTCCTATGTTACTTTAAGGTTTCTATCCTAGCTAGCTCCAAGGCTCGGTCCTGCCCATGGCCACTTGTCTGGATCATCAATCCCAAAGTCCCAAAGAATCACACAGACACTTATATTAAGTTCATGTTGTTTGGCCTATGGCTCAGGCACAATGATAGCTAGCTCTTTCATCTTAACTCAACCCATTTTCATTAATCTGTCCTGCCATGTAACCTGTGGATCACCTATATTCCTTACATGTTGCTTCTTTGGGAGTCTGGCTCAAACTGTGTGTGACTCTGCCCTCCTCCTACCTAGGCTTATTTCCCTGCCTACTTTTTGTATGGTGCCTGCCATGGGCCAAAACTGTCCTTTATTTAAAGATTGGTATCCACGGCATACAGAAAGACATCCCCCCATCACTCCTCCACTCTCTCAGTGCCTCACCACATAGACACACTATCTCCAGTCCTCACTCCCCTCCAAATCACCTTATCCCACATTCCAATTCAGGCAGGGACCCCCTCCCCATTAGAACAGAGATAATCTCACCCACTAAAAATTCAAGCCACAAAAACCAGACAACCAAAGAGAAAACAGGAACAAAACAACAACAATAACAAAAAAACATACTCAATAAAGAAAAACTCAGAATTAGCACCTAGACTTATAATCATTATAAACCCTGATGGTGGTGCAAGAACACAATAAATAAAAATGAATTAAACCATTAAAGAGCCAAGAAAAGAACAAACAAGTAAAAGAAATGTATAAAACTGTTCAAGACTTGGAAATGGAAATAGGAGCAAAAAAGAAGTGACAACTGAGAGAAATCCTAGAAATGGAGAATCTAGATAAGCAAAAAGAAACTGTAGATGCAATCATCACCAACAGAATACAAGAGATGGAAGACAAGAGAGAATCTCAGGAGTAGAAAATACAATAGAAAAAATTAATACATTGGTCAAAAAATGTTGAATCTAAAACATTCCTAACACAAAATATCCAGGAAATCTGGAACACTATGAAAAAGCCAAGTCTAAGAATAACAGGAATAGAAGAAGAATCCCAGCACAAAGACCCAGAAAATATTTTTAACAAAATCATAGCAGAAAATTGTTCTAACCTTGAGAAAGACATGCCTATATAGCACAAGAAGCTTACAGAACACAAAAAAATATTGGAACAGAAAAGAAAGTCTTGCCACCACATAATAATCAAAACACTAAAAACATACAGAAAAAAGGAAATGATAATAAAGTTGCAAAGGGAAAAGGGCAAAGTAATATAAAAAGGCAGACCTTTTAGACTTATATCTGACTCCTCAATTGAGACTCTAAAATCCAGAAAGGCCTGAAAAGATGTGCAGACTCAAAGAGACCACAGATGCCTGACTAGACTATGATACCCAACAAAACTATCAATTACCATAGATGGTGAAATCAAAATATTCCTTGACACAATCAAATTAAAAAATTATTTATCCACAAAGCTAGCCCTATAGAAAATACTAAAAGAAAAATTTCAACCTAAGAAGGTTAATTACACCCAAGAAAACACAGAAAATAAATAATTTCATAACAGAAAAAAAATCAAAACATGGAAACACACACAATAAGAACAAAATAACAGGAATTAACAATCATTGATCACTAATATCTCTCAATATCAATGGACTCAATTCCCCAATAAAAAGACAGAAGCTAACAAAACTTTTGCAAAAACAGGATCCATCCATCTGCTACATACAAGAAACATACCTCAACATTAAAGATAGACATTAACTCAGAGTAAAGGGTTGGGAAGGCTAGTCCAAGCAAATAGATCCAAGAAGCAAGCTAGCATAGTTATTTTAATATCTAATAAAATAGATTTCAAACCAAAATTAATCAAAAGAGATAGGAAGGACATTCTATATTCATCAAAGGAAAAATTCCAGCAAGATGACATTTCAGTTCTTAACATATATTCCCAAACAAAGCACCCACATTTTAAAAAAAATTACTCAAGTTTAAATCATCCATCAAACCTCAAACATTAATAGTGGGAGACATTAGTACCTCACTCCCATCAATGAAAAAGTCATCCAGACAAAAACTAAGCAGAGAAATAATGGAGCTAGCAGAAAATATAAACCAAATGGACCCAACAGATATCTACAGAACATTTCACCCAACACAAAAGTATACCTTCTTCTCAGCACTTCAAAAAACTTTCTCTGAAACTGACCACATACTTGATCACAATGCAAGTGTGAACAAATACAAGAACATTGAAATAACCCTTTATATCCTATCAGATTACCAGACACTAAAGCTAGATTTCAAAAAATGACAAGAAGCCTAAAAACTCATGGAAACTGAACAACTCTCTACTAAATTACTACTAAGTCAAGACAGAAATAAGAAAGAAATTAAAGACCTCCTAGAATTCAATGAAAATGAATGCACAACATACCCAAACTTATGGCACACAATGAAAGCAGTGCTAAGAGGAGAGTTTATAGCACTAAATACAACATAAAGAAATTGGTGACAACTTATCCTAGCAATTTAACAGCATAGCTAACGGCTCTAGAAAAAAAGTAGCAAACACACCCAAGAGGAGTACATGCCAGAAATAAATCAAACTAAGAGCTGAATTTAAGAAAAAAATAGAAACAATAAAACAGTACAAAAAAGCAATGAATCAAAAAATTGATTCTTTGAGAAAATTAACAAGATAAACAAGACTTTACCCAAACTAACTAAAAGATAGAAAGAATATCCAAATTACCAAAATTAGAAACAAAAAGAGGAGTATAAAAATAGACTCCAAGGAAATCTAAAAAATTAGTAGTTCATATTTCAAAAACTTATACTCCACGAAACTTTAAATCTAAAAGAAATGGACAATTTTCTGAATATGTACTACAAACCAAAATTAAACCAATATCAGATAAATAATTCAAACATACCAGTTACCCATAAAGAAATAAAAGTAGCCATTAAAAGTTTCCCAACCAAAAAAAAAAAAAAAAAAAAAAAAGCTCAGAGCCAGACAGTTTAGTGCACAATTCAACCAGAGTTTCAAAGAACTAATGCCAATACTTCTCAAATTATTCCACAATACAGAAACAGAAGGGACATTGCCAAATTCATTTCATACAGTCACCAAGAAACCAAAACTACACAAAGATTCAACAACAACAAAAAAAATTGCAGACCAATTTCCCTAATGAACATTGATTCAAAAATACTCAATACAATATTTGCAAACCAAATCCAAGAACACATCAAAAATATCATTCATCACGATCAAGTAGGCTTCATCCCAGAATCACAGAATTGCAGGAATGTTTCAACATACAAAAATCTGATAATATGATAATCAATAAGACAAAATAACAGCCTACAGACTGGGAAAAGATCTTCATCAGTCTCACCTCTGACAGAGAGTTGATATCCAACATCAAGAAACTAGATATCCAAAAATCAAATAACCCATTTTTAGAAATGGAGTAAAAATCTAAACAAAGAATTAAACGTCCTTAGCCATCAGGGAAATTCAAATCAAAACAACTCTGAGACACCATTTTACACCTGTCAGAATGTCTAAGATCAAAAGCACTAATGCCAACCTATGCTGGAGAGGATATGGAGAAAGGGGAACACTCCTACTGCTAGAAGGAATGCAAACTTGCACAGCTACTTTGGAAATCAGTATGGTGGCTTCTCAGAAAATTGGGAATCAGCCTTCCTCAGGGCCCAGCAATATATTGGGCATGTATCCAAAAGATGCTCAAGTACAACACAAAGACATTTGCTCAACTATGTGCATAGTACCATTATTTGTAATAGCCAAAACCTAGAAAAATCCTAGGTTCCCTTCATCTGAAAAATGGATAAAAAAAAAAAAAAAAAAGTGGTACATTTATACAATGGAGTAATATTCAATGCTTTTTTTTAAAAAAAGGATGACATCATAAAATTTGCAGGCAATTGGATGGAACTAGAAAAAAAAAAAAGATTATCCTGAGCTAAGAAACTCAGACCCAGAAAGACAAACACAGTATGTACTCACTCATAAGTGAATAGTAAGCACATAGCAAGAGATGAACAAGCTAGATTCTACAACCCTAGAGAAGCTAGGTAGAGAGGAGGACCCTAAGAGAGATACACATGGATTGCCCCAGGAAGGGGAAAAGGTTAAGATCTCCTTGGTAAATTGGAAGGAGAGTTGTATAGAGGAGAGAATAGGGGATGGCAAATGAGGGTTCAAGAAGGTCGAGTTGGGAGAGGAATGGAGACAGTGAGAAATGAAACAAATATCTTGACAGAGTGAGCCAATATAGGTTTAGAGAGAAACCTGGTTCTAAAGAACTCCACAGGAACCCACAAGGACATCCCATCTGAGACTCTTAGCAATGATGAAGAGGGTGCCTGAACTAACCACTCCCTGGAGTATGATTGGTGACTTCCCAAACTGTCATCATAGAACCTAGGAAGCAGATGCAAACAGCCACAAGCAAGCACTTGGCTGAATGCCTGGAGTTCAGTTGAAGAAAGGGAGGAACAAGTTAGAGGAGCAAGGGGAGGGGCAAGGGGAGGGGCAAGAGCTAAATGGAGAAAACAACAGACACAGCTGACCTGAGCTAATGGGAGCTCACTGACTCTGGACTGACAGCTGGAGAGCCTGTATGGGTCCACACTAGGCCCTCTGAATGAGGGTGACATTTGCTCTAATCAAGCTATTAGTAGGCCCCCTGGCTGTGGGAACAAGAAATACTGTGGTTACATAAACTGGCTGTTTTTAGACACTCCCTATGGTGGGGTGCCTTGCTCAGCCTTGATACAGGAGGAAAGGATGGGTCCCGCCTTAATTTGATGTGTTAGCCTATGTTGACTACTCAAGGGAGGCCGGACCCCTGTGAGGAGGGGATGGAGGAGGGGTAAATGGAGGAACAGTGGAGGATGTGTAAAAGGAATTTTATCAATAATTTTAAAACATTTTTTTTTTTAAAAAAAGAAAATCTGTCAATGTAATTCACCATATAGGGAAACTAAAACAAAACAAAACAAAAAACCATGAGCATCTCATTTGATGCTTTAAAAGCCTTTGATAAAATTCTACACTTCAGGATAAAAAATATTGGAGAGATTATGGTTACTCAGGACATATCTAAATATAATAAAGGCAATTTACAAAAAGCCTATAGCCAACATGAAATTAAATGGATAGAAACTCAAAGCAATTCCACTAAAATCAGGAACAAGACAAGGCTGTCCATTCTCTCCATACCTATTCAATATAGTACTTAAATTTTGGCTAGAGAAATAAGACAACTAAATGAGAGCAAAGAGATACAAACTGGAAAAAGAAGAAGCCAGAGTAACACTATTTGCTGACAATATGATGGTATATGTAATGGACCCCAAAAATTATCCAGGGACCTCCTACAGCTGATGAACAACTTCAGCAAAATGACTGGATACAAGATTAATATCTTTTAGAAGTCAGTAGCCTTCCTATATATAAATGATGGACAAGCTGAGAAAGAAATCAGTGGAAAGGGGTACAGTATGCTGTTATGGGGGCATGTCTTCAAGGAATGTTAGTGGGCTTGGGAAGTGTCTTACGTGGGGTAGTTGACATTCACTGTAAAATAAAGAATAACTATGTTACAATCCACTGACTCAGAGCCTAGGAAACAAAGCAGGCTCAAGGTGGAAACACACAGACTGAATGATGCAGGGACATAGGATAGAACCAAATACAACTTGAGGAACATAATGTCAATATAACAATGCTCAATGATGCTCTGCTATACTCATAGATTGGTGCCTATCCCACTTGTTATCAGAGGGGCTTCATCAAGCAACTGATAGAAACAGATGCAGAGATCCACAGCCAAACATAAGGCAGAGCTTATGTAATCCTGCAGAAGAGGGAGAGGGAGGATTGTAGGAGCCAGAAGGGTCAAGGATACCACAAGAAACACACAGAATCAACTAAGCTAGGCTTGTAAAGGTTTACAGAGACTGAACCAACAACTGGATGCCTGCATGGAACTGACCTAGGCACTCTGCATATATGTTACAGTTGTATAGCTTGGTCCTCATGTAGGGGCTACCTCTGGGTCTTTACTTGGCTTTGGGGGCCCTACTCCTAATGCTGATCACCTTGCCCAGCCTTGCTATGCCATGTTTTGTTGATATCCATGGGAACCTGCCCTTTCCTGAATAGAAATGGAGGAATGGATTGAAGGATAGAGACAGAGTGCAGGGGAAAGCTCGGAGGGGAGGAGGGAAAGGAAACTGCAGCCAGTACGTAAATAAACAAATTATTTAATAACATAAAATACCTGCCATCAGGGAAACAGCACCCTTTACAATAACAGAAAATATAAAATATCCTGGAGTAGCTCTATCTAGCAAGTGAAAGACCTGTACAAGAATGTTAAGTCATTAAAGAAAAAAATTGGAGACGATATCAGTGACAAGGCAGAGTCAGGGGAGACACCAGTGAGCAAGATGCTAAAGGACAAGTAAAGCTGTGAGCCAAGTGGCAGTACCCAGATAAATAGAAATGGGTTAATTTAAATGTAATTTAAATGTAAAGGGTAATAAGCCTGAGCTATTGGCCAAGCATTTTGTAATTAATATAAGCTTCTGTGTGTTTATCTGAGCAATCAAGACAAAATACTCTGCCTCCATTTACATATCAGAAAATGGAAAGATCTCCTATGCTTATAGATCAATAGGATTCACATAGTAAAAATGGCTATTGTACCAAAAACAAACTAAAGATTCAAAGCAATCCCCATAAAATTCCAACATAATTCTTTACAGATCTTGAAAAATAATACTCAACTTCATATGGAAAATCAAAAAGTCCAGGATAGTCAAAACAATCCTGTACAATAAAAGAATTTCCCACCAGTGGTAGTGGCACATACTTTTAAATCCCAGCACTTTAAGTCACACATCTCTCTCTCTCTCTCTCTCTCTCTCTCTCTCTCTCTCTCTCTCTCTCTCTCTCTCTCTCTCTCTCTCTCTCTCTCTCTCTCTCTCTCTCTCTCTCTCTCTCTCTCTCTCTCTCACACACACACACACACACATCCCAGTAGATACAGGTAGATCTTTGAGTTCAAGACCAGTTTGGTCTACAGAGTCAGTTCCAGGGCAGGGCAGCTGATTTCAAGTTGTACCACAGATCTATAGTAACAAAAAGCCACATGCTATTGACATAAAAATAGACAGGTTGCTCAACGTAATCAAATCAAAGACCCAGACATAGATCTACATCCCATTGGCACTTGATTTTTTATATAGAAGCCAGACAGAATTGGAAAATAAGATTACATCTTCCATAAATGGTGCTGGTCTGAATGGCATGCAAAGGAATGCAAATGGATTCATATCTGTCACCCTGCACAAAATTCAAGTCCAAGTGAACCAAAGACCTCAACATAAAACAAGATATATTTTAAAAGAGAGAAAGATAGAGAGAGAAGGGAGAATAGCCTTGCACATACTGGCACAGGAGATAACTTCCTGGACAGAATATCAATACCATAAGCACTAAGACTAACAATTAATAAATGGGACTTCATGAAATTTAAAAGCTTCCTTAAGGTAAAAGACACCACCAATAGGAGAAAAATGACAGAATTGGGACAGATTTTCACCAGCTCCACATCAAGGATTAATATACAAAATGCATAAAGAATTCAAGAAACTAGATAGCAACAAACCAAATAATCCAATTTAAAAATTGGGTACAGCTCTAAACAGAGAACTCTCAACAAAGGAATCTCAAATGGCTGTGAAACACTTAATGTTCAACACCCTTAGCCATCAGGAAAATGCAAATAAAATTATTCCATCCTACATCTGTCAGAATGGCTAAGATCACAAACCCAAGTGACTGAACATGCTGGAGAAGAGGTGGTATAAGAGGAACACACCATTGCTGGTGGACGTGAAAACTTGTACAGCCACTTTGGGACTCAGAAAAATGGGAGTTAATCTACCTCATGACCTAACTATACCATTTCTGTGCATATGCCCAAATGATACATATAACAAGAAGTTTCTGGCCTGGGCTTTCCAGCCTAGCCCCAAGGTTCAGACCTGCTTGCAGCCCTGCTGTCACTTAGCCCTGAGATTCAGACCTGCAGTCCCAAAGTCCCTAAGAAACACACAGAAGCTTATATTAATTTGGCTGCTTGACCTATGGCTCAGACATAATGCTACTAGCTCTTTCAATTTAACTCAATCTATTTCCATTAATCTGTTTAGCCATGTGGCTTGGTACCTTTTCTCAGAGCAGCATGGTTGTCTTCTTTCCTCTGCATCTGCTAGAATCTCTGCTGGTATCTCTGCTCTGATCTTCCTGTTCCCAGAGTTTTCTTCATGTGGTAGCCCCGCCCACACTTTCTATCTGCCTAAACCAGTAAGAGGGACAAATATTAACAATGTATCAGAACATAGTCCCACAGCAGATACTCCATCACACCACAAGGACACTTGCTCAACTTATTTATAGTAACAAGAAACTGTAAACAACCTAGATGCCCTTCAGCCACACAATGGATAAAGAAAATGTGGTGCATTTACACAGTAGAGTATGACTCAGCTGTTAAAAACAATAACATGAAATTTTCAGCCAAATAGATGAAAGTAGAAAAATATATCCGGAGTGAGGTAACCCAAACCCAGAAAGACAAAGATGGTTCACTTACAAGTGGATATTAGTTGCAAAGGATAATCAGGTTACAGTCCATAGGCCCAAAGGGTCTAAGCAACAATGAGGGCTCAAAGGGGATGCATGGATCTCCCTGAGAAAGGCAAATAGAATAGATTTTGAGGGCACATGGGGGTGGATAAGGATGGAATAGAAGGGATCAGGGGGGGGGGGAGTACTGAAAAAGAAAACTGGAAGGGTAAGGGAGGGGCTCTCCAGGAACAAGGTAGAGCCTAATAATAAAAAAAAAAAAACCTCCCTGGAATTTGTGTGACCTGTGACCCTATCAAAGAGAGATGAGAGAATATGTAGCCATCTTCAGGCTCCCAGTAGTGGGACTGGGACACCAACCCAGCCACAAAACCCTCTACCGAAAATTTGTCCTGCCTGTAAAATATGCTGGGTAAAGGTGGAGCAGAACTTGTGACCAACCAATGACTGGTCCAGCCTGAGACTCAGGCCACAAAAAGGAGCCCACATCTGGCACTGCCTGAGGGCCAGGATCCAGATAGAATCAAACATGACTGGTTAAAAAAAAAAAAAAAAAAAAAAAAAAAAAGTCAATAAAATGATTCCTAATGCTATTTTGCTACACTCATAGATTTGGGGCTGCCATACTCTTCATCAGAGAGGCTTCATCCAGCAATGGATAGGAGCAAATTCAGAGACCCACAGACAAACCCAGTGAGGAGGGGGAAGAAGCCACAGGGGTCAAGGACACCACAAGAACACAGACCACAGAATCAAATAACCTAGGCTCAGAGGGGCTCACAGAGACTGAACTGACAATCAGGGAGCCAGTATGGATCTAATCAATGTCCTCTGAATATATGTTATAGTTGTATAGCTGAATGTTCTTGTGAACTAGCAGTGGGAGAGGGGGCTGTCTCTGACTTATCTGCCTGCTTTTGGAATCCTTTTCCTCCTACTGGGTTCACAGATTCAGCCTTGATATGAGAGTTTGTGCCTAGTCTTATTATAACTTGTTATGCCATAGTTAGTTGATATCTCTTTTCTGAGGGAAAAAGAAGTCGATCTGGAGGAGAGGAAAGAGAGAAGAAGAAAGAGGGGAAACTGTGGTCAGATATAATGCATGAAAGGAGAGTAAATTAAAAGGAGGGGAGTATAAGAAAGCAAGAATTACAGGGTCAAAGGAAGATAAAAGAAAAACATTCCTGATTCTCTTCTGCCTGGGTACTAACCACACTCCTGTTCCCAGCTCTATCGCTAATGATAAAATGCAATAGCCACCAAGGTGATAGTTCTTAAAGAGACAGAATCAAATCACTTTCTAGCTTCAAATTTTCTCCCAACTACCCAGGACAATAAAGTCTATAACTGCTGATTCATAGTCTACTCCTGGAGCAATTTTCCAAAATTGTTCCCCACTCTCTCGATAGTCCCAAACACACCCATCATTGCAAGCTTGCTGATTCACCTAGAGGCCATTTAGCTGTGGGATGTTTACAGAACCCATAAGCCCTCATATGAAGATTCCCATTTACTCTCCTGATGTCCCCAGAGTTAGCATTTATTCCTGCAGTATTCTTTATTACTGAGTTTGCAGCATCCCTGGGAATGTTCTCTCTAATGAACCTGCATTCTGGGCCCTTTGTGTCACCCAGCTTCTAGTAGTGGTTTCTCAACCCCACTCCTTAGATAAGTACAAAATCTAAATGTAAACTCAGTCAAGGTTATCTCTGAGAACAAAAGTTATGGTATAACTGGCCTGTGGATACCAGAAAAGTATCAGAGCAACACAGGAAGAGACAAGGCCTCAACCCTATAGCAGGAGTTAGTGTGGCCATAGAAATGTGATCTCCATTTTGCCATGGATGAATGTAGATTATTTAAAATGTCGATCCTGTCACTCAGATGCTTAATTTTGAATTCGGTTGAAATGTAGGTAAATTAATACTTAAATAGGCATAGGTACTCAATGACTGATTAGAGCATGCAGAGCGTAAAAAGCAAGGTAAATAATAACAGCAAAACATCATAACCAAGAGGAAGTGGGTTAGCATTTCTGAAACCATGATGCATTGTTTGATATGAACCAGTTAAGGAGAAAGGTTATAACTAGCAAGGGAATAATGCTAAGAAAAAAAAAAAATCTATGTGGTAACAGGCCAGTACATGATTATTAAATTATTTATATCTTCATATGGATGAAGAAGGTAAGTAGAAAGTTTATGGATATACATATATAGAGATATTAGTATACATACATAAATACATACATACATACATACATACATACATACATACATACATACATACATACATGCATGCATCTTCTTGGTTTGCCAACTCTTGAGATGTAGGTCCATCAGCAAAGTAGTAACAAAGAACACATATAACATCCTTATACTGGTCATTCCATAATAAAAGGAGCCAGAGCTCCTTAGCAAAACAGCTAATGCTAGAGTAAGAACCGTAAAGAGACAAGAAGGTCTGAAGCATATGGTAGTGTCAGGAAGTGAAGAATAAAGAAATACATATATGTACATAAATATACACATGCACACCTATGTATACATCTGCACACATAAATGCACATACACACATACCACACACATGTAAACATGTGCTCACACCTATATCCTGAAAGGATTAAGTTTTTTTGGCATTGTAAGTAGCATGTGTAAGAGTTGTTAAAAAAAACAAACTCCCTCTTTTCTGCTATTCTGAACAGTAGAAAATTGAAGGAAAGGCACACACACACACACTTTACATTTCAAGTTATGGGGGAGACTGGGCTCCTTTTCCTGGGTCCTGGGAGTCTTCTGTCACAGATCTTGAAGCGGCAGTCCCCAAACAACCATGTCAGAACTAATCCCTCTATCTCTCCATTAAGTTGGGACCATAACTTTTCTTATTTTTATGAGATTGACTGTTAAACCAATGTACTTAATGTTTCCAAGGTGCTGGAAAAAGCTAAGATCTATAATGAGAGCAGGTGGTAGTGGAGTCTGAGAAAGCTCACATCCCTTTCACACCAATAACTTGTAGCATTGTCTTAGTTTCTCCAGTCAGAACTTCTGTAAATAATTCGAGGTAATAGGCCATGGGCCAACTGTAAGAGGGAGTGGTAAGTCATTTGCAGTACTGGTGGAATGTAAAACCTAACACAATCTGGATGGAGAATTGGGTTTGTGTTAGGGATAAATAAGACCAGGCCCTATCTGAGGACAAATTCACATTTTATACAGCTAAGACCTGCTGGGCTTGGCCTCTGTGACAGTGATGAAGAAAAAACCTGAGTTCAAGCAGCTAAAAAGATCCTAACCTCAGGTAAGGCACATATAACTTAATGATTACATCTATCCTGAGGTGATATTGGGAGAAGAAAGAGACTGACTGTATAAAGTCAGAAAAGAAGGGTGTCACAGAAATGCTGGGACTTGGTCACACAGGCCTGGATTCTAATTTGTCTCCTATAAAAGAGTAACGGTATGCTGAAGTAGGGTTTCACTTAGGGCTTTTAGGCAGAATCCATTCCCATAGCTTCTTGGGCGAAGGGCGGGGGAAACATATTAAAATGGTTTAGTGTATCAGTAATGAGAATTCTGAAAAATAGAGATTTGAAGTGCTAGGTGTCCAGCAAGGTTCACATTAGCTCCAACAATAAGATCTGTCTATAACCCCCACAACTTCCAGGCATCATGATAGGCAGCTCTGTACATGAATCTGAGCAGAAAAGCACTTTGAATTGTACATAAAAACATCAAATAATTAGCACCCTGGGTTTGTTATGAGCTAGCTGGGAAGACAATCTTTGTGTAAATTGAGAGAATGGTGCATGGATTTTATATAGAGCTCCTTAGCATTGACAATTATACTCATGCTATCCTTCATGGTAGGAGAGCCAGGAGTATTTGAGTGACATTGATCAATGTTCCTGAACAAAAGACCCTAAATTCATGGTTATTTTGTGGCACAAGTACCTTACTACTTCTTATCTACTGCTATAGAGTCATCTGGTAAACTATTATATTATTAAAAATTAAAACCATTAGTATATTATCTGACTATATCTTTAATTTTATTTGCCCTCAGCTTACAATCAAGGGACATGCGTTATTTTGAATCTTGTGTTGAAGTAGGTTTAATATCTATAAATTTCATATGAGGTAATGTAATAAAATATTTATAATATGAAAATGTCTGGAGTCCAGTTTCTTAAGAAACAGACCTAAGATGGCCATGTACATGCATGAAACATTACAAGGTTCTCTTGACACCTCTGTATCAAAGAAGAAGGAAAGAAAGAAATTAAAGACTTCCTAGAATTCAATGAAAATGAATCTGCAATATACCCAAACTTATGGGACATAATGAAAGCAGTGATAAGAGGAAAATTCATAGCACTAGATGCCTACATAAAAAACATAAAGAAATCTCACACAAGAGAACTAACAGCACAGCTGAAAGATTTAGAACAATTGGAAGCAAACTCACATAGAAGGAGTAGAAGGCAGGAAATAATAAAATTCAGGTCTGAAATCAATAAAACTGAAACAAAGAGAACAATACAAATAATCAATGGATCAAGGAGTTGGTTATTTGAGAAAGTTATCAAGATAAACCCTTATCAAAACTAACCAAAAGGCATAAAAAGAGAAAGAGAGAGGGGAGAGAGGAGAGGGAGACAGAGGAGGAAGAGAGTGAGAGAGAATCCAAATTAACAGAATCAGAAATGAAAAGGAGTACATAACCACAGACATCCAAGAAATCCAGAGAATCATTAGGCCATATTTCAAAAACCTATACTCCACTAAAATGAAAAACATAAAAAAATGGACAATTTTCTGGACAGGCAACATTTACCAAAATTACCAGATAAATGGCTTAAATAGACCTATAATACCTAAGGAAATTAAAGCTGTTACTAAAAATCTCCCAAGGGGGGGGAAAAAAATCCCAGGACCAGACAGATTCAGTGAAGAATTCCACCAGACATTCAAAGAATTAACACCAATACTCCTCAAACTGTTCCATATAACAGAAACTGAAGGAACTTTGCTAACCTCTTTTTATGAGGCTATAGTCACTTTGATACCCAAGCCACTTAAAGATGCAACAAAGAAAGATAATTACAGACCAATCTCCTTCATGAACATTGATGCAAAAATAATAAAATACTGACAAACTGAATTCAAGAACATATCAAAAAACTCATCCACTGTGATCAAGTAGGCTTCATCCCAGAGATGCAGGGATGGTTCTCCATACATAAACCTGTGAATGTTATCCATTATATAAACAAACTGAAAGGGAAGAACCACATGATCATCTCCTTAGATACTAAAAAAGCCTTTGACAAAATCCAACACTTTTTCATGAAAAAAGTCCTGGAGTGATCAGGAATACAGGCAAAATACCTAAATATAATAAAGGTGATATACAGAAAGCTGACAGCCAACATCAAACTAAATGGAGAGAATCAAAGCAAGCCCACTAAAATTGGGAACAAGATAAGGCTGTCCTCTCTCTCCTCATCTATCCAATATACTTCTTGAAGTTTTAGCTAAAGCAATAAGAGAACAAAAGGAGATTAAGGTGATACAAGTTGGAAAGGAAGAAGTCAAACTATCCATATTTGCAAATGATATGATCGTCTACATCAGTGACCACTAAAATTCCACTAGGGAACTCCTACAGCTAATAAACACCTTCAACAATGTAGAAGGTACAAGATTAACTCAAAACAATCAATAGCCTTCTTATACACAACTGGAAAAAATCTGAAGAAGAAATCAGGGAAACATCACCCTTTATAATTGCTACGAATAGTATTAAATATATTGCAATAACTCTAACCAAAAAAGTGGCAGACCTGTTTGATGAAAACTTTAAGTCACTCAAGAAAGAAATTAAAGAAGATATCAGAAAATAGAAAGATTTCCTATGCTCCTGGATAGGTAGGATCAATGTAATAAAAATGGCAACTTTACCAAAAGCAATCTACAGATTCAATGCAATCCTCATCAAAATCCCAACACAATTTTTTTACAGACCTTGAAAGAGTACTTAACTTCAAATGAAATAGCAAGAAACCCAGGATTGCCAAAACAATCATGTTCAATAATAGAACTTCAAGAGGCATCACCATCCTTGACTTCAAACCATACTGCAGAGTTACAGTAATTAAAAAAAAAAAAAAAAAAAAAACCTGGTACTGACATTAAAAACAGATTCTTGGATCAATGGAATCAAATCAAAGACCCAAACATTAATTCACACACCTAGTAACACCTGATCTTTGACAAAGACGCCAAAAATGTCCACAGAAAAAAAGATAGTATCTTCAACAAATGGTGTTGGGATAACAGGACAGTAGTATGCAAAAGAATGAAAATAGAACCATATCTATCACTCTACACAAAACTCAAATCCAAGTGGATCAAAGACCTCAACATAAACCCATCTACACTGAATTTGATAGAAAATAAAGTGGAAAATACCCTTGAATGCACTGGCACAAGTGACCACTTCCTAAATATAACACCAGTAGCACAAACAGTACGAACAACAATTAATAATTGAGACCTCCTTAAACTGAGAAGCTTCTGTAAGGCAAAGGACACAGTTAATAAGACAAAACAAAAATACAGAATGGAAAAGATCTTCACCAACCCTACATCTGACAGAGGACTGACCTCTAATATATAGAGAACTCAAGAAACTAGAGGCCAAAAGTCCAAATAATCCAATTAAAAATGGGATTTAGAGCTTAAAAAAGAAGAAGTCGAATTGGCTGAAAGACATTTAAAGAATTGTTCAACATTTTTACCCATCAGAGAAATGCAAATCAAAACAACTTTAAGATACCATCTTACACTTATCAGAATATCTAAGATCAAAATCACATATGCCTCCTAGAGGGGATGTGGAGCAAGGGGAACACAACTCCACTGCTGGTGGGAATGTAAACATGTACAACCACTTTGGAAATCAGTATGGTGTTTCCTCAGAAAACTGGGAATCAATTTTCCCAATGATCCAGCAATACCATCATTGTGCAAATACCCAAAGAATGTACAAGGGCATTAGCTCCATGATATTCATAGCATTCATAGCAGCATTATTCATAACAGCAAGAACCTGGAAACAACCTAGATGTTCCTCAACTGAAGAACTGATTAACAAATTGTGGTTCATTTATACAATGGAGTACAACTCAGCAGTTTTAAAAATGAAATCCTAAAATTTGCAGGCAAATGGATATATTTGGCGAGTATCATCCTAAGTGAAGCAGCACAAGCCCAGAAAGATAGACAGGGTATGTATTCACTCATAAGTAAATTTTAGATAGACTACAACCCCCGAATAGCTTGGTAACAGAAGGAACTTAAAAGAAACATCCAGCAATCTCCCTGGGAAAGACAAATAGAAAAGATCTCCTGAGTAAATTGGAATTATAACGAGGAGTGAGCAAGGAGAAATAGGAACAAATCATGAGAAAAGAAGATGATAGAGTGAGCAAAAAACCAAAGGAGAAAAAGTAATGGATATCTTGATAGAAGGAGCCACTGTGGGGTTAGAAATAAACCTGGTGCTCACAAGGAAATCTCCAAGAACCCATAAAATGTCCCTGGCTAGGACTCCGACCAATAGAGGACAGAGTGCCTTAACAGGACTTCCCCTATAATCAAATGAATGACCACCCTAATTGTCATTATAGAACCTTCATCCAGCAATGGCTGGAGGCAGAAGCAAAGATTCATAGCTAAGCACCAGATCAAGCTCATGGTCCAGCTGAAGAGAGAGGAGAGAGTATAGGAACAAAGAGATCAGGATCATGAGGAGGAGACCCAGAGAGATGGCTAACTGGAGCTCTTGGGAGCTCACTGAATCAGAAACAACAGCTGAGGAATGTTCATGGAAAAAAACAAAACCCTCCAAAGGTAGACAACCATCAAACTGCATGGCCAATATGTGGAACCTCTTGCAGTAGGATCAGACTATGCTTCCAGTGCGTGAACTGACATCTTGGAGCCCATTCCCAACAGAGGAACACATAACACAGCCACAATATTAGGATGAGGGACTTGGACCTACCTCAACTGGATATGCCAGACTGAACTGAAACACCTTCGAACTCCTTGGGGAATGGATAGGGAGTTGGGGTGTAGGGAGGCTGAGGGAAGACTGGGAGGAACTGGGAGGAGAGAAGGGAGCAGGAGCAGTGGTATATATGAAAAAAAACTTAAAGTGAAATTTAATAAATAAAAAAATGAAAAAAAAAGGTTTCCAACTGCAGGGGACCAAAAGAAGTAGACAGGCTCTGAAGACAAAGCTGAGTTGTGACTCAGTCTTGACATTGACCTCAGCTCATTTTTCAGAGACTGCTTGAATGGTCCCTCAGAATACTCTTGGCTTGAGGCAAGGTCTTCACGCCTCGCTATACCCACACACGATGGTCATTAGATGCAGGATGCCCCTATGGTAGGCAGGTACTTAGATGAGGATGTGAACTCCTGTGGAGAGGAATTCCAGAAAACTCAGCAGAGTGCTTCTGTATGTGCCTCAGGGACTTAAGGCCTCTGTGCTCAAGAAGAAAGGTGGGACGGCTCCCTTCTCTCCTCCCAGTTCCTCCCAACAGCAGCATCCACTAGAGTCCATCCTTGCTCTTCATGTATAGGCTTCATATATGGAGTTCCAGGAGTAGTCACCATGTAACTACAGTCAGCCTCTTCTCCTGGAAAAACTTCAAAGAAGTGGATTAGCCTGCTCAGGCTTTCATAACAAAACACCAGAGTCTGCTGGCTTAGACAAAATAAACAAACAAACAAAAACAACAAAACTATTTCTCAAAGTTCTTAAAGCTGAAAAAGTCAAGGACTGGGTGCCAGAAAGGCACACTTTAGCCTGAGACCTCTTCTCTTTTTGGTAGGCAGCTTCCATCCCACAGTGTGCTATTCTCGCGCATGTAGGGAGAGCATGGGCTGATGGGGAGGGTTTTTAGTGATCTCCTGAGTGCCTTCTCTGTATGATCACTAACCCTGTTAGTCTAGGGTCCCACCTCTCTGGCCTTATCTAAACCTAAGCATTGACTAAATGCACCACCTCCAAACACCAGCACATAGAGCTTCAACAAATTATTGGTGTGGGGGGGGGGGGAATTATAACATCCAGACCATAATATCACATATGTATTAAGAATCTTCAGAAACTTCCTGGAGAAATAGCTCAGAGGGTTAGGTGCTTACAATACAAATAGGAGGGCCTGAGATCTGTAGAATACAGGTAAATACAAACATTTTTAGCTAGCACACGTTTATAATACCCACACTCCTATGGTGAGATGGAGGGCAGAGATGGGACACTCCCTTGAAACTTCAAAACAATATTCTCTGTCATACCCAGCAGTGAAAATAAATTCCCTGACTCGAACAAGGGAACAAAGATGAAGACTGATACTCAAGATTCTCCTCTATCCACAAAGTCTCCTTCAAATTTTAATAGCATTATTTGAGGTCGTAGGTACTAGGAGATGAGGCTTACTTGGAGAAGTCAGTCACTGCAAGAATTCCTTTTCAGGGTAGAGCTGTCCTAATCCCTTTGTTTCTCATAGGAACACTCTGCTTCTTGGACACCATGAGGTGAGCAGCTTTAATCCCTGTGATATTCTGCTTCACCTTGGTCCCAAAGCAATTTTGGAGTCAGCTGACCTCAGAACAAAAGCTCCAAAACCCTAAGCCAAATAAATTCTCTCCTTCAAGTTGCCTCCCTCAGGGGTGTTATCACAATAAAGAGAAACTAGTGTAGTGGAGTTGATTGCCGTCAGGTTCTTCTACATAGAGGAAGAAATATGATGTTCAGCAGGGACATCTTGTATTTCCACTCCTTCCCCCAGTTACTGGCTGACATGCCTAGAATGGTAATATAGGGTTCTACTTTTCTTATAATCAATCTCCACCTCCATCATTACCTTTGTCCTGTGTGAAATAGAAGTTACATCTTCTAATGCAGCTGAAGAAGTCCTCTGACGCTAGCACTTCACCCTAAGGTGATGATTGGTCACCTTCACCCTACTTAGAAGTGGGAATGGAGTGTTCATTCTAAGTCAATAAAAGATAAAATAGGCATACCTTGAGGAACACTGTAAAGTAAGAACACATTGAGGAGTACTCATGCCAGGTCCATAATGTTTGTGCCATTTACTCTTCACAAAGATCCCATGAAGTCAGCACTATCATTCCTAATATATAAAACAGAAGCTGGAGCATAGAGGAACCGGGTATGAATCTCAAGGTCACAAGAGTCCCAGAGCTGAGAACAGTGAGGCCATCTGAGTCCAGAGCTGCATTTTTGAACTAAGATGGCAATTTGGGAACTGCTTCCCAGGGGTGCATTTGAAAAGGCCTTGAAGGATGAGTGAGACCACAATAGACAGAGACTCTAAAGGTAAAGGACTCACAGCAGGTGCAAATCCAAAAGCACAAAAGATGGAGAAAAAGTCCAGTGTGACATCCAGATGGAGCATAACAAGGCAACAAAAAGTAGTGCTTCCTACCCTGAAACAAGCTGGACCCACACAAATGCAAGATTTTAAGCAGAGTATAGATAGTCACCCCTATTTAGTCTACAGACCAGGCCCAAACTGTGTTCTAAGCCCCATTGTACCCCCAGCACTGCAGAATATCCTCATGGGGGACCACACACTGATTAGACTGTCATTACAAGCATCTTGTGCTGAATGGGACATCCCAACATAATTTTGTTTCTTCACCAGAAAAATAGAAACACTGATACCTATATATCTTAAGTCTTTTATCTCACAGTCCTAGTCAGATGGTTCAATAATACCCAATAATAATTCAATAATTTTATGGACAAACTTAGACACAAAGACTTTAAACTCCCCCAAGGTCATACAGATATTAAGTAGGGAATCATGAGAGCCTGAAGCTTCCTGTTGCCAAAAACTTGTGGGAGCCTTTTGTGGGACACCTCAACCATGGCAGATTCCAAATATCACAACAAAGAATTCTGTAGTTCGTGGTACAAAAAGGCTATGAAGTTCTTTTATTATTTTAAAGCAATGGCATGGAAAGGTCCAGAAAGGGACACAGAAACCATTCAGAGAATCTGGGGAGTTAGCACACTGCCTAAAGAAAGGCTAGCAGTGCAGCTACTGTGGCTTCATGGGCCTCACAGGTGTTTCAAAAGTTCCATTAGTGAAATTATGTGTGCAGAAATGTCCACTCGGGGCTCTCAATTTACCTAATATATGTTGTGAGCCAAAACACCACTCTTGCTCCTGCTGAGATACAAGACACTGTAACAGATGGCAGTGTCCAGGCTGGGGAATAAGTTGCATGTTTCTGCCAACGTACTAGCCAGAAATGTGGGGAGGTTATCACTGGTGGGAAAATTAGGCTGGTGTCCTTGGGCTTCTTTGTACCATGGAACTCAGACAGTAGCTATTATCCCAACCAGGAGTTTGGGAGGCTTTAGCAATCTCTTTTTAGTATGAGGCACCACTAATGATCACAGCGTTGCTCAGCAGACTCAGATGGAGGAGGGGGTAGTAATTAACACAGCATGTGTCCTGATGACCAGGCACATGGCATCAATGAAAAAAAATAAAAACAGCTTTGTGGAAAGACAGAAAATACTTTCAACTTTCTGACTTTCAACTCAACTGCCAAGTTCTCTGCTCACCCTGCAGGCTCAAAAGAGCAGTGAGTAGCTCTATTCACAGCAGGTAGAAACAAGGCAAAGAAACCAGACACTGGGACTGAAATGCTTCTCAAACTACTTCATTCTTTTCCAAAGCTTTAAGCACTTTCCGAGGCCCTATCTTCTATAGCTCACAGCTTGACAAACCAGTAAAACACACACATATTTTGCAAGAAGATGAGTTAAATCATCTGAATAACATTGCAATGGGCAGGTTGGCCTGATGTTGTATGGTAGAAGTATTTGAAACATTTCATTACATCATGCATCCACTATTTAGCTTGGAGACATGGATATAGAGAAAACAAGTTAGAACTGAGCTGAGAGCTTCCTCCCTTTCAGATAGAATTTTATGAGAGCTGGAAATTCAACAGAAATAGCTGACACCAGACCAAGTAAAGGTCATAAGTACAGCAACAGTCTCACGTTAATAGGCATGGTGTGGTGTGTGTACCTTGATCTAAAATCTAATGGGCAGAGGAAAGCAAGAAGCTCTTCTACACTTACTTTTCAGTGTTGTGCTTAAAATGCCTCCTAACAACCATGAATTTCAATTTGGTTTAGTAAACCTGTCTAAAGCAGAACCTAATAGGAGAATAAACAGGACATCAGACTGCAACAAACATTGGAAGAATGTGAGAGCCTTTTCTTAGGCAGGTCAATAAATAGCCAATTGTGAATGTTTTGGTCACACCAGCATTCACCCATCCCTAGAGGAACAAAGCTATCAGTACTAAAGAGAATGCCTGGTCTAAACAAAAGCTCATGAAAAGAACAAAGGAAGAGAGTGTGTATGAATAGGAACACTGTAGTGATATTTACTGTTAACATTATTAACACCATTATTTACAATCCTACATAGGCCAATACAGTCCAAACCATGTTGGTACAAAACTGAAAAATACAGAAACTGGAGAGTTCCTTTTCAATTTCAGCTTGGTGCCTGCTGACATCTAGGAGTCAGCTCCTTTTTCTTTGGACATAAAGCTGTACTAATTCCATTCTTTCCCCTAAACAAGATGCTCTCCTTTTGTCTGGCTAAGGGCATGTATTACAGGCAAACCCAGGATATCCACAAGACTAGCCATGTTGGCAAGTTCTGGGTTTGATTGAGAGGTCCTAACTCATTGAACGATGTAAAAGAGATGTGGAGGATGATTTAAGACATCAGACTCCCATCTCCAACATGCTCATGCACATGTGCATGCACATGCATACATGTACATACAAAGAAGGGATAAAAAAAATTCATGTTTACTGAGTACTGCTAAGGCATAGGAAATGAAATTAACTTGGCACTGGCCTTATTTTCTTTAATCATCCCAGGCCCTATGTGGTAAAGCAATTACATCTCAGCTAACAGTACCTCTTCAGTGGAAATTCATTTATATGCACATTATATTTCCAAATTTTAGGGTACCAGCTTGGAAATCAATTCTTTTCCTCTTGGGGGAAAACATATTTTAAGAGAGAGCTGCTACAGGAATTATAAAGATGGAGATGGAAGGGACACTTGGAAATTACTTCTAGAACAAAGAGCAAGCACTGACTAGATGGGCTGGCACCAAACTGCTCCAGCAGCATCTTCTTCAGAGAGAAAGAATGAAAGGCACATCTCCACAGAGACCTGAGAGAAAGGGCTCAGAAGTATTTTCAGGAAGCAGTTAGAAGACAGTTTCTGCTTAAGTATCTGCAAGTGGAGAAACTAAAGAGACTCCTTTGAAGACGAAGGCCAACTCCACAGGTGAGTGTTGGATCTGAACCAACAGAAAACTACCAGATAAAAGAATTGGATGAGAATGAACAAATGGTCAGAATCCAGACACAGCACAGAAAAAGCTGAGATGGCCTGTAATCATGTGACTACAGATTATTAGATTTCCACGGTGTTTCTGGATGTGAGGTCAATGTGCAAAAATAGAATTTCCATTTTTAGTTTTTATAAGAAACTCTCCAGTGTAGCTAAACAACTCCCCATCACTTAGGGTGACATGGTCCTTTCTCTGCATCCCAGCTGCATTTAATACTGTTGGCTGTTTGTATGCAAAGCCATTCCCAGTGGTGCTTGGTGACATTATCAAATAGTTTTCATATCTTATGGGAAAATGTTGACAGACACCTTATTTGCTTATTCTTATTCTCTCTCTACTCTTCTTCCCCCCTCATGTATTTTACCTTTTTCCTAATTGCTTACATTACTCATTTGTTTTTCTATGTTTTCCTTGGATGCTAGACCTACCCTTTCTAAGTACTTTCTCCTACTTTGTAATTTATCCTTTTATCTTCTCATCAGATCTGTGAAGAACATTCTTTTTCATTTGATGGGGCTTCATTTATTAATTTTTCCTACTGTTATAGTTTTGTGCTTATCTAAAAGCTTCTCTACCTGGCCTAGTTTCTTTTTATTGTTATTATTTCCTTTATTTTTGAAATTATAGGCCTAGTCTATAAAGATTTTTCTCCCCTATTTTCTCAAATATTTCTAATATTTCTAATATTTTGTGTTGAATTTTGTGGTAGGACATGAGACTTAGGCCTATGCCTTAGAGCACTCCAGAGAAAAAGAACCAATAGAACTATACAGGGGCATTTATTTTAGACCGGCTCACATGATGAGCTAAGCCACTCCACAATTACCTTCTGTGGGTTGGATGGCCAAGGAAACCAATAGATATTTGGTCTAAAAAGTTCAAGGTCTCAGGATGAGAGAACAATAATCCAGCCCTGATCCAAGGACAAAGGCCTGAAAACACTTTAAAATCTCTAGTGTAATCCTATTACCAGGAGTGAAGAACGTGGACTCTGATGTTCCTCATTGATAACTGTAGCTGAACACCACTGGCAAAGGCACGTGTGAAAAAAAGCTGGCATCCTCCTCACATCTCTCAACCATCCAAGGTCCACAGCCTACTGAGACACCTTTACATTCAGGGTGGGTCTTCCTTCTCAGTTCACTGACTCACGTACTGGTCCTCACTGGAAACACCCTCACAGACATGCCCAGTGGTATCCTTTGATCATTTTTTGAATAGCCATCAATCCAGTCAATTTGGCAACTAAAATTGATGGTTAAAGACTAGGGGCAAACTAGGGTTTGATTTGGGGGTCTATTAATTTTATTTCATTTGTCAGCATGACCTCTAAAAAAAAACCCTATCATCCCCCAATGAATTGGAAAGACATAGAAAGGAGTCAACGCAGCCAAAACAATTTTAAGGAGAAAGAAGAAAGTAAAAGAACTCACTTCACTCAGTTTTGAGGTGTGGTGTGTAACTTCAGTAGACAAAGCATTGATGTCCTTGCAGAGGGAAAGACACACGAATCAATGGGTTATAACCAATGGGATTGTCATAAATCTGGTCAGCTGATTCTTTCCAATGTACAAAAATGATCCAATGGCAACAAACCAAATTATACTGAACCTAAATTCACAATCCTCTACAAAAATGAAGTCCAGGTTTAAATGAAAACATTGAACTGTAGAACACCAAGAAAGTCTCCAGGGTTTAGAACTTTGCTGGGAACTCATAAACATGGCATCAAAATCAAAATGTACATAAGGAAAGTTGATCAATTTTATCTCATCAAATTTAAAAAATCTATGTTTGCAACTTGATTCTGATGTTAGCCAAGTTTGATTCCATGGGACAGGCAAATAAGTATCTATTCAAGTAAGACAATAGACCAAAATGCAGAGAAGAAAAGAAACTATTTTATTTGGACAGGCTGATATCTCTCCATGGGATGAGGAAGGAAATCTTGAGCTGGGAGCCCATGAAATGTGAGGAGTACAGGGGGGAAGGGTGGAGATTTGGTTCTGCATCAGGCATTATAAGACCCTTGAGTCCTTTGATTTTTCTTCTAGTCTTATTCAGATGTTTGACCATGTAGTTTCCCATGAGAAAGGAAAGTAGCCCTCCTAGGAACTCCGGGCCTATTTTCTCTATCTACTTTACCCTTCCAACTTTTCTTAGTGTTTTCTAGTATGTGAATGGCTTCAGCTGATATGCTGGAAAAGGTGAAGGATCTTTGAGCATAATAGTCTTATCTTAGGTGAGCTTAACAGGGGGAAGCCAGAGTCAGGAATAATCAGTAGCTACCAAACCCAACCCAGAGCAGTGATTTCTAGGTGTTTTGCCTTTTGAGCAAGTTTACAAATAATGGAATGGTGAATATAGTTTATTATATGGACAGGTTTAAGAGGAATAAAGCAAGCAGATCTCCTGTATATAGGATTAGGTGTCAGGATGGACTGCCACCAGATGTCCTCAAGGGCCCACTTCAGAGGCTAGTAAAGGTTATTAAGTTGAAGTGCTGGGATGGTCAATCTAGTTGCCAACCCATGAGGTGGTCACACGTCTCTCCATCCTAGATGTCTGAACTAGAGTTTTGTCACACCATTATATATAGCTTCCAGGAAGTTGTATAAAGGAAGAGGAAAATAAAGATGAAAAACAAACAAAGAAACAAGTGACATGATACAGGAACAGGTTTGAATTCTAGTCATCTCACTGTCCACATATAAAGTATAGACAGTTATGAGGGAAGAGAATGGAATCCAGATTGTCCCCTTCTTGGCCTAAGATTGTACATTGCTTGGAGTGTCTGGGAAGCACTGAGTGAAAATTGATGGTTGATAAATATTTCTGTGACCATCTTTTACTGGGGGTACATGGGGATAAGACAACTGTAGTGGAATTATGTCACACTGTAAACAATTGTTCTACCTACTGGTTTAATAAAAACACTGATTGGCTAAAGGCAGACAGGAAGTGTAGGTGGGGCAACCAGATGAAGAAAACTCTAGGAAGAGGAAGAACAGAACAGAAATGCCACAGAAAAGGCAGATGAAGCAGATGACGACTATGCTGCTCTGAGAAAGGTACTGAGCTGCATTGCTGAACAGGATAAGAGTCATGGGTTAGTCTAAGGGTAAAGAGTAGCAAGTTATATGCCTGAGCCCCAGGTCAAACAGCATGCAATTAATACAAGTGTCTGTGTGTTTTGGTGAGACTATGGGACTGTGGGTTACAGTTCCAGGCCATGAAGCAAGGCCAGAAACTCTAGGCCAGAGGCTAGGACAACATGCTATTTTAGTTCTGAAAATGCAAATTACTGTAGTTTTTAGAATTTTGACAACTTACACAAAATGGAAGAATTTTACAAAATACCATAGACCTAGATAACAATGACAAAAAAACAGAGGTTCACCCAGTACCCCTAAATGTTTGTGACATTTCTGATTTCTGGTGAGGACAATAAGTGTTAATGGAGCCAATAATGACATTCCCAACTTCTGGTCAAGGGAAAGGTGCAAAATTGCTCCTTTATGAGGTCCCTGTCCCTCAAATAATGACTGTTTTTACTCTCTTAATACAGTATATGCCTGCTATATAATTTTGATAGTAAAATTATCATATTGAAATATCTGACAGCAACTTACTAGAATTATGATGCTAAACACATATTGTCCTTCACAAATGTGAAGATGCCAAAAGCAGCATTGGTTCAGGTCTCTAAAGTGACTTTAAACCCCAGTAGTCTAGGAAATATACCCATATTCCACTACTTTCTGGTCTTCTAGAAATTGGACAGTGAATGTCTGTCCTGATGATGGTCCTGACATTCATGCTCTGAATCTTCAACACCCTGGACAGCATCTGCACCAAATGGAATCTTGATAAATGACTGTAGAATTCAGTGTCTTTGTTCCTTCTATTGTGAGATTACTATTTTTCTCATTATGTTCTATTTGTCACTCTTTGCCTACATCATACAGGCATTTTGAAAACTCACATTTAATATGAAATTCGTAAGATTACCACATTATTGTGCAAAAAAAAGTATACCCACAAGGCTTAAAAAATGACTAAGGGTGTTTTTTCAACCCAGCTGTCTTTGAGTGTGTTAATAGGCTTTCTGAACCAACACCAAAAGGTCAGGTGCTCCAAGTAACAAATGTCATCAATCCCTGTCAGGTAGCTCTCTAGAAGTAGCTCCTCATTTTGAAAACCATTCAGGTTTAGTCAGATCTCAGAATGAACACATACACAGACACAAACACACACACACAAAATAATATGTACATATGTATTATGACACATATTGGGCATTAGATATATTACCACTTGAAAACTCTTTGGTTTGGTTCCTTGAAAAATGAAGAGATAATATGTCAAGCTGGCAAGAACCTTTCTTTGTAGGTTGAAAGAGACAAAGATATCTGTATAATATAAGCACACACACTAACTATGATTTTCCTCTGTTCAAAATACTTATGGAAGAATGAAATGTTCAGGAAGAAACCTTGAGCAATGTGTGATGTATTTCTGCATGCTATGAGTATGCTTTATAGTTGGTTAATAAAGAAACTGTTTTGGCCTATGTCAAGGCATCTTAGAAGCAGGTTGGGAAATCCAAGCACAGATAAAGGGAAAGGAGGATGGAAACAAACAGAGATACTGCAAGCTGCTAGCAAGAGAGCAAAATACAAAAGTACAGGTAAACCGTGATGTGGGAGATTATGTTGTTACATTGTAAATAATTGTCCCACCCACTGGTTTAATAAAAAGTGCTGATTGGCCAAAGGCAGGAAGGAAGTGTGGGCAGGGCTACCAGACTAGGAGAACTCTGGGAACTGGAAGAACAGAGCAGAATGCCAGAGAGAAGCCAGAAGTAGAGGACAACTATGCTGCTCTAAGAAAAAGTACTGAGCTGCATGGCTGAACAAGATAAGAGCAATGGGTTAGATTAAGGGAAAAGAGTTAGCAAGTTATATGCCTGGGTCTTAGACTGATCAGCCTAAAACTATTATAATCATCTGTGGGTCTGTGGTCTGTGAGTCTAAACCTTGAGGCGAGGCCCCAAAGTCTGGAACAGAAAACTCATACTACACCATGAGCCATGTGGCAAGACATAGATGAATAGAAATGGGTCAAGTTGTAAGAGTGAGCAAGCAATATGCCTGAGTCATAGCCAAATCACATGTAATTAATATAAGCCTTTGTGTGATTTTTTGCTGGTCTGGATCTTGGGGCTAGACTGGCCAGAAACTTCTTACTACATCTGTAGAGAGCTGTTCAATAAGGGGTCTAGGAATAAGGGGTGTTTCCTATGTGATTGAGGATGGGCCTGCTTCTTAGGCCTTAAGGAACAGCTCAAACTTATGAACCCTGAGTTACTCATGCCATGAGAACATTGTTATTCATAACAGTATCAAAGACATAGTGATAGTTTTTAACAGAAAATATTTTTCCCAGCACATACTGGGAATCTTTCCAAGCCTCACCCTGAGCTGTGCACACATAAGAAAACATTTACAAGCTAACTCAAGGAGGTCTGTCCTTGAATAACCTTACATACTAATATTGCTGACTTGTATAAATATCACTGAGCTATCCATTAAAGCTGCCTTTCACCATCAGAGTATCTCGTCCTCTCATTCTTTCAGTCTCTCACCCTATCTTACTACAATTTGCTACAGCTGACTGCAGCATACACCTGAGTGAGTAAAGTCCTGAGTGAGTGAATATGTGTTGTTGACATGAACAGCAAGCCAAGAGCCTAGATTGCCCAACCTAGTTTTCTGTCAATATATCTGTGCATTTGCCTTTTCTTCATTCCCTTACTACCCAAGTCAAATCAAGTCCTTATGTGAGAAAGTCTTTCTGTATGCTGTGAAATAAAGGAACTGTTTTTGGCCTATGGAAGGCACCATAGGCAGAGAAAATGGAGCATAGATAGGAGAAGGAGGATGGAGTCAGAAGAAGATTCGATCCAACCACCAAGGAAGAAACATGTAATGAAATTGGTAAGCTACAGGCCACATGGCAGAACAGATGGATGAAAATGGGTTAAATTAAGATGCAGGAACTATCTAGAAATATGCTTAAGCCATATGCCAAACAACATGAAGTTAATATAAGCATCTGAGTCATTTTTTGGTGTGTGGGGGGGAAGCAGCTGCAGGTGGGTCTGTACCACGGAACTAGTCAAGGTCAGAATCCTCCTGTTACAGATGGCACCCAATGTGGGGCTAAACACCAACATACAACCTGAGAAAGCTTAAAAATGTTTTAGAACACAGAAATGGAGCCAAAGTAGCTTCTGTGCTCTGTCTCTGAAGTGGGTCATGGTACAGAGATGGCGTGGCATTCAGGCCATGAACAAAAACAGGAACAAGGCTGGTTCCCAAAGTTTCACAGAAGACTTAGTACAAGCAACAAGCTGAATATTATCATTTTAAGGTTTATGTTTATATTGAACAAAAAGGGAACAGAGTCAAAGACAGCTTCTTAGTGGCATTTTCTTGGGTCCACTCTGTTTACTGGCAGTGAGCAGAGACACAGCCCCTTTAAGAGAAGCTTCCTGACTCAGCTTTATCAGAAATAACTGTGTGGCTCTTTAAGAGGCCTGCTGCCAAACAGATACATGGAGTGAGCAGCAGGCTCTGCTTTGTGACAGTGTAGACTCTTAAGATTCCCCAGAGTTGGGGTGGTAGAAGGTTTCACAATATCTAATATTGCCTCCCAGAATTGGGAAAATAAGCATGGCTCTGGCACCTCCAGCATACTGAGGAGCCACCAAGTGAGGCAGAGTCATCAGGCACAGTAGTGATGCACAGTCTAGCATTTTAAAAGCTCTTCTGGTTAGAAAATGATAAACAGATTCAGATGAAGAAAACCTCTAAATAGGTTAAAATGTGTGTAAAATGTACTTAGGCTTCAGAGAGAAAAGAAAGAGGGTACAGAAAGTCCCTAAAAAAGAGAAATAGACTATAAAACTATAATAAGCTACATAAAGATGGAAAATTCACGAGTATGGATTATGGTTATCAATATGTATTCTATTAAATTTTTAACTGTTAATGAATTAACTACAGAAAGATGATTTCAAAGGCTGGTAAATTAAACAAACATATATATTTTAAAGGTATCTTGACTTTGGAATTTGGGTCTAAGGATATGTTGCTTTGGAAAAGAGGCTCTGCTTTTGTTTCCACAAAAGATAAGAATCTGTGCATTATTCCAGGCTATTATGGTTTCATCAACCAAGACCACCTGAAAATTCTCTGATAGGAAGAGATGGTCACATCAGCTTCAAGGCTAAAATGATCAAAAGATTTCCAGCTCCCCTTAATCAGCAGGAAGTAGTAATAGAAAGCTATGCCAAATTCCCAAAATAATGTTTATAAATGTTTGTTTTCATTATAAATTGTCATAGTCAACCTCTTCCTAAGAAAAGGGGGATATGGTATATGGTTTTAAAAAATGAGATCACTGAATTTACTTTAATCTAAAATTTAGCTGTTAATCTCAAAATATTTTACATTGGTATGTATTTAGTTTATTGATACAAATTTGATATCAATTTTGTTGTACTTTATGTATATTTCCACTTGTTTAAGATATTATATTTATGCAATTTCTTTAAAATTCTAATGTGCAATTAAGAAATGCAAATTAATAGTCACCTATGATAACCAAACTTATAGTCATGTTAGTTAGGATTTCTTAGGTATATAAAGATATATTTCCATTAGATTGGTAATCCTCAAACACTTCAAAGACCTACAGAATATGACATTTAAAATATTTAAAACTTCTGAACAGTGAGACAGGTCTGCTCCTGGCAGAACCAATCTACTTCAAGAGAATAGTGTGCATCCAAGAAACTTGACAAGGAGTTTACTTTCTTTGTGTCAAAACACTGGACAAGAAACTGTTCTTGTCAATACAAGAACTGCTTGACAGTATACTGTATAAACTGGACATGCAGTTTCCATAGGAATGTGACCTTTGAACTTTGTTAGAACAAGTCAAGATGGTCCTTCAGGTGCCTGCTTTGCAGAGAAAACTGCCAGACATCCTCCAGGACACAAGAAGAAGTGACTGACAAACTATGCCAGAATGGGCAAAGCAGTCATTCAAATTTCCTGCTTCACTGAAAGGTATGCCAGAGACTTTGGGCCTGTAGGCTGAAGATGGATGCCTTAACATTGCAGAGGAACTTTGGGTGACTGTCCAGGTAGACTGGTGTCATCTCTGTCATTTCTAGATTTTGGAAGTTGCTTTCACTCCCTGTTTACTTTGGTAATATTATATTCTTCTGTGGTCTTTGATGTAGGTGAAGATTAGATAGTTATAGGTATAGTTTTTTCTTAGTTATTTTAAAAGGTATAATGGATATGACACTTTAGACTCACAAGGATAAGGTAGATGATAGAATACTTTAATTTTTCTAAATACATATAGACTAGATATTATAACTTTAATTCTTGCTGGATAGCTGTTTTGTTATACGTAATTTTGCTTTGTTGAAATTGAAGCCTTCCTTTTTTGATTAGATGAAAAAGGGAAGTAATGTGGGAATGTATGTATGTTATGAAATGAAGGAACTGTTTTGGTCTATGGCAGGCACCATAGGCAGAAAAATTGGAGCACAGGTGGGAGTAGGAGGGTGGAGTCAGAAAGAGACATCATCCAGCCACCAAGGAAGAAACATGTAATGAAATAGGTAAGCCACGGGCTACATGGCAGAACAAATTAATGGGAATGGGTTGAATTAAGATGCAGGAGCTAGCTAGCAATATACCTAAGCCATAGGCCAAACAGCATAAGTTAATATAAGTGTTTGAGTCATTTATTTTTGGGAGGGAAAGGAGCAGCTGCAGGTGGTACTGAACCGTGGAACTAGTAAGGGCCAGAAACCTCCTGTTATAAAGTCCCTAGATGCCATGCAAGAACTTGTCAATTTTCAATGTCAATAACATACACAGAAAGTGAGCACATAATTTCACCACTAGTTGAGGATGTGTTGGCATTTGAAAGCTGCTGGGAGAGTTTTTTACTAATCATGTGACCCGCAGTAGGTCAATCACTCTCCAGAGCGGACATATTTCCAAAAGAAGTAAGGAAACACAAACCAAAATTCATGAAAAAGGAAAAGAAATAAATTCAAACTTAGGTGGGTTCAGAGGTGGGGGTAAAGAGGGTAGGTCTGGGAAGAGTTGAAGAAGGGAGAGATGAATATAATCAAAACATATCTTATAAAATTCCCAAAGAACAGTTTTTTAATCTAAGGAAAAAAAAATCTGTGTCATAAAACACAAATTATTGATGTGTAGAATCAAGGATGATCTACATATAAGAAGAGGCATATGTTAATGGATTAGAAACAATGTAGTAAAGGTGTCAGCTCACTTTGCATTTATTTATGAATATTATAAAAATTTAGTCAAACTCCCAGAAACACTTACTTACTAAAGGGTAAGCTGATACAAGATATCAGGCAAATATCACAGAGCCAGCCTCATTCAGACAATTTTAAAAGGCAAGCAGATATATTATCTGATTTTTGGACTTCTTATAGAGTTATAGTGATTCGGGCAATGCAGATGTGTAGAGGAATAGACACATATATCACTGAGACAGAATAGGCATTGAAAATTATACCCATACAATATAATATTTGACTATAAAAGCCATCCAATATTACTTTAGTTACATATCCATATGCAAAAGGTCTTTGATCTACACATTGAACTATCTCCAGTCCTCTTCCCTTTCATTTCTCTGTCTCTCTCTGTCTCTCTGTCTCTCTGTCTGTCTCTCTCTCTCACACACACACACAGTGGGATTATGCTCTATTATACTGTAAATATTTGTAAATATATGCTTATACTGTAAATATTTGTCACTATATATATTAGTTTACTAAAACACTGATTGGCCAGAAGGCAGGAATGAAGTAAAGGTGGGGTAAGCAGACTAGGAAAATTTTAAGAGAGAAAAGGCAAAGCAGCAGATATGAGCCTCTCACAGAGGAAGCAAGACAAGAATGCTGCTGCACTGAGAGCAGGTACCAAGCCACATGGCTAAGCATAGATAGAAATAATGGGATAACTTAAGAGTAAGAATTAACAAGTAATAAGCCTAAGCCATAGACCAAACAGCTTATAATTAATAGAGGCCTTTGTGTGATTATATGGGACTGTGGATTATGTCAATGTCATTGGAAATTGGAGAGGTTTGCCATGTCATTGACCAAGAGGTTTATGTGTGTGTACATATATGTTATATATGCAGGCACATGAACATGTGTGTGTGTATGTATGTATGTGTGTGTGTATGTATGTATGTATGTATGTATGTATGTATGTATGTATGTATGTATGTATGTATGTATGTGTGTGTGTGTTTACATGTGTGTGTATGTGTACTTAATGCAGGCCAGAAGTCAATCTCAGGTATTGTCTGTCTTATTCTTGTTCTCTTGCTTTGCTTTGTTTAATTTTGTTTGTGACAGGGTCTCACAATGTCATACAGGGAACATCTGGGCAGGACAGAGAAACTTCTGTCACACACACAGACACAAACCCCTAGGATCCACTGTGACATTTGTCATCTTGAATCAGTTTGTTTCACTTAACACAATGAACTCCAGTTTCATCTATTTTCCTGAAAATAATATTATTTTATTCCCATTCGTGGTTGAATAAAACACCAGCATCATGTGATGGTTTGGATGAAAATAGTCACATAAGCTCATAGCTTTGAATACTTGGTCACCAGGGAGCAGCAGTATTTGGAAGAATTAGAAGGTATGAACTTGTTGGAGAAAATATGCCACTATGAGTTGGTTTTGAGGTTTCAAAGAGCTCACTGCAAACCCAGAGTCTCTTTCTTCCTCCTGTCTGCAAATTCAGATGTAGAACTTCAGCTCCTTCTCCAGCACCATGTGTGTCTGCCTGCTGCCATGCTCCCTCCATGATGATAATGAACTTAACCTCTTAAACATAAGCCATCCCAATTAAATGCTTTCTTTTATAATGGTTGCCATTGTCACAGCATCTCTTCACAGAAATAGAACACTGACTAAGACAATGTATATGCACCATATTATTTAATCTAGTCATCACATGGTGAATATCTAGTCTGATTCCATAGCTTATCTATTATGAATATTGAGTGCTTTGGTATAATGTATGTATGTTAAAATGTTTTAACATAAATTTAGCCTCAAAAAAGCCATGTGTATAGAACCTGAAACATCTATGGAATGAGAGATGATAGAACTCTGGTAACCTTTTATCTGATTGACAATGTAGGTCACAGCTCATGTTTTAGACAAAATGAAAGGAAAGCATTTATTTACCAGTGTTCTTTTCAGAGCACATACTTCATTTATAAAAATGCTTTATGGTATATTTGCACACATGTATTTCAGAACCCTCCCTGAAAATTTTAATACAGGAGATTATGGTATTTTGTTAAGTAGAAGGATGGCAATTTAGAACTAAGAGGCCCTGGAGTGAAGTACTTGCAGGTTAAATAGGTCTCACACTTGCTTGTTGAGGGTTTTAAATAATGCAATGGCTCTTAAACTTTATTGTGACTCAGAATTAACCAGGGTGTTGCTGCAAATTTCACTTGTGAGAAAGTATAGGGTCAGAAAGTAGCTCAGTTGTGGACAGCTCTGGCACAGGCTTACTAGGTGAGTGAACTTGGGAGAAGATGAACCTATCAAACTGTTCTCTTGCTTTGCTTTGTTTAATTCTGTTTGTGACAGGGTCTCACAGTGTCATACAGGCTGGTCTGTATGAATGATGATTCTCCCATCTCAGCCTCTTGAGCAGTAGGATTATAGGTTTATACCCACACACAAGGCTTGTGTTTCATTATCTGAACCATGTTGAAAAATTCAGACATGCACACTAAATGGGTTGATTCTTTACAGTATAAAATCTATACTGCAATAAAACTTAAATAAACCAGAAATGTTGACACATACTTACAATCTTAGATTTGAGTTGTAGGGACAGGAAGATCAGAAGTTCAAGGCCATCTTTGGCTCCATTGCAAATTTGAAGCCAGCTTGAACTATATGGGATCCTGTCTGAGAGGGGGCGGAGGGAGGGAGAAAGGAAGGGAGGGTGGGAGATTGGTTCTCACACTTGGAAATTCTGGGTAAGGTTGAGAATCTCAAGTCTAATGAGTTGTGGCTAATGTAGATGCTACTGGCCTACACACATTTTTAAGAGCTCTAGGCTGTCCCACGATGTACTGTTTCCTATCAGATACCAAGAAAGATACCTCACTTGCTTCAGATTCTTCAAATTGCATCTTATTGAGTGTTTTCTTGTTGGACCTGGATTTCCTAGACACATTCACACCCATGTCTACAGTGCAGAATATGTTACTATCATACAAGTATGAAGATCTGAATTCAGTCCTCAGAACCCAAGGTGGAAAGAACAAATTCACAATAGTTGTCCTCTGATCTTTATACACTCATCATGGCATGTATATACCAAAATCTCTCTCTCTCTCTCTCTCTCTCTCTCTCTCTCTCTCTCTCTCTCTCTCTCTCTCTCTCTCTCTCTCTCTCTCTCTCTCTCTCTCTCCTCTCCCCTCTCTCCCCTCTCCTCTTTCCCCTCTCTCCTCTCTTTCTATCTCTCATATATATAATAACTTAAACCAGGAATGGTGGTGTCCTACTAATCCTAGTTCTGAGGAGGCAGAGTTAGGATCCCTGGGCGGTTCACTGGCCAGCCAATCTAGTCCATTTGGTGAGTTCCAGTGTGAGACCCTGTCTCAAGAATAAGACAAACAATACCTGAGATTGACTTCTGGCCTGCATTAAGTACACATACACACACGTATACACACACATACATATACACACACATTCATGTGCCTGCACATATAATATATATGTACACACACATCAACCTCTTGGTCAATGACATGGCAAACTTCTCCAATTTCCAAAGACGTTGAGAACTGAGTCCCTTTTCTCCTGCAGTCCCCAGTGTTCCAGTGCTGCCTTTCCTTTCATGGATTTTTGGTCCCCTCTGTGTTTTTCCATGTGCTAAGCTGTTTTCTTGGCTCTCCTTTCTGAATATTCTCCTTTCTGGTTCTCTACATCTTGCTTTTTTAGCTCAAATCTTAGATGAGTCTGCTCGGGTCCTGTTTACTTTCTATGGCTTAAGTAGAGGTTTCTTCTATTCACTTCAAATCCAGTCACCAAACTGGTCTGAAGACCAAATCAGGCTGCCATTTGTCTCTGTAGATACAGTTTTCTTGGGACACAGATACACTTTACCTGTAGTCTAGATGCCTTCACACTCCTGCACCAGGGGTTCCTTGCAGCAGAGACCTTATTCTGCAACATTTGCTTGCCAAAGCTGACAGGCAAGTCCTGCATTACAGCATGAGCCAAACTGCACGGAACACCTGCCTTTTCTGTCTCTGCACTCGAATATGCAGTCTTGGGACCTTGATGGCCTCACTTTCTTTCTTATTAGTTAATAGTTGAGTCTGAAATAAAATTCTGGTTTTGTTACTCATTTATTATCTGATATTGAAAAAAGGTTTCACTTTTTCCTGTTTTTTGTCAATTAAATAAATGTAATAACAATGTCCATTTCATAATCATAATGAGAGTTACAAATTGTTAAATGTCAACTTCTTGTCACAATCCCTAATATATGAGATATACTGTACATGTATTAATGGCTGGTGTTATCATCCCGAGACTATATCAAATAGTACTCGGTAGAAATGTTCAGTAATGAATTATTTTGTCTTGGGTTGTGTCTATAATTAACAAATTCATACACCTTCTAAGACTGACAGTCCAGTCAGTCCTCATCCTGAGCCCATATTATCGGTCATTGGCTGGTCCTCTCTTCATCTGGAACACCCTTCTTCCTCTTCTCCTCCCACTTTCACAGTCAGTGACCAGACTCTGTCCAACTCCAACACATGTAAACTTTAATTGCCATGTGTTATAGCAATCTTTTCCTGGGTCACCATCTTTAGCCTGGACATCCTCAGCGCCAGTTGGTTTGTATTGATTGGTTTTTGCTATGCACTAAACAACCAAAACTTGATGATTTAGAACAAAATTAGTTGTGTAGACCATGATGTTATGGATTAAAAAACTGAACTGGCCTCATCTCTACATGGTTCTTCTGTCTTTATTGGACTCTATCCTGTGTCTGTAGTAGGTTGCTGGGTTTAGCTGGGGCCTTGGCTGCTCCAAGCTGGCGTTGGCTGGGACACTTCCTCTCTAGTTCATCTAATTTTTCTGTTCCAGCAGATCAATCCAAGAATATTCACATGCATTAGGGTCCAAAATGATTTCATTATCTCTTGATACCTGACTTTGAGAGAACCACAATCTTCTACCATATTCCACCAAATAGTGAAAAACACAACCCCAGAATATATCCAAGCTATGTGGAAAAAGACCTGTTGTATTACATATCTGGCCCAAGGTCTGGACCCATCAGCACCTGCTTAACCCCCAAAATGACTCAGGTGTTTAAATTAAGTACATGCTGTTTGGCCTCTGACTGAGGCTTATTGCTAGCTAGCTTTCTCATTTCAAATCAACCCATTTCTATTAATCTGTCTTGCCACGTGGCTTGTGACTTACCCATACTTTATCATACTTGCTTCTTGGGCAGCTGGATCACATCTCTACTCCATCCTCCTTCCCCTGTATTGATGCTTGGATTTCCTGCCTGCTTCTAAGCTGCTCTGCCATAGGCCAAAATAATTCCTTTATTATCTAATGGTGTAGTAGGAGGTTTCTGGCTTGGACTTTCTAGCCTAGCCTCAAGGTCTAAGCCCACAAACCCGCAGAGACACACAGATGTTTTCAATAGTTTTAGGCTGATCAGCCTCAGGCCCAGGCATATAACTTGCTAACTCTTTTCCCTTAATCTAACTCATGATTCTTATCCTGTTCAGCCATGTGGCTAGGTACCTTTCTTTAGAGCAGCATGGTTGTCCTCTGCTTCTTCCGGCTTCTCTCTAGCATTCTGCTCTGTGCTTCCTGTTCTCAGAGTTTTCTTAGTCTGGCAGCCCTGCCCATACTTCCTGCCTGTCTTTGGCCAATCAGCACTTTTTATTAAACCAGTGGGTGGGACAATTATTTACAATGTAACAACATAATCTTCCACACAATGGTAATTCACAGCATACACAAAGACATCCCACATCAGAGATCCTATTGTTTGATAAGACTTAAGAGATCAGTGTAAGAAACATGGAAAATAAGAAGGAAAGCTGTCTATCTGGATAGGCAACTGACTGTAGCCTCCTCTTTGCCTTCTTCACTCTTACTTTATGCCCATCTAGTCTGTGCACAGAACTCAGAAGGACCTCATGAAAACATAATTGAATCAAGTAACATTCTTGCCTAGCATCATCCCTGGCTTCCCACTGAATACGATAGGACTTTTTTATTGTGAGCCTGCAGAGTGCATTTACTGTCCTCCCCTTTTCATCCCATTTCCTGCTTGCTCTTCTCAGCCTCACCTTCCCCTGGTCTTTCATGGTGATCAGCCTCAGGTCTGAGCCTAGCTTCCTTAGCTACCTGGAGGATTCTTCCTTCATGACTCCTTCTTAACTACTGAATTGCAACTTCAAATTATTTGCCCAGTTTAAAGGAAGCCCTTGCAGCCCTTCTAATTTGGCTTGTCCACTCTGAAACTTATATTGAAATTGCTACAGTATTGAAAGGTGATGCTGTTATAGTGGTTATTCATTCCTTAAGACATAAAAATGTCCTTCCCACAAAATTAGGTTCATTATCTTGGGCTTAGTTATGACAGAAATGGTGGTATAGAGAGTTCATTACTTACATCCTGCATCTTGTCTTTACTGAATGTTCTAAGCTGCCTTTGTACCCATGAGGTCTTTCCCAGAGGCCAAATAGATGCCAGACTTTTGCTCTTAGACTTCTGAGTCTCCAGAACCTTGAACAACAATGAGATATAATATATATCCTTTAGGTACATATATCCTACCACAATAACAAAAATGGGCTAAAATGTACTGTAACCTTGCTTCTGTCTCTTCATAATACTCTATTCTCTCCCTTTCCTTCCCTCCTCTCTCTTTATATATAAGTATATACCTCTATCTCTCTATCTCTCTTTATTTCTTTCTTTATCTATCTCTATCTCTTATTTCTCTTTCTCCATCTCTAACTCTATCTCCATCTGTAACTCTATCTCCATCCCTATTTAAAATGAAAGGTCTGTAAAATCCAGAGCCTCCTGTGTCTTGGTCATGCACTCAGGGTATAGATGGTTCATAGAAAAAGCCCAATAAATATTGACATCAAGAGTGATTTTTGCTGAGTCACAGTGTGTGCTGGGTTCCAGGTTAAACAGCTAATTCTCATTATCTCAAGTAATCAGTGCAGCAATCCTGGCAAATAACATTTTCATTTCTATATTACAGTTGGAGAAACTGAAGCCTAGAGAGGCTGGCACACTTTGGAAGCTGTAAATCACTGTTGGCAGCAACTGTTCTTCTTTGCCTTTCACTTCTCAAGAGAAGCTTTTCATTGCAATGTGCCATTTGTTTGTTCTGTTTGTATCTTTGTGCACAGAAGTGGCTTGAGCCTAATATTTAGTGTCTTATTTTGTTTCTTTGAAGTGTCCACTTTACTACTGACTGAATGAAATCAGCTTTTTACTGATAGAAACACTGTCCATGTACCACCATGTCAGCCTCTGCTCCATCTCCTATCTCTAGGCTGAGGTAGCCTATGACACCTAGTCACTTATTTGAAGACACTTCCGACCTTGAGAGGGGAGATTCACTGGACATCTCCTTTACTATCTCTACGCTCATCTGCTATCACTTTCTATGGACTTCTTCCCCAACTAATACTTAATGAGGGATTTTCAGTCCTTTTCTCTTTTATGTCTGTCTACCATACCTTCCCCACTTCTGAGTTCTACATCAACTGAGTCCATTCAGCAAATATGGAGTAAGATAAATACCTTCAAAATCAGCCCATAGAGCAAGGTCCTTCTCCATGGCTCACAGCACTACCAATTAGATGTACTCTTTTCTAAAAGCTTTCAGATCCCCCAAAAATACACCACAAAAGACACAGCACTATCATTTCCTTCCACCAAACACACATACATTCCCATCTACCCCTCCTCACCCACTACACTTCAACATCATCCATACTTTTTCTCTACTGTAAACATCAAGATGTGATCCTGCACAGGTGGTCTTCAATGGGTGACTCCTCTTCCTAGACACCAAGTTTCTCATCTTCAATAATGGATAACATAAGAACTTGGTCTTCCAATAATATTAAGGAGAAAGAGATTTGATATAGTTAGGTACCCACTAGATGCACAAAAAACTATTTCTGTCTGTTCCTTTTATCTGTGGATACTGTTTAAAGCACAAGTCACTAATTATGCACAAGGAAGTAGATTATCTAAAATAAGGATCCTTTTTCAGAGCTTGTGCAGGTTGTCAACCATCAACAGTCCTGGCCTTCCTCTAGAGGGTATCCAGGTAGTATCCAGTCTGTGGAATGATGAACCTTTCTTCCTATCTCCTCCCCTGCCACCAGATCTAAAAGATCCTTTGATAAGACTATTATTTTTCAAGGACAAAACCTTTGCAAGTCCAATTTTATGGTGACAGGTAGCCAGCCCTTCAAATGTTGTCTGTGAGCCAGCTCAAGGCTGACTGTTTATTCCTCACAGTTAGCTAGAATGGATCATGACTCTCACTCCAGCCTTAGCAACTGTGCTGTGTGATTTCCTCCCAAGACAGAGATAGATTCCTTGAAAAAGAACTTTTTCTGAATCATTAGTAAAAAATAACAAGGCGATGCTCATAAAGTAGACTTGAAGTCTATGTACAGAAATCTAATGCTGTCTTCAGTATCTAGCCCCACAGCACCCTCATTACAAAATACACATCTAGTCATGCCTACTATAACACACACACACACACACACACACACACACACACACACAATATCAGACTTCAGAAGTCCATCTCTGGATGAATTTCTTAAATAGGTATTTCAATGGTTCCTCCTTAGAGACCAGATTCCAGCAGCCAGGATAAGCTACACTATTCATTAGAATGTAGTTATGATGACTTCATACTTGTCAGCACTTACTGCATGCTACACATAGTCAAGAATCACACTTGAGAAAAATATCATTAAGATGGTGAGTTGTTATCAAACCTTCTCCTTCTTAAGAACACTGAATACTCCTTGCCTTCCCTCACCATTTTCTTGCCAATTTCTACAAGCTGTTCACTAATTTGTCTTTGGCACATACACACAACTAAATTTTTTCAACCATAAAGAACAAAGTCACCATTTGAGGAAAAAAAAAACATGTTTCTGGGGCTATTCATATTAAGAAAATTAATCTAGTCCCCAAAGACAAATGACATATGTAGTATTATATGCATACATAAGATCATACATACACACACACACATATATATATACATACATATATATGATCATATATATGACATTTAATACTAGTAAATCTGTTTAAGGAAAAAGGGTAGATTAATATGAGGGGAAAGAGTTGAGAAATAAAGGTAGGGAGTGCAGGGAAGAATGTATTCAACACACAATATATATACAGGTATAAACTTATTTTTAAATACATTATAAATACTTTATTAATTAGAGTTCCTATTGCTGTGAAGAGATACCATGTCCATGGCCACTCTTATAAAGGAGAACATTTAACTGGGGCTAGTTCATAGTTTCAGAAGTCTGGCTTATTATCATCATGATGGGAAGCATGGCAACTTTTAGGCAGTCATGGTGCTGGAGAATGAACTGAGAGTTCAACATCTTGATCTGTAAGCAACAGAAGGAGATTGTGTCTCACAGTGGGCATGACTTGAGCATATAAGACCTCAAAGACTGCCTCCACAGGCCATCCAACATTTCCTCCAACAAGGCCACACCTACTCCAACAAGGTCACAAGTCCTAATAGTGTAACTCCCTATTGGCCAAGCATTCAAACACATAAGTCTATGGGAACCATTCCTGTTCAAACTATCACAATGCATAAATAAATTAAATAATAAAAATTAGATCAACCAGCTAAACAGCAGAGATATTCTTTGGGGGTGTATAACTCTGCCTGCTCTCCAACTGAACCCCATACCAACCTCTGATCTTCTGAAATATGAGATATTTAAAGCAGTCATTTAGAGATAGGTAAGTGGGTAGGTAGGTGGATAAATGGACGGGTGGACAGATGGATGGATGAACAGACAGACATTTACCAAAGCAAACCCCTAGGAAGCTTACAGCCACAAATTGACTCTTCAAAAGTCCCATTAACAGACACCTAGAAGAGAAGAACTTCATTAAAACAATGTGGGGTCTTCAACACAACTAATGTGCTCTCTTCTATTCTAACAAGCTCATGAATAATAGATGAAGGGAGCTTCGTCTGTTTTTAATTAATTTGGTCTTGACATGAATTCAATCCAGTACAAAATTAGCAGGCAATTAAGTCTCATTGGTCCAACTGGACAAAAACATGCCAACGTTATTGGCTAGAGGTGTAAACTAGAAATGGACAGGGGCCATGGTTTATTCTCCCAAAGTAGAACCAGGGAAAGGAAAGGGGCATCTGCCAGTTCCCATGGGGACATGGCTCTCTTCCCTTTCCTGTTCCCTGAATTGATCTCCTACCTCAATACCAGGAGTTTCAGCATTAACATGCTAGTAAATACTAAGAGAGATGGCCAATGCGTGTCAACAATATAGCCTGAAGGGTGACTCAGTGAATAAGGTGCTTGCTGGACAAGCATGAGGACCTAGTTCAGATCCCGGGCATCCACGTAATGGCAATATCTATGATGCCAGTGCTAGCAGGGTAGAGATGGGCAGATCCCTATAGCTTGTTTCCCAGCCATTGTAGACAATCACTGAGCTCCAGATTCAGTGAAGAGAGCCTGTCTCAAAAACTAAGGTAGAGAGTGATAGAGGATGGGAATTGGAACCAACCTTTGGCCTCTAAACACATGCACACACAGACTGATTTTACTTTTGTTGTGTTTGTTTTATAAACTTTTAAACAATTTATGAGAACTATCTTTGTACCTAGATAATGATATAATTAGCAACATCATTCTTGGGCATATGTAATAAATATATTTAGTTCTAAGAAATTACCACAGTTTATTAACTACATGAGTTTTGCAGATTCTTGGCTCCATTATCAATTTGGCAATTACACATAGTGTTATGATAACAATTTGTCTTAAAATAGTACTTTTCTTCTTTGTAAAATAGTAAAAATATAACATCGCTTTTCTCCTCCAGGCTGTGTGCTTGATGAGCACATTTTACTTTACCTTTTTAGAACTGGGAAGGCATAAACATTGTTAAAATTACTTTAAAAGGCAAGGCCAAGAGTTCAAGGGTAATCTACATAGGGATATACAATCACAGCATTACAGATAACTTTTGTGTGTACGTACATGTATATGTTTATAACTGTGCATATGTGCATGGACATGTGTGTGAATGGAGCTCAAGAGTTGGCATTGAGTATTAGACATCTTCCTCCAATGGATATAGAATTTAAGAGCTATTTATTTATTAGTGTGTGTGTGTGTGTATGTATGCATGTATGTATGTATGTATGTATGTATGTATGTATGTATGTATGTATGTGTTGTATTAGGGTTTTTCTGGGTCCCGGGCGGCCAGAGATCCGAGACCCACAGACCTGCCGTGCCAGACCCCTCAGCTGCCCAGCCGCCCAGGTCCCCAAAAGTAACTCAGAGGCTTACATTAAGTTCATGCTGTTTGGCCTATGGCTCAGGCACATTGCTAGCTAGCTCCTACATCTTAAATCAACCCATTTCCATTAATCTGTTGGCCACGTGGCTCGTGGCTCACCCGTGTCTCTTTACATGTTGCTCCTTCGGCGGTCTCCCTGACTCCACCCTGCTTCTCTCACCTAAGCTCTGATTCTCCTCCCACTTCCTCTATGGTGCCCACCATGACCCATAACAGCTACTTTATTTAAAGATACAGCACACACAAATGCATTCCCACATCATGTATGTATGTATGTATATAAAGAAAGCTCATGTTGTTCATCTTTGGCAACAGTTCTGCACTTTATATTTTAAGACGGAATCTCTCCATCCATAGATCCCTCTGAGAAGGGGAAATAGAGAAGATGTACTGAGTAAATTGGGATCATAAAGGGGAGTGAGTAAGGAGAGGTGGGAAGAAATCATAAGAGAATGAGACGGCAGAGTGGGAGGATCAACAGAGAAGGAGAACAAAGAAATAGACATTTTGATAGAGGGAGCCACTGGTGGGGTTACAGAGAAACCTGATGCTAAGGAAACATCCAAGAACCCACAAAATTTCACTGGCTATAACTCTAAGCAATAGTAGAGACGGTGCCGAAACAGGACTTCCCCTATAATCAAACGAATGATCACTCTAGTTGTCATTATAGAATCTTCATGCAACAACTGATGGAGGCAGAAGCAGAGATGGATAGCTAAGCACCAGGTCGAGCTCCTGGCCCAGCTGAAGAGAGAGAGATAAGAGCGTATATGAGCAAAGGAATTGGGATCATGAGGAAGAGGCCCACAGAGAAAGCTGACTGGAGCTATTGGGAGCTCACTGACTCTGAAATGAAAGCTGAGGAAACTTCATGAAAAAGTTATGCAAGACAGTCAAACATCATGGGCAGTTTGTGGAGCCTCTTGAAGTAGGACCAGAGTTTATTCCTGGTGCATGAACTGACATCTCAGAGCCCATTCCCTACAGGAGCACCTTACTACTCAGCCTTGATACTGGGGGGAGGGAGTTGGACCTACCTTAACTGAATATGCTAGACTGAACTAACCCACTTGGGATTCCTTGCCCTCCTTGGGGAATGGATGGGGGTAAGGGGGAGGAGGAAGCTGAGGGAGGACTGGGAGGAGACGAGGGATGGGGAACAGTGTTGAATATGAGAAAAAACTTTTTAAGTAAAAAGAAAAATAAAGATTAAAAAATAACGATGTGATCTCTTACTGAACCTTGAACTCACTAAATAGGATAAATTGACTGGACAGTGAACTCTCTCTCCTTCTGTAGTTCTAATCTAATCTCCACCACAAATATAAGTCTTCTCTCAGCCCTTGTGTGGCAAGTACTTCACTAATTGAGCCCTGTCCTCCAAACAACTTTAAGAGACTCTTACTTCAATCCCCTATCCAGGGCTTGTATCTGACCTGCCTATTTTTGTTTTGTTTTTTAAAAAAATTACTCATACCCCCTGCTGCTCCCTTTCCTGCCCCTTCTCCCAGTCCTCCCCTAGCTTCCTCCCACCCTTCACTCCCCTGAGAGGGCAAGGAATCCCAAGGTGAGTCAATTTGGTCTGGCATATCCAGTTGAGGTAGGACTGTAAGGCCCCCTCCCTTTTGCTTGTTTTAGCAAATTTCTCTTACCCAAGAAGTAGAGTTAGCAACAGCACGTTGTAAGGACAGTAAGCAAACTCGCCTAAGACATATTAACAGGACAGTAAAGATTAGCTTCACTGATAAAAGAAAAACTGCAGTTAAGACTAAGTCCAGGTGCCTAGGGTAGAGACAAAGGAATGTGGTTAAGAGCCGTGGTCAGGAAATAGCCCCCAACCAAGGATTCAGCTGGGCAGAGGGGGAAGGGAGGGGAAGCAGTTACTTAGCTATGTGATCAGGCCCAGTTGAATCAGAGAAGGAATTCCAGAAAGAGATAAGGAACAAAAGAACAAACAGCAGGCCTGGGCGGGTGATAACCAGGTCGTTTGGTCAGGCCGGATGGCAACCTGGGGGCCCTCACCCCTCAACTTCACCCCTCAACGGGTGATTTCATTCAAACCAGCCAATGAAAACCTTGTAACTTCGCTTCTGCTTCTGTACGCACGATTTTGCTTCCCTAACCCTATAAAAAGGCCCTAAACAGAGGGCTGGGCGCGCCAGCCATCCCAAGTGGCTTGGTAGCCCGCAGGTCCTGCGTTATTCAATAAACCTCGTGCTGTTTGCAGCTGATCTGTGGCTCGGTCCTCCTTGGGTCATGGGGTCTCCTTCCGAGGAAAGGTCCGTTTTGGGGGTCCCAAACCCCCGGGGGTCTTTCAGGACTAAGTCCCTCACCCAGGTTATCAAGGCTGAGAAAGGTGTTTTCCTGCTAGGCATGGGGGAATAAACAAGGTCATGAACAAGGGATAGACTCATGTCCGATTGCAAGAGGCTCCAGAAACTGCCTATGCCTTTTGACTGTCATCTACATGCAGGGAATCCAGATCCATTCCATGAAGTTTGCCAGCTGTTATTTCAGAGTATGAGAGTTCCCAACAACACCTGACTGCCTACTCCATGGGTCTCCTGATCATGATCTGGATCCCTTCTCTCTCCTTCCTCTCTTCAGCTCGACCAGTAGCTTAGTCGGTGGTTAGCTATCTGCCTCGGTCAGCTGCTGGATGAAGGTTTTATAATAACAATTAGGGTGGTCATTCATATGATAATAGGGAAAGGCCAGTCTAGGCACCCACTCCACTATTGCTTGGAGTTCTAGCTGTGCTAATCCTGTGGCTTCTTGGGTGTTCCCTGGTATCAGGTTTCTCTTTAATCCCACAATAGCTCCTTCTATCAGGACACCCACTCCTTTGCTCTCCCTCTCTGATGCCCCCCCTCCCCATGCCTCAGCTCCACCATCCTATTTTTTCATGGATGGGGAGGGGTGCTGAAGGCTGACTGGGAGGATTGGGAGGAGGAAAGGGAAGGGGAGCAGGGGGATACATGGATAAAAAAGACTTTCTCAATAAAAAAAATTTAAAAATTAGTTCAAAGAAAAAAGAAAGGGGAATGCCTCCGAAGGAGGTAGCTAATTTAGTGGTTAAAAACATTTTTTAACTTTTTGTAGTTATTTTCTGTATGTATAACATGCATATGGCAAAGCCTTACAGGTCTATCTGAAGCATTTTATACTTTTAATTTATTTTGGTTTGTTTTGCAGTGCTAGAGACTGACAATACTGAGCAACATCTCCACTCTTGTGAACAGAATGTCATTTGCATATTAACTTAGACCATTCTATTATTTATAAACTATGGTATCTCTTCTTCATCAGATAGTCCTAATGTGCTTTCTGAACGTGCATATGTCTGGAAATATCCTGTTTATGAAGAGACTATTGAAGGCGATCTAGACCATTTTTTATTATGCTTCCAACACCTTTGTGATGGAAAGGTAAATGTTATAACATTTCCCAACTAGAAAGAAAGGCATCTAAGTAGATGAAAAACATAAAAGTGTTCACATAAAAGAGTTCTATGCCTTGACACTGTATTGATTGTATTTTTGAAGGAATAAAAAGATACTGTCAATAAAAAAACAAAACAAACAAAAAAAAAAACAACAGCTCACACCACTCACATGATAGCTCCTGTCACTTATGGAAGGTTTCTTTCTCCTGATTCATTCCTGCTCATTTTGAATCAGTGGACTGGCTCAGAAAACCAAGAGAAGTCTCTGGGTCTCCCAGACATCTCTATTGGGGGCATCTAGGGTTGATAGAATTGGGTTAGAGTCATCCATGGCAGAAACCTGGTTAAAGAAAGAAGCTGAGTAGCCAACAGTGTAGCCCAGACAGGACAGCATCAAGGTAGAGAAACGTGCTTGTAATATATATCGAAGGAACTTTCTACTATTGAATGTGGAGGTAAGAAATGCAGAATGAGGTTTTAGTCAATGCAAGTAAAATTCCAGGACCTAATTTAGCCAAGAAATGCTGGCACTCAGCACATGTGAATGTCTTGGCATTTGAAAGATTTTAACTCAGACAACAGATTCTTATGTCTATCTGTCTATCTACCTATCTCTATCTATCTTATTTTCTATCCTTCCATGTATAGTACAGTAACCCCCAAAAGGAAGCATTTCCCATAAAGTCTCCCCAGAATAGAGTAACTGAGACTCCAGCCCAGGTTTTCATGAAGCCCTTAGAAAGTAGGACTAGAGATAAAATGTGTTCCAAAGAGAATTGATGTTTTCAATAAAAGGATAACTTCTTTTTCGTCATGGTAAGTTTAAAATGCATTCGTTATCAGCTTTGGGACTGAGCTGGCATCAGCAAAGATACTATTTATGGGTAGGGCAAATTCATCAGCAGCTAGAGGCCCTGATTCTCCCAATAGAGAACACAGATTGTTTCTGGATTTCTCATGTTTAAAATTTCTAGCCATGTTATCCATGAGAGGGAAGATAGAGCAGAAATTATCCTAAGGAAAACTTTTTCTTCTTTTCATTGTCTTCTCCCAATCACTACCAACTACTGGCTGTTCTGAATAGGCATATATACAACAAAAATGCCCACCATCCTCCCAATTAGAAATTCATCTTTGTGTGTTGCTTATCTGTCTCACACCATCAGCATATCAGATGCAGACATTTCAGAATGAGTAAATAATACCATGTATATTAATTAGCTGCTTTGAATTTTCAAAGCTTTTTAACTTTGCTTTAACACATCCTTGACTTTGAACAGTCTTGAATTAAAAACCCCCAGCAGAAGCAAATGACAGATACTCATGGCTCAGAGAAGTATCACTGGATTTGATGACTAAAATTATTGAATGAATCTATACTATGAAATTTGTGAGATAATAATTCTTGTCCCCACTGAAGCCAAAGAGAAAAGCCTGAGTGGATTACCTACAGTCACAAAGAATAAGGGAAGAAGAGTCTGAATTCCTGGTTATCAGCCCAAAGAAACATGGTTCTGCTTTGCTTCCTATTGCTATGAGAAACTCCATGACCAAAAAACATGGGTGAAAGGGGCTTATTTCAATTTACAAGTTATAGTCCATCTTCCAGGGAATTCAGGGTCATAACTCACAGCAGGAACTGAAGAACTGAAATACGGGAGAGTGCTTTTTACTGGTTTGCTCCCTCAGTCGCTTAGTCTGCTTTCTTATATAACCCAAGATCACAGTCACAGGGATAGCACCACTCTCAGAAGACTTACTTCTCCAACGTCAAGACAACACCTCATAGCCATGCCTCTAGGCCAAAGTGATGGAGGCAATTCCTTAAGAGCCATTCCCTCTTTCTAGATGAGTCTAGTCTACACCAAGCTGACAAAACTAACAAACACAACTATTAAGTCCAAGACACAAAGGAACAAGTCTGATCATCTCCTGTATTGATTGTATAATCACCATGATAAATACCTGACAGAAGCAGCTTAAGGAGGAAGGGATTAGTTGGGTTCATAGGTTCAAGAATAATGTCCATCACAGCGAGGAAGGCATGGTAGAGTGGCTTGGTCCAGGGCAACAGCAAGAATTTGTGGCTTCATATTCTCATATCTTTTGCGGATCAGGAAGCAGACACTGGACTAGAAATGGAACCAAGCTATAACTCTTAAAACCTCATACCCAATGAGACACTTCTAGATGCTTCTACAACCTTGAAAACTTGTGCCATTAAGCCTGTAGGAGACATTTTACATCCAAACCATAATAGCCACCATATTTGCTTTGGGGGAAAAAGGTGTCTGAAGGTAAATGAGAGTTATCAGGGTATTGGGGTTGATGTGGGTAAAACATTAAATGACTAATAGAATGCTGAGCTGACAGGTTAGAGACCCTGGCTGATCACATACACCTGAACCCTTCATTTAGTTTAATTTTCTAAATTTTCCAAATGGAGATAATACCTTAATGGATAAAGTTGTTATAAGTACCTACAAAAGCATTTTGAAAGCATAGCAAGCCAAGTAGACATCAATAATCAGGAGGCAATCAGACCTGGAAAGTCTATAGATTTTTTTAGTTACCTTAAAATCTCAAAAAAGAAAATTTTTAATAAATCTCTATGGAAATCTCTATGGAATCTCTCTTTCTCTTTTTATATCATATTTCCCTCCCCATTTCTTTCCATTTAGGTTCCTATTGGGCTTATTTATGTATCTGGTAGAGGGTGACTCTTGCCTACAATTTTGCTCTCCATGCAACCTTACTGATTTAATGTTGCAAGTTTAACTTTCTTTGAAAATGAATTAGAAATGTAAGTTTTACAAACAAGGCTATACAAACAAGAAAATAACATATGTGCCTCCCATAATGACTGCAAACAGATAATTACATTAAGTCTTGCATATGTCCCTAAGCCTTCTTGCCTCCCAGAAGCCTTTACTTCAAATGACCCTGAAATCCTTGATCTGCAGGAGCAACTGTCCATTATGGAAAGCAACGCACTCCCCATTATGACTGTATAGCTCTCCTGCTTGCAAACATATGCACCTTGGTGGATTCATAAAACTGTGGGAAATGTTACAGCCAATTTCTAGAGTCTAGAGTCTAGAGAGGGTGGCATGGCCAAAGTTACACAGGTAGCATTGGGTAACCTGTAAAAGGTGGAAGAGCATGTGTAACTACCATTTTATCTATGAGTATCCTGATACTCCTTCCAATTATCTCTGATTCATTCACTATTTGAAAACCTCCGGCAACAGAGAGCTCACCATATTTTGGACAACCCAATTTACCTTCACTTATTTCTGGTCCCTGTGATATTACTACATTAGAAGGAACTCCCAAAGGTTGTAAGATGGATTCATTGGTAAAGTATTTGCCTTCTGAGTGTGAGGACCTGAGTTAGGACCTGAACCCATGTTGAAAGCCAGGTATGGTGGTGTTTTTACAGTGTTAGTGGTATTGAGATGAAAGGCACAAACAGGCAAATTTCTGAGGCCTAGTGGCCACCTATGTTCTCATAATTTTTAATACTTGCTATGCCATATCTAGTTCCAATAGAATATTTAATAAACTCAGTGAATTAATGGATGAGTAAAGAGAGACTAAAAATTATATTTATAATACATAAAGAAATATTAACTCACTCCCAAAGACCCTACTGGAAACTTCTGACCTGTATGTCAGTGTACATATGTATGTGTGTTTGCGTGTGTATTATGGGTGACCTACTTGACAAAGCTCTAAGTGTGTGAAAGACCTTGTTTCAAATAAAAAGGTAAAAGGCACTTGAGAAATGACACTCAAGTTTGTTCTCTCCCTCCCACACCCTCACATACATACACATGCATGCATGCACACACATACTCACACAAAGATGAAATACATACACCATCTTTTTTGTTGCCACCTTCCAATTTTCTTGTTTTCTCTGTCTCTCTATTTATGCTGCATGTGACTGGTCTCCTCCAGAAGCAGATCTAGAACCAGGACTGGTCTGTCTCATCTTCTATCCATCCGAACACACTGTGCCCCTTCCCTCATGCTACAGAGAGGATAGATTGGGGCTGTAAAATGCACTTATCCTGCAAAGGTGAAAGGCAAAGTTTGGGACCCATGAACCCCACACAAAAGCTGAATGAACTTGGAAGCCTTCAGTAGTCCCAGAACACAGACACAGGTATGGAATATCCTCAGAGCAAACTGAGCTCTGAGTTTAAGAAGTGACCCTGCCTTTGATGTATAAGGTGCAGAGAAATGGAGGAAGACAGTTGACATCATCCTCAGACTCCCATGTTCACACACACACACACACACACACACATAAATACCACAGATACATATATGCAACAAAAAGTTATGGGTTTCCATAGAATCTCTGGCAGTGAGTTAATATTTTCCTATGCATATTATGAATGTAATTTTTAGTCTACCAATAACTCATTAATTATTTTCCTTGGATTTATTAAACATTTTCTTGGTAACAGACATGATGCAGTATGGCAGTAGGCAATAAAAATCATTAGGCGCTAGAGATCCAAAAACTAAAAGTCTATCTAAAGTGTGGTAGGAGAAGGGCTACACTGAGGGCTTCTGTGAAGTGCTGAGGAAGCACAAAAGAGAACGTGACTTGCCTGGAAGTAACTTCAAGAAATATATATAGAGAGAGATTATGAGAGTTTCTCTCACACCGTTAGCCCTTTACCAAGTAAGCCACTCCCTACACACATGCAAATGCACACAACTCAGAAAACAAGTCAGAGGTTTCCCATAGGACCTTTGGGAGTGAGTTAATATTTTCTTACATGTTATGAATATAATTTTAGTCTACCATTACTCACTCATTCATTAACTGGGGTTATTAAACATCTTTGGTACCAAACATGGTATAGAAAGTAAGAGTCATGAGAAGATAGGTGGCCAACTAAGGCCCAGAGATCTGCTTGTCTTTAATCTTAGTACCACTATGACTGTGTGTGTGTGTGTGTGTGTGTGTGTGTGTGTGTGTTTATTTCTCCATGGTTTGCCTGACTTGTAAGAGAGTCTCAACAGTGTTCTGGTGAATAAAGAAATGATACATTACCATGATTTGAAAGATTAAGGATTGTTACAGAAGAGTAAATAGCTTATATATTAATTGTGATGTTAGGCAAGGCATTCATGTAGGGAAAAACTCACTTATTTGCCATCTATTCCTCAGTTTCTCTCCACTTTATGAAGCAGGGTCTCTGACTGAATATGGAACTCACTGACTTAGCTAGGATGGTTGACTGGTAAGTCCTAAAGATCCTCCTGCCTCTATTGAGATTACAGTTACAAGAGGTTATGTCTGGCTTTCTTATGTAGGTGCAGGTCCTCAGACTTTTCCAACAAGCACTTACTGACTAAGCATCTTCCTTGGCCTCTGAGCCCAGAATTTTGACTCCATAGCACCAAGAACATGCACTGGAAGTACTATGTCCTACTGTGAAGGTCCTAACAGCTATTGCAGGTTGTGGCTGTGAGTGATAGGCTATGAGTGACTTCAGCAAAAATTAACTGCTAGGGACAGTACATGATTGTCTTCAGAAGCAAAAAAAGTACAGAGCAGATCTTGAAAAGAAAGGCAGGAATACTGGAGGAGGAACAGGATCCAGAAGGCATACTTGGAACAAATAAGTGGCACCGTATGGGTTTTCTATTGATTCCAGTTCCAGAGACAGGTATTTCGTCTAACTGACTTTAGAGTTTCATACTCTTGGTCAGAACTGGAAGACCTTGATTGACAATCCCAAAGCTTAATTATATTGGCAAGAAACCACTTCCCACAGTAAAATGTGGGTCCTATGAAGGAATAAATGTGCTTACCAGGTAGACAAAACCCACAGGAACAGCTGCATGGTCATCAGCAATGGCATCACACCACATTGAGTGCAATTGAGATAAAGCTCACAAAGCTCCAGGAAGCCTCTGCATTTGCTGATAAGTACTATGACTTTCATTTAGTTGTCTAAACATTGGACTTTCCAGTAGTTACCTGTTACCTCTTTCTCTGCTAAGATATATGCCAAGGCACTAGACAGTCTCCTTCCATTTCAACAGTCTGATGAACAAAACAGTACATAGTGGCACCTGAAAGTGGTCTCTGGATATTCTCTTGTCTGTATATATATAAAAAAAATCATTCATATCAAAGACCTGGTGAAGGAGTGGGAGAATGCTATGCCCTGATGTTGATTGACAATGAACTTTAAATCACTCAGTATGCTGTGAATGTGACCCACATTGACCTCAAATTAAATACCTTCATCTTATAGAAGCTGTGGGTCCTGAACAGGTATGGAGACATGAGTCTTACTGCAGTGGCTTCCCTTCTTGTGACTCAGTGCAAATGTCCAGAGAGAGCTCACATGAAGTGAATGTTTGGGCAGTGGGAGAGACTAATATCCATATGGAAAGGAGATTTAACCCTCCCAGAATCTGGTCAGAACAGGGCCCAGGACAGAGAGGGAACTGACCCCTGATGGTGAGGGTAGAGGGAGAAAGATGTAGGTCTACTTCTCCATTGGGTTCAGGATAGTACCCTACTCTTACACAGGTACAAGGAGACTCGGGACTGTATCATTTGGTGCACTGCAGGAGCTTGAGACACCAGGAAACACTCTTGTGGGATTCCCAAAGCAGAGTAAGGATATGCTCACGTACATAAGTGTCTTTGTTCCTTTGTTCATTGCTGCAATGAAGTACTTTGACAAAAACTACCTAAGGGCAGAAGAATTTATTTAGGTTCACAGTTTGATGATGCAGCCGTCCATTGCCATCATGGAGCTGGGGCATAGCTTAAGGCAGCTGGTCATATTGCATCTACAGTCAGAAATAAGAAAGAAATGAATTTTGGTTGTCAATTTGCTTTTATGACAGCCAGGCCCCAGCCACAAAATGGTGCCTTCTATATTTAGGATGTGATTTTCTGCCTTGACCAATTCAGTCTAGAGATTTCATCACAGGCATATCCAGAGGTCTGTCTCCTATGTATTTCCAGATCCTATTGGGTTTATAACCAAAATTAACCATCACAAGATGCATCAACCCACCACAGGACACTCAAGGGTTTTTGTTATTTGCTGTTTTGTGCCAAGCATTTTTCTTGATGCTAATAACAGAGCATGAGTCAAAGCTATACATCCAAACCACTTCCAGTCTGATTAAGGAAGACAAAATTCAAATATTTATTTTGGAGAGAGAGACATATAAACATATAAATGAAGGGAGGAGGGAGGGAGGGAAAGAAAGAAGGAAATACAACAGAGACAGATGGAGAGATAGGGGAGGCTGAGATCACATAGCGATGAGCATCCAGCAAAAGGAAAGACAGGAGAAAAGAAAGGAAAAAAGGAAGAAATTAGGAAAACCAATTTAAAAAAAGAAGAACCAGGCTGGAAGTCTTATCATCACATATACGCTGTATATGTGTACTGAAATATCATACTAAATTCCATAAATATGTGCAATTTTAAGTTTTACAAATGAGGAAAGGAAATGGACAGAAGAAGCTAGTGGAATAAATGAAGGGAAATTTCAGCCATTCTTTATTTATATTTTGTATAAGGTGTAAGTACATATGCCTGTGTGCCACATGGGTGTCTGTTGTCTGTGAATGTCAGAAGAACATGTGGAATTGTAGGTGGTTATGAGCCATCATGTGGGTGCTGGGAATTTGACCCAAGACCTCTGTAAAAGCAGCCAGTGTTCTTAAGCAATGGGGCATATTTCTAGGCCTGTGTTGTCATGGGTTTTTTGTTTTGTTTTGGTTTTGGTTTTTGCCACAAACTTCCAGCCACAGGCAAGCCTACACACCTTGCAAAGATGTTTGAAGCTGAGCCAGCTTCAGCCTTTGGGATCTCTAATCCTGGAGCCATGCCCCTTCTTCAAGAAGAAAGAAAGAGGGTCTGTGGCTAGAGAGATGGCTCCATAATTAAAGGTGTTTTCTGCTCTTCCAGAAGACCCAAGTTCAGTTCTAGGGGCCCATGTCAACTGGCACAAAACCCATAACTCTGATTTCAAGAGACTCTGGCCTAGTGGCCAGACACACAGAGAGAGCACATGCAGGCACATAATCTTTTTTAAGTAAAACTTTTGTAAAAGGGGTCTTTCTAGTGTACTAGTGGCCTCATCCCAAGCATAAGACAGACATTTTCCAGAACATTTCAGAATTTCCAGCTCCAATCCCAAGCTATTTCCCTCTATACTATCTCACACACTCCTCCCTCGGGTTTTCTTCAGCCCTGACCTCAGCCCTCCTCCTTTACATGGCTGCATGATCTACTCTTTCCAAGTCCTCCAGGTTGGACTTCATCTCCAAAACTTTCTCATCCCTTACTCCTGACTGACTTAGACCTGCTCTGATGATTCTGCAGTGCACCTGCAACCTGATGTGTCCAGGAGAGCTTCCATGTTACCTCATCTGAGAGGCACGGAACACAAGTAAACAGAGGGCAACTTCCATGAGTCTGTTCTCTTTTCCACCTGGTTGATGTAGGGTCTCTCTTGGTGCTTCTTCTGAAAAGCAAACTCTAGGGCCAGCTGGTCTAATTCCTCCTTTTCCATGTTCTATTCTGCCATAAGTGTATGATTCAGGTTACCACATCTGGCTTGGGAAGGGGATCTGGAGATCAATGTCAGATGCTTTCATTACAAGTGCTCTTACCCACTAGGACATCTCCTTGATCCCCACTGAGTCATTTTAAGCCACAAGTTCTTTTGGATACAGTTGCATGGGAATATGTTACATATCTACTATATGTATAGCTATATCTAGGTGCCCTAAGATATGGAATAATGGCCTTGCACATCAACATTTAAAGGAACCATCAAATGAAACTGTTAACGAATCATCTTGGGAACTCTAGGACTACATGATTTGTTCTAAGCTCTCTAAAAACCAGACACTTTTTTTCATTAATTTCCCCTCATGCTGCCTTATTTCTTACCTACCTGCAGAAGCATATTATACATTATTATAAATTTATATAAAACATATCACAGCCAATGATGTCATTATATGATTGTATTGTAGAGTCCCAATATTAGAAAAGAAAAGAGTTTCTGCAATTATGATTCCAACATAGATTCAGGATATCAGTCCTACCTTGAATCTGAAACTATAAGCAAAGCCCACCCATTTGCTAGTTATGTTTTTATCCCTGAACTTGGTGGAGCTCCAACATGGTGGTCATTTGGAGTGACCAGAATCTGGAAAGGAAAGCTTAAAGCTACACTAATTGAATTGTAAATGTTATCCTAACATTTGAAAGCATGAGTTATTAGCAAGAAAAAAAGTGAGCTCAAAGCTCTCCAGAATAACTATAAATACAGTAAAAATTTGAAAAAGCACAAAAGTCATGGTTAACCTTTACATAGAACTTACTAACTACAAGGCCTCCTGCTAAAGACTGTATGTATCTCAGTTCCCTAATTCTCTAACACACATGGGCAAAGTAAGATCATAAAACAGAATCTTGGGAGATTACAGCTGCAGGAGGCTGCACAAATGTACAAGTCAGTTCTTTAGCAACATCAGGTTACTGTGATTTATAGTTATAGTTAGTCTGCCACTTTTCTTGTTCCTAAAAGGGAAGGGCTCTGTGTTCTATAGTAGGAGAGAAAAATCTAATGATGACACATGAAGTTACTAATATGTTAAACATGGGTGCTGAGTCTGCCATGGAGCTGAGAGCAACTATCTGTCTCGTGTTACCCAACAATGGAATCATCAACCCATCCTTACAGAACAACCCCTGTGCCAACATGGGCTCTTCTTTCCCTTATGGTAATTCATCTCCAAGACATAATGCTGACACATTCCTATGTCCCAAGAGTGATTTCACCTACCTACTACCGCATTGATGTGAATAATTTGTGCAAATTATGCTTAATCTGTAAATCTCAGTCAATTTTAGGATTGCCTCAGCACTGAAACCTGATCGGGAAGATAGAGAGGTTCTATGAAAAAATAAAATATGTGATGTCATCTGAAACATTCTTGCCTATCCTTCCCATGTCTGCCTTCTGCCTGCTGCCCCACTGTTACCAGCCAAAAGCAGAAGGTCCTGCACAGCTTGACCTCTGTTGGAAGGACTGATGCAGCTTTACTAAAACCCAGCTGAGTTTCAGAAGCCCTGTTCTACAGACTCAACAGTAAGCAGTATTTACAGGCTTGAGAGGACAATCAGGAGCGGACTCCTAAGCAAAATATGGCATGGAGGCTAATAAAAAGATAAAGAAAGTTACAGGGAAGGTGAGATACACAGCAGAGGGAAAGAAAGAGGAGGAGACAGATTAAGGAGGGAGAACTGACAGTAGGTGAGGCACATTCTTAGTCTTTCTAATGAAAATCCAGGAAAAAGAGGGGATTCACAGAACCACCAGATGATGTGGAGAGCTATCAGGGCAGAAAATAACTGCATGCTCCTCTGACAGGAAGGATTTTCTAAGCAAGGGACAAAAGTGGCAGAATTGGCAAAAGTCAATGGTGGCCTCATGGAAAAGATGTTCTAAAAAATGTAAAAGAAGAAAATATAGATTTTTTTAAAGCTATTAAGTAGACAATGGAAGTATTGAGAGATGCTAGCTAACCAACTAAGCATGGGTCAGAACAAGGTCAGGACTAAGAGGCCAGATAGAACCAATGGACAACACACGGTGACACGGGTCACTTAATTCAGACATTTTGACAGAGAGTGATCACAGATGAATTATCACTGTTCATTGATGCCTGGCTTCCAAGGAGATGCAAGGGAGAAAGGAGAAGGGAAGCATCTTAAGTTAGCTATGGTTTGAACTTCACTTGGATAAGCCTGCTTGGCTTTACACTGCTAACTTACCAGCCATGAACTACAAGGTAAAGAGCTAAAACAGCCTCCTACAGAGAAATCAAGCAATGTAATATGTTACAAACTTGAGTTTTAATGACAGTTGAATATTTTATCTGAGCACCCCTCAGCACAAATGAAACATGAGACATGTTCAAGCTGATTCAGGTCTTGAAGCATTGGATGGAAACAATTATCCCTTCTACTTAAAGATACTTGGAAATGAATCCAGGAATTGGCAGCTATATACTTACAACAAGATGTATCTACTGATGTGTTGTTCCCAGTAAGCTCCAGGCTCTCATCTATTTCACTTAGTCTTTCAAAGAAAAAGAAATTGTGCTTTGCAAGCCCTCTTGGGAAACTTGAGTGCCATCCATATCTTCTGCATGACTAATGGTTTTATTGCCAAGCAAAGTTAAATTAAAGGGGGGAAATGGTACCTGGGATACCACAAGAATACATTTATTGCTTGAAAATACATCTGAGATAAGGGGAAGCATTTTTCTTGCTTTCACAATATTCCCATGTAGGCTCATCAAACAGCAACTCTTACCCCTTTCACATTTTTCTTTATCTCTTTGACTTCATTTGCCACACTTTTTTTTAATAGTAAAGTGTCTCCATCTGTTCTCTTCCTTATGTTTCCTTCTCTCTGGTTCCCACCTCCCTCAACACAAATGCTTTTTACATTCCTGCACAGGAACAGCTCTTATTCTATATGGTTACCTTACTTCTAGGAGAAAGAGAAAGTCTGTTCAGAATGTAAATGTAAGCTGGGTCAATATTCACCTCCCTTAGCCATGAAGGTAATGTTGGGCATGCCCCATTTAGCTCCTGTGTACTGCTCTCAATAGTTTTTAAACCCAGAAGCAGGAAGAAATTTTAATATAGTGTCTACTTACTTAACACTAAGAGAGGTTGTGTTCTTATTTTAAAATGCAGTAGATTAGAAGAATGGTCACAATTATTTTCCTTATATTTATATCCTTATAAGATTCCTTCTTCCACCCATAGTTGGAGTTGGGGGAGAAGGGGTCAGGCCTTTAATCCAGGTGAAAATGTGACCTGTTTTGACCAAAATATCAAGACTAGAGATGATATAAAGGAGTATTCTAAAAGTATTTGGTCTGGCTCTCCTAGACTTTCCTCTCACTATTCACAGAACCCAGCCACCGTGAAATCAAGCCCAGACCAGCCATCTGGAGAATAAGAAACCATATGGAAAGAGGATGTGGGTATCGATTTGGCTGGCCATCCCAAACCAGTCTACCCTTGTCAGTCCTCCAACCTGAATGCAGATTCATGAGCACCCCAACAGAGCTCAGGCCAAAAGAACTCCAACTTCTAACCTGCAAAATCCTGAGAAGAAAGAATGGTATCTGTGGAACATACTCAATAATAGGCCTGTTACTAGGTAGCACAAAATGGACATATTAGACCATAAGGTGACAAAGGACATCACCTCTGGTTGTTTTCTACATCACTCCTTGAGAGTCACACCCAGCTGGTCAGTTTCTGTAACTGTGTCAAAGGACACTGACATATCCTCACCTCTCATTATCTTTCTAGTGTTTGTCAACATGGAAGGACTTGGGTGGAAGTTTTCTGTGTGTTATTTGATTGTTTGGGTATTAGTGTTGTTGCCAGTACTGCTGCTTTTTACATATTGAAGAATACCTGACTCAATATAATCCAACACGGAGAATTCTTGATGGTTAATTTGGCGAGTCAAATGAGGAGCCACCTCTGCATTTAAACTCACCTTTCACCACTGTTGATATTTTCTAAAAGTCTTGCACAGTCAACACCCTGGAAGAACTCAGAAATGAAAACATATCCAGACTCCTAGTCCAGAAAAAAATACTTTTAGTGACGATTGTTCACAAGGACAAGAAAGGACCTGTGTGTGCTTCTGCAAGCAGAAATCTGTAGTCACTGGAAATACCACAGAATTCTTCTGAAATTCCTGTGTAGACCACCTTACAACTGAACTGGATTCCCAATTCCTACTCAGCCTCAAGAATGTGGAGACTTGAACAAAATGACCTCACAAACTCTAGGACAAAGATAATACAAAAAAAAAATTTACTAAACTCAGGAAGTTTTAAAGAATTCTGGGGCATCTGCCCTTGAGGCAAAGTCCACTCCACAGATGATGATGCAGTTTCGAGCTCTGTGAATCAAAGTTTTAGAGACTTGTTGGCAACAAAATGATGTGGAAATTGATTAGCAAAAAGGATGTCATCGTACCAAGATGGCTCCCAAATTTCTCCTTCTCACCTAATCAAATAACAGCAGGCTCCTCCCTGGAATCTTACATTTCAGCAGAATTTAAATATACTGTTTCCCCCCTGTTAAGAGGTTTTCTTATTTAAGTAAATTTTGTTTGCTTGCTTGCAAAATGTAGATTTATTGCTTTTGTTTAAAGGAAGGAGACACTAATGTTTTGTAAGAGAAATAAATGAGAGAGAAGTAATCCTTTTTAAAACTTGTTTGTATTTCTATCTTCAAGAGGAAATCAAATCTGTACATAATGGCAAATTGTTTTTGTCTATTTCCCCATATGTCTCTGCAGAAAGGCTTTTTAACACAATCAGAAAGAAAGAAAATGATTAAAAATAATTGTCATAAGGAATGGGTAGATGAGATGATAGTACCTGGAAAAGGTGTTCCAGGGTCCAGCTTTGTTTTTGTTTTTGCTTTTTTTCTTTCTGTTTCTTATTACAATTGTGATTTGGGGCACATAAAACCATGTCAGGTGATGTTGGTAAGAATGTGATTAATAATATCTATCAGATAGAAGGGCTATAAAGAGCTGATCAGATCAGAATATATGCCTGACATACAATAGGTGCTTGTAAAGTATTCAACACGGTAGTAGGATTATGTTCTGTTATATTGTAAATATTTGTCCCTCCTATGGTTTAATAAAAAGCTGATTGGCCAGAAGGCAGTCAGGAAGTGTGGGTGGGGCTACCAGACTAAGAACAGGAAGAGCAGAGCAGAGATACCAGCAGAGAGAGACACCAGAGAGACACCAGAGAGACACCAGAGAGACTCCAGCAGATGCAGAAAAGAATCCAACCGTGCTGCTCTGAGAAAAGGTTACAAGCCACATGGCTAAACAGATTAATGGAAATAGATTGAGTTAAGATGAAAGATCTAGCTTGCAATATGTCTGAGCCATAGGTCAATCAGCATGTGATTAATATAAGCCTTTGTGTGATTATTTGGGAGTAAACAGCAGCAGGACTGAGAGTCAGTCTCATCCTCTAGGATAGGCCAGAAAGTCTAGCCCAGAAACGTCTTAATACACAACACCTTCCACCTCCTTATTAAATCCATTTCATTGCATTCAAGCCCATTCATAACCTTGGCCCAACTTCTACTCTGAGTCCCATCTATTATCACTCCACACATTCTGCCTTATTTCCCAGCAGCTCCGGACTGCTATGTGGTTTCTGACACATTCTTTGACCCACACTGACAATTAAGAAAGGTATTTACATGTGTCAGTTTAAAAATTCAGTGAAATTTTATTTGAAAAGCATGGAAGGCTAGGATTGTAACTTGGAGGTGGAGCTCTTGCCTAGCATGTGTGAGGTCTTGGGTTCTACCCTTAGTATTGCAGTAAAATTCAGCCAAGTCCCCCACTGTGTAATAAGCCCTTGGTAAGTCCTAGCTAGATCTAATTCTTACCTCCTCCGTCATTTCTCCTCCATTTCCCATGTAATTCATATAAAAAGCAGTGGAGATGTTAAAGGTTGTCCTCCTGACACAGATGCTTGTGGCTTGCAGCAAGGTATACAATAGGCTCCTGATGTAGTATGTCTAGTACTAGGTGAACTGACTTTCCTGGCCACAATGAGTTCTTGTCACTTGCAGCTTTTTCTTTTGAGGCCCAATCCAGGAAAAGCCCTATAGCACCAAGAGGTGCAGAGGCTGCTTTCTATAATCAAACTGACCAAAAGAATCAAGTCAAGTGCTCTTGCTTCTCCCAAACTCACCAGCCAGGAAAACCTCTGCTCTCCTGGATGATGTATTTGAAAAGAAGCCTGGCATCCTATACCTTATAGGCACTAACATCCATCCAGACAGACAGACAGAGATTTGTATGACCTGGCAACAGTTCCTCCATCTTCGCAGCTCTCAAAGACGTTTCTCCCTGTACTCTTGCCCAAGATATAGCTTATCATCTGGCCTGTCTGGGCATCTCTGATAAAGCAATTCTAGCAAATAAAGATCCCTTCTCCAGACACACTTTTTTTTTTTTTTTTTTTTTTTTTTTTGCAAATAGTCTAAAACCATTGGAAATGATGCTGCCTTTTGGACCTGGGCATCAGGGTCTCAATGTGCATATTTTGTATAGAAATGCAATGTGTAGAAAGAACACAGAGAGGAAAGGGCGAGGCTATGACCCATAAAAACAACTTGATGGCAGCTCCTTTTGTCTTCCACAAAACAAAGCGTGTGAACTGCCAAAGATTTCTGCTGACTCCTCACTTCTCTGCTTTTACATCTAGTGCTATTGTTCACCCTTGGGATTTATGGTAATTCTCAGTCCCTGAGAGAGATCTCTGTAAGAATGCCCATAAACCTCAGCTACCCAGTTTCATTTCTCCTCACTAATTATTTTCCCTCCCAGTTAGCCATCAGCATTTTTTAAAGTCAGAGGCTATTGCTCAGATACAGTGGAGTATGAGACCTAAAATCTGGGATTCAGCAGACACCTAATTAAGGGTAACTCTGGCAATACAGAGATGAGAGCCTAGTATGTACAGTAGAGTCCTCTGGGTGCCATGGGAGATGGGGAAAAGTGGAACAGTAGTGTATAACTTTGAAGAAACAGTCATTCCCAAAGCTAAATAGTATGAATACAGAATGACCTAACCACACAAGCAAATTTTAATACAATTAAATTTTTGCTCAAGATAGTTCCCACTATCTAACAGAATAGTCTTGATGAAGACACAAGGGGACATTCTTTTCTATTTTTAGTGTAAGGAAAAGCTAAGCTTATAATGACAAATTATTTTGCTTCCAATCCACAGACTGTGAAAATCTCATGAACTAATCATGTCTTCACTTTATATTTTGGCTATCAGAGACCTCAAATCTAATGTTCAGGTCACATTACACAAGTGTATAGGGACTAAGAAAAGGTATTTTCCATGTAGGCTTTGGTCCTGATTTATACATCCATTTATTGTGATCCATTCAGTAAGCACCATATCTCCAGAGTTTTGAAAGAGGCCCTGGCTGCTTTCTCAGCCTCTCTGATCTGGCTTGCAGAAGATGCTCATCAGTCAAGAAAGGTATCGGCGGTTCACTTGCAGATATGGGTAAAATTGATAAGTTAAAGATTATCTAACTTATCATCCTGGGGGTAAGGGGTATTGACTAGAAAAGGTTCTCTAGAAAGGGAGTTGAAAGCAGAGCAAATTGTGTGCTGCCAAGAAGGATCATAGCATTCCAGAATCCCCAAGATGATTTCAATAAGAATTTCCCAGTAGCTGAGACAGGGGGATAGAAAGAACTGAGGTCATTTTACTATAGATGGTGACTGTTGAAGAGAACACAGACGCTTTCTTGACTGTCTTGTGGTATTCATGCTTGATGTGTCATCCCTCTCAACAAATAGCATTGAGTAAACATATAGCTTGCCTTCTAGGGTGGTGCAGAGGAAACTTGGGTAGTACAGAGTAAGAAAACAAAGGTATAAAGAAAGAGAGGAACCTGGAGCTGCAGCCAGAACAGGGTACCTGAGAGGACAAAACTGGGAAGGAGGGGTACTTCTGCAGAGCATTACTTGGAGGTGTCTCTTAAGTTCTATAGTCAGAATTTAAAAACAACACTTGAGTCTTTAAGCAGGCTGGAAGAAGCAAGGAGATGGGTCTGATGTGGAGGGCCTGCCATAAAAGAAAGAATGCTCAGCTCTTGGCATCTAGTTGACATTCTCCTGAATGAGGTGGGATGTGGGAATACCTACTCCTTTCTTATGGTTCTCTGAGGCATCTTCTTTCATTTACACAAACCACCCTTTCAGATACTTCACAAACACCCTCTTCCCTTCATTCCTCTCAATGCACTAGCAAATCAGGACTTCGTCCAGCCTCTTCCTTCCACTTTTACCCAAAGCGCTGTCACCTTCTGCCTGGACAACTGGCCAGACCTTCTTCATTCATCTTACAGCAACCCCCTTCTTCTTATAGCCCATTTTCCAAGCACTGAGTGGAGGTGGGGGCTAATCACTTTCCTGAATGCAGAACTATTTATTGGCACCTCCTCTTCTATTAAGGATAGAGGAGATAATCCAATAGGAGGAATAGGGTCCTCAAAACAGACAACAGAATCAGAGACAGCCCCTGCTCTCACTGTAAGGAGTCTCACAAGACTAAGCTACTCAACTGTAACATATATGTAGGGCACCTAAGTCAGTATCATGTAGACTTCCTGGTTGTCGGTTCAGTCTTTGTGAGTCTCTATGAACACAGGTTAAGTTGGTTCTGCTTGTGTGTGTGTGGGGGGGGGGGTCTTGTGGTGCCTTTGACCCCAGCCTCCTACAAGCCTTTCTCTGTTCCAAGTTTAATGCTTAAGCTGGCAAGATTTCTATCATCAGACTTCTACCTATATTAAACTTAAAAGAGAATTGTAATATGAAGCTTCTGGCCTGTCTGGCCTGTAGTCCAGACCCACAGACTTGAAGTCCCACTGAAACACACAAGATGCTTGTATTAGTTTTATGATGATCAACCTAGGGCCCAGGCATAAAACTCACTAATTCCTTACTCTTCTAACCCATGATTCTTATCTTGTTCAGCCATGCGGCTTGGTACCTTTTTTCAGAATAGCATCTCAACTTCTTTTCTCGGTAGCATCTCATCGTGGTGTCTCTCTGACTTCTCTGCTCTTATCTTTCTGTTCCCAGAGTTTTCCCACTCTGGTAGCCCCACCCACACTTCCTGTCTGCCTCATCCAATCAGTATTTTCATTAAACCAGTAGGTGGGACAATTATTTACAATGTAACAGGACATAGTCCCACTACACAGAATACTGTTTGTTTCATCCATCCTCCCAGACTATTAGCTACCTCTGATCTCTGATAAACCGGCAAATATTTCCCTGTTAACACCAATGCTTCTTAGAATCTAAGACCCTGCTACAGTAAACTGTGAGATATATTTATAATTATATCACCACAGTAAACTTTACCATATTTTCCTGAAAAAGGAATAATAATGATGATGCTTTTGATATATTGTGAGCCTTTGATATATCCCAGGCTGATTATAAACATCCCATGCATATTATGATACTGGATCTTCTTTTATTTCCCTATAAGTATTATGATTCACTCTATAGAATAAGAAACTATAACAATGAGAAAATATGGCCAAGTTTATACCAACAAGTAAACATCCATTTTTTCCCAATAAATGCATCTAACAGAAAAATGACCTGACCCAGCCATCAAAACTGATATATCCTCAAATTGCTTTTATGAATTATGAAATAGTTACTTGTTGACCTTCTACTTATCAACATAGCTCACCAAATTCATACAACAGCAACATAAGGTAGTCTCTAAGCACAATGTCCCCATAGGAAATAGTGGCTCATAGAGCTGAAACCATTTCCTCCCTACCTACAGGTTGCAATTTTAGGGAAGGGGGTCAGAACCCACATCTGCCTGAAAAAGAAAAAAAAAAAATTCAGGAATGAGAATCTTAACTTTTTAAATGTCTCTATTTATCCTTCATTCCCGGCTGAAATTCCAGAACAACAGCCCCCTCCCCAAAAGAACCTAATCCAAAGACCCCATAAACCAGAAACCCCATCCTGCTTTTCCCCTTGGCCCAGTTTCTCCATGACATGTTCTGTGTGTTTGTCCATGTTCTCAAAAGGACAGCTCAGCTCCTCCTTCTTTATATTTCCCCAGCAACAGAGCTCATTCATACCTTTAGTGCACCAATAAAAACTATTTCAAAAAAGCACAGGCTTTTGAGGATGTTGGCAGCAGAAAGCAGCAGAGCAGTGATGGACCCTAACCTTTTATTTTACAGGTGAAGAAAACTTGAAGTTCCCTGAAAATCCCTGCCCATGCTGACCCCAACCCTTAGCCTCTCTTTCAGATAATATGCTGCCAGTCAAGGATGTATATCTGTGAGCAGAAAGTGAAGGAGGGGAAACAATGGATGGTATGTAAAAGGGGGAAAATAAAACCTCTTAAACAAATCAAAAATAAATAAATAAAAATAAAATATATTTTTAAGTTTCTTTAGCTGTCACTTTTGTATCTTTCCCTTCATTTACTATACTAAATTATTAGACATTTGAACAGGGAGGTCCATAAGAATTCCCAAGGCAGGACACCTTCTTTTCCTACAGATATGCTAATTCAAGGGAAGGACAAGGGCTTGTCGAAGTACCCACACACTAACCAAGCTAGAAGAACACAAAACCCTGAGTCCTAAAATTAGTCCACCTTCTACTCTCAAATATAGCTGACAACTTTGATTTCCCTTGTTTCCTTAAGACGTCCAATAAAGACTAATTGGACAGTGTAAAGAGACTGGCACTCAGGCTAGGCAACAAAAGAAGTTATGAAACTCACAAACCCAGATAGTAAATGCTTGTAGCTAAGACAGGCTGGATGCATAAGTGCAAAGTAAACAAGATAAAAATAACCATTGATTTGTCTTGAGTTCTTGATATTTAGCATGCATCAACAACTTCAATATTCACAGTAAGCTGTATTAGAGATGGTATTACTTACAGGCTGAGCATCCCAATCAAGAAATTCACAGTCCAAACTGCCCCAATATTCAAAACTTTTTAAGGACTTTTAAGATGTTCAAAAAGGCTACTACAAAATGGAGAATCCACATCCTCCAGAGAAGAAGCCCTTGATAGCCACCTGTGGGGATTTAATAAGGTTTCAGAAGTTTTGGAGATATCAGAGGGAATCTACCCACAGTCTATGTGGGGGGTTAGTAAAAGCTCCAGAAGTCCCAGAGCTCTAACCACAGTCAGTCTAGGAAAATCATAGTGATGATTCAAACCATTAATCCCAGCACAGGGAGTATCCTGGGAGTGGTGACCTACACCCTTAATCCCAACTGAGTCAAGGTCACTGCAGATTATAGAAGGAATTCTAGGCTCCCAAGCAGGTGTGGGGGGGCATGCCTTAATTATTGAAAGAATACTTAAAGGCAGGATTGAAACCCAGAGGGAAGCATTAATCCAAGGGAATTGAGGCTGAGGAAGCTAGAAGACAGCTGGGTAAGATTTGACTTGGTGTTTATTCCCTCTAGTATCTCCAACTTCTTCAGAGATCTATCCCTGAGTCTCATTCTTTTGTGCGACAATTGGCATCCAACTTTGGGGCATGAATTTCTCTCCTCCCTACCCCCCAAAAAAACCGCACTTGCCAGCCAGAACAACACGTGGCCAGAGGAGTAATTACTAGTGGCTAGGCTTTCCATTCCGGGTTAGCCTCCAGCCTTAGGCATACTGGCCATACCTGTTTCTGTTTCACCCTCATCTGGGTAAGTCTTTCAGACAGTGGCCTCTTTCTCTGGGTGGGTTGTTTCTTTTTCCTTTTTGGACCCCTCCTTGGGTTGCTATCACACTAGGTAGCTGCCCCACTTCACAATCATCAACCGACAATAACAGTAAGTAACTCAATTTTTTTTTAAAAAAAAAAAAAAAAGAGGGAATTTGTTTAAAGCAATGGAGGGTGATTGGTCATACTGTAACCTCTCATTAAATGATTTGATATTAAAACCAGTGAAGGAAAACATAGATAAGATAGATAGAAATATCATAATGTTTATCATACTATTTACTATGAATATTTATTGTTTGATATCACAGAAAAAGTTGACTAATGTAAATCCAAAGAAAAAGATCTTTAAAAAGCCTGTTGAGAGAGAACACAAAGATGCTCAAATTCAGAGGAATACGAAGAACCAAATTCAGCAAGGTCATCTATAATTAGACAAAAACGGGCAAAATTACTATACCCAGTAACCTTTAAAAAAATGAAGGATGAAAAAGATGAAAGAGAAGCTAGCTGGGCTCCAGTAAAAATACTAGAATTATGGAGAGTAAAGGAAGCAATTGTATCATATGAGATGCATTCACCATTTGTTAAGCAAATGCTGAACTCCTGGTCATGAAGTAACCAGGTCACCCCTAAAGATGGGTTGGATATGGTTACAGCCATTCTTGAGGCAGGGATGCTCATGCAATTCAAGTCATGGTGGAGGGAGGAGGCTAAAACAATAGAACAAAGAAACAGGGCCAGAGGCATAGAAGTCCCCCAAGACCAACTTCTTGGGGAGGGAGATTGTGCTGATATTGAAAGGCAGTCATTATACAGTGACCATCTTCTGGATTTATGCCACATGGCAGCTTTAAATGCTTGGGACTGGATTGAAGAAATAGGGAAAAAAAGTGAAACATTTACAAAAGTAATTCAAAGTTCCAAAGAAACTTTTACAGAATTTTTTTGCACAGATTAACCACAGCAATAAACAGAATGGTACTGGACTCAGAAGCCAGGTGAATAATCATTGGATCACTGGCTTTTGAGAATGTCGATGCACAATATAGAAAAATACTTAGACCTTTAAAAGCAAGGTCAGCACCTTTGGAGTATTGGATTCATGAGACAATTTATGGAGTCTTATGACAGTGATGATAACTGGGTAGGAGAGCTTATTTCAAGAGGTATAAGAAAAATCAAAATGTCAAATGTTATCATTGTGGAAGGGAAGGTCACATAAAAAGAGATTGTAAACAAGGCATTCCCAGAAACAATGCTTTTGGTAGGAATAATCCCAAGAGAACACTCCTCCCTTCTAGAATATGCAGAAGGTCTTGAAAAGGAAGACATTGGACTAATGAATGCAGGTCAACAAGAGACAGACAAGGGAACTTTCTGCCCTTGAGAAATGCTCGAAGAGGACTTTCAAAAACCCCCAGGTCAGATAACTTTCTATCCTCAGGAAACACCCTAAGGGGGCTTTCAAAAGCCCCCATATCAAGTCCAATCCAGTCTTACCTTGCCATTGTGGAGGAAACACCTTCCCAGAACAATTAAAAAGGTTAAAACCTATTTTAAAAAGACACACTAACTGGAATGATAGAAAATTTACAGAAAAAGAAAAAAATTCAGGAAAAAATATAAAGCAAATATTTTTGGAAAACTTATATCAATGAGCAAAGGCCAAAATTAAAAGTACAAATAAATGATGTTATTATTGAAGGCTTATTGGACATAGGCACGGATGTATCCATAATTTCACCTTAGTCATGGCATCCAAGTTGGCCCCTTCAGGAGGTAAATGTTCAGTTTTTTGGTATTGGGTCGATATCCCAGGTAAAACAGAGTGCAAGATGGCTTGAATGTATAGAACCAGAAGGACAGAGAGAAATATTAAAGCCATATGTGGCTGATATTGCTATAAATTTATGGGGAATAGATTTACTGCAACAATGGAACACGCAGATTAATATTCCTCCAAATACAGAAATAAGCCATGACCTAGCACATGGTTCCAGAAGAAATATCAGAAGATATTATGAGAATCAGTCACAGACCATTCAGGTTATAGAGAAACAAGGCAAAACAGCTGATGATTGTAGTAAGGGGTTTCAAGGTTTAGGACCCACAGACCCCCAGACACACAGATACACACAGATGCATACGATAGTTTTAGACTGATCAGCCTCAGGCCTAGGTATATCACTTGCTATCTCTCTACCCATCATCTAACCCATGACTCTTATCCTGTTCTTCCATGGGGCTCAGTACCTTTCTTTAGAGCAGCATAGATGTCCTCTGCTTCTTCTGGCTTCTCTCTGGAGTTCTGCTCTGTGCTTCCTGTTCTCAGAGTTTTTAGTCTGGTCGCCCTGCCCACACTTCCTGCCTGGCTTTGGCCAATCAGTGCTTTTTTATTAAACCAGTTGGTGGGACAATTATTTACCATGAAATAACACAATAGAGCTACAGATGATCTTTCAAAAACACCTACAGCACTACCTCTAAAATGGCTAACAGAGAAGCCTATATGGGTTCATCAATGGCGTCTAACAAAAGAGAAATTGCAGGCCTTAGAGCAGCTGGTACAGGAACAGTTAAATGCTCAGCATACAGAAGAATCAACCAGCCCTTGGAATCCTCCTGTATTTGTTATTAAGAAGAAATCTGGAAAGTGGAGAATGGTAACAGACCTAAGGGCAATAAACAAGGTGATCCAGCCAATGGACTCTCTTCAATCTGGGATTCCTTTGCCTTTTCTGTTACCTAAAGAATGGCCTATTATAGTTATTGATTTAAAAGACTTTTTTACAATACCTTTACAAGAACAAGACAAAGAAAAATTCGCCTTTACAGTGCCCACTTATAATAATCCTCAGCCTGTAAAGAGATTCCAGTAGAGGGTCCTCCCCCAAGGAATGCTGAATAGTCCTACTCTGTGCCAGTATTTTGTTCAAAAGCCAATAGAACAAATGTGCAAGAAATTCCCACAATCTATAATTTATCATTACATGGATGACATCTTGTTGGCTGATTCAAATATTGATAGGTTGGGAAAACTTTTTGAAGAAGTGAAAAGAATTTTGCCTGCTTGGGGATTACAGATTGCCCCAGAAAAAATACAAAGAGGGGATTCAATTAATTATTTAGGATATAAAATAGGTCAACAAAAAATTAGACCCCAAAAGGTACAGATCAGGAGAGATAGATTAAAGACACTTAATGATTTTCAAAGAATACTAGAAGACATTGCCAACTTACAACTGACTATTGGACTTAAAAATGATGAACTAGATAATCTGTTCAAAATGTTAAATGGTGACAAGGACTTAAACCAACTTTAATGCAAAGGGAAAATGTTATATTGGAATGGATATTTCTTCCACATAAACCAAGCAAGACGTTAAGGACATATGTGGAAAAGATTTCTGAACTTATTTTTAAAGGAAAATTAAGACTTTGTCAACTGACAGGAATGGACCCAGCAGAAATTGTTGTACCTTTAACTAATGAAGAAATTGACCAATTATGGGTAAAAAGTGAACCTTGGCAAAGAGCCTGCAGTAATTTTTTGGGAGATATTAACAACAAATATCCTAAAAGAAAAATAATTGAACTTATAAAGAAAAATAATTGGATTCTCCCTCGTATTGTACGAGATAAACCAATTTCCAGAGCTCCTACATTTTATACTGATGCAAACAAATCAGGAAAGGCTGGTTAAAAATCAGAACATCTAAGTAAAGTGACTCAAAGCCCTTATAATTCTGTTCAAAAGTCAGAATTATATGCCATTGTGATGGTGTTAATGAACTTTACAGAACCACTTAACATAGTCACTGACTCTCAGTATGCAGAAAGAGTTGTTCTACACATTGAAACAGCTGATTTTATTAATGATGAATCAGAATTAACTTCATTATTTATTCAGGTACAAGAAATAATAAGGACTAGAAATCATCCCTTCTATATAATACATATTTGATCCCATACAGGTCTGCCAGGGCTTTTAGGACAAGGTAATGATGAAATTGATAAATTGTTAATAGGAAATGTAGTAGAGGCCTCAGAATTTCATAAAAAAACATCATGTTAATTGCAAAGGATTAAAAAAAAGATTTCTCTATCACTTGGGAACAAGCCAAAGAAATTGTAAAGAGATGTCCCACCTGTTCTTTCTATAACCAAACTCCATTGCCAGCAGGAACTAATCCTAAAGGTATACATAGAAATGAAATCTGGCAGGTGGATGTATTTCATTTTACAGAATTTGGGAAATTAAGATATGTCCATCATACAATAGATACATTCTCAGGATTTCAATGGGCAACTGCTTTGAGTTCAGAAAAGGCTGATTCTGTAATCACACATTTGCTAGAAGCTATGGCCATCATGGGAATACCTGCACAAATAAAGACAGACAATGATCCTGCACATGTCTCTACTAAAATGAAACAATTTTTTGCTTATTATAATATAAAGCATATTACAGGAATACCACACAATCCTACAGGGCAAGCAGTCATAGAGAGATCAAATCGAACTTTAAAGGATGTGTTAAATAAACAGAAATGAATAACAAAGACCCCCAGAGATAGACTACATAGTGCTTTGTTAACTTTGAATTTTCTCAATGCTAATCACAAAGGAACAAAAGCTGCTGAAAGGCATTGGACCATAGAAAAAACAGCTGAACTAAATCAGCCTATTTACTTCAAAGATGTACTAACCTCTGAATGGAAGCCAGGGTATATGCTCCGTTGGGGAAGGGGTTTTGCATTTATTTCCACAGGTAAGGAAAAGATATGGATACCATCAAAATTAATAAAGACTCGAACTGAACTGGAGACACTTCATGAAACTAAGAATTGATAGCTCATCAACCCATATTACAAGTCTTTCAGTTGTAAATAAAAACAGAGGTTGGGGCAGGTTTCTGTTCTTGTCTTTACAGGAAACTGGAAATACCCATCTTCAAGAAGTTAAAAGGCCTTGGACATCCAGACATCTAAAGCAGAAAAGAGGCTATCCAGGAAAATTTGCAAACAAAAGAATATGGTAACTATTGGTACCAGTATACTTGATAGGGTAAAATCTCATTACTTAAACTTTACAAAAATTTTTTATTAGTTAAAGTCCCAGTTTAATTATAATTTAAAGCTGGTTTTAGAGTTTGATTGTGGCTCTTTCCTTCTCTAAACTCAAGCATACTTGTTAAAGGAAAATTAAAAAAAATCTCTGTATCATATCAGAAAAGCCACCTGATATGGGACAGAAGAATAACAAAAAATAAGGGACTATTATTTTATTGTTACTAATCCTATGCTCAATAAATTGTTATATGTTTAGTTTCCTGTACATTGTGTTGGTTTTTAGTCTCCTATCAGTTTTCTGCAGTGATCCAGGACAAGGCCTAATTGCAAACTGGAACTATCCAAAAGGAAGATGGGGCCCTACAACGATAGTTTCACATGAACTCTGACAAAGCCACTAGGCTGACAAACACCAGTCAAAGATCAGATTTGGACTACAAACTGCTCACGACAATTATGTAGCAGCTCGATGAGATGAACCAGCTTCACAGACTACTATGGCCAGGACTTGAGACAAGCTGTGTGCTTTCCTGTTATGCAGAGACTAGACAACAAATGACACAGCTACTTATTTCAGGACTTGACATTTAACAAAACTTTTCTTTTCAGGATCCCCAAAAGATGCCATCACCCTTACTCAGCAGGAAGTAAACTTAAGAACACAGTGCCCACACTCCCAAGTGGTAGGGTGGGTTGGTTTTGGTTCCCAAGTGGTGGGGTGGCTTGGTGTTGGTTGTTCAATTGGTTATGGATGATTGTCATTGTTTAGGTTAAAAATTGTTCATGGTTATGGTTAGAAAAAAGTTAAACAAGAATGAATAGATTTAAGATTTGTGTTTAAAAAATATAAAGAAAAAGGGGATATAGATATATAGGATATAAAGATAGATTATGGAATCTTCTTTTAAAAGGATTTATTAGCTTTAAATATTTTACATTGCATTGGTTTTCTGTATACAAATTGTGCATTTTGAGATTAATTGTGTCATTGTACAAATATTTCTATGCTTGTTTCAGGTAGTATACTTAATCAGTTTATCTAACATTGTAATCCAAATTGCTAGTTCATGAAAGTTTTTATTTCCAATGAATTAGAATATAAAGCAATGCAAGTCAGTAGTTAGACATTACATTCAGACATAGTCATGTTAGATATGTTTTCAAGGTCAAACAAATATATTTTAGATAAACAGGTCTTCTTCAAAAATTTCAGAGATCCATAGAACATGGCATTTAAAATATTTTTAGAACTTAAAGACTATTCTGGACAGTGAGACAGGTCTGCTCCTGGCAGCCCCAATATACTTCAAGAGAAAAAAGGGCATTGAAGGAACTCCATATGGAGTCTACTTTCCCTGTGGCAACAGTTAGTCATTAGACAAGAACCTGTCCCTATATTGACTGCTTGACAGTGTGCTATTTAAACTGGACATGTAGGTTCCCTCAGAAAGTGACCTTTGAACTTTGACAGAACAAGCTGAGATGATCCTTCAGGTGCCTGTTTTTCAGAGAAAACTGTCAGAGATGGTCCATGGATGGTGTGAGGCGGTAGCGGTCCCTGGCATGCTGGGCCTGGATCTTCCTGGAGTTGGGTTGCTTGGGAATGCAGTCCAAAGTGGTGGTAAACTCCATCTAAAACTAAATACCAGCACGAGACCAATAACCAACAAGTACCGCAAGGGAAAGTTGAAAAGAACTTTGAAGAGAGTCTTCAGTCTACAGGACACAAGGAGAAATGACTGAACTACACCAAACTGGACAGAGCAGATTTCCTGCTTCACTGAAATGAAAAGAGACTCTGGGCCTTTAGGCTGAAGATGGATGCCCCAACATTATAAAGGAACTTTGGGTGACTGTCCAGGCAGATAAGTATCATCTCTGTCATTTCTAGTTTTTGGAAGTTGCTCGCACTTCCTAGTTATTTAGGTAAATATTATTTCCTTCTTGGGTCTCTGAGGTAGTTGAAGATGAGATAGTTATAGTTACAGTTTTCTAATGACAGTTTTAGAAAAGAAACTTTGAAGTTAAAGCTTATAAGTTTAAGAGACATCAAAATAATAGCTTTTAGTTAGAAAGGAAATGAATTAGGTATAATCCTTTGGACTCATCAAAATAGGATAATTAATGAAATATTTTCTTGGACTTGTCAATTGTTAATGGACTGGACATTACTCATTTATTGTTTGTATATATTATATATAATTATTGTACCTATTGCATATTGTTTTTCTTATGTTAGCAATCACCTTCTTTTTTTTAATTTGACACAAAGGGGATAAGTGGGGATTTAATAAAGTTTCAGAAGTTTTGGAGATATCAGAGGGAATCTACCCACAATCTATGTGGGGGGTTAGTAAAAGCTCCAGAAGTCCCGAGCTCTAACCACAGTCAGTCTAGGAAAATCAGAGTGGTGATTCAAACCTTTAATCCCAGCACAGGGAGTGTCCTGGAAGTGGTGACCTACACCCTTAATCCCAACTGAGTCAAGGTCACTGCAGATTATAGAAGGAATTCTAGGCTCCCAAGCAGGTGTGGTGGGGCCACGCCTTAATTACTGAAAGAGTACTTAAGACAGGATTGAAACCCAGAGGGAAACATTATTCCAAGGGAATTGAGGCTGAGGAAGCTAGAAGACAGCTAGGTAAGATTTGACTGTGGTATTTATTCCCTCTAGTATCTCCAACTTCTTCAGAGATCTATCCCTGAGTCTCATTCTTTCATGCAACAGCCACCTAATTGCAATGGTCTTCCCTAATGGCCATTCTTAAACAAAGATCCAGTAGAGCAAGACTAAGTGAACCCAGCAGGATATATTTATGCATACTTATACATAGATGTGTTACAATAATTAATTAATTAAAAAACATAAAGTTCTGAATTTGAGAGAGGAACGTGGAAATAGTTGTGAGGGAAGAGGTAGAAATGGTGCAGATACTGTACACACGTGTTAAATACTCAAAACCTTTGGGAAAAATTGAAAATTTGGTTTTTTGCCATTGCTTTGTTTTGCTTTTTTGTTGTTCTTAATTTTGATTTTTTTGGGGGGGAGTTGTTTTTGTTGTTGTTTTGTTTTGTTTTTGCTTTGCCTCACTTTGTTTCAAGACAGAGTATCTCTATAGATCACTGCCTGACCTGGAACTCACAAAGGTCTGCCTGACTGCCTCTGCCTCTCAGATACTAAGATTTGTAGGGGGATTATGTTGTTCCATTGTAAATAATTGTCCCTGCCTATGAATTTAATAAAAAGTGCTGATTGGCCAAAGGCAGACAGACAGGAAGTATGGGTGGGGCTACCAGACTAAAGAGACTCTAGAAACAGGAGAACAGAGCAGAAGGCCAGAGAGAAGTTGCAAGAATGCCAGAGAGAAGCCAGAAGAAGCAGAGGACAACTATGCTGCTCTAAGAAAAGGTATCGAGCCCCATGGCTGAACAGGATAAGAGTCATGGGTTAGATTAAGGGTAAAGAGTTAGCAAGTAATATGCCTGGGCATAGGCCAATCAGCCTAAAACTATTGTAAGCATCTGTGTGTCTCTGCCAGTCTGTGGGTCTGTGGGCCTAAGCCTTGAGGCTAGGCCCAAAAGTCCAGGCCAGAAACCACTTAATACAAATGGCAGCCCAATGAGAACCATGCAGATTCCATAGGAAGGTGACCTCTGAACTTTGGCAGAACAAGCCAAGATGGTCATTCAGGTTCCTGCTTTGCAGAGAAACTGTCAAACACTCTTCAGGACTCAAGGAGAAGTGACTGATGAATGGGCAGAGCAGATTTCCTGCTTCACTGAAGTGAAAAGAGACTCTGGGCCTGTAGGCTGAAGATGAATGACCCAACTTTATAAAGAAACTTTGGGTGAATGTCCAGGAAGATAGGTGTCATCTCTGTCATTTCTAGATTTTGGAAGTTGCTTGCACTTCCGGTTTACTTGGTAAATATATCCTTCTGTGGTCTTTGATGTAGTTGAAGATTAGATAGTTATAGGTACAGTTTTTCTTAGTCATTTAAAAGGTATGTTAGTATGAAACTTTAGATTCATAAGGATAAGGTAGATGATAAAGTATTTTCTTTAATTTTGCTAAATACAAAGAGACTAGCTATTGTAACTGTAATTCTTGCTTGATAGCTGTTTAGTTATATGTAATTTTTCTTTGTTAAAATTGAAGCCTTCCTTTTTTATTAGACAGAAAGGGGGAGGTGATGTGGGAATGTCTTTCCATATGCTGTGAATCTCAATCTTTAAATAAAGGAGCTGTTCTGGCCCATGACAGGCACCATAGAAAAAGTAGGAGGAGAAGTCAGAGCATAGGTAGGAGAAGCAGGGCTGAGTCAGACAGACCAAGCCCGAAGCCCAAAGAAGCAATATGTAAGGAACCCAGGTGAGCCATGGACCACGTGGCAGACAGATTAATAGAAATGAGTTGAGTTAAGATGTAAAAGCAAGATAGCAAGGTACCTAGCAGGCCAAACAGCATGAAGTTAATATAAGTGTCTGAATCATTTAGGAGGCCTGACCAGCGGGAGGCAGCTAAGGGGTCTGAGGCTGACTGCAGGCCTGTGGGTCTGGACCTTTGGCCGCCCAGGACCAAGAAACCTCATTACAACAAAAATTAAAGGTGTTTGTCCATGCCCAGCAAAAATTATTTTTAAAAAATGATTTAGACTATTTTAATTTTGGGTTTAGAAATAAAAGACATAAAACTAAAACAATCTGAGTAAATATTCAAAAATCTGGAAAACCTTTAAAAACAGAATCACTCTAATTCTAAACATTTAGAATAAAGAATATCAACATGAGACCCTATTTTATACACAAATATAAAATACCTTACCCAAAGTCACACAGCCACCAATGTGAGACAAATGACTAAGTCCAGATACCCAACACCTAATGTGCAATGCCACTGTAGCACACAGTCTCTTGGCTTCTCCTTCTCTTGGCCATAAACTCCTTGAGGGAAGGTCATTGTCTTGTTTACTTCACTCTATCCACTATCCAACAAGACATTAAGAACTAAAAACATTGGTCTGGATTTACGTGAACTGAATATCTCTTATCACATTATAGGAAGAACATTGTCATTGCCCCATTATTAGCTGGGCAATAAAAGAACCATAGCTTTATCTTAGTCCTTCTCATAATAGATAAATTTGGCTGGTATTATCCACACCATAGTTGCTATATAAGATAATGTTGCAAAGCAGCTGCACAGTGCCCAAAGCACAGTAAGTAGCCAACAACAGTGCTAGTGAGTTGATGAGACTGTGTGCATGCTCAGAAAATACCAAATTCAAGATCTAGAAAGGAAGAGATTATGTCTGTAAGGATTCCTGGCACATAGCATCTATGTGGTAAACATGCTAGTCCAATAACCCAACATGGCTCCAGGAGATAAGAATTCCTGGCATGTAGCAGCCACATGGTAAACCCAACATGGTGCTGGCAGAAGATGCCACATACAAAGGGTACCAACCGTTCTCTTAAAAGGAGACCCCATGTGAAAGATGGTCTCTTTTCTCCTCTGCTGTTCTTCCCTTGTACTCACCTTGCCACTTTCCTAAATAAACTCTAGTGTGGCACTGATAATGTGTGCTCACATGTGAAACCAACATTCCCTGCTGCTGCCCAGTTGTGCAGATGCAGAGGCTTGGGTATGTTCAAGATTCAGCCTCACCCCTAATCCACTCCCATGGCCGAGGAAGGCCAGACTTCAACACTGCTCTGTAAGAGGTCCTGAAGACCGGTCTCATATATGATGGCCTAGAACATGGTATCCACGAAGCTGCCAAAGCCTTAGACAAGCGCCAAGCCCATCTCTGTGTACTTGCATCCAATTGTGATGAGCCTATGTATGTCAAGTTAGTGGAGGCACTTTGTGCTGAGCACCAAATCAATCTAATTAAGGTTGATGACAAGGAAAAAAGTAGGGGAATGGGTAAGACTCTGTAAAATTGATCGAGAGGGAAAGCCACAGAAAGTAGTTGATTGCAATTGTGTAATGATAAGCACTCTGGACTCTGAATCCAGTGATCTGAGTTATGGCACCAAAATGTTGGTTTCTCACATGAGAACAGACACATACTAACAGTGCCACACTAGAGTTTATTCAGGAAAGTTGTCAGGCGACTACAAGAGCAAAGAAGCAGTAGAGAAAAAGACCTTCTTTCACATGGTGTCTCCTTTTAAGAGAACGGGTGGGTACAGATTTACATAGCCATGCCTAGGGACATGCCCTCCGTATGTATGCCATTGCTATGTTGGATTTACCATGTGGCTGCTACATGCCAAGAATTCTTATCTCACCTGGCATCAAGTTGGGTTATCGGACTAATATGTTTACCACATACATAGCTGCTATGTTCCAGGAATCCTTACAATGTCTGCTTGGATCACAGGGGAAATGAAATGATGTTATATAGCTCCTAAAAAAAAATGTGTTAGAGTCTTCAACTCCATCTGATTATCATAAGGAAAGACCATCTTTGAAGTCCAAGTCTGACTCTGCCCAAAACTTGCTCTGTGACCTTGTACAAGTCATACAACCTCTCTGAGCCCCAGTTTTCTCATACATAAAATGAGGCATGTGAACTAAATTTTCTCCAGAACTCCTTCCAGGTTTAAATAATAACCTTTCTAAGAGGCTGGGAGCCAAAAGTCTTTCAGCCATCTGGCTTCTTGGTGGGGGACTGACTGGAGACTTTCTGAAACAGAGGCAGGACTAAGCTCTCATAGGATATGATGGCTTTGGGAGGTTTTAGACAGCTGTGACAATAACTCACAGTGAGATAGTTTCTGCCATTTCGTGCATCTTCTCACTCCTCTACTCAGCAGCCCCAGGAACCTGGTTACCCTCATTGCAGAAATCCTGAACATGTCAGGAATTATTCAGCTACAAGTAACAGTTGGCCCAATCCATGGAATTAAGGAAAAAGAAGCTTTCAGAAGTCTAGAAGAAGGCAGTTATGGTGACAGTGGCCATAGGTATAGTCTTTGTGCCTCTCATGAGAACTCCAGGCCCTACATTCCTGTTAGCAGTCAATACTCCCTAAAGTTCCAACTCTTTCTTCACAGTTCATGCTAACACAGTGCCCCCTGATCATGGTGTCACATGACCACCCATCCTGCAAGCCAAGACAAACTCCAAAAGTTATATTTTCTGCCTGTATTGATTTCTTAAAACTGTTGTAACACAGAAGCACTGGCTGGATGGCTCACAGGGTGGCTGTCCATGGCCAAGACGTGGCAAGGTAGCTTCCTGAGCTGAGAATGAAACCTTTATTCCAGGCCTCAAGCCTCCCTCTTGGTGGCCATCTGCCATGTTATTCTGTCTTCTCTCCATATATGCCAAAGTGGTCAAAGTTTCCCTTTATTTTTATTTTTACTTGTATGTTTTGTACATACATGTACATGTGGTTTGTGTGCATATTTTTGTGCATGAATATGGAGGCCTGAGGTCAATGTTGGTGGTTTTCCTCAATCACTCTGTCTTATTTTCTGAGACAAGCTCTCACTGAATCTGGAACTTACTAATGGGCTCTATTGCCTGTCCAGCAAGCCACAGGGATCCTCCTGTCTCTGCCTCCCCAGTTCAGTGATTACAGACACTGCTGCCACACCAAGCTTTTATAATAATAATTATTATTATTATTAAAATTGAGAATAGTTGCAAGAGAGAATATTTACATTGTATTCCACTACCACCCCAATCCTGGAGCTTATACTCTTACTATTACTATTATTATTTAATTCATTTCTGCCTCTTTATTTTTCAAATGGATATATTTGAATATAGATGAATAAAGATGAATATTAAAATCTATGTTTCTAATGTGATGAAGCTTTCTCTAGAATTTGTTGCATATCATATGTGCCATGACAATATGAGTATAGGAAAGCAGCATGCTAACTCTCATCAGTGTATTCTGAATATAGTTAACAATAAAATTTTATTTATATGGGTTCTGAGGCCCTGAGTTCACACCCTTACATTTTCATAGCAAGTACTTTACTCAACAAGCCATCTCCCCAGCCTAAAGCCCCCCCCCCCTTTCAAGGACACTGGTCATATTGAATTGAATCTCCCCTTGGTGAATTTCAACACATAGATTTTGAAGAAACACAGTTCACACTTCAATTGTGAGGGCAGCAATGTTGAGGGAGATGGGTTAGTGAGCACTGTCTATTGTCACGAGTTAAAGAATTAGTTCAAATCTGATATGCAGCAAGGCTAGGATTCAAACCGAGGTCTCAGCTGGAAGGTTACAGCTCTATTTTACAAACTCTCTCTCTCTCTCTCTCTCTCTCTCTCTCTCTCTCTCTCTCTCTCTCTCTCTCTCTCTCTGTGTGTGTGTGTGTGTGTGTGTGTGTGTGTGTGTATGTGTGTGTCTCAGTTATGTGTATCAGTCTGTTTTTGTATGTATGTGAATATGTGCACATGTGGAAGCCAAAAGAAAACTTTCTGGAGTCCATTGTCTGCTTCTATTATGTTGGCCACAAGGATCAGACATAGATCTCTGGGCTTGGTAGCCAACACCTTTACCCACTGAGCCATCTCACTAGTACATGCATTTCTACCTAAGACATCTGCCTCATTTGTGGTCTCTTATAACTGGAGATTGTTATGTGGGATGGATGAAGAACCCAAATCTAGATTCCTCTTGTTAAATCCATACATGCTATGTGGGCGACAAGTTGCCTAAGTAGGATTCTAGCTTCAATAAAAAGGAGACTTGTTCAAAATTTAATAAGTATTGAGTTTCTTTTTCTGTCAGGAATTGTTCTCATAATGACAGTTGTAGACGGAGTTTTACTTTCAAGGCGCCAGTCCAAAATTAATATTTATTAGAATATAAATTAACACTCACGATATTAGTAACAGCTTATAGTGGCACCTGAACAAAGACTGCCGTATCTAAGCGATGGACGAGCGATGGACCTGCGATGGAAGGACGATGGATTCCGATTCTGTCTGTCCAGCAGCCAGCAGCCAGGAACCAGGAAGAGAGAGTCCTCATGTCCCAGCAGCCACTTATCAATCGGCTTGGCCACACCCCCTCCAGGTTGGAAACACCCCCTCCAGGGTCCCGGAATGTCTTCTGACCTTATCTGCTGACACCTTAATCCCGCCACATCTCCCCCTTTTGTCTAACTAAGAAGGTTCTAAACTAAGACTATGTACAATAGGAATTATTATGTTAGTAACCATAAATACCTATTCTTCAACCCCTTCAAGACCTGAGAAGGAAGATATATCACTTGAAAGTCAGAAGTATATGGAAGTAGTGGCTTCCAAAATTTGGGAGAAGACAGCAACACAGCTACCTGGACAATCACCTCTGGGTTTGTGCGCCGTTGGAGCATCCATCATATTGGCTACAGGCCTATGGTATCTGACAGATCTTCTCACAAGCAGGGCAATTTTGGAGGGACTGTCTTATCCTCTCTAGGCAGGTTTCGTCAGTCTCCATCCATCAACTTGTTTGTCTAGCTTGACACCGTGTGTGTACTGTCAGCAATCAAGGTAAGGACAGTTCCTTACTCAACCGGCCATTCTCTGCCAAAAGGACAAACTCCGATGGAGTGTCCTCGATGCTCATATGATCTTGGGAAAGGAGCAGTGACACCAGGAGTCATCGTGCCTCTCATGGCTGAATTTCAAATGTTAAATGCCATATTCTCTGGGTCTATGAAATGGTTGAAAATTTCTGTCTATCTATGATATTCTAACCTGTATCTGAGATGACTGGGATATAGTACCTTAAGTAATGTTGACAGTAGTTTTATCGTCTTAAGGAATAAACGCTGTACTAAAAATTAGAATACCTATATAAGGGGCGTACAATCCCTGAACAGTGACTTTTAGTATAACTATCAAACATTAGCCAGGGGTATATTACTATGTAAAGTGGCCACAGCATTTTAGACATGTATATACATATATATCATCTAAACAGAGGTATATAAAACATCTTGTGCATATATCATAACTAGTGCAATCATACATTATATCTAGTATAGTTAAATGAAGGTAGAAATTGCATAGTAATCATAGACAACGATGTGCAAATATTTTAAACAGAGATAGAAGCATGTATAAAATATAGCAATTACAGATTCAATTTTACATAATAGTTACAGATTCATATTTATATCAAAATACAAGTTGCTTTGGTTATATAAAGCAATTTCAGATTGAACTTTGTACAAATGTACAAATTATTACAATTAAACATATAAAATGATTTTACATTTGTATCAATATACAAATACCTATGCCAATGCAAGTTGTCTTTAACTTAGCCCATGCATTTAGCTAAAATGGTGTATAGGTAGGCAGAACAATCTACCTTTATCTATCGTATCTATCCCTCTTCTCTTCTTCAAAAGAGATCTTTGATGCTATATTATAGTTCTGTCTAGGATTTACTGAAGGAGGCAGAAGCAGGAGGATCACGAGTTTAAGATGAAGTCACAATAATATTGGTCCCTAAATATTCTGTCTTCTGTCTCACACCAGGTGGCTTTTCTGTTATGAGACAGAATACTTCACATTTTCTTTACCAATATGCTTGGGTTTAGAGAGGGAGAAAGCCACTTGCTCCCAATCCAAATCCAGCCCTATTAATAGTCAAACCAGGACCACCTTTTTTTTTTGAGGTATAGATGCAAGATGCAAAGCAGTAAATATTGAGAGATTCCCCAATAGTGTATATGTCTCATAGTCCGTCATGTACATTCCTTAATCATCAATCTGTCTTTTATTGCAGGTGAGTAATTAGTCAATGTCTTAAAAATAGTCTAAAAATAGTTGTATCCATTTCCTGTAAAGACAAAATTGAGACCCTGCCCCAGGTTTGTTAAATGTGTTTTCCTTACCATATATCCATTTGTCATATCAGGGGTGAGCAATTACTTCTCCTCCTCAGGAAGGGACTCCTTTTCAAAGCAGACTTTTATTAGTTTTGTCGGTACCCATATCTTTTCTTTGCCTGTTGAAACAAAAGCGAAACTTCTACCCCATCGAAGCACATATCCTGGCTTCCACTCTGAATTCAACACATCTTTGAAGTAGATGGGTTGATTTATCTTGGAAGATTTCTCTATTACCAAATGTCTCTCAGCAGCTGATGTTCCCTTTTCATCAGCGTTAAGAAAATTTAAAGTCAATAAGGCACTGTGCAACCTCTCTCTGGCTTTTCTCATTTCTTTCTTCTGTTTATAAAGCATCTCTTTCAATGTGTGGTGAGATCTCTCCACAAATGCCTGTCCTGTGAGATTGTGTAATATCCCCGTAATATGCTTTATATTATAGTATACAAAAATTATCTTCATTTTTTTGGGAAACGTAAGCTGGAGCATTGTCAGTCTTAATCTGTGTGGGAATTCCCAGTATGGGCATGGCTTCCAAAAGGTGAGTTAGTACAGCATCAGCATTTTCAGAACTCAGAGCAGTTGCCCATTGCATTCCAGAGTAAGTATCGATAGTATGATGTACATATTTCATCTTTCTGAATTCTGGGAAGTGAAACACATCCATTTGCCAGATCTCATTTCTCTTTGTACCTTTAGGATTACTTCCAGCAGGTAAAGATGGTTGGTTATGGAAAGAGCAAGTGTTACAATTCCTTACTATTTCGTTTGCTTCATTCCAAGTGATGTAAAAACTCTTCTTTAATCCTTTGCTGTTAACATGATGTTTCTCATGAAATTCTGTGGCTTCTAGCACATTTCCTATCAGCAACTGATCTATTTCATCATTACCCTGAGCTAGAGGGCCTGGGAGACCTGTGTGTGTCCTGATATGTGTTATGTACATAGGATGTATCCTACCTCTGATGATATCCTGTAGTTGTTTGAATAGTAAGGTCAAGTCTGTATCATCAGGAATGAAGTCAGCAGTTTCAATATGTAAAACAACTCTTTCTGCATATTGAGAGTCAGTAATTACATTGAGAAGCTCTGTGAAATCCAACAACACCATAATAATTGCATATAGTTCTGATTTCTGAACAGAGTTACAAGGGCTCTGAGCCACCTTAATTACATCTTCAGACTTGTAGCCAGCCTTTCCTAAATTGTTTGCATCAGTATAAAAGGTGAGAGCTCCAGAAATGGGTTTATCCTTTACCACATGAGGAAAGATCCAATTAGTTTCCTTTATGTATTGAATTCTTTTGTTTCGAGGATATTTATTATTAATCTCTCCTAAAAAGTCAATGCAAGCCTTTTGCCAAGGTTCACTGTCTGCCCATAATCGTTCAATTTCTTCATTAGTCAAAGGCACAACAATTTCTGCAGGGTCCTTTCCAGTCAATTGGCGAAGTCTTAATTTACCTTTAAAAATCAGATCAGAAATTTTTTTGTTATATGTCCTCATCTTCTTGCTTGGCATATGTGGCAGAAATATCCATTCTAATATAATGCTTTCTCTTTGCATTAAGATTCCTGTTGGAGATTGTCTAGAGGGTAAAATAACAAGTATGCAATCCAGGTCTGGATCCACACAATCCACATGTGCTTCTTGAAGTTTCTTTTCCACCAACTCTAATTCTTTCTCAGCCTCATCAGATAATTCTCTTGGACTATTTAAATCCTTGTCAGAATCCAAAGTCTTAAACAAATTAACTAGCTCATAGTTTTTTATATCAATCATGGGCCATATATGAGCAATATCTCCTAGTAACTTTTGAAAATCCTCCATTTTCCAGATTTTTTTCTTGACAACAAAAACAGGAGAATTCCATGGACTGGTTGATTCTTCGATATGCTGAGCCTGTAACTGCTCCTGTACCAACTGTTCCAAAGCCTGAAGTTTTTCTCTTGTCAAAGGCCATTGTTGAACCTAAATAGGCTTTTCTGTTAACCATTTCAAAGGCAATGCTGTGAGTGTTCTTTTAGGTTCTGTGGTTATTAGGCAATTCTTTTGTACAACCTGAATGGCTGTTGAATTTTATCCATAGTACCTTAAAGCATCATTTTGGAAACATAATTGAGTCTCTGGTTGATATCAGAACCAGGAGGGATTTTAATCTGGGTATTCCATTGCATTAGGAGGTCGCGACCCCATAGATTCACTGCTATGTCAGCCACATATGGCTTCAACCATCCTTTCTAACCTTCTGGTCCTATGCATTCAAGCCATCTCACACTCTGATTTACCTAAGATATTGTTCCAATACCCAGAAACTGGATATCTACTGCCCATAAAGTCCATCTGGGGTGCCATGATTGTGGGGTTATGATCAAAACATCAGCCCCCATGTCAACTAAACCCTGGATATAAATATTATCTATCTGTATTCTCAATTTTGGTCTTTGTTCATTTATTGAAGTCTGCCAAAATATTCGTTTTGAGATTCTTTTTGGAATTTCTAAATTTTCTTTTGAATTTATGTTATTATCTGATATCATATGGTTTTCTATATCAGGTTTTGGATGCTCTATTCATCCTGAGAATGCTGGTCTTCTCCTATGACTGGATATGATCTCACCATCCTTGAATTTGGAGTCTGATTTTTGAAGGCTTCCCGGAGGAAGCCCCGAAAGGCATTTCCCGATGGTAGAGGGTTGCCTTCTTTATCCCTGGTAGATCTACATTCATTGGTCCAATGTTGTCCCTTGCCACACCTTCTGCATAATCCAGAAGGCAATGGCCTTCTGTTCGAATTAAACCTAGATCGGGTATTATTTCCAAGAGTACCTTGTGTACAGTTCTGTCTTATATGGCCTTTTTTACCACAGTTGAAACAAGTAATGTCTTGGTTCCTCACCCTAACATTAGCAACAGCTTAGCCTACCCATTCTCCTCATTGCCATGGAGACATTCAGCATTGATTGCATATTGAATCCATTCTTCTATAGGTGCAGCTCTGATCTTTAAAGGCATAAGAATTCTTCTACATTCTGTATTAGCATGATCAAAGGCCAGAGAAAGTATTAATTGCTTCCTAACTTCTGGATCTGAAGCTGCATCCAATCAGTTGGTAGAATCCGGTTTTTTGCTGACCATGAATTTAGAAGCTGCTTCACATACATAGAGTGTATACCGTGCATTGATATTGCCTCTTTAAAATCATTCATGTCTCTCATATGTACTGGCTCATAGCTATACTCTACATATTCTGAGGATCCCCCAGGTGTTATCTTTGTCTGAATAGTAGCTGGGAACAATAGTGGTGTGGAAGGGGGTAGCCCTGTTATGTTTACCACCTTGGGTAGAGTATCTACAGTACCATAATAACCCTTTGGGGGTTGACCTGAACTGTTCTGAGCATAAGATGCATCACTACCCTTTTCCAGTATTGCAATACGGTCCTCCCATTCTTGAATTTTGGATATTATGGGTTCCCATTCCTGGATTTTGGATACTACTGGTTTCCATTCTTGAAGTTTAGATACTATTGATTTTTCTAGAGCTTGAGTGTCCTGATGAAGCAGTCCTTCCAAAGACCTCACCGAGTCAGCAATTTTTCGATCCTCATCATTAACTTAATTAATAATTTTCTTGTTCTCGTCATTAATGTATTCAACAAGTTTCTTGTTTTCATCATTTACATAGAGCCTATATTTGTCTTGTACAGTGTTATCCTTATCTATAGAGGAAGCCTTATCTGAAAGCTTGTTGTAACCAATTTCCAGAGTATCCATCCTTTTTGCCATTTTAGTGCTTGACAGTTCCACATCACATACCTTGGACAGCAACTGTTGATTTACATTTTGCACCTGTTTAACCTCATCTGCCACTATAGAGTTTGATAGTTCCATAATACATAATCTGGACAATAATTGTTGGTTTCCATTTGACAACTCTGTCATCATCCTCTTATTTTGAAATATAAAATAGAGAAATAAGCCAAAAAATAGTAGGACTGGGGTATTAAATCCTTCAAGATATTCATTTAAAAATTTATCAACCACCATGGCAAAATATGACCTAAACTCTTCAAAAGAATAATAGTCAGCCATTGTGTCAATTCAGATGTAATTACACCATTTAGTACACAGGTGTCACAGTAGTGTTCAATTCCCTGCCCACTGTATGGTAGATGCAGAGACTCTCAGCCGCAGGAAGCTGAGGGCTGAAAACCGATCGCTGCAGCGGGCTGAAAGCAGAGCCATGTGCTGTGGCAGGAGTTGAAAACAGTGCCTGTGCACTGAGCCGAAAACTCGTGTCTGCGCACTGAGCTGAAATCTCGCGTCTGCGCACTGAGCTGAAATCTCGCACTTGCGCACTGAGCCAAAAACTCATGTTTGCACACTGAGCTGAAAACCCTCGCCTACACACTGGACCAGCTGGCTGGAAACCGCGCCTGGCTAGCGAGAGGGAGCTTTAAGCCCAAGTGAACAATCTGTATGTCCCCTGGCTTTTTACAGTTTAGGGCACAGGGCCGAGGATGTTGGGCACCAGATGTAGACGGAGTTTTACTTTCAAGGCGCCAGTCCAAAATTAATATTTATTAGAATATAAATTAACACTCACGATATTAGTAACAGCTTATAGTGGCACCTGAACAAGGACTGGCATATCCAAGCAATGGACGAGCGATGGACGCATGATGGAAGGACGATGGATTCCAATTGTGTCTGTCCAGCAGCCAGCAGCCAGGAACCAGGAAGAGAGCCAGCAGCCACTTATCAATCGGCTTGGCCACACCCCCTCCAGGTTGGCCACACCCCCTCCAGGGTCCTGGAAGCGTCTTCTGACCTTATCGGCTGACACCTTAATCCCGCCACAGACAGTGGCTTCAATAGGCTTAAATAAACTTGTCAAATAGTGTAACTTTAAGAACCTGATTAAATGAGTTATATCAACTAAATGTCAGCACATAGGCAGCACTAAAAAATGTCATTATCCAAGCAATGGCTATCACCTCTACCTTCTACCCCCTTCCTCATCTCAGGCTCTTGCAGGTTTGCTTAATCTCCATCACTGTACCAATGGAAGTGATTGTGGGGATTCAATAAAAGCTTTAGAAGTTTCAGAGATATCAGAGGGAATCTACCCACACTCTATGTGGGGAGTTAATAGAAGCTCCAGAAGTTCCAGAGATCTAACCACAGTCAGTCTAGGAGAATCAGAGAGTGGTGATTCAAACCTTTAATCCCAGCATAGGGAGTATCCTGGGAGTGGTGACCTATACCCTTATTCCCAACTGAGTTGAGGTCACTTTAGATTATAGAAGGAATTCCTGGCTCCCAAGCAGGCAGTGGTGGGGCCACGCCTTAATTTACAAAAGGGTACTTAAGACAGGATAGAAACATAGAAAGGAAGCCACTCCAAGGGAAGTTAAGCTGAGGAAGCTGGAAGACAGCTGGGTAAGATCTAACTGTGGTGTTTATTTTCTCTAATACCTCCAAATTCCTCAGAGATCTATCCCTGAGTCTCATTTATTCATTTGACAAGTGATTGTGGATCAGCATGAACACTTCTTCTGACAACATACCAATCTACTGTTCATGCTCTGATATGAGAGGCCACATCCCCCTGGATGGTCAACAGAGCAGATTAATAAAGAGGCAGTACCTGTGGCCTGAAACATTTAGAAGACACGGGAACTGTGGCTTCAAGTTCAGCAGTTAGGATGAATGTGGCCAAAAGCAAGAGAGAACTTGGAATCCTCAGGAAAGATAGTAATAAAATAAATTATCTATTTTGAAATAATGAGTCCAGAATGTGATATTTTAAGAAGGAGAGCTAAAATCTGTATCTAAAAGGAGAAGGAAAGACTAAATAAAAATGACTTTGGAAAGCAAACATGAAAAACCTAGCATTTCATATTGCCCTGATAGATACTGAATACTGTTGCTGGATATTTGATATTCATACTATGTGAAGATGTCTGTATTTTACCCCACCTGTCTAAGGTACCTTCTGACTGGTCTAATAAAGAGTCCAATGTCCAATAGCTAGGCAGGGAGGATAGGTGGGATTTCCAGAGAAAGGGAGATACTCAAGAGAAGAATGTAAGAGGTGAGGGATTTGCTAGAAATTTAGAGAATTTCAAACATATTGTACTGAGGAGAGGTAACAAGCAACATGGCAAAATGGACATTAATATAAACAGGTTAAGTTTAAATTGAAAACAAGCCTAAGCTAAGGCCAAGTTTTCATACTTAATAAGTCTCTATGTCATTATTTAGGAGCTGGCAATACAAAGAAAGCACAACTACAGAATACTTCTTATCCCATATCTACATGACAACCAAGAAAAGCAAATGGTAAATAGACAAGAAGAAAAGTTCAGGTCAACCATTCAATACTAAGTTGTATGCTATTTCTGGGAGACTATTTAGCCTCTGTAAATGGAAGAGGAGTTATGTGTCCCAACTTGCCAGGCCCAAATAAACATAAAATCTCATATTAATTACAAAATGCTCAGTCAATAGGTAAGGCATATTTTTAACTAGCTCTTACTTTTACATTAATCCATTTCTAATAATTTATGTATTGTCATATGGGCCACGGCTTTCCTCGTTCACTGGCATCTTTCTTGACTCTGCCCTCCTTCACTGCAATCCTCAGTTTGATTGTCCCATCTAATTCTATCCTACCTTGCTATAGTCCAAACAGCTTTATTATTAACCAACAAGAATAATACATATTCACAGCATATTGAAGAATCATCTCACAGCATCTCCCCCTTTTTGTCAAACAAAAAAGAAAGTTTTAACTTTATCACAGTAAAATTACATACAACAAAGTTATAAATCAAGAATTATAGTTACAATATCTAGTCTATATTTGACAAAATCAGAGAAAACACTCAACTTTCCATTTTATCTTGGTAAGTCTAAAGTTTCATATCTAAATTACTCTTTATCATAACTAAGGAAAATTATAAGTATTAGTCTTCAACTTCATCAAAGACCTAGGAAGAAAATATTATTACCTGAGTAAGCAGAAATAGAGGCAAGTGACTTCTAAAAAAAATGTGAGAAATGACAGAAAGAGTTGGCTGCCTGGCCAGTCACCCCAAGTTTCTTTGTGATGCTAGGGCATCCATTTCTAGCCTATAGGCCTACCATATCTGACAGACATTTCTGTAAAGCAGAATTTTGAAGGACTGTCCAATCTTGTCTTGGCATAGCTTGGCAGTCACCTTTCTTATGTCCTACTACTGGTCTGGTTTGGACAGTATCTGTCAGCAATTATGGTAAGTGCAGTTTCTTTAGCCACATGGATAGAAACTCCATATGGAGTTTCTTTGATGCTCATGATCTTTTCTGGAGTATACTGGTGCTGCCAGGAGAAGGTGTGCCTCATTGTTATGAAAAGTCTAACTATTAAAACATTTTAGATGCCATATCTATATGTCTTTGAAGTGTTTGAAGATTACCTATCTATCTGAAATATACCTTTGTTTGTCTAGAAACCCTAATTAACAGGACTATATATTTGACTATTATAGATGACTATTAATCTGTATGTCTTAATTATACAGTACATTTTAGTTGAGCTGCATAAACACAATATCTTAAACAAGAATAAAAATATACATATAACAAAATTAACTTTAAATTTTTATCAATAAACCAAAATCCATACCAGTGTAAAATATTTTGAGATTGACAGTTGTTTTTTGAATTAAAATAAATTCAATAATCTACCTTTCCCCCCATTATTGCTATATCATACTCCCCTTTCTTCTTTTAGGAAGAGATTGAAATTGACTATGAATAGCAATTTGTAAACAAACTCCCATTAAATAAAAACAAACATTTATAACCAATATTTTGGGAATGTGGGCATAGTTTTCTAGACTATATTCTGCTGATTTATGGGCACTGATAATCTTTGAGAGACTCTGAGAAAATCAAGATAATTGTTAAGTCTTAGCTAAAGTATTTTGTGAGCCTGAGTCATCTTAGCAGCCTTGAAGCTGTTTTGAACATTAGATCATCTGATACATTTTTATTGGTGTCTGTTCCTCTTGTTCTGAAAATATATAAACTTTTAAAGATTATAAAAATATATTAATATAAATTGTGCATTGTATACAAGACAACCAAAGATAATTTTTTGTTTGAGCAGATAAAATAAACATCTTGTATCTTATAGTTACTTTATATTTATTTTCCTATGTCTGCAGTCAGTCTTTCTCCATCAAACCTTTTTTCTTTACCCATAATGAATCCATAGACTCTCATTTCCTATGGAACTAAAATATAACCTCTCCCCCAAAGTAAAGTAATTTTTGACTTAAAATTTTAAGTCAAGATATTTTTAAAATATATAAGTTGGTTTAGTTTAATAACCTTTATAATTAAATGTTTATTAGTAGTTATTAATTGTTATTATTTGCTCATTACAGTTAAATAATCAAAAGACAATACAACAAAATATAGAATCCAGACTGTGCATTTCCTATCTTTATGTGGCTTATTATAGTTATTTTATTACTCTATTTCATTTTAAGAACTTTATTATTTTTTAATTATTTTTGTAAATGTATGACTGACTATTTTTTTTCTTCTCTCTCCCAAGCCTATGTATATTCTTCCAACATACTATGACCCATTTAGAGGACTTTTTGTCTGAATTTGTCTTTAGTGTGCATCTGTAAACTTCTCTGTCTACATGAGCAAAAACTCTAAATTTACTACACAGCATGCAGCTGAAAGATAATTCTTTGTATATTGTCCCGTGTAGGAGACTTCAGGAATCCGTCATGTTGTAACTCAGGTATGCACCCTGCGGCCAGGGGACATATTTCTGTACCACAGTTGACATAAGACACATGAACTATGAAGCTGCTCTTGGGTCTATTTTTTTGTGTGTCTAGAACCCATTTGTTTAAGCTTTATTTGGCTTTATGTGGATTTATGTGTCCCACATTGGGCTACAATATGCTAACAGAGTGAAATATTCTGTCCCAACTTCTCAGTCCCAAATAAACACATAAAAGCTTTTATTAATTACAAGATACTCAGCTCAGGCATATTATCTAGCTCTTATTTTAAATTAACCCATTTCTACTAATCTGTGTATTAACACATGGCCTATGGCCTTACTGGTCCTCTGGCATCTTGCTTCTTGGGTGGCTTGCTCACATGTTTCTCAACTCTGCCTCTCTTCATCTGAGTCCTCAGTATGAGTGTCCAACTTAACTTTACTCTGCCTTGCTACAGGTCAAACAGCTTTACTATTAACCAATGAGAGCAATATATATCTACACCCTACAGAAGGATCATCCCACAGCAAGCCTCCATGAGTTGGTTTCCCTGTTTGTTAAGAAAAGAATAATAGGGACCTGGCTCTGCTGCAGTTAAGAGTATCTATTGTGGGATAACCAGAAACCCCCTCCTGGTCCACAGCTAACTAAGAGGTGAGTGGCACCCTGACCCTTAGGCCAAGTTGAGACCGTGGTCTTTGAACCCCCTGAGGACACTACCCCAGCACCCCATCCACACCCAACCCTGTCCTAAACCAAAGAAACCTGGGAAAGCCCCCCACCCTAGCACAATCTTCAGCAAAACACAGCTCTAGGGACATCCAAACTGCAGCCTACATCATCACCCACTGACAACTGGATAACCAGAAGCCTCCTTCCTAGTTCATATCTAACTAAGAGTTAACTAAGAGCTAGCTAAGAGATAACTAAGAACTAACTAACAGATGACTAAGAGCTGACTAACAGATGACTAAGAGCTGACTAACAGCTCCCAGACTCACAACTAACTAAGAGCTGACAAAGAATGAACTGAGGAAGCAATGGGCAGACGCCAGTGCAAAAATACATATAACAACATAAAGAACAACAAGACAACCCCAGAAGAAGCTGGTGACTCTACAACATAAAGACCCAAGCATAACAATGAAGAGGAAACATAAAGAAATGATATTAAAAACAACTCCATGAAGATAATAAAATATTTAAAAGATACACAAAATTCCCTCTAAAAAAGAAGAAAATACAAACAAAAAACAGGAGATGAACAAATCCCTGAAAGAAAATAAGGAAAACTAAGAAAAAATAAAACAAACAAGTGAAAGAAACATTCCAGGAATTAGAAAATTGAAATAGAAACAATAAAGAAGGCACAAACCAAGGCAAAGCTGGAAATAGAAAACCTCAAGAAAAGAACCGGAACCACAGCTGCAAGCATAACCAACAGAATACAAGAGATGGAAGAGAGAATCTCTGGAGTAGAAGATTCAATAGTGGAAATAGATATGTCAGTTAAAGAAAACACTAAAAACAAAAAAGTCATAACGTAAAAGGTCCAGGAAATTTAGGATACCATGAAAAGACCAAACCTAAGAATAACTGGAAACAAAGAAGGAGAAGAATACCAGCTCAAAACAACAGAAAATATTTTTAACAAAATCATAGAAGAAAACATTTGCAACCTAAAGAAGGAAATGCCTATAAAGGTACAAGAAACTTACAGAACACCAAATAAACTAGACTCCCCCACACCAAAAAAAAAAATCTGCTCTCCACGTAATGATCAAGACACTAAACCTACAGAACAAATAAAAAGTACTAAGAGCTGATGTGGGAATGTCTTTCTGTTTGCTGTGAATAGCAATCTTTAAATAAAGGAGCTGTTTTAGCTCATGACAGGCACCATAGAAAAAGTAGGAGGGGAAATCACAACATAGGTAGGAGAAGCAGGGTGGAGTCAGTCAGACTGAGCCTGGCAATCCAAGAAGAAATATATAAGGAACACAGGTGAGGCACGGGCCACATGGCAGACAGATTAATGAAAATAGGTTGAGTTAAGATGAGAGAACTAGCTAGCAATGTGCCTGAGTCACAGGCCAAACAACATGAACTTAATACAAGCATCTGAATCATTTTGGGGGCCTAAGCAGGAGCAGCTGTGGGTGGCTAAGGGGTCTGGGGCAGCAGGTCTGTGGGTCTGGACCCCTGGCCATCCAGGACCAGAAACCTTATCGTAACAGAACTTTCACAACCTAAAGAAGGAAATGTCTGTAAAGATACAAGAAGCTTACAGAACACCAAATAAACTAGAACCCCCCCAAAAAAACATCTGCTCTCCACACAATAATCAAGACACTAAACCTACAGAACAAAGAAAAAGTACTAAGAGCTGCTAAGGAAAAAGGCCAAATTACCTATAAAGGCAGACCCATCAGAATAACACCCAACTACTCAATGGAAACAATGAAAGCAGGAAGGTCCGGATCAGATGTTACACAGACACTAAAAGAGTATGGCTGCCAACCCAGATTGCTATACCCATCAAAACTTTCAATCACTCTAAATGGAGTAAACAAGATATTTCATGGCAAAAACCAGATTTAAACAACACGTATCCACAAATCCAGCCCTACAGAAAGCTCTAGAGGGAAAACTCCAACCTAAGGAAACCAGATACACTGTTGAAACCACAATCGATAATACCACAGAAGAAAAAACACAAAGAAGGAAAACACACACAAACTACCGCAAAAAATAACAGGAAATAATAATCACCGGTTATTAATATCCCTTAAAATCAATGAATTCAATTCACCTATAAATGGACACAATATAATATGATAGATACAAAGTCAGAAGCCATTCTTCTGCTGCATACAAGAAACACACCTGAACTTCAAAGACAGACACATGCTCAGAGTAAAGGATTGGAAAAAGAATTTCCAATCAAATGATCATAAGAAACAAGCTGTTGTAGCCATCCTAATATCTAACAAAATAGACTTCAAACTAAAATCAATCAAAAGAGACCAGGACGGATGTTACTTATTCATCTCAGGAAAAATTCACCAAGATGAAGTCTCAATCTTGAATATTTATGCCCCAAACACAAAGACACCTACATTTGTAAAAGAAACACTACTAAAGCTTAAACCTCACTTCAAACCCACTTCCACCCTAGGATAGGTCAACCAGACAGAAACTCAACAGAGAAATAAGGGATCTATCAGACATTATGACCCAAATGAATTTAATAGATATATACAAAACCTTCTACCCATAGACAGAGGCATATACATATTTCTTAGCACCCCATGGAACTTTCTCTAAAATTTACCACACACTCAGATACAAAGCAAATATCAATAGATACAAAAGATGGGAATAACTCCCTGTATCATATCAGACCACCATGGTCTAAAGCTAAAGTTCAACAAAAACAAAAACAAAAATCACAGAAAGCCTACAAACTCATGGAAACTAAACATCTCTCAATTGAACTACCTCTGGGTGAAGGAAGAAATTAAAAAGAAAACCAAAGACTTCCTAGAATTTAATGAAAATGAACCCACAACATACCAAACTTATGGTACACAAAGAAAGCAGTGTTAAGAGGAAAACTCACAGCACTAGATGCCTATTTGAAAAAACTTGAGAAATCTCACACAAGAGACCTAACAGCACAGCTGAAGACTTTAGAACAATTAGAAGCAAACTCACCTAGAAGGAGTAGATGACAGGAAATAATCAAACTTAGGACTGAAATCAATACAATAGAAACAAAGAGAACAATACAAAGAATGAATGAGTCAAAGAGTTGGTTCTTTGAGAAAGTCAACAAGATAGATGAACCCTTATCCAAATGAACCACTAAGCAGAGAGAGAATATCCACATTAACAGAATCAGAAATGAAAAGGGGGACATAACAACAGACACCCAGGAAATCCAGAGAATTAGCAGGACATTCTTTGAAAATCTATACTCCACTAAAATGGAAAACCTAAAAGAAATGGACAGCTTCCTGGACAGGTACCACTTACCAAAGTTAAATCAAGATCAGATTAAAGACATAAACAGACCTATAAGCCCAAAAGAAATTGAAAGATCTCCCATGCTCCTGGATACGCAGGACCAACATAGTAAAAATGGCAGTTTTACCAAAAGCAACCTACAGATTCAATGCAATCCCAATCAAAATCCCAACACAATTTTTTACAAACCTTGAAAGAACAATACTCAACTTCAGATGGAATAACAGGAAACCCAGGATTGCCAAAAACCCAGAATTGCTCAATAAAAGAACTTCAGGAGGCATCACCATTTCTGACTTCAAGCTATACTATAGAGCCATAGTAATAAAAACAGTCTGGTACTAGCACAAAAAACAGACTTGTGGATCAATGAAATCAAATCAAATACCCCAACATTAAACCACACACCTATGTACACCTGATTTTTGACAAAGAGTCCAAAAATATTCAATGGAAAAAAGATAGTATCTTCAACAAATGGTGTTGGCATAACTGGATGATAGTATGTAGAAGAATGCAAATAGATCCAAACCTATAACCCTGCACAGCACTCAAATACAAGTGGATCAAAGACCTCAACATAAACCCAGATACACTGAACTTGATAGAAAAGAAAGTGGAAAATACCCTGCAACGCATTGGCACTGGTGACCACTTCTTCCTTAATATAACACCAGTAGCACAGACAGTAAGAACAACAATTAATAAATAGGACCTCCTGAAACTGAGAAGCTTCTGTAAGGCAAAGGACACAAAACGCCAGCCTACAGAATGGGAAAAGATCTTCACCAACCCTACATCTCACAGAGGACTGATCTCTAAAATATAGAGAACTCAAGAAACTAGAGCCCAAAAATGTAAATAATATAATTAAAAACTGGGCTTCAGAGCTACAAATGGGGAATTCTCAACAGAAGAATTATAAATGGCTGAAAGGAACTTAAAAAATTGCTCAACATCTTTAGCCATCAAAGAAATGCAAATCAAAACAACTTTAAGGCACCACCTTACACCTGTCAGAATGGATAAGTTCAAAAACATCAATGACAGCCTATGCTGGAGAGGGTGTGGGACAAGAGGAGTACCCCTCCATTGTTGGTGGGAGTATAAACAAGTACATCCACTCTGGAATGCAGAATGGCTATTCCTCAGAAAACTGGGAATCAATCTCCCCAAGGATCCAACAATACCACTATTGGGCATATACCCAAAGGATGCACATTTGTACCCCAAAGGCATTATCTCAACTATGTTCATAGCAGCATTATTCATAACAGCAAGAACCTGGAAACAACCTAGATGCCCCTCAACTGAAGAACGGATTAACAAACTGTGGTACATCTACACAATGGACTACTACTCTGCAGAAAATAAAAAAGGCATCCTAAAATTTTCAGGCAAATGGATGGACTTGGAGAGTATCCTCCTGAGCAAGGTATCACAATCCCAGAAAGATAGACATGGGATGTACTCACTTATAAATGGATTTTAGACAAAAAGCAAAGAATATCCAAGCTGCAAACTACAACCCCTGAACAGTTTGGTATTTGAAGGAATTTAAGAGAGACATCCAGGGATTCCCTAAGAAGAGAAAATAGCAAATTGGGGTCATTACGGCTTGCAACCAAGAAGAGTTGGGAACAAATCTTGAAAGAAGGACATGGTTAAGTGAGAGGATCAAAGAAGGAGATAGAAAGAGATGGATATCTCAATAGAGGAAGACAATGTGGGCTTGGAAAGAGACTGGGTGCTAGGGAAATGTCCAGGAACTCACAGGATGTCCCTGGCCTAATCTCAAAACACTGATAGAGCGGGTGCCTAAATGGGACTTCCCCTATAATCAAATGGGTGAACACCATAGGTGTCATCGCAGAACCTACACCCAACAGGGAATGGAGGTGGAGGCAGAAATCCATGGCTGAGCACTGGGCAGAGCTCCTGGTCCAGCTGAGACTAGGGAAGGAGAGTCTGTATGAGCAGGGGGATAGGGATTATGAGGAAGGTTCCCATGATGATGGCTGGCTGGAGCTCTGGGAAGCTCACTGAATAGGGAATTGCCACCGGAGATCCATCAGGAGGGGAAACTGGGCCCTCCAGGCATGGGCGGCTTTTGACTGGCATGAGCAGTGTGTGGAGTTCTGAGGGGTGGGATCAGACTGTTCATGGGCTGGAACCTTGGAGCCCATTCCCTGGGGAACACCCAGCCCAGCATTTATTTTGGGATGAGAGAATGGGACCTCCCTGGAGTGAATGTGCCTTTATGGGCTGGCCCACCTTGGGACATCTTGCCTTTTGGGGGAGGGGATGAGTGAATGGGGAAGGGTGAGGCTGATGTCTGGCTGAGAGGGACTGGGGGGAAGGAGGGGGAGGCAGGGCGATATACTGATAGAGATGACATTTTTTAATCAAAATAAGATAAAATAATGTTTTTTAAAAAGAGTATCTATTGCTCTTGCGGAGGACCTGAGCTTGGTTCCCAGTACATATGTCATGTCATCTGTAAATCCAGCTCTCATCCACAGTTACCAAAATGAATGTGCCTCCCTCTTCACCACAACCCCCACTATGTCACCATACACATATGCACATAATTAAAAATAAAATATTTTAAAGGTTAAGGATAACAATGTTCAATACAAAATAAAAAATAATGTAGGTTTTTGGTCAATAAAGCATGGTTGCTAGTGTTGTGGATTTTAACCTCATTCTTCCTGCATCTGCTAGATCAATCATCAGATAGTTTAAGAGAATAAGTTGGATGATTATAGACCATTCTGCTAAAAGTATTCTTGGATGTTTACAAGGATTTCCTTGTCTTTCATCTCTGAACATATAGGATGGATGCCTGGATACACACAGTGCTTCAACTAGTTAGTTCATATAAGCTGAAACAAATGATTTGGAGAGAAAACATTAAGAATAAAGTTCGACAGCTGAAATAAGGCCTCTGTGTAATTGGCTACCGGTACTGTCAATCACCTTGAGTAGAAAGAAGAAAAGAATGTTACTATAATCCTTTCTCCATTTTTCCATCTTGGCCACATACTGCTCCCTCTAAAGAAAACAAGAGGCTCAACTTTCCTCCATAGAGAAAATACCTAACAATAGACTTACTAGTACCCTGAGTAAAAGTAACCCGCTTATTTTAACTAAATTACTTCCTAATAAATAAATATCTGCCTCTGAGTATTCTGAATGCATTATAAAAAAATAAATAAATTCTGTGATTGGCAAAGGAAAAATATAACCAAAAAATACTTTTCATCTAAAGATATAGAAGTTCAGGAAATAGAGGCAACTTGCCATGGGCAGTAGACCAAGGTTTTAAGGCCACAGGCACATATCTCCAAAGATTGTGTTTTACTTTATCTTACCCGTCTCCTTCCTGAACAGAAAACATATACTTTCAGCACCTCCAACTCCCAGGACTGAGCTGGGAGCCTAGGAAGATAGACCTTCCCAAACATGCAGAAATAATAGCAATGGCCAATTCACAAATAACCACCTGCTAGATCATTTATTGATTGTTTTAAGAGATTTATTTAATCTACAACATGAGCTGAGGACTAGTATGAAATCCAGTGTGTAGAAGAACCTAATACTAAAGCACTCAGGTAGTATAAGTCATTTGTCTACAACTGACTACTGAGATAGAATTTAGGCCTAGACAGAGGGAAGAGGAATCCAGTCTCTCATGCTAGTCTGTAGCTTAATATGCATCTGAGTTATTGTGTAAAGCTATACTCAGATAGAACTGCTAGGATCCCCAAAACCCTTCATCATCAACTTATCCTGGAAAGCAAAAGTAAAAATCGTGGTGGTATGTTCAATAAAAATAACCTGAGATATCGGAGTTCAGAGCCAAGCCACAAAGATCAGGGAATGGTGACTCACATCTTTAATCCTAGCTCTAAGAATGTTGAAAGAGGAAGTAAGATAGTTTGGCAAAGGGAGAGAGGAGGTGTTCAGCTTTCCCTACCACTTCCCTGGTGGCTGGAGAGAGAGAGGTTGGAGTCAGAGGATTTGTAGAGTAGCTGAGGAGTTAGCTCGGTGAGAAGTGGCTGTGGTTTGTTTATCTGATATTTCAGCTTTTCCCCAATATCTGGCTCTGGGTTTTATTATAATACTAAATAGAATTTGTGCAATAAAAACTAGTATTTTTGTCACTGGTGAGCACTCTTGCTACATTACAAGGGAAAACCCAAAAGCAGGAATAAGAAAGGCAATGTGTCTGGAGCAGGGATGAGTCAGGGAGAATGTGAAAGTATAATGGTTTATGTTGCCAAATACACAAGATCTAAAAATACCTTAGAAACAGATTTATGGGCATCTCCATGAGTGACTTTCTAAAGGAGGTTAATTAAAATGGGGAGACTTATCCTAGCCACTAGAATAAAAGGGGAAAGTAAGCTAAGAACCAACATGCATTTGTCTATGCTTCCTGACAGTGCATGTGATGTGACCAGATGCCTCAGGTTCCCACCAGCATGGCTTTTCTGTCATAAAAACCTATGCCCTCAAATTATGAGCTAAACAAACTCTTCTTTCCTCCAGCTTCTTTTGTTCAGCTTTTTGTTGCAGCAAAGAGAAAAACAACTAATACAGAAAGCTACTACTTGCTCTACCCTGCAGCAGCATCCTCTAAGATACTCCCATCAAACTCAGTTCATATCTGGAGGTGAGGAAGAAAAGAAGAAAGGACAACTTGTCCCTTGACTCTATCCCATTGGTCAAGTGTAGTAAGAGAACATACATAAAGATGCCAAGTTCTAAGACAACTGAATCCACAGCATCAACTGGAGGATTATGGGACCTATCAGGAGGCTCACAATGGTGTGTACAGGCAATGGGAAGTGGGGTAGGCCTGCATTAAGTTCCTCAGAATACATACAGCATACTGTGTAAAAAAGGGAAAAGCAGGGCCCCTGTTCACAACATTCTAGGCATTTTAAAACATCTACGAAAGAACTTAAATCAACCTCAGAGCTCTTTGAAGAATAAAGTTCAGTCTAACTGCCCAGATCACTCAGCCATAAAGCAGGCTGTGATCCTTCTCCCAGAACTGATCACTCCTGCGGCTGGGACAAAGACCCCAAAGGTCAGCCCTGAGGACCTGCAGTATCTTTGAGGATAGGTCTAATGCAGAGGACAACCTAAAAAGAGTGGGGACAAATTGCATGTATTTAGGGAGTACTGGTTTCTATCTTGTAGATTATGAGTTGTTTATAGAGCCCAGTAAATTGCGGGCTTGGATGAGTTTACAGGAAAAGTAAAGCCCAGGTACTGATGGCACGAAGGCCTTCAGGAAGTCATTAGGCACTATCTGGAGACACATGAAGAGGGAGAATGAAAACTTCACTCATGACATTTGTTCTACCCAAGTACCAGGTGAAAGAAGATGGCCACAGGGAGCATATCTGTCCATTAAACACAACAGAAAACTGTGTATGGCAAACAAGAGAACACAGCCTCTGTGATTAGACTGTCCTTAAAGGAAGATTGTTTAGCATAGGCATCTAATTTCCTTGTTATCTAGCTGGCCAAGGTTCTCTTACCCATCCAATGTCACCTGTAAGTCCACCTACTGTACACCTGGTAGCTTTTCCTCTTACTATACAAGGATTAGCCACATGGCACCCATGCTTCCATTTCTTGCAGCCAGGTGGTTTTCTACCCTCGAATAGCTTGTTTTTATTATGTCATCGCTTATGAGATATCAGAAGTCCCTCTGTACCCTCTGTGGTTCTCTTTTTTGCCCCTCTCCCACACGCACATGTATAAGAGTCTTAAAATACTTCATGAACTAGTCCTCACCACAGGTCTAAAACTATGGTACGCTCTAGAAACCAAAAGTAACTCATGTAGTGGGCCCTCCACCTGTCCTCAGCTAAGGTTGCTTGCCCCAGTTGATGTTTTTGATTGCAGGAAGAAGCTCACATTCTGCTGTTGTATTATGTGATAGATGGCTCAGACACCATAGTACCTGTCTAGAAGCCAACAAACTGAGAATTCTGCAAAACACCTGACCATTAGAATTTGGGGCCAAAAGATCACTGACATTTGCCTCTCTCATTTAAATAGAATTTGTTGAACTAAATTACACCAAACAACAACAACAAAACAAACAAAACAAAATGCCAAAAGCCCCTCCAGCTTGGGAGAAGAACAACCCAAGCTAGACTGTCTATAATTCTACTGGTATTGGAAGGCTTTCCCACATTTAGCTCTGCTGAAACTCACCCCAGTCTCATGAATGGGTTTCACTGAAACAATACCCTTCAATTTCAGGATAAGATTGTCACTAATCCCCCCAAAAGGAGGTCACAGTTCTAACTCTCCCTCTATACAGTTCTCTTATCCAAGTACTTACCAGGCCTGACTCTGCTTGGCTTCAGCAACCAGAAAGATCAGGACAATTGAGGGCAGTATAACCACAGACCTTCTATGGATTTCTAAAATTTGGATTGAGATTTTTTTCATCAGCCTAAGGCCCAATAGACAATCAGAATATTGTTACTAATCAAACTTCAGAGTCTGAAGCAGAGTCTGAGCCTGTGTTTCCCAAGCCATAGCCATTCTAGAAACCTGAATCCCCATTCCACCTTGCCTGGTGGCCTGCCTCATGCCTTAGTGCCTCTCCTAATCTGGAACTCACAGACCTCAGAACCCTCTTGGATCCTCATACCACTGTTAGAATTTATTCACTCTTCTCTCCTCTCTTATGCCAATAGGCAACTCCACATCAAATTCCACCAAAATCTATGTGGATTTTATAAGGCCAGCCTCTTTCTTCTCCCACTCTGCTCTTTGCTCCTCATCTGTTTGGCTACTCCAAAGATCTTCTCTGCCAAGAATGGGCTGGGAAGGACTCAGCCCCTCAGACTTCATCCCTGGATTTCCCAGCTGTTCCTTCTGCAGCCAGCCTCTGTCACCAGGCCAATTTACTCAGCCAATATCCTCCTTGCCTGGACTCAGCTTCTTCCTTCTGTTGGTGAAGTCTGCACTGCCAAGACCATCATGAATATTTCCTGAGGCCACCAGAGCACAAACAATCACCTTCCTTCCCAGTATTACACACTAATCACATACCCAGCAAGTAAAGAACTTCAAGAGAGCAAGCTAAAGCCAGCAGGAGCTTCGCTGGCTTCACCCACTGTGGGTACACTTGACTTCTGTGTTCATCTATTTATTCATATTTAACAAATATTTATTGACCAAGTGCCATACATCAGAAAGCCAGTAAACTGGGGGACTGGTTCTATCTTCATGGTGCGTAGAATCTAGTAAGCCTTTAAACAATTACACCTGGGAAGAGCACACAAGTCACATGTGTAGTAGCTGCTGAGGAGAAACAGCCTTAGCTCATGTGACACAGGTAGATTTATCACTAACCCTCTGTGATTCTCAAATGACATAATAAAGAGATTTAAATCAAGCTACTTCTCAATTCACAAATTTCTTGGCATGAATCCTGATAATCTTTAATATTGGTACAAAACAATTTTATGATTCAAATAAAAATCACAGAGACTATGGCCTCCAGAATTACCATCAGCTCTGTTACTGCCTATGAGCCCCCAAAAGGAAGAAGAAAAGGGGAAAAATAGGAACATTCTCTGGCTAGATTAGTGTCAAGTACTGTTTGGTGACTGTTTTCAGCACATAACCCAAGCTGAAAGAGGAGCTGCAAGGAGGAAGCAAGGTACTGCTAGATTTCTCAGGATAGACACCCCATGCATTCTTCTATTTCAAACAAGGTAGTCCTGGGAGGTGCCTAATGCAAGATGGTTTTTATAGAGTTCCAAACTTCCTGGAAAAGAATTTTTCCTTTCTCAGCCAGGCTAGAAGTGACCCTGTCCCTACTCTGTCAGATACTACCTCTCTGATTTCCAAGGCAGAGTGTCCAAGCCTCACACCAGACTCCTCAGATAATTGCTTTCTTTAACTTAACTGTACAGTCCCCTCCTTTACCCCCTAGAAAAGCAGCCAATATCAAGAAAATAAGTTAATAACAAACAAACAAAATAAAGGGCTATATTTAAGACTTGGTGGTAGGTTTTCTTATATTTTTTCATCATTTTTTTTAATTAGCCAGACATGATGACTCATGCTGGAAATCACAGCAAGTAGGAGGTTAAGACAGGAGAACTGTCAGAAGTTCATGGCCACCCAACACCAGATACTGGATTCTTGGACAGCCTGGGCAAAAATAAATAAATAAATAAATAAATAAATAAATAAATAAATAAATAAATAAATAAATAAATAAATAAATAAAAAAGGCTCTGTTTCAGAAAAAAGAAAGAGAGAGAAAGGGAGGGAGAGGAGGAGAGAGGGAGGGAGGGGAAGGAAAAAACAGGTAAATAACAAGGTAGCTTTGTGAGTTTATACCTGGGTCCTCTATTTCATTGAGCTGTGTCTGTGTGTGTTTGTGTCTATATAATATAAAAGTCCTATAATCAGGTATGATAGTGTAACTAAAATTATGTTTTCCTCCTGAGGATTGTTCTGGCTATATGGGATCCTGTGTGTTTCATGTGAATTTTAAGATTATCTTTTACATTTTTGGGGAATTGTAGTGGGGGTTGCATTGAATCTATAGGTTCTTGGTAGCATGGCCATACTTTTTTCTTTTTTCAATTTTATTTTCATTTTTAAAAAGTCATCTACATCAATGTATCCCCTGCTCCACCCTCCCTCCTCCCAACCCCTCCCAGCCAGCCCTCAGCCTCGCTCCTCCCCATCCATCCATCCCCTCCCCCAAAAGGGCAAGAAGTCCCAAGGTAGGACAGCCCAGCAAAGCACATTCACTCCAGGCGGGTCCAATTCACTCATTGCAAAATAAATGCTGGGCTGGGTGTTCCGCTACAGGGAATGGGCTCCAAGGTGCCAGTCCATTAACAGGAACACAGTCTGTTTCCAACCCTCGGGGACTCCACACACTGCTCATGCCAGTCAAAAGCCGCCCATGCTTGGAGGGCCAAGCTCCCCCTCCTGATGGATCTCCAGTGGCAATTCCCTATTCAGTGAGCTCCCCAGAGCTCCAGCCATCACTATGGGAACCTTCCTCATAATCCCTATCCCCCTGCTCATACAGACTCTCCTTCTCTGCTCTCAGCTAGACCAGGAGCTGTACCCAGTGCTCAGCCATGGATCTCTGCCTCCAACTCCATTCTGTGATGACAGCTAAAGTGCTTACTCATTTGATTATAGGAGAAATCACATTTAGGCACCCCTTCCACCATTGTTTGGAGATTTGGCCAGGGACACCCTGTGAGTTCCTGTACATTTCCCTAACATCCAGTCTCTTTCCAACCCCACATTGGCTTCCTCTATTGAGATATCTATCTCCCTCCATCTCCTTCTTTGCTCCTCTCACTCAACCATTTTGTTCTTTCAAGATTTGTAGCATGACCGTTTATACAATTTAAGTCTTCTAACCCATGAGCTTGAGAAATCTTTCTATCTTCTAATGACTCTTTTACATTCTTTCTTCAAAGTAGTCATTGCCCAGGATTTTCCCTTCCTCAAATTAAGTTAGTTCTATGGCATTTTATTTTACTTGATGATGTTATAATATTCCTTTCTCTGTGTGTTCATCACTGGCATATAGAAAGGCTATTGATTTTCATATGCTAATTTTATATCATTTTGCATTGTTGAAAGTGTTTATCAATTCAAAGAATTTTCAGTGTCTTTTGTGTATAGAACCATATTATCTGAAAATGAAAGGATTTTTTAAATTTCTTCCTATCCAATGTGTATCTCCTTTATTTCCTTCACCTGTCTCATTGCTCCAGCTAAATCTTCAAGTACTATGTTAACTAAGAGTGGAGGCAGCAGATACCCTTCTGATGTTTCTGAATTATAATGTCATGTATTTTTCTTCATTTACCAGGATGTTGTCTGTAGTCTGGCCATGTAAATCTTTTAGTATGTTGAAATGTGATTTTTTTTTTTTTTCTGAGTGACTTCAGTGCTTTTTTTCATGAAGGGATGTTGGTTTAGCAAGAGTTGTTCTTGTAATTGTTTAGGTTATCATGTGATTTCTGTCCTTGAGTTCAGTTATGTAGTGTATTAAATCATTCGTTTGTGTATGTTGAGTCATTCCTGAAGTTCTAGAACGAAGCCAGTTTCACCATGATGACTGATCTTTTAGATTTGTTCTTGAATTTAATTTGTACATGTTTTATTGAGAATCTTGAATCTATGTTTATCAGAAGAATTGGTCTATAATTTTTGTGTATATTTTTTCTGATTTTAGTATCAAGGTAATGTTTGTTTTTATAAAAGGAGTTTGACAGCGTTCCTTCATTTCCTATTTTAGGGAAGAGTTTCGGAAGTGTTGGTGTTAGGTTTCCTTGAAGGTGTGGAAGAATTCAGCAGTGAACTAATTTGGGAATGTATTTGTTTCAGATGGTATGTTCCTTTCTAGTGCTTCTTACATTTTAATTGCCCATCTGGTCCTGACTTAATCATATATATCAAGCATTTCTAGATTTTCCACTTTAATGGAACGTGAGGTTTTGAGTGCTGACCTAAGATTCTTGGTTTCACTGGCGTCTGCTGTAGTGTCTCCCTTTACATCCCTGACCACGTTAATGGAGGTCTCCTCCCTCAGTCTTCTCATTGGTGTGATTACGATTGTCAATCTTCATTATCTTTTAAAGATCAAAGTATTAGTTTTATTTATTCTCTTCACTTTTTATTTCTACTTAGTTAATTTATGGCCTGATCTTTTGTCTTTCTATCTACTGATTTGGAATTTGGCTCATTCATACTTTTCAAAAGGCTCAAAGTGCATCATTAAGCTGAGATCTCTCTGATTTGTTGATATAGAAACTTATAGCTATAGACTTTCTTCTAAGGCTGCTTTCATTATACCCCATAGGTGTGTCATATTATATTTGCATTCAATTCTAAGAAGTCTTATTTCCTCCTTCTTTACTTCTCTAGTGACCCATTCATCATTCATTAACATTATTAAATCTCCATGGATTTGTGTATTTTCTGTAGCTTCTCTTGCTATTGATTTCCAATTTTATTTCACTGTAGACAAACATTTTTGACAAAGTATTTTATTTTTCTTAATTTCTTAAGACTTGTTTTATATAAGTTCTCTCAGCTGCTGGGAAGAATGTGTCTTAATCTGCAATGTTAAGATGAAATGTCCCAAAGATGCCTATTAGGTCTCTTTGACCTAGTTTCATTTAACATAGATATGTTTCTATTTTTGGCAGGATGTGGGAATAGGGTATTTAAATGATACATCATTTTTATACAGTGATTAAACTGTGTTTTTACATCTAATAGTATTTTTAAAAATCCAATTACATAATGTTCTCTTGATGGATTACTCCTTTAATCAGCATGAAGTGACCCTTTGTATGCCTTATCTAGTCTGACTAGGTCTGTTGGAGATATGAGAAGAACAACAACTGCTTGCTTGTTTCCTGGTTCTATTTTCTTCAAATGCCTTTTATTTTTATCTTTATAGCCTTTGAATACATCTGACTTTGATAATGGGGTCGATTTCTTTAAGGTAATAGTCTTAGAGTTTCTACTTCTGTGATAAAACACCATGACCAAAAAGAACTTAGAGAAAGGTTTACTTTATCTTACAGTTCAGCTGACTGAAGTGAGGACAGGAACTCAAGGCAGGAACCTAGAAGCAGGAACTGATGCCAAAGGCCATGGAGAAGCACTGATTGTTCCTCATGGGTTGCTCAGTTTTCTTTCTTCTAGCACAGAGGACCAAGTGTGTGGTCCAGGGGTGGGGGCATCACCTATGGTGAGCTGAACCTTCCCACATCAATAATCAACCAATAAAATGCACCACAGATTGCCCACAGGCTAATCTTGTGGGAACATTTTCTCTGATGTGGAAATGCCTTTCTGTATGCTGTGAATCTCAGTCTTTAAATAGGGGAGCTGTTTTGGGCCATGACAGGCACCGTGGAGGGGGTGGGGAGGCAGGGTGGAGTTGGACAGACTGAGCTGAAGCCCAAAGGAGCAACATGTAAGGAACACAGGTGAGCCATGGGCCACGTGGCAGACAGATTAATAGAAATGGGTTGATTTAAGATGTAAGAGCTAGCTAGCAATGTGCCTGAGCCATAGGCCAAACATCATGAAGTTAATATAAGCATCTGAGTCATTTCTAGGGGCCTGAGCAGCAGAGGCGGGCAGCTAAGGGGTTTGGCGCCTCGGGTCTGTGGGTCTGGATCTCTGGCCACCTGGGACCAAGAAACCCCACTGCTACATTTCTCATTGAGGTTCTCTCTTCCCAAGTGAGTGTAACTTGTGTCAAGTTAACATAAAACTAGCCAGCACAGCCACAAACAGATGCAACCTGTTTTTTAAATGTAATTTTTTAGTATGTACCTTTAGATTGACTTGTTGAAACCAGTAATATTCTAAGTTATTGTTTAAAAGTTTATTTTGATGGTTTTGTAGTCTTTGGTATTTGCCCATCCTAGCATGGCTTATGTTTCTATATTACTACTGATGGATCTTTCCTTTAGCTACAATCTGAAGATTTCTTCAAGTATTTTCTGTATACACAGCTTACTGATCATGAATTCTCTCGGTCTGTTTTTAGTGTGGAGAAGTTTTTACTTTTTCAATTATTATATTTTTACTGAGTATAGTAGTCTTGCACCAAAAATTGTGTTTCAGATTTTGAAATATATTATCTTATGCCCTCTTGGCTTTTAAAGCATCTCTTGAGAATTTTGCTGTTATCTTTATGGTCTTGCCTTCTTATATGACTTGGAGTTTCTCTCTTGAAGCTTTTAATATGTATTTTAACTATATGATATGGGAAGCTTTTTCACCTAGGCTATTTATTGTTCTAAATTTTTCCTGTACCCGACTAAACATTTCTTACCTATAGTTGGGAATTTTCTCCTAGATTTTATTGAAAATGTTTTCTACACCGTCATCATAAAATTCTTCTTCATTTCCAATGATTCATATATTTATTCTTTTTGTAGTTTCCATAGATCTCGTATGTTCTGTTTATACTTTCTTATTAATTTCTTTATTATTCTTTGAATCTTGTAACTCATCTATCTTAAATTCTGATATTCTTCCCTCCTCTATGGAGTCCATTGTGATGCTTCTTATGGAGTCTTTTATTTCTAGCATTTCTGTTTGTTTCAGAATTTCCATCTCTTTATTAAATTCTACTTTAATATCCTGTATTTACTCCCTTATTTCATTTAGCTGTTAGTGTTTTCTCAGAATTCATTTGGGAGTTTGTTATTTTCAATTTCATCAAATATATTTAAGGTCATTCTTTTGAATTTTTGACTGAAATTTTATTTAATTGATTCTCATTGGAGGTCACTACTAAGAAATTTATAATTTTCATAGAAGTCAAATTGTGCTTTTTAAAATTTCCTGTGTTTTTGAGTTGGTATTTTATTTGTGCATTTGAGATCAGGTCAGCACAGGTCACTGGATGGATTTTTTTTCTGGTGTTGAAAACTTTCTTGAGTCAGGTGTAAAACCTAGGCAACAGCCTTAGCAGAGGTTATGCAGCAAGAACGGACAGTCTGCCCTCATGAGTTTGAATATTATGCCTATCCCTTCTAGTAGAGACTGTGCTAGCTCATCAGAGTTCTTCCTAACTTGGTCTCTTCAAAAGGAAGAAAAAGGCAGTAATAATACCCAGCCAGAATTTCATGAGGATTAACTAGTTATTATTTCTCAGACCAGTGTTAAGTTTACTTAGCCTTAAGCACTCTGCATTAAACTTTTATAAAAAATAATTACACTAATAGTAGACATTTTACAAGATGGGTATACTAACCAAGTGTGGGAATGATTGGAACAATGTACCTGAAGGGGCTTAAAGGAGTCTCAACCAAATCTTAAAAGTTGTTGAGAAGAAACAAAAATCAAACCTGTAATCGTTGGTGTGAGCTGAGGATACATATACTGTCAATTCTTTCAACTAGGATTATGTCTGTGTATGCCCTGAATATTTATGTACCACAATTCGTATTTGACATGGTAACTCCCAGTACAATATTGGATAGAAATCTCTGAAAGGTGATTAGCTCACACGAGTGGAGCCCCTATGAGTGAGATTAGTGCCCTTGCAAGAGATATAACCCCTTCTATCACGTGAGGACATGGCTGAAAGGCACGATATCTACAAAATCATAAAGTAGACCACCAATGGCAGACACTAAATCTTTATCAGGTCCCACCCAATCTGTTAAACAATGTTTGAATAGGAGAATGAGGATTGAGAAAAACAGAGGCAGAAGAATAGAACACAAGTCAATACTGCAACAGCCCCGAGTTTATTTATCACCAATGTTTTATACACACTTCAAGAGGGGAAAAGGACTTCATTACCATTGGCTTAAGGAATAAGCAAGTATAAACGCCTCCTTAATTCTCAAAACGTCTAGTAAACATGCCTTTAGACAAACATCCTGTTATTTGGCCTTGAGGATCAAAGAAAGCTTAAACTCTCTGACCTTAAGTCAAGATGGAATCAAACAACTTCATGGGCTCCCAGAAACCTTCCAACCAACAACCAACACCTTGTTCTAGGACTTCCTAACCTCCAGAATTCTGAGAAATATAATTTGTTGTTTCAGGCCACCCAGCTTATGGTATTTTTTTTTTAGCAGGCTTAATAGACTATTATTTATGTTTGGGTTTTCTTTTTTTTTATTTTTCCTATAGAATGTAGTTAATGGTTGGATTAAAGGAAACAAGAGAAGGAGAGAGTGGAGGAAGGAAGAAAAGAAAGGAGGGATGAAAGATAGATGAATGGGAGGAGGGAGGAAACCTCCATAGTTTGGTGATGAAGTGGATAGTCCATGTACAGAGATTCAGTTCTCAGAATCTGAGGAACCAGTAAACTATTCCAGGAGGCACTGAGCTCTAGCTTCCTGGGCATCGGAGTTCTTCAAGACCATAGAAGGACCACATGAAACAAGGCAGTCTTGATAGGTATTAGTGTCCTCAAGATTGTGTAGGGGAAACTACAGAAAGAGACTAAGACAAAGATGGTGGTAGATACAGAGGAGTCAGGGCCTCAGTGAAGAACCATTCCAAAAAGATGAAGGTAACCATGGGTATGTGAGGCATGGGGATGTTCTTTGTCTCCCTACCCCTTATGTTGTAGTGGAAATGTTGTATGACAAGGAAGAAGTATCCTCAGAGGAAACAAAGATAGGATGCAAAGAAATCAGATGGGAACAGGTACTCTTGTACTTACCAGGGAATCGGCCACACAGGATGTCCTAGTCCTGTCTCGCTTCAGCTTTTCATTGCTCATAATCTTTTACAAACCCATTTCCATCTAACAGTAAAAAAATTAAATTTATCTCAGTGCAATCCACAGATCCCTGGGGAGAGACTTTTCCAGTCACTCCTCTTATCTCAGTTAAATGTTTAAATTAATTCACATGTTATTATTGTGGTAACCACTCAACAGAACAGAAGCTGTAAGGGGTAGAGAGAAGACAGGCATGCCCTGTTGTGGATCCAGCATCTCATAAGCAAGGTTCTGCTCATGGTAGATGCTGCTAAACATTCATAAATCTGACTGTCCTTACAAGACACACAATCTGTTCCCAGGCAGAGAGAGACTCCCTGGTGTTCTCTGTTCCACACAGAAGTGAGGGATTCTGCCTGGCACATTTACCAGCACCTCTTGCTATCCCAAGAACAGCTTTAGGCATAGCTTCTCTAATGAAGATGGTAGTCTGTCTTGGGGAGTGTAATGAGATGTCAAGTCAGCACTGTGTCCACTAAATCCCATGTCTCACTGCAGGTCTTTCACAGTGTATGCTATCTCTTATCACAATAAATACTACAGAACAAACAGCCCTCAGCCTCAGTGGTTTCTGTCAGTAATACACATCTGCTATCCCGCTCACAGATGTGGAGGAAGCTGGGTAGTATTTCTCAGGCTGTAGAGCTGTGAAGGTTACTTACTGACCCTCCTCACCAAAACTGCAGAACTGTGAAAGGGCTCAAAAATATTGTCCTTCTTATGACCATCTCTCTCAAACTGTGGTCTGTGACTCCCTACTCCTCCCACTAAGTAACACAAGTTACAAGGCATAGCCCCCTTCAATAGTGTAAAGAATATTCTACCTGTCATGAGAAAATCCAGACACCAGGCAAAGGGTGAGGTACAAGAGGGATAAAATATTAGGAAGAATAAAGCAACTTGCACAGCAATTCTGCCAATCCCCCCACCACCACCAATAGCAGCTTCTGTATGAAGTCTCTCTCTCTCTCTCTCTCTCTCTCTCTCTCTCTCTCTCTCTCTCTCTCTCTCTCTCTCTCTCTCTCTCTCTCTCTCTCTCTCTCCCACACACACACATGTGTTCTTTGTGTCTTTCCCTTATTTCTTTTCTTTATTCCTTGGTGCTAAGCTTCACTGTTGCTTCCCACTCTTTCCAGGTAGATGTATGACCTACCAGCATTCCTGTAGGCTTCAGACAGAATGCAGGTACTCAGTCGAACAGGGATGGGAATATGCTTTCTTCTTAAGGTGGTAGGGGGCAAGGTGGATCTTCTCAAACACTACACTCTCTACCTACAGAACAGCTTTGCTTATTGCCAGTGAGAGAAACAGTGGCTTCTGTTTTACATTCTACAGAAACACCATTGTAGTACATGAAAATCCTGTATCCTTGTTTTGAACATTTGAATGGGAAAATACAATGTGCTTCCTCAAGGCTGCCATGAGGAACGCTTAGCAGACCTCTGCTTTATACTAGCCACCCAGGATCAGGGTTTAAGAGGCAAGAGAAGGTGGAGAGAATAGAGATTAAGGCTCAGGAGAAAGCCAACCAGCTTAAAGAGGACTTGACAAATATTGCCTGATCTTGCTAAACTTGTCATTTGTTCTATATTCACCAAAAAGTATCTCTGGTCAGGTTCACCATGTGACAAAAAGAAAAAACAGTAGGAGTCAGGTGGTTTGTCTGAGAATAAGAACTTGTGAGTGTATGAAGGGACTCAGCCAACACACACATTCATCTTAAGTGCTTCTAAACACCAACCTGACTCAGGTACAAATTTTTAAATGGTATGTGTGCATAGATACATGCACACACACACACACACACACACACACACACACACACACACACTCATTCATTCCACATAAGCAAGTCTTATTACTCAGAGGAAACAAATGCACTGAGTAGAATTCTCAAGTGACATGAAATACAGAAAAGGTACAATGTCCAGAAACCATAAACAATGGAGTATAATTGGAGCAGCCTTTGTTCTTTAACCTGTGTGTTACAATCATTGCAGGGTGTGTGCATGCGGTGCTTTAATCCACTTAACTCATGAGCAACATTTCTTGTCGGTGAGACCCAGTTCATCCTCCAAGCAGAGTCCTGGACAAGAGAGCACTTGCAGGAATGAGAAAGTCTCCTGACTTAAACTCCAACTAAGGGTGTTGGGAGGCACCAAAATGTCTGAAGTGTTTTAGGACACAGGAGCCTGAGTCTAGGAACGTGGTTCAGTCAGCAATGTGCTTGTCATGTAAGCATAGACCTGAGTTCAGGACCCCAGAACCCACTTCCAAAGCCAAGTGGAAGCAGCAGTACCCACCTGAACTCCCAGCACAGACAGCAGTGACAGTACATGTGTGGTGCTTACTGGCCAAAACAGATCAAGGATGTCAGACTCAATAAATAGCCATCTCAAAAACTGAATTGGAAATGACTGCAGAGGACACCTAACATTTACCTCTCCCCACATATACATCCAGGCGTGTTTATCCATGACATTCCACATATATTCACACACATACACACACACACACACACACACACACACACACACACACACATACACATACACGTGTGCATACATAAACAGCAAAAAGAGAAAATATAAAAAGATAGAAAGCAGAAAGCGAAGTAAACAGCTTGTGATAAGACACTGTGGTAGCCATAGCAGTGTTCTAAGAACCAAAAACCAGGAAAGCTGGACAACTGAGCAAAAAAGTAGGGCAAAGTCAGTGGGTAGACAGCCTGATAAGCCTCAGGATTCATCATTCCACTGACCTTTGATTCATTTGCTGGTAGATGTGATTGGCATGCAAAAGGCCCAATAGATAATCAAGTTTCCAAACAGATGTGACTAGCCCTTATGTATTCTTTCTGTACTAAGTGGCCTGCAAAGCAATGCATCAGAAAAATGAAAACTACTCCATCCAGTGAGCATGAATCTCTTTATAGCTTTGTCGTATGGAAGAGGAATTGAGAGCCCTGGCAGAGCACTAGTCAGCAATCCTCAAACCCTTTTTCATGCCACAGCCACAGTCAGACTGTGTTTCTCAGTCTCATCTGTAAGGGGTTGGGCCAATGGCACTAAGAGCTGCCAAAGAATGGAACAGAAGTGATATCTGCCACATGCAGGCCTGTTCTGACTCTCTCTAAACCCATCTGCTAGCTGAGCTTCAGTGCCTCAAAGCCACCTATTGAAGAAAGCAATGCAGCTGTCAGCCGGTGGGAACCAGAGCCAGACCCATCCTTGCTATGTCTTTGATCAGATTTCATGTGAGGAAAAGATAAATTCATGGAGTTTTGGGGGTGTATGTGTTATAGCAACTATAGTACTTTTGTTACTCAGCGTCCAGTCTGGCATTTGACCTGTTTCTTCAAGGCAGTTCAGATTTATTTTCCCCTGAAGTTGTAGAAAGTCCAATTTCTGAGGCTTCTCAGTCAGTAAGGTTCTGAGAACATGAGAACACCCCAGCAGTCATGTAAAAAGCCAGGCACAGCAGCATATGTCTCTACCCCAAGGCTGGAGGCAGTGGACACAGGCAGACCTTGAAGCTCACTGACTAGTCAGGTTCAGTGAGAGACTGTCGGAAAAAATAAGGTGGAGAAAAATCAGTGAGGATACCTAACATCAACCTCTGGCCTCCATACATATATTATGCACACAAAGGCCACACACAGAGAGACAGACACATGTGTGTCTGTGATGTGCACGTGTAAGTGAGATGTACTTAGGCATGTGTGTGTGATATTCATATTGTGCTATACATGGAAGTGGGGAATGGATGCATTCTAAGTGTGTGTGCAGATGTTCACTGAAACAAAACTTCATGGCAATGACAATTGTATTACTTTGACTTCACAAGAGTTTATGGAAAGCTTAAATGTTATTGGGAAAGCCAGAAGGTCAGTAATAGAGTAAGTTGTTAATGGTCTTGTGGAAAGTTAGGGTGAGTTACTGAAGGACTGTTTAAGGGTGGAATAAACCACTAGATATCCTGTGGAAAGAAGGGTAAGTAGCTGAGATCTAAAGACTGGCTGAGTTTTTGCGGGCCTGTGGAAAGACAGAGTAAACTTGAAATCCTATCAAAGGATGGGGTGACTTTTTGAGTCTTTTGAAAGATGGGATAAGCTTTAACAGTGGAAAGATGGATTGAGCCACTGAGAGTCCTTTGGAAGGAATCCTGAACAATGTTAAGCACAGCATAGAGCTCAAACTAAGGCAGTCTTGGGTTCAGATCTAGGTTACTGCAAACTTCTCCAGTATAGAGTATTGGAGAGAATATTGAATGTGTTAAACTGCCTTGTAGGAAGAGCAATTGCAACTGCTCTTCCTACAGCTGCTCATATGGGGTCATGTGGAACCTCTAGCACACTATGACAGTGCTCACTAATGTGGCCTTATAGTCACACTTGATCATTATTTAGATCGTGGGTTCCTAGTCACATTAGCATTTGGGGCTTTGATTCAGTCAGCTGCCTTGGTGATAGCCTATAGTGGTGACCCAGAGTATCCAGGGAAAACTGCTCATGTTGCATCATTCAGCATGGGAGCCTCCAGACTCAGGTAGCTACTTTATTATAAATTTGAGTTCATTAAGATTAAATCAAATTATAAAGCAATTCTTCAGTTGTATTAGCCACATGCCAAGTATTGTGTGGGTGGTGCACATAGAGAGCATTTCTGCTCATAGAGTTCTGTGGGGAAGCTCTGGCTAGGAAGCAATGCATGGAACTGTGAACTATTGGATTCAACATTTCCCAAGACCAAAATATTCTGTCCATTTGCTTCCTGTGAGATGCCAGGTTGAAAAACAGAGGACTGATTTAGGCTGAAACTATAACAGCTCAGTAAGAATTTTGGTTAGGTCCCTGTCTTGGTTAGGTTTATATTGCTGTGAAGAAACACCATGACCATAGCAACTCTTATAAAATAACATTTAATTGTAGTGGCTGCTTGCAGTTCAGAGGTTCAGTCCATCATGGTGGGGAGCATGATGGTATACAGGCTGGCATGGTGCTTGATAAATAGCCAAGTGTCCCACATCTTGCAGCAACAGGAAGTCAACTGACAATCATAAAGAAGAAAGCTTGAGGAAGAGAAATCCCAAAGCCTGAATGCACACATCCTCCATCAAGGCCACACCTTCTAATAGTAACACTCTCCTTAGGGGCCATTTTCTTTCAAATAACCACATTCTGTCCACTATCAAAGATCAGTCAGTACTATGGCCAAGGCCTGGGTCAGTTTGGTGCTGAAGAGCTAGCACCACAGAAGATAGTTGGCTAGCATGAAGTGAGTAGGGCTCCTGTTTCTTCTAGGTCTCCAATGCCCTCATAGTAACAAGCATGGAGGAATCAGGAGTTCCATAGCCTGGGAGTAGGTGGCAAAGCCAGAAGCAGGGACTTGGGACAAAACCAAAATCAGAGATAGGAAAGTGTGATGGCTATTCTTGGTTGTCAACTTGACTATGTCTGGCATGAACGACCATCCAGAAATAGTGGGCACATCTGTGAGAGATTTTCTGCTTGATTTGAAGTGGGTGGATCCACTTCTAGTTCAGACCTTTGAGATAGGAAGACACATATGTAATAGATTTATGATGTTGCATTGTAAATGATTATCCAGCCTATGAATTTAATAAAAAGCACTGATTGGCCAAGGGCAGACAGGAAGTGAGGGCAGGGCTACCAGACTAAGAAACAGGAAGAACAGAGCAGAAATGCCACAGAGAAGCCAGAAGATGCAGAGAACAACTATGCTGCTCTGAGAAGAGGTACTGAGACACATGGCTGAACAAGATAATAGTCATGGGTTAGTTTAAGGGTCAAGAGCTAGCAAGTTATATGCCTGGGCCCCAGATCAATCAGTGTACAATGACTATAAGTGTCTGCATATTTCAGTGGGCCTATGGGACTATAGGCCAGAAAGTCTAGGCCAGAAACCTCTTACAACACACATACTTGTGATCCAGATAGTGAAGCAAGAAGAAACACACCTTTGATCTAGATCTTAAGGCTGGAAGACACAGTTCTTTCATACATATCTTGAGGCAGGAAGACATACCTTTAATATGGACCATACCTACTTGTGAAAGACTTTATAAAGACATAGAAGAAATAAGCTTTTGCCTTTGCCCTGATGGTCCTCACTTTGCTAGCACATCCATTCCTTTCCTGGCATTAAAGCCTACTTCTTCAGGATTCCAGAACATACAGAAAACCAGATAAGATGTCCAGGATTGTTGGACTGAGAAACTACTACATTCTTGGACTTTCCATTCACAGCTAGCCATTGTTGGACTAGCTGGACTGCAGCCTTACATCATTCTAATAAATCCCATATATATGACGGATGGAGAAAGGGAGGGAGGGAAAAAAGGAGGGAGGGATAAAGAAAGGGAAGAAGAGAGGGAAGGGGGAAGAGAGAGAGATTCATTTCATGCATTCTGTGATTTTAGAGAGTCCTAACTAATACAGAGAGGGAGGGTCAAGAATACCAAATCAACACGTGATCATAAAGACCAAACCCCCCAGCAGTTTGGTTGCCGAGTCTTGCATTTGGAACACTGATATTCCAAAGTAAATGTACATGGGTTTAAATATTAGCTATCTATATTTAAAAGTTCTATGTTAGATCATGATGGCCTAAGAGGAGCAAGGAGACACACATGTGCCCTGAGGCAGTCTGTCCAGGCCTCTGAGAAGAAAACACAGGCCAACCCAGTGAACGGTGCCAGAAAGTCAGATACTACAGTGGTGAGCAAACCTATGGCTGGGTATGGAAGAGAGAAAGAATAGTTCATATCCTGTGGACAGAGGTATATCTGAAGAAGTGAAAATGGTGAGAACTTGGCTGATGTGGGTGGCTTGATTGATATCCAAGGCCATGAGTTTGGGATGCTGCCAAAGGCCATGTGTGGGCTCATGGTCCTGCTGCAGACTTGGCCTGTGTTGATGTCCTTGGTTCCTGATACCACCAAAGAGGATAAGGTTGTGCAGAATTGGCCCCACCCCTCATTGACTGCCACACTAGGGAGAATTCACCCAGACTCTCACTGGCTGAAGCACTCAGAAGAACAGGTAGTACACCTCACCTAGGTAGCACAATAGAGCTAACCCTTTAGATAGGGCATAGTGAGCTGGCTCTGAGGACATGAAAAAGGGGTAGCTGGTTTGGCCCCTCACCTATGATGTGATAGTGAGAGATAGAGAAAGAGACCCTTTTCTCTTGCCCCATCACCTACAGCTGGGAGAGAGCGGATCCTGCCTTTTACCACCTGAAACATTCAGAGAACGATGCCCTGCTTCTCACCTGGGCAGCACAGTAGAGCTGACCATACTGACGAAGTATGTGTGAACCAGCCAAGAAAGTGAACGTGGAATATCTGGTCCTGCCCCTCATCTGCCATACAGCAGTATGGAAAGGAGAGAGATGCCTTCCCCTGACCCTACCCCTTGCAGCCTATGGAGACTGAGAAAGCTGGCCCTAAGGTCCTACGAGTGGGCTTTGTCCTGACCAACCACAGCACTCAGGAAAGCAGGCCCTGCACCTTTCCTGGGAAGCACAGAAGAGCTAGCTCTGGTGCTGTAGATGTGAGAGAGCTGTCCCTGAGAGCATGAAAGCAGGAGAACAGGTCCCATCCCTTGCTCATCACTATAAAGAGTGAACTAGCTGGAATAATGCTGGAGAGCTCACACTCATGGCAAGAGCAAAGAACAGCTGGTGGGCTGACCAACCATGCAACTATCCAGGCCCAGAACCAAGGTTATGAGTTGCCCCACCTGCCCCAAGATCCTCTTCATCCATGATTTCCTGGAGCATGGGAAGGGGTATGTCCTGCAGATCCAAAGCTGCAGGATCTCCATGGCACAGGGCAACAACAGGATATCCAAGTGAGGGTCCAATATCGATGGTGTAGCAGAAACTAGAAACTTAAAACCAGACCAAGGACTCTGTAATGAAGACTAGCAAGTAATGATATATGGATAAAAGCGTTTTACTGAGTGATTCAGTGTGTCACACTATAGCTTCCATGCTAAGATTTATGATGAGATTTCAATTTTCTTTTTCTCTTAAATTTTATTTTATTTTACAAGGAGGGTTGCAAGGGCAGAGGGTGAATATAAAGAGATGGAAAGATGAATGGGATCAAGAGGCATGAAAGACACAAAGAATTTTAAAAAAAACAAAAAACAAAAATGCTATTCTAGGAAAGTATGCATTTGACTCATAAAAGCAGGAACTGATGGAATTTCCCTGCTACACATGATGGATTTGGCTAGGAGCCCATAAGCTTTAGGATCCCCTTTATTATCTCTTTGAAAATCTGTTTTGTCTGATTAAAAATATCCATCTCCCCAACTTCTCTGCCACTAGGAGCAGCCATAGGCCTGAGAACAGCCAGTGAGATTTTAAAAATGGAGCTTCCAAGAATGACACAATGTTCCATATAAAGTTAGGCCAGCTTGCTTGGCTCACTTTTCATTCCTGTGCTATTCCCCCTGTGTTTCCTGTGCAAATGTTGTATTTGTAGATTGGAGGAGCAACAGCTACCTTATGGCTCAGAGAATGAAAGTTACATCTTGGCAGTAAGAGAAAGGTTGCTGGAAGACCCCAGGCCTTTGCTGACTCAACTACACCTGGAATTTTGTAAAAACCTTAAAAGATGAACTGCTAGTTTGAACACTTTGTCCCCATTTTTAGGTTATTTGGAAGGCTGTGGGAAACATTGGAAATGGCCTACCTGGTGCCTGTTGTGCCATAAGGGCTTATGGATTATAGCTACACCCTGGTTTATGTCAAGATTCTTTCATTCTGTCATACACACTGCTAATAAAATGGATAAATGACAATGCAGCTTTTCCTCACTTTGTGAGCTCAGACACCTGACTCTGAAATCAGACTCTAGGGTTTATAAATATTAGATCTGCAAGGGTAAGTCTATATCCTAAATAGTGTAATAGTGTAAAAAGTTGGGCTCTTATGGAAGAGGTAGTTCCAATGGACTCCTAGCTGGAGTCCATTGTATCTTGTATCTTTTAATTACATAAAAAAATTTGTCCAGCAATCAGACTTACACAAGCATCTGGGACTTGAGAGCTGGGTGCTGGGTGCTGGGTGCTGGGTCCTGGGTGGGTCTCAGCCTCATTGACCACGCACTACTGAACAATAAAAACATCCTCTGCACCCTGGCTCTACTACCTGCTTACTATATTGCTTATGCCAACTTAATTTAATTACTTCACCTCTATGTCTTTATCTAAAAGGTGAGGTTAATAGTAATTTTCTTCATTTGGGCTATATTTTGGAGTACTGGATTAGTACAAGAGAGTCTAGCCTTCTGATATATCGCATGATGCTATATTAATATGTAAAACAATATAAATGTGTTAGGTGCCATCACCAGAGGCATGTAATTCACAGGCTGCAAACTGGACACACCTGATTTAGAGGTCCCTTTGATGAGGGAGGCAAGCCTCATATTAGCTATTCTCCTCATCTCTATGACAGAACACCAGGCTGAAGGAGTATATGGAAGAATTTATTCTGGCTCTTAATTAAAAAGGATACAGCCTAGCACCACAAAGAAAGCACTACAGTGGGATAAGGTCACAACTACGTTAATGGAAGTATGAGATGGCCAGTTACATCTGTACAGAAAGAAAGCTCAGGCCAGAGTGAGGGTAGAGCTATAACCCAAAAGTCCCATCCATAGGACCCTATAACCACCACCTAGGCTCCTTGTCCAAAATAGTTCACTGCATCAAACAGTGCCACCAGCTGATACCACTGACACAGATGAGCCTGTGAGGGGCATTTCAAATCAAAACCGAAAAGACTTCAATTTCTCAACTTCCTCCCTTTCAGAGTTTTCTGAGTATTAAATAATACATCCAGAATCCAATCCACAAATGAGGAAGGCTGATAGATACTGTCATTAATGAGCCAATGCTGTTATCATCATCCTCATCGTGCTCATTTTCCTTTCATTGTAATTTTTTAAGCCCTGAGATGTTAACCAGCAAACCAGGAGTAATTGTTTTTAAATTTATGCTGTGATAGAATAACAGCCTATACCCATCCTAATGAGCTCCTCTTCTCTCTCAACTAAAACCCAGCATTCCACTTTGATCCTAATTGTCCTTCTGTCATCCCCACAGCTACATCAATCCAGAGTGGAGAACAGTTGCCAAAGGATCTGCTCAGCCAGTTGAGAATGACTTACAGAAGGGCCATCTGGATTTACTGTTACATCAGCCCAGAGCAGGGAAGAGGGACAGAGCATGGTCTGGACTGTCATACAGAAGGAAGAGAAGACAGTGCCAAGAACATCAGGACTGTATAATCTTGCTCAGTAACTCATGAGGCAGGACCAGGAAGTTGGTGTCTCTATCTGTGTCAACTGTTAGGAACACCACCTTGAATATAGAGCTTAGGAAGTGTCAGGTCCAAGGACAAATGGAACTCTGTGATCCTTTCTTTCACACTCCCAGAAGTTAACAGTTGTGGCAGAGATTGGGGAGATCCTCAGTAAGGTATTCCTTAGCGAAAAAATCATAGGTATGGGAGGAGACCTATGAGATGAATGTGGTGTACATGAGTTTCTGTCTAGTATTCAGAGGAAAGAAAGGGCTGCTCTCCAGAAAAGGTGGGTGGCAAAAAGGCTGGAATGTAATGTTCCAAAGTAACCTGGCACAAGACCCTAAACCTCTCCAGCTCTGGGGATAGACTTTCCTTCCCTTCCCCTAGCTTCTAATTCCTATATAAACCTGACATGTCAGCCATGTTCTCTCTTAGCTCCTTGGCTCTATCATGGTCTCTTTGCCCTCTTGTCTCTCTTCCTCTCACCTACTATCCCCGTCCCCCACCTCTATTCATAGCCCTGTTTAGTCTGTACCCTTCCAGATGCTTCTGGCTGTACTTTCTCTCATATCTACAATAAAATCTTCTCCTTGACCATACCTAAGAATTGTCATATCCCCATATTCATTCAGGAAGCAGCCAGAATAGAGGTACAAAGCTGCCATGCAAACCCATCTCCACACTCACTGGCTGCCTGACCTTGTCAAGCTTCCTGATCCCTTCATAAATCACAATACCTAGTTCCTAACACTCTTCAGTCACTCCTTAGTACATTCTTACTCAAGACAGTTCTTGTGCTGGGTATCACATAGGCACAGACCAAGGGAATTCTGGGTGAGGAAACATGGGTCCTCTGTCTCTACAGAAAATTGAAAAGGACCCTTATCAGTCATCTACCCCAGATCTTCCATTGTGATCTGCATCATCTACCCTGATGTACCATATAAAAGTTAGAAACATGTAGATAGATAATGCTAAAACAGTTTACAACTGGAATAATCAGATGGACATCTCTGTGGATTGTTCTGTGTGGCCGAGTATAAGATATGCTTCAGTAAATGGGATTATCCACAAGTTTGAGCAGCCCATTGTGAGTCTCGGGACATCAGTATGTGGACTTAGAGATCATATTTGGATCTCTTCTGTAGCACCTCTTGGATAGAATTGAAAGCTTCCTTTCCTTAGAGGGGCTTCAAATTCATCATTTGAATATGTGTGGATCCAGGGACAATGGTGTATGCTTGAAATCCCAACACTAAGAATATAGGAGGATAGATACATAGTGAGCCCTAGGTCACTCTGTGCTGTTGAATGAGACTACCTCTATATGAATAAATATACAGGAGCTATAGGCTAGACAGCAGGGCTGAAGTCATGGGAAGAAGCATAATTTTTTTCCAACCATTGACTGGCTCCTTAAGGAGCCTCATGGCATAAGCAACACCTCAGGCTCAGACAACATCAAGTAGAAGCAGAGCCTCTGCTCACAGTGCACTTGGACAGAGCCAGGGTTGTGTTTTCTTCTCTGTCCCAGAAGAAAACATGTGACTCAGAGTTAAGCTTTAGAGTCTGCCACCATCTATCTTTAAAGCTCTCAGGGCCTCATGAACATTCTTGGTGATACCATCTCAGGCAACACACACAAGCCTTGTTTTTAGCGTTAAGATGAGGACATCAATTGTGTCCTTCCCTGTGATTGTCATGAGAACCTTCTGCTTGTTACTTTCATTGTTATTATTCCTTTATTATATAAATGAAAACCATAACTTTGGAGTTTGTGTCACATCACAGATGGAGAAACAGGCACATAGTAGAAACTCTGTATGAAGGCAGCAAATTCGTATCTAGACACTAACTCTTTTGAATCTCCAGACAGTCATCTTCCTATCAGCCTGTGCTATAAAACAATTCTGTAGCCATGTTACTTCTTCAGCTTCAAAAGTTTTGTCTATGTGGTTCAAATGTTCCATTTCTGACCACCTGTGCAACCATGGAAACAACAGCAAATTGAAAAGGCAGCAAACAAATTAGCTTGCGAAGCCCCCACAAATGATATAATCACTCTAGTGTTAAGCTGCAGATATTCTCACCACTTCAGCCAAGACTTTTCTCAACTGCTTTTATAAGCTTGCACTCATGTGTTCCATAGCCAGCATCCATCTCTAAGATACTCCAGTCAGACTTGACAACAATGTTCAGTCCCAAGGACTCAGGGCCAAACTCAAATGGGTGAAGCTTTCCATCAACACAGGGCAGGAAAGATAAGCCACAGGAGCAAGTCTCTAATTCCCTCATCTCAGTCCTCCTTGAAAGCCCCAAGGATAAGAAACTGGTAGTGATGTCATAGGAGGGTAGAAAGAGAAAGAGATCATTTAGAGTGGACCAAAGAGCTTACAGTTTCAGAAGGTGAGTTCATAATTACCATGGTGGGAGAGGGCAGCAAGACAGGCAGGCATGGTTCTGGAGCAATAGCTGAGTGCTCACTTCTGATCCATAGGCACAAAGAAGAAAAGGGAAATATTGGGCCTATTGTAGGTATTTTAAACCTCAAACCCACCCCCAGGAATGTATCTCCTCCAACAAGGCCACATCTCTCAATTCTTCCAACAGCCCATCATATTTGGGAACTAAATATGAACTTCTGGGGGCCATGTTCATCCAAACCACCATACTTGGTGTAGTTAGGTGCCTAGTTATGCACCAAGCCCAATGGAGCAAATAGAAAGACCCAGTGTGCCTTGATTGCTTCATTTATTAGAATCAGCTACAAGTAAACTGAAGACAACCATATGTAGATCCAGAAGCTTTACATCAGCCCCATCTATGTGTGACTCCCATCTCTTTGGGAAACCATTCTTAGTCCATTAAACATCTCTCACTAGTGTTCCCCATAGAATGAGATACCATGCTTTGGAGTTAGCTTATTTGCATATTTATGCATATTTCTCACTATTATTCTCTAGGCCTCAACACTTAAGAAGTGCATGTGGGAGATCAGCCTCCCATTTCCACTGCATCTTCTGCTCCATTTGTCCAAGCCCAGTTGTATTCTTAACACCTAGCATGTGTTCCATAAGAAAGAAGACCTCTGTTGAGCTCAAATCTCTTTTTTTTCTTTCTCCAGAAGGTAATGATAATTCATACCAGCTCTCATGAATTCAGAAACTTCCCACATCATATTTCAACAGAAAAACCTGGTCACTTTTCCTTCAAATTTATTATCTGTTAAATACTCCACTGTAGATAGATAATATTGTTTTACATTATGATAGATGAGGTGAAGAAAGTATAACAGTTGAGAAAATATGGTTAGGTGAAGGCTCCAGTCCATGCTCAGTCAATAATTGTTCAATAAAGAAGTTACCAAGTAGATGAATACATTAAGGGCCCTGCATTTTTTTTCCTCTCAAGGTCAAATTTCTGTCCCTGTCTCATCCCCCTACTCCCCATCTCTGTTTCTTCCTCATCCTGAGTCAAACTGAATTAACTGAGTGGCACTCCCTCCTGTCGACCAAATGTAGAAGGTCCAAGGCAACAGACTAGCTGTGCTCCAAGGAGCCACCAAGTAGCTCAGAGTCCCCTGTATTGTGTGGCTTCACCTCTGGTGAAGGACAGACAGCTATCAGGCCCGTGTCATGGCCCATGTGGAATGAGTCAGGGTCTTTCCATTCAAAGAAATAGCAAGTAAATCACATTGGTAAAACCTTAACCAGGTTTTAACTAAGAAATGCTTAATGAGAAGACCTTAACCAGGAACTGCTATCAAGAAACTCTGGGAAATGCCATTTTCACCTGGGTAGCCATATACTCAGATAAGACAGGTGTATTATGTCTAATCAAAATAAAAAGCTAGGGATTAGAAAACGATGGTGTAAGCTTGATATGCCATGCTTTGCTGATACTCATGGAACGCCTGCTCCTTTCTGAACAGAAACAGAGGAGGGAATTTGAGGAGGGCACAAAGGAAGGAGAATGAGAGGAAAAGAAGGAGGACAAATGTTGGGACGTTAGATAGATGATAGATAGATAGATAGATAGACAGACAGACAGACAGACAGACAGACAGACAGATAGATAGATAGATAGATAGATAGATAGATAGAAGATAGATAGAGAGAGAGATAGAAGATAGATAGATAGATAGATAGATAGATAGATAGATAGATAGATAGATAGATAGATGAGAGATAGATAGATAGATAGAAGATAGATAGATAGACAGATAGACAGATAGACAGACAGACAGACAGACAGATAGATAGATAGATAGATAGATAGATGAGAGATAGATAGATAGATGAGAGATAGATAGATAAATGATAGATAGATAGATAGATAGATAGATAGATAGATAGATAGATAGATAGATAGATAGATAGGTAGGTAGGTAGGTAGAAGATAGATAGATGATAGATAGATAGAATATAGATAAATGATAGATAGATAAATGATAGACAGACAGATAGATAGATAGATAGATAGATAGATGGAAGATAGATAGATGATAGAAAGATAGAAAATAGATAAATGATAGATAAATGATAGACAGATAGATAGATAGATAGATAGATAGATAGATAGATAGATAGATAGATATAGATAGATAGATGATAAATAGATAAATAGATACATAGATGAAGACAGTGTGCAAACCCAAACCATGCCTAAACTTTTTCTGAGAGTTCAGCCCTGGGAAAGCACCTTTGAACACATCCCCTATCTCTCTGAATCATCCTTTTTCCTCTCCATGTAGCAAATTTCTGCTCTACATGCAAAACCCAACTGAAATAATTCTCACCACCATTTAGCCATCCAGAGCCCCTTGTGCTGAGGTCTGTGGGAATGTGCTAAGTCCTGTGAATACGTCACCATGATGTTCTCAGGCAAAGCATCAGCACAGTGTCTGATACTCACTACTCAATAATATGCTCGGTAAATGGTACCGTGCTCACTGACATGCTGCCATCACTGCTGTGCTGTTTATGATTTTCCCAAAATTTCCCTGGCAACAGGCTACATGGTGCTGTCAGCAGTTCAGGGTTGAAGAAACAATAGACCTTTACCCAAACCCTGGGCCCATAGCTTACTCATGTGACTTTGACCCATGCGTATCTTCTCAAAGATATTTCTTTGTCTGTTGAAATGAACATCAGCATGCTTCCTAACAGAGGAAACATATTTTGAACTATATGATCTGTAACATTTTTGTTATTATGCTATCATTGTATCATCAGGGAAGGTCACCATGTGTCTCATCCAGAAAGGAACTTGGCTATAAGAAAGAAGGCCTTCATAACAACATCAGTGAAGGGAAGCAGTTGGTTTTGCTTCTGAATCAAGAGTCCAAGGTTGACAGAAATGGAGGAGAGGTTCACAATTCCTCCAGAGCCTCAGGTTTCTCCATCCTTTCTCCATCTCTAATGTGATGACTTCCTGGTGTCCAGAGAGTCACTGAGTGATGAAGATGCCTCTAATGGAAAGAAGCAAAGATTAGAAGGGAAGAAAACTTGACCCTCAAGTTCTTCCACATATCACTTCCACTGAAAAGTCAGTTCCCCCATGGTGCTTGCTGAAATCTATGGGTGTTTTATCCCACAGGATTCAATGATACAGCAGCCTGTCTGAGAACCCCAAAGCCCATGACAAAACTCAAGGACAATTTTACCCTATCAGATGCTAAACAGTCGTCTATACAGAGCCAACAGCAAGAAAAAATCTGGCCCCATCCAACTCTTACATCTTTTTCTGACTCTCCCATGGGATAAATGGCTGGTGACAGGTGGCCTATAGGTTAATGGGGGGAACACAAATATATGAGAATCGCTTAACTCCATGAGTTGCTGTGGAGAACACACTAATATGGGATGTCTTTCTATATGCCATGAATTATTGTTGGATAGTAAAGAAACTTTTGGCCTATGGCAAAGCATTTTAGAAGAAGGCAGGAAATCCAAGTGTGGATAAAAGGAAAGGAAGGCAGGGTCAGAGACAATGTGAGCTGCCACTGAGGAAGCAAGATGTAAAGGAACTCAGGTAAGTCATGAGCCAAATGGCAAGACATTAATAGAAATGGGTTAAGGTGCAAAGGCTAGGTAGCAATAAGCCTGAGCCATAGGCCAAACAACATGTAATTAAGATAAGATTTTGTGTGATTATTTGGGACCAAGCAGCTGCGGGTGATTTATTTGGTACTGCTGGTCCAGATCTCAGGGCTATGCCAGGCCAGAAACTTCTTACTACAAATTGTACCCAATGTGGTACATTTATGTCCACATTAAAGCCTGAAAAAGCTTAAAAAGGGTTCTAGATCACAGATACAGAGCCAAAAACAGCTTCCAAGTTATATCTCTCAAGTGGTGGTCATGGTACATAGATGCCCTGGTGTCACATGTGAGCTTGAGATACAAAATGTTAGGCTTTCTGGAATACAGCTTAAGCTGCCACAGGGCCAGTTCTCAAAGTCACACAAGAGCCTTGATATAAGCACAAGCTGCTTATGGCAGATTTAAGGTTACTGCTCTTACAAACAAAAAGGGAACAGAATCAAAGATGGCTTCTTAGTAGCAGCATTTTCTGGGAGGGCTCTGTTTGCTGGTGACAAGCAAAGGCATGGCTCCTTTAAGAGATGTTTCCCGACTCAGCTATAGTGGCAAAAACTATGTGCCTCTTTTAAGAGGCCCTGCTGGAAAATACTTAAATGGAGTTCATGAGTAGTGGGTGGTGGTGCTCTACTTGGTAGCTGTGTGGTCCCCAGAGTTGGGATGGCAAACATGTTTTCTGCCAGCAACTCTGCTGTGAAGGCAAGTGCTTAGACACCAAGGAGCTGGGTGGAACTGAATGGAGTCAGCCTTTTATCCTAGCCGTGCCTTAGCTTATTTAAAGTGTGGTCAGAAAAAAAAGAGAAATATAGTAAAGACAGATTCATACAAAAGAAAAAAGAAACTTCTAAATGGGTTATAATGTGTGTGAAAAAGAATACATAGGCTGGAAGATAAAAAGGGTAGAGAAAATCCTTTAAAAAGAGAAATAGAGGAATAAAAATATAATAAGCCACATAAAGAAGGAAAATATACAAAGAGATTGGATTATATTAATTGTGTTTTATTTTAATTTTTTAACTGTTAATGAGCTAACTGCAGAAAGACATTTGATTGTAAAGGCTGCTAAGTTAAATGGACATACATATTTTAAAAGTATCTTGACTTTAATATTTGGGTCTAAGGACATGCTGCTTTGGAAAAGAGTTTCTGCTTTTGTTTTCACAGAAAATGAGAGGTTGTGGACTCATTCTTGATTAAGAAAAACAAGGTTTGATCAAAGAAGACCCCTGAAAAATCTCTGGTGGAAAGAGATGGCCACATCAGCTTCAAAGCTGCTGTCTAAGATGATCCAGCCTCAGGATCCCCATAAGATTGCCAGTGCCCTTTAGTCAGCAGGAAGTAGTAATGGAAAGCTATGCCCACATTCCCAAAATGCTATTTATAATGTTTGTTTTCATTATAAATGGTTATGGTCATAATCAATCTCTTTCTAGGGAGAAAGGGGGTATATGATATAGAAATAATTTTTACACTGGTAGATTATTGAATCTACTTTGATCTAAAAATCAACTGTTAAACTCAAAATATTTTACACTGGTGTGGGTTTTGGTTTATTGATACAAATTTAAGGTTATTTTTATACTATATGTATATTTCTACTCTTGTTTAAGGTATTATGTTTATGTAACTCATTTAAAATTGTAATAGATAATTAATAACTGGAGATTCATAGTAATCTATGATAATCAAAGTTATAATCATGTTAGAGTTTTTTAGATATATAAAGATATCATATAGATAATCTTCAAGAACCTCAAAGACCTACAGAATATGGCATTTAATATTTTAAGAACTTCTGGACAGTGAAACATGTCTTCTGGCAGCACCAATGTACATCAAGAGGATGATAGGCATCAAAGAAACTCCATGTGAAGTTTACTTTCTTTGTGGCAAAAGTTAGCCATTGTGTAAAAGACTGTTTGATATGGGGATGTCTTTCTGTATGCTATGAATATCAATCTTTAAATAAAAGAGCTATTTTGACACTTGGCAAACACTGTAGCCAGAGACAGCATAGGTAGAGGAGAAGCAGGGTGGAGTCAGACCCAGATCAAGCCATAGGCCCAACGAAGAAACATGTAGGAACACAGGTGAGCCACAGGCCATGTGACAGGACAGGTTAATGAAAATGGGTTGAGTTAAGATATAAGAGTTAGCTAGCAATGTGCCTGAGCCAAACAGCACAAACTTAATATAAGCATCTGAGTCATTTTGGGGGGTCTAACCAGCAGAGGGTGGCTAAGTGGTCTGGGAATACAGGTCTGTGGGTCTGGACCTCTAGCAGCTGAGCCAGAAACCTCATTGTAACAGATGGTGTCCTAACATGGGCCAAATATTCACATAAAGCCTGAGAAAGCTTTAAAAGGGTTCTAGAGAAGAAATAGAGCCAAAAGCAGCTTTCAAATTGTGTATCTGAAGTGGGACATTGTACAGAGATAGTGGAACAAAATGGCACGGACTTGCAGCAGAGAGTGTAAGCTGCAACCAGCCTGGTTCCCAAAGTCTCACAGAAGACTTGGTAGCATGTAATTGATTTAAGGCTTCTGTTTATATAAACAAAAGGAAATGGAGTCAAAGACGGTTTTTTAGTAGCATCATTCCTTGGGTCTGCTCTGTTTGCTGGCAGGGAACAGAGTCACAACCCCTTTAAGAGAACTTCCTGACTCAGCTTTATCTGCAAAAACTGTGTGGCTCTCTAAGAGAGTTCTAGTATTTTTTAAAGCTCTTCTGGTTGGAAGATGATTAAGGATTCACAATAAAACAGATTTAGATGAAAAAAAACCTGTAATCATGTAACAATGTGTGTAAAAGGTACATAGGCTTCAGAATGAAAAGAAAGAGAGTAGAGTAAGCCCCTATAAAAGAGAAATAAGATATAAAAATATGATAAACTACATAAAGATAGAAAATCAATAGAGTCTAGATTATGCTTATTATTGTGTTTTCTTTTGATTTTTTAACTGTTAATGATTTAACTGCAGAAAGACAATGTATTGCAAAGGCTGCTAAGATAAACATAAAAATATATTTTAAAGGTATCTTGAATTTTAAATTTGTGTCTAAGGATATATTGCTTTGGACGAGTTCTGCTTTTGTTTCCACAGAAGATGAGAACATGTGGATTACTTCCAGGCAAATATGGTTTCATCAACCAAGACCACTGGAAAATTCTCTCATGGGAAGAGATGGTTACATCAGTTTCAGGGCTGCAGACTAAGATGATCCAGTCTCAAGAATCTGTAAGATTGCCAGTGCTCCTTAATCAGCAGGAAGTAGTAATGGAAAACTATGCCCAAATTCCCAAAATATTGTTTATAAATGTTTGTTTTCATTATAAATGGTTAATGGTCATAATTATTCTCTTTCAAGAAGAAAAGGGGGATATGGTATATGAGTATTTTATTAATTAGATTATTTAATTTACTTTAATCCAAAAATCAGTTGTTAATCTTGAAATATTTTAAATTGGTATGGATTTTGGTTTATTGATACAAATTTAAGGTCAATATTTTTATGCTGTGTGTATTTTTCTACTCTTGTTTAAAGTATGATGTTTATGTAACTCATTTAAAATTGTAATATATAATTAAGAAATCTATGTTAGTTCGATATTTAGGTATACAAAGCTATATTTCAACTAGATAAGTCATCTTCAAACACTTCTAAGACATACAGAATATGGCATTTAAAATATTTTAAGAACTTACACTTTTCTGGACACTGAGACATCTCTGCTTCTGGCAGCACTGATTTACTTCAAGAGAAATATGGGCATTGAAGAAACTCTATATGGAGTTTACTTTCTTTGTGGCATCGGTTAGCCACTGGACAAGAACCTGATCTTATATTGACTGCTTGACAGTATGTTGTTTAAACTGGACATACAGAATCCATAGGAAAGTGACCACTCAACTTTGACAGAACAATCTGAGATTGTCCTTCAGGTTCCTGCTTTGCAGAGAAAACTGCCAAACATTCTTCAGAACACAAGAATAATAGACTAACAAATTATGCCATAATTTGTAGAGCAGCCCTCCAAATTTCCTGCTTCACTGAAAGCTATGCCAGAGACTCTGGGCCCGTAGGCTGAAGATGGATGCCCCAACTTTATAATGGTACTTTGGGTGGCTGTCCAGGCAGACAGGTCTCATCACTGTCATTTCTAGATTTTGTAAGCTGCTTGCACTTCCTGTTTACTCAGGTAATATCATTTATTTCTATGGTCTTTGATGTAGTTGAAGATTAGGTAGTTATAGGTATAGTTTTCTTAGTTATTTTACAAGGATATTGGATATGAAACTTTAGATTCACAAGGATAAGGTAGATGATAGAGTGTTTTCTTTAATTTTGCTAAATACAAATAGACTAGATATTGTAAGTGTAATTTTTGATTAATAGCTGTTTTGTTATATGTAATTTTGCTATGTTAAAATTGAAACCTTCCTTTTTGATTAAACAGAAATGGGGAGGTGATGTGGGAATGTCTTTCTGTATGCTGTGAATCTCAATCTTTAAATAAAGGAGCTGTTTTGACCGTTGGCAAACACCAGAGCCAAAGCAGCATAGGTAGAGGAAAAGCAGTGTGGTGTCAGACCCAGATCAAGCAATAGGCCCAAAGAAGAAGCATGTAAGGAACACAGGTAAGCCACAGGCCATGTGGCAGGACAGATTAATGAAAATGGGTTGAGTTAAGATGAAGGAGCTAGCTAGCAATGTGCCTGAGCCATAGGCAAACAGCATGAAGTTAATATAAGTGCCAGAGTCATTTGGGGGGTGTCTAACCAGCAGCAGACCTGATGTCCCAGACTACTTAGCCTCCTGCTGCTAGTTAGACATAGGCCAAATAGTATGTAATTAATATAAGCTTCTGTGTGTTTCTTTGGGACTTTGAGACTGTTGTTCAGGACCTCGGGGCTAGGCAGAGCTAAGCAGATGCAGGCAGGTCCAGATCTCAGGGCTAGACTGAGTCAGAAACTTCATACTATACCACATGCTGAAGGAAAACTTTCTAAGAATGGGGTTCAAGGAGAGCAGACTTAGGACTCATAGAGAGAATTAAGATAAAAGACACATTGGAATGCAAAATGGTGGACATCTGGCTTACCAAGTGAGCTCTGTGCATCATTGAAATGAGGCTTCTGAACCAATATACAGGATTTTCACCACAAGCAGCAAAGCCTGAATTCAAATCCATACTCAGTTCCTCAGAACCTGACCATAAACATGGCCCAGCCAGTCCAGATGCTGTTCTTGGTGAGCTCAGGAGACCTTCAGGTTATTCAGACCTTAGCAAATATGAGTCAAATTGCTCCATCATATTATCAAGACAAAATAGACTAGGCTTCTTATAGTTAAGCATACCTCCCATGATGTTTCTTGAAAATAGCATACATCTGCTGGTATATGTGGCCAAAAGACCAAAAAAGCAAATGAACAAATAGAAACACAATTGTATTTTTACTAGGGAAAAAAAACCCTGACTTTAAGAGTTAAAAGGTTTTAAAGTCTGTATTATTTTGTAGGCTTACGGACCAAATTGCAAATAGTATATTAAACTGATGATATTCCCAGGGATATTTTCCTAGCCTGAATGACAGAAGAAAATTCATTCATTGCCATAGTGTTCCATTTAGAAGTGTTTCTAGGTCATTCTAACCTCTGAATAAATTATAGAGTTCAGAGAATTCTGGGCTCACATCCCTGTGAGGAATGTCAAATAAAGACTTGATGTGACTTGAGATAAAGAAAGCTTTATTTGAAAGGGTTAATGCACTAGAGAGAATACTCTGACTTTGGTCCTAAAGTATCTTCAGGTCAAACAAGTAGGCTTTTCTCTCCTGAGAACAAGCAGGGGTGTGGAAACAGCAGGAAAGCTGGGGAGGTGTGGGGATACTCAATGGGGCAGTTAAGTTAGTAAGTTTTAGTGTTTGTTTAAACTTAAGGACAAAACAAAGTTTAGAAATCTGTGAAAAAGAGAATCCTGACTGATTTAATACTAGGCCAAACCAAGTAGTTAATCAGAACCATTTGCTCTAGGTAAGTTGTTTTTCACCAAGATTCCGATTAGCTTTTCGAAAATGTCGATAAATATTTGAGACACCTGAACCTTACCTCACAGCATAATGGAAAATAAGAGAAACACAGGCAGAGAGCCATTGATCTCTCCCTCAAGACCTATATGAGCATTTGATAAGTAGTGAGTCCTGTCAATATGTCCTTCAATCTCTTTGTCATACAGTTAGTTCTGAGGAGACCATGTGGATGTGTCCATAGATTCATTCTGAGGCAGCTGTGTAGAAGGCAGGCTATGCCACTCTCTTCCCCATAACCAAGTACCTCTGGGGTGGGCTAATTGATAACGTTATAAAATAAATCAGAAAATTTAATTTTAAAAAGAAAATTCTTCTTTCATATATATTTAAATCCATCTCATAACAGAAATAAGTGCTTCTCATCAGCTGGGATATTCTTCTGTGTTTGTCACCATATTGAGTAAAATATTCCAAATCCTCAAAAGTAGGAAGATGAGAGTTGAGTTAGAAAAAAGAATCCTGTAGATGAGTATAGCTGTCTGTCTCAACGATCCTCAGCTGATAGAGGACTCAGCAGGGTTAAGGCACAGAATCTTATATGCAGGTGACTGGGAGGTACTCACTATGAAGCACTTTATATACAGTATCTTGGAGAACTGAGTTATGAGATCCACTGAGACTGGAATCTCCTCTCCTGTAACCCAATCCTCACCTGACCTCATCTTCTTCCTTCTCCCTCCACACCTCCAAACACATAGGCCATTAGAGAAGCACTATGGCTAGCAAGCACCTCTCTCCACCCAGTGCACTAGCTGTTTCCTAGCCCAGAAGTCGACTCCCTTCCTCCCTTGACTCAGGCTCTGCTTCAGAGCCAGCTTTATGAAACAGGAGTCCCACTGACTGCAATCTGATCACTATGATTCCTCTATGCTCATGGAATTTACCTCCACTTGAAATGGTTTTCTAAGTTTCATTTCCCCTGTGTATTAAAATCCTCTGGAATATAGGCTGCATTGACACCAGGTAGGAAATCTGATATTTCCCACTACAGATTTTACTGTGTGGCACTCACCCACAAAAGGTGCTTTTGGGCCTATTCACTCACCCAATCTAGCCTGAAAGATAGGAGAGGAGATAAAGGTTCAGATAAAAAATGTCATGAGCTCAGGGTGTTAGCAGTTCTGTTTTTGGAACCATGAAACTGGCTTCCTCTACCACCTGCTGTTAAAAGCAACTCTAAACTTTTTACTCTTAGCCCCTAGAGATCAGGAGCTCTAACCTACATTGTGTTAGACTTTGAGTCCAGCTCTAAAAAAGACAGAGATGAAGGAATAAAAACTCTCAGAGTAAACCCCTGAAGATCATGACTATGCAGGTAATGTTGCATTTTGTCTTCTAAATTAAATCTGTTTCCTTGTGCTTAATTGTTATTATGTATTTTCTGTGCTTTGCAATGAGTATGATGGATGGGTCAGACTGTGAGTAACTATGGAGATAAAAGCACCTTTCAAGTCTAGACTTTAAGCATATTCTTAACTGTTAGCCTTTTTCTGTGTTCCAAGCATTGTTCTAAATCCAGGGGTATATGGTAAGCAGAGCAAATCTATTGTCAATAGAGGCTAGCCAGGAAATATATTCAGATGCAATTGCAGGAACTAGAGAGATGACTCAGTCAGTAAAAATGCTTGCCACACAGAACAAGATCCTGAGTTTAGTTCTCAGCACCCACATAAGAAGCTGGGTATGATGATACATGTTTGTAGCCCCAGTCCTGGGAGGTAGAGGCTGAAGGGGCCCTGGGGCTCATCAGCAAGCTCCAAGTCCCAGTGAGAGACCCTCAAAAGCAAGGTAGGTTGGTCCTGACAAACAACTCCTAAGATTGACCTCTGACTTCCACATACATGTGTACATATGTACACCTGCACAAAGGACCGTGAACACACACACACTAAGATGCACCTGAAAATTCTTTAGTCTTTTTCTCACCAAGAAAGGGACTCTGTACCATTTTTATTTGAAGCTGGGCTCATATATATGACTAGCTGTTCAACAGAGCAAAGGAGAGACTATGTGACTTCCAGATGAGCCACAAGATCCATACAAGCTGGTAACTCAATATGATCAATATTGAATTAAGACAATATGCAGCATCCATAAGTACCAAGACTGTGGAGACAACAAATAAATGCGCACATTCACTGAGCTGTGGAAGTAATAAGAAAAGTGAAGATGGAAAGAAGAAATTGACAGGGAAAAACCTTCTTGATATGGTAACTATCAAGGAGCCTCATGATCATCTGAGGGCACTCCCACAGCAATACAATGATCCTCAGGCACGGCATTCTTGGCATGCCCAAAACCAAGCAAGAAAAACTAGGACACAACAAAGGAAAGAATTAATAAAGGGGAGTCAGGTCATAAAGACATACAGACCTGGTCATATAGCACCCTTGCAAGATGGTACCACCATAGCAAAAGCTGGTGTTCTCAAAGCACCTGCTTATAAGGTAGCAGGCATTATTCAAAGAACTTTCTATTATGTTGGGGATACAGCTCAGAAATGGTGAGTACATCATCTCTGGGAGAGACAATTGGAATTAGAGAGTATTTCAGGGGTGTGGCAGAAACCTATGGAATGGAAATTCCCAGTAATGCATGAGGGTGGCCCTAGCAAAGACTTCTAGTAATGGGGGATACAGACCCTTTTATAACCAGGCATAGGCTTTCGGCGGAGGGATTGGTACAACAACCCAGCCACAAAACCTTCAATCTACAAATTGTCCTTCCTGCAAGATACGCTGGAGTAAGTTGGCCAAAACTTTTGGATTGACCAACAATGATTGGTCCAACTTGAGACTCATGAAAGGGGGAGTCCATGTCTGACACTGCCTGGAGGACCAGAAACTGAGATGGACTGGATATAAGACCTAGGATAGAACCAAATACAACTGAGAAAAAAAGTCAATGAAATGATCTCTAATGATATTCTGCTATACTCATGCACAGAAGCCTAGCATAATCATAATCAGAGAGGCTTCATCCAACAACTGATGGAAGCAAATGCAGAGACCCAGAGGCAAATATTGGACAGAGCTTCAGGAATCCTGTGGAAGAGTGAGGAAGGATTGTAGGAGCCAAAGAACCCAGGACACCACAAGAAAATGGCCCACAGACTCAACTAACCAGGGCTCAAAGGGGCTCAGAGAGACTGAATCAATAATCAGGGAGCCTGCACGGGTCTGACCTAGGCCCTCTGCACATGTGTGCCTCAACCTGATATCCCAGACTTCATTGACTCCCCATGGGAGGCTCCTGAGGAGTGGATGGTGAGGTGGGGTGCAGGGAAACTGAGGGAGGGTGGGTTAGTGGGAGGTGGGGAGAAAAGAGAAACTGGTTGGTATGTAAAATAATTTTTTATTTAAAAAAGTCCAAAACAGGGGCCAAGGTGAGGCCTTGAGCAAGAAGGATTAGTGTCCTTATTTTAAAAGGCATTTGTGAGCAGTCAGTACCTCTGTCTTTCTCTCTATCTCTCTGTCCCTTCCCTCCCTCCCCTCCTTCCTCCCTCTCTCCTCTTCTTTCTCCCTCCCTTTCCTCTCCCTCTCTCTCCTTGGGTACTTGCAGTCCAGGTGGCCATCTTCTAGCTAGGAAGAGAGCGGGCACCAGGAAGATCAATGGCTAGGACCTTCCTTATCATCTGAAAACTGGGAGAAAACACATTTTCATTGCTCAAGCCACCCCGACTGTGGTTCCTCCATGCTGTGTCTCAGAGTGCAGACCAAGAACAAGGTCCTGCTCCCTTCACACACACACACACACACACACACACACACACACACACACACACACACACACACACCACACACACACACACACACACCACACACACACACACACACACACACACACACACACACACACCACACACACACCACACACCACACACACACACACACCACACACACCACACACACACACACACACACACACACCACACACACACACCCCACACACCACACACACACACACACACACACCACACACCACACACACACACACACACACACACACACCCCACACACACACACACACACACACACACACACACACACACCCCACACCACCACCCCCACACCACACACCACCCCACACACACACACACACACACACCACACACCACACACCACACACACACACACACACACACACCACACACACACACCCCACACACCACACACACACACCCCACACACACACACCACACACCACACACACACACACACACACACACACCCCACACACACACACACACACACACACACACACACACCCCCCCCACACACACACACACCACACACCACACACCACACACACACACACACACACACACACACCACACACCACACACACACACACACACACACACACACACACACACCACACACCACACACACACACACACACACACCACACACCACACACACACACACACACACACACACACACACACACCACACACCACACACACACACACACACACACACACACACCACACACCACACACCACACACACACACACACACACACACACACACACCACACACCACACACACACACACACACACACACACACACCCACACACACACACACACACACCACACACCACACACCACACACACACACACACACACACACACACACCACACACCACACACACACACACACACACACACACCACACACACACACACACACACACACACCCCACACACACACACACACACACACACACACACACCACACACCACACACACACACACACACACACACACACACACACACACACACACACACACACACACACACATTAATCTGGTCCCAGCAAATGCAGTCATCTCTAGACTGCAGCCTCTTACCTTAATGACTCTAATTTATCTCCAGCTTAATCAATAATAAATCAAACTAAGTGGAACCAGAACAATTCACCCTGCAGCTGTGTCATGTTCAGTTAGGAAAGTTGACTCCCCTCAAAAGGCTATGCTGATATTCAGCCCTCCTGCCTTCCAGGGTAGGGCATAGAGTGGGTGAGAAGAGCTTTCCAGAAAGGTGCTCACAGGCCTTTTTTTTCCCTGAAGCATTCACCCTGTGTGCCCAAAGGGGCTAGTCAAGTGTCGGGGAGTATCATATACATCCCTTATTTTATCTTAGCCTATGAGGCAGAAATGAGTAGTCCCTCACAGAGATGAGAGACTGCCTATCACAGCCCCATATCCCTTCCAGTCTGATGCTTCATGACCCTTTCAGGACTAGAAGTTGCTGTTCCAGTCTGATGCTTCATGACCCTTTCAGGACTAGAAGTTGCTGTGTCCTTTCCCTGCTTTCAATGTCACAATGGCACCATGGAAGCACTCCTCTCTGGGCTTCTGAGGCCTACAGAGCCACCCTCTGCCCAAATAAAAACAAGGATAAAAACAGGGTGAAAAAGTGCCCTCTGCAATTGAGTATTAGGACAGCTGCAAATATGTATGTCCCTTACCACGTAGAAAGAATCTAAACAACAAAATGCAAAGTGAAGTGTCTGTCAACCAATACTCACATATTAATATTCACTTGCAATATATCATATAAAAAATTAATATTTATTTAGGGGTATATGAACACTCACAATACAAATTGAACCTCAAGACAATTCTTGGAGATAGGAACTGTCTCATGCTGGGCTGCTGGTCCGGTCTCTGAGAACGCAGGAACAAGACAGGGTGGAACTCAGTGTTCCTTGGGTCCCAGTCAATTCTGCCCATGTCCCATAAGGGTCCTGAACTCAGGAACTATGCATTTGGGCTTCCTTAAGTAATGTCTGAATCCCACTACATATCCCCCTTTTGTCTAACTAAGAAAATTCTAAACTAAGTACAAGACTATACACATTAGGAATTATTATAAGGTAATGTCTGGGGGAAGAAAAGGCAAAACATAAGCAGGGTCAAACTATACCTAAAAACCAACAAATATAAGGTATAGAACTTGAGTATTGGTAAGTGGTGAGGTACAAGAATTACTTTAAAGCTGTTTATCTTGAATAATAAAAATCCAACAGCTGAATGTTCTTTGCTAAGAGATGAGATGGTAGTAACCTTAACTGTCTAGTCTTCAACTCCATCACTACCTAAGAAGAAAAATATATTACCTGAAGGTTAGAAGCACAAGAGAGTAGCTTCAAAATTTATGAGAGGACAGTGACAGTCAGCTACTTGGACAGTCACCCACGGCTTTTCTGTGCAATTGGAGCATCCACCATTCTGGCTACAGGCCTATGATATCTGACAGATCTCTTCAGAAACAGGGCATTTTTAGAGAAACTGTCTTATCCTGTTCAGGTAGGTTTTGGCAGTCTTTATCCTTCATCTTGCTCATCAGGATTGGATAGCATGTGTACTGACAGTAATCAAGGCTGGGGCAGTTCTGTACCTAATAGGCCATCACTCACCAAGGATGACAAACTTCTAGTGGAGTGTCTTTGATGCTCAACACCATATTGGGAAAGGAACAGTGATGCCAGGAGTCATCAAATCTCTCATGGCCGAATTCTGAATAACAAAACATTAAATGCCATATTTCCAGGTCTATGAAGTGGTTAAAGACTCCTGTCTATTTGATATATTCTAGTGTGTAACTGGGAAACCTAAAAAACATGACTATTACATGGCAAACATAAGTAATAGTGACCTTCAGTTCCTATCATCCTAAAAACTGAAGCTTACATTTTAAAATTAGGCAATCTATAAATGGATGTACAGCTTCTGAATGATGACTTCCAGTATGACTATATATAAATGGTAGCCAGAGGTACATGTACCATGTAAAATAACAGTACCCTAAATATATATCATACATAAAATATATAAACAGAGGTATACAAAACATCTTATGTATATATTATAACTAATATAATTATATACTATGACCAGTATAATTAAACAGATGTAGAAATTGCATAATGGAAATGACAATAATATGCTTAATGTGTATCAATGTGCAAAATATTTTAAACAGATGTAGAAGCATGTGTAAAACGTGGCAATTACACGTTTAATTTTGTATCAATATACAGATTATCTTAGACATATAAAACAATTTATTTAAATTTGTATCAATATACAAATTATCTCACTCAAACACGTGAAATGATTTCACATTTATATCAATATACAAGCATCTATACCAGTGTAAATTGTCTTTGGCTCATATTTGTTTACAGATACAACATTCTACCTATGTCTATCCTATCTATTCCCCTTTCTCCTCTTTAAAAGGGATCCCTGAGTCTATATTATTGTTCTACCCTCAACCCAATTTTAACTTACAACTATCCTATCAGAATGACAATTATCCATATCACTCAGAGGACAAAACTTGTCAGGAGAGGGGCATAGTTTTTCATAAGGTTGCTTCCTGCTGATCTGTGGATGGTGTTATCTCTTTGGGATCCTATAAAAGCTATGACTTTGGTTAGATCCTAATGAACTGACTATAAACATCTATAACTATTCTCAGAGTACTGGGTAAGTCCCTCAGAGACTCTTGTTAAAGATGTGATATGAAGAATAATCATAGAAAGCTATCTTGCAACCATCCTGAATTGCCTATATTTTAAAAGCAATCATTGAGTGGTGTGCACTAGGTTCTTTCTTTCTCTGTATCTCTCTCTTTTTTTCACCAAATAGAATTGTTGTTGTAGGGGCCCCATCTTCCTTTCAGATGCTTTGGAAATTGCTGGTTGGAGAAATTGTTGCTTACAGTGGAAAACCTAAACATTATTAATGTCAAGTGAAGATTTTATGTCTTTTGCGTCTTCAGGAGAAAATTGTATGCAGAGAAGATTTTAAGGTTAGAAAGGAGGAAATACACATAGAAATAGGATTAAGGATAAAATTACAATAATATTGGTCTCTAAGTATTCTGGCTGTCCTCTGTCACACACAGGTGGCTTTTCCCAATGGTAAAGGGTGCCTTGTTTGTCTTTTGTGGACCTACATTCATTAGTCCCATGTTAGCCTTTGCCACATCTTCTGCATAACCCAGAAGGTAATATCCTTCTGTTTGAATCATTCTTAAGATGGACATTATTCCCTTTCATACAATTCCTTTTTATATGGCCTGATTTACCTCAATTAAAGCAAGTAATGCCTTGATTTCTCACCCTAACATTGGCAATGGCTTGGCCCACCCAATTCTCTTCATCACAATGGATTCAGCATTGATTGCATACTGAATCTATTCTGCTATGGGTGCAGATCTGATCTTTAGTTGCATAAGGATTTTCTTACATTCCAGATTAGCATGGTCAAAGGCCAAAGAAAGTATTAATTGCTTCCTAACTTCTGGATCCGATACTAGTCTATGTACAGCTTTGGTAAGCCTCTGCAGAAAGTTAGTATAAGGTTCTTTTAAGCCTTGTCTGACATTAGTATATGACTCAGTTTTCTGTCCTGGATCTAAAATCTTTGCCCAAGCTTTCAATGCAGCAGTATAGCACAGCAACAATATATGTTCATTGTAAGTTGTTTGAGCCTTCACATCAGCAAACGAGCCTTTACCATGGATTTGGTCTTGAGAAATGCAAAAGCCCCTAATTTTCCCCTGAAGCTCTACGGCCCTAGCCTCTTCCCTGAGCCAACTTCTCCACTGTAAATGTTGACTATAGTCCAATACAACAGCTGTTGACTGCATCCAATCATTAAGAGTTATTCTATTTTTGTTGACCATGGATTTAGTATTGTTTTACACAAGTGGAGTGGATTCCCCAGAATAATATGGCTTCCTTGATATCCTTTATGTCTCTCATATGGATTGGCTCATAATTATATGCCACAAATTCTGAGGGATCCTCATAAGTGTTCTTCCTTTGAATTGTAACTGGAAACAATACCAGTGAAGAAGGGGGCATTCTTTTCATGTTTACCACCTTGGGCAGAACCTCTTTATTATCATATTTCAAAGGAGGTTGTCTTGAATTGTTCTGGGTAGATAGTGTCTTAATATCCTTCTCTAGTATTCCAACTTGGTTTTCCCATTCCTAAAGTTTGGAGACCATTGTTCTTTTGTAAGATCTGAGTTTCTTGAATAGCCAATCTTTCTAATGACCTCATAGAATCAGTAATTTTCCTATTCTCATCATTAACATAATTAGTAAGTATTTTATTCTCATAATTAGCATAAAGTTTGAATTTCTCTTGTAAACTCTTAAGATTCATGTCTGAGGAGGAAGTTCTATCTGAACGTTTCTCATAACCAATTTCCAGAAAATTAATTTTGTCTACCAATTTACCGGCTGTAATTTCTATATTACACACTTTAGACAGAAATTGCTCACTTGTAGACTTCAAATCATCCATCATGCTAATCATAGTCTCATATTTAGAATGGGTAGCAGGCCGTTTGTTTTTGTTTTTGTTTTTAAATATATATAATCAAGCCAAAATTAACAGGACTGAGGGACTGTTACTTTTTGGCTTGATTCTATGTATTTCAAAACAAAATATATATTCAAAAATATACTCATAGAAGAAATTCTCAATCATAACAGTAAAAAGAGTCCTGAAGTCCTGAAAAGTAGAATTGTCAGTCATTGTGAGAAAAAAATGCTAAGTATTCAGTTACCTCAAACCAGTTGTAATGGCAACATTTGACCAGCAGGTGTCACACTAGTGTTCAATGCCAGGCAGGTCGGGTAGGTAGCCAACATCAAGATGGCCCAACAACACAGGGGCACAGTGAGGACAGTCCACCCTGGCCTCTCCCCAAAAGAGGAGAGATGTGAATGGGAGGGGAAACCTAGCCCCCTGACCTCCCCCTGCCTCGGGATCCCACCTCAGCTCCCAGACAGGGCCCTTCACTTAATTGCACCACAGTGGCTTTCAGACGAGGCCCTGACCTGTGCATGCATTAGATTCCTTGGTCCGTGTTTCAAGACAGGTTGTGTGGGTACTGGGCTTCCTTAAGTAATACCAGAATCCCACTACACTCAACAATTATTTATCTATGATGGGTCATCACAAGTCTTCATGGGCTGAACCTAAGGAGGATTAAGAACCTAAGGATTAAGTCACAGTAGTGACTATCTATCTCCTGCTTAGCTGGGAGAGAAATTATAAAATTATGTCCACGTTATAAAACCACTGTGATGTGGGAATGTCTTTCTGTATGCTGTGAATATCAATCTTTAAATAAAGGAGCTGTTTTGGCCCATGACAGGTACCATAGAAAAAGTAGGAGGGGAAATCAGAACATAGGTAGGAGAATGGCAGAGTCAGATCAGATAGAGCCAGCTGTCCAAGAAGCAACATGTAAGGAACACAGGTAAGCCAGGGGCCACGTGACAGGATAGATGAATGGAAATGGGTTGAGTTAAGATGAAAGAGCAAGCTAGCAATGTGCCTGAGTTATAGGCCAAACAACATGAACTTAATATAAGTGTCTGAGTCATTTCTGGGGTCCTAAGCAGCTGCGGGCAGCTAATGTGTCTGGGGCAGCAGGTCTGTGGGTCTGGACCTCTGGCCACCCCAGGACCAAGAAACCTTATTGTAACACCACTGTCCTCCAGAAATAATATGGTTATCACCTGCCTTAAACTTCAAGCAGATCTGATTATTCAAAAGAGATACATATGACTGAGCCCATTAATTTTACTTGGATGAGGAAGGAATCCATGAGGTCCTGCTTTCCCAAAGGGTTTATATAATTACTATGGCAAAGAGCCTCACAAGGCTCCACCCCCTCCCCAAAGATATACAGACACTTAACAGGTGCTGAAGAAGAGAGCTTTGTTCTTTTCAGTGACAGAGCTGCCCATAAGTTGTTCATGCCCCTGTCTCTGTAAATAACACTGCTTCTAAGTGGAGAAATATCCTCATCTCCTCTTACAAAAATTATTCCAGCTGGGCAGGATAGGAACCTAGCTAAGAAACCATGCCTAAGAAAATATGCTCACATTAAATTAACATACTTTTCCTTCCCAGAATCCCTGCCCCATTGAAGTCCTTTGGAAATGTTATAAGGTTAACTGGTTCTGCCTAACTTGCTGAGCCTTGATTCTACACATCACAATTTCCCTGTTTGGGGGGGGGGGGGTTGGTTCCCTGCCTCTTTCTTCAGATGCTGGTCACTGACTAAGTGCTTTTAAGCTCTGTGAAGCTTGGAGCTCCCTTTCTATTCTTTCTCTAAAGCTCCCCTCCCCAACACGTGTGTGACCTGCTTAGCCATGCTACTGACCTCCTTCCTGTCTCCTCTTATTCAGTCTCCTCCTGAAGGCAGCTGTGAGACTCAGTTTTTCTGCCCTAGGTGCTTTTCTTTTAAATGCTAATAAACTGCCTTCAAGTGTTATTTGACTTAGTTATTTACTCTTGAGCTTCCATTTGACTTCTTCCTTAAATTCTTCTGTTTATGAGACTAAGAACTTCAAGAGAGCCAGCAGTAACCCTAGGATCATGTGCTGTCTCCACAAAGACTCCCTGATTTCTGGAAACACTTCTTGTCTTAATTCTTCAGTTGTCAGAGAAAACTAGACAGCATAGACAACATCAACCCTACTCAACTTATTGTTTTATCAAACTAGATGAATGAAAGGTGCGGTCAAAGAGGTCACAGTGCTATTGGAGTTCCTGAAAGTACCTTGTGATGGAATGGACATAGGAAATCCTGCCTGTACTGACTTGTCTATGGCCACCTCTCTCCTGGGCATCCTCCCAGCAAAATCATGGTTACAGTCAGCTGTATTTCTTTCTGTAGGAGAACCCTTGCTTTCACAAACAGCACTGCCTTCTGGTACCTGCTGTGGATTAAATTCCACAAAGTTATGTCAAAATCCTAGCCTCCTGTGATGTGACCTGACTTACAAATAGGATCTTTGTAGCTGTAACTGAGTTAAGATAGAACCATAAGAAGATACTAGGAGACTCACATGGGGCTGAGTTTTGGGGACTGTGATGAAAAAAGCAATGTATAGTGATGATACACAAACCAAGGGATGTCAACAATTGTTACCAGAAGCTACCAGAAAGAATCTACAGATTCTGCTCTAGGACTTTCAGTAATTGCATAGCCATGCTATTCCTTGGGTTTATGGCTGCTTCCCTTTAGGACTATCAAAGAGCTAATTTCCTTTGTTAGAACCTACCCTGGTTATTTGCTTTTCTAGTAAAATGACATAGTTTCCACAGCAGCCACTGTAAGGAACATCCCCAACACCCTCCCCTGTGATCTGCAGATGGGATGGAGACAAAGCTCAGCTTCCGGGCTCTCCTGTCTAACTATTCTACACTCAGACTGGATGCTTTCACTTCCTCCAGCATAAAATAACACACCTCATGCTCCCATCAGGATCCTCCTAAACCCTGAAGCCACTACTCCCTCCAGGCTTCCATTTAAATATAACTCCTCAGAGAAATTCCCAGACTCTGGTACCTTCCCTGACTCTCTCCATCAATTTAGGAAACAAGGATGAATGATTTTGCTCACTTGGTTATAGGCCTCTATAGGCTTATAATGACTATCTCCATGGAGCTCAAATCTTGTCCTTGCTGTGCTTTACATGGGAGCATGTCATCAGAGCTCACCAAATATCAGTCAATTAGTTGGCAAGACCAGGAGCTGGGAGTGAACCTTGTGTCCTTAATTTAGTCATTTCAGCCATGTAAGGAACTTCTCAGGGACTTGGGGAAGTCTCCTATCAAATGGGACAATTACAGGTGACATCTAGAGAACTTTCCTTTCTGTCAGAGCTGTTCACTTAAACCTCACAGAATTCCTCTGTGGAGGTCCAATTACCACATCCATTTTACAGTTGAGAGAATAGACAGAGACACTGAGAAACTTCTAATTTCCACATGTCACTGTGGAGTATGACTGGTTTTCCTGAAGCCATAGAACCTACAAATGAATACCACAAATTATTCTTTCTTTAGTGTCCCAGGGTTGTTGTCTGTTTAGGCCAAAGGGAATGTATAACAGCATGTGGAAGGTGGTGATGTGAGTGCTGAAAAGAATTCACCCAAGACACAAAAAGAAAAAGAGCAAGTACTTACTGGATAACACTGCAAGAAGGCAGCAGGAAAGCTCCCAGACAGAGACACCACAACCAAGAGGGTGGGAGTTCTCTTTGTGCCATTCAAGGAATGTTACTGGGTCATTTATGTGGGGGTCCACATCTGGGTAGATAAGCAAGCATTTCACTATCTTGTTGAATAGTAAATTTTACAGCATATGTCGTTTTATTGAGCCTGGACATTGGGCAGGACACCCTGGGTCACTGAACCTGGACTCTGTTTGCAGAAGATGGTATGTGGCCAGGCTTTAAGTAGTGATGATTTGGTCACTTAAATGGGTTATTTTGGCTCTATATTTACACACACACACACACACACACACACACACACACACACACACACACACACACACACATACAAACACACAAACACCAGATCAACAAATTAAATCTTTGACACAGTGATAACATCTTTTGGAGACACTTTAGAGCTCAGAAAGGCCCTAGTTGGCAGTAATGACCCACCTTATGTTGTAGGACATAAGGCATAAATGGTTTGAACTGCATTTTGGAGGGGGGAGTCATCATCACAAGGGTGGAAGGCTAGACTCTAGCTCCATTTAAGAATGAGAGGTCCTTGGCAGTGAGAGACAAGATCACTGTTGATAATACTGGATTCTGGAAGAAATCATCCTTATTAACTTTTGAAAGAGGCAGGGACTGAAAACATGCAGAGTAACATAAGACATTTCAATAGAAAGAAAAGAGAGGCCAACTATAGCCATACCCCCCTAAATGACTTGGAAAACTGATGATCAGAAGAAAGAATAGAGTAAAAAGCCCAGGAGATAAGAAAAGCTCTTGGCCTCAGACAGCAGGAGAAGAATTCACTCTGCTGTGGTGACTAGGGAGCTTGTGTTTCTCAGAAGTTTCTAAGAGTCTGGAGAAATTCAAACCAAGAAACTAACTTAGACATGATTAAGTAGTGAGCACCAGTTTGATGTCCAGAGATCTCTGAAGCTCTGAGGCTCCTCAGAGGAACTGAGTCATGCTTTAAGAGTTGAGTAAGATGCAAGTATAGGCCATATCTGACAGTGACTATGACAGACCCAGTTCTGATGAGATTTTTCATACTAATATGGAAGCTGTTAAAAAAGAGAGAGAGTCAGATTTACATTTACTAAGAGCCAACAAATTAGTTCTGACATAAGAATTAAGTATTTTTAAAAGATTTTTATGGAAGTCAAGAAAATGTTTGCCTGTGGGGCACAGGTATATGTGGACATAATGATATTACATAAAGGAACTTCTTTCTTAAATAATTTTAAATCGGGAGCTACTATATGTCATGGTCCATAGATTTACTCTTCTGTTATTGAAGAGGTCAAGCCTCAGTAACTAATGGTTCAAATACAGCTCTTTAGGAATGCCGCTAGAAACAGGTGAATCAAAACAGCAATTTCCAAGAGGTTGGCAGTTTCTGAGTATTTACCAAGACCTGGAATGGGTTCCCTCTTAGATTGACTATCACTTAACTGAATGGCTGTCAGCTGAAGACTTTAAGAGTATAAGTCAGCATGGGATTCTGGTCAGTCAGCAGAGAGTAGAATTTTGTTTTATAGTATTACTTATTATTTTATTCTGAGTTATACTTTCTTGTTGGGTGTTTAAGACTGCATAGGCCACCAATAGTTAACCTTCTTTTCTGTTCAATTCAGTTACAGCTCCTCCCTAGAAGTTACTCTTAGAGATGAGGGAGGAGGTTCTTATTTCCTTTATCTTGATTTTTACAGGTCACATTGCCCACTAGGATAAGTCAGGGTCTCCCTGACAATGTTGCTCCCTTGAAGCATGGTGGACACTTTTCTCTAATGATGCTCCTCTTTGTAGCATATGCACTAGTAAGAACCCAAACTTTGGGGTCTCTCTGGCCTCACCAATCAAGGGGACAGATGAGAGGGCTGGAGAGTTGACTCAGCAATTAAGAACACTTGTTGCTCTTTTAGAGGATGTGAATTCAGTTCCCAGAACCCACATGGTGGTTCACAGCCATCCATACCTTCAGTTCCAGGGGATCCAATGCCTTCTTCTGGCCTTCTTGGGTACCAGGTATATCCCTGGTACCCAGACTTGCATGCAGACAAAATATTCATGCATATAAATAAAATAACCTAGGAGCAGAGCTCGTGGCAGCGGTAGCTGCCAGGCTCTTAGAAAGAAGACCTGCTGTCTCCTGAGTCTTGGCTAACCTACAGTGACTGTCTCCACTTCACTGTCTTGTCTCTCCTATCTTGCTGGCTTACGCTTCTAAGCTTTTCACTGCTGAACACCCAGAAGGACACTTTTATCAGCCTTGAAAAAGAAATAATAGATTTTATTTTTAACTTTTGTATAATAATAAAACAAAGCTTAGACAAAACATAATTTTCAATAAATCCTAATTTTCTTAAGACTCAAAATTTGAGTAGTCAAAAGTTTGACAAAGAGTCCAAACACAATTATCTTAGTGAAACACAGAGCCTTTGTTCTTTAAGCCACTTTTGTGAATGTTACCAAAAGCAGATCAATATGAAAAGGGATTACCATTGCTTTAAACAGAAAACCAAACTTCAGTTTTGTATAAATGTGCTAAAATTTGATCCAGGAATTTTAATAGCCTTTTAAAAATTAATTTCCTCCTTTAATATCATCAGCAAAACATATCAAACAAGTTGTTTAGCCTATTAAGCAAATTGAATCTAAATTACATTTATAGCACAGTGTCGCAAAGATTTACTACTTATACATTGTTAAACTTCATGGTTCCTGTTTGTTACCTATCTACAGCAACCTTTATTGTCACCTGGGTTTCTAAAGAGCTCCATTACTTTTTTTTATTTTTTGATCTCAAATATGTTTGAGAGTTATTGAACATTACTACATTCCAACAAGAGTTGATCAAGATTTTTTAAAAAGCACTTAAATAACATTGGCTATTAAAATAGAAAATCAAAGCCAACAAAACTCCTCATATGTTATCCTCATAATTGTAGTTCAGTACAAACAGTATCTGCTTCCTCAAGAGCTAAGAGTTAACTAAAGGTTACTTTTTCCAAGAGAGAAAAGTGGAGGAGAAGGAGAAAACTGAACAGAAGTAAATTCTAGACAGGAGATTTACTGTCAGGTGCAGGGGTGGAAAGCCGGATGCAGAGTACTTAGGAAGGTTGCAACAGAGAAGGTCAAGCTCTAGAATGGAGATTTGGTTCAGCAAGTCATGAAAGGGTCTGCATCCCCATACCAGCAGTGTGTGGAACCCGGTATTTTAAGAGAAGATAAGTTATGAAGAGGGGAATTGTTTGATGGTGGTAGTGGAGGTGGTGGTTGTGTACATGTTTGAAGTTGTAAAGCCTAGATTTAAACCAGTTTTGGAGACTACATCTGGGGTAAGTCAAGTTGGAGAGTGCAAAGTGCAGTTTCAAGGTGTCTCTAGTGGGTGACAGAGCTCTCATTTGTCTCTATCTAGGCCATACTCTGAGCTCAGAGGACTTGGCCATGCAAAGGTGAGGCCCAGAAGACATGAACAGGAACTGAGAGTCCTCAAAAGCAAGCACTATAGAGAACAATGGTCAAGAATGAGTGAGTAGTTCCCTATATGCACCTCACCAAAGATCCTCACTCAGGAGACAGGGAATGGGGAAAAGAAGCCCCACTGTGAGGTATATCAGGCTGGCACCAGTATGTTGATAACCTCTGTCTTGCCCTGACATCTTAGCAACTACCACCTATAACAGCTTTGGGTGTGCCCCCAATTATATGTGCTAGGGTAAGTACTCCATTCCTGCTGCTGAGCATGGAGATGCTGCCTCCTCCATCCCAGCTACCCTATGTGTTCAGACTTACCATTTTCAATGCCAAAAAAGATGCAGAGGGAAAGGGTAGCACACAAAGGAAAAAAGTGCCCTAGAGGAGACATTATCCCACTGCCTCATATACAGGCAGCATGAGCTGACACCAGACAGGACAGTGGTCCTCCCCTCTTTGTGTTAGTAAACCGGTCAAGTCTCTCAGAAGGCAACTTGCCAAAAAACAGTGGATCCTGCTGTTGAAAGTCTTAGCTACCCTGTATTACTTTCACTAAAATTAAAAAAAAAAAAACCACCCATTGGAACCTCTGGGATCACAAATCTGTTCTGCCAACTAGGAGCTCTGGCAGAGCTCACTTGATCCAAAGCAGGCTAGTGGCTTCTATTTTGGTTAGAGGTCTTTGGTGGAATCCACTGTGACTGTAGAAGTGTTAGGAAAGAAGATCTAGACAGACTTCATTCTGACCCCAGTGCCAACACCCACAGCTGCTCAGCACATTCTGATCCATGGACTATTTCCCTCCAGTTCCCTTAGTTTGAGCTGGGGTCTCTTGCTAGTGTGATGAAAATTGTGACGGAAGAGGAGGAGAGCTAGTCTTAGCACTGAAAAAAGGAAGAGGGAGTTAGACAGCTGATCCCATTTCCATCTCCTCCCCAGGAGAACAGAACAAGAACACAAGAAAGAAAGGTGTGTGGACACACATTCTATGTCCACCCTTATCCCTGAGGCCTGAAAAAAAAAAGAATGGAGACTGAGTTTGCAACATGCATGGCATCTGGGGTTCCATCAATACAAAGTAGGAAGAAACAGAGGTTGGGGAAAAGGCCAGAAGAGGAGAAAGGGAGTGGTCCCTGAATCATAGATTACAGTCTTTTGTTTTGTCCACAAGAGAAACTCCTTTAATATCCTCACATGGCCACTGACATGCCATACAGTATGTAGTACAGAAGGCCAATGATATAGTAATAAAAAGATTTGATCCAGGGCACAAAAAATCAGAAAACATTATTGTAATAAATTATGAGAAAACAGTGGTTGAGTAAAAAAAAATTAATAAAAAATAAAATATTTAAAAGTGGGTGAGTGTACAAATAAGGACTGTAGCAGTAAGAGGAGTGGGTGTTTTTCTTATAATAGTAAAGTTTATATTGTTTTATATAGTGAGCCATTTGTACAGAGCCAATATTTGAATAGAGAAGTGGGCATTTCGGTGCCTTGCCTTACTAAATAATTTATTTCACAGTATAAGCAGGCTTCCTTGAGATGGTCTCTTGAGTAATCTGCTCTTTGGTCAATAGAACATAACAGAGATGGGACTGCATGAGTCCTGAACCTGGATCTCAATTGATTTTCCAGCAATCCAACCCAGTACAAATGAGCTGAACACCGGCTCATCACACCACTCTGTAGCTCTGCCAACAGCCAGCTGACCTCCAGACAAAGCCACTGAGGGGCCAAACAGCTAGCCACAGTCCTGTAAATACGACCAACAGAACCAGAAAACATTAACACTCAGAGGAAACCAGCCCTGTGCCAGGGAAAGAATCATAAACCATGGTTTCAGTTACTAAGCTGTGGGCTACCCTGCCAAATAGCAGAGTCTGGGAATAGTACTCTCACTTGCCATGGTGTTACTCATGTCTGCTGGCCATCAAGAGGGCTTCCCACTGAGGAGAACAAAAGATAGAAACTGGCCAGGAGGTTTTATGGCAAGGACTCCAAACCAGCCATTCTAGAAATGCCCTTGATCCAGTCATCAGAAGGGTGTTCTGGCTCCTGGTTCCCTGTCATCTCACCTGCTGATTGAATCTCGCTGCCTAGGAGCTTTAAAAACATTCCTGAAGCACCCCAACATCTCACAAGTGAGCAACTGACCTGATACCTCACCCAGTCTCTGCTACAAGTCCTATAAAAAGCTACAAGATGAAAAGTTCAGTAGTACCCTACTCCCTGGGGCAAGTTACTGCTGTTCAGGAGAGCTACCTTTTGTTTTAAGATCACAAGAATCTTCTTAAACTCATACTCTATAGCCCATGAATTTTATCCTTCCAATTTTCAGGGCTAGAACCTGGAATCACTCGTGTGACTCAGTGGAGGTTCTGTGTGGCCATAAATTTAAACACCCTAAATCCTGAGCTAAAGCACACCTGAGAGGAGAAAGAAGTTCTCCACTGTTTCCCCATGCTCACCACCACTTGTATGTGTTGTGTGCTCCCATGTCCCCTAGGCAACTGATGAGGAGTAAAGAATTCAAATGGCTTCAGAAAGTCCCTGAAACCAAGCAGATTCGCTAGGCTCCTTTTCCCCAAGAGTATGTAAGTAATAAAAGCCACTGAGGGTCAATCTCAGACAAGCCAAACTTCAAGGAAGATCCTCAGCCAGACCTCACAGCCTGGAAAGAGCATAGACTCCTGGAAAGATGTGCACCAAACAGTCTAGAAAACACAAAGAGCAGCTGAATGCTTGGGCTGGAAAAAGCTCGGACCACCTTGTCTGCCTAACAGAGAAGCATCTACAATCTGTCAAGCTACCTGGCTATGCAGTGTTCACCAGAGTTCCAACTTTCATGAGCTGTCACTCATGCTAGGTTGGGCTTTGGTGACATACATGTTCTTTGAGTCATTTCTAAATAACCCTTCACTCATATTCATGTAAGTATACCAATAAATACATTGTTTCATCAAGTTGGACATTGGTTCTGTCTGTACTTTGGTCACTTCTTACTTCCCTATCTGGATAAGTAGACATTCATTCATGTCTCCCGGAATAATGTTGCACCAACGTATAAGAAAGGAAAAGGCTTACTTCCAAAGATAAGCCAAGTCTAGGTTTAGTAGTTAATAAGGTTGCTTTGCCGCAGAAGAAACTATTAGGATTGCTAGTTTTCATGAGGTATGATACGGTGGGTCCTCACAGATTGAGAGCGTCATCCCCAGCCACACACAGAAGGGCTTGAATGCTAAGATTTTCCTGGTTATTGATGCTGAGACTCACGCCCCAGGGAAAAGAAGTGAGGAAAGTCCAGCTACAGAAACTTCATCCTACTCATTCTTTTGCCAACAAATCTGGTGGGAAGAAAAAAAAAAAGCGAAAGCCTAGGATTTGTTCCTCCCAGTTGAGTGATCAAAGAAAACTGTGATATTAAGATGTAACTATCTCCATAACAAGCCAACCCGAAGTTAAAAGCCAACAGACCAGGAGATGCTATAAGACACGTCACACCAAAAGAGTAGCATCCACAATATATGTCTAGAAGCCAGTCACAAGACAACACAAAGCAATGATGGATAAGCACGATCGAAGCACAATCCACAGGTGTTCACTTTAATGATCTATAGACATGTGATAAGGAATTCAGGCTTACCAGGTGCCAGGGAAAGGTGAAAAATAGCCAATAATAAGATCCTGACTCCTACTATCCCCAGAGGCAAAACCACTACAGGAGGGAACATCACAGACCCTTGAAGGAAAAGTTTACTAATGCCTAGTAACCTTGAAAGTATGTACACCCAAGACCGAGCACCCACAGGTGAGACCTAAAAGTTCTCTTACATATGTCCATGCAAGTGTGTTCACACAGCACTGTTTTCAACCGCCAAAAATTGGAAACAGCTTATTATGTACCCATTTAGAAGGGAAAGAATAAATAAATTATGGTGTACTCATAAAGTGGAATTTTCTACCAATCCAAAAATGAATAGATTAAAGTTGCATGAATCACCATGAATAAAATATAATATTGATATGAAAAGCAAATTGTAGAAAGTTTGGTACTCAGTTTATCTGAAACACTAAAACCCCAGGAGAATCTTGTATGTATATAAAAGCACAAAACCATAGACTAGGGAACCATTCACCAACCTCACAATAGGCCTTCCATTGGGAGTTGGAAAGTGAGCAATGACTAGATGGGCAGTAAACAATGGGGCCTCCAATTAAAGTGGGGGGGGTTGATTGTTCGCTTGTTTGGGAGTTTAGTTTTTTTGGTTTTTGGTTTTTGTTGTTATTTTGTTTTGTTTTTCAAGACAGGGTTTCTCTGTGTGAAAGCTCTTACTGTCCTGGAACTCACTTTGTAGACCAAACCAGCCTCGAACTCAGAGATCCACCTGCCTCTGTCTCCTAAGTGCTGAGACTAAAAGTAGGAGTACCACCACCCAGCAAAGTATATTGCTTCTATTAAAAAGAAGACAACATGAGAAGAGAAATAAAGTAGAATACTAATTTTTATAAACTTGATAGTTCACTCTTACTTTGTATTTATTTTTATTGTGTGTGTGTGTGTGTGTGTGTGTGTGTGTGTGTGTGTGTGTGTGTGTGTGTGTGTGCCTTGTCTTTATGTGTAAAATGTGCATGCAGTACCTGCAGAAGTACTGGAACCCTGGGAACTAGAGTTACAGATGTCTGTGAGAAGCCACATGGGATCCCAACTGGGGTCCTTTAAAAGAACTGCCAGAGCCCTTTACTGTTGAACCATCTCTCCAGCACCTGCAATTTTATTGTTGATGCTTTTGATCCTTCCATCAATTCTAGAAATATTTACTGAGCACTTTCTGTGTAATAAGGATCATACTTGGTACTGTGAACAACACAAACCCTGCTCATGGTTAGTGATGCAAGCTTTGAATAGAAAATAAAACAAGACCAACAGGATACAGAGGTGTGGAAAAGAGGGGAGAGGGCTTATAGTGGGGAAAGCAGGAAAGATTTTGATGAACAACAGAATGCAATAGACAGGAGTGAGTTATGGGGATAAATAGGCATTAACTAAGGGCTCCAGTGACTGATTGGGTCAAACAGTAGAGGAGAAGGGGCAGGGACAGGCCACCTGTGACCTGCTTCACAGGCTCTAACAAAAAGAGAAAGAGGACTTTGCAAAGAGAAGGATTTACAAATAGTGTTTGGTTGAGTTCAAGCAAAATCGTGGCTTAGAAATGCAACTTTAAAACCTGTATGAGCACTGATGGGATGCCTCAGAGTAAAGACACATGCCTTCAAGTCTGATGGCCTGCCCCGAGTCCAATGGAATGAGAGAACCAAACTCACCCGTTGTCCTCTGTCCTCCACATCTACATTATGGCACATGTGTGGACACAGATGGACACACATGCATGCGCACAATGTTATGATATTATTTGGATAAATGAAAAGTGCAGAGAAGTCTGGGAATATAGCTTATTTGCTAAATTATTTTCCACACAAGCATGAAGAGCTAGATGTGATCCCCAATTAGTATAAAAGCTAAACACTGTAACCCCAAAAGTTGGAAGCAAACACAAGTGAACCCTTATACCCACTAGCCAGTTGTTCCAGGGCAATTGGCAAACTCCAAGGAAATTAGAGACCCTCTCTCCAAAACACAAGGCTAGAGCTGGAGAGATGGCTTAGGGGTTAAAACACCGACTGCTCTTTCAGAGGATATGGGTTCAATTCCCAGTACACATCTGGTGGCTCTGGACTACCTGTAACTCCAGCCCCAGGAGACCCACTGCACTCTTCTGGCATCAAGGACACCAGGTGCACTCTGGTGCACAGATATGAATGCAGGCAAAACATTCATAAGCCTTAAGTAATAAAACCCCGAAGAATGACATCCAAGGCTCTTCTCTGGTCATCCCATGTCCACCACATGTACACACACTAGAAAAAAATAAATCTTTGTGACCACAAATTTAGATTGTCCCACTGAGCCCAGTGAAGTTTAGTGAGAGAACACCACACCGAGAGTACTTGGCTCTTTGTCACCCACTGGGCTCACCCTGGGAAGTAAACCTAGGCATGAGCCTGGAGGGTCTCTCCACTTCCATCAGAACATGGAGAGCTGGACCCAAGCTGTCAGGGACCCCATGGCACAGCACAGCTAATGACTTAAAAGGACAGAGGAGTCTCTAACCTAGGTGACTAAGAATACTATATATACATACATATGTATATATACACATTCCTTTTCATAGACCAAATCACAAGACTAGGTTTCCTCCACAGAGCATTGTGAAAGATGATTCATCTTAGGTTTAAAAAAATGATTTTTTTAAAGACAGTAATTTTTTCCAGTCCTTAATTAAGGTATGGAACACTTTAAACAGTGCCTGGCACAAAATAAGAGCTCAATATGTAACTGTTCCTACCAATGCTGATATTGATATTTTAGCAGAAGGAAGGTGTGCTGATGTATATTTAATAAAATTAATCTGGAATATAAGAATCAACCACAGTCAAGCCAGGTCAGGGAGGGGCAACTCGCACCTTTAATCCTAACTTTAGGAATGTGGAAAGAGGAAGTTAAGAGAGTTGGGTAGGGAAAGGGAAGAGAGTTTTCCAGCTTTCACAGACATGTTCCTTCCTTTTTAGCTGAGGACTCAGAGGCATTCAGTTGGAGAATTCCTAAAAATAGGTCTAAGAAGTTGGCTGGGTGGCTGTGGTTTGTTTCTGATATTACAGATTAATTTTATTGGATATATATCATCACCACAGGAAACATCAAAACATTCATTTAAACTCTTTGTTCTGGACAGGAATGGTTCATAATCCCAGCACTTGGGAGGTGAGGGCCAGAGGATCATGAGTTCAAAGCCAGCCATGGTTTTACTATAAGTTTGAAGACTGTCTGGGATACATGAAACCTTACACAGTGAAACAAAACAAAATAATATATGTTCATGCTATAATCTTTAGCCAAGGAGTTTATGGATATGGTACTTCTGATTTTGAAAATAACAAAAATAAGAATACACCATGGTGGGGGGGGGGTCACATAGCTAATGGTAGCAAAACTAAAGCCATGTTCTGGGCTCTCATCCACCAATAAAATTCATCCAGACTTTGTAGGATCTTTCTTTTTCCACTCTCTAGTACATAAAGGCTTCTTTGGATTTTCTTCTTGGATAAGAAAATATAGAAATGAGAGGGCAGATGGTTTCCTGGCTCCCCAGGAGGAAGTAATTTTGCTTTTCTCTGGGTTTCCATAAGCCTTTGTAAATCTCTGTCACAGCTCTAAGCATATTGTCTTACAGCTGGAACTGGGATTCAGAATAAAGCCATTGAATGTGACCCCTCCCCTCTGCTGAGCCACCTTGCTGTATCTGACCTGAAGAGTATGGTCTAGGGGACTTGCTAGCTGGCCTCAATGTACTTCAGAAATAGAGAAGGCATCTAGAGTCATCATGCTAAGGTTCTAGCCACAAGTCTGGTGTTGATGCTGCATGACCTAAGAGGCTTTCAGGACCTCTCCAGGCCCTTACTGTCACATCTGTAAAACAACATTAGCAGGATCTTGCTTAGAAAGGATAATTCTGAGCTCCTGGCACAGTAAAAATGCTAAACACACTTACTCCCATTGTTCTGTTCTGGCTAAAACTAGCCTGTCTATGTTCACAGAGTCAGAACACGGACTGGTGGGGGGTCAGGCTCCAGGAAGAGAGAATGGTATGCTGACTGTATAGTGGTTGTGATCAAAGCATTTGAGGACTATAAAGAGAGGCAGTTGCTGTGCTACTATGTTCTTGTACACCGATCAGGAGACCTAATTGCTGAGCAAACGGGAGAATCTGAGTTCACATCTCCAGTATATACATTTTTAAAAAATATGGACTTGACATAAAATTACATATAAGTAACATTATGCAGACCAAGCAGGTTGTACTCACATATTTAAGCATATATATATACACACATACACACATATGTATATACACATATATGTACATAACATCTATAATCCCAGCACTGAGAAGGCAGAGACAAGCAGATCCCTGGAATTTGCAGGCTAGCCAGTCTGACCAGTTGGTGAGCTCAACTGAGGATCAACAGAGGAAGATACCTCGCATTCGGTTCAGCCTCCTCAAACATGTATTACATGTGCATATATCAACACACACATGTATATTCAAACCCTGTATACACATAATATAATTAAAATAAAATTACAATTTTAATGTTATATGGATTTCACCTCAGTGAAAAATATTCTTCAAAACTGGCCAACTTGTATTCCCAGTTCTTCTCAATTCTCAGTGCTCTAACCAAACTTCGGTTTCAGCTTCTATCCAGAGGTAATAAAAGTCATATCCTGACAACAAGTCTTACATGGAACTGAAGCCCATGATAATCATGTAACTTTAACACATTGTGAAAACACTCTGCACAGAGTAAATCCTGTTGAGCTTAGGCTTAAGCAGCAAGCACCTAGGAAGAAACCATCTCCACCTCCTCATGAAGGGACATTTGTCACCAACAGGAAAGCTATGTCCTCTTTCGCAGTGATTATGTGCAAAAATTCAGGATGAGCCTGGTGTGGTGTTGCACACCTGTAACCCCAGCACTCAAGAAGAGGCAGGAGGATCACTGCAAGTTCAAGGCCAACCTGATCTACACCGCAAGTTCCCAGCCAGCCGTGTCTGGTGTGTGTGTGTGTGTGTGTGTGTGTGTGTGTGTGTGTGTGTGTGTGTGTGTGTGTGTGTGTGTGTGTGTATGTGTGTGTTTACCTCTTTTCCAACCAGTACTATAGGTGGTAGCAGACATGTCTCTGTATATGGAGATTTCTATGGACCTTAATCCTAGGGCTCCTATGCAAACATTAAAGCCTGTGTCATAAAAAGGCTTTTGGTAAAAAACAGAGCAAAGAGGAATTTCTTGCAGGTCATTTATTCTATGAGCAACTATGGGATTTGTTTGAGTCACCCAGTAATGTCTACAACATCTTTCCTGACCTGGACTAGGAGGCAGCTTTAAGTAAAGAGATATGTGTCTACATGCCACCATTCTATAATCTAACAAAATTGTAACAAAAGGAGAGAAGAAAGAAAAAACTCATGGGGATATTTGTAAGATCAAAATCATAAAACTAACAAAAAAGGACAGAAGTGAAGTAAGTAGAAGACCAGGTGCACCATCCTTAAACTATGCTGAACTGAGCCCAAATACCTAATGATTCTTTTTGTGTTGGCTATCCAAACATATGTCTTCAGGAAGATGACTGAAATGGGAAAGCAAATCCTTCTGCAGCTGTTACTTTACCCAGACCTCCTGCTATCATATTGATGCTGGTGAGTACTAAAAATCCACAAGCATCAGAATACAGCAAGGTCTAGTACCAGAATGTGCCTACTCATTTACCTACTACATATCAGGACACAGGTTAGAAAGTTAGCATGTATTAGCTCAATTCATACTTAAAAATCACTATGTGAAGTAGAACTTAATAGTTTCTTAAAATATACAAATCTATATGTTTTCCAGTACTGTACCAAAATGCTTGAGTCTAAACAGCTTATAAGAAGAAAGGGTTTATTTGGGCTCATGGTTACGGAAGCATCCATCTACATTCCATCTGTTTTAGGGTTGTGGTGAGGATTATATCATTGTGAGAGTAGAGAGAAGGGGATCCATTCACCTGCTGGCAGCCAGCTGGTAGACAGAAAGAAGAGAGACCAAATATCTCTTTCAAGAACACATTCCCCATGACTTAGCTCACTTCCAATAGAACCAACTCCCAAAAGGTACCATCACCTCCCTGTAGCACTATGAGCTAGAGACCAGTAACTTTAATACACGACCTTTAGAGATGTGTTGAATCCCAACTAGAGCATAGAAAAATAAGTTCAGAAGGCTGGTGTGTCTAGCATAAGGCACAGGGTTAGAGATTTGAGCACTAGAAAGGGGAAGAAGAGAGGGAGGGAGGGAAAGAGAGGGGGGAAAGAAGAAAGAAGAGAGGAAGGGACAGAGAGAAGGAGGGATGGAAAAATAAAGAAAATGAAGAGAAAACAAGACACAAACAAGGACGGCACCAAATGATATACTAACACAGAAAGCTGAAGTCTCACAAGGCCCCACCCTTAGACAAGGACCTATAGAGTGGATGTTGAGAGCAGGAGAAACAGTCGTCCCCAAGGAAGAACACACCAACTGGTCAGCCCTGAAAACATATATAAGTAACATATGGATTGAACAGGTTGTATTTATTAATTTAGTAGTATGAGTGTGTGTGTGTGTGTGTGTGTGTGTGTGTGTGTGTGTGTGTGTGTGTGTGTGTGTGTGTAAGCAAGGGGATTCATGGGATGTGCTAAAGGGAAGAAAAAGAAGATGTTATACCTGTGTTACAGGACTCCCACAAGACCACCACAAAGATGTTCCAAAGCAAAGACAAAAGGTTTCTTAATTCAAACCAAGGCAGAAACCTCATCTGATACTCCTTTTTGCTATGAGGGAGGAGGAAGGTCCCGAGCTCTTTTTACAAGAGGTTTATATAGGATAGAGCTACAAGTGGTGGATTATATGTCTTGGTGCTGCATAATTGGGAAGCTAAAGATGAGGTAATCATTGGAAAAGTCAGTATACATAACTGTTAACAGCTTGTCAGGATGTCTATAGGAGAACTATAAGGTTCTGTCAGGATATGAGATATCTGTAGGAACATTTGGTCTTTGTAAAAAATTTTACTGCCTGTACAACTGTCTCCTGTTTTTTTCCAATTCCCAGGATATATGTTGTTAACACTATTGTTTCACTGTTTTCTTGGGAATTGAGTTCAGCCCCAGTTGTCTCAAAATGCTGGCCTGTTCTCCAAGATGGCACTGATTCTGCTCCTTCAAAGGCACAAAATGATGTAATTTATATTTTAATTTCAAAAATGAGAATAATATTTTTAAAGCTAAAGATTAAAGGTGATAGAGAAATAGACCCTGTGCTTCATATACATTTATACCCACACACACCTATATACATTTAAGAGTGATGTCTTTCTCCCTGACTGTCATAGGGAGCAAGTGGATCCATATGAGTGATGCTGTTTCTGGCTCAATTGCATGATGTCCCATGTTTGATTGACCACACTACAATGAATTATCAAAGCCATGCAGAACACCATGGACTCAGTCATTTGAGAGTCCAAATAAGGACTAAGAGAAATAAATAACTTTAAACCATACTGACTTAGCAGAAGCATCATAAAGACAACTGACCAAACTTCAATGTAGTCAATATCACTGAGCTCGGAGAACTCACAGTGCATGGGGACCAGCCATGGTACAGAGGACAGTGTCACAAACTAGGGTGCACTGCTGAGCTGCATCTGCAGACACTGCACATTCCAATACAATGTAAATGCTGCAAAACTCATTTATTATCAAAATTTGTTTAAGAAATAGTAACGAGAGAGGATAAGTCTATCTGTGCTCAATACAGGTGCCTTTTCCCCCCAAATAATTTCCATCTTCTTATGGTTGATCCCAGACTACAGACCCTCCTAAGTCTGAGTTTCCTTTTGTAGGTAGTGAACTAACATGTGCTACTTTGTGTTGTGTGGGTTGGTGCCGACATGTGTAGAGTTCTAGAGAACTATCTCCAGTAAACCATCCCTGTTATTTGAACAGCATTTTCCACTTGGTGAACAAGTGAACTCAAGAGGCCATTACAGTTTGATTTTTACCTGTCTACTTCTGCTTCCTAGTTCTTATACAACAGCTGGAAAGTGCATCTCTCAACACTAAAATGGCTGAAACAACCTTATTGGTATGAAATTGATATAATTATTGATGTGCTGGGACTAGCACGTAATAGAATCAGCAAACATTTGTTTAGTGAAGACACAGACACCTAAGTAGAGGTGTTAAGAACACTCATTTTTTAATCTTTAAAATAGATTCTGTTCAGGCATAGCAGCTCAACACTTGTAATCTTAGCACTTGGAAAGCTGAAAAGGGGGCATTTCTGTGAGTTAGGAGTCAGTCTTGTCTATATATACTCCTGGACTAAACAGTGAGACCCCAATTTCAAAGTAAAGTAAAGAAGTAAAATACATTTTTGTAACAGTGATCTGCCACTTCATTTGAATGTTGCATTTTAGAGATATATATCTAGAAGTAGAAATGTTACTTTTTTATTAAAAATGTTTGTTTTATTAAAGAAGACATGGAGAGTAGGAAGAAGGAATGGAGGATAAAGGGGACAAAGGAATGGGAAGGTGGGGAGGAAGGGGAAGGGAGGTGCTCAAAGCCAGTAAGAGGCAAGCCGAATATAACTTGTACCACAGAATACAATAGCCACAACCACTAAACCAATAGCTCACTGCTGCTATTTTGAAGTTCTTTATTTTTGACCAAGGAGCCTAACATTTTCTCTTTTTACTGAATCTTGAATACTATATTGCCCATCCCACAAGCAGTCACAGTAACAATTCTACAGACCTATACCCTGCTTAAACATTGAAGCAGCAGAATAGAGCCTGAGGTGGCTATTCTTTTTGTTCTCCAAAGGGACAGGCTTGTGAGTGAGTAGAGGAGACTGCAGGAGCAGCAAGGTCCCTGACAAGGTTTGCAGAAGTAGACAGATTGACAGATACTGTAACATGCACTTGAACCAAGTACTGGCCTGCATACCCAACTGCCTCACTAAGATTTTGACCCACAAGTTTCTTCCATTAAAAACATTTTAAGAGAGTCTTACAAAAAATGTTTTATGACAAAAAAAGCTTATAAGAAATCCATATATGTCTGTCCACAAATAAGCTTTTTCTGGAACCCAGCCAAGATCCTCATTTGCATATTATAGCTCAGCTGCTTCCCAGGGAAGCAACAGAACTGATTGTCTGCTGCTGAAATGTGTACCAAACACCTAAAACATCCCACCCTGACAGAAATGGTTTTCCAAGCCCTGGATGCTTGACCAGTAGATGAATGTGGGCATAAGTAAATGAAAAAAAAAACTGACAACTTTAGAATTTAATTGTCAGAATTATCTTTATGCATTGTCAGATAGTTTGATGAGAAAATCTAGAATTAGCAAAACTAATCAAAACCTGTTCTCCCATTTTCACCTCAGAGTTACCCAAATACCCTGGGATGCATAACACGCAAACCCCACATAGTCTTTATTTTCAATTTATGGTAAATTGGTGGCAAAATGCAGCCAAGTCCTCTCTTCCCTCTGTCTTTGCCCTTTACATTGTGTCTCTATGGCTCTCTGAAGTACCAAGGGGTGGATAAGCTATGTTTCCAGCAGCTGAGCCCAGGCTGGTCTTTTATTTCCTTCAGTCAATGGAAGTGACATAAAAGGGGTTCTGGGGAGATGGTTCAGGGTATGAGTGCTCTCTGCAAGCACAGAGACCAGCATCTGAATCCTCAGTACCCACATGAAAAGTTAGGCTATCACCCCAGAATCAAGACATGGAAGGGCAGATTCAAAGAGACAGAGATAGAAATGACAGAAGAGATAGCGTGCCAGTGCTTTGTGTTTCTTTATTAGCCTCGGCTTCAAGAAACATATGAAGCCCCATATTCTCTAGTCACCAAGCTGGAAAGTGTTCCTGAGAGTAACTGGCCAGGCCAGATCACCAGAGAAGGAGCAGCTATGTGAAGCAGAACTCAGGCCAGCCAGTTGAAATACCTAATAGCAAAAGGGTCTGAGGTGCACAAAGCCAGAAGACTTCCCTGTAGCTGATCAGAGACATGGAAGTAAACCCTACCAACCCAATTCTGAGCAGCAACATCTCACTCAATCCACCAAACCATCAGCAAAATGGAACGTGACTATAGACACCCCTGAGGGCTTGGCTGTTCCACAGCATTGCTGTGCCAAGCGGTAGCTGATACAGTATGCCTTTTCTGTAACATATTCCTTCTCCTTGTCTCCTGCAGAAGCACGGCTGCAATGGACACCAAACTGTCAGGGTAACAGCAACAGAGGCAGAGCTGCCTCTGAAATGTGTGATTGCCGAGAAATGTGCTGGAACTTTCCTCGCATCTCCTCATTTAGGCCTCCCCAAGGTCTCAGGAGGTTTGATGTGGTTACAGTTGCTAAGATGTCTTTCAAGATCTCTGCCTCCCTGATGTGACTACACCTGAGTGTAGTCTGGACCTGCACAAACTCCTGATGGAGGTAACACTAATAAGATGATGGGATGCCATAACTGAGGCTGGCATTCCTTTTAGTTGTCCTTCCTGGCTCTCACTTGTACACCTGATGGAAGTAGCTGTCATGTTGTGCAATACCTTAGGAGGAGGCACCCATGGGAAGGAAGAGAGGATGGCATCCACACAAGAGCCAGGAGGCACTCTCAGAATAATGACCCAGGAACAACTAAATCCTTCCAGTGGCCACATGAAAGTGGCTCCTCTCTTGCTTTTGTCTTGACATGGTTTCCACTTCCATTGACACCTTCACTACAACCTGACAAAAATCTCCAAGATAGAAGACCTGCAAGGTTTGTTGTTTGAAATGACTAAGCTTCAGAGAAATTTGACATGTGGCTTACTAACACATGTCAGTCAATGAGAAAGCTAAACCACAGGGAGGTATACAAGTCTATAGTTACAGTTATTCCTGTCTGAACTGAACACTGGATGCCTACTGCTTAGCAGTGGCTTAGGTCTGGCCACCCCCTCCCTATACCAGCCTCTGCATACTCATCTACTCTTCTGGTCCACAGCCTGTGACCTCCTTGCAATTCCTGCTCGTGGACTTCTTCTTAATTCCCCCTCCCTTCCTGCCTGTCTGCCCCCCGCCTTTCCCTTCTCTTCTCCCTGGTTTTTAGTAGGTGTCCTCTCCCCAGCCCTACATTTTGTCTAACCTTCACCCCAGGTCCTACACTTAAGACATCTCCTATAAAGGTCCTCAAAAGAAGTCACCCTACAACGACAACTTACTGTCACAGATATGGCACCCTGGAGATAAACTAGACAAACACCCCTCCCCGCAGTTTCCATGGGGATCAGGTCTTGCGACATGACATTCTAACACATCACAGCTGTGTACCTGCCTATTACTGTCGATCCCTAATGGCTGTAAGCACCAGAAAGTTAAAAAAAAAAAAAAAAAAACAACTGACATTTCCTGATGTTTTCTTCTCAAGAACTAAAAGAGGTTTCACCTGACAATCAGAATACACACATAATTTTCTGAATAGATAAATAATAAGTATAAAATACAAAGAGTATTAAAGAGGTAGAAAAAGTTGCAGTTTGACAAACATCTTTATGTAGCAGGTATCTTAATCTACATTGTATTAATGGGACCACAATAGTTTTGCATTCTGTAGGAGAAGGAAACTGAAGACCACAGAAGGAAGGCAATTTCCCCAAAGTATCCCAGCCAGTAAACAACAGGCCATACACTGCAGTCCTGCGTCCCTCCTGGCATGTTCTACTGAAGGCCTGCAGGTTGCTAGCACAATGCTTCCAACCTCCTGTGACTGGCTTCTTGTCCACATACCTAGATGGCCAGAAACACAACCACAGCCCTCACACTGTATAGTTAAGTTACAAATGTAGTGCTCTGCTGCTGACTAGGTAACAAGACAGTCTCGTGGGCCTTTAGGCAAGGATTTAGGACTGCAGTCATATACCTTGCAGCTGCTCTCTGAATAACCAGGACCAGGTACCTAATGTTTTCAACCTCAATTTCCTCATATTAAAAAGGAGAATGGTATTTATGCTTAATTTCATAGGGTGGCAGTGCCAATCAAGTAACTCAGGTTCTGTGAAATTTCCAGAAAGGTAAGGCATAGAGTAAGTGCTCAGTTAAGTCAAACCACACAATTCATCATTGCTCATCTCTGAGCACCAAGCCCACAGACTGGTGAGTCCACTTTTGAATAAACAGCTTCATAAAGTTTTACCCCCTTGTCCAGATAATGCAATAAAATCAGGAGGAGCTAAAGTCCATGCAATACATCATATTGGTTCTTCTACCAGCTCCCTGCACTCACTCTTCCCATCTTCAATGGGATGTCTCTCTGACATACACTGTTTTAGAATTTTCAGGATACACTGACACATCGGGAAGGTCATAGCCAGGTGTTTAGTTAAGTTTTACTTCAGGTTTAATTAATACGGTTCATCTTTATGGGGTTCTGTGTGATATTCTGGTGCATGCAGAGAGACTTACTTTTCAAAAGTACCTTTTTTAAAGAGAAAAGGAAGCCAGAAGATAAGTTCCCAGATGAAGAGGGAATTGAGCAGGACAAAAAAAAAACATCTTAGGGTTTCCAGCAGGGGCCTGTCCATCTACATGAAGCTGATGCACTCATTTCCCTTGCAAAAAAGTTATTAGCTACAGAATGAAATGGGGAGCCCACAATAACGAGTCTTTAATTACAAAACTCTTTTACCTTATTGCTTTTGTGTGGCCCTGGTGAAAATGAGCAGTGGCAGTTTCTATTAGAAATGTTAATTACTTTCTTGGATAATTAGACTCACTGGGTACCATCAGCACCTGACCTCGCTTCATAACAGCAGAGTTGGGAAGAAGAAAAAAAACCAACTGGGGGCTGGAGAAGGTGGGGGTAAGAGTGCTTCATAAGTACTAAGAAGAATAAAATCATCCCAATTTGTTCAGTGGAAAGCTGCGACTCCAAAGGCCTCCAAGAAGGGCTGAGAAAGGAGGAGGCTACTGAGACGAGGCTTCAGTGTGGCTATGGAGACCATAACAGACTTCCCTGACAGTCAGGGTCTTAGGAGAGAGTTCCTGTGACCTCCACTTGCAAATGAGGCTCCTCAGGCCTGAAGCTTCCCAGACCCTGTCAAGGTCATATAACAAGGGCGAGGAAGCCTGCTTCTTTGTAGTACCATGCTATAATACGAGGTTTCTGGTCTGGACTTTTGGGCCTAACCTCAAGATTTAGGACCCACAGACCCGCAGTCCTGCAGTCCCACAGAGACACACAGAGATGCTTCCAATAGTTTTAGGCTGATCAGCCTCAGGCCCAAGCATATCACTTGCTAGCTCTCTACCCTTCATCTATCCCATGACTCTTCCTGTCAGCCATGCGGCTCAGTACCTTTCTTTAGAGCAGCATGGTTGTCCTCTGCTTCTTCTGGCTTCTCTCTGGCATTCTGTTCTGTGCTTCCTGTTCTCAGAGTTTTTCTTAGTCTGGTAGCCCTGCCCATTCTTCCTGCCTGCCTTTGGCCAATCAGCACTTTTTATTAAACCAGTGGGTGGGATAATTATTTACAATGAAGCAACATAATCCCCTACACCATGCTGCTTCCCTTATCTGATGTCAGAAAGTATGCCCTGTACCCTTTAACAAGTATCTACTTGCCATATGCCATAGCTGCTTTAGCACCATGACGGGACTAACACAGCCTGTCTCCAAGAAGTTCATGTCTCTGGAAACAGATGATGGCCACTGTAATATTGAAGTTTCTGGCTCGGCCTTTCCAGACTACCCTGTAGGTTCAGACCCTCTTGCAACCCTGTTGCCACTTAGCCCCAAATAATCACACAGAGGGTTACATTAATTTCATGCTGATCAGCCTATGGTTCAGTCATATAACTTGCTAACTTTTAACTCTTAAACTAACCCATGATTAGTCAAGTGGCTTAGTACCTTTTCTCAAAGCAACATTTTGACTTCTTTCCTCTGCATCTGACAGAATTTCTGCCTTACTCTTCCTGTTCCCAGAGTTTTCTTAGTTGGTTTCCCTGCCCACTCTTCCTATCTGCCTTCTGGCCAATAAGTATTTTATTAAACCAGTAGGAGAGACAAATATTTACCGTGTACCAGAACATAATCCCACTGAAGACCATGCCACAGTAGAGAAAACTCTGGGGCTATTGCTGGGTGAGGAACTATCATTACAGATAAATCAGTCACAGGGGCTTCTTTAAGGATACAGATTTTCCTTGAGTAGAGAAGAGACCACCCCTATTTAAAGAGCTGGGGTGGTAAAGAAGCAAATTACCTGGTTCTGTGCATTGTAAAGAGTACACACACACACACACACACACACACACACACACACACACACACACATACACACACACACATGCATCCAGAACTTAGAGTGTGACCTTATTTGTAAATAAAGGTCTTGAGACTGGAGAGATAACTCATTTGGTAAAGTGCTTGCCTTGCAAGCTGGGGACCTGACATCAATCCCCAGACCCCATGTAAAACTGTCAGACATAACAGTATGCTCACATAATCTCAGCACCAGGGAGGTGGGCACAGAAGGAGAATATCTGGTACTCTCTAGCCAGCAAGACTAACATAGTTGGCAAAGCCCTAGGCCAATGAGAAATACATCTCAAAGAAGCTGGGTAACATTCCTAAGGATGACGCTCAAAGTGTTGTCTGGCCTCTATGTGCAGATGTACATGTTGGCATGCACAGGCACACATGTGCTCCTGTAAATGCACATACATAAAAGGAGGAAATGCAAAAGTCTGCTGGTGTGACTATAGACAATCTTTGTGGACAGTCTGACTTGCTATTTTATTTTCACCTTACCACGGTGCAAAAGTAATATACATTCGATAGAAGCTGATTATTCAGTTTGCTTCTATGTTCCCATGATAAAACATTTGCTAAAAACAAGTTAAGGGAGGGAAAGGTATATTTGGTCTTATACTTCAAGGTATAATTGAGCAAAGTCATGGTAGGGACTCAAAACAGGAACCTGGAGCCAGGGATTGAAAGAGGAACAATGGAGGAACACTGCCTACTGGCTTGTTCTCTGGCTCACACTCAGCTACATTTCTTATTCAATCCAGGTCCATCTACCCAGGGATGGTTGAACCGACAGTGGCCTAGGCCATCCAGCACCAATTAGCAATCAAGAAAATATTCCACAGACTATTGTATGATATTCTGTGTTTCTGACAAATAAAACTTGCCTGGAGAACAGAGGGCAGAACTAGCTACTGGTTAACCATAGAGGTCAGGCAGTGACAGCACACGTCTTTCATTCTAGCACTTAAGAGACAGGAATATGAAGTGGGTAGAGACAGAATCTTGGCCTTATTGGCCTGAGGAACAAGACAAGAAGTGACTGGTGGCTGCTCCCAGTTCTCTGATCTTCCAAGTTTTTACCCCAATATCTGACACCTGGGTTTTATTGGATAAGACTAATTAAGATCACTTCAACAGACATGGCCATAGACCAATCAAGTCAATTTCCCAACTCAAACTCTGTCACATAGCTCTGGACTGTATTTAATTGAGAACTAAAGCTAACTAGGAAACTATCTCCAATTTTTTTAATTTGATCTTTAGCAGGGTAGTGATCTGCTACATGATTCTGACTCTTTAAAACTTTTTATATAATATATTCCAATCTGATTTTCCCCTCCCCTATTCCCCCAGATTTCTCCAGCCCCCACCCCAAACAATCTCCACTTTTGATGCAAGGCATCACAGCTACCAGTGAGTCCCACACTCAGAGAGGCAAACAACGGGGTTGGTTAGCTAGATGTATCAAACACACTGTGCACTTTCAACACTTTTAATTTATAAAAGGTTTACTAAGACTTAAGCCCACCAGAAATTAAGAAACTTCTACAGTTAAAATGAAACCACAGTGAACTGACACAGGCCCTAAATCCAATGCCTGGTGTTTTATATGATAAGGTAAGGGACCAATACCCAGGTAAGAAGCCACCATGATGGTAGAGGCAGAGACTGAGAAAGCATCATGATGCAACTGAAAGCCAGGATCTCTGGCTGCTGGCATATGCTACCCTAGAGCCTGCAGATGGAGCAGGCCCCAGCAGCACCAGTACTACAGAAGCCCAGCCCTGTCCAAGTCACCTTGGTTTTGATGGCTAGTTTCAGCATGTTTTGGAAAATATCTCTGATTGCTATAATCCCACACGCCAGTCACTGAAAAATAAATTCGCAACTCTAGGGCTGAGGTGTAGCTCAGTTGGTAAGTGCTTGCCTAGCTTGTGGACTTAATCCCCACCACTGCATAGATAGGGCACGGTAGTATATTTCTGTAATCTTAGCACTAGGGAGGTAAAGGCAGGAGGATCTGGAGCTCAAGTTCATCCTCGTTTAGAGAATAAGATCAGGGGTAGCCTGGGCTCAATTTTGAGACCCTGTCTCAAGACAAAAAAAAAAAAAAAGAAAGAAGAGAAATTTCCCAGCAGGGAATAGGTAAGGCATGGGGTACAGATTCTAGCTTTCTTATTGACCCACAGTAGGGCAAGCTCCTGACCATCATCTCCTTGGGGACGGACATCTGTCTAGTATGCAGACTCTCAGACTAACCCAAGCTTGAGTGTGAAACAAACTCCCAGAAGCCCCTAACATTCCACCAAGCTTTCAGAAACAGTTGATTCAAAGACACCTCCAGGGCCCTGTTAGAGTAGCTTGTGTCATCCTAAAGGCAATCCAGGCGAGATTTGACAGTGAGGTGCACATGCTTATCCATGCTGAGCCTAGCCTGTACTGATTTGAGCCAAGATCCAGGCATCTGAGATGCTACAGGACGTGTGTACTGAAGAGGAGAGACAGTGTGGTCCTCGGAGTCATTGAGGAGGCTGTTTACAAAGCAACATTCCTCTTTTAATTTGTTTGTCTTTTCAATTGTGTAATTAAATCCAAGCTACAGGGCTTAGCTGAGCCCTGCCAGGGAAGGAGGCAAGAATCCATCAATGCCCAGCAGTGACTGGCAGATGTTGGCAAGCCAAGAGGGTCTGGGGATAGCAGGAAGTTCTGATTCTTGCCATCTCTGCAGAGAGACAGCATGGTACAAGGAAGGGGGGAGGAGTTGGATTTTACAAATCAGACAAACCAGTCTTCAAAGTCCAGCACTACCACAAACCAGCTGTGTGCTCCATCTCTTTCTAGGGAAAATTTCCTGTGGTCAAATTATCAAGGGCCAATCAGGACACAAGGAAGGATTCATGTTGGCTGAGGACCTTCTTCTGGCCCCTTCAGCCTCGCCTGCACCTCCTTACAGTTCTGCTACACCACTAAGATGGAAGGCAGAGGTTCTTCCCTGACACTCTGCCCTTCCTAACTATTGACCAGCCTATCCATGCTAGCTTCCCATCTTCCTGAGGGCCCAGGTAGACCCTCATCTTAACACAAAAGGTAGCTCTTCTATTGGAATTCTATAACTTTCCATTTCAAAGGAAAAGGCATCAGAAAAAAAGGTAAAGCTATATAGCCAGCACCTGTCCCACAGCTAAGAATTGCTAGCTAGATACTAAAAGTACTATGGATTTATCCAGCTACCATGACAGAAGAAATTAAGTTTCAGCCTCCCAAACTGAAAAGAAAACCCATAAAGTACCTAGAAGCCCTGTCTTTTCCTTCCCTGGTGTATATAAGAACACACACACATACACACCACCACCACTGCCACTGCCAGCAGATCTATCCTGGTCTGGCAAAGGCCCAATGACATGATATAGCCACACCTGCATCTCACACACAGCAGACAGTGGCCAGGTTCTATACCACCTGACATAGATGCTGCCATGAATCCCTCCATTAAATCATAGGAACTGGTACTTCTTGAATGTATGAAATACTGGTGAAGATCAAGATGAATTGGGTATCACCATATTGTTTTTATAAATGAGTAAGTCAGAGTGATAAGAAGTAAGGCCAATAGGAGATCAGGGCAGCTGCAGACTTGTGTCTGTCTTGCCTCAACACATATTACTTCACAAAGTTACTTGCACCCATCCCTAAAGCCAAGCTTTTACAAATTTTACAAATTTGGGAGAGCTAGGCTAGATCTAGGTCCCTTGGAAGCAAGGCTGCTCCCTCCAGTCTGTGACTGTCAACATTCAGCAAATAGTGAAGTCACTTGGGAACTCGTTAGCCCGCTAGGCAACAGCCAAAGTGTGTTTGGGATTATCACTTCTGGAACTGTGTATGGGCAGGAGCTGTCTAGGGATCTTTTTATCATGTAGACTTGGAATCAGTGTGACTGGGGCAGGGGCAGGCCTGTATATCTAACCAGCTCCCAGGTGGGACCTGTGCTGTTAGCCCAAAGACTCCAATCATGAGTGGCAAGGAGGTAGAGTTAGCCAGCTGATCTTGAAACATCAGCCCCACCTCCACCTTTGGGCAGTGTAACATCTGTGTATCCTCTCTGTGGCTAGGATTCTTAATGCAGTCATGCCTCCATACACATCAGTTTTGCTTGCATAGATTCAACCAATCATAGACAGAGGATATTTTTAGTGCATCTGGACTGAATATGTAAAGACTTTTCCATGTCACCATCCCTGAATACTATAATAAAGCAGTTATTTATAGAGCATCATGGTGTATCAAGCAGTAAGGAATTCAGAAGTCACTGCTGCACACAGGTAGATATGTACAGGGTCTACCCAAAGTTCTGCTATGTTAGAGCAGGGACTTGAGCAACCTCAGAATTCAGCATCCACAATTCCTGCAATCAATCCCCTGATAATACCAAGGGGCACTGTGGATAAAAATATATTGCCTGTAGGGTGCTACTTCATGGTGCTGCTTTTAGGATTGTATGAGGTGATCTGTAAGTCCCTGAGTACATAGCTGGTGGAAGAGAGGCCTCAATCAATGGTTCCATTAGTATCAGAGTCATGTGGCACATCATAAACTTCTAATAAATAAATGAAAACAATGGTCTGTTTTCCCGCCAGCTTATGCTTGTCAAGTTTCCCCAATGCTTGCAATTCCCTGTGGAATAAATGTGGGCACTAGCCATAGCATCCAGCTCACATGCAGTTCTGTGGATATTCCTGTTTCAATTATTACTGCTAAGTTAGCACTTAAAACAGCTACCGTTTGTAACTCCTACAATTCCAGAGCCGGCTGCTTCTCTTCTGCTCAGTGCTATCTATAAATATATATATATATATCTATTTGGTCTGATGCATGCCCGTCTGTGTGTCCTTTTTCATTCTGGGCTCTGATGCGAGCTTTTGTGACAGCAGGAGCACTTTCCAGAATGCTCTGGGAGGATGAGCCTCAGTGTGCAAGCATCGTGCCTGGTCAAGAATCCAGGATGGAGGATACCAGAAAATATGGTCCACAAGAGACATAATTAGCCAGAAGCCCTTTGAAGACAAGTGTTTATCCACATGCACCATTGCAGTTCCCAGCTCTAGACAGTAACTTAATATGTGTGGTGCTTACAACAAGCCCAGAGCAGCAGAAGTATGAACCCATGCACATTTTGTAGCTGTGGGAGCTTGGTGCTTTCCGAGTTGGGGTCTGGTGTCTGGGGTAGCAGCTCTGTGGCCCTCCCCATTTCTTGCCCACTGTCCTGCCTAACCTTGTAGCATGCAACTTTCCTCCCAGCCCTTCCCTCCCCTGCGTGTCTTCTCTCCCCAAACCTCCTGGTGGTATAGTCAATTATTTATAAATGAACATTTAAATGCACCAGAATAAGTGCTATTTAAAGGAACCCTGTGGTGACTCATTGAGTAATTAAAATAATCATTTATTCCATAAGCATTTCTCAGTCACACCAGGCACTGCATGTTAGCGAGGGACAGGAGGGGACAAAGAGTGAGCACAGCTCCTGCCCTCAGGGAGCTCGTTCACTTATTCTTTCATGCAGGAGACATTTATCCTACACCTTCTACTAATGTATCAAGCTATGTTCTGGGAACAAGGCTGAACTCAGCACCATTGCATCCCTCAACACACCCAATACAGACCTGGACAAAACCTGTCATCGTTAAAAGGGATCTGTCTGTGGACAGTCCTCTGTAACCATTGGAAGGACTCTCTCTGGTACTCCATAAACTGCCTGGACATATTCTTAAGAATATAGTCTTACAGACAGAACCCACAACAGGAGGGAACAGCCCACATCACTGGGGTAGGACAAAGGAGGTTTATGTTCCAACACTGTTCCTTGAGAATCCTTCATGGTGTCCCATGGCCTAAAGGGGCTCCCTCCTTCACTGCCAAGCACATGCTATCTCCCTCACAATGCATAGTACTAACTTGGATTCACTTACCCCCATGAAGACAGGGACTTTGCTGTTCTCTTCATTCCTATGAGAACAAAAAGGCAAGGGCAGGACAATAATCCAAGAGTCCCCAACATCTGCTGGGTACTTAAAGAATAAAAATAAATTTGGGCATGTTAACCCCTGCCTGAAATCCCAGCACTCAAGAAATCGAGGCAGACAGGGTGCCATGAACTCAAGGCCAGCCTAAGTTACATAATGATTCTAAGCTAGCATGGGCTACAGAGTGAGACCCTGTCTCAAAAACAAATTAAAAGAATGAAAGAAAAGATCCGTAGACAGAGGGATGGAGTAACAGTGAAGCGGGGATGCTGACATGAACATCTAGAGTTCTGAAGTGTTAGAGAATGTCAAACCTGATCCTTAGTTAGGGTTTCTATTGCTGTGAAAAACATAATGTCCAAAAAGCAAGTTGGGGAGGAAAGGGTATATTTGGTTTACACTTCCATATCACTGTTCATCAACAAGGGAAGTCAGGACATGAGCTCAAACTGGGTGAGAACCTAGAAGCAGGAGCTGATGCAGAGGGCGGGAGGGGTGCCGCTTACTGGCTTGTTCAGCTTGCTTTCTTATAGAATCCAGGACCACCAAGCCATGGATGTACCCACTCACAATGGACTTGGTCCTCCCCCATGAATCACTAGTTAAGAAAATGCTTTATAGCCTAATCTTATGGAGGCGTTTCCTTAGTTGAGGCTCCCTCCCTTCAGATAATTCTAGCTTGTGTCGAATTAACAGAAAAATCAGCACAATTAGCCCCCTGTCAACTTGACACACAAACATGTCATTGTTAAGCCACAGCCTTTCCTTTCTTGTGCATCCCAAAGACCACACATTAATAAGGCCACAACATAAGGTATTTCATTATCTTAAAAACTTCCACAGTCTTGACCAATTCAAACACTTTAAAATTCAATGTCATTAAAAATTCAAAGTCCGTTTTAAAACCTAAAATCACTTTTAAAATTCAGTCTCTCAACTACTGGTTCTTGTAAAATCAAGAGGGAAATACCACAGGGCATACATAGTCACAGTCAGATCAAAGCAGTGTCCAATATATGGGATTCATTCACCATCTTCTGGGCTCCTCCAAAGGGCTTGGGTCGTGCTTCCAGCTCTGTCCTCTGAAGCACATACACACCGTCTTCTAAGCTTGGACAGGCTCCATTCCCCACTGCTGCTAACCTTGGTGGTCATCCCACAGTACTGGCATCTTCAAAACACTGGGGTCTCTGTTACAACTTGGCTACACTTTCACCAATAGCCTCTCATAGGCTCTCTTCATGGTGCCAAGCCTCAACTTCTCCACATGGCTCCTTCAGTCCTGGGCCTTCAACTTCCACTAAGGCTACACCTTCACCAATGGCTTTGCTTGGCCTTTCATATTGCCAAGCCTCAGCTCCTCTCCATGACCCCTTCAAGCCTTCATAACCAGTACCACCTAGAGGATGTTTATACTACTACTTTTGCTGCCTGCACAAGACACAACTTTGGCTGCTTCTGGAACTCTGCATCTGTGTGCTAACTCTCAGGAGATACTTCCCTGAAGATCTTACCTCACTAAAGCTGATCTTTCTTAATCACCGCTAATCCCCAGCTCCAGCTAACCAGAGATTTTCCCACAAAGGTTTCCCTTCAACAGACCTTACTCTAAGCTGACTGTCCAGCCTCAGCTGACAAGACATCATCGATTCTTCACACAAAAGGCCTGGTATAGTCTTCCCTTCCCTCTGAAACTTCACAAGCTAGGCCTCCATCATCTTCCCTGCTCTCAATATTTTTATCTTCCAAGCTCCTACAGAAAGAGCAGCTTACCAAGCATTGAACGCCCAATAGCTTTTCTTGCCCAAAGATCCAAAGTCTTTCCACAATCCTCCCAAAACAGCATGGTCAGGTCTGTCAGGGAAATACCCCACAGCCCAGTACCAACTCATCCTAGTTAGCATTTCTATTGCTGCAGTGAAACACCATGACCAAAAGCAAGTGGACAGGAAAGGGTTTATTTGGCTTATATTTCCATATTCGCTATATAAGGCAGAACAGGAACTCAGAAAGAGAAGGAACCTGGAGCCAGGAACTGATGAAGAAGCCAATAAGGGGAGCTGCTTACAGGCTTGCTCCTTATGGCTTGCTCAGCCAACTTTCTTATAGAACCCAGGACCACCAGCCTAGGGATGGCCCCACCCACAATAGGCTGGGCCCTTTCCAATCAATCACTATCTAGGAAAATGCCATATAGCATTATCTTTATGGAAACATTTTCTCAACTGCGGTTTCCTCTTTCAGGAACCTCAACTGAGGTTTCTTCCCAAGTTTGTGTGTCAGGTGAGCATGACTAGCCAGCACACCAGAGCTCTCTGAGCTTGTCTCTGTATCTTACCCACTCAGACGACAATAAATGACTTTCCAAAACAGGTGCCAGTTCTTTCAGCCCAGCATCGGGCATTCTTTTTCAGGTTAAATTGCAGAAGAGACAGGAAGGCTCTAACTCTGACAAACTTTAGGATACACACAGGGTACAGATTCACAGAGCAGGATAGGCCTGTGAGTAATGCAGCCAAACAATTGCCATCAACCCTGATGAGGTGTGAAATTCAAAACTAAGTAAGTTTGGTTCTAAGGTCATAGCATGCAGGATTCCAGGGAAGCCAGCAGAGTTCTGTCTGGACCAACAATGCAATAGAGCAGATTCCTGGCCTACAGCATACCCATCAAGGGCCTCAGCCTATGATGTAGAGAAAGTTCCAAGAGAGACTCTTCATTGGCTTTAATGTTTTCATATACAGCAATGGAAGACTTCAGGAAAAGATTTTCATACCCTTCACTATTAACCATCATTGAAAACCCTTCTAGATGTTTCTGTCCTCTGAAGCAGCTTTGCCTCTCCCATACAAAAGATAGTCAACTCCTCTTCTGCATGTCTATCTAAAACATGCTTCGTTGATAATTTAGTATCTTCCCATATGATGGAGGTCTCCCCTTGAGCAGAGTTGTTCTTCCATGGCCACAGCCACAGTGCCCTACACATGTCTATTGAACATAATAAGAGCTCCATTCTATTCTACTGAATAGGCCATGCTCTGCTGTTGGGCTTCACGCTAAACGCTTTATACACGATTGATTACTTTAAGTCTTGCAGCAGCCCAGTAAGTTGGTTTTGCATGGGATCCCATTTTATAATCAAAGAAATCAAGAAAAATCTTATTTTGCTAGCATTTACTGCATTCTCAAAGAATGAGTTTCATGTAGTAGACTATCTTAGTCAGTGTTTCTATTGCCGCGAAGAGACAACATGACCATAGCAACTCTTAAAAAGTTCAGAGGTTCAGTCCATTATCATCATGGTGGGACATAGTGTAACGCAGACAGACAGTGCTAGAGCTGAGTCCTACATCTTGATTGGCAAGCAACAGGAAGTGAACTGACTCATTGTGAATGGCTTGAGCATATATGAGACCTCAAAGCCCACCTCCACAATGACACACTTCCTCCAACAAGGCCATACCTACTCCAAAAAACCAATAGTGTCTCTCTGATTGGGGGGCATTTTTTCTCAACTACAACATGGATAAATGAGAAAATAATTAGTCAGGACAACCATTTGTTTCTTGGACTCAAGTAAAAACATGTATTAGACTGCATTCAGCATGCCCATAACAGGGAAAAGGTGGACTAGTTGTATGAAAGTCTGCTTTGTTATATGCAGTTTGACTCCACAGGTCCCTTAGAATAAAAGGCTGTGCCTAGAAATGTTGGTTGCTTGGGGATGGGGGGGCTGTTCTTTAGGTTTCTTTCCTCCCACAATACCCCCAAGTTGACTACCCAGAGTGTCCTCCACGCTCTTGTGGAACAGTGTGCTCACCTAAGGCTGTTTTTGCATCTTCTATCAGCTCTCACTTTTGCTGACAATGGGCTTCACCAGGAACACTGTGGATGATGAATTCAGAGGTTGGAGTGAGTTCTTCCTCCAGTTGCTTTGTTCTGAAGCCCGAGGCTGGGAAACAGCTGGCTGTTATAATGATAACAGCTCGTCACCCAGGCTAAAAGTAAGAGCTTCTGAGCTCTTACTTTATAATGTGTTGTCACTGCAGTCACAGACCAGTGAGCTCAGATGCCAAAGAGTCATCATCTTCACAGGTCATCCATTTGGATATGGACCAAGACTACATAGCCTCCTATCACTGAAGCTATATGTCAACTCCCTTAGAGGGCAGAATCCAAGCTTCCTCATGGATGACAGCTGGAGCCATTGAAATCATGTCACCATGAAAAGATCATGAAGCCATGAAGTCCTGCCAGAGACTGTCGTCATCACCTCACATGAAGACTATACTTCACAGACAGGAATCCAAACAGGACATCTTGGGAAGCTCTGAAAATCAAACCACCTTTACTAATAGAATAGCACAATAATATTTATGGGGCACTGACTGGAAATGAATTCCATCTGAACTATTAATTATAAGTTTTTCTATAGTCATAAGAGGAGATGACTGTGCTTGTTAATCTCATTTTACAATGAGAAAGTTGAATTCCTAAAAGGTTGGATGAATTGTATATGATTTCATAGCCATGGAGTACTGCAGTGCAGATCTGGCTTCAAGATTTCATTGGCAAAGTGTTGGTGTTATTCTACTAGAATAAGAGTTAAGCTAAGGGCTGGAGAGATGATGCACAGGGTAAGAACACTTTCTGCACAAGCATGAGGACCTGAGTTTGTATCTCCAGAACCTAAGTAAAGAGCCATGCACTTGTAATCCCAGTGCTGATATGGAGCATAGGCAAACAGATGGCTGAGGCTTGCTGGCTATCAGCCTGACTCTGTTCCATGAGAGATCCTATCTCAAGTGGATAAGTTGGAAAGTGATAAAGCAGGACACCTGACATCTTCCTCAGGTCTCGGCATAGGCACATGGGCACATGTATCCACACATCCATGCACACATATGCCACACATACACATACACTAATCAAGGTGATCCAGATTTCAATGCTTCAAACGTGGAGACCTTAGAGACACCTGGAAGTATACCAGGGCTGCTCAGCAAAGCCTAAGAATGCAAGTACCAGGGTATGGTGTAAGGGTGCTGGTGATAGCCAGTAGCCTGAGTGAACTTTAAGGCCCTCTTCCCCTTGCTCATCTGACATCTACATCCACATCCCTGTCTATACCCCACCCTGCTCCAATAAGAATTTCAGAAGCAGAAACTTCCCACAGCTCTGGAAGTACCCTGACAGCTAGGGTCCACCTCAAGAGAATCAATGGAGGGCATGAGCTCCTTAAGCCACTCCCTAGAGACTTTGAGCACAACTGGCCCCCGGGAAACTGCACTTCTGTAAGCATTATTTTCTTTATTAGTAAAATTGGGCATCAGATTAAATGGACTTGGACAACTTGGCCAGCTTGGCATTGCCATGTTTTCTAAAACAATCTGTCTAACAAAACTTCCTGTTACAATAGAAACACTGTGCTTATGCTGTTTAGTATGACAGCCACTGACTATGTGTAGCTATTATACTTGAAATATGGTCTGCCTTGATTGAGAAATTGGATGGTCAATTCTACTTGTTTTGTTGACTTATATTTCAACATAGATGTGGATAATGGGAACCACATTGAACACACTGATGGTAGGAAAGATATTAAAGATAGTCTCTAAGTCCCACAAAGCACAGAAAGCGAATTTGCATTTTTGTATGTGTATGTTTGTGTTCATGTGTCTATGTGAACATTCACACATACGTGTAGATGCATGTTCATTGGGTGCGCATGTTACTCTCAGGTGTCATTCTTTGGGTGCCATCCATCTTGTTTTTTAATACAGGGTCTCCAATTGGCCTGGAGCTTAGCAGACTGCTTGGCTGGCTAGCCAGTGGGCCCTAGAGATCCACCTGTCTCCACCTTCCCAGAGCTGGTATTACAGGCATACACTGCCACACTATTTCTCAAATGGGTTCTTCAAGAGGGATTCATGCTTGCATGTCAAGCACTTAACTGACTGAACCATCTCTTAGCCCATCAGTCTTTATGATCAACAGCATGGCTATGAAACCCCGTAGGGCACCAAGAAGTAAATGGAAGAACAAATTTCTCCACAACTTCCATCAGCAAAGACACCAGAATCATGCAAATTTTCTTAAAAAAAAAAAAAAAAACTTCTATATTCAAATGAGTTGGCCAGCAGCCACGTGTAACTAGGTTCCATACCAGTTTCTCTGCAAACCCACTGCCACAACAGCCTCTCTTAGTAATAAATTGTTTTAAGTTTATGTTCTCTCCACATCTGTTGTCTGTTTGATCCTTGAAACAGTTCTCTGAAATACTCACTGTGACTCTCACTTCACAGACTAAGTAACTGACCAAATTGAAATGACATCTTCTGAACTCAAGAAAATGTCATTCCGGATAACAAGTCTTGGGCAATAGGCCCTCTTTTCACACACAGAAATGACAGGTAACTGGACTCTTTCTGAATGGGAGAGCTAGCTGCGTGTTTCTGTGAAGGCATCATTGAGGCTTCACAGTGTGAGAAGGGGAATTCCACAGTGGTACAAAGGACAAGAGCATGGTTTGATGGATGGGAGGCAAGGACTGGGAACACTCCACACATGACTCTGGGGACCAGCTCAAAGGTTCTGTGGGGTTTGAAAAACATTCCTCCATCCTGTGGACCTAATTTTCTTCTCTGGACAAAAAAGGTAGGTGCACCAGTTGATCCCTAAGATCCCAGGAACCTCAAATATCAAGAATTCACTAACTACCTCTTCCTTGCTGAGTACCCAGCACTGTACCTGAGAGAAACCCAGAGTAGAAAGAGGCATCACTGCCTGCCTTCCAGAAACTTTGCCACGTGAAGCATTGTGTCATTTGAAGTACCACTTAATGGACAAAAGTTTATGTAGAAAGAACATTCAGAAAGCCTCTTGAAGCATACAAATCTGTGTTTTCCATCTCAATCCTTCCCCTTCAAGCTGTGTGATCTTGGTTCAGCAACATAACCTCTGAACTTTTGATCCCAGTGCAGTCGAATTCTATCACTCCCCTCCAAAACTGTGATAAGGACTTTGTAGGTTCTAAGCAGTGCCTATCAGTGGTGCCCTGAATGTTACTTCCTGCCACAGTTCTTTCTCAGCCAATGGAGAAAGGAAGCCACATTAGCCAGAGTTCTCCTACTCTTCAGGATACTGTCTGCCTCATCCAGCTCCAATATGAGCTCCCCAGCCTTGCTGGATGCCCAAATAATATAGCCCAGATCAGTCTGTGGCACTGGACAACAAGAAATTTGTGGCAGGTTCAGGAGTTTTTTTGAACAAGACCTAGGTGTGGCTTTAAGGTTTTAAAGACCCCTGTAAGGAATGTGGCCAACCCTCTTTGAAGACCTTTGCACTCTGCCTGCCCTTATTCTTGTTCCCCAAGTTCTGAGAGGGAGGATTGCTGTCACCAACTTGTAAGACATTTCAGCCATCAGGAATTGCCCTAAGATTCAATCTTGTATCAGTTAGTGTTTCATATAAACCCTTTAATAATATTAATCCTTTCATATAATCAAATGCCAGTGAATAATTCCTACAATAGAAAGTGTTGGTGATGGGGGCAAGGAGCAACAGTTCTGATCCAAGACCATCTTTTAGCCATAGTTTTAAATTAAAATATAATTATATTTCTGCCCTTCCCTTTCTTCCCTCCAACCTTCCCATCTCCCTCCCCAACTGTCCTTCTTGCAGTCATGGCTTCTTTTTCTTTGTTATCATTACATACACACACACATACATACATACATACACACACACATACACACACTTACACACACACATACACACACATACACACACATATACACACACATACACACACATACACACACATACACCTTCAATTAACAAATACAACCTGCTGTGTTCATTTAGTGCTGCTTGTATGTACATGACTTTCAGGGCTGCCCATTTGATCTTAGATAACCAATTATGAGCAGGAAAACTTTATCTCCTGCTCCCATCATTCCTTAGTTGCCTATAATTCTACTCCCTTCCATGTTAACGTACCCATTAGAGTTGTCATTCAGGTCTGCTTCAGGCAACTATATTGTTGAGGTGTCAAGGTGAAAGTTTGTATGTCATTTCTAGGAGTCACAATCTCACAACAGATTTCCTGGTAACTTTGGGGCCAAATCTCCTGTCTCAGACCAGACAGACTCCTGAAGGTTCTCAGCCAAAATCCTGCCTACATATCATCCCAGGACTGGCCCCACAGATTAACAGAAGAGGCATCCCTCTCCTTCCCACCAGCACCCAGAGCTATAATGGAGAGCAGATACTATCACCTTGACCTAGAGGCATGGCCATGTAGATCTGAAAATCATGACCTTGAGGCACTAGGATTAGGGACAGTGGTTAAAGGGCAGTTTAAGATTAGGATGCAATTATGCAGAAGCCCCTTCTTCCTGTTTCTCTCTCATGCTCTTAGATAAGGACCTAATCCGAGTGAAGCTTCATGGACTAGTCCAGCTTTCCAAGAACTGCACAACTGTTGAAGTTTAATTTCTTGTATCAGTGAGTGTTCCCCTATAAACCCCCTCATAAATAATAATCCTTTTTTATCAGTTGCCAGTGATTTTTAATTGTAATATTACAGAGCAAGCAGCTCAATAGATTGTGTCTGCTCTCAGCTGCTTCCACAACTGGTTCCTGGAAACACTCGGGTGCGGACCTCAGGCTTTGAGGGGCTCCTGCTGGCATTGAGAGCTTGAAGTCAAACCGCTTTCACCTGAAGAGGACACAGTGCAATGACACGAGGATGAGAGCTGCTTTTCTGGAAGGAAATAAACATTTTCTCCATTTTCTGTCTGAGCCAGGGTAGCTGTTGAAATCCTATTCTCTGAGTTTGGATCTCTGATGCAGATTCGCATCATTCAGGGACTTGGCAGGAAACAGAGGCTGACTCAGCTGGTATTTTTGGAGAGAATTTTTAATGAAAGGACTACAACAGACAATGCAGAGGTTAGCAGGGTTCAGGGAGCTCATGGGGGTCACTAATACTCTAGAAATAAGCAGCAACCCCATAGAGCATAAAGGACATGGAGGAAAGTAGCCATGGAAACGAGGTTGAGAGATGGAGCCTGGAAAGGAGTATCTTCTGGAAGCTTGGAAGTGAGATGCAACCACCAGGAGCCTACTGTATAGCAAAGAGAACAAGGTATGTTCAGTCCTCACCTCCAACTCCTCAGAGCCTCTAGCTGCACCCACCTGCCAAAACCTAGCATTGAGAAGAGCTCAGAAAGTACCAACTGCAGAGATCAGGTCCCTGGTACTAGAGGAGGAAAAGGATCATAGACAATGAAGAGCACCTAGGTCAGTTGGGAGAACTCAGGTTTGCAGGGACTGGCCTAGGAGATCTTAATTATCATGTGCATTAGCCATGAGACTTCACAAAGCCCCTTTTCTGAATCTCATTATTGTTGCTTATAAATGGCTGGTTATAAATTCAGAAACTTAGAACCAATGTTTATAAAGAGATTTTATGGTGGCCAGCAGAGACAATTAAGGACATACAGATAGATGTTTTGAAAGTCACAGATTTGGGGAAGAGACACCTGGGTTGCTGCCTCAATCCTTCAGTACTGGGTTGGTCTTGGAGCAAGCAGATTAAGATAACTGAACTCAGTCATATCACAGTCTAAATACTATTTAGTACTCTGCTCCAAGGAGTGATGTGGTTAAGTTTTATGCACAAATGTACAGGCAGCCATATTATTAAGGTACCCTGTTTGAAGCTTTCCTGCCGCTTCTAGGAGATACCATCTCACAGTCAACTTCCTGGTCTTCTTTTAGCCAGCTCTTCTCCTGTCTTGGCCAGACCAGAAAGTTGCCCCCCCCCCCAAAAAAAGCTTCCACGCAAGATCCTACTCACTCTCTTCATACTGCAAAGCAGGAATATATAGGGTATATGTGAATGTGACATGATGCTTCACACAGAATATTAATAAAGAGTTGTTGATTAAAAATTAAGCAGGAAAATGGGCTTGGAAGATACTGGCTCTTTCAGAGGACTGAGTTCAGTTCCAAATACTTGTGACATAGTGGTTAGAACTACCTATAACTCCAGTTCTAGAGGATCGAACTGGCCTCTAGGGGCACTTCACACAGTGGTGTATATAGACATATCTGTAGGCAGGCACTTATACACATAAAGGTTAAATAAATCATTTTTTAAGAAGTGTCTCAGCTCTCCCTGAAGCTGTGTATGTCCTCAACCTGTTTCTTCTAGCAGAAGCTGGTGAACTTGAACTTTAATGTCATCTTTCAGCAGAGTTTCTCGCATGCTTGAGGCTCTTTTCCCAAAGCAGCTTAGACTCACAGACTCAGTTTTCTCACTTAAAACTTGACTCCTCTACTGCCCAGTTCAACTGACACCACCCAGAGGGGAGAAAAGTACATAGAAGTTTGGCACCTCCATGTTCCATACCAATGCTAATGCTTGCTGTAAGCTGTGGTCACACTGGAGATAGAGCCTTGTGAAGATCTGGAGTTTGGCAGTCTGCTTTCAGATGAACAAACGGGTGTGTTCTCACCCATCCTTGAAGTTCACTGTGAGCAGCTCCAGGTCTGGGATTATTCTCCTCACCTTGCTGTCCTTGTGTTGCTCTTGATATAAGACCTGAGTGCAGTATGTGTGGATGAGCAACCTGTCAGGCCCCCAGCTGGGCATGGGCAATGCTTCTCTGACCAAATGAAAACCTAGTTTATGCCTCCACGGTGCTCAGGGACTTGTGGGTGTCAAGAATTTTATCAGTGGCTGTTAGGTGGAAGCCCTGCTGCCACCATATATCCTAGGAGTCTGGGATAATTAGGTGGAAGCCCCCCTCCTTCTCTCTCTCCTGAAACCCCATCCCAAAGAAAGCCTGCCAAGAGTCAGCTCCTCCATGGGACTGCTCAAGACCACACCTACTGGCTATTTAAGACCTGGTCACTACACCTGCCATGTGTTCTCTCTCCTGCCTTCCTGAGAGTCATTTGGGAGTTGTTTTGCCCTGTTTATTAAACCTGGACTTATTAATTAGGCTTGATTGGTTTATCGCATCTATTGTGGAGGATACCCAATAACCAAGGATCCAAAACTTGTATCAGTGATTTCAAATGTCACAACTGTCTTTAGATCTAATATAGAAGACACCCTACCAGTTAGAATACAGAAGGGTACAATGCAATTCTGTTCTTATCATGGGCTCCAGAAAGCTAAATGACAAAACACCATACTTAAGTCACCAAGGAAGGATGCAAATACACTTAAACATGCTGTACTTCAGAGGAGACTGAGCCCTTTCTCAGTGAGGTAGGAGCAGCTGCCTCTGTCGTTCCCAGGACTGACTGAGTCTGCCTGTACAGGTAAGAAACAAGATCCACCAGAGGCAGGGAACTTTTCTGGAGCAAAGACAAGCCAGCCAGACCCTTTGTGACAGTATGGGCTGGTATGACAGATTGGAATCTGGAAGAGTCCAAAGTGGAGTAATAAATCTCCTAAGCCAACAACTCTCCCCTGTAATGATTGTGCTGAATAAGCAGCTTAGGAGCGGAGTGAGCAGCAGGGCAGAGATGAATCCTGAGGCTCTGAACACTGCTGAAGTTAAGCCTAAAAAATAAGTCAATATTCACTGAAGCTCAGAACCAAGTTCTGACAATCTAGAAGTTCAGTCCCTCATCAGTCTCAGCATAGAAAGTTGGGTACCAGAATGGAAGATAGGCTATTGGAAATGACAAGTAAACATAAACTTAACATAATTTTAATTCATCCCTGCTCATCTTGATAGTAGTAGGATCTGAACTCTCGGCCTCTACCCCTATTTTTCTGGTAACAAAAAGCAGAGGTCCTTTGTAGGGGGCACAAGGTCCTTGCACTCACAGATAGCACTAGAGAAATCAGTAATGTTAAACACACAGGGCCATCTTTTCCACTTGGAAAGCTGAGAATGGGCAGGGCTAACTGTAGAGCCAGTCCATACTTAAATCCCCCAGACTATTATGTTTCTTTATCCCAGAATCTTCATTTATAGACCTTTATCTTGAGCATTGTTCTCAGTCAATAAAGCCCATCCTTTAAAACAGCCTAGTAACCTCTGTGCATTCTGCCTAGACCCTTATCTTGAGCATTGTTTCTGATCAACAGAACCCATCTTTATGAAAAGAACATAAGTACTTTATAAAGACTTTCAACGTAAATATGTCTTAAGGTTTGTGGTCCACACAGAATTGAGTGAGTTATCTTCAAGAAACCTTTTTTCTAAAACTGGGTTGTGCTTAAATATGCCTAAAATAAACTGCCCAGTGTCAGTCTCTAGAAGTTTGAGCTAACACCTGCTACTGAGTCATGTTGAACTGGATTTCCTTCTTGCCTCTTACAGATTGTTAAACTGCTGGTGTGGTATCTATAGAGACTCCCATGCCCCTCCATGAGGAAAACAAAGAAAAATATATTATCTAGTTCATCTCTTACTGTTCAGTCAATCAAAATGTCCATCACTTAATCAAAAACAATGAGACATTACAAGACTATAACTCCAGCTCCAATAAATTTGACAACCTCTTTGGGTCTCTGTGGGAACCGAAGGATACATTCACATAGCTACATTCACATACACAAATAAAAATAATTTGAATATTTTTAAAATAAACACAAAACAGAAAGAGAAATGATAGAGACAAAGACAAGACAGAGTCATAACATCTAATTCTACATGAGGTATGTAACTAAAAAGGTGAAGGAGAATTGCTATAGATGTGTAACCTGTGAACTGGAGTCAATCTTAAACACGCTATATTGCCTTTGCCTGGAGGGCAGGCAGCCAGACCATCTTCCACGACCCTCAGGAGCTTGCTCAAATGTCTCTATCTCAGTGGGGCCTTCCCTGAACCTCACTCACTCATCCTCTCACTCTGAGCTGAGACTTTTTCTCCCCTGTAGTTTTATCTCTCCATTAACCTTTGTCACCATTAACAGACCACATCTTATTTATTTTGCTGGTTGTCCCTCTCCACCACTAAAGTCTATGTCCCCTGAGGACAGGGGGTTTTATTTGTTTTGTTCAGTGTTGAATCGCCAGCACTTAGAGTGCAGTGGAAGCTAAATAAGTACTGATGATCAGACAAGGTGAGTGGAAAGGCTGTTCCATGGATGATAAGCTCAAAGAAAGAACCGTACATGGTGACTGTAAAGAATGGCCTGTTGACAGGTCCCTCATAGATGCAGATGACAGAGGCCTAACAAAAATGAGCAGAATAAAATAGACAATGTGTTGGTTCAAGGAACTGAAAAGAATAGAGTTAATGTTTTCAGCATAATTAAATTAGGTCTGGATGTTGGAAAGACACAGCAAAGTCTCTCTTTGTCTCTAGGTTTGATTTTCTTCACTGTGAGCTTTATTCTCAAGCCAGCTTTCTCAGAGAAAAGACGTCTTTCCCCAACTCACCAACCCAAACCCAAACCCCACATCTGCCCCAAAATTCCCACTGCTGCCAAATCCAGATTCCAGATCTGCAAGCTTCTAGCTTGACTACTACTCAGGAAAAAAAAAAAAAATCACTCAACAGTTTTAGCAAACATCTGAGAGCTCTGCTGGGATACCAAGACACCCCAGCTAAGCTGTATAGCTAGAAAATATCAGTTGCACAAAGTAAAATAAAACTGGAGTTTTCAGAAGAGCAAAGGATATCAAAGAGGAGGTCCAGTCTGAGCTTGAGGCCAGAAGGAGCTGGCGGCATTTGAGGAAAACACAGCATTTCTATTTGAATAGAAAGAGCAGGAATGAAATGAAGAGAACCAGATCAGTAAGCAAGGGCAGGCCACACTGGCCTTGTAACCTCTGACTGGAAGAATCGCACATCTGGTCACTACCCTGCTGAGAGCCAAAGGACTGGAGCCAGGCTTCTGTTGCATGTGACAAGTGGTCACATGAGAGGGATGACCAGGTACCATGGAGATAACCGTGTGGATAGAGAAAGGAAACATTCAGGAGACATGTCAGGACATGCTGATGGCTCTAAAGGTCCTGGAAGATCTTCAGTTGGCACTGCCTTCACAGTTTGAAGAAGTTCTAAAGAAAGTTAACATACGTCCCACCTCCTGCCTTTGTCCCTCTGGCTAATCTCCCTTCAGAGTCATCAGCTAAGCTTTCCCAGAAATGGGTACCTTGCTGTGAAATACATCTACAGATATTTTTCAGCATTGTTTATATAGCAAAGTTGAGAGAGCTCAGTCTGAAAGCACCTAGAGCAAGCACATGGCCCTGCAGTCAAACAGAGCCAAGTGTGATTCCTGTATCTGCCACTTCTGAGCTGTGTGCTCTTGAGCAACCTTTCTGAACCTTCGCTTCCTCATTTCGAAAATGAGTATATTACATGAGCTTACAGAACGCTTATGAGGTTTAAATGACTTTGTGCACCAGACATGCTGAGTGAGATCAGCTGAGATTGATTTCATTTTACCTCAATCTTGCTTAGATGCTGAAAAACCTACTCTCACCTATTTGCCTTTTCTTGAAAGAAATCAGTCCTTCATTGTTCTCCAGTTTGGTGATAATTTTGATAAATTAAAGGCAAACAGACAAAAGTCATGTAATTCATTACATTGAGCTTCAGTGATAATCACTAACTTGTTCAGACCATGGCAGGACATGGCAGCTGGCAGGTGGTCTCCAATTGTCAGTTAGGCCCTACTTGACCATGAACTCAGGTTTGGGCTAACAGGAGGAACTGACACTTGTAAACTCAAAAGAGAAATTCCATGAACCAATAAGGCATATGTGCGACTTCTAAACACTAGGGCACTTTCGTCCCTGACACACTATATATGCTCAGTAATAATTGCCTCTGTGGTTCCTGGTTAAGAGTTCAGAGGAAAATAGTAAAATGAGTCAAACCCTTAGAGACAGAAGGATGAGTGACCTTCTGCTAACCAGCAGAGTCTACTGAAGGTAACAGACACACATGGTCACAGGGTGAGACTGTGGTGGTTCTGGTTAGTTTTTTTTATCATTTTGATACATCTTAGGGTCATTTAGAAAGAGAGCACCTTAACTGAAAAAATACCTCCATAGGATCACTCTATGGGACATTTTCTTGATTGGTGATTGGTGTGGGTGGGCCAGCCTACTGTGGGCAGGACCAACCCCTATACAGGGTAGTATAAGAAAGTAAACTGAGAAAGCCACGGGGAACAAGCCAGTAAGCATTGTTATTCCATGATTCCTGCCTCTGCTCCTGCTTGAGTTCTGCCCTGACTTCCCTCAGTGGTACACTATGATGGGGCATGAAAACCAGATAAATTCTGTCCTCCCCAAAGGTGCTTTTGGTCCTAATGTTTACAATGGCACAAGACATTTGACTGAGACATAGAATCTCTATCCTCCTGGTTTCAAGCTGGTAAACAGGCATATTGGGTGAACAGCACATAGCAAGAGTGCGCAGACAGCTTCTAGGAGCTGAGGGAAGACATGTGAATAGCCATTAGAGATCTGAAATCCCCAGTCCTATAACTCAGAAAAGCAATTTTTGCCAAGAACTCTATAGAAATGTGACCTCACCCCATTACACTCTAGGCAAGACCTACTCCTTAATGACCACTTGGCTCAGGACCCTCCTAAGCCCAGATCCTACTCCAAACCCCAGGACATTGCGAGATAGTAGGTGCCTGTTGTCTGATGTGGTTTAATATGAACATCTTACAGCTTCGCCTACTCTTCAAATGATGAGGCTGCTGGGGAAGGCTACGGAATCACAAAAAAGCCAGATTCTTCGGTGGCAGCAGTAGGTCACTGGAAGGACTCTCAAGGTTTCTGTGAGTAGCTTTTCTTCCCAGTCTACCACAGTGTAAACAGCCTCCACCTCCAGCTACTACCACCATGGTCTAAACTCCTCCATTGTTATGCCTTTTCCACTATGATAGACTGAAACCACAGATCAAAATATAAAATAAATCCATCTTCCCATAAGTCATTGCTATTCATTACTTCAGTCATAGCAGTGCAAAATAAACTAATACACAGTCTTAAGTCACAAGCTTTTAATAGTATCTATGGCAGCAGATAACTCTGGGATACACGGTAAATGCTGACTGAATGAATAATGACTCAAATAATGAGAAATCTCTAATCAAAAAGGGGGTAGAGCATGACAGTTTACTTTAACATTTTTGTACTTAGAGGCTCTAGCTGGTATTACTCAGGGCCAGTGGGATGTTTCATTAATCAAGGCAGGCTGTTGTCATAACAAACAATCCAAGAACCTGAGGAGGGCAACATGATACTTATTTGTTTTTCATTTACATCCAGAGCAGGTTTACAAAACAGGAGGGGGCAGTAGTTGAGGGACTACTCTGTGGCTTCTCTATTTCTTATGCCTTAATCTTCTGCTAGATCTTATTTATTTGATTGTTTGAAAATAGGGTCTTACTTGTTAGCCCTGGCTGGCCTGTAACTTGCTGAGTAGATCAGGCTAAACTTGAACTCAATGAGCTCTCTCTGCTTCCGCCTCTCAAGCACTAGGATTAAAGGAGCATAGCACAGTGCCCAGCTTCTGCTGCATCTTCAGCATATAGCTGGTAGGGAAGGGAAGACAGAACCTGGGGAGCCAGAAGGAATCACTAGCGAGAGGAAAGTCAGCAAATAAACAAGTCACTTCCACCTTCATCGATTTGCTACAACTCATAACATGACTTTTCCCAACTGAAAGGAATGAGTGCTAGGAAACGTATACTAGGGATGCTGAACAAAAGAGTGCTGTCCATGCCCTCAGGAATAGCCAGGGCCTTCTGAACCTACACTAGTTCCTGCTCCAGATCTAATAGTCACTAAAACACGGTTTGCATGATGTACTAAGAAAAGCAGACATGTAGTTACAAGTGACAACACAACAAGGAGAGGGGAGGGGAGAGAGAGAGAACAAGATGTAGCCAGATTGAGTCAAACATTAGCCCTGCCCCTGATTGACAAGTATCCAGATTTATTTACAACAGATTTGCTTTTTCTCTCTGAGCTTTTACCAGCTCACATTGAAATATGAGAAAATAATTTTTCCATGACTATTCTTTACTTATTAATTAGAAATTACATTTTTCTTCAGACTGACAGTGAAGATAACATAATCCACACACAAAAAAATATCCACTACATTATATGATACACAGAAAAGAAGATTCCATAAAAATTAGTTACTGGTGACATCATTGTCATTATTACAAATCACTAAAGAGCAGAGAGTTTGGACGTTTATTCACAGGGTTTACAGTTTTTCTGTTTGCAACAGACAGCTATGATATTTTTCCCTGGTCGCTTTGAATATTCAAAATAAGGAAGGTTGATTCTGGCCCTAGGAGATTTAGATGGGCTTGCTGGAGAAAATACCACGGGTGATTCCTAAGCAACCAGGACTATTGTCTCTAACAACCTTAAAAACGACAGGCTAAGAGGAGAAAAGAAAAAACCCAAGGCCTTGGGGTAGCCTGAGATGTTTGTGGACACACATCAACTCCTGGATGTGGGCAAACACCACTTCAGCTGATCTTTATCCTTAGACTTATACTTAATACCTTACAAAAAGAAATTGAAAGCAAGCATCAGATAATATAGCAAGCCATAAATCTGAAGCTACTTTCTGAACTTGAAGGTTGACACCCTGAGAAACAGGTGGATTTTAAGTATATATCTCTCCACCCCTTTTCACTAAGCAAAATATTAAGTTACATCTGCCTCCTGCTTATCACACAGGACAACTCCATTAGAGTCATGGAAAAACACACTTGAAATAGCACATAGACGAGGAGATAGTCATCCTTCCCCATGACAGGCTCATCACTAATTCATTGAGAGTCCACAGAGCTTCCCTGGGCACAATAACCATCTAACCATTCCCAGAAGAATAAAGTCCTTTTATTACTCAAGATGAAAAGGAAATCCCAAAGTTTAGAAGTGATGGGCCCAAGGTTGCTGGTCTAGGGTGATCCAGGCCAGGCCAGCTAATGGGGGAATACAAATCCAGAAGCTAGAGATTAATAGCTCCAAAATTAAGAGCACTTATACCTCTTCCATGGGATCTAAGTTTGGTTTCCAGCAACCATACTAGGTTTCTCAAAACTGCCTATAACTCCAGATCTAGGGAATTATATACCCTCTTCTCACCTCTGCACACACAGGTATACAGACACACAGACATACACACACACATACACACACACACAAATAAGATAAATCTTGGGGAAATGTTCCACAGTGATTTAAAAAACATCCAAACCCAACTTAGTGCCATGCCTTTAACCATATGACTTAGAGACATCAATCTTGGCTATTCACTTTGTAAAAGACAAATCTGGATCTAATAGAGAATACTATACAAGAGGCAGAAAAAAGGTAAGAAAAAGAGGGTGAGCTAGAAAGAGTGAATGAAGGAAGAGAAAAGGAGAAATACTCATGTTTGTGCTGGACATTTTGACAATATCTTTATATTTACTATTATCAGATTTTCACTGTATCTCTAGCTTCATTACGAGTTGAAAATTAAGCTCAAAGAGGTGAAGTGACATGCCCATGGACACACAACTCTTGTTGGGCAGTGCTAAGACTCACACCAGGCCTTCCATGCTACTCCAAAGATAGAATTTCTTTGGAAGTACATCTCTTTCCTTCGTAAATCAAACATGTAAGTCTTCCATGAGGATTAAAAGGTCATATCAGCAAGGTCAGATCCCAGCTGCTTTCCCTGGGTCTCTGCCCAGAAAAGGCACATCTGTTGATGGTCAGCAGAGGCTATCATTCACTGGTAGCTGAGGCCAGCATGTTGATGCTAGATGTTTGCCATCTTCCAGGCCAGATCTCTATTTCTCTCTAATGATGATATTGGTGCCTCTGGAAATAAGCTAATTAACTAGCGGCCTCTTATTGATTCACCCAAGAAATATTTATTGAGTGTTTACTATGTTCTGGGCACTAAGCCAGGACATTGGGATGTGACAAGACAATTCAGGGGACAGGAATTATAGAAAAGATAAATAACAAACATGTTTAACAATAAATTGAGAAAATACCATAAGTGATATGTGTAATAAATAAAGTTATCTAAGAAAGTAACTGGGAGATTAAGTGGGGCTCATCAACTTTAGACATTCCTCTTTAAGGAAATAACCTTTAAGTCAAATTCTAAATAATTAGGGGGTTAATCATACAAAGAGGATCTAGGAAAAAACCCAAGTTCAAGGAAGGCAACTGACATAGAAGGCCAGCAGAAAGCTAGGTCAAGGATCATGAGCCCATAGAGAGGTGAAAAGTTACATAAGGTAGACTTGGAAAGTCAAAATAAACTTGTCTCAGATGCCAATCACGTCAAAATGGCATCCATGAAATGACATCCCAAATAGATTGTCTCAACTACCAACCTCTCACTTCTATGTCTGGTTCCCTAACATCTCATTTCCACATCAAAAACATGAGAATGGTCCTCACTTCTTCATAGGCCATTATAATTTCTCATAGACTAACATGCACAGGATGGGACTTAGCAAGGGCTCTAGCATTGTAGTAAGCACTGAAGTACAATAGCTCACCTCATCATTACAGTGTGTGACAAGGTATCTCAAGGTGCCTTTACGTGGCTTAAACCTCTGCAATCCACAGAAACAATTCACTAAACTCATGTTTTATAATTCAAAGTAAATTTTGGAGAAAACAAAACAGCATGAGGACATTACAGTCAACTAAAAAATGGGTTCACAAGTCATTCAAAGTTTTCAAACTACAGTTTGCTGAATAGAACTCTGTCCCCTACAAGCTGCCCACAGCCAATCAAGATTATGCTGTGTCTTTGGTCCTGCTCAAAATTGTAGTCGAGAAGTCAAGGAAAACTGAAATGGCCGTTCCATGAGGACAGAATTCTAATGAACTTGTCTGTTGCAACATTCCTTATGTCTCAATACGTACACCATGTGAAGAGGCAAAGACATAGTGAGGACATATAATTCAGGAAACATGAAGAAATCAGGAATACAAAACAGCAGAGTTCCTGCAAAATGTTAGGAGTAATAGGTACAACTGTGTCTTTGAAGGTCTTTGATCGTGGACAGGTTCTGGCCACTCATACTTAGAACCTGTGCTTCCTGGCCAAGCTCTTCACCCTATGAGTAGAGTCAAATCTGTTCACTGCTATAGTTCTCAGTAGGGGCTCAGGAAGTCACCGAATTATGGATACAAAGCTGGGTATAACCAGTGTCTCTTTACCTCCCGTGGTTTTAAAAGATAAGATCCTAAATTAATCACATGCTCAATTTTCTGGTGTGACCTCTATTGTGTGGCTGTAATTGAAGCTACTTTGATTCCCCATCCTCTTGACTTCTAGAGGGGCAGCCTTAGAAAGGAGCTTCCAGGAAAAGGCACTCCACCAGGGCAGGTCCTGCAGTGTTTATTCTTGCACTTTTCCATGCACTGCCTTGAGAGAAATAATGTGGTGATTTTTTTTAACTGTACTTTTTTATATTGATTCTTATGAATTTTACATCATGTACCCCAGTCCCATTCATCTCTTCATCCCTCTATATTCACCCTCTGTCCTTGCACCCCCCCCCAAGGAAACAAACAAACAAAAAATAAAAGATGTCATTGTGAAAGCTGCAGTGTGACACAGTGTGTCACACAATGTATCCTTTTGCCCAAATAACTTCACTGACAAATATTCTTTGCAATGAATCATTGAATTAGTTCAAGGACTCTGGCTTCTGAAAAACTCCATACTGGATCCTCACTGGGACTCTTCTTAAATATCCTGTTGTGGCCCCGTGTCACAGAGATCCTGCAGCTATGGTTCAACAGGACCAGCCCCCTTCACGTGCTCGACTAGTTCTTGAGTGGAGTGGATGGTGGAGTAGGCCAACTGAAAGCACTGGATCTGTGCCTACCTGGTAACTGAGTGGGTCAGCTCACCCACTCTTCTACACCTGCACTGCCAAGGCCAGTTCTCCTACTTTGCCCAGGTGAGGGGTGGAGCCAGTTCTCTTGGCTGTGGCATCTGGCAGATCGTCCACTCTCACAGCTTCAGGGCTGGCTCTCCAGAGTTAACATCACCAGGGCCAGCTCTCCCACTCTGCCCAGGAGAGAAGCAGGAACAGTTCCCCTGCTCTCATGCCTTCAGGCCCAGCTTTTCCACACTGCAAGGGCAAGGACTCTCCCATACCCTCAGTCACTGTCGGTGCTGCAGGTCAGCAAGGGGTGGGATCATCTCTCCTATGGCCAGCAAGGCACAAAGCCAACTAAGCATGGCATGCAGGCATCAACATGGCTACAGGCAGCAGCCAAGACTATGACATCCACTTGGCCTTTGATGGTAACATGGGCCACAGACATCTATGGCCCTGCCACAGACCCAGACATGGTGGTAGCATTGCCCCCAGACATCAACGTGGCTTCAGATGGAAGCACAGACTCCTCATGGAGGCCTGTTCTTCACCATCTTTATATCTCTAGTTCTACGTCTTTCCATAGTGCACAAACTACTCCACTGCTCTCTCTCCCACTTCTCTAGCACATACTCTTTTTCTCATCTCTCCATTATGTATTTGTTCATTGTAGTGGCACCTGCTGTGAAGCCTGAGGAAGCCAGGACAGGCACTTGGGTCCTGTATTATTTTCTAACTTACATGTACCAAAAGTAGCTTGCTCAAGGAAGAACCCAAGGGACACCAATGCAAAGTTTATGCATTAATGGAGCATGCCAGATGGCCCACCACCAGAAAGAACAGAAAAGGATCCCTGATGTTAGAAAAACTGACAGAGATTTTGAAATGAGAAAAGTCAAGTGCAGAGTCTCTCTCCAGTGTAGTTCACATGTGACCTCCCAGATATCCAGGGACTATCAGCTCCTACCAAGATGAGCACCTTGGCAGGCATTCATCACTAGGCTCCTTGTACTCTGTCAGAGTGAAAGCTGCCAAAAGTTCATGAGGATAGAAATGAATAGCTCTTGTCTGAGGCAATAATAATGAATATATCTGGCAAAATATAATTTCTACTCTGTAGAAAAATAATAATGATCATAGTCCCAACCATTAAACATCACTGCCCAATGGCAGTGATTGTCAAAAATGTCATGTGACCCATCTGAGGCCCTCCTCAAGATGCCTTAGAGATTCATTCTATCAGGCTTTGTTTGCCCTTTGTGCTCTCATTTTCTCACAAGTGTGTAGTGACACTGTCCTAAGGCTACCTGACTTTGATTGCTGCTATTACTGCTGTGTTGTTTAATGAACTGTGAGCTTCTACATTCTGGCTCTCAAAGGCTTTCTCTATCTTAACATTTTACACAGAAAGTATTGATAGGCCATAGGCAGAAGCTCTTTGAGATCTTTGCTGATTTTCAAAACTGTAAAGAGATCTTTGGAACAAAACCTTGAGAAGCCCTACCCTGTAAAACGTCAATTAATTCACTAGAAGCCGTCTGTCAGCACATCCCTGACTTGTGCATCTGTGTGTGAATATGTGCCTTCTCCTTTGAATGACTTTAATATATTATTGATCTCTTCACTAATTAATGAACTATAAACAAACAAAGCATCTTTGTTCCTTTTATAGTTGCATAAGTATCTTGTTTTTAAATTGAAAAGAATTTATTAAACCTTAAACTTGATGTAGAAAAGTGATGGGTAAGGTGTGACCGAGAAAGCAGTTAAAACCTGGACCACATGGGGGGGGGGGTATTGCAGAAGTGCTGGAAAGAGCTCAGACCTTGAAATCATATTTGCCCTTTAAGTAAGACATTTGCTAACCTTGATCTATACAGTTAGCCAAGAGATGAAATAGAAGAATTAGGGAGGTGAGAGCATCAGGAAGACAGTGGAAGTAGAGACAAATGGAAGCAACAGTTGACTCTACAAAGGTATTAAGGGAGCAGTCATGGAGTGAGAGGAGGAGAAAGATGCTTTGAGCTAAAGGCCAGCTGTGGTGTTAGCATGTGATGCCATGTTTCAGGCCAGCCTGTGCTACATTCTGAGGTCCTATTACAGAATGACAAGGCAAAGGAGGCATGGAAAAGGAGTAAGAAGATGAGGAACAAAAGAAGATTTGAATTTTTTTTCATGGAATGTTCATTTCACTTAATTTAAAAAAAAAAAAAGCTTTAAATGTCACAGGAATGTAGGCAGGAGATGAAGCTAAGAAAGCTAGAGAATGTGGAAGACAGTACTGATTGTAGTTCCATTGTGTTGCCAAGTGTGTTTACTCACTGGGGGAAAGACTACAAAAGCCAGAGGCCCAGGATGCTTGTTACTAGGTAGTGTGTCCTGGACATGACAGGAAAAATAAACCCACAAAATCTCAACAAAATGGTTGCCTAATCATAACCAGCATACTGACAACACCGATTGGCATTCCAATGTGAATAAGAGAAATCCCACAGACTCCCACCCCTAGATGAAAAGTTAGAAAGGATCAGTGGTTGCTGAAATGAGAAGGATTAGTTTTCCCTAGGGACAAGCTCTGCATAAGATATCTAATCTCAAGTAGTCAGATTTGGACACATATATGAGCAACACAAAATGGATTCAGTAGATTGTATATATATGTGTACATATGTATATACATATGCATATACATATAACAATAAATAAAGAAGAAACCTTAACATAGGGGTTATGTGAAAGGAGTTTGAAGAGAGAGGGAGAGATGGGAGTTATGCTTCCATTTGAGGACAAAGTTCTCAAAAAATTATCTTCCTGAAAAGCATGAGAGCACATTAGCGGCAAGACAGGGGTAAACAGATGTGGTTGGCCTATGAGCTCAGAGCCTTCCTCAACTCACAGTGTTACTGAGTCAGAATAAACTAAGAAATGTTTCTTGGTAAATACCACCAATTAGATGGTCCCACAGCCACTCAAGTCTTGGCCAGAACATTGTCATGAAGGTTCCATGTTTGGAGATCACGCTGAATGGGCTGTCATGATTCCTAGAACTCACGTGGTGGCTCCCAAATATCTGTAATTCTAGTTCTAGGGTGTCCTACTTACTATTCTGTTGCTATGAAGAGTCGCCATAACCAAGACAACATATAGAAGAAAGCATTTAATTGGGGCTTGCTTACAGTTTCAGGTAGTTAGTCCACAATAATTATGGTGAGAAACTAACAGGCATAGGCTAGAGTAGTAGATGAGACCCTTACATTTTGCTCAGCAAGTAGCAAGCAGAGAGAGAGACTGGTCCTGATGGAGGTTTTTGAAACCTCAAAACCTACTCCCAGTGACACACCTCCTTCTACTAGGGCATACGTCCTAATCCTTGTAAACAGTTCATCAACTAGAGATTAATATGACTAACTCTTATTCAAATCATCACAGAAGGGACCAGATGATCTCTTCTAACCATATCCTGTACATGTGATCACAGACACATGTAGGCAAATCACCCCTACACATAAAATAAAAAATGTTAAAGCCAATATTCACACCTTGCCTTCATGCTAAATGTAGTATTATCTTACTACTATACCATTAATAAACTTTCGCGTATTCTTTCTATAAATTCCTAAAGGTGAACATTAAACATGAAAAAGCTTTAAATTTCTTAAGATACATTTGAACTCTCAGTTCTTGCCTATATAATTCTTTTAAATAATATTTTTGTCTATTATTTGAAATGGTTTACATTTATAGTGTGTATTTGGATCATGTGGAGCATATAAAATTTAAAATCTTATATTTATGGGATGAATAACCTTATAAGAAATAAAAGTTTAAAAAGAATCATTAGTGATAGAGACAAAAGCTCAGCAATGTTTTGTTTTGCTTTTTCTTTTTTCTTACAGTTCTCAGTACCAACCAGTAAGGCTGAAAGATGGCACAGTGGGCAAGAGAGTTTGCAATGCAAGCATAAGAACCTGAGTTCAAATCCCAGCACCGAAGTATAAAACCTGTAACCTCCAGCCCTAATTGGTGGAGACAAGCAAATCTCAAAAACTTTGTGGCTTCTCAGCCTAGCCAAATGGTGAATTACAGACTGTGTGAGAGATCATATGTCAAGAGGGAAAAGTAGAGAGTGACAAAGCAGTCCATCAACACTCTTCTGACAACCTGTGTAGGGTGGGAGTCATCAAGTAAGGGATTCCTGACTATGCCCTCTCCCCATCCCTTTCTTCCTTGTGTTACTATAGCTATGTGCTTCTGCTCAGTTAAATATAACTTGAATCCACATTCAGTGGCTCTGAAATGAGGATGCATCTTATGTTATGATGTTGTTATGTTATATTTATTGTTTTAAAATGGAACTCATGCTGTAGCAAATATATATATATATATATATCCCTCTCCTTCTGCATCTCCCTGTTCTTCTCCCCACCTCTGCTACAAAAAGCAGTAATTCCTTTTGTTATCAATGGTACCTCTGACTCTTTTTAAAGAGACAAATATAAAATGGATTTTCTCCTTTGGCATTCTATCAAGAGACAGAAACAGACAGGGCAGAAACAGAATGTCACTGATTGGTTGACAGGGGGCTTTCTGTGTGGGGCTTAGTGTTGAGAATGAGATATAAAGCCCTGGGGTTTATCTATGTTAAATTAATCACCCTAGAGAGGAGAAAATGAAAGCACTTGAGTCATACACCTTGCCTATGGGGATCTCTTCCTAGCAAACTTAGAAGATGTGATGAACCAGAGAAAATTTGAGGATGGTCAGCAGAATATGACCTGGAAGGAAAAAAAATGTCCTAATCCCTATAAATTATTAAACTTTGTCTCCCAAAGTAACTGAGGTACAGATCCACAGTAATTAAGCTCTTTCCTCCGAGTGAGTTTTAAAATCCAGGTTTTCATAAGAGGCAAGTCCCTAGTCACTGAAAGAACCCTCCAGAGAAGGAAGCAGAAGATCCATTTACCTTAGAGAAGCAGGGACAGAGAAAGTCTATGAGAATTTGAGTAATAGCCAAAGACCATGTTGCAGAGAGATACAAAAAATCTGTTCTGTTTAGATAAAGTCAGTACTCAGTTCTTCCTTCACTTTCTGCCCTGCAGAAACCTTGAAGACAAACTTAAAAGCAGGTCCCAGTAAGCCCTAAATATGACTCTCTCACCAGCCATACTCAGTGTGACTAGCCCTGAGATCCAGACCAGCAGTCCCAAATAATTACATAAAGTCTTATATTAATCACATGCTGTTTGGCCTCCTGCTCAGGTATATTGTTTGCTAGGTCTTACAACTTAACCTATTTCTATCTATTTATGTCTTGCTACATGGCTTATGGCTTACCTGTGCTCCATTACTTCTTGCTTCTTGGGTGGCTGGATTGCATTTTTGAGTGACTCCCCTTCTTTCCCCTTTATTGATGCTTGGATTTCTTACCTGACTGTAAGCTGACCTGCCATAGGCTAAAACAGTTCCTTTATTATCCAATGATAATTCACAGCATACAGAAAGACATCCCACATCAGCCCAAGCACAGAAGGATCCATGATGCTAGAGTCACAAATACAAAGGCCCTGTGGCAGCTGCAGCAAGTCAGACACAGAGGTACTGTCTCTTTAAGAGCTGGAAATTGTTGATTCACTTAGCCCTGCCTGGAGACATTGGGAGAAGTCCATTTGAAGAAAACTGAGTCAGGTCCCATCCAGACTTAAGTACTGCATAAAGAACCTGCCTTAATTCTCTATCAATATTGCTAGACAGCAGATGGAATCTGAATCACCATATCAAGATTTCAGTCTTTTGACAAAAGTTTAAGTTAAAGCAATTTGCCTTAAAAAAACCACTATGTTTCCTTAAATGTAATTCCAAGAGAGAAAAGCCTGGGTGTGGGATTACATTAGTCAGTGTTCTCCATAGAAACAAAACTTATAGAAGGAATTTATATATGTGAAAGAGATTTTATTAAAATGTGTTACAGGCTGTGGCTCAGCTAATCCAGCAATGACTGTCTATGACTAGAAGGTCAAGAATCCAGTAGTTGTTCAGTCCATGAGCCTAGATATCTCAGCTGGTCTTCAGTATACATCAGAATTCCAAAGAAGTAGGTTCAATGTCATTGAAGAAATGGGATTGCTAGCAGAACAAGAGCAAGCATGCAAAAGATAAAGAGAGCTTCCATTTTCCATGCCTTTTATGTGGGCCAGATTAAAGGTGGAACTTCTTCCCTGTCAAAGATCCAAATTAGAAATGGATCTTTCTACTTCAAATGATTTAATTAAGAAAAAAAAATCCCTCACAGGAGTGCCCAGCCATTAGGATTTTAGTTAATTTCAGGTGTAGTCAAGTTGACAATCAAGAATAGCCATCATAAGAGTCAATGAGAGTTACCCTTCCCTCCTTTGGTAGCTATAAAAAAAGTAGAGGCTGTTTTTGGTTTGGAAATATTGCCCTCTGTCAAGGTATCACACTTGCACTTAATACTTTCTAAATATTTGTTGGTCAAATGAAAGAGGAAATACATTTTAAAAATAGGGGCTACTACTGTTTATTCTCGGGATCTTAGTACCATTTCTTTGTTCTAAGAAATTGCCTTAGGAAAATGTATTAACATTATCTCCATTCTATGAGTTAGTCTGTCTTGGCCTTTTAAACATCTGGCCAGGAGTTTTGTTGCATCTGGGGACATGATAAGGGAAGAAAAGGAGTAATTAACCCCTTAATGAGATAATGTATTTATCCTTCCCAAAATCCCCTCCTCCATGCAGCTACTCACAGAAACTCAGTCGTGTGGCTATTCATGTTTCTAAGTAACTCAGAGAAATGTAACTTTCCTTTTTTTTCCTGCTTTTTCTCTCTTTCTTCTTTCAAATAGATACTGGCTCCAAGCCTGAGCACGCTTCTCTGGACACTCTGGGCTTTCTCCCACTTTCTTTGAACTGCTGCAACTACTTGCCTGTCAAACAGTGGCTCACACATAGCCATTGCAAAAGGCCTTGGTTCATCTCTTCATGCCCCTTCCCTCCTTCCAATTGTTGCAGGAATTCTCAGCTTGACTCATTTCTTGTTTTTTTTTTTTTCTTTCAACCTCTAAAAAGCACTTCCTTTTGAATCTGTTCTTAATTTATTTTTATTAATGAGACTAAGAACTCAATAGACAAAGAGGAGATTCAATACAGACACAAAGGGAGACCATGTGAAGACACATGAGAAAGATGACTAGACTTCAGGAGATAACAGCTTCAACCTTAGTGCTGGATGAACTTTCAGCCCCCAGAACCTTGAGAAAATAAATGATGGTCACTGAGGCTTGCCTGTGGTACTGTGTTACAGCAGCTCTGGCCAAAAGTACAATGCCTGTGGTTTATTCCACTGTTTGCTCTCCTTAAACGATAAAGTTCAGGGTATCCTTGTCCTCGTTCAGCGCTGAAAGGCAGGATGGTTTTGGAGAGGCTGGACCCCAGGATGCACTTAACTTTAGAGCCCCACCCTGTGCTTCTGCTGCTACTCCCTGGGAGAGATATTCTCTCTTTCTGTGATTGCCCTGTTGGTCCTGTTTTATTTTTTTAATTGTTCAAACAATATATTTTGATCATATTTCTTCTCCCCTAACTCCTCCCAGATCCTTCCTACTTCTTTATTGACCCCATTTCCTGAGCCCTTCATTCTCTCTCTAAAATGAAAAATATTCAAGCAAAACAAAAGCCCACCCAAAAAAAAATTACATTTTGTGTTGGTTAACTCCTACGCACATGGGACCTGCCCTGGAATGGGGTGGATATACCCATCACACTCCATCAAAAAAAACTGGTTTTCCCTTTTCAATTTTCCATTGCAGACAGCTTCTTTGCTAGGGGTGGGACTTTGTCTCCACTTCCTTTTCTATGTGCTGGGATTTTGTCTGGTTTGAACCAGTACAGGCGTGGTTAGTGCTATCATAGTCTTTGTGAGTTCATATGCACACCAGCACCATCTCTGGCTCTTAAAACCTTCTTGTTTCCTCTTCAGCATAGATACTCAAGCCTTGAGGGGAGCAGTGTGGTAGAGACTAATGCTCTTGTATAAAGATGACTATAGCTATCATTCCCTATTTTTTTTTCTGTAAATAGAATTAATTTATTAAAAGGCAGAAGTTCTTCTGGCTTACGCAGCCTTCTCTTTCCTTTGTGGAATTCCCACCCATACCATCCGTATCCTTATATGACACAACTCCCTAGATTCCATGCAAGGAGGCCACCCCATGTGAAGGGCTAAGCCCTCCACCCCAGCACCCCAGAACCATCTACCCAGAGTTTGAGACAGTATGTTGAATTCAGAAATAAATTCCAACCTCAGGGTTTTACCAAAGATAAAAATTCCAACCTCAGGGTCTCACCAAAGATAAAAATTCCAACCTCAGGGTCCCACCAAAGATACATTCCTATCAAGGTGGAAATACTCTGAGAGATTTGTGCTCTGGTCTTAAACTCAAGTCTCCAATGCCATTAATTACATCCATTCCCCTGCTAAAGTAAAAACAACCATTTACTCTATTGTAAAACAAATATTGTTCAATGCCCATTTGTGTCTGCTCTTTATCCTTTTACCTTTTTCCTTGCCAGCAGCTTTCTACCCATAGCTCCTGCCTACTCTTTCCAAAACCACCTCAACAAAACTTTCTCTGAACAAAGAGAAAAGGGTAAGATGGGGTGGCTATTGTAGACTCTATCAGGATAATTGCACAGAGTATCATACCAACCCAGAAAAAGTAGAACCCAAGAACGTGGCACAATTGCTCTTTCAGCCCCAGTTTGTCTCCAGCTTGGAAATAGGCTTTTTACATGGGTGTATCTTAGTCAAGGCTGAGATAAAATTCCTGGTAGAGCCTAGCCCAGCCTATACTCTAAGCAATGCCTTCTGTGATACAAATTGTGTTTGCCCATCAATCCCCAACATATACACCCAGTCCCAAAGCTACTATCATGAGCCAAACTTGGATGCAGCCATGAAATTTGCACAGCTCAGTCACACCCACTACCTTCTGGGTTCCAACAGGACAACTCAGCCTCTGCCACATATGCATTTCACCAAGCACTCTAGAGGGGCATAAAGATGGCTAAATGCTAAGTGACAGAGAAAGCCCACCTTTCTCCTGCTAATGAAATATCCAGCATCCACATTCAGCATCCCTAAAATCAAAGCTCCAAGTGAAACCTAGCTGGCTGGAAAGTTAGATGGGAAGATGGATAAAAACTATTCTTTTCCAATATTCCCTTGGGTTTTAAAACTTGTCATAAGAAAAACTTGCTGGAGGAAAGGAAAAAGAGGTGCACGTGTACCTCCTCTTAGAGTTTCTATCCAGACTGAACAAAGGGTCCTGAGTTTGTGTAAACATCTAGAATAAAAACTATCTTGTCATTGTCCAGAAACCCAGTCACAGTAGGGAAACTGGTAATCAAAAGACCACAGTAGTGTCAGTACTCAGGAGGCTGCCACAGGAGGATCACTGCAAGATCAAGCTACATAGTTCCAGCGGGGAAATAGGCTGAGACTTTTTTTTTTAAGTCCCAGGACCTTGAGCAGGTTCACCAGCTAATAACTTAATTGTCTCATCTGAAAACAAACACAGGATGGTATTCAGAGGCTTGTGGTGAAGAGGTTAGATGAGCAAATACCATTGTCCCATGCTCCTGATTGTGCCAGCCAATGAGGGACAACCATTCCATGACACTAGATGCAGCTTGGGTGCTGGGAGAAGGGTATATAAGACTCTCCCCATTGCTGAATCAACAAATCTGCCATTTGCTTTTTACCTGACTCTGGTGCCTGTACCATTGACAGTTGACACTGTGTCTTCTCACCCCCTACCTTAGGAGAGCTGTTTAGGACCCTGGACAGCAGCAGTGTACCCTAAATCACCTGAAGTATCCTAGGCAAAGGAAGGGCTGTGTGTCACCATACACAGATCAGCTGCATAGAATGAAGGTAAAAGAGGCAGCTTAGTGGACTGTGGAGCAGGGTAAGATGCATCAGCCTTTATGACTTTAAATAATAGCAGACTCCCTTCAGCAAGAGCTAAAGAAGGCATTTGCTTGTAAAGTCTGTGTCTTTTAAAGGTGTACTATCAGTAACCCCAAGTGTCCAGTTATTAAGCAGGAAAAGACTATGTCTTCCAAGGTATGTCTCTTAGGAATTGTCCAAGCAGGACTCAATTGCTTGCTATGGTAAAGAAGGGCAATGATGGGACCCAAGAGAGGAGAGTAGTTGGATATGATGATTAAAAGCCAGATTCCATCAACTCTGGCAAGTCATTTAACCTCTCTTTCTAGCTAAGGAAACCTATCTTAGTTTCCTCCTTGAAAAACAAATATGCTACCATTGTTTATTTAAACTTTGGTAAGATTTTTTAAAAAAATAGATTCATCAGAACAGCATACCTAGAACACTTCTTAGTCCACTGCAGAGATCCCCCAAGGATCTGAAATTTTCAAGGAACATCCTCTGTGACATCATTGTTCTAGAAAATCCCAACATCCTCCCAAACTGCTCAGTTACAGCAGATCTCAATTGCATTCCTCTCCTGCTCCCATGGTGTCAAAGGGGGGAAAGGCCACTGCAAAGATGGAAACCAAGTGAGGAAATGATGGCATGGAAGAAAGGAATTATAAGGGATGTGCCCCCCACTTTCACATCCCCTCCCTTAAGGAACATTTTTTTCAACCAGCAACAGCAGCAGGCCTGCACCAGAACCCAGAGAATAAAATAAAATGCAACAAAATGGTCCATAATTAGAATGGCAATAAAAGCTAGGGGGAGGAGAAAAGCAGTGAACTCTATTAATAGTGCTAATAAATGTTCCTGGATAATACCACTGTGTTCTGAACCTGCCTGTGGGAGGTGTTGCTTACACTCATTTGCATATTAATTTGGAAGGGAAATGCTGAGCTCTTTCTGCTGGGATAAATCAATTCCAGTGGAAGTTCTCAGACTGGAAGCTGCTAATTCTTCTTCCACTTTCTTCCCAGCAGGAAGACACCCATTTGCTGCTAGGAAAATATTTTTTAAGAGCCACCATGGTGTGAAAAAAATCTAGGCCAGAAAACTACCAGCAAGGGCATACCTCGCAGATGGTAGGAGCCCTGCTATGATGCCTGAGGTCCAGCTGAGTGGGACTCAGGAGCCAGAGGGAGCCAGGTAGATCTTGGCTTCTCAGAGCAATAATGGCTGCTACACTTACTTTGAATCCTGACATTTATTGATTGGTACTGCCTGGTGATGGAGAAAGATCTAAAATCTAGGACCAGATTCAGCTTGGGGTGGAGGGAGGTGGCAATACAGTCAGAGGTATGTTTGCCAAGGTTCCCTAAGGAGACCTATTGCTATAATCTGGAGAAGGGAGTTACAGGCTGTACGAAGAAAGCATTGAATAGGAACACAATCTGAGAGCAGCCAGATTAAGAGACAAACCAAAGGATGTAGTACACTGGTGCCTAGTAATATTTTTTTGAGCATGTACTGTGCTTTGAATGTTGTCAGATCTGGAGAACAGAGGTGATTTATAAAACATTCCCTACATCAAGAACTCCATCTAGCCACAGAATAGGAATGTAAATAGTGCACATGATAAAGAGCCATCATTTCTCTGCTTCTCATTCAAGGGTCACCACCCCCAAACTCCCCACTTCAGGCTCCTATTTCTCCTCCTGATTATGAGATATACCCCCCCCTGACTCCACCCCTGCCAAGGTTCCATCTTGGTGTTCTTAGCACACCATGGACTCCATAATCTAAATGGAGAAACTGAGGCTCAGCAAGAGTCAGTGATTTCACCAAGGCCACATAGCTAGCAGGTCGTAGAAATGACTGTTGTGTTACTCCAAAGTCTACACCTTCAGATCCCAGGAAGCCATTTTGCTGACAAGTTGACATCACCCATAAAGCATCCCAATGGATACCAGGAAGACCCTCACTCTGCAGACAAGCACAAGACATTTGCTTCTCCCAGATATCGGGATCAAAGTCTAAACTTTGGTAGGGTGGGAACTACCATGGTGCCTGATAGAATGGAAGGGAAGTGGGAAGGTTCTAAATGTAGGAAGAGAATGGGGGCTCTGTGACTTCATGTAAAGGTAAGCTCTTCTGAGTGGTGATCACCTACTCCATATGCCATGAAGTCAGCAAAGTCACCAGGCTTTCCCAGTGGACCAGATTATCAAAGGTGGGTCCTAGAGGATTACTTCCATTCAGAATAGAAGGCAAGACTGGGAGAAGGCAACACCTATCCCAATCATTTACAGCCAGTTGCAGAGATGGGGACAAACTTGGGACTCTCAGGATCCCAACCCCGGGTGTCTGCTTTAAAAGCCAACATTCTCTTGATAGCACAGGTGAAAGGTAATTTTGGGCAGGCTTTATTAAAGATATAAGAGATATTAACAAAAAGAATTTGCATTTTTAATAAATTGCCAGATATGGAGACTGGTGTCTGTAATCTAGCATTTGGGAGGCTGACACAAGAAGATTGCTACAAGTTTGAGGTAGCCTGGGCTATAAAGGCAATCCTAAGCTTGTCTTGTCTACAGAGTTTAAGATGTTGTCTGAAATATATGTATATGCATACATATATGTAATATATATGTATATATATACATACATATATGTAATATATATGTATATATACATACATATATGTAATTATATATATGTATATATACATACATATATGTAATGTTTAAGGACTTGTTGTTAAAGCTCAATCCTGATGCACTGAACTCAATGCCCTGGAAAGGAAAAAAATGAATAGTGGTACCATGGACCATGGTTTGTGTCACAGCTCCAGTCTCTGTTGTTCAAACACTTCTACATCACTTCTCCAGAAAAGACTCAGCATTGTGTAGTATCATCCACATGAACCACTCCTCTGACTGCCCTCTGGGTCCCCAGGAGCATCCACATGTCCCTAGAAGACTCCCACTGTGATGGGAGCAAAGGCAATGGTTCTAAGCCCACATAGTTCATAATCCAATTGCAATTGTTCCTTGCACTTCATCATACCCTCCTCTCTAACATGGAGAACAAAATATTCTATCCCCCAACAAAGCAATAAAAAGATGAGAAATCAGCTAATGTAAAGACAGAATTCTAGCCAAATGTGGCTGCTCACGCTTTTAATTCCAGCACTTGGAAGGCAGAAGCAGGCAGATCTCTGTTAGTTTAAGAGCAGTCTGGTCTATAGAGTGAGTTTCAGGACAGCCAGCACTACAAACTGAGATCTTGTCTCCTAAACAAATAGACTTAGAACATTCATTTCAGCACAGAGAAAGTCACTCTATCCCATCTTATGCCTCTGTCACCCCATTAGCAAGGGAACTGCATTTGTGGTAGGACTATTCTGTTAAATATATCAAGAACACAGACTAGAGGTCCAGTATAGATTATTTGATCAACATAAGATCTTGCAAGCACAAGACAAAGTCAAGGTAAAAGAATTTGGAGGGTACAGAGTAGAGGTCCCACAGGAAAAGAATATAAGATACAAAATGCTGAAATCAGTGACCTGAAGATGTTAGATCTCAGAGCAGACAACACTGGGGTTGATCATTTCTGGTGCCATTGTCAGGGAGAGCTTGTGAGTAGGCTGGTCCTTACAGCCTGGAGCCCCACCTAATAACACAAGGTCTCAGACATAGCTGAACAATGGTTAAACAGGATTGAAGTCACATCCGACTCCATGGATAGCCTGTGGCATTCAGTGGACCCTGATTTCCATCTGCATAGGTCCTCTCTATCATGAATCTCCTGTGACCATCTCTATCAGCATGGCCTTGTGTTTACTGGCCATATGTCTGTCATCTCCACTCCCCAGGTGCAGAGGCATGATGTATCAGTGACACTCATGGGGAAGGGAGCAGATTAAGCTCCTGTTTTTGTTTTTACAATGCAAAATTTGTCAACTTGGTACAGTTGACAGACTGTCTCTATGTCACTGCACTGGTTTTTTTTTTTTTTTAATTGCTTTCACTGTGTGTGAGCGTGTGTGTGTGTGTGTGTGTGTGTGTGTGTGTGTGTGTGTGTGTGTACTCTGAGAAAGGTTTGATCTTCTGGCTTTGACAGAAATGACATTGATTTTAGATAATGACCCATCCCCTGGAATGGCTGTCCATCATCCCAACCTCTGAGTGACACCATGGGTGAGGGAAGGACACCCTCAGAGTAAGGAAATGGGAATTCAAGTCCACATTCTTCCCTAACATAAAAGCAACAACAGCAAAATAAACAACAGCAACACTCCAGTTATTAGAAGAGGTTTTTCCATTAATTTCAATGTCAGTGTTTAAAGTATCACCAGAACACAGGAAGAAGGAACTAAACTCTCATTTTGCAAGTAACCATTCTTGTCTGACTGCCTGTTCAACTATGAAATGCACATCAGCCTCAAGAGTATTTGGATATCAGAGGGGTTAACCTTTGTCAAGATGATAAAAGGGGCGGAGGGTACCTCCTTCCTTTTTCACACCCAGAAAGGTGACCTTTTATATATGGGCTATATAACCTGAATGCCATGCCATTCAGGCCTGGTGAATTCAATGGCAAGAAGTGGCTAATAGCCTCAGGAGCAAGAGGAGGAAGGTGCACTGTGGAGGCCTAGCTATGGATAGGTCATGTGCACTGAGCCGTGGTGACCTCAAAAAAAAGATCAGACTGGCCATCAGATTTACAGTTGTAGATGAGGTCATCAAAGTGGACAGTTGGTAATATTGGGGCCCTGAGGAAAACTAAAGTGGGGAGAGAAAGAACTAGCATCTCAGGAAGCTCAGCAATTGCCTACTGATCTGGTCCTGGCCCTCCAGACCTAGGACTTCTTTATCAGCAAGGTACCACACTGTGTTCACTGCTCAAGGCATCATAGTTTTCTGTTTCTTAAGAGTAAGCCAACATGAAAAACTTCCCTAATGGAATACATTAAACAAGTGGAGTCTTTAATCCTAGAGGAAGTGGTCTCTGAGGGGCTCTGAGCTCACTGTTGACCACAGGCCACTGGTATGTTCACACACTTGCTGAAAAGATGCTGGGAACATACAAATCAGGCATATTAGTGAAGGTCATGGCTGGAGAACAGGCAGTGCAGTATGAGGATGGAGGAAACAAGACATCAAGAGGAATTAGGAATCAAAAGTAGAAGCCAAAGTATATATCAAGATAAGGCAGGTACCCCCAAAGGATATTCTGAGAAACATTGTCAATCACAGATGATATGTGACAACTAATTTCAGTATGGTTCTCTGAATGGGTCCTACAGCAGAAAGAGGTTGGGAGTGGCAAGCTAAGGAACTATTCATGAAGTCTACTAGTACACCAAACTCACCTTCTTATCACTGACCACATAGCACAGCAATGTACAGTACAAGAACGAGGATGTGGATGACTTCAACAACCCCACCGTGTAGAATTCCCAATCATGTGGAATTAAGATTAGGGCCCTTCAGAAAGAAGAAGAGGAGGAGGAGGAGAAGAAGAAAAAGAAGGGAAGGAGGGAGGGAGGGAGGGAGGGAGGGAGGGAGGGAGGGAGGAAGGAAGGAAGGAAGGAAGGAAGGAAGGAAGGAAGGAAGGAAGGAAGGAAGGAAGGAAGGAAGGAAAAAGCCCATTGCCTTCTCTCTGTGACCTCAGCAGGATTCAGCCACTCCATAACATAATGTGGAAAAACATAAAAGCTGAGTTGACTATTAGGAGGTTAATCTTAGCTGGAGGGAGTCACTGGAGGTATGCCCCAAAGGATGTATCTTGTCCCCCTTTACCTCTCATTCAATAAGGTAAGCAACTTTGCATGCCAAACCCTTATATCCTGTTTGATTTTTTTACCATGGGCCTCTCAGCAATGTAGCCAAGTGACCATTAAGTGAAACTAAGATCATGAACTAAAATGAACCTTTCTTCTTTTTAAATAGCTTCTTTCAGGCATTTTGTCATAGCAATCAAGAGCTAATCAAGAGCTAACATTAATCAAAACCCATCTGTTTGTTTATTTAAACCCCATCATTGCAGCATGACAAAAGACCACCAAAATTGCAAGTAAGCTACTCATTCATCAGCCTCCCCATTATCTTGGTGACACCTCCCCCCAACATTATCACCAGTCCCCCCTCACTTCCTCACTACCATGCTTCAAGCAGCAACATAAGCAGAAGCTCAACCACCAGAAGTCAAGGTGTGTCTCCTGCCTTCAAACCTCTTCAACTATCTTGATACTCTCCTACCCTGTCCCCCACCTCCTCTCATTGTCAATGTACCCCATTCCCCAACTCAGGTGGAAGTCCCCTGCTTGTCAGTGAGCTCCAAATGGCTTGCATCAGTCATCTCTGTGGCTCTTCTTCTCATGATCCTTGTGCTCATATAATCTATCTTCCCTTTCTTCATCTGGACCAGGATGTTTAACTATGGATCTCTTCTTCTGCTTCCATGAGTTACTGGATGAAAGTTCTCTTCTTCTGGGGCCACCTCTGCCATCAGAAGGACAGTCCCAACTCAGGTATAGAGCCTCTGCCCAACCACATACCACACTAGTGAGAAGACCAGAGAGGAAACAGAAATAAAAGAACAAAACACCCAGTGAACAAAGACAAACTCAGAAAGTGGCACCTAGTCCTACGATCAACCCAAACCCAGATGCCTATAAGAAACATAAGAATACAATTAGCAACAGCCAAGGCAATGTGTCACCACCAAAGCCCAGCTATCTTACCACAGAAGCCCTGACTATTCTAACACAGCTGAAACACAAGAAAATAGCCTTAAAACCAATTTTATGGGGATGATAGAGTTCCTTAGAGAGGAAATAAATAAGTCCCTGAAAGAAATTGAGAAAAAAGTCAAACAAAAAACTGGAAGAAATAAATAGCTTAAAGAAAGCCAAGAAAAAGCAAACAGCTGAAGTAAATGAATAAAACTGTTCAAGACAGTGAAAATGGTAATAGAAGCAATAAAGAAAACATGAACTTGGGAATTTCTAGAAACGTAAAATCCTGGTAAGCAAACAGGAACTTGTTACAATGAGGTTTCTGGCCCAGCTGCCAGAGGTCCAGACCCACAGACCTGCCATCCCAGACTGCTTAGCCGCCCACTACTGCTGAGGCCCCCCAAAATGACTCAGAAGCTTATATTAACTTCATGCTGTTTGACATATGGCTTAGGCACATTGATAGATAGCTCTTTCATCTTAACTGGTTTCCATTAATCTGTCTACCACATGGCCCATGGCTCACCTATGTTCCTTACATGTTTCTTCTTAGACAGCTGGCTCAATCTGTCTCTGAAACTGCCCTTATTTTCCTACCAATTCTGATTCCCCACCTACTTCTACTATGGTGCTCACCAAGGGCCAAAACAGCTCCTTTATTTAAAGACTGATAATCTCAGCATACAGAAAGACATTCCCACATCAGGAACTACAGATATAAGCATCACCAATAGAATATAAGGGATGGAAGACAGAATCTCAGGCATAGATGATACAATAGAAGAAATTGATAGGCCCTGAGTTGATAAAAAAGGGGAGGGCAGGTCACACCTGCCATGAGGTAAGGAAAGATGCCTCCCCTCACCCCTTACCACCTGCAGTAGATGGGACATCTGACCCAACCCCTCACTCTGCAGTACTCAGAATAATGGGCCTTCTGCCTCCTTAGGGTAGCATAATAGAGTTGATACTAAGGACAGGGACATGGATGAGCCAGCACTTTGTACGTAATAGAGTCTTAGCTGATACCACCTCCCTCCACCAAGGTGTAGTGGTGAGAATGAGGGTAAAATGCCCTGCCTCTTGCCCTTATTGCCCACAGCTGAAAGGAAACTGATCCCTTTACCATCCGTAACACTTGGGAGACTGGACCCTGCACTTCATCAGGGCAAGTACAGCAGAGATGACCTGTTTCCAAAGGCACAGGTAAGCCAGTCAGGGAATGTGAGTATGGGAGACCTGGCCACACATTTTATCTGTCATATGGTGGCATGGATGGGGGAGAAATGCTCTTCCAAATCAATGGTTGAAGCAGATGGAAGAGCTGGTACTGGTGTCAGAAGGGCAGAGAGATACCCCTGTCCCCCCACCCAGCTGCAACACTCGGGAGAGCAGGCCCTGTGCCTCCCATGGGCAACACAATAGAGTCAACCCCATTTATGGACGTGTGTGTGAGCCAATCCCAAAGTTGTTTGTTGCACAAAAAAAAAAGGAAACTCAGAGACAGACAATCAGGGAAAGACAAAAATATCAAAGAGAGGAAACACCACAGTCAAATCTGACCTAGCTATCTTCCAGCTTCTTCAACCTCACTCCTTGTGGCTTCTACTGCCTCCATCTATCTTTCTATGCCTTCCATAAATACTATGCCTGCCCAGTTGTCTCACATCCATGTTAAGATTAAAGGTGTGGCACCAAAACTGCCTGCCTGGGAGCCTGGAACTCCCTCTGTAAACTAAACTGGCCTAAAACTCAGATCTGTTGGGATTAAGGGCATAGGTCACCACTCCCAGATATTCCCTGTGCTGAGATTAAAGGTGTAAATCACCACTCTCTGACCCTCCTGGATTGACTGTGGGTAGATCACTCTGATATTTCAGACTTGTTTTTGTTAAATATAAAACACACATCCCCCTTTGTCTCAAAATTTAAAAAGGTTATGGCTACCATAAGAAAAACCATAGACAATAGGTATTGTACATTTTAATATTATATTAATATATTATTAATAATATTTTAATATTATAAACAATAATTGCATGAGTGATGTCCAGTCCATTAACAATTGACAATGCAAAGAAAATATTCCATTAATTATCCTATTTTGGCAAGTCCAAAGGATTATATCTCATTCACTTTCTATCTAACTTGTATTACTATCTAAAAACTATTATTTTGATGTCTCTCAAACTTCTATACTTTAACTTTAAAGTTTCTTTTCTAAAACTGTCACTAGAAAACTATAACTATCTCATCTTCAACTACCTTATAAACACAAGAAAAAAATATTAACTAACTAAACAGCATGGGCAAGCAAACATTTCTCAAAAAATGTAAAAATTGAAAATGCTAGCTGCCTAGACAGTCACCCAAGGTTCTTCTGTATCACTGAAGCATCCATCTACATCCTACAGGCCTAACATATCTGTCAGACTTCTCTGTGAAGCAGGATATTCTCAAAGACCTTGCTACCTTGTCTTGGCAAAGTTTGGCAATTCTCTTGTGGGTGTGTATCCTGCTTGTCCATTTTGAACATCATACTGTCAGAAGTCAAGGCAAGAGTACTTTCTTGTCCAATGGGTAACCTTTGTTACAAAAAATGTCAACTGTGTATGGAGTTTCTCTGATGTGCATAATCTTCATAATCTTTTGTAGGGGTATTATGTTGTTTCATGGAAAATAACTGTCCCACCCACTGGTTTAATAAAAAGCTGATTGGCCAAAGGCAGGCAAGAAGTATGGGTGGGGCTACCAGACTAAGAAAATCTCTGAGAGCAGAATGCCAGACAGAGCACCAGAGAGAAGCTGAAAGAAGCACAGGACAATTATGCTGCTCTAAAGAAAGGTACCAAGCCACATGGCTGAACAAGAGACATGGGTTAGATGAAGGGTAGAGAGCTAGCAAGTGATATGCCTGGGCCTTTGGCCTTTTCAGCCTAAAACTATTGGAAGCATCTGTGTGTCTCTGTGGGACTGCGGGACTGCGGGACTGCGGGACTGCGGGTCTGTGGGCCTAGACCTTGAGGTTAGACCCGAAAATCTGGGCCAGAAACCTCAAACTACAATCTTTATTAATAAAATCAGCCATTTCAATGTGTAGAACAACTCTTTCTGCATAGTGAGAATCAGTGACTATGTTAAGAGGTTCAGTAAAATCCATTAATACCATCAATATAGCATATAATTCTGACTTTTGAACAGAATTATAAGGGCTTTGAGCCACGTTACTTTTATGTTCTAATTTGTAACCTGCCTTTCCTGATTTGTTTACATTGGTATAACATGTAGGGGCTATAGAAATTGATTTATCCCATATAATACTAGGGAGAGTCCAATTGGTTTTCTTTAGAAATTCAATTCTTTTGCTTTGTGGATATTTTGTTGTTAATATCTCCCAAAAAATTACTGTAGGCTCTTTGCCAAGGTTCACTTTGTACCCATAATTGGTCAATTTCTTCATTAATTAAAGGTACAACAATTTCTGCTGGGTCCATTCCTGTCAATTTATGAAGTCTTAATTTCCCTTTAAAAAATCAGTTCAGAAATCTTTTTCACATATGTCTTTAATTTCTTACTCAGTTTATGTGGAAGAAATAGCCATTCCAATATAACATTTTCCCTTTGCATTGAAATTCCTGTAGGAGAATGCTTAGAGGGCAAGATAACTAGAATGCAATTAAGGTCTGGATCCACATGATCCACATGTGCCTCCTGTAATTTTTTCCCCCTTATCTATAACATCTTATAAACAACAATGTAAATAAACACAAACATCCATAATCCATGTTTCGGGAATGTGGGCATCATTCTCTAGGGTACTTCCTGCTGAATGGGGACGCCGACAACAATCTAATGGGAATCCAAAGAAAAATGTAGGATTATGGAGTAGTCTATAAGGCTTGGTCATCTCAGCCAGTCTCCTTAAAATTGTTCTGGATACAGAGCTCAGAAAACTTCAACAGAGGTGCTCTGAAATGCTGAATCATCTGGTCCATGCATTTCCACTGGAGATTTTTCAGGGGGTCTTCTTCTATCAAACTTTATGTTCTTTATCCAGGAAGAAATCCACAGTTTTTCATTTTCTGTGAAAAGAAAAAGAAAACCTCTTCTCCAAAGTAGCGTATCTTTGCATTTCAATTTTAAAGTAAACTCATTTACAAAATATATACATTGAATTAATCCTACAGCATTTATAATCAACTGTCTTTTAGCATCTTTTACTAAGTCATTATCAGTCAAGAAGCTTAAAGATAAGAATAATATACAATATCCAGACATTCTTTGTATCTTCCATCTTTATGTGGCTTATTTATTTATTTATTTATTTATTTATTTATTTATTTATTTTACTCTATTTCTTTTCTTAAGGCTTTCACTACCTTTTTTCTTTTCTTTCTCTAAGCCTATGTATGTGTATATAAATATATATATATTTAACACACTTTAAACCACTTAGTGTAGTATGAGGTTTCTGGCCCAGACTTTCGGGCCTAACCTCAAAGTTTAGGTCCGCAGGTCCACAGACCCGCAGTCCCTTAGTCCCACAGTCCCACAGACCCGATGATCCATAGAGACACACAGATGCTTACAATTGTTTTTGGCTGATCAGCCTCAGGCCCAGGCATATCACTTGCTAGCTCTCTACCCTTCATCTAACCCATGTCTCTTGTTCAGTCATGTGGCTCGGTACCTTTCTTTAGAGCAGCATAGTTGTCCTCCGCTTCCTCTGGCTTCTCTCTCGTGCTCTGCCTGGCATTCTGCTCTCAGAGATTTTCTTAGTCTGGTAGCCCCACCCACACTTCCTGCCTGCCTTTGGCCAATCAGCTCTTTTTATTAAACCAGTGGATGGGATAATTATTTAAAATGAAACAACACAACCTCCCTACATATCCCCTTTTCTCTTTAAAACAAAAGGAACTCCAATTCTAAAATTCTTTTTACCCCTTATCTATAATGGCTTATAAGCAACACTGTAAATAAACACAAACATCCATAATCCATGTTTTGGGAATGTAGGCGTCATTCTCTAGGCTACTTCCTGCTGAATGGGGACGCTGACAATAATCTCATGGGAATCCAAAGAAAAATGTAGGATTATGGACAAGTCTTTAGTAGAGTAATCTCTAAGGCTGGGTCATCTCAGCCAGTCTCCTTGAAATTGTTTTGGATTCAGAGCTCTGAAACTTCAACAGAGGTGCTCTGAAATGCTGAATCATCTGATCCATCCATTTCCATTGGAGATTTTTCAGGGGGTCTTCCTCTATCAAACTTTATGTTCTTTATCCAGGAAGAAATCCACAGTCTTTCATTTTCTGTGAAAAGAAAAGGAAAACCTCTTCTCCAAAGTAGTGTATCTTTGCATTTCAATTTTAAAGTAAATTCATTTACAAAATATATAGGTTGAATTACTCCAACAACATTTATAATCAATTGTCTTTTAGCAGCTTTTACTAAGTCAACTTAGACTTTAAAAAAAAAAAAAAAACTGCCTTTACAGGAAGCAGAGGAAAATTATGCTGCTCTAAGAAAACGTACCGAGCCGCATGGCTGAACAAGAGACATGGGTTAGATGAAGGGTAGAGAGCTAGCAAGTGATATGCCTGGGCCCAAGGCTGATTAGCCTAAAACTTGAAAGCATCTGTGTGTCTCTGTGGGACTTCGGGTCTGCGGGTCCTCGGGTCTGCCAGTCTATGGGTCCTAAACCTTGAGGTTAGGCCCGAAAGTCCAGCCAGAAACATCATACTACAAATGGCAGCCCAAAGTGGGGCAAATATACCCACAGAAAGCCACAGAAAGCTTAAAAAATGGTTTAGAGCCCAAAGCAGCCTCTGAATTCTGTCTCCCATGTGAGCCGTGGTACAGAGACACTCTGGTGAAGCACATGGGCTTGAGCTACAATGGTGGGCTTTTGGAGAGCAGCTTAAGGTGTAAAATGGCTGGTTCCTGAAGTCTCACAGGACCCTCAATATAAGCAAAAAGTTTTAAATGATTTATTTAAAGTTTCTGTTCATAAAAAAGGGAGCAGAATCAAAGATGGCTTTCTAGTGTTAATGTTTTCATGGATCAACTCTGTTTGCCTGAGGCAAACTGAAGCTTGGCTTTTTTAAGAGAAGCTTCCTGATTCAGCCTAGAGGAAAAACACTTGTGAGTTTTCTAAGAGGCCCTGCTGCCTAACACTTAAATGGAGTTAATGAGCAAAGCTTTACTTGGTAATTATATGGACCCTAAAATTCCCAGACTATCTGGTTTAAAAGGATAAATTCTATGAAGTTAGACTAGGAGCTAGGTGGAGCCATCCACCCATCCTATCAACCTTTAATCCTGACAGATTAAACAAGTGTTCAGAAATTGAAAGAAATAGAAGAATCCTTGGCAGACTAAAGGTGTGTTCTGAAACAGAAATAAATAAAAGAATCTGGGTGGAGTCAATCACCCTAGCCAAGCAAAGGTGTGGTCAGAGACAGAAAAAATTAAGAAATAAATATACAGTAAAGACAGTTTTTTGTAAAAAGTCTAAGTGGTTTAGAGTGTGTTGAAAATATAGATAAATAGGCTTAGACAAAGAAGAGAAAAAGTAGTGAAAGCCTTTAGAAAAGAAAATAGAGTTAAATAAATAAATAAATTAATTAATTAATTAATTAATTAAATAATAAGCCACGTAAAGATGGAAAATATAAAGAATGTCTGGATACTGTATATTATTGTCTTATCTTTAAGCTTCTTGACCAAAAATGACTTAATAAAAGCTAAAAGACAGTTGATTATAAATGCTATTAGAATAATTCAACCTATGTATTTTATAAATGATTTGACTTTAAAACTGAAATCCTAAAATTTTGGAGAAGAGGTTTTCTTTTTATTTCCACAGAAAATGTGAGTCTGTGGATTTATTCTTGGATAAAGAACATAAAGTTTGATAGAGGAAGACCCCCTGAAAAATCTCCAATGGAAATTGATGGACCAGATGATTCAGCATTTCAGAACACCTCTGTTGAAGTTTCCAGAGCTCTGTATCCAGAACAGCTTCAAGGAGACTGGCTGTGATGACCCAGCCTTACAGACTACTCCACTAAAGACTTGTCCATAATCCTACATTTTTCTTTGGATTCCTATGGGATTGCCAATGCCCCCATTCAACAGGAAATAGCCTAGAGAACAATGCCCACATTCCCAAAACATGGATTATGGATGTTTGTGTTTATTTACAGTGTTGTTTATACTTGTTATAGATAAAGGGGGGGAAAGAATATTAGATTTGGAGTTCTTTTTGTTTTAAAAGGAGAAAAGGGGATATGTAGGGGTATTGTGTTGTTTCATGGTAAATAACTGTCCCACCCACTGGTTTAATAAAAAGCATTGATTGGCCAAAGGCAGGCAGGACATGTGGGTGGGGCTACCAGACTAAAAACTCTGAGAACAGGAAGCAGCAGCAGAACACCAGAGCAGAATGCCAGAAAGAAGCCAGAGGACAACCATGCTGCTCTAAAGAAAAGGTACTGAGCCCCATGGCTGAACAGGAAGAGTCATGGGTTAGATGAAGGGTAGAGAGCTAGCAAGTGATATGCCTGGGCCTGACACTGATCAGCCAAAAACTATTGAAAGCATCTGTGTGTCTCTGTGGGACTGTGGGATTGTGGGTCTGTGGGTCTGCGGGTCTGTGGGTCTTAAACCTTAAGGTTAGACCCAAAAGTCCGGGCCAGAAACCTCATACTACAGGTAGATCTCTCTGATATTTCAGACTGGTTTTTATTAAATATGAAACATATCCCTATAGTTGTAAGTATGAAAGAACTATCCTCATTACTCCTCTGTCATGTGGTAGCATGGGTAGGGGAGAGGTGACCCCCTACTCATAAAGTCCTAGGCAGTGGGAAAACTAGCCCTGAGGTTAGAAGAGTAGGAGAGCTTTCCCTGCCCATCACCAGTTGCCCATTCACTCAGGAAGGCAGGTGCTGCACCTTGATTGGGCAGCACAGTAGAACCAACCCCATTAACAGAGCTATGGATGAGCCAGCCCCAATATTGTGAGCATGAAAGACCTATGATGTGGTGGCATGAGTAGGAGAACGATAGATGCCCCCCACCCCTGCACCTCAATACCTGAGGCAGGTGGGAGAGCTGGCCCTGAGGTCATAAAGGCAGAAAATCTAGCCTTGCCCCTGATCCAATGTAGCAGTCAGGAAAGTGGCCCCTAGCTCATACCTGGACAACACAGTAGAGCTGGTCCTGAAGGTGTAGCTGTGAAAGATCCAACCCTGAGGACATGAAAGCAGGAGAACTGGACCCAGACCTTGCTCATTACTGCAAAGGGTGAGCCTGCCAAGGCAATACAGGAGAGCTCACCCAGGTGGTGAGGGCAAAGGAGAGCTGGAAAGCTGACCAACCCTGAAACTACCTGAGCTCAGAACCAGGGTTTTATGTTGGCCTTCTCCAATATCCACCCCATCTGTAATCTGTGGAACACAGGAAGGGGACAGTCCTGCAGACCCAAAGCTGTAGAATTTCCACAACACAGGATAAACAAGAGGAGCCTTAGTGAAGGTCCAGCATTGATAGCATAGCAGAAACCAGAGGCCTTGAATCAGACCAATGACTCTGCAATGAACACTTGCAAGTAAAGATATATGAAAGTCATGTTTACTGCATGACTCACTGTGTCACATTACAGCTTCCATGATGAGATTCCCCCTTTTTCTTTTTTTCTTTTAAATTTCTCTTAACTTTTTAAAATTTATTCTTTGTGTCTTTCACATCATGCCGCTTGATTCCAATTATTTTCCATCCCTGCATATCCACCCTTTGTCTTTGTAGACACAGTCTCCTTCTGGCCTTCAGATCAAGATGTAGATATCTTAGCTCCTTAAACAACACCATGTCTGCCTGCATGTCATCATGCTTCTCCCTATGATGATATTCTGAAACTATAAGCCAGGCCCAATTAAATGTTTTCCATTATAAAACTTACCATGATTAGGGTGACTCTTCATTATAGTAGAAACCCTAACTAAGACACAGAAGAAACATTGCCAAAATCATTTTGAGTCCACAATGATACTGATACACAAACTACACAAAGATTCAACAAGGAAAAAGAATTACAGACCAATTTTCCTTATGAACATAGATAAAATACTTACAAACTAAATTCAAGAGCACATCAAAAAGATCATGAGCCATGATTCAGTAGGTTTCATTAAAGAGATACAAGAGAAAGCAACATATAAAAATCTGTTAATGTAATCTATCACATAATCAAACTGAAAGAAAAAATGCATGATCATCTCAGTAGATGCTAAAAAAAAAACCTTTGACAAAATCCAACATATTTATAACAAAGTATTGAAGAGGTTAGGGAAACAAGGGAGACATATCAAACATACCAAAGGCAACTTACAACAAGCCTATAGTCAACATCAAATTAAATGAAGAGAAAATCAGAGTAATTTCATTAAAATCAGGAACAAGATAAGGAAGGCTGTTCACTCTCTCCATATCTATTCTCTGTAGTACTTGAAGGACTAGCTAGAGCAATAAGACAACTGAAGAAGATCAATGGGACTCAAATTCAGAAGGAAGACAATAAGATCATTATTGTCAGGTGATATGATAGTGTACATACGCAATCCCCGAAACTCTACAGCAGAACTACTAAGCCTGATAGAGTTTCAGCAAAGTGGCTGGATACAAAATTAACTCAGTGGGGAAAGTAGCCTTCCTAATATACAAATGACAAGTAGACTGAGAAAGAAATCATTGAAACAAAGCTCTTCATAATAACCACAAATAGTATAAAATATCTTGGAGTAACTTAAAACCAAGCAAGTAAAAGACCTGTATGGTCTTTTTATGTCTTTGAAGACATAAATTAAAGAAGATATCAAAAGACTGAAAGATCTTCCATGTTCAAGGATCAGCAGAATCAACATAGTAAAAATAGCCATCCTACCAAAAGCAATCTATAGGATCAACACAATCCCCATCAAAATCCCAACACAACTCTTTACAGACCTTGAAAGGACAATACTCAAAATCATATTTAAAAAAATTAAATAAACAGGCTGGTTAAACAATCCTATACCATAAAATAACTTTGGGAAGTATCACCATCCATGATCTCAAACTCTACTACAAAACTATAGTAATAAAACCACGTTATTGGCATAAAAATAGATAGCTTGATCAATGAAATCAAACCTAAGGCCTAGATGTAAATCCAAAGACCTATAGACACCTGATTTTTTTATAAAGAAGCCAGAAATACACAATGGGAAAAAAGCATATTCAACAAATGATGCTGGTCTAATATGATAACAGTATGTAGAAAAATACAAATAGATCCTTATCTATCATCCTGCACAAAAGTAAAATCCAAATGGATCAAAGACCACAACATAAAATCAGATACAGTGAACATAAGGGAAAAGAAAGTTGGGGATAACCCTGAACTCATTGGATTGGCACAGGAGACAACTTCCTTAACAGAACACCAATAGCACAGGCACTAAGATTGACAATTAATAAATGGGACCTCAACAAAAATCTTCTGTAAGCCAAAGGATACAATGAAAAGGACAAAACAGCAGCTTACAGAATGGGATAAGATTTTCACCAATTCCACATGTGACAGAGGGCTAATATCCAAAGTATATAAAGAACTCAAGAAACTAGAAATCAATAAACCAAATAATCCAATTTTAAAATGTGGTACAGAACATGCAGATGGAAGACACCCACAGATTGATCAGCCTGGGTACAAATCATTACAATGAGCAACTATGTGGTAAAGAAATAGAAGATAAAAAGAAATAGAGCAATTCATGTGCTTGGAGAGAGGCAAAACTGAAGAAGTAAAGGTGGTGAAGAAGAAGCTAATATTGGTGGCCTGCACTGCCACCCAGGGCCATAGTGACGTCCAGGACCAGAACTGCTGCTAAGGGTCATGTCTGGGTCCATGGCTCTACAGTTAGGGTCTGTGTGGATGTCCATAGCTACTATTACCTCCAAAGGCCTTGCAGATCTCCAGAGTCATTTTCACCACCTGAGGACATGTTGGTGTCTAAGAGCAAAGCTGCCATCATGCTATGCTAATCTGAGTGGTCTGTGATGCCACATAGCGCCATGGTAACATCTAGACCCATACTGCTGCAGAGAACCATGTCATGGTCCGTGGCCCTACTGCAGTTGGGGTCTATGTTGATGTACATGACCCATGTTACCATGAAGGGAGGATGTGAATCATTTGTGCTGAAATCCAAGGGCCATGCTGAACCAGCCCTGCTTTCTGCTGGCCCTGAGAGATCTCACCCTGCCCCTCAAGTTGGCTTCTGTAGTAGGAGAACTAACCCTGTTGACCCTGGCTCTAGGAGAGATGATCCGACCACTCACCATGGGTGTAAGAAAGCTGACCCTGATGGTGTGCACACAGGAAAGCTAGCTCTGCTCCTCACCTGACAGGGGCAATATGATCTGAGGCATTGACTGACCAATTCAGCTACCACACAGGCCCACATCCAGTGCTTTGAGTTGGCTCACCTCAGCATTTACTCCCTACCATGACCTGCTAGACCTGTGAAGAGATGGGTCCTGTGGAACCAGAGCTGCAGGATCTCCATGACTCAGGGCAATAGTAAGATCTGAGAGGAATTAAAACCAGAGTCCTTGAACCAGACCAAGAACTCATTATAATAAACAATTGCAAGTAAAGCTGTTTGGATAAAAGGGTTTACTGTGTAATGTACCACAGCTCCCAAAGCCACCAAGGAGAAGGAAGAGATGATGGGGAGGTGAGAAAGGCATAGCAGAAAAGTGGGTTTGCTTGTTGTTTGTTTGTTCTTCTTCTTGTTTCTGTTTTGTTGTATTTTTAATTAATTTCTTTCTTTTTATTTGCGGGGGAGATTAGAAGGGTGGAGAACAAATATGGAGGGACTGGGAAATGATAGGATTGAGTACATGATGTGAAATTCCAATATATATATATATATATATATATATATACATATATATAGATAATTATGTTTTTAAAAAATGTGTTACACATATAAACAGACAACACTCAATAGAGGAATCTTAATGGCTGATAAATACTTAAAGAAATGTTCAACATCCTTAGCCATCAGGCAAATGCAAATCAAAAATGCTTTCAGATTCCATCTTATACCTGCCAGAATGGTTAAGATCAATAGCACATGTCACAGCTCATGTTAACGAGGATGTGGAGTAAGGGGAACACTCCTCCATTGCTGATGAGAGTGCTAACTTGTACAGCCACTATGGAAATCAATATGATAGTCCACAGAAAACTGGAATTTAATCTACTTCAAGAACCAGCTATATCACTCTTGGGTGCATATCTAATAGATGCTTCATCTACCACAAATACACGTGCTCAACTATGTTCATGGCAGCTCAGTTCATAATAGAAACAGGAAACAACCTACTTTGTTTCTGCAAATGCCCCTCAACTGAAGAATAAATAAAGAAAATTTAGTGCATTTACAGAATGGAGCTGTTAAAACTCAGCTGTTGAAAAACAATGACATCATAAAATCTGCAGGCAAATGGATGTAACTAGAAAAAAATAATTCTGAGTGAAGTAACTCTGACAAAGAAAGACAAATATGACATGTACTCACTTATAATGGATATTAGATGTTAAGTAAAGGATAACCATGCTATAATCTAAAGACCCACAGAGTGGCTAAGTAACAAAGAGAGCTCTAAGGGATATGCATGGATATCCCTAGGAAAAGGAAATAGAATAGATTTTTCAGGTGAACTGGCAGGATGGGAATGGGAACAGGAAGGAGTAATCTGGCAGAGGGGTATTGCACGAATCCTAATTGGTATTATTAAAAATCCAGAGCCAGATATTGGGGTAAATGCTTAAAGATCAGATAAGCAGAGGAACAAGCCACTAGAGAAACTTCTCACCACTACTGAATCCTCAGGCCAAAAGGAGAAGATCCTGTCTCCACAAATGCTCAGACTGAATCCTCTGAGCCCTCAGCAGAAAGGAAAGGGAAGTACAGGAAGGGGCCAAACTCCTGTCTCCTCCCAACTTATATTTCTTTCTCTGCCAAGCCTGTTCCAACTTTCTTAGTGCTAGAACTAAAGGCATAAGTACTTCCCAATTACTGGGAGCAGAGGCATGGGACCCCAAGTGCCGAAATTAAAAGTGTGTACCACCACATTCTGGCTGTTTCTCTTTAGGACTGGACTAATCTCATGTAGTTCAGGCTTGCCTTGAACTGAACAAAGATCCAGATGGATCTCTGCCTTCTGAGTGCTAAGATTAAAGATGTGTGCCACCATTGTCTGACCTCTATGGCTAACTCTGTGACTGGCTGTGTCCTCTGATCTTCAGGCTAGCTTAGAGAATATACAAAATCTCACCACAAAGAGAAGGTGAAGGGAGAGAGCACAGAAAGAGACAACTGGAATTGGATGTGAAAACCTAGTGCAGTAGAAACTCCCAAGAACCTATGAGGGTGACCCTAGTGAGGACCCCCTAATAATGAAAATACAGAGCCTGAGCAGTCCTTCTTTAACCAGGAGAGGCTCCCAGTGGTGGGACTGGGACACCAAGCCAGCCATAAAATATTTGACCTACAATCTGTCCTGTCTGCAAGATGTGCTCACTTATAATGGATCATGGATAATGGGTAAAGGTGGTGAAGAACTTGTAGAAGTGGCAGCCCATTGAATGGTCTAATTTGAGGCCCATGCCATGAGTGGAAGTACATACCTGACTTTTCCTGTAAGGCTGGGAATTAGAGACTAGATACCTCAGAGATATAGGATCAGTGCCTAGTTTATTTGTCATCAGAAAATCTTCCTCAGGCAGCTGATGGGAGCAGACGCAGAGACCCACAGCTAAACATTAGGTGGAGAGTGAGCCAGAGATCTCCAATGGGTCCCTACCCTTGGAGCTTGGGGAATCCAGAGAAAGAGGGAGAGGAAGAATTAGAGGAGCTCAGAGGGTCAAGGATACCAGGAGAACATGGCTCACAGAATCAACTAATCAGAGCTCATAAGAGCTCACAAGATGGAAGCAGCAATCACAGAGCCTGCATGGGTCTGTGCTAGGTCCTCTGCATATATGGGTACAATAGGGTTGGAGGTGTCTCTGACTCTTCTGCCTGTTCCTGGGACTCTTTTCCTCCTATGGGTTGTCTAGTCCAGCCTTGATATGAAGGTTTGTACCCAGTCTTATTATAACTTGTTATACTATGTCGGGTTGATGAGGCAGGGGGCTGTTCTTTTCTGGAGGGAAACAGAGGAAGAGTGGATATAAGGGGGAAGTGAGGTGGGAATGGTAGGAATAGAGGGAGGGGAAACTTTGGTTGAGATGTATTGTATGAGAGCAGAATTTAAAATTTTTTTAAAAACCCTCCATCATTCCCCAAAATCTACATCAGGGTCAACAAACCTCAGCCTATGGGTTAAGTCAAAAATCACCTATTTTCCTTTGTAAACCTATTCTGCGACACAACTACACTCATATTTCCTTGCTAATATGACAACAATGAGTAGCTCAGACAGACTGAATAGTCCCGAGAGCCAAAAATATTTACTCTCTGTCCCTTCACAAAACAGACTGCTGCCTTCAGGATAAAGCCCACACCACCAAAAGTGGCCTCAGATATCAGCAGATAAGACAGAGCCTCTGTTTCATTCTGTGTTTCCAGATTCCTACATGGGCCCACTCTGCCAGTCCTGCGGAATATCCTCTCTGCTCTGTTCTCTGCTTGGACTCTCCAAGCCTTCCTGCCTGGCTAACTTCAAGACTGCACACAGAATCAGTCTATCCTTCCTCTAGTTCCTCTTCTTCTCCTTCCCCTTCCCACCAACTCAAATGGACCCCACCTCTCTTCCTTTCTAGACTGCCCTCTATTATAGTTGCTATCGCCCTATACTAAGATATCTTTCCCCTCATCTTTCTCCTCCCTGACTTGCCATACCTGTGAGCAAGTCTTGTCTCCCATAGAGGATGCTCTGGTGCCATTTTGATTGCCACTATCTCCAGGAAACTGGCAGATGGACTCCAAGAAAGTTCTTGATTATGTAACTGGAGAAGACAATGTGCCGCTTTAGTGCTTCTCTCAGTTCTGCCCTCCCCACGATAAACCAACCTGCCTCCATCTTAGGCTCGAAAGCCATCTTATAGCAAAGGTAAACTAGGTCCTGTTTATAATTAAATCTGTTCTGTTTCTTAAGGATTGGGCTAGGCCCCACCTATAATCTTAACTACAAATGGTTCTGTTTTTCCTTTTCCAGGAAATGATGACCATGCCTTTGTTTCAAAGGGTTATTATAAGCAATTGTTGTTATGACCACCTGTTGTTATGACTACCTTGCAACCACGTTTATATTTCAAGAGGTCATTATGACTAACTTGTTATGTTTATGTTCTTCTATCCCCTACCTATTTGCCTGCCAAATGCCCCATTTGGGAACTTCCTAGTCCTGAACTATAAAAACTTTTATCTAACCCATGTCTAATGCTGATCTCTTGAACCCTACCTTTAGGGAGAGACACTCATGCACATAAATTTTAAAAAGTTTATTTTAATTAATTTGATCATGATTTTGGTAAATAGTCTTTTGTGCATCTGTGGGATTAGCACCCACCCCCTTCTCTTGCACAATTTCCTGCTGGCTCAGAAAAAAAAAAAAAAAAAAAAAAAAACAGATACAAAGAAACAGTCCCCTCCCCCCCCAAAAAAATTCCACTTACATAAACCATATCTCAGGTGGGGTAGGAGGAACAGTGCAAGGCAGTCAGGGACCTGCTTATTGCTAGAATATAGCTGAAGACAAAATCAGGGAAGCCCTAGAGTAGCTTCTAAATCAGGCTCCAATCAGATACCCCACTGGGGGGCCACCTGCAGACACCTTCCAAAAACTACTAAAATCAGTACCACCTTTCAGGTTTAACTCACATCAGGAGGGAGAAGGGCTATATAGTACTCACAAGCATAATTTCCAGTTTCAACAAGCAAGGCAAACCCCAGGAAAATGGTGAGAAATAATTTCAGAGTCCTGTTTGGACAACTTGAGGAACTGTGATATGTCTTAAATCTCCAAGAGGACTCAGTAGAGAGCTTGCCTTGCATGTGTGAGGATCTGAGGCACCATATCCAGAACTCATGCAAAAAGCTGGCCATGGTGGTTAGATACTTGTAATACCACTAATGGAGAGATGGGAGGCAAAGACTAGAGGTTTCCTGGAAGCTTGCTGGCCAGCTAGCCTCGCCTCCTTGTTGAAGCTCTGGGCCAATGAGAGGCATTGTGGAAAACAGGTATAAAGCTCCTGGGGACCTTCACCATACACACATTGAGTCCCTGCACACACACACACACACACACACACACACACACACACACACACACACACACACATACACGCACACTTAAAAATAAATTCTCAAGAGCCAAGATCACAGAAAATGTTAGTGTAATAAACTATCTGACCAGCCTGGATCCTTTCCCTCTGTTGTTCAAATCCCATTCACTTCCACAAAGAGTGAGCTAGGCTGCTCTGGATGGAACCTTAAAACTCATATATTGGGTTCAGTGGGCACCAATTGGTGCTGACTTCATGAATTTGAGAATTGTCACTTCTACTCCAGGTATACAAATTGCTTCTGGTACCAGAGTAGCAGTAGACTCTTTTGAAGGGAGGGGGAAGGTGTCTTTAAACACATAGGAATGAAAAGGGGTATCCTGGTCTGTAGAGTCCAAGAGGAACTTCTAAACAGGAGCGACAGGAGGAACTCTTGTCAGGAGGAATTTGCAAAGAGTTATGGTTGCTGCTCATCAAAGCAAGTTAATTGAACTTTTAGGTACCACAGAAAAGAAAATGCTTCAAAATTCCTCTCTAGTTACAGTGTTCCTCAGTCTTCATGCAGTGTCGGCCTTTTTTTTTTAACCTCCACCCCAGTAACAGAGCGATGTAGTTTTCCTAGGTTCCCTCCAAAATTCAAATGTCGAATCCTATGGACCAAAATAGGAAGGAAGAGATGAGTCTTTCAGAGCTTGTCAGGTCAGGCCAAGAGGGCTCCTCTTTCATGAATGGGATTAAGGCCCCTAAAAAATAGAATCCACACAATGTTAAGTCACCCTGACTATGATTCTTCTGTCACATGAGTGGTGGTTTTGCACATGAGAACAGACACACACTACCAGTGCCACACTAGAGTTTATTCAGGTGAGTTGCCAGGCAAATACAAGGGCAGAGAAGCAGAAGAGAAAAGAGACCATTTTTTACATGGTGTCTCCTTTTAAGAGAATAGGTGGGCACAGATTTAAGTAACCACATATATGGCATGTTCTGCCGACGCCATGTTGGGTTTAACATGTGGCCACTACATGCCAGGAATCCTTACAATGAGAGGTGGTTTCTCCCTTCAAGACTTATCCTTAACCACCAGACAACTTAACTTGCTGGCATCTTGATGTCCCATGTACATGTAAGTGTGGACAAAGCAAAGTAGCCACCACCGAGATGCTACTAGGGCACATCTAGGGATAGTAGTGCCATACTTTGTTAGGGCTTAAGCTCTTCTTGTAAGCTTCTGTGGCTTTCATGGTCATAATGATCAAATCCACCTGTCCACTGAAGGTCCTAGTCTCCACCTTCTCCTTAACACAACCTTGGTATTGACACCAGGCCCTTGACCCTCATGTACGGTCTCAACATGAAGGCATCTTGCAGCCCATGTCCAACTTGGCCTGGCTCCTCATAAAATGCTTTTAAGGAGGGAGCAATCTAGCTATGTCTTCTGTATGTACTCTGACCTTCCACACAACACTGCCAGACTCCAGCTTAGTCGGGCAATGCAGTCTGTAGTTTATTTCCAAGGTTTCCTAAAGGAAACCCAGGCATATGCTCTTTCCAGGTTTCATAATGCACAGTGTCTACATGAGCGTAGAAAGAAGTGCTGCCCAGCTGAGCTTCTGCCCTGCCATTAAACAGCCAGGGTCCAGGGTTTATGTGGAACCATTCAGTCTGGGCTCCGGTGCCACCACTCCAGTCAGAGTGCACTCAGGTGGCCCCTCCCCCCACCATACAAGTTTGTCCCAAAGCTACAAACCCTTATTTATAGCATCTTTACCTACACATGTCTCCAGGGACGATGGAAACAGAACAGTAACTGTCAATTATTCTCTGTGGAATGTCAGATGGTAGGAGACAGAGAGAAAGCAGTTTCCATGGAAAGTAAGATTGAGGGACCCTGGGTGAGACAGAGTCATGCTGGTTTCTTTGTCACCTCTGGGAATCTTGAGTGTGTTCACACATTCTAGACATCCACTGAGAAATAACTGTTGGAGCTGATGAACAGGTGGGATCTTGAGTGTGCCCACATAGTCTAGACACCTATGTATCAACCACAAGTAGTACATTTGGCATAAGAAATGCATCAGTCAATAAAAGAAACCAAGGGAAAAGATTGTTTGTTGGTAACAGACATGGGACAGAAACATAAGGGAAAAAGTAATAAGGGGCTGGAGAGATGGTTCAGCTCTTAAAAGTCCTGGTTCCTCTTCCAGAAGACTGGGGTTCAACTTCCAGAACACATATGGTGGCTCACAACCATATATAACTCTAGTCCCCGGGAATCAACACCCTTTTCTAGCCCCTGTGGGCACCAGGCATGCATGCAATGTGCAGAGATAAACATAAAAAAGCATTTATACAAACAAATAAATCATTTTTTAAGAAATAAGTAATATAGAACTACAGAGATAAATGACTTAGATGTTAAGAGGCCTGGTTCCTTCTGGCCTCCATAGCCACCTGCTCTCACGTACCCATACCCACACAGTCACATACATAGTTTAAAGCAAATTAAACATTTTAATGGAAGAGAGAAAGGATATAAGTGAGATGTTAGAAGGTAGCACATTCTACTGATTTTTATATTTAAAAGATTTCAAGCCAGACATGGTGTCAACACACCTATACTCCCAGGACTTGAGAAGCTGGGGCAGATGAATCAGTCTGTAAGATCTTATCTCAAAAAACTTCTAAAAACAAAGTAAGAAGAGGAACTGGTTAAGCACAGGAAAGAGATAGCAATTTCAAACAACAGTGGTTATGAGAAGCCTTGTGGGAGGCATTTGACGAAGGTGTGGCAAACTGGAATGATCAACCAGTGAAAATGCTACATGTCTCAGAAACCACAGGGGCCAAAGGAGGGAAACAAGTAACGGGAAAGTGACAGGGAATGAGTAGGAGAGGTGACTGGATTTGCCCAAGTGTCTCCTGAGGTCAAAATCTCCCCGACTAAGAAAAGAAGTTGCCCACCCAGGATCACTTCGATGCATATGGTTTCATACCATGTTAACTCAAAGGCAGACAGCTGCTGCAAATACCAGTTGTTGAAGTTCTGTGTGTAAGCCCGGGCTGTACCAAAGTGTGCTCCTATCCAGAAAGTAAATATCTTCCCATCCTGCCTGCTTTCACCAACCATCCTTAGTCAGGAAGAGATCTCAGAACTACAGGACAATAGACATTAGGCGGACAGACTGAGCAGTAAATGGTAAACTTAGCCCGGCCTCTCCCCAAACATAGTAGTAGGTAAAGTAGCCTGCTGGTCCTGGTTCTGTGAGGCTTCCATAAAAGACAGTGACTACATCTAACAAAGTGCCTGGCAGAATCAAAGCATCTGTATGCAGGTTTCTTTCCTATTTTAACCTTACCTCTGCTTCCTATAACAAGCAGGGTGGCCCAGATGACCTGAGACCATGTGGCCTGCTGGCTCTGTAGGTTGGAGAAAGGGGGTTGCTGTCCTAGGCTTCAGCCCCTGCCTCTCCTCACTTTATCTTTCCTATACATGTTTCCTTCTGTGTCCTCACCTCTTACAAGGTTGCCAGGCACAGGATTTAGGAATCTCCCTTCCTCTTGTAAGGGAGCCTAGTAGGCAGACTTTCCTCTCAACAGAGTCTATGCTGTTTCCTTTCTGCTAGCAAATGCTTCAGTGCCTGGGCCCAAGCAGTCTGAGTAATGCACTCCAGCATGACTTAGAACAAAGAAAAGATGTTCATTTTCCTGGCATTTTCTATTTTGTTTTATCCAACATATCTCTGGATCCTAAGGGTGTGTGGGGCAGCCATGTAGTAGTGAAAGGTAGGTTCCTAGGACCCAAATGGGCAACCGAGCCAAGAGCACAGTCTATCAAAGCTGAGGCCACGGTGCCCCCACCCCCAGCTGCCTGCGGAAGCCCATGCTGCAGTTCCCTTGTGTTCTGCAGCTGAGCACAGCGGAGGTGGCTGTAAATGAATTTAGCATCAGCACAGTTATTTAAATTGTTTTAATTAATCACAGATTGAGCAGTAAATGAACCACTAAGTGGAGAGAGAGCACTTGGGAGCACACAGGAGAGGTTAGGGAAGGAAAGCAGAGCCTAGGTGATAGCTGGAAGCCGAGGATTCTTTATAGAGACAGGGAGAAGACTGGAGGTAGGTGGCTGAGCTCTCCTGGCTCCAGGCTGGGCTCCTGGCACCAGCCCCAGGCGACACTTGTGGAGCAGCAGGAGTCCCCACCCGAGTGGAGTTGGGGAGCAGAGCTTGAGGGCTGAGGGATAACTTCTCTCTTGCATGAGATGATAGAGCTTGGAGCAGAGAAAAATAACAAGCGTGGAGGAAGGACAAACTTAGAAAAAGCTTGTGCTCATCACCCATTGTTTCTTTTGTTATTGTTTTTCTTTTCTTTCCAAGAGAGCCTCATATATCCCAGGTTCATCTCAAACTCCCTGTGTAGACTAGGATGACCTTGAATTTTTGATTCTCCTGCCTCCACCTACAGAGAACTGAAATAGCAGATATGTCAGCACCTTGTTTTCACACTGTGTAGGAGACTGAAGCCAGGGCATACTCAGCATACACACTACCAACTGAACTCCCTTCCCAGCCAGTGTTTCATGTGTGGCTCCTGGTAGACGGTACTCCAACAGACAGCCACACACCCAAGGACACAGAAGCAGCACAGACTGTACTTGTTTGTTTGTTTGTTTGTTTGTTTTTCAGTGAAGGCATAAAGTTGGGCAGGTAAAAAAGGGGGGATAGATATTGGAGGAGTAGAGGAGGAGGGTGAAGATGATAGAAATACATTGTATGAAATTCTCAAATAATTAATAACATTACAATTAAAAGCCTATTTGAAGCATCTTCTAGCCAAGGTCAAGAGCTCATAGTAATGTCTTAGCCTTGTAGAGCCAAATATATCTGCTTCCTATCTGTAATACCTTAGGACCCCCAAAGTGTATGGAGGCTGTTGTTTCATGGAGCCCCCTAGATATAGGATTCTGTTTTCTCTGTGGAAGACTTTTCCACAACTTTCTAGATATAACTGTGTAATCTGTAAAACAGGTTTCTCACACTGTATTGAATTTCACACAGGACCAAGCGAACTGCAGCCACAAAGCCTGTTTTTACACACAACTTAAAACTAAGAATATTCTTTCATATTTCGAAACTGTCAAAAATAAAAAGAAAAATATTTCATGGCATGTAAAAATTATGAAATGCAAATTCCACAAATAGAATTTGTTGGGAATGTAGCCGGATTCCCTTAAGCACTGCCTATGGCTCTTTGAGGTTCAGGGCAGAAGTAAATGGCTACAACAGAGATTGGGCAGCCTGGGAACCCTGAAACACTTGATTTCTGACCATGTGGAAGGTTTGCTGACTCTGTTCCACATCATGTGTGAAGCACATAGGATTTTATATAACACCAAGAATGAAAACTAATTCAACACAATGCTTTCATGTTACATAGAGTATCTAGTTTCTAATTTATTAAGTTATTTTAGGAGCTGAGAGCATGGCTCAATAGGGAACAGTCCTTACTCTTCAAGCATTAAGATCTGAGTTAAAATCCCCAGCACACATGTATAAAGCCAAATGTGCCTGTTACCCCAGCACTGAGGGACAGATCCCAAAAGGTCAGTGACAAGCCAGACTAGACAAAAGGGTGAACTCTAGTTCAGTAATAAACTCTATGTAAGGAAGTATGGTAGAGAGTGATGAGGGAAGACGGCCAAAATCTCTGATCTCTGCACACATGTGCACAGGTTCATATACCTGTACACTTACATACATGCACCACATACATACCACATACAGCACACACATATTTCTTGTTAGCTAGAACATGCCTTTCATACCAGCACAGAGTCACAGACAGACAGAGTCCCAGGCTGGTCTACATGGAGAGTTCCAGGTCAGCTATAGAAACACAGTGAGAAACATATCTCAAACATTTAGAAAGATAATGTTTGAGTGTCAATCTCATTTTTCAGCTCTCTCCAGACAATACAGTTTTCTGTGCCTAATTCTAGTACTTGGGTGTTTACTGAAGGGGACCTGGGAAATGAGTGACGCTGAGTCAGGTAGGGGGGCCTTATGGGACTCTCCTAAATTTGGCATATGGCAACTCATCAGATTTCCACCACCACCTTCTGAGCTGAGCTCTGAGCCTAGCCACATATTGCCAAAGAGAAAATTCAGGGCACTGAGAGGTAAATGCTGTGCTCAGGCGTCTACAGAATGTAAGTAATATGGCAAAGACTTCCACCCAACAGCTCTGCTCCCCTATTCAACTACCGCGGGCTGGGATCCTGCATTGTGACTGACATAGCTACCATTGCTCTGTTGGTCTGTTGAGTGTGCGGCTGAGGAAGAGGGAAGAGGTCATTGCTAGGGTCCTGACTCTCCAAGTCCCTTTATCTGTACCCTCTGAGAGTATACTGAGGCAATGGGAAGTCAAGTCTTTGGGCCCAAGGGTGTCACAGGTAACTCCTTTTTTTCTCTAGAGAACTAGTAGATGGTTCCTGGGACATACAGGTGACTCTTGGGGACAGGGAAACTGCAAGACTCCACACCTGTTTATGGAGAGAATGAAGCTCCTCGCTGAAGGAAGTTGAGCTGAGATTTTCTTGGTGTTTATACAGAGTGATCCCAAGTAGAGTCTGCAGACCTGCATGCAGAAAAGAGCACCAGGGTCCTAGGGAAGTCATAATTATAAAACTCAAGGTCCAAAGAACCGTAAAGCCAGCTGAGGGGCTTTTTTTTTTTTTTTTTTTTTTTTTTTTTTTTTTTTTTTTTTTTTTTTTTTTTTTTTTTTTTTTTTGTACAGGATCTCACTATATAACCCCAGAATGAACTCAAACTGTGTCCCCCTGTCTCAGCCTCGAGAGTGCTGGGATTATAGGTGTTCCACACAAAGCTTGCTGGTAGGCTTTACAATGCTGAATTGGCATCCTCGCCAAAGCAGGGCAGGACGTGCATATGGGATGAGCTTAGCATCCCCACTCAGGACCCACCACACAGGCTAGAGAAGGGAAAGCACTCAGAGCTGCCCTCTGCTGACTCTCTGCATCCTTACACAAAGCTGTGCCTTCTTTGTTCCTTATTCCACTGAGGTGAGCAACCAGTCTCTTGTTTCTCTTGTTACTCTTCCTCATCCTGCCAGCCATGCTGCAGGTGAGACCTGGAGTGCCTTCTCAAGTTCACAATGCAGCCTAGAGTCTCACCCTGTCTGTGTGACTTTGGAAAGAAGCTGAGGCATCCTCTCTAGCATTGGCCTCTCATAGCATCAGAGCTAAACACATAGCATAGGCATTTCACAAACAACGTATGAAAGTAGAGACTGGGTTTTAGGAACAAGGCAGATGTTTATTTACCAAGATTGGGGCAAGGCAGGAGTAGAAGTGGGATGTGGGAGGGAGTCCCTCCTCAACACATGTCCTCACAGCTGCTTCCACTCGTGTAGCTAGCATCTCAGCCACCTCCCATATTCTACAATTTGGCACTTAATTAAGCAATGAAGAAGATGTTTAGGGTTCATGCAAAGGGCCTCTTTGGGTTTTGCCTCCTCTCTGAGCCTCAGGAGTGATGATAATTGTGATTTTTCTGTTTTTGAGGAAAGATCTTATGTATCTGAGGTTGACCTCATTGTAGTCAAGGAAGACCTTGATCTTCCGATACTCCTGCCTCTACCTTCAGAGTAATTGGGTCACAAGCATGACTTCATATCCACTTTACACAGTACTAGGGAACTGAGCTACAGCTCCAACCTCATTGTGATTATTTGTTACATAACTACAAGGTCATGTCTCCAAGCCAAAGGTCTTACTTAATGTGAGAGAAGAGAGCTTTCTTACTTTCTAACCTCCAAGACATCCCTTGGCAACAGTATTCTATTAAGGTCAGATGAGGTCGTGTGGGTGTACTGACATGACTGTTTCCTTCTGTGAGACAGACAAACGAGGAGGTCATGTAACAACAGAGGCTGATATTGGAGTGATGCATCACAGAGCAAGGAGAATCAAGGCTTGTGTCAAGAGGATAAGGAGCAAGCACCTCGGAAGATAGTGATTTAAATACCAAGGTTCTGAGAGAGGCCCTTAGGAAAATTTAGAAAGCCCTTGATCATTCTGCAAAAATGATCCTTTTTCTGCTTGGTCTATGATGATCTAATATATAAAGGTTGTCCTAATACATCATCAAACCAGCTGTCAGGAAAAAATCCACCAGAAACAGGAAAAAATGTGATTCTGTCTTTGTTTAATTTTTTTAAAAAATTATGCAGTTAACTGTAATGAAATACTGTTAAACAGAAGATATGATTATGTACTTTAGTTATAGAATTTAGTTTTTATCTGAGGGATAAGTTGGTCTGGTCCAATATAAGGAGAGGCATAAATGGCTGACACTAACCAGATAGAACTCCCACTCGACACAGGCGATTCAAAGCTTATGACAAATACATAAATACTACTATGCCTAGAGAGATCATTTACACCAGGGAAAACCTGAGCAGCCTCTTCACATCTCTCTCTCTCTCTCTCTCTCTCTCTCTCTCTCTCTCTCTCTCTCTCTCTCTCTCTCCCCCTCCCTCCCCCTCCCTCTTTCCCTCCCTCCCCCCTCCCTCCCTCCCCCCTCCCCCTTCCTACCCCCTCCCCCCCCATGTGGTATGTGTGTGTTACAGGTTGATATTAGGTATCATCCTCAATCACTCTTTTCTTTTAAGACAGTCTCTCACTAAACTCTAAACTTAGAATCAATTAGGCTAGGCTGGCTAACCAGCAAGACTCCAGGATCCTCCTGCCTCTGCCCCCAACTTTAACATAGGCTTTTAACATAGGTTCTTGGAACAGAACCTGGCTCTCATACTTGGACTGCAAGCACGTTACTCATGGAGCTATCTCCCAGGCCAAATTTTTTTGTTTGGTAAATAAGTATTTATTGTGAAAAGCAATGGGCTGAAGATTCAAGAATAAGTAAACAAACAAACAAAAAACCTACAGCCCTTGTAGGCTCAGAGTCCAATTTGGGGAGGGAAGGCAGAAGATAAGTGTTGAGCCACAGACATGCTCAGTAAGTACATAAGTACATAAGCAATTCAGAGGGGAAAGGACAGGTGCTGCCTGGGTGCCAGAGCTAGGGTGAGCCCCAATGTCTGAGAAGGTGGCAGCTGGAAAAACCGGAAGGACTGAGTCTTGAGAACGTCAGAACAAGCACTCCAGGCAGAAGGAACAGCACAGGATAAAAAGAACAACCACGAAGATATCGCAGCAGAATCGCACAGCTGCTTGAGGAGAGAGCGGTTCCCAAAGCCGGGCAGGCCATTAGTTATCATCTAGGTTCATGGGAGCAGGGTGGTTCTTGAGCAGAAACAGCCAGATATTACCTGCTGGAAAGAAAAAGTAAGTGGACTGATGTGGGAATGCCTTTCTGTATGCTGTAAATCTCAATCTTTAAATAAAGGAGCTGTTTTGGGCCATGACAGGCACCATAGAAGAAGTAAGAGGAGGAATCAGAATAGGTAGGAAAGGAAGGGCAGAGTGAGAAGCAGACCGAGCTAAAGCCCAAAAGAGCAACATGTAAGGAGCACAGGTAAGCCACCGGCCACGTGGCAGACAGATTAATAGAAATGGGTTGATTTAAGATGTAAGAGTTAGCTAGCAAAGTGCCTGAGCCATAGGCCAAATAGCATCAAGTTAATACAAATGTCTGAGTCATTTCTGGGGGCCTGAGTGGGCAACTGGGAAGCTAAGAGGTCTGGCACAACAAGGTCTGAGTCTCTGGCTACCCGATACCCAAGAAAACCCACTACTACAGTGGACCAAAGAGCAGCCGTCTGTACAGCTCAGTGGCACGAGACCCATTATGGTGGTCAGAGAAGGTGGGTGAAATCTGACAGCCTGACTGAGAGCATTTTTGGGATGTGTGCATATCACTGAGTTATGAGATGTAATTTTAAAAAAATCTCAGAATCAGCAAGTGACAGGATCAAGGAAGGAAGCTGGGACTGTCACAAATGAACCAGCTGTATCAGCCACAATCGACAAACAGGTGCTTTCCCAACATGTGTTCTATATAGCTGCAGGGTTCCACAACTCTAGCAATCTGTCACAGAATCAAAGATGAGACCCCACTGCTGTGCATTTTCACAGTTGGTCCTAAGCCTTGGTAAACTCCCTTCTGAGGTCTCCCATTCCTATATAGGCTAGAAGAGCCCTCCAGATCCTTTTACTCAAAAACTTCTGTTAATACTATCATTTTGAGAACTATTCCTGGAGATTTGTTCACTCTGTCCCCCTGAATTGTCAGTAAAACTGAACCTTTATTCAGAGGATAGAGTCCATGCTCAGCTGAGCAGAATAAACCATGGCGTTTTTCTGACATACTCATATTGGGAGAGAGGGGGAAAGAGGGAAGGAAGTAGGACTTAAGAATTTTGCTGGCCCTTTTGGATCTTGGAAAGGCACAAAGGAGATCAATTGCATTTTAGATATACCAGGTTTATACACTGCTATCTGACTCCCAAGTGTTTACTAATAATAGAATAATTTAGATAATTGTTACAGAAAACAGTTCAGTAGGACCCGTGGACTCTTCCAGAAAGGCTACACTGCCATCTCTGAGAAGCCTGAAGATGCCCTAAGTCCAGCCTGCATCATATAGGCTTCATCAACAGTTCATATTATAAAGGAAGAAACTGAGATAGACTATGTTTCCATGACTGACTGCTGTGCGATTTGGGCAAGGTACTTACCCTCTCTGATGTTACAAAGTTATTCTACCACTAGCATGCCCCAGTCAACTCTAAAAAGTGAAGTTCCTGGCACTTATAAATACTGAAAAACAGCCAAGATTTTTATGTCTTTTTAAATTATCATCACCTTCATCCTTGCTGAGTATACTAGTATGGCACTTGCCAAAAAAAAAAAAAAAAAAAAAAAAACACTATGAGATCTCATTACACAAAAGGAGGGAGTGGCTAGAAGAAAGGAATGTAGAAAAGAATGAATAAATGAATGAATGAACACATCATTCACCCAGGGAAAGAGCTGGAATGCATAAGAGGGCAAAGGGGTATGAAAAATGCTTGTCATAGGTTTGGGAACAGAGGCAGCTGGTGGACACACAAGAAATGAGGTTAAGTCACCACAGTCACATAACCTGCCATCAGCTGACATTTCCCTTTACTTTAAGAACATGAATCAGAGAGCTGTTTGCATGTCACTGCCTGGTGATGCCAGTGGAAATGTCAATAGAGCATAATTGGTTCATAAATGGACCCCACAGCACAAGTTATCCATCCCAACCCCCACAGGGATGCTTTATAATCTTATTAATTTGTGGGTCATTTGAGAACTTATCACAGACAACAAATCTAATAAACTGTAGGTTAAAAAGACTCCAGACAGAAGTCATGGGGACTCCCATGTGATGGGTGGCAGCCACTGAACCTTTGAGACAATCATAGCAACTGTCACCAAGGAGATAGCTGCAAGAAGGTCTGGAGTCATTATGATGACAGCTAAATACACATGGCCTTTCCTGGCTCAGCTGGGGCTGGAGAAGAAGCATAGCCCGGGGTCATGCACTGACTCTGCCACTCAGTGGCTCTGTTGGTATTGCACTTTGTCTCAGCTTTCCTGAGACATATCTGGGCAGTCATTACCTTGAATGACATTTCATAGAGGAAGTGACAAAGGGTCACAGAGAGCCCACCTCTTGTTTCACAGATGACCTAGAATCCAAACTTAAGGATACCTATTGTGTGGGCTCAGGTTCAACAAGCTCATTCCATAGAGCTGAAAAATGAGATTTAGTGGTGTATCCAGATGAGCAAGTGAGCAGTATGCACACACGCACATGCACACACACACACACACACACACACACACACACACACACACATGCGCGCATCAGAGTGGCTCCTTGTCACTGCAGTCCCTCAGGTGCATCACCTTGCATCTGGAAATCACATATAGGCTCTATGGTCACACGGTCATCGGCAGTTCTCTCTTTGATGCAGGAACATGTTACTTCCCCACAGCTAATTAGAATTATGTCTACTTCATCCTAACATGAAACCAGGTAGTCAGGAGGCCTGGCCTCAGCACCACAAACTCACATTTAGCAAATGGATCATTGGGTTTTTTTACACAGCATCCACTTACACTCCTGGAAAAGGCTGGGGTATTTTGAATATATTCAACCCAGCATACCCTTTAAGGGAAAGAACTGGTAAATATCATGGTGAGGAGAAAAGAAGGAGTCAGTATGACAAAGCTCAGCTTATAGAGGCCAGAGGTTAACTTCAGGTACCTCTTCTGCCTGCAGCCATACCACTGTGAACATACCCTGTCTCGTCACATACCTTCTATCACTCTCCACTTTGTTTATGAGACAGAGTCTCTCATTGAACCTGGACCTTTCCATTTTGTCAAGACTGGTTGATCAGTAATCCCCAGGAATCTCCTGTCCCTGTCAAACCAGCCAGCCCTGTAGTTACAGGCACATATGGACACATCCACCCTACTATGAGCATACCTATGGAAATGTTCCAAAAAATCTATGGAAACACATTCCATTTGGAAAGACCGGTTTATGGTGCCTGTGAGAATACCAAAGCAATTCTATAAGAATATCTGCAGAGGATGTATGGAAACTCTGGTGGGAAATTCTGCTGAATAACTGCGAGAATTTTTCCTGGGAGTAGAGCTGGGGAACTGACTCAAGTCAATAAAGTGTTTGTTATAAGCACAAAGTGTGAGTTCAGATTCCCAGCACTCATGTAGAGAGCCAGCCATGGTGGTACAAACCTGTGATCCTATCACTGGAGGAAAGACAAAAAGATTGCTGGGGTTTGCTGGCCACCTAGGGTAATCAAACTGGCTACCTCTGAATTTAATCATAGGCCCTGTCTCAAAATATAAGGCAGAGAGTGATGGAGGAAGACACTTATCATCAACCTTTAGCCTCTGTGTCAAACACACATACACACACACAGAGTACTAAAAAAAAAAAAAAAATTCTGTTGGAATCCTTATGGGAAACACATATGACAATACCTGTGAGAATCTGTGTAAACATCTGCAAAATACCTTGAGAGAAATCTATAAGAATGCATGTGAAATGTCTTTAAATACACTCCGTTGGACTGCCTGCATGGATGCTTACTGGAATACTGTGAGAATTCATGTGTGGGTACCTATGGAAAGCTCAAGTCCATCAAGCTAAGTCAAAATAACTTCAGCTTAAATGTTTTTCAAAGTACATTTTAATAATCTCCCAAGAAGGACTTAAGAAAAAAAATACTGCACCCTAGGATGTCTAATGTTAAACAAGTATAGCCTCCTGGTAGTCCCCTGACAGGGCTTAGCAGGAAAAATGTAGCCTAAATGGCAAAATGAGTGAAAGCAATTCACAGGTTGTTGAATGAAAGCCAACTCTCAATGTTGGTGGACATCTGCCAATATGACATCAGGGGGCTTGGAGCAACTCACTGTGAGCCACATTTCCTTTTAGACTAATGAGGCTATTCCTGGTTTGTGACAATAAAACCATGTCATCTGCATAGAAAAGACCTCTAGCTTCCTGTTACCCATAGCAAAGAGTAATTCATTCAGCTCATCCAAAAATCTTTCAAGCCATAAAACACCTATTAAAGGGGGCAGGGACCAGAGCTACGGTCCGAGATTGAAATTGTCATCGGTTTCATGGAGACTGCTTCTCTCAACTCTGGGCTTGCACTGTGCTAAGGTGCAACTTCTGAACAGGTACCTGTGACCTGGGGGGAGGGGGCGTGACCCAACCCAGATTCTATGACTTAGCCCATAATTAGCTCTGTCCATATAACTAGTTTCTCTCCATTGAGTCAAAGGCCAAAATCATTCATAGCTGTTACAATTCTTATATTGCTCCTGACAAATTTTTTCACAAGTGCTATGAATAAAAAGGTCAATCATATGGGATAAATATATCTCAAAACCAGGGACTCCTCATACAAAATATCAGTCCAGACTTAACAACTTTAAGCAGGAAAAAGCTGACAAGCTGTGGTGATATATTATATATTTAAGTATAAAATATATCATCACAGCAAGTGACTTAGCTGAAATGTAACTCAATGAGTCTATCATTTGTAGAGCAAAAGGAGCTCTTTACACATGGAATTCTCTGCACTCAGAGTCCATCCACGGGAGATCATGCTGTCGGATTAAAGAGAATGAACAACTGCCCTACTCAGCCCTGGAAATTTGACAAGAGAAAGTCAAGACATACTCTAAGTCATTTTAGACTCTAAGACAACTCCTCAGATTGCAAATATATCACTAAAATGCAAGGTAAACCTTCCACTCAAAATTTCACATGAGAGGCCAGTAGGATGGCTCAAAGGGAAAACTTCATGCCACAAGATATGAATCTTATCATCTGAGTTTAATCCCCTAAAGTCCCCCACAAAGATGGGAGGAGAGAACTAACTCCACACAATTGTCCTCTCCCCTCCATCCATGTGTGTAGCGCACACACAGACACACATGCACACATGCATTCGATAATAATAAATAATTTAATGTAAAATGATTATACATTAAAATAGTAATATTTGAATCTTTTAAATAAATAGAATATAGTGATCAACGTTTTCTTACTTGATGTCTATATTGCTGTAATGGGATTTCTGAGACTGGGTGTTTATAAAGAAGAGACTTTGGGGCTCAATATTTTAGAGATAAAAACTCCACGTTTGAGAAGCCCCCATCTTGGCCTCAGCTGAGAGCCATCGACTGTATCATAACTGAGTGTATGGTATCAGGTGATGAGGGAGAGAATATTACATGACCAGAGAGGGCAGGAATGCAAAACGAAAGAACCAAGCTCACCTTACAGCCATCTACCCTCCTTGTTTCTAACTCAGTCCTGAGAGAAGCATTAGTCCCGTCTCGGGATAGTGACTTCAGTAACCTATCCCACTAAGCCACATTCCATTATATTAGGGACCAAATCTCCAGCATATGAATCTTTGGGAGACAAACCAGGCCCAAATTACAGAATCCAAATTGATGCCATCTTTTTTGGCTTTTTATTTTTGATTAAGGACTAGAGAAGTGAAATTGCTTGTGTGCACACTGTGGCAGCCATAGCTTCAAAATAATAAAATAAAATAGCAAGGAAGGAAGTGAAAGATTTTTACAATAAAAACCAAGAAAGAAATCATGAAAATACTAAAATATAAAAAGACCTCCAAGCATATGGCTGAGCAGAATTACTCTTCTGTGGCTATTTCTAAGAATGATCTACAAATTCAGGGCAATCATCATCAAAATTCCAATGGCAATCTTCATATAACTAGAGCAAATAATCCCAAATTCATATGGAACCACAAAAGACCCCAAAGAGTCAAAGCCCCTAAGAGGAAGGAGCAGGGCTGAAATGCCACAATACCTGCTTTCAAATGATCCTGCAGAGTCAAAGGAACAAAAACACCAGGCAAGAGAGCAAAAACAGACAAACAGAGGAGCCAGAAATAAGCCCAGACAGCTACAGCCATATGCCTCCTAACAAAGTTGACAAAAACATATGTTAGGGGAAAGATAGCTCCTTTCACAGTGCTGCTACTGAATATCCACAGTGTGTCTCTGGCCTTCACACTTTACCTTCTGCTGTGATAAAACACTGAGCAAAAGCAATTTGGGGGAAGGAAGGGCTTATCTGGTTTGTACTTTGAGGTCACTGACCATCGCTGAGCGTCACTCACAAAGCAGAAGCCATGAAGCAATGCTTCTTGTTGGCTTGTTCACAGGCTTGTGCTGGGGAGCCCAGGGAATGGTACCACCACAGGCTCATGTGATATAAATAATCCCGCCACTGAGTCGCCCTTACCAGGTGACCCTAGGCTGGAGCAGGTTGACAGGTAAAGCTAACTAGAATACTCACCCTCTTACAAAAATCAATGTCCAACTGATCTAAGATTTCAGTGTTGGATCTAAAGCTTTGAAACTCCTAAAGGAAAACACTTTAAGATATAAGCATAGACGAGGAATTTCTGAAAAAGACTTAGCTCAGAAAATAATTCCAATAATTGACAACTGGGATTACATGATATTTGAAAATCAATAGAGAATAGAAAATAACTAAGAGAGTAAAGAAACAGCCTACATAATGGAAGAAAATCTTTTTACAGATATTTATCTAACAGGACACATATCTCTCTGTGTGTGCATATATGTATATACATATATGTCACACAAAAGAATGAGACTCAGGGATAGATCTCTGAAGAATTGGAGATCATAGAGGGAATAAACACCACAGTCAAATCTTACCCAGCTGTCTTATAGCTTCCTCGGCCTCGCTTCCCTTGAAAATGCTTCCCTCTGGGTTTCAATCCTGTCTTAAGTACCCTTTCATAAATTAAGGCGTGGCCCCACCACTGCCTACTTGGGAGCCTAGAATTCCTTCTATAATCTGAAGTGACCTTGACTCAGTTGGGATTAAGGGTGTAGGTCACCACTCCCAGGATACTCCCTGTGCTCTGATTAAAGGTTTGAATCACCACTTTGATTTTCCTAGACTGACTGTGGATAGAGCTCTGGGACTTCTGGAGCTTTTACTAACCCCCCACATAGACTGTGGGTAGATTCCCTCTGATATCTCCAAAACTTCTGAAACTTTATTAAATCCCCACACATATACACATATAAACATATAAACATATATATATATATATATATATATATATAAAGAACTAAAAATTAAACATCAACAATATAAATTCTCCATCTAGTCGGTGAACACATTAAGTGAACAAACAATTCTCAAAAATAGAAATAACTAGTATGTACACGAAAGAGTGCTCAACTATCTTAGCCCAAAATGAAATACAAATCAAAACTATGTCTCATCTAAGTCAGACCCATCTCACCTGAACTTAAATGGCTCTCATCAAGCAAACAGGAAAGTCTCTACACTTTGACAGGTGTGCAAAGTAGTGAAACCACTGTGAAACAGTGTGGATGTTACTCGGGCACCCAAAAATAAATATAGGCAACCTACCATGTACCACTGCACAATATGAATAACTGTGTATCCATGATTACCACGGCTCCACCCACAGCAGCCAAGATACCTAATCAGCAAAGACTTCTATCAGTAGATGAACGGATGAAGAAAATGTGTAGAGTATAATTCAGTCATGTAAAAGAATGAAATTGTACCACTCACAGAGTAATGAATATGCCTGGAGATCACCATACTTTAAAAAAAAATGAGCCAGACTCAGACAAATATGATAGATCTTCTGTCCTCCATAAAGGTTAGATTTCAATTAGAAACAGGACTATCTCAGTAAAGGCAGGTAGCAAGAGAAGGGAAAAATGATGAGGGGGTAAATATGATCAAAATATATTGTATATATGTCTGAAAAATGTTTTGTATAAAAGTTTATGCCAACTAAAAGTATACTTTGGATAAAAGGAATGTATTGTAGTCTTTAAAATCACTAGTAATAAATCCTAAATGTTTTTATCATAAAAATGTTAAATGTGTGAACTATTTCTGTTAGTTCAATTCAGCCATTCCATGCCATATCTATTTCAAAGCAATCTGTCATATACCATAAATCTACACAATTTTGATCTTTTAATTAAATAAATACTTAGTTTATTTAGATACAATAGAACCCACTGGGGATGACAAGAAAGAAAGTAAGCCCTGGCCTTCACATGTGCCTGGGCCTGGATGAACCCAACATGCACTGCCCACCTTGCTTGGTGAGTTAGTAAGCCCCCCTTTGTTTAGCCTCTAGAGAGTGGGAATTGATCATTTGCAGAGCTCAGGCTAGCCTCTTCTCTCTCTCTGTCTCTCCCTCTCTGTCTCTCTCCCTCTCTGTCTCTCTCCCTCTCTCTCTCTCTCTCTCTCTCTGTCTCCCTCTCTGTCTCTCTCTCTGTCTCTCTGTCTCTGTCTCTCTGTCTCTCTGTCTCTCTCTCTCTCTGTCTCTCTCTCTCTGTGTGTGTGTGTCTCTCTCTCACACACACACACACAGACTAGTCTTCTCTTGCCATGTGCCTCCTTTTACCTAAAGTCCAGTCAGTGGGAGCATACTTGCCCACAATACCCACATCACTGTACTGCCTAGAGCAAAATTCAAAAGAGTTAAGGCCCACCCTTTCCTTTCCTGGCCACTGTGAAGTGCCTCTTCCTCCTGTGTTCTGCAGCATTGCCACAGAGCAGGCCTGAGGGGAAAAGCCAGGTGAGCCTCAGGACCTTAACCTCCTTTGACTGGCAAACAGCAAGATGTAGTATGAGGTTTCTAGCCCTAACTTTCCAGCCTAGCCTCAAGGTTTAGACCCGCAGACCCCCAGACGCACAGAGACACACAGATGTTTACAGTAGTTTTCAGCTGATCAGCCTAAGGCCCAGGCATATCACTTGCTAACTCTTTATCCTTAAACTAACCCATGTCTCTTATCTTGTTCAGCCATGTGGCTGGGTACCTTTTCTTAGAGCAGCATAGTTGTCCTCTGCTTCTTCTAGCTTCTCTCTGGCATTCTGCTCTGTGCGTCCTGTTCTCAGAGTTTTCTTAGTCTGGTAGCCCCGCCCACACTTCCTGCCTGCCTTTGGCCAATCAGTGCTTTTTATTAAACCAGTGGGTGGGACAATTATTTACAATGGAACACAACATAATCTCCCACATATCCCCTCTTCTCTTTTTAAAACAAAAAGAACTCCAAATCTAATATTCTCCCCCCCCCATCTATAACAACTTGTAAATAACACTGTAAATAAACATGAACATCTATAATCCATGTTTTGGGAATGTGGGCATTGTTCTCTAGGCTACTTCCTGCTGAATGGGGGCATTGGCAATCCCATAGGAATCCAAAGAAAAATGCAGGATTATGGACAAGTCTTTAGTGGAGTGTCATCACAGCCAGTCTCCTTGAAATTGTTCTGGATAAGAGACCTAGAAACTTCAACAGAGGTGTTCTGAAATGCTGAATCATCTGGTCCATCCATTTACAATGGAGATTTTTCAGGGGGTCTTCCTCTATCAAACTTTATGTTCTTTATCCAAAAATAAATCCACAGATTCTCATTTTCTGTGAAAATAAAAAGAAAACCTCTTCTCCAAAATAGCATATCTTTGGATTTCAATTTTAAAGTAAACTCATTTATAAAATATATAGGTTGAGTTAAACCAACAGCATTTATAATCAACTGTTTTTTAGCAGCTTTTACTAAGTCATTTTCAGTCAAGGAACTTAAAGATAAGACAATAATATACAGTATCCAGACATTCTTTGTATTTTCCATCTTTATGTGGCTTATTTTTTTTTATTTATTTTACTCTATTTTTTAAGGGCTTTCTCTACCTTTTTTTTTCTCTAAGCCTATGTATATATACTTTCAACACACTCTAAACCACTTAGACTTTTTTTTAAAAAAACTATCTTTACTGTATATTTATTTCTTAACTTTTTCTGTCTCTGACCACACCTTTGCTTGCCTAGGGTGATTGATTCCACCCAGATTCTTCTATTTCTTTCTGTTTCTGAACACACCGTTTATCTGCCAGGATTCAAGGTTGGGAGGATGGGTGGATGGCTCCACCCAGCTCCTAGTTTAATTTCATAGAATTTATCTTTTTAGCCCAGGTACTCTGGGGAATTTTAGGGTCCATATAATCATCAAGTAAAGCTTTGCCATCTGCTGCTCATTAACTCCATTTAAGTATTGGGCAGCAGGGTCTCTTAAAAAACTCACAAGTGTTTTGCCTCTAAGGCTGAATCAGGAAGCTTCTCTTCCAAAGCCGAACCTCAGTTTGCCTCAGGCAAACAGAGCTGATCCAAGAAAACAACACCACTAGAAAGCCATCTTTGATTCTGTTCCTTTTTTGTCCTTATGAACAGAAACCTTAAATACATCATTTACAACTTTTTCTTATATTGAGGCTCCTGTGAGACTTGAGGAACAAGCCATTTTACACCTTATTCTGCACTCCAAAAGCCGCCATCGTACTCAAACCCATGTGCCTCGCCAGGGCGTCTCTGTACCACGGCTTACATGAGAGACACAATTCAAAGGCTGCTTTGGGCTCTAGACCATTTTTAAGCTTTTTATGACTTTATGTAGGTATATATCACATATATGCCCCACGTTGGGCTGCCAGCAAGATATAACTTGAGTTATTTCCTGTCAATGTTCAGGATATGAAAAGACAAGATTAAAGGAAGAACCAAGAAACACAATCATATAACTAAGGGCTCCCCATGGAACAAATAAAAGAAGGAAACTTTACAGCTGGAATTTGTTATACTGAAAACAGGACCCCAAGATCCCAACAGCCCCTTTTTAATGGGGTTGGCCACTCCCCTTTCAGGAGCCTGGGACCCTGGATAAGCATCTTCAGACCTTATCAGCTAACACCTGAATGCCATCACAGGAATTAATCAAGCATGTTATGTACACAACTTCCATATTAGGAAAGCTCACCTGGTACTCTTCTTGGAAAAATACCTCAACCCACTTCTAGTTTGGAGCTGCCCAATTCATGAGTAACTATTGACTCAAGTGAACTCTTTATACTCCCACTGTGCCTCCATGCACCATCAACAGCATGGAGATCATATTGGGCATCTATTGGTTACCTGCTTAAAGCCAACTCTCTGAGAGCAGAGACTTTGTCTTTTTTTTTTCTGTGATTGTCTCTTGCTCTGCTTGCTTACTTTCCTGCTACTGCATCACCATGGATGCTTCAAAACTGTTTGGTGAATGCATAAATGAACAGGTGGTTCAAATCTGCCTTTCCATCGGGTTCTTTATAAGTGCTTCTTAAAAACTCCTTTTATATCAGCAAAAACAGAAACAGTGTACCACATGTGATTCACATACCCTGCTTCATGATCTGTTCCTGCTCTTACAAACATGCGGCCTGTTCATTCTTCAGGAAGGGCATGAAGACATTGGAGAAAGAGTAAGGCTTCAGAAGCCAGCATGGGAGTCTAGCTCTTCCCATGCCTAAGAGTAGGGCCCTGGGCAAGTCACAGGAAATCCCAGAAAGCAGGAGTGGAGAGAAGCTCTAATGGTAAAGTGCTTGCCTTTCAAGTATGAGGACCCAAGTTCAATTCCCAGAACACACATAAAAAGCTAAGCACTTATAATCGCAGCACTGGGTAGGTAAAGGCAGATGGGGCTCACTGACCAGCCAACATAGCCTAATCAGCAAGCCCTGTGCCTCATGGAGAGACTCTGTGGTGGACAGTCTTGAGGAACAACAACCAAATTTTATTTCTGGCATCCATAAGCAGACACAAATGCACACAGGCACACACCACAGTGTTGGGTGCTGGCATACCCAGACCCATATACTCTGTGTCAGGCTAAAAAAGCCTGGGCAAGGTCAGTGCCCTTTTGTTTACTTCCCTGATCTTTGTTGATGCACCTTGTGTGCATCAACACCCTGTTTTGCAATCAGTGGTTTTCCTGTTATGATGAGGAGTCTTGCACCCTTTGCCAGAGAACACACTGACAGGTACAGGAACCCAGGGCAGGGGAACTTAAGGGGTATATAAGCTTGCTAAATAAAGGCTGGGGGAGCAGAAGCAGCTGATCTCCCTGGATGATGGAACTGACTGTCTCTTGAGTGCTGATTTAACCCTGACGACCCTCTCCAGGCTCGGCTACACTAGGCCGGATGCGGCACCACAGCAAAGTACAAAGGTAGAAAAAACAGAAGCTTGGTTGCTTCACTACAAAATGGGGTTGAGATGCTGCCCTGCGAGGGCTGACTGGCCTGTATATGTTAAGGTAAGATTAAATGAGACAGCTGGGAGAGACTTACAAACCATGGTACCTTGTTGTGGGATTCAGGTGTCAGCTGATAAGGTCCAAAGAAGCTTATCCAGGGTCCTGGGCTCCTGGAGGGGGTGTGGCCAACCCCATTGATAAGGGGCTGCTGGGACGCTGAGAGGCTCTCTTCCTGGTTCCTGGCTGCTGGAGGGAGGATCCCATCGTCCGTCCATCTGCAGACTCCAGTTCCTGTTCAGGTGCTACTGTAATCTGTTGCCTGTACCGTGAGTGTTGGTTTATATTTTAATAAATATCTATCTGGTATTGGTGTCCTTGTGGGTAAACTCCACCTATATCTGGCGCCCAATGTCCCGGGCTGGCGGACCCGCGGGTCGGGCTTAGAACGCACTCGCGCGACCCGCATTCTCACCCCCCCACGTTTCCTACAGCTTCCTCCTCTGCTCTACCAGCCGCGCGGCTGCGGCCCCGCTGCCTAGCTGTACGCTATTTGATTCTGCCGTGCGCGGTCGGTAACTCCGCCCCTATTTGATTCTGCCGGGCGCGGTCAGTAACTCCGCCCCTTAATCAGCTGCGCGGCCGCGGCCCCGCTGCCTAGCTGTACGAACTGCTGCGCGCGGTCGGTAACTCCGCCCCTTAATCAGCCGCGCGGCCGCGGCCCCGCTGCCTAGCTGTACGGCTGCTCAGTTCATTTTAACCGAGTTTGAACTGCGCGTGCCCTTCCCCCAACCTGGCTGGCTGGTTTTGACCCAAAAACTGCAGATTCAAGCGGCTGTCTTAACTTGTGAGAATTTACTTCTCCCAAGGATTCTATTCTGCCCGCTGAGACCCTTTAAAACCTACGATCTCTGAATAGCGTGCTGAGTGTCTCCGCATCCACCATATAGCAGGGCACTAAACGTTATTGTGACATCTTCTGACCACACAGCATCATTGCACCTGGATTGAGGTAATGGCTGACAACTATTCTTTTGAGGAACTCGGTATATATTTTTCCACGATGGTTGACAAGTTTTTAAATGAGTATCTTGAGGTATTCAATACCCCAGTTTTACTATTTTTTGGTCTGTTTCTGTATGTTGTGTTCCACAATAGAAGGGTGATGACTGAGGTCACAAATTCAAACCTTCAATTACAGTCCAAACTTGGTATTATAGAATTATCAAACGCTATGGTGTCAGATGACATTAAGCAGATGCAGAACTTAAATCGGCAGCTGTTGTCCAACGTATGTGAATTACAACTCTCAAACTCTGCTATGTCAAAAACGATAGATACTCTACAAATTGATTACAACAAGCTTTCTCATTATGACAGCACTATACGAGAACAATATAAACTCTATGTAACTGATGAGAACAAGAAACTTGTTGACCACATTAATAAAGTGGACGAGAAAATCATTAATTATGTTAATGATGTAGATCTCAAAATTGCTAACTCGGCGAGGTCTTTAGAAGGATTACTTAATCAAGAAAGTCAAACTTTGAGACAGATGGTATCCGAAATACAAGAATTTGTACCTGCAATGTCCAAATTCCAGGAATGGGAATCCGTAGTGTCCAAAATCCAAGAATGGGAACCCATTATATCCAAAATGAAAGAATGTGGGGACCATATTGCAACACTACAAAAGGGCAATGATACATCTTATGCTCAGAACAGTTCAGGTCAACCCCCAATAGGGTGTTATGGTACTGGAAATACTTTACATAAAGTTGTAAACATCACGGGGATACCCCGTTCACCACCACTATTGTTCCCAGCTACTATTCAGACAAAGATGGCACCAGGGGGTTCCTCAGAATATGTAGAGTATAGTTATGAGCCACTACTTATGAAAGACATCAAAGATTTTAAAGAGGCAATATCCATGTATGGTATTCACTCTACTTATGTAAAGCAGCTCCTGAATTCATGGTCTGCAAAAAACCGAATCCTCCCCTTCGATTGGATGCAGCTAACGGCTGCTGTCTTGGACCAAAGTCAAAACTTACAGTGGAGAAGCTGGTTTAGAGAGGAAGCCAGGACCTTAGAACACCAAGGAAGAATTAGGGGTTTCTTTGCTTCTCAGGACCAAATCCTTGGTGAAGGAATGTTTGCTGACGTGAAGACTCAAACTACTTATGACGAACATACTTTATTGCTATGCCGTACGGCCGCACTTAATGCATGGGAAAAGATTTTAGACCCAGGTCAAAAAGTTGAGCATTATGCTAAGGTCAAACAAGGTTTCAAAGAGCCTTATACTGACTTTCTACACAGGCTTACCATGGCTGTAAATAGAGCAATATCAGATCCAGAAGCTAGAAAGCAAATAATACTTTCTCTGGCCTTTGATCATGCTAATCCGGAATGTAGAAGAATGCTTCTGCCTTTAAAAATCAGAGCCGCACCTCTAGAAGAATGGATTCAATATACAATCAATGCTGAACCTCTCCATAGTAATGAAGACAATTGGGTAGACCAAGACATTGATAAGGTAAGGAAGAGGAACCAAGGAATCACTTGTTTCAACTGTGGTAGACAAGGCCATATAAGACGAAACTGTACACAAAGTACTCTTGGAAACGATGCCCGATCTAGGTTTAATTTGAACAGAAGGCCATTGCCTTCTGGATTATGCAGAAGATGTGGCAAGGGACGGCATTGGACCAATGAATGTAGATCTACCAGAGATAAAGAAGGCAAACCTCTGCCATCGAGAAACGCCTTTCGGGGCTTCCCCCGGGAAGCCCCCCAAAATCAGACTCCAAATTCGAGGATGGTGAGATCATATCCGGTCATAGTAGACGACCAGCATTCTCAAGACGAATAGAACACCCAATACCTGATCTTCAAAAACATACAATATCAGATGATAACATAAATTCAAAAGAAGATTCAGAAACTCCAAAGAAAATTATGAAACGAATATTTTGGCAGACTTCAATAAATGAACAAAGACCAAAATTGGGGATACGGATAGACAATATTTATATCCAGGGTTTAGTCGACACGGGGGCTGATGTTTCGATCATAACCCCACGGTCCTGGCATCCGAGATGGCCTTTACAGACAGTAGATATCCAATTTCTGGGTATTGGAACAATATCTCAGGTAAAACAGAGTATGAGGTGGCTTGAATGCATAGGACCAGAAGGTCAGAAAGGACGGTTGAAGCCATATATGGCTGATATAGCAGTGAATCTGTGGGGTCGCGACCTCCTAATGCAATGGAATACCCAGATTAAAATCCCTCCTGGTTATGATGTCAGCCGGAGGCTCAACTATGTTTCCAAAAATGAAAAAAAATTCACCAGCCATTCAAGTTGTACAAAAGAATTGCCCTCTTAATAAGACACTCACAGCACTGCCTTTGAAATGGTTAACGGAAAAGCCTATTTGGGTTCAACAATGGCCTTTGACAAAAGAAAAACTTCAGGCTTTGGAACAGTTGGTACAGGAGCAGTTACAGGCTCAGCATATTGAAGAATCAACCAGTCCGTGGAATTCTCCTGTTTTTGTTGTCAAGAAGAAATCTGGAAAATGGAGGATGGTAACAGATTTAAGAGCAATTAATAAGGTGATTCAACCTATGGGCTCCTTACAATCTGGTATTCCCCTGCCTTCTCTGCTACCTAAAGGATGGCCTATTACAGTTATTGACTTGAAAGATTGTTTTTTTACCATACCTTTACAAGAACAAGACAAAGAGAAATTTGCTTTCACAGTGCCTACTCTTAATAATTCAGGGCCAGCTAAGAGGTACCAATGGAGAGTCCTGCCCCAAGGAATGTTAAATAGTCCCACCTTATGCCAATATTTTGTACAACAACCACTAGAAATACTGCGCAAGCGCTTCCCACAATCTATCATTTACCATTATATGGATGATATTTTGTTGGCAGACCCAAACCCAAAGACATTAGAAACATTGTTTGAAGAACTACAGAAAGTATTGCCTAATTGGGGACTGCAAATTGCTCCAGAAAAAGTACAGCGGGGAGATTCTATCAATTATTTAGGATATAAGATAGGTTTACAAAAAATTAGGCCACAAAAAGTAAAATTAAATAGAGATAAATTGAAGACTCTTAACGATTTTCAAAAGCTACTAGGAGATATTGCTCATATACAACCCATGATTGGTATAAAAAACTATGAACTAGTTAATTTATTCAAGACTTTAGAAGGTGACAAGGGTTTAAATAGTCCAAGAAAACTATCTGATGAGGCCGAGAAAGAATTAGAGTTGGTAGAAAGAAAACTTCAAGAAACACATGTGGATCGTGTGGATCCAGACCTGGAATGCATACTTGTTATTTTACCCTCAAGACAATCTCCAACAGGAATCTTAATGCAAAGAGAAAGCATCATATTAGAATGGATATTTCTGCCACATAGGCCAAGCAAAAAGATGAAGACATATATCGAAAAAATTGCTGATCTGATTTTTAAAGGTAAATTGAGACTCCGCCAATTGACTGGAAAGGACCCTGCAGAAATTGTTGTGCCTCTGACTAATGAAGAAATTGAACGATTATGGGCAGACAGTGAACCTTGGCAAAAGGCTTGCAGTGACTTTTTAGGAGAAATTAATAATAAATATCCCCAAAACAAGAGAATTCAATTTATAAAGGAAACTAATTGGATCTTTCCTCGTGTAGTACAGGATGAACCAATTTCTGGAGCCCCTATATTTTATACAGATGCAAACAATTTAGGGAAGGCTGGCTACAAGTCTGAAAACCTAACTAAAGTGGCTCAGAGCCCTTATAACTCTGTTCAAAAGTCAGAACTATATGCGATTATTATGGTGTTGTTGGATTTCACAGAGCCTCTTAACTTAATTACTGACTCTCAATACGCAGAAAGAGTTGTTTCACATATTGAAACTGCTGACTTCATTCACGATGATACAGACTTGACCTTACTATTCATACAACTACAAGATATCATCAGAGGTAGGATACATCCTATGTACATAACACATATCAGGGAACACACGGGCCTCCCAGGCCCTCTAGCGCAGGGTAATGAGGAAATAGATCGGTTGCTAATAGGAAGCATGCTAAAGGCCACAGAATTTCATGAAAAACATCATGTTAACAGCAAAGGGCTGAAGAAGAGTTTTCCCATCACTTGGATCGAAGCAAAAGAAATAGTAAAAAAATGTGACACTTGCTCTTTCTATAACCAACCATCTTTACCTACGGGAACTAATCCTAAGGGTACACACAGAAATGAGATATGGCAAATGGATGTGTTTCACTTTCCAGAATTCGGAAAGATGAAATATGTACATCATACTATTGACACCTATTCTGGAATGCAATGGGCGACTGCCCTGAGTTCTGAAAATGCTGATGCTGTACTAACTCACCTTTTGGAAGCCATGGCCATAATGGGAATTCCCACTCAGATTAAGACTGACAATGCTCCAGCTTACGTCTCCCGAAAAATGAACATAATTTTTGCATACTATGATATAAAGCATATTACGGGGATACCACACAATCCTACAGGACAGGCAGTCGTGGAGATCTCACCGCACATTAAAAGAGATGCTTTATAAACAAAAGAAAGAAATGAAAAAACCCAGAGAGAGGTTGCATAGTGCCTTATTGACTTTAAATTTTCTTAACGCTGATGAAAAGGGAACATCAGCTGCTGAGAGACATTGGGTAGTAGAGAAATCTTCTGAGTTAAATCAACCCATTTACTTCAAAGATGTGTTGACTTCTGAATGGAAGCCAGGGTATGTGCTTCGATGGGGTAGGGGTTTTGCTCTTGTTTCAACAGGGACAGAAAAGATATGGGTACTGACAAAACTAATAAAAGCCCGCTTCGAAAAGGAGTCTCTTCCTGAACAAGAAAAGTAACTGCTCATCCTTGACATGACAAACGGATGCATGGTAAGGAAAACACACTTAACAAACCTGGGCCAGGGTCTCTCAGTTTTGTCTTTACAGGAAAATGGATACAACTATTTTTACGGCATTGACTAAACATTAAATAATTACTCACCTGCAATAGAAGACAGACTGATGATTAAAGAATGTACAAGACAGACTACGAGACCAACTGATACACACATGCACCACTGGGTAATTTCTCACTTTTTACTGCTTTACATCTTCCATCTACACCTCAAAAAAAAAAAAGTGGTCCTGATTTGACTATTAATAAGGCTGGATTTGGATTGGGAACTTGTGGCTTTCTCCCTCTCTAAACCCAAGCATATTGGTAAAGGAATATGAAAAATTCTGTCTCACATCATAAAAGCCACCTGGTGTGAGACAGAAGGCAAAATATTTAGGGACCAATATTACTGTGACTTCATCTTAAACCTTGTTCCTCCCTGTTTCTGTACCTCTCAAACATCTCATTCTGTCTGCTTCCAGTCTCCTAAAGTCATGAAAGATATAAATATCTTTTGAATATCGACAATGCTTAAGTTTTCCACTGTAAATAACATTTCCTCCTATCAGCTATCTACAAAGAATCTGGAACCGAGATGGGGCCTCCATCGGAACAACTCCTGCTAGTAAAACAAAAATAAAAGAAAGAGTATGAGAGAAAGAGAATAAGAGACAGATAGACAGACAGCAGAGACAAAAATAGAAAAATTAAGAACCTGGTGCGCACCAATCAATAATTGCTTTCAAGAAATAGATTATTCAAAAACAGCTGCAAGATAGCTCCTTATGATAATCCTTCAGATCACACTGCTAATTAAGTTTCCAGATGGAGTTAACCACTATCCTAAAAATGGTTATAGATGTATGTGGTCAGTCCATTAAGAACTAACCATTGTTTTAGCTTTTACAGGATCCCAAAGAGATGCCATCGCCCTTAAGTCAGCAGGAAGCAACCTTATAAATGACTACGCCCCCCTTTCCCAATAAGTTTTATGCTCATAAGGTTGTGGGTAAAACTGGGTAAAAGACAAAACTATAATATAGCATCAGAGATCTTTTTTTGAAGAAGAGAGGGGGAATAGATAGGATAGATAAAGATAGACTGTTCTACCTACCTATACTTCATTTTAGCTGAATGTATGGGCTAAGCTAAAGACAATTTGCACTGTCATAGATATCTGTATATTGATACTAATGTGAAATCATTTTATATGTTTAATTGTGATAATTTGTACATTGGTACAAAGTTTAATCTGAGATTGTTTTACGTAACCAAAGCAACTTGTACTTCGATATAAATCTGAATATGTAACTATTATGTAAAGCTGAATCTGAAATTGCTATATTTTATGTATGCTTCTACCTTTGTTTAAAATATTTGCACATCATTGTCATGTATACTATGCAATTACTACCTTCATTTAACTATACTAGATATAATGTATGATTGTACTAGTTATGATATATGCACAAGATGTTTTATATACCTCTGTTTGGATGATATATATGTATTTACATGTCTAAAATGCTGTGGACACTTTACCTGGTAAAATACCCCTGGCTAATGTTCGATAGTTCTACTAAGGGTCATTGTTCAGAGATTGTACACCCGTTATATAGGTATTCTAATTTTTAGTACAGGGTTTATTCCTTAAGACGATAAGATCTGTAGTCAACACTATTTAAGGTATCATATCCCAGTCATGTCAGATACAGGTTAGAATATCATAGATAGACAAGAATCTTCAACCATTTCATAGACCCAGAGAATATGGCATTTAACATTTAAAATTCGGCCACGAGAGACACGACGACTCCTGGTGTCACTGCTCCCTTCACGAGACGGTGTTGAGCATCAAAGATACTCCATTGGAGTTGGTCCTTTTGGCAAAAAATGGCCGGTTGAGTAAGGCACTGTCCTTACCTTGATTGCTGACAGTACACACATGATGTCAAGCTGGATGAACAAGTTGATAGATGGAGACTGACGAAACCTGCCTAGACAGGATAAGACAGTCCCTTCAAAATTGTTCTGCTTGTGAAAAGATCTGTCAGATACCATAGGCCTATAGCCAATCCGATAGATGCTCTAACGGTGCACAAATCCAGAGGTGATTGTCCAGGTAGCTGTGCTGCTGTCCTCTCCCAAATTTTGGAAGTAACTACTTCCATATACTTCTGTCTTTCAGACAAATTCACCTTCCTTCTCAGGTCTTGAAGAGGTTGAAGAATAGATGTTTAAGGTTTTCACCCTAGTATCTCTTAGATAAGAACACTCAGGTGTTAGATTCTCACTTTCCCAGATTAACCCTTTAAAATAATCTATACACCCTACTATCTACCAATATTCTAGAACTATTAGATGTACCTTATATAAGTTAGGCTTTGATTAGCAATTATACTTTGACCTCTCCTAGATACTACCTCATAATAATTCCTACTGTACATAGTCTTAGTTTAGAACCTTCTTAGTTAGAAAAAGGGGGGAGATGTTGTGGGATTCAGGTGTCAGCTGATAAGGTCCAAAGAAGCTTATCCAGGGTCCTGGGCTCCTGGAGGGGGTGTGGCCAACCCCATTGATAAGGGGCTGCTGGGACGCTGAGAGGCTCTCTTCCTGGTTCCTGGCTGCTGGAGGGAGGATCCCATCATCCGTCCATCTGCAGACTCCAGTTCCTGTTCAGGTGCTACTGTAATCTGTTGCCTGTACCGTGAGTGTTGGTTTATATTTTAATAAATATCTATCTGGTATTGGTGTCCTTGTGGGTAAACTCCGCCTACAGTACCTCATTCTATTCTCTTGTCTATTCTTCAAAGCTTTCTTTGATCCAAACAGCCACATAACCTCTTATTCCTGTGTCAATTAAAATAAATCAGAGGGAGGTATACTAAAGAGTGATGGAATGTATTGGGCATGTGGCAGACACTCAGGTACAGAGAGTTGATATATGTATACATGTGTATGACAAAAGATCCCTAGTCCAGAGGTCAGGTTAGGACTGACTGGCCTTCAAGAGAGAGCTTGGAAGAAGGTCCACCATTCAGGTCCAAGATACTGAAGGGTATTTTATTAAGGCTAGAGAGACAGTTAAGTTAAAAAAAAAAAAAAGGAGGGGGGGACTTACCATGCAAGACTTGAATTTAGATTCCAGCAGCCATGTTAAAAGCTGGAGGCGCATGTCTGCAATGTCTACATTGCGGAGGAGAGTCGGGAGGAGGCCTGAGACCTACTAGTTTGCCAATCTATCCAAATCAATGAGCTCCAAGTTCGACGAGAGACACTATCTGATAAACACCAGACAAAGACCTCTGACTTCTGATGCACGCACGTACACATGCACATATAGGTGCACACACAGAAGAAGGATCTTTTCCTCCTTCCTTGGTTTGGTTTGGTTTTTGACTTTTTGTCTTTTGAGACAGTCTCTATGCAGTTCTGGCTGTCCAGGGATTCACTCTGTAGACCAGGCAGACCTCAAACTCATAGAGATCTACCTGCCCCTGCCTCCCAAATGCTGAGACTAAAGACATGCACCACTACACCTGGCATGAAAAGGCTATTTTACCAGCCTGTCCATGGGCCATACTTACTAAGTAGAAAGGCAAAATCAAGGGAATTCAGAAGAGAAACTAAGCCAACAACGACCACTTATCTCTCCTTCTCTGCAGCCGATGGACTCTGAAGAAGACAATCCAATGTGAGGGACATGGCTTAGAGCCAAGGTTAGCCCAGTACTTTCTACTGGTTAACTGTACAGCTTCACTTCTTCTAGTCTATCTCTCCAGGCATATCTCTTCAGCTGTAAAAATAGTCTCAATGACACCTAATTGTTCATGCTGTGGAGTGAATTAAGGAGAACAGTGAGTGCTTGAGCCCTGGCATGGGGCCTGGTCCAAAGAACATATTCCTTGCTCCTCTATCTTTGTCTCTTTAGTTGACTCAGCTAGTCGTGCACTGGAAACCCTCTCTTTCCATGGCTACTTTTGGCTCGTGCCCTTCTGAGTAGAAAGTCTTTGGTCAACCAATGCTAAGAACAGCTTCTGTGAGACTGTCTTTGCATTGTACTGTACTGTACTATATTGTATTGTGTTGTGTTGTATTGAGAAGAAGAAACTGTTGGACTATTGACTGAGAGTAGATTTGGAGACTTAAAATAAGCCTGTGTTTTCTTTCTGGGCATCTTTTGTTCTGGATCACTGTATAATAGGGACAGCATTGCTATCAATGGAAATAGACTTTCCCATTTCTTTGGGGTTTGGGTGTGTGTGTGTGTGTGTGTGTGTGTGTGTGTGTGTGTGTGTGTGTGTGCATGTGGAAGCCCAAGGCTGATGGATTATTCTCAATGCCTCTTCCATCTTCTTAACTGAGGGGCAGTCTCATAATCAAACCCAAAGCTCACTGATTTGTTTGGTCTTGCTAGGCAACATGCTCTGAGGATGTTCCGTTTCCACCTCCCCCAACCATGCAGCATTTACATAAGTTCTGGGATCTGGACTCTGATCCTTATACTGGAATAGCAAATGTTTTCACCACTGAGCTACCTCTCTAGTCCACTTAGCTCCTTAACAAAAATAATAATTTTTTTAAGGAAGTTTTATTTGAAGTCTCAGGCTCACTTCACTTGCATTGAGTTTGTCCACCTATACTAGTCTTCAAAGATCACCATTCGCTTCCAAAATAAATCAGTATTTTGAACTTGTTTATCTGAGTCTTGTCCCTAATTCCTGGAGGATTCCCATCAGAATTTGAGGCCAAGTGTAAGGAAGCTGTTTCTTTTTAAAATGCAAACACCACCACATCTCTAAATGTATGTACTACTTGACATATTTGCTTTGTTTCCACTTTCTTAAAGTTTTAAACACCATAAACAAAGTGGGTATAACTTTATATGACATAAAGATAATCAGAAGATGTGCTTCCTGTGACTCTGATGAGCATTTAAGCAACTAACTTGTTAGATCCAGTTTAAACTGAACTCTATAAAAGTTCTTATTACTACAAATCCATGGCTGCTCTGTGTACACATATACCGACCAGTGGCTTCAAAGGCATGGTTTAATTACAAAACAGAAGAAAAAAAATCCATCTTCAGACACATTACAAACTCTCTCACCACAAATACTATTTTATTTGTGTATTATGGGGTGTCTATTTTATAATTTTGTATTATATATAGACTTCCTTAAGACTTGGGGGGTTTTGTTTTTGTTTTGTTTCACTGTTTTGAGTGCATGCATAGATGACAGGCACCAATGGGTGCAGTACTGACAGAGGCCAGAAGAGGGCATATGATCTCCAAGGGGGTCAAAGTTACAAACATGGCTGTTTAGCCACCAAGGAGATGCAGGGAGCCAAACTTCCATCCTCTACAAAAGCACCAAACACGCTTAACACAGAGCCTTCTCCATCTCTCTTGAATCATTTGTTTGTTCTTTGTTTTTATGTGACAGTTAAGTAGTTCTCTAAAAGCATAGTATAAAAGAAATGGTAACATTTAATTGAGACCAGAAGTGTTGAATTTGGAGGCAGCTTCCGGGTTTTACTGGGGGCAATTACTTAATGATTTCTATAATGGGCAATAACTGGGATGCAGCCTCTGTGTATTCCCAGCACTTACCTATACAATTCAGAATAAAACAATGGAAGTGTACATCACATATGATTCTGTGGCTTAACTAGATCAAAATGGATAAATTAGAGTTTCAAGTAAGTAAATTGTCCATTTGTCAAATTACAGTTTGTTAACACATGGCTCCTATATATCTTTTACTTGACATGTGTAAAATATTAACCTCAAGTCACAATGAAGAGAGAAGCAAAATGCCAATCATTTTTCCAAACTCAGAAAATAAATCTATAAAAACTGGCATGAATTTTCCTCTGGCTCTAAGGAAAGCAACTGGATCCATTCAGATGAGCAGTCACATGACTCAGCTGGCCACAGAGCAGAATCAGACATCCCATAAACCACTTATGCTTCTGACTCATTAACACTCCACACTTCACTCTCACCCCTCCCTTGGAGTCCACAATGGAACACAGTGGTGGCTCCTAGGTCACTGTAGGAAAATCCTGCTTTATCAGACTTCTGAGGGTGACCCCTAGATCACCTCATCTTTATCTCCCAGATAAAGACTCCTGCACACAAGACCTCTTGGTCTGTTCCACATCTCAGAGAAGTCCTCTCTCTTGTAACTCCTCTTCAGGGAGTGGGAAGCAGCCCTGCCCATCCCTCCTCCCTCTTTGAAAAGGTTTCCATTCTAGCCCTGAGATTTACATTCACAGTCACTCTTTGTGTTATAGCAGCCTGAGGCCTCTGGGGGCAGGGGCAGGGGGAGTCCTAAGTCCTGCCTGCCTGCCATCCCCTGTACCCCTTTGGTCTGAGCCTCAGTTTCTCCACATGCCTCATACAAATTTTGGAATGCCTTCCATGCTCTAACATTGTGAGTGACTACCCATATTTGTGAATACCCACGGCTGACCCTCATCCACCACACCCTGGCTAAGCCTCTAAGCCTCTGAAAACCCCATAAACTCTCCTAACCCCTAACTGTATATACTGGATAAACACATTTTACTGGGTCTGACCATTCCTCCCCCACCTCTGAGCTTCTGGCCATTTCTCCAGCACCACGCCTCTGCATGGCATCCTGTATCTATCCCCCAATCCTGGCTGCCTTCCTCAGTTCTCTGCTCCAACACCTGAATCCCATCCCATCTCCTGGGGTGGAGATTTGTTTCTTATCAGCCTGCCCTCCTCCTTAGTTACACATAGTCCTTTGAGCAGAATTCCTGGCAAGATAGGGCGGTGAGTGTCAGCTCCCCCAGCCTGGGGTTTATTGGACAGAAAAAGAGTCTTCGGAGCTGTCTCAGAGACCAAGCAGGAAAGACATAGGAAGGACCCCAAAAGAGGCAGGTGATTCAAGAGTTCAGTGTGTGACTAAAGATCAGGAAGAGAGTAGAATAAAGCCAAAAGCAGCGGAGAGACAGACACGGGGGAAGAGTCAGACCCCCACCAGCCTGAGATTGGTGAAAGAAAACACAGGCCTGGCAGTGACCCAGCATCACCCTTCCTGGAAACCTACAGGGGCACAAGCGCCCTGGAAGTCTCATTCTGGAGACTGTAAGCTGCACTGCAGACGTCCAGAAGGCATCTGAAAAACCTCCTCAAGCCACAGGGAGGCCCAAGGCTCACTTTGCCACCTAGGGTCCATAGGTGACTCCCCAGCCTCTCAGAGACAGTCTGAGGCTAGCAGAAGGGACCCAAGTCAGAAGGAAGACAAAGGTGGACTCTGGCTCTAAACCTCACTCCCACCAACTCTGCTTGTTTTTTCTCTGTTTCTGTCACCCTTGAGCAGCGATCTTGAGGATCCTTTCCTAGGCTGGTGACTCTGAAAGCTACCTCCTGGTCTTGGAGGTGTACGAGGTCCATGGAAGTCCCTGTGTCTAAAAAAATTGTGCCTGAATTATCCCACATTAGAATCTCTAATCACCATCTCCGTGTGTCCTCTGGGCCCCCAGAAGCTCCAGGAAGAAAGTACACCACCCTCTACAGGCATCTCCCTGGGCATACACAGACTGTTGCTCCCAGCAGGCTTCGGGGCAAGCCATGGCAGGCCCTATGATCCACAGGGACATGGAGAAGGAGAGTTCGGGTTACAGTGAGGCCCCAGAGAAGCTGGGTCTGTCCTTCTCCATTGATGCTATTCTGAAGAGGCCTACAGAGAAAAGAAATATTCCCAGACCACAAAGCTTAGGCGAAGAGGACTCCGGGCAAACAGCAACTGTAGGTTCCAAGCTAGAGAGGCTCCCACCGGATCGGCCCCAAGGTAAGTGATTTGTGGTGATTTTCTTTTGTTCTGTGGGCTCTAGAGAGGCTCTGATGGTCCTTAGCAATAAGATAGGGGGCTGTGATGGCCAAAGGGATAGTAGGTTGTAAGCCAGATGCTTTTTAAGCCTTTTAATCTAAATCAGAACCTTGGTATTCAGAGTACAGCAGCCCATCGTTTCGGTTCATTGCCAAGTGCAAGGACACCAGGCTTCTTCTCACGACCAGGCTATGGCTAGGAACTATCACTACATTCATCCTGCATTGATGGGGTAGTAGCACTGCCCTTTTATTTGGGAAGAAATTATGGTAACTGGGCTAATAAGGAGAGGTAGACAGTGACACCAAGTTACAAAGCTAGAAGTCACAAGCTGAACTGAGGGCCAGGCACACTTAAACCCTTGATTCTAGCACATTCTCCCCATAAGCTGAGCTCAGCCCACATGGCTGCTTGTAGACGAACCTTTGCCAGGGTCCTCATAGATTCCCACACCCAAGTCGGTCAGTAGCCACCATAGGACATGCACCTACATAAGTGCCCAGATAGTTTTTAGGCTCTCCTTCAAGCCAGCATCCATTCAGGGCACTAGGATGGCAGCGGGAGGGGGGGGGGAGGGTCTCTCTATCCTGTCTTAGCCTGCTGCGTGACTTTAGGGAAGTCCTTGTCCTGTCTGAAGCAGCTCGGGGAATGGGGGATGTTAATACTTATAAAATATCAAAGGCCATTGGTCAAAGCTTATAGCCTGGAGTATTTCACACTAAACCTCTTCTCTGTTTTTACTCCTTTTATCTAAGAAAATGCTAGGCAGGAAACTCAAGGGAGTCCTGCATGGCACTGCCTCCCTACACAGTGTCCTGCCCATAGCCATTCTCTCACAGAAGTTCCTTATAGGGACAGCTGCAGGCAAAAGGATAACCCGAGAGAGATGCTCTCACCAGTATCAGGGGAGCTGGCTGGCTCCCTAAGAGAAAAGGGCCTTGGGCTCAGCTTTCAGTAGTTCACTGATAACTTCTAATCAATTGAGGATTCACGGTTCACTGGGGGCTTTAACCTGATCTCTCCTGCAGCAGCTGTATAAATGAATACCACCTCCCCCATCATAGTGACAGCTAAAAAGAGACTGCTCTGTCTAGGCCTCCACTGAAGATTCTGGCATGTTCCATGTGTATGTTCCTGCTAAACCCAGTGCAGACAGCAGAAATTGCTGGCCAAAATAACAGCCACAGCATTGGAGGGTGTCCTGCGCCTCATAGTACCTTCTCCCTTGCTCCAGCTCACGGTCATATATGTGAGCCCCACTTTGGAGAAGGCGAACTCAAAAAAGGAGAAAAATTACCCATAAAAACTGCATAAGCAGGGCACACTGAGCCCTGGAGGCCAAAGGCCATGCATGGGAAGTTATTTCTGTCACAACTTAAATCCGTATGACCCTCCTGCTAGAACTCAGTTTTCTCAACCTTTGGAGCAGGTCCATCGGTAATTTGGGGGCTCTCTGATGAAAAGCTATTATGTCAATAGTCCTGGAGTTACTGCCACCCTAGCTCGCTATATTATCAAAAGTGCTGATTAAACAGCAGTGTCAGGACAGAAGGATTTCTCTTCAAATGTGAGAATTTGAGCAAAACACAAAGTAAAGGTGAAGAAAGCTGAAGCAGACCCAGTACAAACTGGGTGCCAATGTGGCAGCAAGTACAAAGGTGGCCTGCGGGAACCTGTGGGGTGTGCTGGGTATGCAGGGCTGAGTCCGTAGGGCTGAGACTCAAGAACACTGACCAATAAGCCCAGACTTGACACCAGTGCACAGGAGCACTTTCAGCAAATCACTACTCCATATGGATCCCAGTTTTCTCAAAGGTAATATGAAGAGTAGAGCCATCTCTCCACAGAGTTCTTCCCAGTTCTGACATGCCTTGAGTGATTCGTCAATAAATCGTTGTTAGAAAACCCTAGAGAAGTTCTTGGTGGTCATTTTTCCCTAGCAGAGACTTTCTCCATGCAGAATGTCCAGCCATAATGCCAGGTGGGAAGGGAGCAAGGTGGCTAGGAGGCAGACTGGCTGGTAGACATAACCCCCAGTGGTGGTGTGAAGCTGAAAACTCCTTCCACAGTTTCATATTTTTAACTCTTGTTCCCCTACTGTAGACATTATTTTGAGAAACTATGGGATCCTTAAGAGATGAGGCATTCCAAAAGAAGTATGCCACTAAGAGTAGGTATCTGAAGGATAGACCTTGGCCCCAAGTTCCTCTCTCATTATGCACCCAGCCTATAATGAAGGGAACAGCTCCTGATGTCACATACCCTGGGCCGCTCCACGTCTCCCCTGCCATGGTTGTACTAGAGACCTCTGAAACTATGAATCAGATGGATTTTTCCATGCTTAAATTTTCCTGTCTAGTTTTATAGTCACAAAAGTAACCATGGAAGTTTGAATAAGCTGTGGCATTTCAGGTTCCATATCCAAGGTGGTCACACTAGCTCAAGGCAAAGCCACAAATCTGTACTCCAGGAAGCTCCAAAGGAATGTGGTGGATCAGGGCATTCTTTGAGGAGAGTGAGGCTCCATGAACTAACATGTGTTGTTCAAATCTAAAGTTCATGAAGAGCCAGAACCAGGCCTATCATTCGGCTTCCAACCCAACCTAGGGTACTGCCCACCTTGAATTTCCTAGCAAGGACTAAGGTCTCATTTTCAATGGGAGCCTCGTGATGAATAGGTTAGAATTTCACAGATGAAAGCGAGAGCACAGTGCAGACTAGTGAGTGGGGTAGGCCTGTGTGCACTGGCCAGCCTCTGGGAAACCCTCTTACAGTCCTTCCTCTGCTCAAGAGCTATTTGTTTGACTACCTCAGTGAAGAAGCGAAGCGTTAAGTGTGTTGCCTGGTCAGGGTGGTAATTAAGGAGGTGAAAGGGAATTAAAACCAGAGACAGTGACAATCCCATATAGCAAGCTGTGGCCAACTCCCAAGAAAGCTTTTGCCAAATTCACCATGAAAGTGGCAGCTTCTGGCCATCTTGTCTGATGGAGCTGGCTAGGGGCAGAGTGACATTCCAGGTATTTGGGGAATATCCTACAGCAAGGGCTAGCAAAATATTTTTTTCCATGCAAAGTATAATATTGTAATTCTACGCTTTAATGATGGTGTCTGTCACAATTTCTCTACCATGGAGACTGAAAACACCTATAGACAATGTGAAAAGGATAGATATGTGTTCTAATAAAACTTTGCTTTTAAAAAGAAGACAGAAGTTTCATTGGCCCTCATGTTATGGCTGCTCAGTTTCTACCCCTAACCTATTACTGGGATATTGAAGGTCCTACATATACCTGCCCTGCTTGTCTCTGAATTCACTCACTCTCTCAGCCCCTCTCTACCACAAGGTATGTGCTTCTAACCTTTCCTTCCTTCAGATGCTTGCACCTGCAGCCTTTGAAAACCATGCCTCCGCCCTACTTCCTTCTCTTTTCCCCTCCCTCTGGCTAGTTTCTAACCTCTTTCCTGTCTGCCAGTGCTTCTGCCAGCCTGCCTACACACACACACACACACACACACACACACACACACCACACACATGCACACAGGCACACACACGTGTGCACACACGCACACACATGCACACACACATGCACATACACACATGCACACACACACACAAACACACAGAGACACACCACACACATGCACACAGGCACACACACGTGTGCACACATGCACACACATGCACACACACACAGGCACAAGCAGGGAGAGAGGGGACGGCAGGAGGAGCAGAGACAGAGTTCCCTCCTCTTCGAAAGGACCCAAGTCACTGGATTCATGCTCACCATAACTCCAAGGTGATCACATCTCGAGAGCCTTAACTTAATTATGTGTACAGAGACTATTTCCAAATAAGGTCTCATCCACCATTAGAAAGTTTGAACTTGGACAGATCTTTTGGGGGTAGTATCCTACCTATCATTGGTCTCTCACTTCTGACCCCTTTATTTATTTCTCTTCTCCCTCCTCTGCCTCTTTGATATTAGCCTTCTCCTTCTCCTCTGCACTTCCTGGAATCAAAGACAGATGTTCCTCCCTAGACATCTGGAGATGGAGCCTATGACCCTGTCCCTCATCACTTTATGATTGTTGGCTTTGGCTGATTGACAAGTGGACCCAGGGACTCCCATCAAAGCATATGGGAGAAGGCAGGAAGGTTCTCCATTTGTTACTTTTGTACAGCTCTGACAGAATGCCTGACATGAACAGCTTTCTGGAAGAAAGGTTTACTTAGGCTCTCTGTCTCAAAGCATTTGATTCATGGTCACTTGTCCAGTGCACTTGGGCATAACACCATGATAATGGGAGCGTATAATGAAGAGGTTATTCACCTCATGGCAAGAAGCAGAAGAAGGGAAGGGACGCAGAACTTCGTATATTCTTCAAAGGCAACAAATCCAGTGGCCTACATCCACTGGCAAAGCCCCACTTGTCAAAGTTACCAGAACTTCTCAAAGTCACATGGAAAGGTAGGGACCAACTGTTCAAAGCATGAGCTAGCATAGTCAAAACAATGATATGGTGTTAGATGCTGGCACTTGATCCATGAGGCACAAGTTTTTGTCTCCCTCCATTGGATCCCACGGATTCCCACTTCTTATATCCCCACTACCAGAGTCACAGACTAAGTTTGAAAAAGAATGGTTTTCATTTTGGTTCACAGTTTTCTGGATTCAGGCTATAATCTGTTGGCCTCAGTTGTCTTGGACTATGGTGGCAAATCAGAGCAAGGGCATGTGACAAACCAAACCATGATCTTCATAACCAGGAAGCAATAGTATGAGAGCTGGGGTCTCCCCTACCATTCAAGGGCACAGCTCCCGTGAACTGAATACTTACTGGTCACGACTTCCTAAATTTCAGAATGTCACAAGACCATGGGCTGGGAGATCCAAGCAAATGAGCCTCTGAGGGACAGTCGGGATACCAACTGTAGCAGAAGCCACCCTCCTCCCATAGAAGCTCCTATGAGAGGTAATGGTTGGTTTGAAGTCTCTAAACTAAGGAGGGAAGAAAGCATCCCAGGAGCTGCTGGTAGACTAGATGAGGCTTTGGAAGTAGGCCAGCCCACCATGGGTCTACTAAGCCAGCAAAGGGTGGGATATTGTTACTTCGTATTCCAGCAGGAATGAGCAATCATTCCTGAGTTTAATGCTGGAAAATGTACATGGCCAATATCAATGAGAATTCTTTGATTATTATTGACCAAAAAAAAAAGTCTCAGGTGAGCTAAAATGGAGAGAGGTATGTGCAGCCTTGAAAAAAGCAAAGGTTCTTTCCATACTGGCCAGGCAAAAGTCAAGATCCAAAGCCAGCTTAGTTCATGATAGGAGCCCAGTTCTAACACTACCTAGTATCTCTAGGTACTCCCATGCCTTTGGCTGTTTCTCACTGCAGACCAGCACCCTCCAAACGACTTCAAATAGCTTCTGGAACAACAACCTCTTATGGTGACTGATCTAAAGCTCTCTAAAGTCCCAAGTATAAAAACCCCAAAGGAGGGACTTCCTACCAAGCTTTGATAAAATAGCAACCTCAAACCAGTCAGGCAAGGCCAGAGGCTATTGCTGGTGGAGGTGTGCTATTTGGACACAGAATGGAATCATTTTCTATGGATTGTCCTTCACACTGTCCCATGCTAGGGTGATGACTTCTTGTCCTAAGTTCTTGTGAGTCTTCATAAATCTCTTATAGTCCATGTATGGAAGTTTCAAATCTCTTTGAAACAGTATATTCCTATAGTGATTTTATCCCCCCTGGAAAGGGGAAGGTTGTTAGTCATTTGTTTGCAGAGCCATTTGACCCTGGGTATGTCTACCCTGCTCCCTGCACAATCAGGCTGATGTTAGTGGAAAGGACCATTAGATTCTTCCTCTGCTATTGTCAGGAAGGATAACTAAATATGGATTCCCTCGTGGAATAAAAGTGAGTTGAAAGGCACTTTCTGTGTCACACACTCTACACAGTTTGTGTTGTTCCCTGCACTATCACCAGCACAGGTTGGAGAAGGCCCAAGATTTGTGTGTGTTGGCATCTGAAGTGTACATTCACGTACATGTGAGGCATTGCTATTGAACTATGACAGCACATAAAACTTATCTGTCACTCTGTCCCTGAAACCTGTGTCTTGGGTTTCATCTCACCAAACGTTAAGAATGGCATGACAGTTGGTCACTGTGATAAAGAAAAGTTGACGGCTCAGCGAAGGACATCAGACCTCCCAGAGAGAAAGATGAGTTCTGGACAAGGAAGGCTTCAGAGAGGAAAACGCTCTGGTGGTGCCAAACAGTGAGAGGAGAGCAGCCTGCACAGCAGCCACAGGACGTTTCTTGAAAGGAACAACGAAATTCAGTATGACTCCCATCTAAATATCACCAAGAAAAATGATAGGAGACAAAAAAAAGCAAATCGGACTGAAAGCCAGGCCTACCCAGCCTTTGGCCTTCAAGTATGTACATCAGCATCTTTTCAAGCCATATTTGAAGAATTTAGCTTCCACTGAGGTAGAAGAACGCAGCCGCCTTGGGGAGGGCCCCCCAGTGAATCTCACACACTGCAGTAGGGGACAACTGCCTTTAACAGCAAAGGAAAGAAGGATGGAGATGAAAACCATGGGGATTGTGTGTGTAGATGCCAGTATGTATATATATGTTGTAGGTGTGGTGTGTGTGTTGGTGTATTATATTGTATGTATGTGTATGTTATATGTGTGGTATGTATGCATATATGTATGGTAAGGTGTATTGGTATGGTATGTGTGTGCGTGTGTGTGCATGTGATATATATGATAGTGTATTCTGTTATGTATGTAAGAGAGGTATGTGTATATGTGTGTGTGTGTATGTATGTTTGCATGTGTGTTTAAAGTGTGTGTGTGTGTGTGTGGTAGATAGATAGATAGATAGATAGATAGATAGATAGATAGATAGATAGTTAGAATAGAGTATATATATGCATGGTATGTGTGATATACATGTGCACATGGTGTGTATGTATGTATATTATATATGTGTGGTGAGTGTACTGTATTTGTTTGTGAACACATCTGCTGAATTTCTACATATAAAGAGTCATGAAAGGGAAGTCACACACATGAAAGATGCCCAGCTACATACTGCCTAGAAGGAGTCACTACACCTGTCAGCAAACTCAGCTTTGGGGGCTTTTCCAGGGTTTCTTCCCATTTGTCTCTTGTCATAACCTTCCATCTCATCACTTTCTACTGCACTCTTCCCTACTGTCTACTTAGCCAAAAAAAAGTGTTTATTGCAAAAAACAGAACTATAAATTAAAACCTACAAGAAAAGGTAACTATAGTGCTTTCACCTAGCCATCCAGCTGTGATTGCTGTCACTACTTTGATAGGTGACAGACACTGAGACAGAATTTTGAATATGAAAGCTGCTTGCTGCAAACTGGAGTTTAATACTCACTGCTTTTCAATGCTGTTGTGTTGTTTCCAGGAGATTCACAGCAGACCTGGTAGGAAACATCTGCTGGATTTATGCTTTGAGGCATGGGTAGGAGCTTGTTAGACAAGGAGAAAGTATTACACACATGGTGGGGCACTAAGAAAAGCATCTGGAGGGTGGAAGGCTGTGGACGGTTGGGAGAATCCCTATGTGGTCAGGTATGGCTGCAGTCCTGGAACTGAGGAATGGGGAAAGGAGCTGTGGGTATGATGGAAAGAGTCTACTTTCAGGCCGAAGAGCTGATCAATCCTCTGGGTACAAACAGACCTATTTTGAGAGAAGAGGCCATGGTGGACCAGCACTAGGGAATCTCCCAGCTGTATCCCACCTTTATTTATCAGGGATTTCCAGCCTACAGGGGACTATGTGTGCCCAAGATCTCCTTCATGAACCTGTTGCCCTCAATGACAAGGACAACCTATTCCCTGAGGCTTCCCCCAGTGGCAAACACCCCACACAGCCTTTAGCTGCACAGCCAGGGCCAATTAGCAGACCACAGAGAAGGAGCAATCAGGGGAGTAAGTTGAGTGCAGAGAAACATCGTTTTATAATTAGGTGGCCTAATCACCTGCATAAACTGTGTATTTCTTATGATCGATGTGCTAAACGGCTCAGTTTTAATTAAGTTCTGCTGACTCGTTCTCTTTGAAGACTCACTGAAGTGTGTTTCACAGCTCCCAGAATTAAGAATGGCTGGAAGAGCCACTTGAAAGAGGTAGTAGTCCCGCTGCCCTCTCTCTGCCCCTAGGTAGTCTTGTCATCTCAAAAGATAAAGTTTCTGTGCTGAGCTGAAGCCATGGGCTTCCTAACTTCTTTGCAAAGAGCCTGGGAAAAAAAATATAAAGCTTGGACCAGGAACACAATGATGGTTTCACTATCCACCCAGTGACCCTTCCTGCTTGAAAAAAATGGGGTCTAATGATCCCTAATCCTCTCTGAGCAGGGACACAAAACTCCTGGCCTTTGCTTCTATGAAGGACCTCATCCTGGGCCTGAATCAGCTTCCACAGTGGGCTCAGATTTTCAATGCCTTGATGAAGGAATCCCTGAGTTTCCAAAGATGTATAGGCTGAATCATGTTCCAGCTTCTCCTCCATCTACAGTCAGTTTACACTGCTTTTACTCTGGTACCTGCTTCTGTCCCTTGTGACCCATTATGATCTATCACCTTGTAGCAACCTTCCTGGCTTCTAGCAATCTCTATCAGCACATGGTGGGAAAGTTAAAGCATTGACCTTCATCCTTCCTAAACTGTCTCCTTGGACACTGCATTTGCCTCTCCCTTCCTTTACTGTAGAATCTCACCCCTGAGAGAATCTCAACAAAATCCCCACTGCTGACATCTCTCTCCTCCCAGGCACAGGCAGAGAGACAAGTATGGCAAAGTCTATACTTCAGATTCTGCGGAGACCATTAAAGCTGGCACCACGCCTATCTCATACTTCCTTTCCTGGAGATTAGTGACAATTATATGATATTGTAATGGGGAAAAACACAAAGTTTGGCCCTGAACATGATTCCTTCAAGAATCCAGCAGACAACCCAATGAGAAAGAGCTGTCCAAAAGAACATTCCTTTCACAGTGATTCTGCAGCTACACAGTCCAATATGGCAGCCCCTCACCACACTTGGTTGTCCTGCTATCGATAACATGCCTGAGGAGCTAAATTTTCTATTTTACTTAATCTCAATAGTTACTTTGATCTAGCAGCTGCTATTTTAGAAAACACATTTTGACCTCTCTGCATGATGTCCAGCCATAGGTCCTAAATTATTTCCCGGACTCTAGAGTTCAAGTCTAGCTGTCTCTCTCCCAAATGGACATTGCCTTGGTTGTGAGCCCAACCATTGAGAGTAATGTCAGCTCTGGAGTTCTTTCCTTACCTCTTACATCTCTCTGATTATTCCCAAGAAGGGAAATATAATAAAAATCTGCATTAAAAGAGGAAAGAATATGATCAAAATATACTATTTGTAAATATATACATAAACATATATATGTATATGTAAGAAAAAATCATAATAAATTCAAGGGCAAAAAAATAAAATAAAGACATATTATCTAAAGAAAATAATCAGCATTGACTACAGATACCCCAAGAACCCATAACCAGTCTTGGGGAAGGGCCTTGACATCTACAGCCAAGCAGATTGGACTATTTGGAGCTCAGTCTTTATGTCCCCGTGCATGTGAATTTCAGGAAGTATCTTTCTTCTTGGAGATATCACTAGAGTTCTAAGATGTTCCTACCACCACTAATCATCATTCAGAATGATTCATTCAGAACATGTGTAGTTCAAAGACAAATAACTAGTTCAAATACCTAGTTGGGCAGTTCCTCTCCGTGCAGTTAGCAGGCAAGTACTGAATCAAACAGGATTTAGATCCATCCCCTTCTTCATTCAGCCTCCTCATGATGCTAACAAAGCCCTGCTGTAAGTGGGAAAAGCTGTGTGTTTCTTAATAATAATAGTATCCCACAAAAAAAATTGAAGCAAATATTTTCTCAAGAAATTGTCTTAAGCATAAGTATTTGTTTGCCTAAGTTTCTTTCTGAGAGAAATAAAAGCATTTGTTCATTATTGTCATAACCTACCTTCTGTTCCTTTTGTCTTCATATTGTGTTTCCTGTATTCTAGTCTTGCACCCCACACTGACTTCAATATCTTCTCCTCCACGATTCTATATTCCCAGGAGGCTCTCAACTCATGACAGTCTAGAATGTTCTCCTGTGTGCTTTTAATATATTTTGATATAATTCTTCTCTATCATTTCCAATATCTAAAATGCTGACTGAATAAATGAGTGAATGGATGAATAAACATATACAATCTTGTTGAGCCTGAATAGTCAAGGTCCTTCACCCACATACAGACCCTCAGTGCCTGCTAGAGGCTGAGGGTAGACATGCACCATCCTCCCGGCAGTGGTGACCCTACACTTTGATCCCATCTCAGTTCCCATTGGCTTTGGCTCACGCTGTGGTGAAGCCATTTCCTCTGGCTGTGACACAGACAGCAGCATCATGAAGCAGAACAGCTGTGCTGCTCTAAAGATATCTTGTTCCACAGTCGTAGTGACAAAATAGGCAGAACATGGTGACAGCTGCCTCCATGGTGATGAGGAGACAGTGATAGATGCTCCTCTCCTGAAAGGGGCATCACTGTCACCTAAGATCAAAATGCCCTCCCAGTTGTGCAGGGTGCTTCAGGGTGCTGAGTACATAGGTGGATACACTCATGTGAAATTGTTGCAAGATGAACCAACCATTTTCAAGGGTACAATTACCCAATGACTCAGCTACCTGAGAGCCATTCATGTTCCTTGACTGCCCTCAACAAACTCATTGATTCACCAAGCTGAACTCCTTTGATCTTCTGGCTTCTCGTCTAGGGCAAATAAATGTTTCTTAACATCCGCCCAGGAAAAGGAACAGTTATCACTAAACATGCTACCAGTTCTAAACAAAAAATAACATCTTTTAAAAATAAAATTGGGAGCTAGAGGTAACTGAGAAGGGTGCTTGCCTAGAATGCATTTAGTCAGTCCCCAGCACTACATAACCTGTATATGATAGTGCACACCTTGATTCCCAGGACAAGTGAAGGCAGGAAGATAGGAAGTTCACAGCCCTCCTTGCTCTACATACTAAGTTTGAAGTCAGTCTGGGCTACATAAGACTTTGTCTCAAAATAATAATAAATTTGTTGTTGTTACTTAAAAGCAGGGTAGACTTGGAAAGGGAGGAAAAGGATGGCAGAAGTGAGATTTCTACCTGAGATAGTAAACAAGAGCTAACAGGATGGGTCAGCAAGTAAGGGCACTTGCTGCCAAGCCTGATGATCTACAATTAATCTTTGGGAGACCCACTGTACCACAAGTTGTCCTATCAAATTTGCATGCACACACACACACACACACAGAGAGAGAGAGAGAGAGAGAGAGAGAGAGAGAGAGAGAGAGAGATAGCAAAAAAGTAAATGCAGTAAAAGATGAAGAGATGGCACAAAGGCTATTGGGAGATGATACTTTATTCCCTATTGTCTGTAATCTCAAAAAACTTCTGAATCTGACAAAGAGGAGTAAAAGCATTTCAAGGAGATTTTTTTAATGGATTAACAATAAAGGTGGGGTACTAGGGATGTGTGAAACCATGCAATCTCATTCCTACATCATAGGAGATAACATGGCTGATTCTGAAAGAGAAAAGCGCACCCACATGCACACACAAACACATGCCTGTGCCATTTTCCTCCTCAGCAAAACGTCCCCAGGCAAGCATCTTAGGAGAGGATTGCAGAAGGTCAGAGTGGATTTATAATTAGTCTTCTAACATTCAACACCCTACGTCACCCTATAGATAATGAGTACAAGCCCAGATAGGGAATTAAATGTGCTCAAGGTGTGAGGTAAGCCCAGGAAGAGCTCAGATCTTACTGTGGTTTCTACCATCAGTGACAGCAGGACTTCAACAAGCATCATCCTCCCCCACCAAAAAAGAAAGGATCATAAGTGAATTCTTTACAGTTATTAAACTGCCAACATTTTCCAGTTCCTCTGTGGAATTCAGATTCTGCCTCTCCTTTTCAGACCACTCCAGGTGTCATCAGTCATCTGCTGGACACATGAGAGCAGATGTCTACACAATTTCAGGCATAGTTTACAAAAATGTCTTCTCTGGCCCATGGGTTACTCATTTGGAGCAAATATTAATGAAGCTTTCTCTAAGCATTGGTTGCTTGGTCAATCTAAGATCCACCCCTGCCTTTCAGGGGTACACTATCCAGAACAAAAGGCTGGAGACAAAGATGGGCTGACTCCTCAGAGTGTTTGTGTCTTCAAGCATGAGTATGAGTCTTCCCTAGACAGGGGGTACTGGACTCTCCTCTTCATCTGAAAGTCTGTGCTTTTTCTACACTTCTGTAACTGTTCCTATTGCCTGTGTTTTGAGCCCAGCTAGTTCCCCTTTGGGGAAGAGATGAGAAGACTAGAAAATGACTCAGTCTCTGAGGGGCTAGTTGAGACAAACATGCCCAACTTATTAAGGACAGGGTAAGCCTTTTATACCCTCCCCCAGACAGGAAGAAGGACTGTGCTTGGCTGGTATCTGCTGTTGAAGTCACCTCTCCCTGGTCCAGGTCATCTCACTTCAAGACTTCATCCCTGTTGCCAAGGCCCCAGCAGACCCCAGGTTGGCTTGTGACAAAGTGCTCACTCAGGGGCTCTCATGACTACCAAAAAGTGCTACTAGCGCATGTTTTAAGGCACCAGATATAACCAGTTTGAACTGGCTGAGGCCAAGCTGGCCCCCAGGCCCTTTTAATCCTCTAGAGCCTATACATACCACATGTTCCAATTAAGACTACTGTAGTTTTATCTTCAGAAGCCTTGGTGAGAAAGAAGCTACATCGTTTGGTCAATCCATCAGCATCCACTATTGTTTGGATTCATGAGTGGCTAAAATCAAGGCCAAGAAATTCTGAAAGATCTCCCTGGAATGAGAAAGTGCACAGAATACTTTCCTTTTGTATGACTGGGGTGTGTGTGCATGTGTGCGTGTGTGTGTGCGCGTGTGCGTGTGCGTGTGCGTGTGTGTGTGTGTAGTTGGGATTTTTCTTTCAGCCACTAGCTCACAAATAATGGCTCAGAGACTTTTAATTATGAAAGCTCTTGACCTTATCTTAGCCTTGTTTTTAACTAGCTCTAATAACTTAAATTAACCCATTTCTATTAATCTACATGTTTCCCATGCTGTCCATCCTGCTTCTTCCATATCTCCTCTGAGTCTCTCTCATACAACTAGATTCTTCCCCCTCTCTCCACTCTCCTCCCTCTTTTCCCAGAAGTCCCATCTATACCTCCTGACTAGCTATTAGCCATTCAGCTTTTTATTACACTAATCGCAACAATACACTTTCACACAACGTATAAATATCCCACAACGTGTGTGTGTGTGTGCATGTGCCTGCCCATGGACACAAGAAGGTGAGTCTGATTCCTTGGAGCTGGAGCTACAGGCCTTTGTGAGCTGTCCAATGTGAGTTCTGGAATCTGGACTCTAGTCCTCCAATAGAGCAGTAATTGGTCTTAACCCTTAAGTCATCTATCCGCCTCCAACATCTACATTTCTATCTGTCACACAGATACAAGTGTGTCTGTTCTTTTGGCATACACTCATCATGATGAGAATAGTGAATCATATATGCTAACAGTACCACTTCATTTCTCTATGTACAAACACTATCTAACTGCTCATCTTGTCAAACATTTGCTTAGATATTATCACTGGTTTGATCTTCTTAAAAGGACAGTTTGTACATGGAATATAGACAGTAGATATTAACTATTATGAAGTTGTTAGGAACTTCTAACTTTTAAATTGTCACTATAAAATATTATTTCTATCATATTTTGTACATAAAATATTTACTTTGAATCTTTTCTATTTGAGGTCCATCAGTTAATGTCTATCCTTGAACCCTATGTACTCAAAGTCAAGTAAAAATCAAAGAATAAAATATTTAAATATTTTTAAGACTGAGTTTCTATCCCAAAGAGCCTGTATAAATTAGAAGGGTAACAAAGGATGACCAGTCTGTCCTAGATCCACGAGCTTGTTGCAGCAAAACACCTATGGCATGTGCTGCAAAGCCAGACAGTTGAGCAATTTGAATGAGGCTGGGTACATAGGTTAGCAGAGTGATGGCCGGAGAACTGCTGTGCTAGTATGAATATCCACCACGGTTCCACAGAGGGCCTGGAAGGAGGTACCACAGTACAGTTGAATACATAGGGTCGGTCTCTTGAATTCCTTAGCAATTTTAGGTTAGAATTTGTGATTTGAAAGAAGTCCAGTGAGGCATTAAGCAAATGCCAGGATATCACCTTAATGATGGGGAGCCTTCATTCATCATCAATGCCTTTTTTTCTACTCCTGCTACCCTAGGATGAACTCTTGTTGCCCTACCTCATGCTCCTACCTACTTCCACCTTTGGAGAGGAGCTGGCAGAAGTATGACTTCTAGGATGTTCAAAGTCAGGTGCTACATTGCAGGATGGGTCAAATTTCTCAATGAATAGGCATGTCTCAAAGCCGTGAGGTAACTCCCAGGTCCATGAGAAGACTAGCATAACCTGTATGTGTTCTCATTTCATCTGTCTCCCTCAAAATTAGATAGCAAATTAAAAGGCCACCATGAGGGCTAAGGAGATGACTCAGTAGATAATAACATGGCTGCATGAGCATCAGGACCTGAGTTCAAATCTGCAGACACATGGAGACAAATGGGATGTGTCTACATGCACAACTATAACCCCCTGAGGACAGAGACAGGAGAATCGCTGGAGCTTTCTGGCTGTCAAACTAGCTCCAAGATCAGTGGGAGACTGTCTCAAGGGAATATGACAGAGAATGACAGAAAAGGGCACCTTTTGTCCTCCTGTAGCTTCTGTCTTCAAGTATGCATGTGCATACTCACATACACATACACCACACACAGGCATAAACATAAATAAATTAATCCCATGACAGACAGACAGTGACAATCTAGGTGATAAAGGAAAGGGCTCTTGACTCTTTTTTAACAAGGGGCCTCCCATTTTCATTTTGTGCTGGGCCCAACAAATGCCAGAGCCAGACCTGAATAGAACTCAGGCTAGACAGGTGGGTTGGAGACAGATTGGCAGGGCCCTGCTGCCGCATACTCAGCCTGTATTTTGTAAGCCAAGGTTGGCATACTTTTTCTGTAAAGGCCAGATGGTAATTATTTCAGTCTTTATAGCCATATGCTCTCAGATACAATGACTCAATGCCACCATTATAATGCAAAATTGGGAAGAAATAATACAAAATGCAACACATAGAGCTACGTTTCAGTAAAACTTTATTTAAAAATACAGAGGGTTGGATTGGGTCTGCAGGCCATAGTTTTCCATCTCCCATTACAGACAAAGGAGTGTGCCTTAAAGGCATTTAAACAGAAGAAAGGATAGAAGCAGAGACTTTTCTAGATTTACTTGACTTTACAGGGAAGAAAAGGATTAGCCTAGAGGGTATTCTAGAAGGCAATGTTGCTAAACTCCAATTCCAAGGAGCCAGGAACCAAGACTCATGGTGGCCATGGGTTTGGATAAGGAAGCAACATGAACATCTCCCCAAAAGGCTGACCTCCAGGTCACTGACCCAACTTGCATGCTTTCTCCTACAGAAGAAAAAAAGAGCAAGCGGAGAGTTCGCACTACCTTCACCACAGAGCAGCTACAAGAACTGGAGAAGCTCTTCCACTTCACTCACTACCCTGACATCCACGTCCGGACCCAGTTGGCTTCCAGGATCAACCTGCCTGAAGCTCGAGTACAGGTACAGTGCTCAACTTCCACCCAGGGCTGTCCCAGCTGAAACTGCCATTGGCTTTGTCTCCTGGGTAATCATCATAGCCAAATATTTCTTTCCAGGCAATGAGATTGCCCTTATTTAATAAAGAATCACTCCCTTGGAGTGGCAATGTAATAGGAAGACATTGGTGCTCTCTATCTCTGTCTCCATGCCCTCTCTCTCCGCTATTCATGCTCCTAAAGGTTACTCACACAATCAGCCATAGAGTTGAAGACTAGAGTCAACCAACATTTTTACTAAGAGTAATCACTTTGGGATTTGCTAGACATACAGTCATTATCAGAGAGGGCCATTTTCCCTGCCATGGTGGCCTGAGAGCAACCACAGCCATGCAAGTGAGCATGGTGGCATTCCAACAAAGTTCTATTTACAAGTGTTGAAATTTATATTTTGTACAAGTTGCATGTGTTATAAAATACTATTCCTTGTGTTTCTTTTCTTAGAGATTTAAACTGCAAATCACTCAAACATTTGCAATGGTAGGTGTAGCTTACCAGGGTACTGTTGGCCAGCCTAGTAAAGAACACCTCCATGTCCCCTTGGTGGAAGCAGAGAAGTAGACAAACCAAGGATCCATGGTCAGAGACAGGATTTCCACACTAATAGCCTAATCTAACATCTGTCATTTCTTTACCCCAGAGTATCCACCCCTTGGAGACACTGTGTAGCCCCTTGTCACCACCAAGATAACCTGGTGCCTTCTTTTAGATACAGAGTTCCAGGCTGGCATGAGAGGGTTTGCTATATCCCACAGTGGCACTCTCTCTGAACATAGAAACTTCTACATAATTCTTTTAAGAAAAATGTAGTACATTTATTCTCAAAAAGATCAAAATAGAGGTCTAGTGTCTCACTTTTTATTCAGCCTTCTTCCTCCTGACTAGAGCCCAGCCTTAGCTGGCTTCCCTCTTCCTCCTACTTGGAACTGTGCTCCAGCTGAGTCTAGAATCCAACACCTGCCTCCCCAGAATCACCAAGTACAAATGGCCACATGTCATAGACCATCAGGGTGCCCAGGAATGCAAAGATCTGCCAATGTTCAATCTATAGATGCCAAGTGGCCCACAGAGGTTGCAAACTGATGGCCTGCTGATGAAAAACAGCACACAGATGGGTTTTATTTGGCCTGCACAGCATTTGAAAACTCAAAAGCATTTATATTTTTTTAAAAAAAAAAAATCAAGATCCTTCCTATTCGAGACCGGATAAGTCTGACACATTGGCTCATGTTTCCAGGTGGCAGCTGTTAGCAGGACCTAAAAATCCTCTTTAAGCTCTGTTCACTACAGACCCCATCCAATCCTTCTCAGTTATCACCCAGGCATATCTCCCATGCCATTTCCATCCTGAAGACCTGTGATCCTGGTCACTTCCCTGAAGTCTCCAGACTACATGCAAAGAACTCCCCCTCCAATGCTGTGATTGTATAAACTGTGAAGTGCTCATTCTTTAGGAGATGCCAATGTTCTGCATTTAGGGGAAGATAGCAGATAGGGGAGATACTAGTTGGAATGTATTTCCTTCACACACACACACACATTGTCTTTCTGTGACTACAGATCTGGTTTCAGAATCAGAGAGCCAAGTGGAGGAAACAGGAGAAGACTGGAAGCCTCGGTGCATCACAGCAGCCTGGTGAGGCCAGCCTGACCCTGCCCTCACACCTGGACATGGCTGTGAGTGGCCCAGTCCTCAAGTGGGGCTGTAGGAACAGTCATTCAGGAGCATCTTACCCAAGTCCTGGTATAAGAAAGCCCTGGGGGAGGTGCCTACAGTACCAAACACAATGAGAACCCTTCCAGAAATAGGAAGGCCAAGGAGATTCCTGAAAGAGGAATCTGGGGACAGTGGCTGGCTAGCTGGCTTTCTCTTTGAATGACAGGAGGTTTTGTCACTTGTACAAAACTTCACAGTTCACAAAACAGAGTAACAGGGTAAAGCAGAGAACATGAGCTCTAAAGTAGACTGCCAAATTTAAAATCTCAGTTCAAATCCCACAGCACCGAGTGACAAAGAAAAGTCACCTTGCTCCTGAGAGGTCACTACTAAAGTTTTGACCAGGATGAAATGACTAAGATCTGGAACATTCTATCCATGGTCTGCTACTGAAGAAGTGGATCTCTGGGGAGTGAGGTGACGTTTTAGATACATGGCTACTTACTATTCATGCTGTGAGGATTAGGTCCATGTAACTTTGCCTGGGCCACACAGATAATGAAAGTCCCAGGCAGGCAAGACAAATTCGTCACACTACCCATTACCAGATACTCGAGTCATGGGAGCACCTAGAAGACAGGAAAAACAGTAATTAGTGAAAGATAGGACTCATTGGTCCCCTCTGATCTCTCCTGACAGGGTCCTGTGCTGACACCCACTGTTCTGTCCATGTTGGTACCTCCCACAGGGTGCTACCCACTCTCTCAGACTCAACTCACTTCAGGCTCGTTCCCTGCCCAGATCAGCCTTGTCCCATGGCACCCATGGGATCTGCATCCCTTGCCTGGCTCTCTCATACAGCAACCTTGTGCCCCTACCCTCGTTCTGCCACCTCCATACCCCAAGTGGGACAGCATCTGCGCCACTTCAACATAGGAACTGGTTGCTTTCTTCCCAAGCAAACTACTCTCCTCTCTCAGTGATGGCAGAGGACCTCAGAGAGAATCACTTCACAATCCATCAATGGCCTACAATACAGGAAACTACCCAGAACTCGCCACTGAAGATAGGCATGGCAGCAAAAGGCACAGCACACACCTCACCAGCCTAAGTCACTGTCCTAGTGCAAGTCTTGGCTGCCAGAAAGCTGGGGGTGAGCTCCAGAATAAGCTGTTCTCCATTCACCCCTATGCCACCTCAAGCTGCTCACTCACACCCTCTGGACCTCATCTGTAACACAGCAGCCAGACAGATTCTTTCTGAAGACCTTTTTCTTCCTTACTTTGTGGAGATGGACCTTGGGAAACACAAGAAGTTAAGAAGCCGAGAAAGGGCTGCATATCCATGTACCCATCCATGCATTTGTTCATGACATCTGTACTGACCATTGAGCATTGTGTGCTTAGAAATAGATGTGCAGCTGAACAGATCACATTCTGCCCAGGTCAACTGAAAGGTGATGTCAACCTCTGCCTAAAAACAGATGTCAGCAACCTTGCATTTGGCTCGCATCTAGCACATTACTACTAATGACTTTGGTACATAAAAATCTCAGAATGGGAGAGAAATAGAAGAAACATTTTTAATTTAAAACAGAATTTAGTGTCTTTGTCATTTGCTGATCTGTGAAAAGATGTCTCATCCTCACTGGCATTACTGATGAGAAAGACAGCAAAGCTCTTTGTGCACACAGGGCAGAGCTAGTTTGCTCGGCTCTGTACTGAAAAGCCCTTTGTTCTGCAATTTGTTTCTTTGCAGAGACTCTAGATCAATGGTTCTCAACCTCTGGGTAGCGACCCCTTTGGCAAATTTCTATATCCAAAAATATTTAAATTATGGTTCCTAACAGTGGCAAAATTACAGTTATTGAGTAGCAACAAAAATAATTTTATGGTTGGAGATCACCAGAACTTGAAGAACAGTATAAAGGGTCACAGCATTGGGAAGGTTGAGAACACTACACTGCCCTAGACAGACCACATGTCTGGTTTTTCTGGTCTCTAGGGTAGAGGCAGTGGCTCCTGCTGCCTGACCTGGTCCACAGCAACCAGGAGATTCTGGGAGAAGGGGAGTGCACCTTAAAAGTGTTCAGGGTGGGCAGACACTGGAATGGTGTTGGCATCCCATGCCTTAAAAGTATGCAGGGTGGGCAGACACTAGAATGGTGTTGGCATCCCAGGCCTTAAAGGTGTGCAGGGTGGGCAGACACTGGGATGGTGTTGGCATCCCATGCCTTACTGGAAAAGCAAAGGTTTGGGTCCTTATCCCAACAGTTCCTACTCTCGGGAAGTCTCCTGGTGGGCTTTCTTTCTGCCAAGAAGTCTCATTGCTGCTACCCTCTGCTAGGCAGTTGGGCTTGACCTCTGTTTATAGCGCCAGAGTAAGTTCTAGAAAACTGGGTCTGAATCCAAAAACACTTGAAATTTGTAGGAGTCCTGACGTACCCTAGAGCTGGGTAGAGAGTTGGGAAGACTAGGTCTTAGCTCTATATACCCTCTATTTTGTCTCTGGGCCTCGGTTTTTCTATCTGTAAGTGAGAGATAGCAGTGCCAGCTCTGCCCTGAAATACCCAATACACCAGAACTATTGACCACAGCTCCTCTCACTGAGAAGTACCCAGCCACTCTAAGCCCTTGAGATTAAAACCTGACCTGCAGATAACTCTGAGTAACAGGCAGAGGGCAAATGGAGAAATACAAAAGGAAGTTAATTCAAAAGGCTTGTAACTGGGTAGTCTGCTGTGTGGTGTCACTGTGACAAAATGCCTGAGATAAACTATTTCTAAGGAGGAAAGGTTTCGGAGGTTGAAGATCAAAGTCCTCTGACCATGTTGCTTTGGTCCTATGGTGGCTCAGCTTCTCATAGTGGAGGGTGTGGTAGAGGCCCATTTACTTCATAGCTACCAGGAGGCAATGGAGGCAGTAAGGGGTCAGGGTCCCAGCATCCCCTTTAAAAAAACACACCTTCAGAAACTCAGTTTTCCCAATGCCTAAAGGTTCTGCTACTTCCCAGAAACATCTCAGGCTAGAAACTAAGCTCATGTAGAATATTGTTTTGAGGTTTGTTACTTTTGTTTATTGCATTTAACTCTGGGAGCTGTGTCACTGTGCCTGTCTAAAATACCTGATGATCTTAAAAAGAACTGAGTGGCCAATAACGAGGCAGGAGAGAGGAATAGCTGGGACTGGTAGGTAGAGAGGATAAGTAGAAAGAGAAATCTGGAAGAACAAAAGGAGAGAGAAAGGAAGAAGACACTAGGGGCCAGCCACCCAGCCACACAAACAGCCACGCAGCCACACAAACAGCCACCCAGCCACACAAACAGCCACCCAGCCACACAAACAGCCACCCAGCCACACAAACAGCCACCCAGCCACACAAACAGCCACACAAACAGCCACACAAACAGCCACCCAGCCACACAAACAGCCACCCAGCCACACAAACAGCCACCCAGCCACACAAACAGCCACCCAGCCACACAAACAGCCACACAAACAGCCACACAAACAGCCACACAAACAGCCACGCAGCCACACAAACAGCCACCCAGCCACACAAACAGCCACCCAGCCACACAAACAGCCACCCAGAAACACAAACAGCCACCCAGCTACACAAACAGCCACCCAGCCACACAATTAGCCACCGAGCTACATAAGGGAAAGAAAGATATATAGAAGTAAGAAAAGGAAAAAGCCCAGAGGTAAAAGATAGGTAGAATAATTCTAAGTTAAGAAAAGCTACAAGAAACAAGCCAAGCTAAGGCCGGGACTTGTTAATTAAGAATAAGCCTCAGTGAGATTTATTTGGAAGCTTAGTGGTGCCATCCCCCCCAGACCCCCCCAAAAAATAGCATAAGAAAATCCAACAACACATGGGCCTTTGGAAAGGTTTAGGCTCAAAACCATGGCACAGGTGTAGATGTAAGACTCATCATTCTTCTAGCACTGGACTTACGGTCTGTATTCTTAACATTAAATTTATTCTAGTAGTTTCTAGATTGTTTATCAGTAACTCAGATACTTCCAGTTTACTGGCCAAATCCTCCAGGTACTGAGCTCAGGTCGTAAAGCTTTGCAGAAGGACCCTTCTAAGCCATCTTAGCAATATGAGTTGCTCCAGTACAAGAAGCTCTGCTTCAGCACTGTAGGAAATACTGAGTCTAAGACACATCTTCTCCCCAAAGACCTTTCCATTTTCTTACCTATACCCCTGGGACAAAGGAATCACTTTCAAATCCTTATCAACCCAGTAACCTCTGGCAGCAAATGATGCCCTTCCATCTACTTCTCTGAATAAAAAGTTGCTTGCCTCTGTGGGAGACTGTGACGATTACATCAGAGCCTCTGGCACACGGCAATATCTCAACATGTATGGAGAAGATCATTTTCCCAAATACCTTTTCAAGCCCTCTATTGCCTAGATCAGCTACTCTGACCCCAGGTGCTATGCCAGAAGCTCCTATTTCTAGAATGCCAAAAAAACTCTCAAAAGAGTGATCAAAATTATGAGTGTGCCTTCCTCGTTTGCCTGGTTTCTCTGAGTTAGTTGTCATCAGGAATCCTGACAGACAGGCTGAGTTGCATTCTGACAGGCTCTAACGTAAAGACCAGCGAGAGAGTGCCAAGGTCACTAATTTATCTTTTTATCAATCCTTGTATATGTATCATATGTATGTTTGTGCATATTTATGTGTATGAACACAGCTTTGCATCTGCCACCTTTTGCATGTGGAGGCCAGGGGACAACCTCACATATCCTTGCCATCCACCTTGCTTGACAGAGCCATTGCCCCAGGGATCACTTTAAGGAAGGGAAGAAGGAAAGGAGGACAAAACTGGTGTGGAAAAGACAGTTCTCAAAACCAGACTCCCAAGGGTCACACATAAAAAGCCAAGGATGCTGGGAAAAAAGATGCCATCCGAGACACCAGCCCAAGCTCCAATGTTTGCATGTCCATCTAGACCAATGGTTCTCAATCTTCCTAATTCTGAGACCTTTTAATACATACAGTTCCTCATGTTGTGACAACCTCATAACTATAATTTTGCTACCATTATGAATCATAATATAAACATCTGATATGCAGGATATTTGAAATGTGACCCCTGTGGTCACATTTGTGGAGGTCATTTGAGAACTCCAAAGGGGTGGTGACCCACAAGTTGAGAAACATTAGTATAGACTAAGAAAACCCTGCTCTGTGTGGGCCCCAGGACAATGCCAGGGTCAACAGGGAAAGGAAAGCATAACAGACTTAGGTCCAATCGCAAGAACTAACAGAGAAGCTTCCCACAGGCTCTTTGTTCCCCTTACCCCTCCAGCCCCCTCCCAGATGTGCCCTTCAGAGGCCTGCACTGGGGACAAGTCATCACTGAGGCCCCTGGACTGCACTGGGAATATTCCTATCTTTGCCCTTTGCCCTGTTCATCCATCAGCCAGGAATGCCTACCCCTCTTTGTGGGTTTGCCTTTTCACATTTGTGCCATGTCTCCTCTCCGAAGACATCCCCACTGTCTTCCTTCTCTCTTCTAAAAATAGAAAATTTTTTACATAATCCAATCAAAGAATGTCTAATGGCTGGTACAAGCATGCCATTTTGTAGCTTAGAAAAAGTTGTCTTTATAGATAAAAATCAGATAAGTTCTGCCTTATCTTCTATGATGGCTCTTCCTTCTCACTCCCACAGCACTGTGAACCTTCTTTGTGGTAATATGGTCCCAATTCTGAAGCCCCACCCTTTGCCAAGCACTTTGATTCTCACACCCATCCAGTGACACAGGTTCAGAGAGGCAATGTGACTTGCACAACATCACATAGCAAATGTCTATATTTAGGATTCATTTCTGCCTGATACCAAAGCTTGGAACTACTACATACACAAAAATATGATAGAGTGAATGTGTATATGTATGGTTTATAACTAATGTTAATATGTAAACTGTGTACAAAATCTGTAACCATATAAATCCATATGTGGTGGGCTATGTATTTACCATATACGTGTATACCCTGTATCTATTCTCCTTCCTGGTAGCATGGTAGGTGAATGGCTACATTCTATTCTGTGATTAGATATCTTTCTATCCTACACCCAACTCTCTCTCTCTCTCTCTCTCTCTCTCTCTCTCTCTCTCTCTCTCTCTCTCTCTCTCTCTCTCTCTCTCTCTCTCTCTCTCTCCCATTGTTATGATTTTTCTACACAGCTACAAGAAACAAATTGAACCAGACTCCAGACCCCAGACCCCAGACTCTATATGAGAGAGATCAGAACTTGGAGACAGACTGGCAGGGCTTTGCCATGGCCCCAAGAAGCTGATGGGAAGTTGGGACATCACACAGGTGCCACCGTAGTTATTTCTGCTAGATGAGGCTGTTCTAAGGACTCACCAGGAGGGCCCTGACCGCTGAGTGACCCTTGGGTGGGGAGGGAGGTTACAACGCTCTTATCACCAGAAGGTAATAAAGTCATTTCAGGGCAATTAAAATCCTAGCCAATTTAAGTCATTTACAGTCCAAACAATTGCACAGGGATCCTTATCCCCAAGAACACCAAGATGTTGTTTGAAGTGTAATATAATGGCTGCAGGTAGGAGTATACAGAAGGAAAATGATGATAACCAGAGCCTGGGAAGATTTCTTTCCTTCAGATTTCTTTATGTCTAATTAGCATGCACAGTCATTGGTTCTTTTGTGCCATTTTCATGCTTAGTTTTGGTTGATTCTCCACTCTCAACTCTCCCAGTGTCCACATCCCCATCTGCCTTTGTTCCTTTCTGGTCCCAGTAACCCCCTTCCAATTCACACCATGTGAGCTCTATTATCTTGTAGCCCCCACCCCTCAGCCTCACAGGTCTCTTTCTACTTTCTCACCCTCTACACACACTCCCATATAAATACACATATATGAAACTTAGAAACTAGAATCTACATATGAGAAAGAATATGATACCTTCTTCTGAAAATGAGTCATCCTCTTTAATTCCATATTTTCAAGTTCCATCCTCCGTAAGCACCTGATTCACTTCATCAGATACAGTCTACTTGCAGTGTCTACAGATGTTTCATAAAGAATACACAAGTGAATACAGGTAGGGGACACACAACCTGGGCCACCTTTCTAGAGAAAGGGACCTACCATGTGTTCCAGAGTCTATGAAGGTCCAGAAGACAGAAAACAAGTTTCTCAGGAGATCTTAACTCCATGACACCCAAGTGACTCTGACCATGACCACTGACCCTATCTTCTTACCAGGAGTCCATAAACACACAACGAAACTGGGAAATTGTGGATCTGATCATCATAGGCTAAGACTGGACTGAATGGGATCCTGTTCCAAAGCCCTCCCTGATCTTAGAGTGGGAACTTTCCCAAGCAGATATCAGCCAGCTGGCTGGGGTAACCTTTGAAAGACAGGGGTGAAGATTCCACTTGAGAAGACCTAGAGAAATAAGAAATAAAGGATGAAAAGAATCTGTATCAAGTCAAAACAGAGGTCACTGACTGATGGACCTTACTTCCAGAGGTGACAGGAAGAGACTTTTCTTGATTGTGTAAAAAGAGGTTTAGCAGTTACCCCAGGAAGCAGAGAGATCCCTAGCAGGTGAGGAGGAGCCCTAGGAGGTGGAGTAGGAAGCCCTTGGAACTAGTACAGCTATACATTCTAAGCATCATCTAAGCCAGATAATGTGAAGGGTAAGTTTTTCTGCCATCATGATACCCATATTCTCATGGGTAGAAGACACTGGAAGATGTGAATACTAAACAAGACTCATCCCTCCAGAGAACTGTGAGGGTTCAATGTACGTGATGAGTTACTGTGTTAGTTACTTTTCTCATTGCTGTGGGGAAAAAAAAATACAAGCAGAGACTTAGCGGAGGAAGGGTTTGTCTTGGCTCACAGACTGAGGGAATAAATAGTCCACCTTAGCAAAGTAGGTATGGCAGGAGCAGAAGACAGCTAGTCACATAGTATCTCCAGTCAGGAAGAAGAGCATAAATAGTAACTGGGTTGGCCGATAAAGCCTAGTGACTCATTTTCTCTCCTGGGGCTCTATCTCCTAAGAGCTCCACAACTTTCCCAAATAGCATCACCAATTAAGGACCAAATATATAATTCTGTAGGAGACACTTCACATTCAAACACAACAGCTAGTATAGGAGATGGTCCAAGAAGGACAGGAGGACCAGGAAGAGCCTCTGGAGAGTCAAGGTGCCAGGGTGAGCTTTAGGAGACAGAAGCCAGTCCTGAGGAGATTGAGGGCAATGTCTCAGGATTACACCTCAACAGTGCAAAGGCTCTAACATGGGGGTGTACAACATGTTTAAAGAACACTCATTTGTTATTACTTTTACAGTTCTTTTATTGCGCTGAATGCACTCTCACCGTCCTTGACAATGTCACGCACAGCTTAGTTCAGGCCCAGCTTCCCCACCTAACAACTTCAACTCAGAGCTAATTTCAAAGATGCTGTCTGGATGAGTGAGCGCTTCATAAAAAACAATGGAATCCCCCTCCTGCTGCAAGAGGGAAGAGTGTTCTCAGAGTGTTGGCAGGAAGTGAGGGACAGAGCCACCTGGCATTTCTGATACCCAGTAAGTGCCAATTGTTGTCATAGCTACTGTGCTTAGATGGACATGTTCTAGGAACGTGTCTGCTGTGGTCTCTGCTCATTGTCCCTTGAACTTCAGAGCTATCCAAACTATGTGCCTTTGTTGCTGATCCTCAGTATGCACTTCCAAGTGCATCATGGGCCTACCTGAGGAGCTGCTTTTGGGTTCTGCTGTCATGCTGAAACAGTCCAACACATAGCATCCTGACTGAGTATCCCCCACAGTTGCTGTGAACGCAGGCCAACTCATTAACACATGGAAATGTCAAAAGGTTAGACACCCCAGTTGAGACACTCATAGCAGAAGTTCACACTCGAATTTTCCTCCTGCTCCTACAACACAACCGCTCTCTGTGACGTGGGAAAGTGGACAGGGGACAGGCTGCTAATCTTCAAAGCGTCTTAGATCTGCATGGCAAGCACTGACAAAGAAGACTGCCTTTAACCCAAAACAAGGGCATCATTTAGTACCTTTCGTTTATTCTAAAAATGAACCCCACCTTTGAGGCTTATTTCTTTCATGTGTGTTTGTTTATCTATGTAATTGTGAATGTGAACATGCACACAGTACACCTGTGGGAGGTCAAAGGACAACTTTGGGTCTAAGTCCTCACCTCATCTTGTTTGACGGGGTCTCTTCACTGCTTTCCACCTGGTGGCACATATCTGATCACTAAACCCTGGCAGTGTGGCATTCTGAATCTCAAATGTCCTCCACAGGTTTAATTTTGAATCCATTATCCCCAGCTGCTTATGTTGTTTTTGAAGGTTCTGGAAACTTTTAGGAGCTGCTGCAAAGCTGGCAGAAGTAGGTAGCTGGGGGCAGGCCTTTGAAGTCACCTGTTACTCTTAGATTTGTGGTCTACAGCAATGAGAACAGTCTCTGCCATCCACACCCACAGCCATGAGTCAAGATGCTCTGGACTGATGCATAGACTGAGACTGTGGGTCAAAATAAATCTTCCTACCCTTAAGTTGCTAATATTGAGTATTTATTCATAGTATTTTGAAATTAATCCAACTATCTATTCCTACTGTGGAGAAAGATGGAGTTCAAAAATGTTAACTTGTCTCTGGTCACAAAGCTTGGAATTATACAGACTACTTGGACTACACAGTCTGAAAATACAGACCTTTAGTCTTAGGAGGCCAAAGCTCCTGTCTCTACCCCTCACATGCTAGGCTAATTACAAGGCTCCTCCACTGGTGGGAACTGCAATGTTGGAGACACTATATGAGAAGATAAGGAAGAGAAAGGAAGACTCCTTTATTATCCTTTGTCAGACAAAGAGTTCAATTGCAGAAGTGCTGTCCTCTCCACGGGTGAGGATAAGAACTTAGAGAGGCAGAAGGACTCACCCAAGGTCAGATAGCCAGAGAGGGTTAGAACAGAGAGCTCAGGTCTCTCTCTCTCTCTCTCTCTCTCTCTCTCTCTCTCTCTCTCTCTCTCTCTCTCTCTCTCTCTCTCTCTCTGCATGCACGAAGTGTGTGTGAGTGGGTGCATCTGTGTGAGAACTTGCCATGCACATGAAGGCCGGAAGACAACCTTCAGGAGCTAATTCTCCCCATTCTCAATGGTATCCAGTGATCAACTCAGGTTGTCAAGTTTACATGTCAAATACTTTAACCCACAGAGCCATCTCCATGACTCAGATGATCCATTAATCATGCCCTACTTTTCTCTTCATATACCCAAAACAGACAGTGGCATTGAGGTAAGGCTTTTTATCAGGTGCATTCCAAGCCAGGGCCCTATTTAGGAATACTGCTTAAACCCACAGAGGCTCATCAGACCCCACTGAATGCATCAACATCTGTCATCTGCAGCCTTAGAGAGCCTATAGAGCTGCACATCTCAGCACTGCACTGAGAGGGTTAGTTGTCTGTCACTCAGGAAATGCCTGGAGGTCTTGAACTTCTGAACTTCTGGCTCACCTTCGCTTGAACCCAATGATATAGCCTTTGCTGATATTACTTTATAGTCGAGATTGTAAATTCCTACTTTATGACTGCCAGATAAAAACATCTGCCTGGAATGAGGCTCTGGAGGGAGGCTCTCTGTATAAGGTGGCATTGTTACAGCATTTAGGATGCAAGGTGACCAGACCCTGTAAACCCACAAGCAAGATGTCACACCGAGGAGCCTTGAGCACAACAGCCTCAAATTCCTCACAGTGCCCCTCTGGGGTCATCCCAGCAACCTGTCATCACCCCCACTTCCAAACCTTGGCTTGGGTCTTATGATCATCTTCATTCCACAGGCTACAAATGAGACACAGAGGGCCAGGTGCCTACGGCCAGACACATCACCCAGCAAGACTAGAGTACAGATCCAGAGCACCACCCACTCTATCACCATAAACTCTCGTGGAAATCGAAGCAGCCAGTCATGTTGTAGTAGAATCCTGGGCAGCCCTGGGAAAGAAAGACTACACAACACACACACAACACACACACACACAACACACACACACACACACACACACAACACACACACGTGTGTGCGTGCAGCATGCCCTCTGCTGCACAAGTTAGGAATGATCCCGTCCTCGCCCTGAGCCCCCCATGCAGGCTCAGTCCTCTCTCAGAAGCTACACTCTCTGGGATATGGCCCCAGTCCTCAACAAATGCAGGGAAGAACAGAGGACTAAGATTGCCCAGGCCAACACTCCAGAAGACTTTCAGACAGTTGCATGCAAGCCTAAGCCCCTTTCTCACTGCCTAGCTCTATCCATGCGAGTTACCAGTGTTGTTTGAGCCTGTATGCCTTTGCCCATGATCTTCCACAATGTACAGGAAAAGGCCAACACATTGTAAATGCTGATTCAGGGTCCTATAGGAGTGAGTACCCCCTACCTTCCCATGATGACCCATAAGCATCCCTTTACGTGCTTCCTCTGTCTTAACTTAACAAGTCCTCAATCAATATAGTTGGTTTCATGTCGCCTTTTCCCCTTTAGCCTCTCATCAAGGAGGAAAAGAATTCCAGGGCCTCCCAAGACACCCCACTAACACTAATTATCACCATTGCCCCCAATACCTGGGAATAAAGCCATTGTAAAACCAAGGACTACAGTCTGACTCATGGTTCAGCTTGGCTGGACAGAAGTGCCTCTACGTGGAGTTGTTTTAATCTTTCCTTGCAAATCAATAACTGCTTTCTTTGGGGTGGTTTTAATTAGTTAAGCCCTGCTGACTGTTCCACTGATAAAGTGGCCTGCTATTCATGCTAAGTGTGTCAGGCACCTGCCAACTTTATCTCTGTTGCTGTTGGGATGGAGTCCTCCTTCCTGTGCCACACTGCTGGGTTCGCTGACAGAGATCTTCTCAGCAGTTGTTGCCTGAATGCTGGGAAAAGAGGCCTTCTGAGCAACTGGGCTTGATTTCCTAGTGGCCTATGGACAATGGGGCTTTCTTCAAGGTCACAAAGTAACCCTCCAAAGCAGTGACGTTCTCCTGCCCTAGGCTTTCCAGGCTTCCAAATGAGCCACCAGTGGAGAGCATGAAATTTATTAAGGCCCAACTGTGTACCAGCAGCAGCACACTGTTCTTACAGTAGGATCCTCCCGTCTCCAGAGAGGTCCACACCAAGGCTGTTTCCTCAGTAAAGTCTCAGTGCAGAGGCCAGGGCAGTCTCCCGGGTCAGAGGATCAGTAAGTCACAAAATGTCTGTCTCAATGTTCTCTCTCTGCATCATGCTTTGGTAGAATCTGGGGCTTTTTCCCAGCCTAGGTCAGTTTCTCTCCTTAAATTTCCTGGCTTTGTCGTAGGCTCCTGCTCTGCACCTGACCCCACCACCACCTAACTCCATCCACCCATTCCACCCCCGCCGGCCTGGTTATCTCATTCTCTTTCAGGCCGCCATCGTCAACTGTGCTTTTTCTGGCTGGTTATTGTTGGAGAACTGGAGCATGAGACATGATCACTATAAGCCAGAGGCCACTCTATCAACCTTGGCAGTCAGTGCACATGAAGAGAAACAAAAGTAACTTCCTGTTGGAGGAAGAAACAGTATATAGAGCCATCAAAATGCTTCATAAACTGGAGAAGCAAAGACCTGAGTTCAAATCTCATACATGCCCTTTCAATAGTGTGGCCTTGGAAGACCAGCTATACTCATTTTCTGTTCTGTAAACAGCCCTTCTGAAAGTATCTCATGGCTATGAGTCAAGTGAGAAAGCCATGTTGTGGGTTGAAAATGCCACCCCATAGATGAGCCCTCCTTAGTGCTAATAGTAAGAGGTAGATACAGAGAACAATTACTTTTCTGTTGCTTTGATTAAGCATAACTAAAGTCAACTCTCAGGGGGCAGTGTTGTTTCAGCTTCCAATTCCAGATAACAATCCATCACTAAAAAAAGTCTGGGCAGGAACAGAGGCAGGAACCGCAGAGGATAGCTACCATACTAGCCTGGTCTCCAGCTCACTCATGCTCAACCACTTGTCTTATACAGCCCAGGCCCACCTGGACAGGGGTAGTGGTAGCCACAGCAGCACAGGCCAACCTGATCAGTTGCAGTTCCTCCAGGCTTCTTCAAGTTGACAATAAAATGTAACTAGCTCACCACATATCACTCTGTGATTATCTTGTCTTTTTTTCTTTATTACTTAGACACTCATTTGCTTTGAGAGATCATTGTAGTGCCCCCAATTCACAGATAGCAAGCCTGTGGCTGAGAAATAAGCCTTGACTAATTTGCTTGAGATATTGTTTTGAGATAAATAAAATGCCACTTTAATGTCATGCAGACCTCAGTTGGAAGAGTACTTTTCAAGCATTCATGAAGCCCTAGGTTCTCCCTACAGCATTACATAACACCAGACATATTGGTGCCCACCTATAACCTAATAACTTGGGGAGGTGAAGCAAAACCAACCTGGGATTCTAGAGACACTGTCTGGGGGAGGGGGAGAGACTAAGCAACAGAAATTCTCTATATCCTCTATTTCCCAGCAGTAACATCTTGCAAAACCATAGCACAGTGTTGCAGTGAATAAGAGTGCTTGAGATGAAGCATGAGGACCTGCATTTGAATCCCAAGTACCTACATGGAATCCAGTCATGGCCACATGTCCCTGTAACCTAGCACTGGGATCTGAGACAGGTGAATTCCCAGAGAGTACTGACCAGCACACCAAGTCAAAACCGTGAGCTTCAGTTTTAGTGAGAAACTCTGCTTAAGGTGGAGAGAAATAGGAATATGCCCAAAATCATCATCTGACCTCAACATACACAGAGAGAGAGAGTCACACACAAAATAACAATAATAATTTAAAAACTATCTGGAAAACTTTCTTTGTCCCTCCCTTTAAGCATTTCCTCAGCAAGGGATCATCCTTGTCTTTTACATGAGAAGAGTGAACTGCATTCCCCTTCATTCCAGAAGAATACTGCAGTGGACGTGGGGATCTAGCTGGCATTTTCCAGGGAACTCAAGACTATATCATTCCTCTAATCCCAGAGCCTCTCCCCAATCTGCCTTCTCCCTACTTCAAATAGTCACATGTTTATTTCATCTTTATTATTCAGCATTTTCAGTTGTGATTATCAGGAAACAAGGGAAGGTATGTTTATTCCATCCTCCTAGAAGCAAATGTCCTATGAGCATTTTCATAAGGAGAGTCTGGATTCCACCTGGGCATTGAGGCCCCAGAGCATATAACCATATCCTTGGCCACCAAAGTAGGAGGGCAGTCCCCAGAGAAGTACACTGGAATGTACTTTGATGTCCCCATTACTAGAAATTCTTCAAAGGCTGTAGGCCAAAATTTCTTCTTATGAAAGACAGTTAATAGTCCTGACTGTCCAGCTCAAACTCTTGTAGAATGTGATGAGAGACCATTCAGAGTCCCCACACTTCCATCCTGTTAGTCTGTGAGCTAAACTATTTAAATATGCATGAGACCCACTTCTGAAAGGCCATCTCTTGCTCTATCCTTTTATCCAATCATTCTTTATTGAATGAAACTAACTGGAAATAACAAACTTACAGCTTCTTTTTATATTGTGTTCTTATTTTGTACCAGGCCTAGTATAGAAGACACCATTTCAGATCTCATAAGCTTTGAATCTGCTCTAGCCACTGTTGTAAAAGCAAAGTTTGAATTAACAGAAATCCACAAGTGGACAATGTTTCGAGAGTGACTTTGACATACTCAGTCCTAAGTGGGATGTGTTCATCAAACCCCTCTGAACCCCCTATGGATCAGATATGTATGTGGAAGAGGAGGTGGAAAGATTGTAAGAGGGAGAAGAGTTAGATGACTCCAAGGAAAGAGTCTTTCAGTTACATCACGAGTGATGCATGTGTGAACTCACAGAGACTGTGACAGCCTGCACAAGACCTGCACAGATTCAAGCCAAACAACATCACAGGAGTAAAGGGGAAGTGGACACGGGGTCCCACTCTAACCAAGAAGCAATCTTCAACTGACACCTTCCAGCCCAGGAAAAGCATTTTTCTTCAATGGAGTCTCACTTGGTCTACTGACCACACTTCAGAGTAGGCCCCAGGACCAGGAATAGTTGACAACTTGATGGTATTTTTGTGGACTTTTTGTTCCATTTTGCTTCATATGGCTTATCTTAATGGTCTGTCTTAGTCAGGGTTTCTATTGCTATGAAAAGACACAATGACCACAGCAACTCTTATAAAGGAAAACATTTAATTGTGGTGGTTCACAGTTTCAGAGGTTTAGTCCATTATTACCATGGTAGCACATGGTGGTGTGCATGCAGACTTGCTGCTGGAGAATGAGCTGAGCAGTCTAAATCTTGATCCACGGGCAACAGGAAGTAAACTGTGTCACTGGGCATAGCTTGAGCAAAGGAGACCACAAAGCCCACCCCACAGTGACATACTGTTGTAATGAGGTTTTTTTGATCCCAGGTGGCCAGAGGCCCAGACCTATAGACCTGCCGCATCAGACCTCTTAGCCACCCGCTGCTGCTCAGGCCCCCAGAAATGACTCAGACTCTTATATTAAGTTCATGCTGTTTGGCCTATGGCTCAGGCACATTGCTAGCTTACTCTTACATCCTAATTCAACCCATTTCCATTAATCTGTCTGCCACGTGGCCCATGGCTTATTTGTGTTCCTTATATGTTGCTCCTTTGGGCTTCTGGCTCGGTCTCCCTGACTCCTCCCTGCTTCTTCTACCTATGCTCTGATTTCTCCTCCTACTTTTTCTATGGTGCCTGTCATGGGCCAAAACAGCTCCTTTATTTAAATATTGCTATTCACAGCATACAGAAAGGCATTCCCACATCAACATATCTCTTCCAACAAGGCCATATTTACTATAACAAAGCCACACCTCCTAATAGCACCAACTCCCTTTGGAAGCCATTTTTCTTTCTAACCACTCCATGGTCTTTTGTTGGTTGGTTGTTTGGGGGGAGAGGGTTTCCTTGGGTTTTGTTTGTCTGTTTGTTAAAAGAGAAAGAGAAAAAAGTACATAAAATCGGATGCGTAGGGAGGTTAGGAGGAAGCTGAAGGAGAGGAAAAATAGAATCAAAATGTATGAGGATAATTTCTTTCAAATATTAAAAAAATACAAAAAAATTTTTAAAAATGTTACTCATATTATTCTAGTTTTAGTTGGTTTTATGAATGGGCAACCCAGGGCCCTAGGGATAACAAGTAAAAAATTCATAGCAGGGTCTTAAATAAAGTTCCATCAGGGAGCCCATTAACCACCCATTGACATGCAAAATGGAAGCTAGCTAATAGCTACTTCCTCTTTCTGTCCTTATAAAGATTATTCTGAAACATAATCTAGAAGGCTCCTGAGGATTGAATAACCAATCTTCTTAGAAATAGTCAAGCCCTCAGGGAAGGATAACATTGTTGTGCTGGCTTCCCATTCTCCCTGTGTTGATTCTCATCAATCCTCACTCTGCATGTCTAGAATGACATTCTCAAGTAAACAAATAAGCTTTTGGGAGTATCCAGACTAGGACAGGACAGTGGATACCACAAGTAGCCCCACAAAGCAATCCTGAAGGATAACATTTCAGAACTACAAATAATCCCTGTAATTCATTGGCAACCTAATAAGTCACCAGGATAAGGTATAGACAATAAGATTTGGAATGTGAGAGGTGGTAACATTGGACTAGTCTAGGGTGATAATTATAGAGACTATGAGAGTAAACTGGCTTTTTTTAATCACTTGAGAAGCCTTGAAAGCAACAAATTGGCAGGCCCAGAGCCAACTGCCAGCCTACAACAGAAGTATGCTCCACCTGTGTTTATTTAAGAATACCCTCACTGTTTGCAGCAGAACATGCTGAAAATAAGGCCTAGAATCTAATTGTAGCTGTTAAAATATTACAAAGAACATTGAAAATATAGCTTCAGTCTTTCTGATAATCGGGGGCCTCAGAGAAAATCAGACAAACAATATGACCCACAAAAGGGACATTTAAATAAAGAAGCCTAAGAATATTGAGCCCCACATTCCTCTGAGTGCAACAGACTGAGGATATTCCCTTCCCCTTTATAGAGGGAAGGAGCTCCTAAACTTAGAGACCCTGCAAAGAGTTTCCTTGGGCTAGTATACATTCATTGATACTTAATGTCTGCCCTGAGCTACCACATTGCCTTCAGGGTAATAAATACACAGCAGGACAGTAAAATACAATTGTTCTTGGCAGAAGTAATACCCTAAGAAATGAGTTGCAAAAAAATTATCAAACAACTCCCCTTTGGAACCATACCAGTGAAAATTAAGAATTCAAAGGGAAGAATGCATCAACATAAAGAAATATGTCCCTGAAAGGACACTTTGTAGTCTTTCTAATTCTGATGAGAGGGCTCCTTGGCACTCAGACATAAAGATGTTCTACAATGAAGGTGAGGGAGACAGCTCAGTCCGTAAAGTTTTTTCAAGAATCAAGACCTAAGTAGCATCCCCAGAATCCAAGCAAAAAGTTGAGTGAGGTAGCATACATGCAGCCCTGTGCTGTGGAGGCAGATAGGCAGGTCCTTTGCTGGCCAGAAAGACTAGCCTACTTGTTGAGCTCCAGGCCAGAAGGAAACCCTGCTTCAAAAAGGTTAGATGACATCTAAGAAATGACACCAGATGTCCCTTTCTGGCCTCCACAGAGATGTCTGCACACACAGCACATACATACACACACACATACACACACACACATACACACACACACACACACACACACACACACACACACACACACACACACACAAGAAAAAGATATTCTATAATGGATGATGTTAGAACTGGTAGGTATGGTATTTGGGTAATGGTGCAAAGAATAAGAGAGGCAGGTTAGCTGGCTTCATTGTGTAAAGTGAGCAAGTCTACCCTTCCTAGAGTGGTATACTGCAGAGGCAGAGTAGGTGCAGAGGGAGTCTTCTCCTTCCAGAACATGAGGCAAGTGTCCTCAAGTAAGCCATCGTGCCATCTTAAGGATTGCTCTCTAGGGTCATTGCCAAATTCCAATGTCTCTGCCTGGATTCTCCCAAGGGTCTGTGCTTGGGCACTTTGTGTTGAAAAGTGGTCCCAAGAAAGAAAAGTGGAGGTAAGGGGTTTAAACAACAACAACAAAAAAAAAAAAGCCAATAGAAGAAAAAAAAAGAAAGAAAGAACATCATTCCTTTGCTAGGGGTGGGAGATCCTGCTGGGAGCCCAGGATGTCCAGTGTCTGTGAGACAGGGAACCCATAAAACTGTGTAGCACCTCATAGCCAAAGCCAAGGTGGATGAGTTCTGTGGGAGACAGCAGGCTTTGACTCAGGCTTTACTTTAAGGAGAACCCACATGTAAGTGTCTAATTTCAGTTTTGATGAAGCCCACTAAGGCCAGATGATCTGTTCACTCTTACAGATATCTAAAGCCATCCGAGAGAGAGAGCTGAGAACATGCCCTCTAGCCCCATTGTGGCCTTTCTCACTACAGGATTTGTAAAGACCAGAGACATTCTAAGATCCTCTGTCCTATGTGAACATTTAATTCTACAGTTTACTGACAGACTTATCACCTGTCCTAAGTTTGGAATCCATTATTATTATCATGGTGGTGACGGGTAATTAAGCAACAAATGTGCTAATCTCATTAAGCCAGTTTTTGAATTAATTTATTTTAATGCATGTAATTAGCTAATATGATAATACTCTCTTTCATCCAAAAACAGCCTCCAGCTCTCCAAGCTCTGTGTGTTATGATTAATAGATTTTCACACATTGAGAAGGGAGGAGTGTAGGGAGTTGCTCAAAGTCACGCAGCCCTCTGCTGGGGGTCACTTAGCCCATGGGAATTCCCTGCCACTTATCTGTTCATCTATTCTCCCATCCTTGGGAGAATGCAACACACTCTACCTAACTTTATTATCTTTGTCCTTGTTTTTTTCAAACCTGAAAAGCCCTACACCTGTTCCTCTGTAGTTAGTTGTTCTTCTTTGCTTTTTGTTGCTGTGATAAGCCACCATGACCAAATACAACAGAGGGAGGAAAGGGATTATTACCTATTACAGGTTAGAGTCCATCATCAAGAGAATCTAAACAAAAGCCTGGAGGTGGAAACTGAAACAGAAACCATGAAGAATGTTGCTTACTGGCTTGCTCTGTCTTAGTCACTATTCTTTTGCAACCCGGGGCAAGGTGACTTAATAAATGAAGCATTTAATTGAGGGCTTCTTTACAGTTTCAGAGGATAAGTTCAAGATCGTCATGATGGGGAGCATGGCAGCATGGAGCAGTAGCTGAGAATTTACATCTTATCCACAAGATAGAGACAGAGGGAGAGCAAGCCTGGACCTGGCATGGCTTCTGAAACCTTAAAGCCCATCCCAGTGACACTCCAATAGGCCACACCTCCTCCAACAAGGCCATGCCTCCTACTCTTTTCTAACAGCCCACCACTGGAAACCAAACACTCAGATATATGACCCAATGGGGGCCATCTAATTTAGCCACCCCACTTTCCATGGCTTACTAACTTGCTTTCTTCTTCAGCACAGGAAACATTCCCAGAGCACTTCCCACAATGAGCAAGGTCCTTCCACATCAATCACTAATCAAGAAAATGCCCGCATAACATGCTCACAAAGCAATCTGAGGAAATTTCTTAACTGAGGTTTCCTCTTCCTCGGTGACTCTTGTTTGTGCCAAGTTAACAAAACTAACCAGCACAAATGACCCCTTGGCAACTTGACATACAAACACATCATTGTTAGTGTTTCCTTTTCTGTTATCTCCTTAATCTCATATTAATATTTCAGTATAAAACATAGTATAACTCTAAAAGTCCCACAGTCTTTTAAAACTTCAAACTCTTTAAAATCTCAAAATCTCTTTAAACTATCCAACTTCTCTTCACTGTAGGTTCCTGTTAGATCAAAACAAGTTAAACACTTTTTTATGCCAAAATGGAAGAAGCAGGGAATTGAAAGAACAACACTTGAGCAAACCAAACTCCAATAGAGTAAATGCCTATGTGTCCAATGTCTAGAATTTATTCATAATTTTCTGATCTCCAGAGGGCTTGAGCAAGTCCACTGCCCCAGCTCTCATTCCTAGCACACGTGTTCCGTCTATATGCATGTGTCAGCTCTACTTCAAACTTGCTGCTATCAGATATGTTGAGGTTTCCACTGCAACTGAGGTAACATTTTCACCAATGGCCTTTCTGGGCTCTTTGGGGACTCTGACCTGTCACATGCTGCTATGCCTCAGCTTCTCTCTATGTCCCCTTTAATCCTGGAGTCTCTCCTACAGCTGAGACTTCAAATTTACCAGTGGCTTTTCCTGATCTCTCACAGTGCCAAACCTCAACTGTTCTCCATGACCCTTCCAGTCTTGCAAAGTCCACCAAAACCAGAAGCATGTAGAAGACTCGTAGGTTACTATGTTTGGCCGCCAGTTTGAAATATGTACCGACTTGGCTTTCTCTGATCCACAGCCTGTGTGTGCTGAGAAAATGCCTTCCAGAAGATTTCACCTCAGTAGCACTGGTCTCTTATTAGTTCACAGCTGATTTTTCAGCATCATCTGAAGCTAAGCAGCTGTTTTTACCTTGTCTGCCTAAGGCACCTGATTGGTGGAATAAAAATCTGAATGGCCACTATCTAGGTAGAGGAGGGATAGTCGGGTCTGATGGCAGAGAAGATGAGGAGGAGGGATCTAGAGAATGGGGGAGAAAGAGAGGGAAGAGCCTAGGGTCAGCCAGTCAGCAAGACACAGGAGTAAAACAGCACATACAGAATGAAAGAAAAGTAAAAGGCCCTGAGAAAAAATATAGATGAAGAGAAACAGGTTGAATTAAATTATAAGTGCTTAGTGAGTCAAGCATAAGATAAGGCTGAGCATTCACAATTAATAGTAACAGTCCATGTCTTGGGGCTGGCGGTCTGAGAAAGCCTGCTACAGTCGGGTCTCGGACACAAATATTTACATTCCTGATACTAATTTCTAGGGTAGTTTACTTTTGTTGCTGTGCTAAAACATTGTGACCAAAAGCAACTGTGAGAGGGGGTTTACATCTTAAGGGTGAGATCCATCAACCAAAGAAGCTAGAGGAGCTCAAGGCGGGAAGCAAGGCGGAGGCCACGAAGAAACACTGTTTACTGATTTGTTCTCCAAGGCTTGCTCAGCCTTCTGTCTTATAAAGCATGGGACTACCTGCCTACAATGGCCTGGAGCCCCTCATATCAACCATTAATCAAGAAAATGTCCCACAGACTTGACTACAGGACAATCTGATGAAGGCAATTCTCAGTTCCTGTTCCCTCTTCTCTGGAGACTCTAATTTGCATCAAGTTGACAGAGTCAGCTTATGGGTCACCTCCGGCAGCACCTCCAGGAAAATGGTTTTCCTGAGGTACCCTACATACCTAGAAGTGAGGGAACTATTCAGTGGCTAAAGTGGTTGCCATTCAGGATCACACAAGTATGGGCATGGCAGTGAGCCACATCTATAATCCCAGCTCCTACAGGGAGATGGCAGGAAGAGACAGTAAAATCACAATTGGTCAGCTAGCTTGACATAGTCCACATCAAAATAATGGAAAAGGCCCCGTCTCAAAACAAAGTTACAGGTTCGAATCTACTATTGAGAGAAATCAAAGTAGAAACTCAAGGCGGAAACCTGAAGACCATGGGGAGCTGTTTGCTGACTTGCTCTCCATGACTTGCTCGGCTTGCTTCCAGACCACGACCACCTCCCTCGGGTGGTATCACCCACAGGTTCTCCTCTGAGCTCCATAAATATACCAATGGCACACCCGTGCTTGGACTCACAAGAATGAACACACATACACACACATCTACGAAGAGAGAGAGAATCTCCATGAGAGGAAAGTTAGAGTCTATGACAACAGCATCAACCACCAGTGCACCAAGCTCTGTAGCAGGAGGTTTCTGGCCCGGACTTTCAGGCCTAGCCTCAAGGTTGGGACCTGCAGACCCACAGACCTGCAGAGACACACAGATGTTTATATTAATTTTAGGCTGATTGCCCTAAGGCCCAGGCATATAGCTTTCTAACTCTTTACCTTTAAAATAACCCATGATTCTTATCCTGTTCAGCCATGCGGCTCGGTACCTTTTCTCAGAGCAGCATAGTTGTCCTCTGCTTCTTCTGGCTTCTCTGTGGCATTTATGCTCTGTTCTTGCTATTCCCAGAGTTTTCTTAGTCTGGTAGCCCCGCCCACGCTTCCTGTCTGCCTTTGGCCAATCAGCGCTTTTTATTAAACTCATAGGTGGGACAATTATTTACAATGCAACATCATAAATCCACTATATATCCCTTTTCTCTTTTTAAAACAAGAACCTCAAATCCAATTTCCTTTGTATAATTTTTTCATCATTATCTATAAGAATTCGTAACCAACACTGTAAACAAGTCATTTGTCTGCACATGTTGTAAATACCCTCATTTTGATTCCTCAACCCAGTGCCCCAAACAGCATGAAACAGTGGAAGTGTTTCCCATTTGTATTGAAGGAAGTAAACAGAAGCTTGGGATAAACAAAGAGAATCAATAGTTTAAGGACATTAAAAATGACTGTTGATGGGACAACATTGTACTCTAAGGCTTAAAAACAAAAACAGTGATTCCATTAGTTGCTAAAATGGTAATCAACTAGTTGAATATGAATTTTATTACTATGGTAATCATAAAGCCCAGAGGTGATAAAGAGGCCCTGCCTGTGGTAGGGAGTACATTCTGTTGCCAATCCTCCATCAAACACCATCATTCTATTAGTCATTAAAAATTGGAATAACACCCTTGGCAATAATTTTTATTGCTATACCTGTAAAACATAAGGGTAAGAAATAATTTTGTCAACTGGAAAGTGTTGGCAATAACTCAGGCACACTGGTGAGATGCCTGAGATCTGGATCCCTGTGAACAGTTAAGATAGAGCTGTGAAAGCAGCCCCCATAGAATCTGTTTCTCTCCTCTACTTCTAGTCTTCTCCAGGCAAAGAAACATGTGGCCTCAACATGAAGCAGGGCGTGTGTGTGTGTGTGTGTGTGTGTGTGTGTGTGTGTGTGTGTGTGAGAGAGAGAGAGAGAGAGAGAGAGAGATGTGGTGGGTAGGTGGGTATGTAAGTGTGTAGTGGTGTGTGTGTGGTTCGTGTATGTATATATGTGTGTATGTGTATGTGCACTGTGCTGTGTGTGTGTGAGAGAGAGATGTGGTGCGTGTATGTTCCTGTATATGTGTGATGCACATGTGTATATATGTGTGGTGTGATGTGTGCACATGTGTGTGTATGTGTGTGTGAAAGAGAGAGATGTGGTGTGTGTATATGTGTCTCTGTGTAATGCATGTGTGTGTGTATATGTGTGGTGTAGTGTGTGTGTGTATGTGTGTGTGTGTGTGTGTGTTGGGTGTGATGTGTAATTGAGGCCAATGACATCAGGTATCTTCTTTTATGGCTCTCTACCTTGATTTTCTTTTAATTGCTTGAGACTTTCATACATGTATATAATGTATTTTGATAAATCCATCTTCCATTCCCTCTCTTACCTCTCTCCAAGACCACTTTTCCTCTCAATTTCCTTTTTTAAACTCACTGAATCCTCTTAGTACATGATTGCATTTTCTCTTTAAAGTTCCCAAATCATCTGCTGGTTAAAGCGCCACAGATCCACCTGCCTCCTTCTGAAGCCCTCAACCCCTGCCTCTTGGTACTTGTTATATGCCACCATGCCCACCTACCACATTCAGGTCCTCATGCTTATATAGCAAGCACTTAGTCTCTCAATCTGCTAATTAAGACAGTGTAAACTCTATTTATGCCTCATTACAGCTGACCAGAGATTATGGTCCTAGCCTCACTGGGTTTATGGAGTTTATGGGAAGACAATTATTAATACTCCTTACACATGTGTATGTGAGAGAGGTATCTCTCAGGAAAATGGAAGCTACTTGATGCCAGAAGGGGACTGTCCCCAAAGACCCAAGCATCAAAGGCTTGGCCCCCATCTTGGCTCTGCTTGGAAGTCATAGTCTGCCTTTAAGGCTTGGGTGGGGGGAGAATCTCTGTGACTGGGCATCCTTGATGGGAATCCTTGTAGCCTTTACTGAATTACTCACTTCCTAACTGTGAGGTTTGGCTCCACCATGCACTTCTGCTGTGATGGATCTCCTAACACAGACCAAAAGCCATGGGGCTAGAATTTCTGAAGTTGTAAGTCATACAACTCTTTCTCTTTATAAGCTGCTTGTGTGTTATTGCAACTGAAAGCTGACACATCATTCTGTGTGTCCTAATTATTACAGGATTTGATATAGGGGATGACAGATTTGCACATCTGTTGGAAAAGTCAGAGGAGCTTCCCCAGATAAACTAAAGCTACAACATCGGAGGTTTCCAAGAACTCACCCAATGGTTCTGCAAGAGCCACAAACCTGAGAGGAGATTCACAGGAAGTACCTGAAAACAGGAAGGGTAAATAACTCACTTGGTAAAGAGCTTGACAAATTTCCAGCACACACATAAATAGCACAGTTTGGTGACATGAGATTGTAATCCCAGAGCTAAAGAGGCAGGGACCAGCAAGATCCCTAGGGCTTAATAGGCAGTCAACCTTGTCTACCTGGCAAGCTCAGGGTAGTAAGAGGCCCTATCTCAAACAAGGTGGATAGCCCCTGAGGATGGCACCTGAACCCAAACACACACACACACACACACACACACACACACACACACACACACACCCTTCTAGTTCCTACCCTGATTTATCTGGATGATGGACAAAGCAGTGTGGAGCAGAGTTGGAGTTTATTAAAGGGTTGTTTTTTGTTTGCTTGTTTGTTTTGATATAGATTTAAGCACTAGAGCTCATAGAAAGATAAATATGGGTGTGTCAAAAAAAAAAACCATGTTTCATTGTATTACAATAGCCATGTAGAAGATTTTGCTGGAGTTTGAAGTTATTTTTAAAGGGTTGTTGAGAAATTTAAATGAGATCACAGGGTGACTCCTGTGATGCACAGACAGGCTTATAGGTGATAAAGTAACTCTCTGATAACAAGAGCTTAAGGGAAGCAAAGATGTTTTCACTGTCAACAAAATTAACAGTCTTGTTTTTGAGGAAGGAACAAAACCACACTCAAGGTCATACTCAGGCCTGAAGCCTAGTCTATTGCTATTTTAACATTCTCACTGATAATATCTACATAATAGGAACACTGAACACCCCTTTTTGACAGCCTTCATACCAAATGTTAACTGTGCTGAAATTCTTGATTCTCAGTTTCAAGAAGACTCAGGATGGAGTAAGGGGCCCTTTCCACTCTTAATTTTCCCTGTCTTTGCATCCTACTTTCTTCTACCTATGAATGGCCAGAGGACAAACGTCCAGAGAGTGAACAGAAGAGTTGGGATATTTGTATCAAAAAAAGAGAAAGTTGTCTAAAACAGAAAATTCTGGAAAGTATCTATGGGTTCAATAACCTGGAGAACATCGTGACCACAGGGAGAGATATTTGCTGGAAAGGTGACTAGAATCCCAGTAATAGTGAATTGAGCGTGACCAGACAGAATGAGAGATGAGAACATAGTAAGGAATCCATTTTATACTAGACTCAGTCTTCTGATGGCTAGCCAATTCTCTCAGTGACTACTCCACTCTCATGATGGCCACCTCACCTCTTGCTCATGAGGTAATATACAAGCCACTTCTAAAAGGCGAATGCTTAGGGAGGAAAGAGACAAGAGACGGTGACTGATGATTTTTTAAACATGGTGAAATCTAAGTTTATTTTAAAGATTCACGAGAGAAAAATGCTGGGGGAGGGGGCCTTACTAAAGTAAGAACCAGACAAACAAACTGACATAAGTGGAACGCCAGGAAGCAAAAATGTGAATGTGCCCCACCACCACCAAAGTTGCTATGTTGTAAACCCAAGTCCCAACACAAGCGTGTTAAGCAGGGATGACTAGGTCATGAGGGCTCTGCCTTCCTTAATGGAGTAGTTTTACTTGGAAGGAGGGTCAGTCATCGAAAGAATGAGCATCATGAAAATAGGTTAGCTATCAGTTGAGTAGGTTAGCCATGACAAGAGTGGACTTGTAATCAAGAGAGTAGGCTAGCCATAGTGAGAATGGGCTAAATATCACAAGAGTGGAGTAGTCTTTGGGAACATGGGCTAGCCATCACAAGACTGAGTTTGATGTAAAATGTGTTCCACAAATCTCTTGCTCCCACCATCTTACCCTTCTGAACAGTATGATCATTTTCAAAAGATATGTCCCCTAGACTTCAGGCCTAGACCTCAGAACTATAACAAATAAATGCCCTTATCAATTACTCTGCTCTATCATAGCTCAATTACCCTGCTCTATAATAGCAACAGAAAAGAAAAGCCAGGATTCAGGGACAAACTCACTCCCTCATGTCTTTGGTCCATGTTATACCTCCTTACTTTGCATCCTAAAAGTTCTGCTGCCTTCAACATGATTGACGCCATAAACTGAGGGGTTCTGGAGTCTTTAAAAAGACAGATCCAGAGCATGGAGATGTGTCTGGGCCATGCCTCTTCCTACAGGAAAGCTCAGTCAAGACAGATGTAGTCCACAGGTCTGAGAGAGCTCCTGAGAAGACCTTTCATGTGGTTCTCCAGACACCTTGACTGAGAAACTCCCAAATATAAATAGAAGATGCTAGAGGTCACTCTAAGACACTACAACACCTTCATCCATGAAAGTTTTAAGCTCAAAACTCAGATCCAGTTCAGGATTCACATATATTCACTTGTAAATTCAACAGTCTGTCAGTCTCAGAAGCACTCAAAAGTCTTACACCTGTGGGTTCCTCTATGGCACAGCATGACTTTGCTCTCAATTAACCTGACAAATTTATATTAAATGTAATCAATGTCATATCTTGTTCCACAAAGAACGGGAGGTAATATACTAAGATATATGTGAGATGCTAAGATAAAACATCTCTAGAACCAAACAAGTAGGTAATAAAATTTAGTGGTTGTATGGCTTCAGGGTAGGATGGCTGATAGCATAGGCAAGGTCCTGGATTCAATCCCTAGCACCATAAGACAATTTTAAATTTATCAGAGAAATTAAAGAAATTGAATCTATACCTAGCCTATAAAGGTAAACTCAAGTCCCAGCCACTGGCCACAAAAATGTCATTTGAATCTGAACTTTGTAATAACTAAAGAGAAAAAAAAAATGCACCTAGTACATGAAGGCCAAACCACCAAGGTCCAGTGGTCTATTTGCATTATCACCTTGAAAATTTAATGAAGACTAGAGAGATAGTTCAGTGGGTAACCTGCTCACCTCACAAGCATGAGAACCTGAGTTCCCATCCCTATAACCCGTGTAAAATAGGCTGACATCTGTGCGCTTACAATCCCAGCACCAGTGAAGCAATGATAAGTGAATCCCTCAGACTTACTGACTGGCCAGCCTAGCAAACTTGGAAAGTTCCAGGTCTGTGAAAGACTTCATCTCAAAAACAGGATAAATGTACCCAAGTAATGACATCTGAGATTGTCCTCTGGCTTCCATACAAGGGTGCACATGCACACACAGAGGCTGATCTCATGAGTGCTAAAGGAAAATATGGTACCACTATCCTTGACAATCTAATATAGCAGAGGTAAAAGCGGTCCATATATGTCAAGGGCCAATAAGTACCACCATCCTCTCTCTTTTAAGTCACAAGACATGAGTGTGGAAACCATAGCAAGAGCATATAACACAACTCAGCTCAGCGGTTCCTGGTGTGGTAAGAAGTTTGGGTCTGGTGGGGCCACCTCACTAAGGCTTAAAGATATTAAGCAGTTGCTCAGAGCTGCACAACTAGGCAGAGTGTGAAGGAGCTATAAAAGCATCAGAGCCAAAGTGTCCTGCCTGTTACAGGGCGGGTTGCTGTAATTTTACAGTGATAAGGACAGCCTGTGATTGTGGAAGAGATAGGTGGTCCCATAAACCCAGGTCATCAGCAGGGCATGGGTTGAAAAGGTAAAGGGAAGAGGTATATCACCCTCCCCTAAAGAACTTTGTGGCTGGAATTATGATCCAGTCAAGGGAATGAGGGCATAAGTACCTAGAGCCCTGAGACCTGCTTTTGTTCCACCCTTGGGGCTCCAACCAGACCCAGGGAAGGTAGCTGGGTGTGGGCACCAGATAGGCTGGAATAGACATAAACTTGGGGACCCACTTGACAACTGTAGAGCCACCTGTAACTATTATTCTGTACCCCAAACCACCCTTGAAACCCACAATTCCTCTTCTTCCCACCATATAGCACAGGTCTCTGCAACCTGTGCTAGCTCTGGCTGAATAGTCCAGTGGTCAGACATTCTGCACATGTCATTTACCAGCAGCTTTGATGACCCAAAACTGAGTCTCTGAAGAATGGCCTACAGAAAGTCCCTAAAGAATGCTGGAACACAGAGTACCATGTAGGGGACAGAGAAAGGGGATACGTCAGTGAGCTCTGGGAATCGACACTTTCCTCCAGTCCCTGAAGGTGGCTGTGTCCCTGGGATAAAACCTGGAAAGAAGGCATTTGTCAAACTTCCTGCAAGGTGTCTGGAGACACAGCCCAAACTTTCAGCCATCACAAACAGAACTCCATATCCAGTTACAGTGCATACCACCAGACAAGGCCCAGGGACATGGACAGATAACCTGACTAGGAGTAGATACCCCCCTCCCACCCCCTACCCCACCACCATCCCCACCACCACCACCCCATGAGCAGCAGTTCTTTGTGACTCTTGCCTATTACTGTCACCTATTACTATGTGTTCTTGCCTATTACTGCCACCTCCTGGTTGTCATCTCTGTAAAAGAAGGAGTGATTCAATAGCCCTCTGATTCTATGGTTCTCATCTTCTCACTGAAATGGCAGGATTTACTGCAAGGAGAAGAAGATGAGATAAACCAGGCTGTCTACAGCTCCTAACCAGCAGAAAGTGGCACAGGATTCCTGGGAGAGCACAGGATTAGGATTCAGGCCTGAGCAGGGCCACAGTGTATGTTTGTTCAAGCTCTGTACTGCACAAAAGTACTCAGCTAGGGACAGGCTGAAGTCTTCCTGGAAACGGCTGATGCTCCTAATGTGTACTCACGTGTCCTGTGAGAAATGACAACTCTGAATTCAGTCAAAACCCAGCTCTCTGTGACAACAGGGAAAACTTGCCTTCAATGTCTTCATATCAGAAAGGGGGCTATGCACTGCTTCCCAGCAGAAATTACTTGTGGCAGGACCAAGACAGTTTACCTCTAGAACAGGGCAGAGATGTTAACTCACAGTAAGGACCCCACCAAAATTTCTTCCCACCTTCCCCAGCCCAAGATTCATGGGTAAGCATGGCTGCCTGTCATCTAGGAATTCCGCTCTTTGAAACCATCCATGGATGGGGGCCTACTCTCACTATGTACCCCTAATGAGATTGTCAGAGTATCTCATTTTCATCCTAAAATGCTCACTCTGAGCAGTACTTTAGACTTCCACTAGACAGAGCAATGAGAACCAGGTAAGAGTCGAGGTGAACAATGACAGGATAGCTGTATGTGTGGATTTTCATTTTTTTAAATATGAACTAAGGTCAACAGACTCCTGTCTATTGGTCCACACTGGCTTTCTCTTCTTGGTTCTTTCATATCCTATTTGAGAAACAACATGGCTAAAGAAAACCATGGGTTCCAAATGCTCCTCTGACCCCACTTACTTACCATTAGGGACCCATTAAGGATTCTTCACATCCTATTCAATCTCAAGCTCTCTTGAACTCTCTTGCTGCAGGCTTCTTCTGGGGCTGAGAATAGAGAATAGCAGCTTTCTCAGTGGGCAGAACTACCGGGTATTAGGACTGAAGGCACTGGAAGGTGACAGGGGGCAGAAACACATATTTAGTAGTACTACATTTGACTACACTCTTCTGGAATATCTTCTGCTTAGTGGATGAGTTAATTGGTTCATTGAAACAGGATCTTATTTTTTGGCTCAAGCTATACTGAAACTTACCATGTAGCTCAAACTGGCTAACAATTTGTTGCAATCCTCCTGCCTCAGCCTCCCAAGTGTGGTCACAGGTGCAAGCCACCACCCTACTCCGTGAGCTTTGTTTTATAAGTCATTCCTATGCTGCTTTCAAATTTCTACTATCACAAGCTTTTGTCCCTGATAATTCAAAAAGCAGGAGTCATCCTAGAAACATCTGTGGCTGCTTTGTCTGCAAATTCTATGCCTCTCCATCATCTATAAAATCAACCCATGCTTTAACTGGATGTTTCCTGTGTATTTTTGGACAGGGTGCTGAAGGATACTGATCATCCTTTGAGAAGCGTAGGTTCTGCTTGGCAGTGACACATGAATATAATGGAGGCTGATAAGTCAGAAATAAATATAACAGCATCCCAAAACTGGGCAGCAAGGGGCGTGAGCCTGCAGCTTTGGCTTGAGAAAATTTCAGGCTTTCAGTTTATAGTTCAAATATGAAACTAAGAGGCTGGGGAGATGGCTCATACTTACAGTGCTTGGCTTGTCTTAAGAGCAAGAAAACCTGAGTTTGCTCCCCAAAGCCAAGCGTGCATGGAATCATAGCGCTGAGGAAGCTGAGACAGGAAGATCCTTGGGCTTACTGAACTGGTGAGCTCCAAATGCACTGAAAGGCCTGCCTCAAAATGGGGTGAAAGTAAAATGAATAAGGCGCCCATTGCTGACCTACGGTACACGTGCAGGCACATGCACACACAAAAATGAGACCTAGAGAGGGACAATTAAGGACAGTGACAACCAAAGCCTAGTGATGGATAGCCCAGGCTGAGGTTGCAGCAGTAGCTGGGACAAAGAAAACTTCTGGCACCTAGCCACAACAGGCTCAAAACTCCTGGAACACAAGCTGTTCTGTTGCGTCCTCTGACAGCCGTGTGCCCACTTCCCTACAATCAACCTGGTAGCAAAGGATGAAGCCACCATCTGACTGGAAACCTGTTTAGCACCTCTCCTTTCCCTCTTGCCCTTTCTTCTCACACTAGCCAGTCAGGACCCACGTGGGTCTAGATAGCCAGGAACACAGGTTCTCAGTCACCACACTCATTGAAGCACTCATGGGAAGAGCTCCAAGCCTGCTTTCTGAAGACAGTCTCATCTGAGATCCTCAGCCCTGTTGCTGGCAGGGGAGCTCCTTCCTGCTTTGGGGACAGGCTTATCCTGCCCTAAGAGATTCACCGCTCTGTCACTCACATCAGCAGTCTGCTCCTGAACAACAGACTAGCTCTTCAGAAGACTGCACCCCAAGACTCACCAAGATTTCAGAGCAGTCATACCACAGGCCATCTCATGGTTGGCATCTCATTGCTACCAACAGTTCTGAGTCTCTGTGTTCATGTAGCTGTCAGTATTATACTTGCAGTTGTAATAATAAGTTTCTGGCCCAGATTTTTCAGCCTAGCCCCAAGGTTCAGATCCTGCCACTTAGTCCCAAACAGTCACACAAAGGCTTACATTAACTTCATGCTAATCCGCCTATGGCTCAATCATATAATTTGCTAACTCTTAGTTCTTAAACTAACCCATGATTAGCCAAGTGACTTTTTTCAAAGCAGCATTTTGATTTCTTTCCTCTGGGTCTGCTGGCATCTCCCTCTGCTGGCATCTCCCTCTGCTGGCATCTCTGCTCTGTTCTTCCTGTTCCCACAGTTTTCTTAGTCTGGTAGTCCCACCCATACTTCCTGTCTGCCTTCTGGTCAATCAGCATTTTATTAAACCAGCAGAAGGAACAAATACTTACAATGTACCAGAACACAGTCCCATTACATACAGTATTTGAGTCAAATCACTCCTGTGTGATGATAGCCCTTCTCCATCACTCACCCAGTTCATTCTTGGTCGGAGAAGAACAACTATCTTACCAGTACCACAGTGCAAGGAAGAGGTACAGCCAGGACTGAAACCCAGACTCCTGAGACTGTGTTTGGAGTCTCCTTGTTCTGTTCCAGGGTTTCTTTTCTGTGGTTCCTGATTATCCCTCCTTTTTAGGGTACATCCTCAATCCAAGCTACAAAGCATGCTAGGGTACTGGAAAGGGGCTGGTGACTTCTGCAAAACTTAGTTCTCTGCTCTATGACCGTGAGTGGGCACTGAATCTCTGTGAGCCTTCTTTTTCTCATGGCATTTATATACTCTGGGCCATTAGGGAAGAATTGCTTCTTATCTATTCCTCCCATGGCTCCCTAGGGGGTATTGAGAAGAGCAGTACTAGCTTGGACTGGAAACACGGGTCTGGACATGTGGAGAATGGACACACAGGAGGCATAGAGAGGGCCAGGTGAAGACAAGAAGAGGATTTTTCTCTCAATTCCTAGAAAAAAGCAACTTAAGGGGGGAAGGGCTGCTTTGGCATGTAAATAGTCCAGCATCTCAGGAAAGGTGAGGAGGCAGGTGGGTCCACTGTGGTATGAGTAAGTGCTCATCTAGGGCTCCTCACTTTACATATCATGGAAATAGGAAGTAGAGAACAGACAGAAGCAGGGCTGTGCCTCTCCCCATTCCATGGGACCCAGTTCCTCCACCTAAGTCTCACAATCTCCCAAAAATTAACCACCAGTTTGGGACCAAGTGCTAGACACATGAGCTAAAAAGGAAAGTTCCCATTCAAACCAGTACATGCTCTCTTCAATTTTACCATTGCAAAATCCTGAACCAGCAGTGAACTTTTCAAGGTAAGCACTGCACAGCAAAAGGTACATAACTCATAACAGCCATGTGACTGGAATGACAGTTATGAAGCATATCTGAGGCCACACACCATGCTTAGAGACAGTCTTTATCTCCATCATACTTGTTTGGAAGAAGATCCAAAGAACCAGGCTGGCAACTGGCTTTGCAAGAAGGGGACTAAGGAAGTGTCAGAGGCTCTGAGAAAGCATCCCTAGAGGAGGCTTCTCAGTCTCCCCATGGGGATGGGAATTTTGCTTCCATGGGGCAGGGTTTGGGAATAAGATGGCTCCATGAATAAGCAAGCTGTTCAACTGAGAAACTCTGAACTGAGCCTTGTGGGGCCACATTTCACTGATAGAAAGACAGGGTTCCCTATAAACATTGCTGGAGTTCGCCCTTGTGACAGGCCCAGGATTGCCCTGATGTAGTTCCATGATTCCTGGTGTTCAGTCATTCTAGGCCCCTCCAGGACTCATGGCCAGTCAAAGCCCACAGTGTCAGTCTGGAGGACTCACAAGGGACTTTCCCCTCTTATTCCATTTCAGGATACTCTAATCTCCTCTATCCTCCTGATATCCCTCCTCTGGTCCAGGTGAGACATGGTTCTGGGCAGGGACTCACAAGCAGAAGGCTCTCATAGGCCCAGTCAGCATTCTTTCCCTGAGGTGACTTGTGATTGGCTGTCACAGTGCTGCTGGCATCCACTTAGGATCACAAACTCTTTAGATGAACACAGACTGCACATATCTGCCCCAACTTCCAAATGCCTTTGGCATCCATGTAAATATCTTACACTCAGAGGCAGAATGGGATGGGGGAAGATTGGTCTACACTAATCAAGTCACAGTTAGATGGGAGACAGCAGGAAGTCCAGGCCTGTTGCTGCCGAGGTGGTGATAACAGGACCACAATGTCCTCTGTGTTGCCAAAAAGCTGTAGGAATCCAGAGAGCTTTCATAAAGAAGTTATCAAAAAACAGGATCATGGAGATGACTAAGCAAGTAAAGTTGCTTGCTGATGGCATGAGCTCCATCTCTTGAACCTGCCGTATTATGTTTCTGACTGGGACTTTGCAGCCTAGCTTTGAGGTACAGACCCACAGACCCACAGTCCCACAGAGACACACCGATGCTTATTATTATAATTTTACGCTGATCGACCTGAGGCCCAGGCATATACCTTGCTAATAACTCTTTACTCTTAAACTAACCCATGATTCTTATCTTGTTCAGCCATGGGACTTGGTACCTTTTCTCAGAGCAGCATAATTGTCCTCTGCATCTTCTGGCTTTTCTGGCATCTCTGTGGCATCTCTGTGGCATTTCTGCTCTGTTCTTCCTGTTCCCAGAGTTTTCTTAGCCTGGTAGTTCTACATACATTTCCTGTCTGCCTTTGGCCAATCAGCATGTTTATTAAACCAGTAGGCGGGACAATTATTTACAACAGAACATCATAATTCCACTACCAAAACCCACATGATGGAGGAAGAGAATCAGCCCCCCACTTTGTTCTCTAAACTCTAAATGCACAGTATGGTGTAGTAGGAGGTTTCTGGTCCGGACTTTCGGGCCTAGCCTCAAGGTTTAGGCCCTCAGACCCACAGACCCACAGACCCACAGAGACACACAGATGCTTACAATAGTTTTCGGCTGATCAGCCTAAGACCCAGGCATATAACTTGATAACTCTTTACCCTTATTCTAACCTATGACTCATCCTGTTCAGCCATGGGGCTCAGTACCTTTTCTCACAACAGTATGGTTGTCCTCTGCTTCTTCTGGCTTCTCTCTGGCGTTCTGCTTTGTGCTTCCTGTTCTCAGAGTTTTCTTAGTCTGGTAGCCCTGCCCACACTTCCTGCCTGCCTTTGGCCAATCAGTGCTTTTTATTAAACCAGTGGGTGGGATAATTATTTACAGTGAAACAACACCATCTCCCACACTATGGGATGTATTCATTCATACTGTATATAAAAAAATAAATAAATAAATGTAAATTTTTAAAGAAAGTATCAATGTTCATAAAGATAAGTCTATTTAGCCTTGTTTAAACATTATAGTGTATACATATATTAAGTACCCCACAAATATGTGCAGTTTTATGCTTTATGTGACAATTAAAAACAAATTTAGGGACTAGAGAAATGAAAAGTGTTTTTCAGGATTCATCACTGAGAACCCACATAAAAATTTCCAGATGAAAGTGCAACACCCGGGTAAACAGACCCTGTGAGCAGCACAACACCCTGTTGACAGAGGTGTGAGTGAGCATGGGGCAGCTGTTCCCATTACTCATCTGTCATATGGCAGTGTGGGTGGGAGAGACATGCCCTCAATGCCTTCCCACCCATCAACACCTAAGGCAGGTGGGAGAGCTGGCCCTGGGATCATAAGTCATAAGATCTGAATAGCTGGCCCTGCCCTTATCAGCTGCAGCACTGGAGAGTGGTCCCTACACCATACCTGGGCAACACAGTAGAGCTGGTCCTGAAGGTGTAGGTGAAGGAAAACTGATCCTGGAGATGTGAAAGCAGGAGAACTGGCCCTGTCCCTTGCTTATCCATGAATGGGTAAACTAGATAAAGCAATGCTAGAGATTCACCCTGGTGGTGCAAACAGGGGAAAACTGGCAGGCTGACCAACCCTGCAACTATGCAGGCCTAGAACCCCAACATCCACCCATCTGTGATCTACTGGAGCATGGGGCCATGGGGAAGTCAGGCCTGTAGACCCAGGGCAGAATCTCCAGGACACAGGGCAGCAACAGGATATTCAGGAAGAGTCCCAGTGAGAGCCCAGTGTCTGTGGTATAACAGAGACCAGGGGCCTCGAATCAAACCAATGATTCTCCTTTTATTGCGTGACTCACTGTGTCACACTGCAACTTCCATTACAAGACTTCCCCTTTTTCTTTTTTTCTCTTAAATTTTATTTTGTTTTATTTGAAGAGGAGGGAGATGGGTGGGATCAGGAGGCATGATGTAAAAGACACAAAAAATAAATAAAAGGAAAGTTTAAAAAAAATATCCAGGTGATTTTGACCCTGGTTCCTACAATCCTTCGTTTTCCTCTTCTGTACTCCTAGAGTTCTGCCTACTGTTTGGCTGTGGGTCTCTGCATCTGTTTCCATGAGTTACGAGATAAAGGCTCTCTGGTGACTTTTGAGCTAGGAACCAACCTATGAGTATAGAAGAATATCACTAGGAATCGTTTTATCTAGAGTAACAGAACTTATGGAGTGAGTGTGTGTGTGTGTGTGTGTGTGTGTGTATGTGTGTGTGTGTGTGTGTGTGTGTGTGTGTGTGTGTGTGTGTGTGTAATTTATTAGAATGACTTAAAGGCTGTGACCCAGCTAATCCAACAATGACTGCCTATGAATGGAAGGTCCAAGAATCCATTAATTGTTCAGTCCACAGCATGAATGTTTCAGCTTATCCTCAGTACATACCAGAATCCCAAAGAAGTAGCTCTAATGCCAGTAAAGGGGTGGACTTGTTAATGAGGCAAAAGTAAGCAGGCATAGAGCAAAACCTGTTACATGAATAAAGGAAACTCAGAGCCAGATCTCAGGGAAAAACTGAGATATCAAAGAAGGTAAACCCCACAGTCAGATCTCACCCAGCTGTCTTCCAGCTTCCTCAGCCTTGCTTCTCATAGCTTCATCTGCCTCCTCTATCTTTCTATGTCTGTCTTAAATACCTTCTTCACTCAGTTGTTTCACATCCAGGTTAAGATTAAAGGCGTGGCCCTACCACTGCCTGCCTGGGAGACTGGAACTCCTTCTGTAAACAAAATGGCCTCAAACTGAGATTTGCTGGGATTAAGGGCGTAGGTCACCATTCCCAGACATTCCCTGTGGCTGAGATTAAAGATGTGAGTTACCACTGTCTGATCCTCCTAGACTGACTGTGGGTAGATCCCTCTGATACCTCAGACTGGTTTTTATTAAATTTGAAACATATCCCCACAAAAACCTTCCTGATTTCATGTCCACATGTAACATGATTCTCTTCCTCATGCTATGGTGACTTCAATCATAAAATCATTTCATTGCTACTTCACAACTACAATTTTGCTACTGTTATGAATTATGATGTAAATATCTGATATACAGGATATCTGATATGCAACCCCCAAAGGGGTCTTGACCCACAGGATGAAGACCATTGACTTCCAGCAGACAGCATGGCTAAGATTAAAGGCAGGTCTTCCAACTTCAAAAGATCTGGATTAGAGGAGTGTCTTCCCGTCTCAATAATCCAGATTACAAGTGTATCTTCCTACTTTCTATTAAGCAAAAAAAAAAGTTTCTCACATGTGTACTCCATTTGGGGGTTTTAATTAATTCCAGACATGGTCAAGTTGACAACCAAGAATAACCATCACACACATAGATGAACAGATAAATTTCAATAAAAATAAAATTTATCACTCAAACTAACCTATGGTTACATAAAACATGTTCTGCTGCCTTCCCTGACCTGCACAGCTCTCTTGAAGTCCATATTTGGAGTCCTCAGTGGTCCACATAGTGTAGGTATGAGCCCAAGGCAACAGCACCCCACCTGCACCATGTGTCTGTCCTGTATCTTGCATCCTACGGGCTGACATGCACATATGGGGACCCCTGACCACACACAGGCAAGCCTGACAGAGAGCTCTACAGCTTGAGCACAGCACCTGTCTAAAGGATACCAATAGGGAGTGGATGCTTGTGCAGGAAGTAGCCTCAAGACCACTTTACCAGGGAGTTCCAAGGTGCTGAGTAGCCCAAGCCTGACTAGAAGGGGAGGGATAGTATTCTAGTTGTTCAGACCCCACAGGAGATGGAGAACCAGCAAGACCCTTTAAAACATGGGCTTTTCTCACCAGGTTCCAGGGTGCTATTTGCTGGGCAAGGAGCAAGGCAGGTCCCAAGAACCAGTTGCCTGCATTGACAGGCTTCTTCAAGGACTCCCTTATTCCTCTTGCTTTCTAGGAGAGTTTGTTTCTGACTTGCATCAAGGCAGGCTTGGGTTACAGCACCTCCTGCCCACGACCAGCTGGTTGGCTGAAAGGTTCAGAGTCTACTTATCTAGCAACGTAGGAAAGAGGTGGTACCTAGGAGCGGTCACTGTTCAGTGGTGACAAGTTTGACCAGCCATCCAACAGTCTGTGCATTTTTAGTCTAGGGATATACTAAGAGTGCAATAAGTCTAAATATGTCCACTAGAGTACCAGAACCCCGCCATTTAGAATCCAGGCAGGGAAACATAACAAACCATCTAGAGAACCTCTACCTTTGACATGGAAATTCCTGTGTGCCCTCCATCCCCCTTGCTGGTCTGTGATTCAGGCTCTGATAGGGTACAGATGTCACCAAACCAAGACAGTCTCCACCACTGAGAGGACTCCAAGACAGCCCAGGAGACAGAAGGGAGGGGCTCGGGAGACAGGAGGGGGCTTTATCTTGGTTTAGAGCAACGAGCTTGGACAATAACGTTATGATATAGGTAGCAACAGTGCAAACAGGAGTCGGGAGGATGTGCTGAAGGATGAAAAGAAAGTCAACGGTTGGAGTCTGGGGCTGGGGACCAGCGGCTAGGGAAGGAAAGAACAACTGAGATTCAGCACCTTCCAGTCCAGTCCTGCCCTTCATCCAGTGCTCTCAGTTTCATCTTCTCCCACTGCAGGAGCTTTCTTTCTACACAAGAATACCACACCCACATGCACACATACCACACACACTGCATACACACACCACACACATGTACACACATGTACATACACATACATACACACATACATGTCACACACATACATATAATACACTCACACATGTACACCCACATATACTACACATGCATACCACACAAACCACATACACATGTATACACACATATTGTACATGTACACATGCACACACATACACAGCGCACAAAAATGCAAGCTTGTACACACATGTATATAAATGTATACATCACACACACACACCCCAAGTGCTCGTGAATGTGGCCTTGTGACACCTAAGATGAAGAAAGGACTTTCCCCCTTAGAGGGGGTTGTCATAAACAGAAACAGTAAAAGGACAGGTGTATGCTGAGGGCTCTCAACCCTGCTACCTTGACAGTTCATTGTGCCCTCCGCACCCCTGCCTCCCCTACACACACACACACACACACACACACACACACACACACACACACACACACACACACACATCTGCCTGAGCCCATGGGAGAACTAACTAACCTGAAGGTTCCTGGAAAGCTTTGCCTGCAGAGAATTGCTTTCTTATCAGTTTTCAGATGAAGCTGTCAGGCCCAAGAGGTTAAATAACTCAGCAGTATGAGGTCAATGGGATAATGAAGGCCAGTGGGGTCTGAGCTGCTGCCTCTGCTGAGAATTTGTTGAGCCAATCACATTGGCCCAATGGCCCTCCTCCGTGTCTCCTGAAGAAATGATGTCCTTGAATATGGCACTCAGACACCTCTACCTTCAGTTCCCATTCTAAGCCACATTATTACCTGTAATGTTTAACATGAAATGTCCCGTTATGGTTTGACTCTATCCTTCATTGGTTCCTATTTTGGACATTTGATCTTTAGCTGGTGGCCGTTTTAGAAGCCTGTGGACCCTTTGGATGAGGCAGAAGTGAGTAGCTTAGGGCAAACCTTTGAGTATTATAACCAAACCTCTGTTCTACCATGATATGAACAGCCTCTGCTCTACACTGCTGCCATCTCTAGCCATTCTGCTGTGTGCTTCCCACCATGATGGACTGATATCTCTCTGAAACCGTGAATCAAAGCAGCCTCCTCTCCCCTAAGCTGGTCTGTTAGACAGTCTAACCACCCCAAGACATGCTTTTGGGGCTTTTTCCCTAGCTGATACCATCTGGGGAAGTGTAGAGGAGGGTGTGCATGGGGAGGCGGGGTGAAGGAACGTGTGTGTATGTGTGTCTGTGTGTGTGTGTGGTGTGTGTGTGTGGTGTGTGTGTGTGGTGTGTGTGTGTGTGGTGTGTGTGTGTGTGGTGTGTGTGTGTGTGTATGTGTGAGTGAGTGGAGGAGGGGGATGTGTGGAAGAGGGGGATGCATCGAGGAGGGGGGTGTGTGGGGGAGGTTTTAAGTGACCACAAATGAGCCTGCTCAAACTCTGAGACAAACAGATCTTTACTAAGTTGCTTTTATCAGGTGCTGTGTAACCGCAATAAGAAGGGTACCACCTCCAGCTCATCATTTCACACTGTGAATGCATTCAAACTGTTTAATAATAACCATTAATGCATAGATATCATAGATGAGGCAGTACCTTTGAATACTGCAAGCGACCCTGAACTTTGTCCCTGGAAACCATTGTGACCATTTAGCCAGTGTCTCCCTACCTGCTTTAATGCATTTACCTTTAGTCAGTGTGTTAAATTTTCTGGGGTTTAAACACAAATGGTATCCAACTGCACTGATTTTGCACAAAAACCATGGTTCAGGGGGATTTCTACAAACAGTAACAAGAACTTCAGCAATGTCTTGACAATCTCACCTGAGGCGAGCTGGCAAAATACCAAGTACCTTCCCCCTGTGGTAGTGTGAGAGCCAGTTAGCCAGGGGTGCTGCCTACTGTATACATAGACCTTAGAAAGCGTGTAGGTCCCCATCACTGGAGTGGTTTTCTTGGCATTGGTATTCTGCAAATAGCTTTATCCATTTAGCTATCCGTTTTGGAGATCTCTCTGAGATAATATTATTGATCAATCTTTTTTCAAAATTATTATTTGTATGCGAGTGCATTCATGTATGTATACATGTGTGTGTATGATGTGTATCTGTGGGTGTGTGGACCAGAGTACCCATGTGAAATTCAAAGAACAACTTTGTGGGATTGATTTTCTCCTTCTGCCTTGATTTGGGTTCTGAGAATGAATTCAAGTCATGAATTTTGCGTCATGGGGCAGAAAGCGCCACTACCTGCAGAGCCCTCTCACTGGTCCTCCATCAGTTTTCCTACCTGTTGTATAGTATTCTGTACCATAAATTACTGTCATTAATTTAGCTATTCCCCTTTGATAGGCATTTAGGTTGTTTCCACATTTAAATTTGTATAAGTAATATTACATTGAATGCTCCCAAATTGCACATACCACTTTCTCATTAGATGTTCATAGTAACTCATAAGATAGATGACTATTTGCTGGCTCTTCAACTGAAGAACTGTGTACAGTCAAGAAGCTAAGCAGGGATGGTGGAGATAGCTCTGCATTAAAGCACTATCTATGCAAGCAAGAGGACCAGAGTTCAGATCTCTGGTACCCATGAGGATGCCATGTGGGTGTGGTATCCCTCCTGCAATTCCATCCCAGAAAACAGACACAGGGAATCCCTAAAGCAAGCTGGCTAGCATGATTAACCATATGGGCAAGCTGAGTTTGTCTGAGAAGCCATGCTTCAACAAGTACAGTGGAAGTGTGATTCCATCAGCCTTCAGCTTCTATATGTACATATGTACATACATGTTCATGTGCACCTATGCAACATTTGTATGCATACCCCACACACACACACACATGCATGCATGCACGCACATAACAAAAGGAAAGGTATGGCTGACACCTAAAAAACTAAAAAGGAGACTAAGTGAGGGTGAAAGCAGGTGATGAAGAAGGGTAAAGAGTAGACAAAAAGAAACATTGTTACATCATGTAAATGCGCATAGCCAGTGTGGCAGCGATGGCAATGGATGGAGGCACCATGGCCCATGTGGGCGCTGTGGAAGACGGTGCGGCCAGAGACACTTAGACTGGGCCCACGTGGAGAGACTTTATTATTATTATAAAGAGAGGGAGGAAGAGATAGATGGATAAAGAGGGGAGAAGAGAAAGAAGAGAGGAAGGGAGTTGAGGAGCAAGCCCTCGGGCAGAGTGGGAGAAGGAGGGATGAAAGGGGAGGGTAGACGGTGGGAATCCTTCCTAATGGAGCTTGAGGGCAAAACTCAGGACAGGGACAGGCTAATTGTCATTGGCCGGGTGTACCTTTAGAGGCTAGGACAGAATGCTAACATCCCTCACTTTTTGATTTTATAAAAAAGGTGAGTTATTGGTGGCCGAGACAGCAGGCATGGCAGGGTCACCAGGGGAGTCGGGGAGAAGAGGTGGGGAAGGAGAATCACTGATCACTTGCTCAAAATGCCTCTAACACCTTGTATGCTGATGAAGGTGTGGGAAGGGAGGAGGAGGAGGGAAAGGAACAGAGAGGAAGAGAGAAAGGAAAAATTTTTTTAAGTCAGGCTAGTGTGCAGCCAGGTTGGCCAGCCTTCAGAGCGTGTGCTCACTCACTCCAGCCCACTTACTAACTCACCAACGCCCAGCTTCCATCTCTTTATCTACAGCAGAATCTGCTCCTCTGAGTCTGTTGGTGTTTTTCTCAGGCCAGCCTAACCACTGGATTCCTTCCGAGGAGGGGCAGCCTCAGAAGGAACAAGTCCTTCACAACCATAAATGTCTATAACCTAGTATCTTCGCTCTCCCTTCCAGGGTCTCCTCTGGATTCCAGTCTGCCGCTGACAGGAAAGGCATTAGGCCAGACGTGTTCTCCAGAACAGCAGCTCCAGGAAGCATGCACAAGGCAGCTGGATGAAGCCTCCAGAGACCCTGACACACTACCACAGCTACCTGGGAATTCTCCAGACACCTGCCTCCATTCCCCAAAACAAGTCCCCCGGAAAAGTCAGTGTCCTGAATTGTCACAGCAGCTCTCTGACCTCTGACACCCCCAGGTCAGGTGTCACAGAAAACCTTGCTTTTGTATAAAACCTGGAGGTCACACACAGTTTTCTGTGTCCCAGCAAACTGCGACCTACATAAAGTTTATGCCAAAAGAGAACATTGGCTTTCACCTGAGCTATTTATGAAAATATTATGATTTATGAAAAATGTTGAAATGTCAGATTTCCTTATGTTCCATTAATTTCCCAAAGGGCTGTGATCTAGAAAGTAGGTAAGTTCACTATGTAATAGAAAAAGGGAGCTGGGCTTTGGGGACAGATTCAAAAGTGACCTTGACCTTATACTCTTCATGGTGACCTTCAGACTACTCTGTCTACAACATTCACTTTGGTGACTGAAGGGAAGCACAGCCCTGCTTTTCTTAAAGCAGGAAAGGAAGATGGATTCTCCCAGGGCAGACAAAAAGGCTCCAGCCACAGCAGCAAGCCCTAGCCTAGCCCTAGTCAACTGGCCAGTGTGGGGGACAGCCTCCTCCCACCCCAACCACTGGGGAGGGAGGCAGGGAGAGGTGGGTGCTTATCTCCATCATCCCCTCAGCAGGTTAGCAAGGGCTTAAGGTAAGCTGCACAGGCGCCAGGAGGCCCTTCATTAAGCATTACCAGATAATCCTGATCCTATCAAGGACTCATTCCCCAACTTGGAGGCGCACGTGCGTGGGGGGGGGGGGGGGGGCGGCGGCACATGCACAGAAAGCAAACAAATCACACGGGGTGCCATGGTCACTGTTTCATTACTAACAGCTGAAGCTTAGGGACAGACTTGAGGCTTAGCACACAGGCTTGTACCCAATGCCAGCAATGGACCAACCGTGGCAGGAGAATGGAACATGGGGCTCTGAGTTCCACAAGATGAAGAGAAAGAGCCTCGGATCACCACTGCACTGGATGTCCTCTGTGTAGACCATCCTGATTTAATTACCATTGTGACAGCTCTGAGAGGTGGGACCTCTGCTGGGCGCACACCGTAACTCTCAGCACTTGAGGCAGTGGCCAGTGCATCTTTGAGCTTGAGGCCAGCCTGGTCCACAGAGTGAATTCCAGGACAGCCAGGGGCTACACAGAGAAACTCGAAAAGGGGGGAGGAAGAGGAGCAACCTCTAAGAGGTGATTAATAGCATTATTTTGGTGATTATTACGGAAGTGAGTTACTGAGACGGGGTTGCTAGGGAAACAAGCCCTCCCTTGACTGTCTCCCTCTCTGCACCTACTGTCTCATTGTGACAAAGCACAAAGGTTTCATCAGTCAACGTGACTCCAGACTTCCCAGCCTCCAGAGCTATGAGCCAAACAAACTTCTGTTTATAAAATTCCTGGACTGTGGCATTCTGTTAAAACAGAGAAAAGAATTAGACCCTACCTCATTCAAGACTTGCAATGCACAAGTCAGGTGTTTTTACATCACCCTGTTGGTCCCAGGCTGAGGACCCCACACTTGAGGCTGGTGGCAGACAGAACTGGACAGGACAAAACCGGACAGGACTGGTCAGGACATGGCTGCTTCCTGTAATAGAGGTAGTGGAGCTTCTGCTAGGTGCTCTGTCTCCCTCTAGTGGCAAAATCAGAGATATGCCCAGGATGATTGCCCAGTGTCAAAGGTGGGTTTAGGAGGCTAAGGATCATCCCCAGCGCATGCAACCTAAAACCCACAACCTTAGTGTCTTGGCCCACTTTCTATCCCCTAGAATTGTAACAGAAAGTGACTTCTACCTAGTTATGGACACAGTTGTGTTCCCATAAAAAATGTGTTGAAATGCCTAACATACTATGTGAACGCCTTGACCCCAGTTTGGACATAAAGTTATTATATAGATAATGAAATTAGACAAGTCGTTAGATAACTCCTAATCCAGTAGGAGTATCCTCACAAGAGACAAAGACCCACAGTCACAGGAAATGTGGTGGGGCATAGAGAAAAGATAGCCTCCTGCAAGCCACGGAGGGTAAGTCAGGAGGCTCTCCCCATACCTCAGTCCTGGACTTCCAGCCTCCAGAACAATGTGACAATGCATTTTTGAAATACGCATGCTCTAACCCAAGGTAGTCCTTCTGCAGCCTGAGCTAACCAGACAGGTCCCCAGCCGTCCTCCCTCCTCTGCCTCTAACGCTGCCTCTCCTCCACCTCCTCTGCTTTGTCTCTCAGCATCTCTATAGATGGCTTCGTATTCATTCTAGAAGAAAAAAAAAAGCACGGCACTGGCCTTGCTTTTAGAGATACAGGAAAGAGTGAGAGCATCTATCCATTTAATCTTTATCGAACAACTCCAGGCTCTGTTCTCTGGTCAGGTTCTGAGGACGTATGTATGACATGGTCAGGGCACACAGTCTGGTGACAAAACAGCCAGTTAGAGGCTGCTTTTAGGACCAGAACAATGGCTCAGCTCACCATCGAGTCTGAAGACAGGGTGGAAGATAGAGAACTGACTCCCGTGACCTCTACTACGTGTGCACTGTGGCATTCATATAACTACACACAGGCCACATAGACAAGTAAATAAATATGTTTTTTAACTGCTTTTACTAAAAAGTATTGAGTCCTCTGGGCCCACAAAGTAACTGAAAGAAAATGAAAGTCCACACCTTCTTGTCTTCACTTTGGCTGTGGCAGAGATGTAACCCAATGGTCTTAGCCTCCCCTCTGAGTCACTCTGGGTTCTGAGAATAGCAGATCTTCACGGGACATCCTGCTCTCTCAAACAAGGATAGTTATCCATAATTGTTAGGATGGTCCCTGGAGCAGAAGCAATTGCCTCATAGAAGCCAGATGGACCCCTCATACAGTAACAGAAAGATTTCTCTGGACCACCTCACGGAACTAGAACAATGATGATGATCCAGATTTAAAGATGGATATCTCTTGTTTGCCCTTTGCTCCAGTTCTTTCTGTATTTAAAACAAAAGTTCATACCAGGACCCAACCACATATTTAAGGTCACTGAACTCCTTTCTTTCTGTCCCAATTCTTTCTCTGATCTTCACCACAGCTGGCCTTTGGGGAATGGTAGCCTATAGGAGGCACCAAAGCTCAGATTTTTACCCTAAAAATGTTGGGGGGGGGAACACATGCACACACCAGCATGGCATCCAATGAGTGTGGAGTGCAGCAGGTGTGCCCAGATCCCACAAGAGGGGAGAGAAGGGGAGGGGAGGGGAGGGAGGGGAGGGGAGAGGAGGGGAGGGGAGGGGGTAAAGGAGAAAAGAGTCCCCAAGCCTGGAGGTGGAAATGATGCTGCACTGTACTTTGAAGGATGCACAGGGGTTCTCACTCTCTCTCGTCCACTAGAAACACCCATCACTAAGCAGTGTTCAATGAACATATGTGACCATCCCTAGAGGCTATTCATTTAGAGCCAGAGTATGCAGGGATCAGCTCAGAGGAGAGAAAGAAACTTGCCCCAGAGTGTCGGACCTCCCAAAGCGACATCAGTTCTGATGTGAACATTAATTACAGCACCGGGAAGTTTCATTTCCCATCCTGTTCAACAATTACAACAGACCCCTGAGTGTGCGACAACAACACATCATATAAAATGGGATTTAATTATTCTCCCAGCTCAGAGGACTTAACTAGCTTAGGAGGAAATGCATGTTTTAATATGGTCATTTGGCAGGTGTATTCTTTCTAATTCTTCAGATCCCTCCCAGGTGGGGTGTGAAGAGCCGAAGTGGAAGCATGTGCCATGACTGCATATGGCATCGTGGCCCTAAAAATGTTCTTGAGGTTCTAGGAGTCAGGACTACAGAATTCTTGACTCAGTCACTCATTTGCCCAACAGAAACGTGATGTGCCTACAGTAAGGCTGGCATGGACCCTTTTAAATCTTGGGGAGACAAGGTGAGCTCAAAGGCAAGGGTCCCCTCCAGATTCTGGCTTTACTCTAGCCAGGGAGATGCCCTGCACTGAAGCAGCAGTCTGAAAAACTGCGATGATCGTGGGTCAAGGGAATTCACTCAGCATGAAAATACAAGAAAGTTTGAGATACATGGTCAGTACCTACATTAGGTGACATCCCAGAGAATGGGGCACATCATTGAGAAGGAGTGGAGTTTTTTTAATCAGTTATGGGGAAGTCACCTGGTTTTATCCCACAGCAACTTTGTGGGCACCATAGGATAGACAGATAGACCAGGAGTCTTCTTTAGTATGATTACATTCCTGAGACTAGCCATTTGCACAGGGGACCATGAGTCACTAGCAGTCAGGCTCCAGGTAACTAACTGCACAAGGCCCCACAAGTGGCTAGGGCCAGCTCCTGGAGGCGTGGTCTGGCTACTGGCTCTGGCTGGTGTATGTGTGAGGTTTTTGCTTTTGTTGCTCATCTGTCTCCACACAGACTAGACACAGACAAGTGAGAGGTCAGATAGTGCAGGTGCTGTGCAAGGAATGGTATACGGAGCTGTGCTGTCTCAGGGCTCGACGGCCACTAGACCATGTGGTTCTGTACAGTTCTCTGTGAAGGTGGCATCGATACTAAGCCCTGAATCGAAGAAATGTCGACTCAGAAACAACAAACATTACAGAGCCAGAGCAGTAATGAGGGAATGAACAAGAAGGAAGGGCTAGAAGGGATACAGGACACTTTGGGAAACACCCAGAGAATCTCAGAGATCAAGATGAGAAATGGATTTTAAGGGCAAAGGGAAATCATTACAGAGTACTCAGAGGTTGGAGAGCCATAAACAGGTCTTTCATTTCTGAGTTTTTCTCCATCTGCTGTGTAGGAAATGATTTATAATTCAGGAATGGGCGTAGAGGAACAGAGAGGAGCCGACACGGTTTTAATAATGATGATGTCAATGGCTGTTCACTTTCCTTCAAAAGGTGACCCTTTCCAACCCCTTACTGCCCTAAATTCACTCACAGCTCATTTTTTGTATGCAGGGCTATGTAGCTTACAAGGCACCTTCGTGCCCAAAAACATTTGAGTTTCTTATCAAACCTGAGCCCCCACTTCCAGGGGCTCAGAGAAGTTTAATGCCTTCCTGTTAGTGGCAAAGCAAAAGATGGAAGGATACGGCTTCCCCATGAGAGGGACAGCCAAAATGCAGAACTTTGAGAGAGAATAATGTCTAGACCCACACTGCCAAACCGCAAACTAGGAGTGGGCAAAAGGTCACCTTCAAAACATGTCTGGGTCTAAGGTGGGGAGCAGATAGAGCACAGACTTTGGAACCAAAGGCCTTTGATGAGCTTCCAGGTGAGCAGGTCTCCCTGGGCCACACTGACCCTCTGCCTCCTGGATGGAGCCAGTCTGACTTTGGGAACACTACAGAGACCGAGGTACCTTCCTTAAATCTTGTCTGTGGAGGACATCCCTATCCTGAGGATTTTTAGTATATGTATTCCGACCCTCTGCTCCAGGTGGGGGGGGGGGGGGAGTCTGTTGGTGGTGGGAGAGAACTGGAGTTCAAAGGATCTGGGGGAACCCTAGACTCCTAAGCCAGCACTGTCTCTGAGTGGTCGCTTCTCCTCTCTCTGGTGCTTGGGAAGATGACAAAGAACAAGGCTTCTCTCCCACCATCACCTGCCCCTCTAGGATGAGATATTTCTTCATTTCCAAAAAGCCTCAAGGATGTGCTAGAAGTGTAGGTCTTGGAAGAAGCCCCCTTTCAGATCCTAATCCTCGGTGGCCAATGGTCCTTCGAGCCTTGTGAGGTGGAATTAAAATTCAGGAGGACACTCTAAGGGGAAAGAAGCAACTCATCTAGGGCTTTAGCCTTTCGTGGCTGAAGATAGAGCCACGAATGGTTGCATGAGGAGTCTTCCAAGAAACGTTTCCAATTAAACAAGGAGAGCTGTGCCTACTGGGTACAGAATGCTCGTGACCTTGAATTTTATTGCACTCCTGTATCTCATCCTTAAATCTAAATAGCGTGTTTCATAAAAAAAAAAAAAAAAAAAAAAAAAAAAAAAAAAACACCTTATAATTTTATTTACAAAGGAAAACCTAAGATTAAAAATTGAAGTAGGGCTGGAAAGATGGCTCAGTGATTAAGACACTTGTGGTTAAGCTTGACAAACCGAGTTCAATCCCTGGGACCCACGAGGGACAAGAAGACCAGCTCTCACATGGCATCCTCTGATTTCTACATGCACAGCATGCCACACTTGTGCACATACACATTCACACATACATAGAGACATATACAAGAAAAATGTTTTTAAAGTAAGTCAACTCATGTTTCCGCTTAAAAGTTTTTAAGACACAGAGGGTCTCTGGTACCCACAGACTGGTCTCAATCTCATTTTGAGCTGATCCTTCTGCCTCTACTCCCAAAGTGCTGAGATTACAGGCACATGCACCACACCTAGATAAGTGGTAGCTAGAACCCAGGGTATCACACATGCTAGACAAGTACTCTGCTTGGCTACATCCCCAGCCCCACTTTTTACATAGTTTTAAAGCTTTGCTTGATGTTTAATGGTTGTTGTGAATTTTTCTCTCTGAGCAATGAAAAGCCACTGTCGCTAAAATTCTAATTGGTCTAAATAAAAAAAAAAAAAAAAAAAAAACAGAGTGAGATAATTAGAGTAAATGCTGAAAAATCAGAGAGTCAAAGGAGCAAACCACAGCCACCTCTGACCTTGTTAACTCCTCAGCCAAAAATTGGCTGATCTCCTGTCTTTCCCTGCCTTATATTCCTCTGTACACCCAGCCATATCACTTCCAATTTTCTCCTCCCAAGTTCTGGGATTAAAGGTGTGTGACATCACTGCCTGACCTCTATGGTTAACAACTGGGTCACTCTGGCCTCTAATCTGCAGAAAAGTTTTATTTGTTAGAGCACAAGCAAAATACCACAAGCCACAAACTCAGATACACGGCCATTCCAAAAACACCCAAATATAGCTCATTCTGAGAAGACACAAACACAGATCTCAGGTGTTACTCTCATCTTCCTATGTGCTTCTCTGTCTAATTCCTTAATAAACTCACCAACTTTGATTCACTCTGGCTCATTCTGTCTGTGATATAGTTATGGCTCCAGCTTTCTCTCAGAGGGAAGGCTGCCAATGGCAGTAATGGGTGGACTAGGTCTTCCTGCCACCACCAATATCTTCTCAGTCTGAATGGAAGAAATGCAGGTCTAATCATTGCTCACATTGATTCATGAGCCTATTCTAGAACCCCCATGTACCCTTCATCCCTTAGAACTCACTGGAAACAATGAGGCCCAGTAATGAAATATGTTCCTGAAAGGTTTGCTCAGATCAACCAAACAGTATCAGGAATGGATATGAGAAACGCAAATGCTGGCTGGTCTTTCCCAGGACTGCCATTGGGAATGTGAGGACAAAGCATTTCTCTTCCCCACATCTTCCATCCTCTGATCTCAGCCTGACTAAGAAGTGCTGGATGAGTGAGCTGGGAAAGGAGTTAAAAGCAGTTCTGGAGGACAGCAGGGACTCAAAACGCAGCTTTGAAGGGTCCAAAATCTCCTGAAGTGTGGTCCTAGACAGTGGTGGCAGCAACCTCTCCTGGGAACTTGGTAGCAATGTATTGATTCAAGACCTGCAGGACTACTGGGTAAGACCCATGCATGTCTCTCCATGGCATGCCCACAGCACTGCCATCTTTTCTAACATTTGGGAAGTTCAGAGAAGGCAGCCTTGCCTCTCTGTTTTCTTAATTCAAGAACCAGTACCTGGGGTTCAGTTTATTCATGTAAATCACATGTGCAGCATGTTCCACTGGAGCAGCATGTTTTACTGTGAGAAAAACACTCTCATTTCCCACCTTCTTAGTGCTGAGGGAGCCCTTGCTCCCACTTTTGGGCACAGAACTGAACCATCACTCTGTCCCTGGGTGGAAGCACCAGTACCACACAGACCTTCAAGGAAGACACAAGATAGAAAAGTCCCCACTCTGCAGAATGGGGTCAGTAATGCTAAAGGCAAGGGCTCAGGAGGGCTCAGTGGCTGAAATGAAAGTGTGAGAGCCAGAAAGCAAATTCACAGAAGCCCACCTATAACCACAGTGTTCAGAAGGCAGGACAGGGGCTTTCTGGGGCAAGCTGACTGCATAAACCAGCCAAATCCACCTGCTCTGGGTTCAACTGAGAGACCTTGCCTCACTAAGAATGAGAGAGAAAAACAGCCAACATCCACCTCAGACCTACACACATATGTGAGAATATGCATAGGAACATACACACACACATATGCATGCACACTACACAGATACGTGCAAGTTTAAAAAATGACTAATGATGAGGAAATCAATGGGAAAGGCGCCATGATTATGGGAGGCAAACCTAAACAAGTAGCTGCCTTCAACAGGAAGGCCCGGCCTGTTCCTGGGCATTATTTCCCTCCAAGAGCTATCCTTTGGTCTGCTCAGCAACACCCTGGAGTCACCAAGCCACTTAGACATGAGCTCTTCCCTTCCTCTGGCTCCTGGTCATGGGTAACCCTGGCTAAGGGCATTGATAGGGCATTTAGGGTGCTTTGCTCCACCTGGGTGGGGTCTGGCTTCAGTGTCTTTCCTCCCTAACCAGAAATCCCTAAAGCTCTCATTCCACGTTACACTCCAAGCAGAAGGAATCATTGAAAGGCTGAGGGAGTGAGGTACTTTGTTGTATTTCAGCATTTCCCTAGCACCCTTTGCAAATAGTTTCACCCCTTTTCTGAAAACCTTTCACTATTCCCACCTCTAAACATGCCATAGTTAACGATGTCATAAGCAAACAGGGTGACAAAATAGTTAATTTCTCAAAAAATTAGCAAAACCATCTCCTAAAATTAAACTAGGATCTGGAGAAAGATTGGGCAAGTCTCCCCAACCTGGACCTCCAGAAGTTTCCCAATGCCAAGGTAAGGTCACCTGAAGAAAGTACTTCATGGGAGGCACTCATGGTCACCATATCACATTTACCTACCAAACTGTAATGTTAAGAATATAACTGGGCTGAAGAGATGATTCAGCAGCTAAGAGCACTGGCTGCTTCTCCAGAAGACCTGGGTCCAATTCCCAGCACCCCGTGTCAGTTCACAACAGTCTATAACTCCAATTCCAGGAGCATCTGACATCTTCAGACAGACACATGCAAGCAAGACATCAAATGCACATAATTAAGTAAATAAATAAATCTTAAAATAATTAAATTGAACCAGGTCCTGCACCTCTCCTGGGCAGCACAATAGAGCCAATCCTGTTGGTAGAGGTGTGGGTGAGCCTTGGGAGAGCTGCCCCCATTAGTCATCTGCTATGTGGCAGTACAGGTGGGGGAGATGCCCTCCCTACTACCGCTACCACCACCATATCACATCTCATACACACGCACACGCACACGCATACATACATCTGACCCCGCTCGTCAATGCCCAAGGCAGATGGGAGATATGATACTGAGGACATGAAAGCAGAACTGGCCGGGCCTCTTGCTCATCACTGCAAAGGGTAGACTCACCAGGACAATGCTGGAGATCTCGCCTGCTGAAGACAAAGGAGAGCTGGTGGCGGGTACCAGCCCTGCAAGTATTCAGGCCCAGAATCAGGGTTATGTGTTGGCCCACCCCAGGACCTCCACATGAGGCAACAGCAGGAAAACCAAGAGAAGTTTCAGTGAGGACCCAGATAGTGTAGCAGCAACCAAAGGCCTCAAACCAGACCAATGACTCTTTGCAATGCACACTTGCAAGTATGGACATATGGATAAAGGGGTTGTGTGTGCGACTTAGTGTGTCACACTATAGCTTCCATGATGAAATTAATTCATTTCTTTCTTTTATTTTCACCTAAATTTTATTTTGGGGAGGAAGTTGCAAGGGCAGAGGGTGGATACAAAGTGATGGAGGAAATGAATGGGATGAGTATACATGATGTGAATGACACAAAGAATAAATAAAAATATGAATTAATTAATTATTAAAAAGCCAGGTGTGGGATGTATGCCTTTAATTCCAGCTCTTGGGAGGCAGAAGCAGGAGGATCTCAGTGAGTTCAAGGCCAGCCTGGTCCACAAAGAAGTTCCAGAGCAGCCAGGGATACACAGAAAAATCATGTCTGTAAAAAAATAAATTAAATAAATAAATAAAAATAAAATAAAAACTCTTTAAAAAAGAATATGAACTATCCAATATGGAAATCAACATGGCAATTCCTCAGAAAATTTAAAATCAATCTACCTCAAGACTCAGCTATTCTGTTCTTGGTTGCATACCCAAAGGATGCTCCATCCTACCACAAGGATGCTTGCTCAACTATGTCCATTTCAGCTTTACTAATAATAACCAGAAATTGGAAACAACTTAGATGTTCCTCAACTGAAGAATGAATAAAGATAATTTGGTACATTTACCCAATGGAGTATTACTCAACTGTTAAAAATAATGACATCATGAAATTTGCAGACAAATGAATGGAACTAGGAAAGATCCTGAGTGAGGTAACCCAGACCCAGAAAGACAAACATGGTATGTACTCACTTGAAAGTGGATAGGAGCTGATAAGTAAAGGATAATCATGCTACAATCCACAGACCCAGAGAGGCTAGGTCACAAGGAGGGCTCAAGGGGAAATGCAAGGGTCTCCTTGGGAAGAGGAAAACAAATAGATTCACAGATGGACTTGGGATGGGTGAGGACAGGATTCCATGGGAGTAAGGGGAAAGAGTACTTGAAAAGATGACTGGAATTGAGGGGATTTGGGGCAAGGTATAAACCTAATGCAACGGAAACTCCCTGGAATTTGTGAGAGTCACCTTAGCAAAGACACCTAGTAATGTGGAATACAGAGCCTGAATGAGCCATCTTCTGTAATCAGCCTTACAGTAGAGGGATTGGAACACCAAACCAGCCTCAAAACCTTCGATCTATAATATGTCTAGCCTGTAAGATGCGCTGGGTAAAATTGGTCCAGACCTTGTGGGAGTGGCCAACCAATGACTGACCCAAACCTTACACTTCCAAGATGGTCAGAATCAGAGACCTAGGATAGAACCAAACACAACGGATAAAAAGGGGGAGTGTGCAATGAAATTATTCCTAATAATAATGTGCTATACTTGTAAACCAGAGCTAAAAATAATCATCAGAGAGGCTTCATCCAGAAATTGATAGGAACAAATGCAGAGACCCACAGCCAGACACTAGGCAGAGCCAGGGGAACCCCTCAGAAGAAGGGATGGAAGGATTATAGGAGCCAAGTGGGTTGAGAACACCATAAAAATATGTCCCATAGAATCAACTCATCAGGGCTCAGGGGGGTTCACAGAGACTAAAGTGACAATCATGGACCCCATCTAGGTCTGAGCTAGGTTCCCTGCATATATGTTATGGTTTCATAGCTAGGTGTTCTTGTGGGGACTCCTAACAGAGGGAGGGGAGTCTGTCTCTGACTCTTTTACCTGTTCTCAGGACTCTTTTCCTCCGACTGGGTTGCCTCATCCAGCCTTGATAGGAGGGCTTAAACCCAGGCTTCTTGTATCAGTGGGCATCCCTGGGAGGCTGGCTCTTTTTTTTTTTTTTTTGAGAAACAGGAGGATTGTATCTTGGGGAGAGGTGAGGTATTAGGGGGAGAACTGGGGAGGAGTGGAGAAAAGGGTAACTTTGGTTGAGATGTAATGTATAAGAGAAGAGTAAAAGTTTAAAAAATACAAAGTAAATCATGGCAAAGAGGTAGAATATAAATTATCAGTTCCCCAGCCCTAGACTCTAGGCTACGTGAATCTAGTAGGTATGTCCTAGACAATGGACATACAAAGTGAAAACTTTGATCTTGCCACTGCTGAGCTGCAGATAGGCCTGGGGCAAATCTGTGGTGATATATTATATATTTAATAAAGCCAGTCTGGAATATCAGAGAACAGATCCACCCACAGTCAAGCTGGGAGGATCAGAGAGTAGTAACTCATGCCTTTAATCCCAGCACAGGGAAAGACCAGGAGTGGTGGCCTTTGCCTTTAATCCCAAAACTCCAGAGACAGATCTTTCTGTGATTCTGTGAGTTCAAGACCTAGCTACCAAGTAGCGGTAGCCCAGAGTTGAACCCAGAAGTGAAACAACTGAGCAAAGAAGGTATTTAGAAGCAATGAGGAATTGAGGCTGGAGAAGCTGGAAAATAACTTTTACCATGAGAAGTTGGCTGGGTGGGATTTGACTGTGGTCTGTTTCCTCTCTCTGATATTCCAGCTTTTCCCGATATGTGGCTTTGAGTTTTCATTTAATAACAACTAGAATTCATGTTACACAAATGTAATTTCTTTGAGCTTCTGCCCTGTGAAATAAGAATGGTCATAGGCTATAGCACAGGGCCACAGGACAGTCAAATCAGTTACACATTTTAAAGTCATTAGGAAAGTGGCTCAATCAGAACTACTGCAGTTTGTCTGTCTCTAGTGTTTTGGAAACCAAGTCCCCAAACTCACCTGTTGATAACATTTGGAAGCGAGGCCTTAGGACTAGATGAAGCCATGAAGCACAGCCTCCATTATGACCCTTGGCTTTAGAAGAAGAGAAAGCGGGGGGGGGGGGGTGTTTGCTGGGAAGGTGGCTTAGTTGGTACAGTGCCTGCTGTGTGAGTGTTTGTATCTGCATTCAATCCCGAGGACCCACATGAAGCCTAGAACACCCATGCCCTCTATGACCCCAGTGCTTAGGGAAGGTGGTAGAGACATGTGGTTCCCTGAAGCTCATTGTCTAGCCAGCCTAGCCAAATAGATGAATTCTGGGTTCAGTTCCAGGTTCAGTGAGAGACCTTGCCTCAAAAAGTGATCAGGAAAGACATTTGACATTGACCTCTGCTTACACCACACATGCACACATGCACATGTACATATGCCACACACATATGCAAATATACATACACCATATACACATATATATACATACACCACAAATACAAAAAGAGCAAGAGAGAGACTTGAACTAGCACACTTGCTCTGTCTTATTACATGACTTACTTCTGTATCTCAGTTTTGGCTCACAGATGATGGCTGGATTATGGGGACAGTAACAGAGGTCTCTATTGTTTACCATGGAGACCTTTATAGGGTTGTTTGAACTTCCTCAGAACATGGCAATTAGCTTTCCCTAGAAACAGACAGCAGAACTTCTGCTGTCTTATGAACATTCTGCATGAGACACAGCAAATGGAAGGAGAGCAAGATCCACTTTTTCAGGGGAGGAATACCAAAAACTTGTGGGCATACATATCCTAAAGTTACCACAATCCACTTTCCAAGCACAAATTGCTGCCTTATCCTTCTGCCCATGTATACAACATACCTTTTCTCAAATCCCACACAATTCCACTCCTAGAAAGTCAGGACAGTGTCCCCAAACTTGTATCTAGTCCTAATGCCTCAGGCACAGTCCTTATTGAGCTAAAAAATCTCTGAACTGAAAATCGAGTCATCTGCCCCTCTGTGCCCACTTTGTTCTAAATGGGGGAGATGTTAGGGTCTCTGAGCAACCACAGCTATAACTCCCCTTAGCCACAAGATGAAGCCATCCTCTCTCCTCCTCTCCGTAATAACAACACCCATGGGGCTGTTCTCTGATTTGATTCTGCCCTCTGAGTCTGCACCACTTTAAGGCCTGTCTTGTTCTCACCCATTCCACAGAAAGAAACACTAAAGCTTAGAGAGCATAGGCATGGAAACCAGATGCAATATACAACGTAGATGTGGGGACTTGAGTGACAGAAGGCCTGGGTGGTTCACTGATATCAGGGGCACTGGGAACAAGAAAAGTGAGCCTAGGAACCAGCAGCTAGAAGGGAAAGCAGGACACGTCTCTCCAGCCAGGCCTGCAGTATCCAGCTAATTGAAGTCATTAAATAAAATAAATTATCAAAGCAACAAGTTTAGTAAGTGTTTGACTACTTACAACATGACAGGTACCACTGTAAGCGCTGGTTCAAAACCAGTCCAGAGACTGTGAAGGCAGTGTAATAGTGTCATAGCATCGTAAAATGTATATCATCCTCACCTCCAGTGGTTTAACACCAATGGAGAGACCAGATATTCCCTTTCCCATCTCCAGGCAGGGATAGAAGTATCTTTTGGTTTTGTTTTTGCTTTTGGAGAGAGAGTTTCTCTGTGCAGCCCTGGCTGTCCTGAAACTCAGTCTTTAGACCAGGCTGGCTTCCAACTCAAAGATTGCCTGCCTTTGCTGGGATTAAAGATGTGCACCACCACCCAGTGTGATAGAAGCATCTTAACCACTGCTGGTTCTATGAGCCAGTATTCTGCCAATCCCAGAAATAAGTTATTAACAAGGGCCTTCAAGTTTTGATGTTTGGAACCAGGCCACCTGCAATATGGGAGTAACAAGCCTCATCAGGCCATAATAGGCTGGGAGGGATAACTGTTACCTAAGCTACAGACTCTGTGAAGGACTGTTACAGGAAGCCCTTAGGGAACGGAAGCTTTCCTGGAGGCTCTGGCAATGATTCTGAAGCAGTAGCATGGCCTCAGGCCCAAAGGTGAAACTCAGAGGTATCAAGATGGTACTAAGCTCATAGCCAAGTTTGCATCCCACCCTACATGCTCTTACAGCTCACAGTCACTGTGGAAGACAGCCTTGTAACTTGTCCACTGCAGTGCTCAAACGTGAAAAACTCCCATAGGCTCAGGTATTCAAACAGTTTGTCTCCAATTGATCGTTCTATTTAGGGAGGTTATGGAACCTAGGAAGTAGAGTCTTGATGGAGGAAGTATGTCACTGAGACTGGGATTGAAAGTTTGTAGTCTTGCCCTACTTTCAATTTGCTCTCTGCTTCCTGTGTGTGGTTCAGGATGTGATTTCTCAACTTCCTGCTCCAGCCACCTGCTGCCATGCCTTCCCATCATTATGGTCTCTCTTCCTAGAACTGTAAAACGAAGAAACTTTCTTTCTTCCATTAGTCATTTTGAGTCATGGTGTTTTTTCACAGCAGCAAAAAGCAACTCCACCAAGTTCCTCTCCCTGGGAGAAGGTCATCAAGTCTGAAATCAAATCTTGCAAAGTCACAAAATATCTACAAATATCTAACAGACTGCCATAGGCCCCCAACCTCACCTGCTTGTAACAGAGATGGGCTTATTGGTCCAGATAAATGTCAGCAGAGGAGAAGGAGGTCCCCAACTCTTGTGTTCTCATCTTTGCATTTGCTCTCACCATGACAAATACATGCCTGGGAGAGTTGCCATTCCCAGCACTCTTTGAATTGTAATTTCCTCAAAGATGCACTACTAGAATCCCAATAACAGAGGGGCAAGATAATACTGTCAACCTGAACAAATTTAGAATCACTGTGGAGATATCCCCTCTGGGTGTTTCTTTGATTATGTTTCCAGAAAGATTTAACTGAAGAGAGAAGACCCACTGGACGTGGACAGCATCCCATGGAATGGGGTCCTGGACTAAATAAAAAAGAGAGTGCATTTTTTTTTGGCATGTCCTAGATGGTAAATCATTTCCAAATGAAGCTAAATATCTACTTCCCAGATACTAGCTATCAAAAACTCACTGAAGTATATGATGATCGCAAGCTTTTTTCTATGAGAAGTGCAAAAAAGTAACTGCTGATGCTTTGGGTGAAGAGTGGAAAGGTCATGTGGTCTCAGTCAGTGAAGGAAGCAGTGACAAACAGGTTTTCCCATGATGCAAGGTGTCTTGACCCACAGCAGAGTCTGCCAGCTGTTAAGTAAAGGTCATTCTTGTTATAGACCAAGGAGAAGTGAAGAAGACAGCATAAGTCTGTTCTTATATGCACTGTGGATGGATCTGAATATTCTCAACTTGGTTACAGGAAAAAAAAAATCAAAATGACTATTACTGGACTGACAGGAGTAGCCTGTGTCTCAGCAGTTGGGACCCCAAAAGACCAGCAAAATCAGAAAGTTTTTCAATTGCTAAAGTAGATGGTACCCATCATTATGCTGAACAAAGAAGGCAAGAAATCTCCAGGATTCCTGCAACACAAACACCAACTCTGAAGACACAATGCACAAATAAAAACAAAGGGGAGCCTGAAGAGTAGGCTAAACTTCAGGCCAAAAGAATGTAAGAAAGCCAAAGAAAAATGCTAGAAACAGATTTCCAAGGGAAGCAGACTGTCATCATTGAGGGCTTCTACTTCTGAGTCCAACCAAAAATAAGTCTTGAAGGGTGAGAAACGAAGGACCAGATCTTGGGGGAGAAGAGAGAGAATCTGCGAGGAAATCATCAACATTTATCTTAGCTGTAGATGATATGCCCGTCCACACTGCGCTGTGCCTCCACACCTGCTCACCATCACTGACTGCATCCCTTCTGTTGTATGGTAAATAAACCCTACTTTAAGTTGCTTCTTGTGAGGTGTTTGGTCACAGCAATAAGAAACATAATGAATATGGGGCACTTGTACATATATCTCATAAGGGCACGTTTGTATCCATATTGCAGAGAGGAATGAACAGGCAGGCAGACGTTGTGCATGGTGTAAATGGTTTGCTTTGCCCTAAGTTAACCCATGCTCCACTCAGGTGACACCTAAAGGATGCAGGAACAACAGTGGCAGACCCTAACCAAACTCAGTGTCCCTGGGAGTGCCTGGGACCTAGCTGCCAGACAGAAGATAACAAGAGGGGCATACAGGAGGTGGGAGGAGAGAGACACGGACACCATGAATCCCAGGAACAAGGCTGACCACCTGTTCAAGGGTGGGGCAAGACTGAATTCTGGGATGACTGACTGGCTGTAACTGGGATCCCTGTACCCTGAGGTCTTGAGGTGAGACTGAAGGTGTGAACCTGCTTCCTTCTCAGATCACTGGCCTTCTGAATAAAACATAACTTAAAGGTTCAATCCTCTGCTAACCGATGTTGTGAGTGACAGGTAACACCATCTCCAGTGTTCTAGTAACACCATCAACTTCCCTCCTCTTCCCCAGGGCTGAATTCACCCCATGTGGCTCTCAGAGTGGTCCCTGCTATGGCCTCATGGTGCCTTTTCAATCTCTGTGTGCCCATTGGGTTGGCAGCTTGCTGTATGCTCAATAAGTATAATAAATCAGTGAGTCACTCACAGTAGAGAAGCTGGGAGCAGTATAAAATAGAATAAAATAATAAACTAAAAAATATCTGGTTTTTGCTTAATGTTTAATGCCTACACATGACAAGGGCAGGGAGAATGGGATTCAGGGGCTCTACAGCCAATAGCAAGAGAACAATGCGGGGATCCCACAGGGATACTGAATGAAGACTTAGGAGACACATCACCCGGGAAGGAGCCCTGCCGGAGTGTTTCTGCCCCAGAGGGTTGTACGGTTTAGAAAAGAACCTGGCTTCTGCCCAGGAGTGCTGGAGACTCCATGCAGCCTTCTCCCACGCCTCACTTCTGGACTACTCATTCCCACCCAAGCCTCAACAAGAGGACTGGGGGCAGTAATGTGGCTGACCTTGCCTGCCCCATAGTAAGAGCATCCTCAAGCCTCTAGCCACCCCTTCTCTCACAGTTCATAGCTTTGAGGTCCAGAGAAACAGTTTTCACTTTTCTGTATCTTCATTAATTTTTCTTCTTTTCATGTGTGGGCAGTTATCTGCACATCTGCATGTGTATAGAGGCATGTGGGGTGGGGGACACAGATGCACACTTACATGAATGTGTACTGTGGTCTAAAATTGATGTCAGGCATCTTCCTCAATAACTCCCTTTATTCTTTGAGGGAGGGTCTCTCAATCAAACTGAGAACTCTCTGAATTAGTTGGTCATGCTAGCCAAGCAAGCACTGAGCCACCTCCTCAGCCTACATTCTGTCCTTTCTACACTCTGATAATCTTCACCCTTGGAGTTCAAAGCTAATTGCCTGGGAAAGCCTGAGAATAGGCACAGGAACCTGTCAGGAGTGGCCAGAGAAAGGCAAGTTCAAAATAGAGGCTGAGAAACCAGAGTGACTGGCTTTCACTGGTCCTTCTACTCCCCCACAGTGCCCTAACCAGGTCAGTGGTGCTCAGCTGCCTCGGCAAAAACAAAATCTGTGTCACTGAGATAACGCCTTCCAGGACTCCTTCACCCAATGCCCCTAGGCAGATCCGCCTTCTTCACTCCCAAACCTGCCTCATTCCCGATCCTTTAGGATCAGCCATCTTACTCTCCTTACATAAGAAGAAAAGAGGAAAGTAATATAGCCTGTGAGGAAGAGGATGGACAAAAAAGCAAAAACGTCATGCAATTCTTGAGACACTCATTTCCTCACAAAATACTATGAACACAGAGAAAAGTCACTTAAACTTCTAATAAAAATAAGAAAAGAGATGGAAATATGGCTCTCTGGTGGAAATCTTACATAGAATAATTACAACTATAAATACTGTATTTATTCATTTAACAAAGTAATGCTTTCCACAGAAGTCTTACCTCCAGGGCTTGTTACGAGGCTCACAGATGGAGAGTCCAAGGATGGAGAGCCTGAGCTCCTGAGTAGACTGACAGAGAACATGCATGTCAGGGCCACTTGTTTCATGGAACTGGAAACAGTTTGACCTGCCTTAGGAAGACAACCTGGTGAGATAATCAGGTCCTATGGTAAGGAAACTCTACAATGCCTGAGAAGCTCACCGGGGCTCAGTGCACACTGAAAAGAGCCAGGTCTCTCAGAAGATTTTGCTGTGGTTGGGCAACATAGGAGCTAAGGACAGGAACTAAGTTCAGACCTTGTAGGGAACGATGAAACACTGAGAAAGATGCTTGGCCTGAGATGTGGTTCAGTCAAGCGTTTGCTAAGCACACACAAAGACTTTGGTCCCTCATGCTGAATAACCCCTATAATCGTAGGACTTGGAAGGCAAATGCAGGAGGATCAGAAGTACAAAGCTCAGCTGAGGTGACATATTGTGTTCAAGGCCAAACTCTGATACATGAGATCTTGTGTCAAAAATAAATAAATAAACAAACAAACAAATAAATAGAAAGGAAAATTAAGCTCAAAGCCAAGGCCAGAGAAAGCTAGGCAGATATAAGGAAGAAGTGAGCACATCCAGGCACAAGAATTAAACCTAAAATGGTTTCTAATTTGTCTTGTTGTTGTGACAAAATGCCTGAGAGGGAGAATCAATATAAGAAATCAAGGATTTATTTTGGCTCAGAGTTAAAGACATGGTCTACTACTGTCAGGGAAACCATGGAGTGTAGGCAGAGTTTTACTTACAAGGCACCAGTCCAAGATTAATATTTATTAAAATATAAATCAACACTCATGATACAGGTAACAGCTTATAGTGGTGCCTGAACAGGGACTGGAGTATCCGAGCGATGGACGATGGATTCCAAACCAGTCTCTCCAGCAACCAGGAACCAGGAACAATAGAACTCCCAGGGTCCCAGAAGCCCCTTCTCAATGGGGTTGGCCACACCCCCTCCAGGTTGGCCACACCCCCTCCAGGAGCCCCGGACCCTGGATAAGTGTCTTCAGACCTTATCAACTGACACCTGAATCCCACCACATCTCCCCCTTTTGTCTAACTAAGAAGGTTCTAAACTAAGACGATATACAATAGGAATTATTATGAGGTAGTGTCTAGGAGAGGATAAAGTGCAAATTACAACCAAAACCTAACATCTATAAAGTACATCATATATTTTTAGAATATTGGTAGATGGTAGGGTGTATAAATTACTTCAAAACGTTCATCTGGGAAAGTGAAAATTCAATACCTGAATGTTCCTTTCTAAGGGATAATTGGGTAGTAACCTTAAATACCTATTCATCAACCCCTTCAAGACCTGAGAAGGAAGATGTATCACCTGAAAGTCAGCAGTACATGGAAGTAGTGGCTTCCAAAATCTGGGAGAGGACAGCAACACAGCTACCTGGACAATCACCTCTGGTTTTGTGCGCTGTTGGAGTATCCATAATATTGGCTACAGGCCTATGGTATCTGACAGATCTTTCAACAAGCAGGGAAATTTTGGAGGGACTGTCTTATCCTGTCCAGGCAGGTTTTGTCAGTCTCCATCCATCAACTTGTTCATCCAGCTTGGACATTACGTGTGTACTATCAGCAATAAAGGTAAGGCAGTTCTTTACCCAACCAGCCATTCTCTGCCAAAAGGACAAACTCCAAAGGAGTATCCTCGATGCTCAACACCATCTCAGGAAAGGAGCAGTGACACCAGGAGTCGTCGTGCCTCTCATGGCCGAATTTCAAATGTTAAATGCCATATTCTCTGGGTCTATGAAATGGTTGAAGATTCCTGTCCATCTATGATATTCTAACCTGTATCTGAGATGACTGTGATATAGTACCTTAAGTATTGTTGACTGTAGTTTTTATCATCTTTAAGGATTAAACCCTGTACTAAAATTAGAATACCTATATAAGGAGTGGATAATCTCTGAACAATGACTTTTAGCATGACTATCAAACATTAGCCAGGGGTATATATACCATGTAAAGTGGCCACAGCATTTTGGACATGTAAATACATGTATATCATCTAAACAGAGGTATATAAAACATCTTGTGCGTATATCATAACTAGTACAATCATACATTATATCTAGTATAGTTAAAAGAAGGTAGTAATTGCATAGTGGTCATGACAATAATGTGCAAATATTTTAAACAGAGGTAGAAACATATATAAAATATAGCATTTACAGATTCAATTTTACATAATAGTTACAGATTCAAATTTATAAAAATGTACAAGTTTCTTTGGTTATATAAAGTAATTTCAGATTAAACTTTGCACCAATGTACAAATGATCTCAATTAAACATATAAAATGATTTTACATTTGTATCAATATACAAATATCTATGCCAGTGCAAATTGTCTTTAGCTTAGCCCATATATTCAGCTAAAATTGTGTATAGGTAGGTAGAACAATCTACCTTTATCTATCTTATCTATCCCCTTTCTCTTCTTCAAAAGAGATCTTTGAGGCTATATTATAGTTCTGTTCTCCACCCAATTTTAACTTATAACTATTCTACCAGAATAATAATTACCCACAACCCTCAGAACACAAAACTTAATGGGAAAGGGGGCGAAGTCTTTCATAAGGTTGCTTCCTGCTGACTTAAAGGCGATGGCATCTCTTTGGGATCCTGTAAAAGCTAAAACAATGGTTAGATCTTAATGGACTGACTATATACATCTATAACTATTCTCAGAATAGTGGTTAACTCCATCTGGAATTCTAATTAGAAGTGTGATCTGAAGGATAATCATAGAGAGCTATCTGACATCTGTTTTTGAACAATCTATTTTTTGAAAACAATCATTGATTGGTGCGCACCAGGTTCTTGAATTTTCTATTTTTGCCTCTGTCTGTCTACCTGTCTCTTACTCTCTCTTTCATACTCTCCCTTCTATTCTTGTTTCACTAGTAGAAGTTGTTGCGGTGGGGGCCCCATCTGGGTTCCAGATTCTTTGTAGATAGCTGATAGGAGGAAATGTTATTTACAATGGAAAACTTAAACATTGTTGATACTCAAAGAAGATATTTATATTTTCTATGACTTTAGGAGATTGTACGCAGACAGGATGTTTGAAAGGTGCAGATACAGAGAGAAACAAGGTTTAAGATGAAGTCACAATAATATTGGTCCCTAAACATTCTGTCTTCTGTTCCACACCAGGTGCCTTTTCTTATATGAGACAGAATTCTTCACATTTTCTTTACCAATATGCTTGGGTTTAGAGAGGGAGAAAGCCACTTGCTCCCAATCCAAATCCAGCCCTATTTATACTCAAATTAGGAGCACAATTTTTTTTGAGGTGTAGGTGCAAGATGCAAAGCAGTAAGAAGTGAAAGATTACCCAGTAGTGCATATTTGTATCAGTTGGTCTCATAGTCTGTTGTTTACATTCCTTCATCATCGATCTCTCCTCTATTGCAGGTGAGTAATTATTCAATGTCTAGTTAATGTCTTAAAAACAGTTGTATCCATTTTCCTGTAAAGACAAAATTGAGACCCTGCCCCATAATATGCTTTATATTATAGTATCCAAAAATTAGCTTCATTTTTTGAGAAATGTAAGCTGGAGCATTGTCAGTCTTAATCTGAGTGGGAATTCCCATTCTGGCCATGGCTTCCAGAAGGTGAGTAAGTACAGCATCAGCCTTTTCAGAACTCCAGGCAGTCGCCCATTGCATTCCAGAGTAAGTATCAATAGTATGATGTACATATTTCATCTTTCCGAATTCTGGGAAGTGAAAGACATCCATTTGCTAGATCTCATTTCTCTGTGTACCTTTAGGATTACTTCCTGCAGGTAAAGACGGTTGGTTATAGAAAGAGCAAGTGTTACAATCCCTTACTATTTCATTTGCTTGATGCCAAGTGATAGAAAAACTCTTTAGTCCTTTGCTGTTAACATGATGTTTCTCATGAAATTCTGTGGCCTCTAACATGTTTCCTATCAGCAACTGATCTATTTCATCATTACCCCTTTCCAGTATTGCAATACGGTCCTCCCATTCTTGGATTTTGGATACTAATGGCTTCCATTCCTGGAGTTTAGATACTATTGATTTTTCTAGAGCTTGATTTTACTGATGAAGTAGTCCTTCCAAAGACCTCACCAAACCAGCAATTTTTCGATCCCCATCATTAACATAATTAATGATTTTCTTGTTCTTGTCATTAATGTAGTCAACAAGTTTCTTGTTTTCATCATTTACATAGAGCCTATATTTTTTCATACAGTGTTATCCATATCCAAAGAGGAAGCCTTATCTGAAAGCTTGTTGTAACCAATTTCCAGAGTATCTATCTTGTCTGCCATATTAGTGTTTGAAATTTCCACGTCACACATCCTGGACAGCAACTGTTGATTTACATTTTTTAACCTCCTTAGCCTCATTTACTATTTTGTGTTTGATATTTCCATATCACATATTTTGGACAGGAATTGTTGATTTCCATTCTTCACCTCTTTAACCTCATCTGCCACTGTAGCGTTTGAAGTTTCCATATCACATAATCTGGACAGCAATTGTTGATTTCCATATGTCACCTCTTCCATCATTCTCTTATTTTGAAACACAAAATAGAGAAACAAGCCAAAAAATAGTAGGACTGGGGTATTGAAGCCTTCAAGATATTCAAAACTTTGTCAATCACCATGGAAAAATATGACCTGAAGTCATTAATAAAATAATTATCAGCCATTGCACAATTCAGGTGTAATGACGACATTTAGTCCACGGGTGTCACAATAGCATCCAATGCTCTGCCCACTATATGGCAGATGCAGAGACTCTCAGCAGCACCAGGCTTCCTACAGACTCTACCTGGTCTTGAAGGACCCCAGCAGGCAGAATACAATCCGTGGAAGAAGCAAATTCTCACAAATTAAGACAGGATGTCAATCACAAAATAGAAGGGTGTTTGTTTTCTTTGTTCGCTGCAAGTGGACAGTGGAAATTACAGTTGACCAGGTCACAATCAGCAACCACGTGGGCTGGCTGGGAAGGAGGGGCATGCGGGCACTTTAAACTCTAGCTATTCTGGCTAGATAGGCGGAGCCACCATACAGGCAGGCTTGTGCTGTGCCAGTAGGCTGAAAACTGCACCAGGCAAGCGAGAGGGAGCTTTAAGCCCAGCCACTGGAGTGCAGGCTCCCAAAGCTGAACAGTCTGTATGTCCCCTGCCCTCTTACAGTGTTCAAAGTACAAAGGGACCCCGTGTACTTGAGGGCACAGGCCCGAGGACGTTGGGCGCCAGATGTAGGCGGAGTTTTACTTACAAGGCACCAGTCCAAGATTAATATTTATTAAAATATAAATCAACACTCACAATACAGGTAACAGCTTATAGTGGCACCTGAACAGGGACTGGAGTATCTGAGTGATGGACGATGGATTCCAAACCGGTCTCTCCAGCAGCCAGGAACCAGGAACAACAGAACTCCCAGGGTCCCAGCAGCCCCTTATCAATGGAGTTGGCCACACCCCCTCCAGGAGCCCTGGATCCTGGATAAGCATCTTCGGACATTATCAGCTGACACCTGAATCCCACCACAATGGAGACAGGAGCTTTAGGCAGCTGCTCATAGCACATCTACAGTCAAGAAGCAGAGAGTGATGAATGTTGATGTGAAGCCCATTTTTTTATTTTTATTTAGTCCAAGTTCCCATCGTAGGGAATGGTGTTGCCCAGATATAGCATGGGTCTTTCTACCTCGCTCAGTTAACCTCATCTAGATAATCTCTCACGGATATGCCCAGAGCTTTGTCTCCTTAGTATTCTAGATTCTATCAAGCTGACAATATTGGCTGTTACAAATGGCTGGACCAGTCTGCAGGTGTCCCTCTTAATCTTAATTTCAAAATTTGGTTCATAAAACTAGAAGTGGACAGGACAGGGATTTAAACCAAAGATAGATAGAAATCCAAAGGACACACACTTCTGCATCAGAGGGACAACCCAGAACAGGAAGAGTCCAGAAGGAGGCTCCAAAACCTTCATAGTCCATCAGCTTACAGAAAAGTTGCTGAGCCAGACCTGGGACTACAGCCTACCATGGTGTTACCAACCTGCTTCCCAAGGTTGTGTTTAGTGCCACATCTCCACTGTCCCCTGCTTTCTCCAGTGCAGAGACAGCACTGTGAGACCTTCAGTGACAGGGTGTTCTTCCCAAATAAAATAACTAGACCTGACCTAGGTAGAGGGCAGTGTCCTTGCTAAGAACTTCCAGACTATCAAAATCTTCCAACAGCCCAGGATCTCTGGAGATGAGAAAAGAAGGTGAAAAGATTCACCTGGCCTTGCTGAGCTAGCAGAGGATCATTAAGTACTGGAATGTCTAAAGCAACACAAAAATGCTTAACAATTGCCAGGAATTGTTGGGGGATGGCCTGAAGAAAAGAAATGGGGGAAAGGGGATGAAAGGCCTCAAATTACAAAGCAGTTTATATCCCAGAAGAAATGAGTGTCCAAAGTAGGAGATGGCCACCTCTCCCTTTATGGAGAACGATATGAGCAGAGGTACATGATGATACCAGATCCAGGCACTGTTTGAAAAGAAGCTTTCAAGCAAAAAAGGAAGAGTAAATATCATCAGAAATGTTAGGAAGCACAGATAAGCATCATAACAATCAAAGATGTTTATACATATATATATGAAGAAGAAAAAAATAGCATTAACCCCTTGTGGGCAAATAAGAAAAATGGAAAAATAAATGACCAGCAATTTAAAAAATACAACTTGTCACTGTTAAGATTTGAATATGAAATCCTCCCCCCCCATGCTCATGTACTGAAGCCCAGTTCCCAGCCAGTGCCACTGTTTTAAGAGATGTTAAAAACCCTAGGGGTTTTCTCACTGGAGCAAGTAGGTACCAGGCCCAGAGTCCTTAGGGTTAGAACTTTGCCCTAACACCCCCCAGTAGCTTTGTCTCTGCTTCTGTCTGTGGTGTCTTTTCATTGCCGTTTCTGCTTCATATGACCCCAGGGTAAAAGAGCCAAAAACTGTGGGCTGAAACCATAAGTCAAAATACTTATTTATTCATTTTAAAATTTTTATGTCAAAATTGTTTCTATTTATATGTGTATACTTGTCTGCATTAGTTTATGTGCACCATGTGTGTGCAGGGCCCTGTGGACATCAGAAGACTTCAGAGGCTGTGGAACTGAAGTTACAAATAGTTGCAGACTGCCATTCGGCTGCTGGAATCTGAACCTCCAGGTCCTCTGCAAAAGTAGTAAAGCGCTCTTAAGCGCTGAGCCTTCTCTCCAACTTCTGTGTTAGGTATTTTTATCACAACAGTGAAAGTCTAACATATTACCATGTAGATTAAAATAATAGGTCACATATACTTGTCCATTAAGTAAATGAAATTGTTTTCTGTTAATAACATCTGTTGGGCTGGAGAGATGGTCCGGTGGTTAAGAGCACTTATTGGTCTCAAATGGGACTCAAGTTTGGTTCCTAACCTCTACATTGCAGTTGATAATCACCCAAAACTCAAGTTCCAGAGGACCCAGTGCAATAAACGCCTCTAATTTCTGTGGTACCAGGCACATGCTCATACATGTTTTTAAAAAATCTAAGTTTTTTTTAAAAATAATTTTTAGAACATTTAAACATGTTAGAAGTTGAGATGATGCTATCTTGGTCACTTTGCAGTGCTATAATAAAATAACATAAATTAGGTGGCTTATAAACCACAGAAATTTATTTCTCATATTTCCGGAGACTGGCACATCTAAGATGTAGGCACTTGCAGTGAGTGTGTGTAGTCATGTAGTGAGAAAATGGTACCTTCTCACTCTCATTATGTGGGGAAGAGACAAGGCCATCCCCTCAGTCTTCTCTTGTAGGACACTACTCAGTACTTGTCTTGTTACTGCAAATACCCCTCCGAGCAATTTAAGGAGAGGTCTGTGTTATCTCACAGTTCCAATCCTATAGAATCTGTCATATCGAGGAAGAAATGGCAGCAGAAGCAGAAGGTCATATTGTATAGGTAGTCAGGAGAAGACTGTATGTATAAATTCGGTGGCAGGCTGTCTGCCCCAGTGATCCATTTCCCTCAGCAAGGCTCCATTTCCTAAAGATTCTACAGCTTTCCAAAATAGGACCATGTAGGGGTATTGTGTTGTTTCATGGTAAATAATTGTCCCACCCACTGGTTTAATAAAAAGCGCTGATTGGCCAAAGGCAGGCAGGAAGTGTGGGCGGGGCTACCAGACTAAAAACTCTGAGAACAGGAAGCACAGACAGAATGCCAGAGAAGCCGAGGACAACCATGCTGCTCTAAGAAAAGGTACCAAGCCCCATGACTGAACAGGATAAGAGTCATGGGTTAGATGAAGGGTAGAGAGCTAGCAAGTTATATGCCTGGGCCTGAGGCTGATCAGCCTAAAACTATTGAAAGCATCTGTGTGTCAATGTGGGACTGCGGGTCTGTGGGTCTGTGGGTCTGTGGGTCTGTGGGCCTAGACATTGAGGTTAGGCCTGAAAGTCCGGGCCAGAAGCCTCATACTACAGGACCACTAGTTGATGGCTAAGTGTTCAAACTCATGGGCATTTGAGGAGACATTTCACATTCAAACAACAGACACCAATGTCATGAATAAGAACTCTACCTTCATGTTAGTACTGTCTGTCCTTTGAGGATTAGAATTTCAGTGTATAAACTTTGATGAGATACAAAGACCCTCTCACAAATCCTGGTAGAAGTGTGGTTTTGTCTAATTTATTTTTTAAATAAATAACAACCATGTTCACATTTTTAGTCCTGTAATATTATCCCTAGAGATTTAGGCCAAAGAAATAGAGACATAGACAAGGATGAATACACGTAGTCACCAAAGGATTCATTACAAAGAACACTATTAGATATCACCTGCTTGTCAAACAAGAAGGGGATGATTAAATACACTGTAGTACATTCATATAATAAAATGCAAGAAAGCACCAGTCCTATTTTTAAACACATTTAATGGCATAAAGAATTGTTTATAGTGTTAAATGAAATGTAAGCCATAGAGCTGGGACATGGCTTAGCTGGTAGATGCTTCCTACCAGACGCAAGGCTCTAGGTTCAGTTCCAGCACTTCATAAAACCAGACATGGTTTGAGGCTAGAGAGATGACTCAGTAATTGATACCATTGGTTGCTCTTACAGAGGACTTGGGGTCAGTTCCCAGGACTCACATGGTGGCTCATAAACATATATAACTCAAGTTTCAAAGGATCTGACCCTCTTTTCTGATCTCTGAGGGCACCAGGCACACGCACACATAGATGATGAATACACATACAGGAAATATTCATACACATAAAATATAATACAAATAAAATACAAATAAATCTAAAAATAAAAAATATCTTTTGCAAATAGCAGGCATGGTGACACATACCTGTAACCTCAGCACTTGGGAGATACAAGCAGGAAGATGAGAAATTCTAGGTTATCCTTGGCTACATGGAGAGTTTAAGATCAAGGTCATTCTGAGCTATATGAAAACCTGTTGGAAAAAATACAAGACACAAAACTGATATGTAATAATATCCATAGGTAAAATATATAATTTTAGGGTATGTAGAGATCATGTAGACAAGAACATAGAGGAGGAAAATTGACTGCTAGCATTGAAAATCGTGATCTTAAAGCTTAACTAGACTTGATGGCTCAGGCCTAAAACTCCAAAACCTAAAGAGGTGAGATTTTGAGTTCAAGGATAGCCTCAGCTACAAAATAAGACTCTTTCTGAAAAAAAAAAAAAGATAAGATACAAAAGGTCAGACCATCAAGAAAGTTCAGCAAGTGAAAGAGCCTGTTACAAGTCTGGTGACTTGAGTTGGATCTCTAAGGTTTTCATGGTAGAAGGGAGCCAACTCCTGCAGGCTGTCCTCTCTACCACAGTCTGGGTACACCCACAGAGGGGGGGAATAAAAACTAAATATATTCTGAGCATCTTTTGTATAAAACTTAGAATAAATTGATAGTGGCCAGATTTCCTTTCAGGTACATAAGCTTAAATTTCACTCTTGATAAATGCCTTAGTTAGGGTTTCTGTTGCTGTGAAGAGACATCATGGCTACAGCAACTCTTAGAAAGGGAAAACATTTAATTGGGACTGGTTTACAGTTCTGAGGTTCAGTCTATTATCATCATGGCAGGAAGCATGGCTGTACTCAGGCAGACAGTGCTGGAGAAAGAGCTGAGAGTTCTTCATCTGAATCAGCAGGCAGCAGGAAGAGAGAGAGAGCCACTAGGCCTGGCTTGGACATCTGAAATTCCAAAGCTATCCCCCAGCAACACAATTCTTCCAACAAGACCACACCTTTTCCAACAAGGCCACACCTTCTCCAACAAGGCCACATGTCCTAATCCTTTCAAATAATGACACTTCCTATGAACCTATGGGGGCCATGTTCATTCAAATCACCACAATAAATAAAGCACATTAAGTTGTGAAAAAACTATTAATTATTCATCTCACTAACACAGAGGATATCTATAACCAATATTCCAGTAAATTTTTAGAATGCATAAACAAGTAAGGGACCTGATCCCAAAGACTTGAAATCAACTGGGTAACAAATGCATGCACTGATAATTGTGGTAGAATGCAGGTGCCCCATAAAAGGGAGACAACCACCCCAGTATTTGCGAAAATACTTCTTGGTAAATATGGAAAAAGGGTCTCACATAGCTGGGTCCCTGATGGTCCGACCTGTATTCTTGTCCTAGAACAGAGCTTCTCCATACTCCTTTTGTGGATACAGTAGGTAATTCCTCATTCAGATTGGTAAAGTGACTTCCCTAACCATTTCTCATAGCCAGAAAAACCTTCAGAAATTGCCAATGTCTTTCAGGCAGTAAAGTACCCTGACCGAGAACCACTGTCCCAGAGGTCCCTGCTTGACCAAGGTCAATTTCCTAACCTCAGAGCTGGTGCAAGAACATGAGCTTCATCAAGTCACATTAGCAACACAGCACCTGCCCAGAAGAAGCAGTTAATACATAGCATCCTCTGGCATCACTATTCTGAGGCATGGAGTTCATCTGTCCACCTGGAGAGGAAATAGAGGTCATGAAATAAAGTGCCTAGGGATCCCCACTTAGCTCTATATGATTCAAAACCCCCTGGTCCTAGTCACATTGGATCTTATTATACATCAAGCAATGTGTAGAAGGCACCTGATTCCACACCTACAGACTGGATCACCTCCTGCTTACTGGGATGGTCCCAGACAGGACAGCCCAACCACAAAAAATACAACCCATCAGTCCATCATGGCCACATCCTAAAGTCAGGGTGGAGTAAGAAGAAAGAGGCCCCGTGGTCAGGAGCAAAACCAGGGCCTCATCATATCTTTGGGGTGCACATCCCCTCTACAGAAAGCCTGCAAAGACAAGGACTGTATCTACTCATCATTCTTTCTCAGGGTGTATATCTTTGGGGTGCACATCCCCTCTACAGAAAGCCTGCAAAGACAAGGACTGTATCTACACCAATTTTTTTCAGGGCCAGCCACAGATAGGACCTTGTGTATAAGAAGTGCTGGTAAATAGAGACTTGATGGATGATAGACAGCGAACATCTCGGGCTTACAGGAAAAGCAGTCTAGGAGAGAAGACAGAGCCCATGACTGAGACTTCAAATTAATATACCCTCAGTAGAGGCAGAACAAGAATGTGACTTTGGGATTATGAATTTGTACGATCCTGGAAAAAGTTTGTCCCAGGCGGAGAGTCTTCCAGTCATGTGCTGAAAGTGTGGCCAGTGGGTACAGAGATGCAAAAGGCAGGTCACAGCCAACGACTGTGGCTGCTGGGCCAGGCTCTGGCATCTTTGAGGTCTCATAAGTGTAGCCAATGTCAGCAGCTTTAGTGAGTGGCATTTTTTTCCTCTGAACCCACAAAAAGCTGAATAGTGCAGCTGAAAGTGACTCCTTTTCCCTTCCCTCATGGCCCATGAGGCTAATCATAAAATACTCTGTCTCAAGTCTATAGGAGAAAATGCTTCTAAATCCATTAAGTTACTAATGCATGCATTCCAAGACTGGAAAGAACAGTGCAGGATTGATGGATGGACCTGTCATATTTATGGTTGATAGCTGAGTGACTAATGGACTTTGCAGTTTATAACACAATGCTCACTTCAATTTCCTCTTCAAGCTTGGGGTGATTTATAGGAGTGGGTACTGGAATTGCATTGCAATGGTATGACAGTGATGACACTCTGTCACCCTAGATTATCAATGAGTCTCCTCTGAGAAAAGGATGTCCTGTGCTCAGTGTAGAAACAGGGTAGAGAAAGAACATTTGTGCCCAGCCCCCTAAAATTCACAACCTTCTTCTCTGACGGGTGCTCTCCTGTTCCTGCTAGGTGTTTAGAGATAGAACGTACAATGGCTCCTCTTGGCTGTCTTTATTCATACTCCATCTCTCTGATCCAGCTTCAGTTGGCACCCCCAGGGAAGAGGGAGGCTCATAAGACTCAAGAAGGACATGAAGCATACTTGTGAACTTTACAAGTCCACAGAAGCTCCTGAAAGCCAAATCTTTCCCTCTCCCTCTCCCTCCCCCTCCCTCTTTATAAGGTAACAGAAACAGTAAGTGATTGCTGTAGGGAAGAGACCCTCAGACACAAGCTCAGCTGTCTGCAAGTCATGCAGAAAGTACTCGGGATGCTGCTTTCCTGAGTCTGCCTATGCTGGGAGTGAGATTTAAGTCACCCATGTCCTATGTTCCTGACATAACCCTAGTGAGCTCTCTGGTTCATGAAGCCACACTCAAGTAAATTAGTTTCCATGATCTATCATTGGTGCTCTATACAGACTGACTAGACATATGTTCATATCTCGCTGGCAAAAATCATGTAACATCATCATATCTGTCATGAATTGAATGTGAAATGTCACCAGAGGCTTAAGTGTATGAACAGCAGGTGATATAATTATAGAAGATTGTGAAAAATGGAACTTTTGGGAGAAGTGGAAAAGAAGGCCTGAGTGGAGTGGATTCCCATCAGTTGGGGGAAAAAGACATAGGAGTAACGATGTACATATAGAAAGTCTAAAAAAAAATTTAAAAAGATAGACTACAATATGCTACTGTGCTATGAGAGGGATCCAGGGCTATTAGGGGGAAATTGGAATGAGATTAAAGATGGAGGCGGGTCTCATAGGTGGAGTACCTCAGGATGGTTCATCTATTGGCCAGGAAGGAAATGAAATAAGAAGACAGAGGTCTACCCAGCACTCAGTGAGATCTTCAGTATCCATAATAGAACCCATGTGACCCCCCAAATGGCTCTCATCTATCCTTTGGCCCAACCTCTTCAGTGTGTGGGTGCCTGACCTGGTGCCTCCGCCTGTTTTTCTTCATTGCCTATTTAATAAAAAGAAAGGACAGGAGTGGGTTCAAGAAAGAGGCACTGAGACAAACTGTCCTTCAAGTGAGTGCTTTATAAGAGGGTTATTAATGCAGCAGGCAGGCAAGCAGCTCCATTGGGCAGGGCTCCAAAGCAAGACAGGCTTGTGTTCTGGAAAAGATAGGTATCCATTTTTAAAGGTTTTAGAGAGATTGGGATAGAGAGGTGGCTCACCAGTTAAGAGCACCGACTGCTTTTCCAGAGGACTTGAGTTCAATTCCCAGCTCACAACTGTCTATAACTCCAGTTCCAGGAGACCTGACACTCCACACAGACATACATGCAGGCAAAACACCAATGTACATAGAAAAAATAATTTCTTTTTTAAAAGGGGGGGATTTTGAAAGAAGGGTTCCATGCCACAAGGCAGCAGGCTCGGTTAATAGGCACCCTATGCTATGACTTAGACCTAAATGCTAAGAGTCATGGAGCTGATGGAGAGGGGAGAGAAGCTGGTTAAGGCATGACTGCCTCAAACACACATGGCAGGGACCTGGGTGTTTCTGTCCTGTAGTGATCCTGGGCATCCCACTATTGGTCTCCATCCTCAATGCTTTCATCTCTAAAATATTTCAATAAATTGCCAGCAAAAGGTCCCCCGTGGCTATGCTCTCAGCATAGAGAGGCCTGGCGGGGCCCGAGGAAGCCAGCAGCTATTGCATGAATTCTATTTGGTATTATTATAAAAACCAAGAGCCAGATATTGAGGAAAAGCTGAAATATCAGAGAGAACAAACCATAGCCACTTCTCACCCAGCCAAGTCCTCAGGCCTATCTCCACAAATCCTGACTGCAAGTTTCTCCATCCTCAGCTGAAAAGGGAAGTGGCAGGAAAAGCTGAACTCCTTCTTCCCTTCTCTCCCCCTGCCCAGCTATGTCACTTCCTGGTTCAACTCTCCTAAAGCTAGAATTAAAGGTGTGTGCCTCGAAAGGTTGTTAGGCCTCAAATTCACAGAGATCCAGAAGATCTCTGCCTCCTGAATGTTGGTATTAAAGGCATGAGTCGCTCCCTGACCTTGGCTTGGCTCTGTCCTCTGATATTCCAGACTATTTTTTATTAAATGTACAACATATCACCACAAGCAGCCTGGAACCTGGACTGTCTGCACAGCTGCAGTCAGGCACTTCAGTATAGAGAAAGAATTTGCTCTCTGTGTGTCCACTCCCACTGGAACTACCTCAGCAAGGCTAAAAATTAAAGCATGTCCACCACAGGGTGAGCAGTCTTAATTGAACAAGGAGGTTGGAGGACACCAGAAATCTCCATATCCAAGTGAAGATGAAGCCCTAGGTCTCTAAGGCCCTGGATAGTGACATTTACCCAAGCAGAGCTAGGCAATGGCTGGCTAGAAGAAGAGTGGACACAGGCTCCAAGTGCTTAGGTTAGTAGCCTGCTGCTCTTCATGGAATATGCACCTAGCAACTCAAAGGGACATCAGTGTTGATCAGCATCATGAATCAAATGTCCAGTGTGCCAGTTGCTTTAAGTATTAATACATTTCATACAATAACCCTGAAGCATGTACTATTGCTATTACTGTTAACACAGTTGAAGAGAATCAAGATACAGTGACTTGCTAGGTCATGTCATGTGTGTGTGTGTGTGTATCCCAGGCCTCAGGATGATAGACAATCACTCTACCACTGAGATATATTGCCAGCCTGTAGGTCAAAGTGCGAATTCAAGTGGTTCATATTCACAGTATATACCAATGACACTAGAGTGCATGTGGGAGGAGAAAGGTGGCAAAGAGGGTAAGAAAGGGGAAGGAGAGTGACTGTAAGGGAAGTATAGTGTATAGCTATGTAGAAATGTAGTGCGGAGCTAGAAAGAGGGCTCAGCAGTTAAGAGCACTTGTTGCTTTGAAGAGGACATAAGTTCTGTTGCCAGCACTCAGATTTGACAGCTCACAACTGTTTGTAACTCCTTTTCCCAAGGATCACTCACCCTCCTCTGACCTCTGAGGACATGCACACACACACACACACACACACACACACACACACACACACACACACACACACACACACCTCCTGTTGTAATTTGGGATCCAGAAGGCATGGATATTCTGCACTTTATTCTCCAACTGCATGTTGTATTCTCTGTAACCCTTTATATATGGCTCTAAAACCTACAAAAGCATTTCTCCCTGTGGATGCTCGGCTGTTAGAGGAATTAGAAATCCTTCCCTTGCATATCCAAAGGGCACAGCCAATGGAGCACACTTCTGACTGAAATTACAAAACAGCCACTGTTCTTTGCTCCTGGAGATTTCCCAGTGGTGAACCACTCAACCAACATATTTTGATTATCCACCTTGAGTCTGAAGTGAAGGGTTCTTCAGTTCTCCAAAAGCTCACAGTCTGGGAGGAGAGATAAAGCCAAACTATTAACTCTCATTGAAGGTAAGAACATGCTAGGAGCTTAGGACTGGAACAGGTGAGTAGGACAATAGGAGCCTAGAGCAACAAGCTCCTGAAAGCTGGTATAGGAAACACACAGTGCAGGGTGTCTGAGCACTCAGAGAGTGCAAAGCCACCTGTGGCACAACAGGTATTCTCAAGAAGCTCTTACCTGATGCTCTGAGAATCTCCAACTACTGTTAGTATTGTATGCTCACTCAGTCTATATTGGGCAATTAGCTTTGCCTAAAAAGAGAAGAAATTTTTTAATGTATATTTTTTTATAATATTTTTATTTTGTTATTTTTCAAGACAATATCTCACTATGTATCCCTAGCTGGCCTAGACTATGTAGACAAAATTATGTAGACTATGTAGCCTGGAACTACGCAGATAAGGCTGGCCTCAAACTTACAGAAATTTACTTTCCTCTGTCTCTGAGTGCTAGGATTAAAAGTATTCACCATCATGCCTGGTGAGAAATAGATTCATTTTTTTATTTGTTTGTTTGTTTAGCTAGTTAGTTAGTTAGTTAGTTAGTTAGTTAGTTAGTTAGTTAGTTAGCTAGTTAGCTAGTTAGTTAGTTAGTTATTATTTTGTAGATTCCTAGTTGCCCAGAAGACCAATCTCTCTTCAAACATGGTTTATGAAGCTTCCCCAAGGTTTAAAATCCTTCATGTCCTCCCACTAGGTGTGCCTACAGGGTCCTGCCTGTCTAACTCATGCACTTGAGGTCTTGCAATTCTGCTCTGAATCACTATTCTAGCATGCCTCTTCATAGGAATAACACCCGGGACTGACCTATGGCACATAGTTTCATAACCTCCAACACCACAAGCTAGGATAAAAGTATTCACTCACATGAACCTGGAAGCCCCTGTAGACTTAACAATATCTGCCATCATCATTACAAAGGTTATGAGGTACCTGAATTCCCTGTGTAAGTTGGCTTTTCATAATCATTGCCAAAATTCTTGAAAGAGCAACTTAGAGGAGAGGAATTATTTATCTCGTGTCCTGGTTTCATTTCTGTTGTTATAAAAAAAAAAAATACCCCGACAAAAGCAATTTTAAGGAAAAAAGGGTTTATTTGGTTTGCAATTCTAGGTTCATCATTGCAAGGAAGTCAGTGCCAGAACTTAAAGCAGCTAGAAATAGACGCAGTCAAGAGCAGAGAAATAACGAATATATGCAAGCTCGTTGGTGTTCAACACTCTCCCAATACTCATACTGTCTAAGGTCCCCTGCCTAAGGAATGTTGTTGCCTACAATATGCTGTGTCTTTCTAGAACAGTTCATGTTAATAACAAAGACAATCCCCACTGATACGCTTACTAGACAACTTGATCTAGAAAAGCCCTCAGTGAGACCCTCTTCCCTGATGATTCAAGATTGTTCCACAGTGATAATTGAAACCAACCGTGACAGCTTAGCACATGGTCTCAGAGATATAGTCCATCATGGCAGGGAGGATAATAGTGAACAGAGAGCTACTGAATTCATGGCATCCAGGAAACATAGCACATCAGTAGCAGGAAGGTTTCAAGGCAGGTTATAACTCCAAGAACACACCCGTATGGACCCTGTTTTTACTCAGGCCCCACCTTTCACAGTTCCATCACCTCTCAATAGTCTATTCAATTTTCAAATCCATTCATTAGTCTGGAGCCCTTGTGGTCTCATAATCTTTGGAAATGATCTTCCATAATCTTCCAGGTGTTATATGGTGACAATGAAATATCACAACACCCAAAGCAATATTTTCTTGGTTCCTAGTATGGGAGTGTGGTGTAAGAGAACATTATTCTATTATCTCCTCAAGCCTACTACTTTGCTCTGCTATATGGACCAAAAATGATTGGAAAATTTTATTATCAGTCCCTTTATTAATCCTCAAAAGCAACACACAGGAACTCTAGCTGCAGAGTAGACATCCAAACCTAGGCTCCTCCCTGCCTTTGGGGTCTTTCTGTTCCAGGCAAGTGCTCAACCCTGACCCCTGATCTATACCCTCATCTCCAAAGCCCCATTCCTCACTGACTGTTTTCTTCCTTCTTCAATTCTAGATTTATATCTCTACTGCAGACTGTTTTTTAAGACAACGTCTCAGTTTTATCTGGAATTCACCAATTCAGATAGCATGGTTGGCCAAAAGCCCCAGAAATCTACCTGTCTCTGCCACCTCAGTACTTAGATCACAGGAACTCACCAGCATGCCTAGCTCTTTTGCAGGTGTTCCCCAACACCAGTTGAACTCAGGTTCTTATGATTGTACCACAAGTTCCTTACTGAATGAGACATCCCATAGCCAAATCCATTGGTATAGTTTTAAATAGATAGCTGCATTCACATATAGGTCCACCATGGGTTATGTTGAGTTATGGCAGCCTTCACCTTTACAGAGTCATCGAAGTTCTCCAGAGCCACTGATCTCAGGTAAGCCTCAAAGTGCTGTTTATCTCAAAAACCTACTAAGACCTTAGAAACTCATTGAATATAATGCCCTGTGAATGTGTTGTGTCACTAGACAAGGTATTGGGAGCAGATCAAAGAAAAGATTCCACCAAAGTCTCTTTGGCAAACAAAGAGTTTATTAGAGTCATCCAAGTGAAGGGTTATGCACAAGAGCATGTGTGACTCAAAGGCAAATGCATCTGAAAAGAGCCCACACCCCAGCATGAGTGATTATTCACAAAAGTGGCATTGCATCTCAGTCTTTCCCTGTACAGCTTATGGACAGCTCCACCAAATAAAGTCTCCTTGAACCAGCCACTGTTAACTGCTTCTTTAACCTGGGGGACGGCTCTCTGAATTGTGTGACTCTCTGGGAGTGTATAATCTGGAGAGGGCTCTTAAATTTGAGAACCTTTCTGTAAGTCTCCTGAGAATTCATTCTAGAGGAAATAGCCACACAACAAATGTGGCTTATGCTCAACACTTGCTTTCTTTGGTGGGGAGAGTCTATAGTTTTCTAGCTAAGTGGGGAGAGAGGCATCACAAAAAAAAAAACCCTGGGAATTGAATTTATAATAAGCATCACTGGTAGAAAGCATCACCCATGCGTTCTCCTGAGTCAGTGCTGGAGGAATTGAAAGTGGCTGTCAACTTGATAAGATCCATATAACCACCTTGGAGACAAACTTGTAGTATCTGTAAGAGGAATTTCTAGACTAGGTCAACAGAAGTGGGTATAGGTGGTACCATGTATGAGCTCAAGTCCCAGACTGAATTTAAAATGAGAAAGCAAACTGAGCACATCCATCTGTCTGTTTTCTGACTGGGTGCCCTGTGACAATCTACTTCCTGCTCCTGCCGCCATGATATCCCACCATAACAGACTGTACCCTCAAATATAAGACAAAATAAACTCTGCCTTTCTTAAAACAATTAATACAGGACTTTTGGAAACCTGTACCTCTTTCTTCATGTACTTTACCACCATATCTAACTCTGAAAATTCCCTCTGTTTCCCTCCAGAATAAACAATGAAGAATACAACTACTGTACTGAATTCTGATCTTTGCAATATGTCTTTGGACCTAAGGGTGGTCTTGGGAATGCCCAGTATATTCCCCATATTAAAAAATCTATTTCACATAGTCAAAGAGGTACTCTGCTTGCACATCATGGTATTCCCATAAGATCACTTATGCAACTTGCTCTGTCCCTGCCGCTGACATCCCTCATACACAGCCACACCTGTATGATGACTGACATAGACCTGCCTGCTACTCACACTGCCCAGGGAGTTAACACTCATGCAATCCTTTAACTGAGGAATTCTTCCTCTGAGCTTTCCTGGGCTAGACTGTTCTCATCACATCATTTGGTTTCAACATTGACAGCCCCTCAAGAGGGAACAAACATCTTATCTTTGAAAACCAGTGGTGACCATCCCTGTGACTTGAGAAAGTGCTCCTTAACAACTTATGAGCACAGAGGCTTAGCCTCTACCTATGTTTTCTTGTGAAACCATGTTGATAAAAAGAACAGTTGTTGGGAGGATGGGTGAATTTGTAGACCCCATCCTGGAGAGAAGATCCTGCCCTGCATGTTCTAATGTCATCACTGGGGGTAGGTCAGGATGTCACCAGTGTAGTGCCCAAGACATGACCCCCAGAGAGATCACCAAAGACCAAGGCTGTCTGAATGCAAAAGCAAAGTTTATTGTGAGAGCTTGATACAAGCCAAAAGGGAACTCGTTGCACAGGTACTCAGTGTGAGAGGGTGGAGAAGTTGTAAGGGTTGAAAAATTGCTAGTTTTTTTGAAAACCACAAGCCGGGTGACTGAGTATGGGTCACTTGGATTGGTGGGCTGCAGGTGTTGTTGAGAAGAGTGGAGAACTTGGTGGGGGAAGCAGGGTGAAAGTGGTTTTTCTGTTCTTGTCATTGGTTGCTTATTTTCAGGGATTTTCCACAGTTGCCACAAGGACATAGGCCTGTTCTCAGGGATTTTTCAGACCACAGACCACCAGGACTTTCTGCCCTCCACCCTTAGAGACTTTCCATGGCCATCCACAAGGTCAAGATAGCTTGTTTATATGACTAAGGATAAATGGTGGAATTTTCTACTGTTGTTCTAAAGTTAGGAGCTTTAATGAAAGCTGTTCTTTTATTTCTTTCAAACAGGAGATGAATAAATTTGTTAATGGACACCTGTGGGGATATGTTTCAAATTTAATAAAAACCAGTCTGAAACATCAGAGGGATCAACCCATAGTCAGTCTAGGAGGATCAAAGAGTAGTAACTCCCAGCCACAGGGAAAATCCGGGAGTGGTGACCTACGCCCTTAATCCCAGCAAATCTTAGTTTTAGGCACACTTAGATAAAGAAGAAGTTCCAGGCTCCCAGCAGACAGTGGTGGTGCCACACTTTAACCTTAACCTGTATGAGAAACAACTGGGTGAAGAGGGTATTTAAGGCAGACATAGAAAGACGGGCAGCAGAAGCCAGGAGGAACGAGGCTGAGGAAGCTGGAAGACAGCTGGGTGAGATTTGACTGTGGTGTTTCCTCTCCTTCATCTCTCACCCTTTCCCTGAGATTTGGCTCTGAGTTTCTTTCATTTGTGCAACACTTGGCATCCAACTTTGGGACACGAATTACTCCCATCCTTACCCAAAAAGCACTTGACAGCCAGAGCAACACTTAGCTAGAGGAGTAATTACTGGCTGACTAGGCTTTCTGTTCTGAGTCAGCCTCCAGTCTTAGGCAGACTGGCCATACGTTGTCTCGCGCCCACTTCTCGCCCGCAAGAAAAGGCACGGCACACGTAGGATCCTTCTGCAGCAAAGCTTTAATGCTCCTTGAGGGAGAGCATTAGCTTACGGAAAATGGAGAGGCCACAAGGTAGGAAAAGCCCAATTTTTATATAGACCAAAAACCTCTGCCTTGGACGTGTCACCTCTCTATAGGCTGCAGCTCATTATCTCACATGACGCCACGGGAGAGGCGGAGAGACCAGTCTGGAAGAGTATCAAACGCATGCGCTCTTGTTTTGTTTACTGACTCAGGCGGGTTGGCCAGCACTGGATATCGGCGCCACCTTGAGGAGCTGGGGCCAGCGGCTCCCAACACCCCCCCCCCCTTTTTTCTTTTCTAAGCAATGAGGGAATCCTGTAAGAGGGTGGAGGCAGTGGTTATCCCCCAGAAAACATTGTGGACTTAGGTGGGCGTCATCTCTAATCTCTCGACAGATCGAGATGCCCCCAGCCTGTCCTCTGCCTTTTGTTGGGAAGGGAGTTAAGGCAGGCACCCTTATGCAGGACAACATACCTCTCAGGACATAGCTATGTCCTGTGCGATGCCCTTGGCTCAACACTCTTCTCAGGAAAGGGGCCAAACACTCCACCCAGTGCAATGGACAGGACTGTGCTAGGTGTGCAGGAGCTGTTCGAGCCAAAATATCCCTATTGCTTTAGTATAGGTAGCCACATATCTACCGAGGCTCCTGAGTCTAGAGCCATTAAGGCTTGAGCCAAAACTGTTTTGTCTCTCGGACTTTGGATTCTGAGCCTGTAAACCATCTAGAGAAGAATGACCAGTCCTCCGCAAAAGGCTAGGCCAAACATACCCACCCCCACCCATTCTTTGAAGTAGGAGAAGGCTGAGGAAATCCACGGAGAAAACTCTCTGGTCAGCGACAGGTCTAGCCGAGTGGAATTGACCTGGATGATCGCCACCTGCAGGTCACGAAGGGTCTGCTCAAATTCAGACAACCAATTCTGTAACAAAAATTGAGAAAGGCTTCTCGAAAGATTAGCTGCCTTTGTAAAATTTTTATATTGAATAGAGGTTATGTATAAGCCAGCAAGTTTTTGCTCACACCCCAACTGTGCCATTTATTGAGGCGGACAAATCATTAACCACCTGCGCAGTCTGCACTGTCCCTGAAAGTGCAAGAGCTGAGGCAGTCACTGAGGCCCCCATGGCAGCTGTGGCAACAATCTCTATAATAACAGCAGAGATTCCAAAATCTCTTTTTTGTCTAAATAGCTGCAAGCTACTGGGGGTCTCTACTGGTATGGGCACAAATCGTGGCATGTGGGCCACTACTGCAAAGAAATAAAGCTGAGCATCTCAGCATAAGGCATAAAGGCAATTATCAAATTTGCATCTCAATTCATCTATAATTTCTGAAGCATTGCTAACAATCTAAATAAATGGTGGCCAAATTGGGAGGAAATGAAAATATTTTGGGCGCGGCCCAACCTATACTCCTCGATTGGCAACTGTTACATGGTAAAATTGAATCTTTATCCGGCCTGCCTGAGCAAAAGGGAGCCAATTTTGGTTTTATCAAACTGTTTCTTTTTGCCAGGCTGCCGAGAAATTTTTTAGTAATATACATGAACTATTTTCAACTAAAACATAAACTTCCCTTTAACCCCAAACTTCTATTTTCTTTAAAGCTAGGCCTAAATCCTTATCAGTGGTAAAAAATCGAGGGAAAACTTGTACATTATACATCACCGGCATTGGCAGAGGGAAGGTAGACATTATCCCCCACTGCTGTTCTCCCCGGGTGTGATATGTTAGTAACATCCAACGTGTCAACTGGAGAAGGCGAGGGCTCTTCTTTTTGCAATATTTTCTTGGTGAGGCGCTCTGGGACCCAAACCGGATTTTTTTTATCTTGTGGAAAAACATAAACAGCTCCCCTGGATCTTATTAAAATAGGATCCGGGCCTTTCTGTAGGCGGAGTTTACCCACAAGAACACTAATACTAGAAAAATATTTATTAAAATATAATCTAGAACTCACGGTATCAGCAACAGATTATAATAGCACCTGAACAGGAACTGGAGTCTGCAGACGGACGGACGATGGAATCCCCTCTCGCAGCCCGGAACCAGGAAGAGAGCGTGTCGTATCCGCAGACCCTTTTTAATGGGGCTTTTCCCCCGCCCCCTTCAGGTCGGGGGGGCCCGGTGCTCTGTATAAATGTCCCTTGACCTTGTCAGCTGACACCTGAATCCCACAACATCTCCCCCCTTTGTCTAACTAAGAAGGTTCTAAACTAAGATTATATACAGTAAGAATTATTATGAGGTAGCATCTAGGAGAGGTCAAAGTATAATTGCTAATCAAAGCCTAACTTATATAAGGTATATCTAATAGTTTTAGAATATTGGTAGATAGTAGGGTGTATAGATTATTTTAAAGGGTTAATCTGGGAAAGTGAGAATCTAACACCTGAGTGTTCTTATCTAAGGGATACTAGGGTGGAAACCTTAAACATCTATTCTTCAACCTCTTCAAGACCTGAGAAGGAAGGTAAATTTGTCTGAAAGACAGAAGTACATGGAAGCAGCTACTTCCAAAATTTGGGAGAGGACAGCAACACAGCTACCTGGACAATCACCTCTGGATTTGTGCACCGTTAGAGCATCTATCAGATTGGCTATAGGCCTATGGCATCTGACAGATCTTTTTACAAGCAGAACAGTTTTGAAGGGACTGTCTTATCCTGTCTAGGCAGGTTTCGTCAGTCTCCATCTCAATTTGTTCATCCAGCTTGACATCATGTGTGTACTGTCAGCAATCAAGGTAAGGACAGTTCCTTACTCAACCGGCCATTTTTTGCCAAAAGGACCAACTCCAATGGAGTATCCTTGATGCTCAACACCATCTCGTGAAGGGAGCAGTGACACCAGGAGTCGTCGTGTCTCTCGTGGCCAAATTTTAAATGTTAAATGCCATATTCTCTGGGTCTATGAAACGGTTGAAGATTCTTGTCCATCTATGATATTCTAACCTGTATCTGAAATGACTGGGATATGATACCTTAAATAGTGTTGACTGCAGATCTTATCGTCTTAAGGAATAAACCCTGTACTAAAAATTAGAATACTTATATAAGGGATGTACAATCTCTGAACAATGACCCTTAGTAGAACTATCGAGCATTAGCCAGGGGTATTTTACCAGGTAAAGTGTCCACAGCATTTTAGACATGTAAATACATATATATCATCTAAACAGAGGTATATAAAACATCTTGTGCATATATCATAACTAGTGCAATCATACATTATATCTAGTATAGTTAAATGAAGGTAGTAATTGCATAGTATACATGACAATGATGTGCAAATATTTTAAACAAAGGTATGAGCATACATAAAATATAGCAATTTTAGATTCAGCTTTACATAATAGTTACAGATTCAGATTTATATCGAAGTACAAGTTGCTTTGGTTACATAAAACAATCTCAGATTAAACTTTGTACCAATGTACAAATTATCACAATTAAACATATAAAATGATTTTGCATTAGTATCAATATACAGATATCTATGACAGTGCAAATTGTCTTTAGCTTAGCCCATACATTCAGCTAAAATGAAGTATAGGTAGGTAGAACAGTCTACCTTTATCTATCCTATCTATTCCCCCTCTCTTCTAAAAAAAAGATCTCTGATGCTATATTATAGTTTTGTCTTTTACCCAGTTTTACCCACAACCTTTGGAGCATAAAACTTATTGGGAAAGGGGGCGTAGTCGTTTATAAGGTTGCTTCCTGCTGACTTAAGGGCGATGGCATCTCCTTGGGATCCTGTAAAAGCTAAAACAATGGTTAGTTCTTAATGGACTGACCACATACATCTATAACCATTTTTAGGATAGTGGTTAACTCCATCTGGAAACTTAATTAGCAGTGTGATCTGAAGGATAATCATAAGGAGCTATCTTGCAGCTGTTTTTGAATAATCTATTTCTTGAAAGCAATTATTGATTGGTGCGCACCAGGTTCCTGATTTTTTTATTTTTGTCTCTGCTGTCTGTCTATCTGTCTCTTATTCTCTCTCTCTCATATTCTTTCTTCTATTTTTGTTTTTGTAGCAGGAGTTGTTCCGGTGGAGGCCCCATCTCGGTTTCAGATTCTTTGTAGATAGCTGATAGGAGGAAATGTTATTTACAGTGGAAAACTTAAGCATTGTAGAAATTCAAAAGATATTTATATCTTTCATGACTTTAGGAGACTGGAAGCAGACAGAGTGAGATGTTTGAGAGGTACAGAAACAGGGAGGAACAAGGTTTAAGATGAAGTCACAGTAATATTGGTCCCTAAATATTATGCCTTCTGTCTCACACCAGGTGGCTTTTATGATGTGAGACAGAATTTTTCATATTTCTTTACCAATATGCTTGGGTTTAGAGAGGGAGAAAGCCACAAGTTCCCAATCCAAATCCAGCCTTATTAATAGTCAAATCAGGACCTTTTTTTTTTTTTTTTTTTTTGAGATGTAGATGCAAGATGTAAAGCAGTAAAAATTGAGAAATTACCCAGTAGTGCACGTGTGTATCAGTTGGTCTCGTAGTCAGTCTTGTACATTCTTTAATCATCAGTCTGTCTTCTATTGCAGGTGAGTAATTATTCAATGTTTAGACAATGCCGTAAAAATAGTTGTATCCATTTTCCTGTAAAGACAAAACTGAGAGACCCTGCCCCAGGTTTGTTAAGTGTGTTTTCCTTACCACGCATCCGTTTGTCATGTCAGGGATGAGCAGTTACTTTTCTTGTTCAGGAAGAGACTCCTTTTCGAAGCGGGCTTTTATTAGTTTTGTTGGTACCCATATCTTTTCTGTCCCTGTTGAAACAAGAGCAAAACCCCTACCCCACCGAAGCGCATACCCTGGCTTCCATTCGGAAGTCAACACATCTTTGAAGTAAATGGGTTGATTTAACTCAGAAGATTTTTCTACTACCCAATGTCTCTCAGCAGCTGAAGTTCCCTTTTCATCAGCATTAAGAAAATTTAAAGTCAATAAGGCACTATGCAACCTCTCTCTGGGCTTTTTCATTTCTTTCTTTTGTTTATAAAGCATCTCTTTTAATGTGCGGTGAGATCTCTCCACGACTGCCTGTCCTGTAGGATTGTGTGGTATCCCTGTAATATGCTTTATATCATAGTATGCAAAAATTATCTTCATTTTTCGGGAGACATAAGCTGGAGCATTGTCAGTCTTAATCTGAGTGGGAATTCCCAATACGGCCATGGCTTCCAAAAGGTGAGTAAGTACAGCATCAGCATTTTCTGAACTCAGGGCAGTCGCCCATTGCATTCCAGAATAGGTGTCAATAGTATGATGTACATATTTCATCTTTCCGAATTCTGGAAAGTGAAACACATCCATTTGCCATATCTCATTTCCGTGTGTACCCTTAGGATTAGTTCCTGCAGGTAAAGATGGTTGGTTATAGAAAGAGCAAGTGTCACATTTTTTTAGTATTTCCTTTGCTTCAATCCAAGTGATGGGAAAACTCTTCTTCAGCCCTTTGCTGTTAACATGATGCTTTTCATGAAATTCTGTGGCCTTTAGCACGCTTCCTATTAGCAACCGATCTATTTCCTCATTACCCTGCGCTAGAGGGCCTGGGAGGCCCGTGTGTGCCCTGATATGTGTTATGTACATAGGATGTATCCTACCTCTGATGATATCTTGTAGTTGTATGAATAGTAAGGTCAAGTCCGTATCATCAGGAATGAAGTCAGCAGTTTCAATATGTGAAACAACTCTTTCTGCATATTGAGAGTCAGTAATTAAGTTAAGAGGCTCTGTGAAATCCAACAACACCATAATGATCGCGTATAGTTCTGACTTTTGAACAGAGTTATAAGGGCTCTGAGCCACTTTAGTTAGGTTTTCAGACTTGTAGCCAGCCTTCCCTAAATTGTTTGCATCTGTATAAAATATAGGGGCTCCAGAAATTGGTTCATCTTGTACTACACGAGGAAAGATCCAATTAGTTTCCTTTATAAATTGAATTCTCTTGTTTTGGGGATATTTATTATTAATTTCTCCTAAAAAGTCACTGCAAGCCTTTTGCCAAGGTTCACTGTCTGCCCATAATCGTTCAATTTCTTCATTAGTCAGAGGCACAACAATTTCTGCAGGGTCCTTTCCAGTCAATTGGCGGAGTCTCAATTTACCTTTAAAAATCAGATCAGCAATTTTTTCGATATATGTCTTCATCTTTTTGCTTGGCCTATGTGGCAGAAATATCCATTCTAATATGATGCTTTCTCTGTGCATTAAGATTCCTGTTGGAGATTGTCTTGAGGGTAAAATAACAAGTATGCATTCCAAGTCTGGATCCACACGATCCACATGTGTTTCCTGAAGTTTTCTTTCTACCAACTCTAATTCTTTCTCAGCTTCATCAGATAGTTTTCTTGGACTATTTAAACCCTTGTCACCTTCTAAAGTCTTGAATAAATTAACTAGTTCATAGTTTTTTATACCAATCATGGGCCGTATATGAGCAATATCTCCTAGTAGCTTTTGAAAATCGTTAAGAGTCTTCAATTTATCTCTATTTAATTTTACCTTTTGTGGTCTAATCTTTTGTAAACCTATCTTATATCCTAAATAATTGATAGAATCTCCCCTCTGTACTTTTTCTGGAGCAATTTGCAGTCCCCAATTAGGCAATACTTTCTGTAGTTCTTCAAACAATGTTTCTAATGTCTGTGGGTTTGGGTCTGCCAACAAAATATCATCCATATAATGGTAAATGATAGATTGTGGGAAGCGCTTGCGTAGTATTTCTAGTGGTTGTTGTACAAAATATTGGCATAAAGTGGGACTATTTAACATTCCTTGGGGCAGGACTCTCCATTGGTACCTCTTAGCTGGCCCTGAATTATTAAGAGTAGGCACTGTAAAAGCAAATTTCTCTTTGTCCTGTTCCTGTAAAGGTATGGTAAAAAAGCAATCTTTCAAGTCAATAACTGTAATAGGCCATCCTTTAGGTAGCAGAGAAGGCAGGGGAATACCAGATTGTAAGGAGCCCATAGGTTGAATCACCTGAATCCCACAACACCTTTCCATTTATTTTTTAAAATATCTTTTCATTTTACTAGCTCTTTTGGCCGTTGTGGTTCTGTGTAATGTCACTCAGCAGCATTTTGATAATTATCATCAATATTTAAAAAATTTATGGTAAGCAATGCCAGGGCAATTGACACTCTTGGTGTTGGGGGCAACCCCATTTGCCCTTTTTGTTTTAACAAATAGGATTTTAAGGTTCGATGTGCAAAAGCCAGAGGTGTAAGAAGCAGCAGCAGCAGTAGCAGCAGCAGCAGCAGCAGCAGCAGCAGTAGCAGCAGCAGCCAGGCGTGTGGTTTGGTCAGCCAAATCATTTCTCCTGTTTATAGGGCCCAGGAGTCCCAAATGTGCCCGTATATGGGTAATATAAAAAGGCTCACGGCGTTGCAGCAAACAATCTTGTATGGTGCAAAACAGGGCAGACACTGTACTGGAAGGATTAATAACACTGGCCGTTTCAAGTAATTGAAGAGCATTTATCACATAATGGGAATCAGACACAATATTAAGCGGACAATCAAACTTTTGTAAAACTTTTAACACAATTAGACATTTAACAATCTGGGGTGATCTTTGACTAAAATCTTTAAAAAATGTCTGTGAATTTATAACATAAGCACTTCTTTTATTTCTTGAGCCATCAGTATATATAATTAAGCCATCTTTTGAAGGTACTGAGGAAGTAACACGTGGATATATCACAGGGTGATAGGCCACAAACTGTAACAAAGGATGTTTAGGATAATGATTATCAATTTTTCCAGGAAACATAGCAGTTAATATGGCCCAATCATCATTGGTAGCAGCTAGGACCTGAACCTGATGGGTGGTATAGGGTAAGATCATCAAAGTGGGATAAGTACCAAAATACTCAGCCGAGGCCCTCAAGCCCTTTTGAACTAACTGGGCAACGGCGGCTGGATACCAGGCAATAACCTTTTGGGATGAGGCCGGGGGATGAATCCACAATAAGGGGCCTGCTTGCCATAATACAGCAGTAGGCAATACTCTTGTTTTAAAGACACATAGGGAAAATGACTTATCATAATCAATCCGAGCTAATTGGGCCTTCATTATCACATTTTTTACTATCTTAAGCACTTCTTTAGCTTGTGGTGTTAAACTGCGGGGAGAGGTGAGATTAGAATCACCTTCCAAGATAGCAAACAAAGGCTTTAAATCTGCAGTGGGAATTTTCAAAAAAGGTCTAAGCCAATTAATATCTCCTAGTAATTTTTGAAAATCATTTAATGTCCTTAAATCTCTTCTGAAAATTTTAATCCTCTGGGGAACAATTTTATCAGGAAATATATTAGACCCTAGAAACTGTCCAACTTCTGAAGTCTGAATTTTATCTATTGCAATCTGAAGTCTCTATAATTTTAATTGCTCTTGTAATAAAACATAAGCCTCTCTTAAAATCATCAAATCACAATAGCTGACAATGCTAACCTGTCTAGCTGAGCAACCGTAAAGTTGGCGGTTATACCATACTTTCGGACTGACTCGGCTAATTCTTTAATCTGAGCATATTCTACAGGAGCATGTATCCATCCTCCTTCCACTGCTTCAAACACTGGATAGGCCAAGCGGAGCTTTCTCTTAACCTTCTCAGGCAAAAAGGACAGGGTCCCGACTCGTCCCTCATAAGGAGGGGGAGCGGTAGATACTGGCCGTGTAGGTTCAACAGCCAGTTGTCATTTTCTAACTCTTATATTCTGATTCTCGGGGGGAAATTCATCAGGATAATATCTCTCTGCCTCATATTTAGCCGTCTCTTCCTCTAGGTCACTTTCCTCATCAGGGCTCAACTCATCATCTCTCGAATGTTCCGATGTATCAGAGCCACTTGAGGAGCCACACTTTAAATTTAAATTTTCAAGTTCCCGTACAGGGCACAAGGTGGGGGGACCAGGCTTTAGTTTCTGGTTCCCCAACTCCCCCTTATTCTTTACTTTACCGGGGGTCTTTTTTCCTTATTGAGTAGTTTCTGGTTTCTTAACTCCCCCATATTTTTTATTTTACCGGGGGTCCTTTTTCCTTATCGAGTATTGTTACTTTATGGCGCGCGCCTAACCTCACATGGCGCTCGATTTCTGACATGCTGTCCTGAACTTCTACCATCACATCTCGTCCTTTAGCTATCAGATCTTTACAGGCCTTATCTTCTACAAAGTTCTCTAGGGTACACTGTGCCATCTTAATATCACGCTGCTAAAGCAAGGAGTCTAGTGCTGTTACGATAGACTGGGAGGATCCCATGGACCGGTGGAAGCAAAAGGCAACCACGAACAACAGCACTGCTAAGACAAGCATCAAGGCCTCAAAAAATCCTTTCCAGGGTGGCAAAAGTCCCAAACCAAAGTCCAGTTCAGACATATCTCTCCGAGCAGCCTACCTGCAGTTCTGAATCCACCTCGTCTCCGAGGGCTCTCCGACGGTGCAAATGGTGTTCAGTTCCCGGGTTTCGGCACCAGTTGTCTCGCGCCCACTTCTCTCCCGCAAGAAAAGGCACGGCACACGTAGGATCCTTCTGCAGCAAAGCTTTAATGCTCCTTGAGGGAGAGCATTAGCTTACGGAAAATGGAGAGGCCACGAGGTAGGAAAAGCCCAATTTTTATATAGACCAAAGACCTCTGCCTTGGACGTGTCACCTCTCTATAGGCTGCAGCTCATTATCTCACATGACGCCACGGGAGAGGTGGAGAGACCAGTCTGGAAGAGTATCAAACGCATGCACTCTTGTTTTGTTTACTGACTCAGGCAGGTTGGCCAGCACCAGATATCGGCGCCACCTTGAGGAGCTGGGGCCAGCGGCTCCCAACAATACGTGCTTCCATTTCACTTTAATCTGGGTAAGTTTTTCAGACAGTGGCCTCTTTCTCCTGGTGGCTTGTATTTTTTTCTCTTTTTTGACACTTCCTTTGGCAGTTATCACACTAGGTAACTGCCCCATTTCACAGTCATTTGGATAATATAGACAACTAGATTGTTAAGTAAATCAGATTTTTAAAAGGGGGTGGATTTGGTTAAGGCAATGGAGGGTGTTTCTCTAGATGATTTGGTATTACAACCAGTGAAGGAAAAGATAAATAAGGTAGATGGGACTATTATAATGTTTATCATACTGTTTATTATGAATATTGTTTGTTTGATTTCTGTTTTATCATTTAAAAAGTCAATTAATGTAAATGCCAAGGAAAAAGTCTTTTAAAAGCCTATTAAGAGAGAACACAAAGTTGTTCAAATTCAAACAGAAGAATATAAAGAACCAATTTCAGCAAGGTCATCTAAAATTATACAAAAAGGGCAAATTTAATATACCCAGTAACCTTTAATAAATTGAACAATGATAAAGATAATAGAGAAGATAGTTGGCTCCAGTACAAATGCTAGAATTAAGGAGAGTAAAAGAAACAATTGTGACATGTGGGATGAACTTACCATTTGTAAAACAAATGTTAAGTAGCTGGTCATGCTGTAACCAGATCATCCCTAAAGATTGGTTAGATATGGTTACTGCTGTTTTAGAGGCTGGACCACTTTTACAGTGGAAATCATGGTGAAAGGAGAAAGCAAAAATGATAGAACAAAGAAGCAGGGCCAGAGGCATAGAAGTTTCCCAAGACCAACTTCTTGGGGAAGGGGATTATGCTGATATTGAAAGGCAGTCTTTATACAATAAACATACTCTGGATCTACATCTCATGGCAGCTTTAAATGCCTGGGATCGTTTGAAGAAATAGGAAAGAAAACTGTATGATTCATGAAAGTAATTCAAAGCCCAAAAGAAACTTTTACACAGATTTAAGAATTTTTTCACAGATTAACTGCAGCAATAAACAGAATGGTACCAGACTCAGAAGCCAGGTGAATAATAATTGAATGACTAGCTTTTGAGAATGCTAATGCACAAGGTACAAGAATACTTAGACCATTAAAAGCAAGGTCAGCACCACTGGAGGATTGGATTTGTGAGACATTTAATCTAGAGTCTTATGATGGTGATGATAACTGGGTAGAAGGGCTTATTTCTAGAAGTATAAGAAAAAGTCAAAATGTTAAATATTACAATCCTGGAAGGGAAGATCACATAAAAAGAGACTGTAATCAAGGCATTCCCAAAAATAGTGCCTTTGTTAGGAATACTTCCAATAGAATGTCTCTCCCTTCTGGAGTATGCAGAAAATGTGGAAAAGGAAGACATTAGCAAATGAGTGCAGATCAACAAAGGAAAGACAAGGTAATTTTCTACTCTTGGAAAACACCCCAAGGGGGTTTTCAAAAATTCCCATATGAAATCCAATCCAAACTTACCTTGCCATTGTGAGTAAACACCTTCCCAGAACAATTAAAAAAATTAAAACCTAATTTAAAAAGACATAGTACCCTGAATGATAGAAAAAGAAAAATTATAAAGCAAATATTTTGGCAAGCTTCTATCAATGAATAAAGGCCAAAATTAAAAGCACAAATAAATGATATTATTATTGAAGGGTTATTGGACACAGGGCAGATGTATTAATAATTTCTCCAGGACAGAGAGGAATATTAAAGCCATATGTGACATTGCTATAAATTTATGGAGACGAGATTTACGACTACACTGGTACACACAGCTTAATATTCCTCCAAACACAGGAATAAACAATAACATAGCACATGTGTCTGAAAAAAACATTAGAAGGTATTATGAGAAATAGTCAACAACTATTCAGGTTATACAGAAACAAGGCACAATAGCTGCTGATCTTTAAAAAACACCCACAGCACTACCTCTAAAATGGCTAACAGAAAAGCCTATATGGGTTCATCAATGACCTCTAACAAAGGAGAAATTACAGGCCTTAGAGCAATTAAATGTTCAGCATATAGAAGAATAAACCAGCCCTTGGAATTCTCCTGTATTTTTTATTAAAAAGAAATATGGAAAGTGAAGAATGGTAACAGTCCTAAGGGAGATAAACAAGGTGGTCCAGCCAATAGGTTCTCTACAGTCTGGGATTCCTTTGCCTTCTCTGTTACCTAAAGAATGGCGTATTATAGTTATAGATTTAAAAGACTGTTTCTTTAAAATACCTTTACAAGAACAAGAGAAATAAAAAGTTGTCTTTACAGTGCCCATTTATAATAATTCTCAGCCTATAAAGAGATATCAGTGGAGTGTCCTCCCTCAAGGAATGCTGAATAGCCCTACTCTGTGACAGTATTTAGTAAAAAAGACAATAGAACAAATATAAAACAAATTCCCACAATCTATAATTTATGAGTACATGGATGACATCTTGTTGGCCGATTCAAATATCAATACCTTAGAAAAAATGTTTAAAGAAGTAAAAAAGAAATTTGCCTGCTTGGGGATTACAAATTGCCCCGGGAAAAATATAAACAGGCAATTCCATTAATTATTTAGTCTACAAAATAGGCTAACAAAAAAACCAGACCCCAAAAGATATAAATCAGGAGAAATAGATTGAAGACACTTATCAATTTTCAAAGACTACTAGGAGACATTGACAATCTACAACCCACTATTGGGAATAAAAAATGATGAGCTGGATAATTTGTTCAAAATCTTAAATGGTGGCAAGGACTTAAATAGTCTGAGAGAATTGTCACCTGAAGCTGAGAAAGAATTGGCTTTGGTAGAAAAAAAAATTACAGGATACACATGTGGATCAAGTAGATCCAGACCTTAATCACATTCTAGTTATCTTGCCCTCTAAGCATTCTCCTACACAGGAATTTCAATTCAAAGGGAAAATGTTATATTGGAATGGATATTTCTTCCACATAAACTGAGTAAGGAATTAAATACATATGTGGAAATATTTCTGAACTTATTTTTAAAGGAAAATTAAGACTTTAATTGACAGGAATGGACACAGCAGAAAATGTTGTACTTTTACTGAAGAAATTGACCAATTATGGGCAGGAAGTGAACCTTGGCAAAGAGCCTGCAGTAATTTTTTGGGAAATATTAACAACAAATATCCTCAAAGCAAAAGAATTGAATTTCTAAGAAAACTAATTGGATTCTTCCTCATACTGTATGAGATAAACTAATTTCTGGAGTCCCTACATGTTATACCAATGCAAACAAATCAGGAAAGGCAAATTACAAATCAGAAGATATAAGTAAATTGGCTCAAAGTCCTTATAATTCTGTTCAAAAGTCAGAATACTATCATGATGGTATTAATGGATTTTACTGAACCTCTTAACATAGTCACTGACACTAAGTATGCAGAAAAAGTTGTCCTACACATTGAAATGGCTAATTGCATTAATGATGAATCAGAATTAACATCATTATTTATTCAGTTACAAGGAATAATCAAGGCTAGAAATCATCCCTTCTATATAACACACATTTAATCTCATATTGGTCTGCCAGGTCCTTTAGCAAAAGGTAATGATGAAACAGATAAATTATTAGTGGGAAATGTACTAGAGGCCTCAGAGTTTCATATCAATATCATATCAAAGCATCACATCAATAGCAAATGGATAAAAAAAAAAGATTTTTCTATCACTTGGCAACAAGCCAAAGAAATTGTAAAAAAGGTGTCCCACCTGTTCCTTCTAAAACCAAATTCCATTGCCAGCAGAAAGTAATCCTAAAGGTATAGATACAAATGTAATCTGACAGATGGATTTATTTCATTTTACAGAATTTGGAAAATTAAAATATGTCCATCATACAATAGATATGCTTTCAGGATTTCAATGGGCAACTGCTTTGAGTTCAGAAAAGGCTGGTTCTCTAATTACACATTTGCTAGAAGTTATGGCCATCATGGGAATACCTGTACAAATTAAGACTGATAATGCTCTGGCATATATCTCTAGTAAAATGAAACAATGTTTTGCTTATTGTAATATAAAGCATATTACAGAATTATCACATAATCGTACAAGGCAAGCAGTCAAAGAGAGATCAAATCGAACTTTAAAGGATATGCTAAATAAACAGAAATGGATAACAAAGACCCCTAGAGATAGACTACATAATGCTTTATTAACTTTGAATTTTCTCAATGCTAATGAGAAAGGAACAACAGCTGCTGAAAGGCACTGGACTATAGAAGAAATAGTTAAACTATATCAGCCTGTTTACTTCAAAGATGTACTAACTTCTGAATGGAAGCCAGGATATGTGCTATGTTGGGGAAGGGGTTTGCTTTTGTTTCCATGGGTGAAGGAAAGTTATGGATACCATTAAAATTAATAAAGACTCAATTTGAACCAGAGATACTTCATGAAAATAAGAATTTATGGCTCATCTACCCATATTACAATTCTTTAAGTTGTAAGACAAAAACAAAGGGTTGGGGCAGGTTTCTGTTTTTGTCTTTACAGAAAACTGGAAATATCCATCTTCAAGAAGTTAAAAGATCTTGGACATCTCAACATCTAAAGCAGAAGGGAAGCTATCCAGAAAAATTTACAAGCAAAAGAATATCGCAATTATTGGTACCAGTATACTCTATAGAGTAAAATCTCATTGCTTAACCTCTATATATCAGTTTTTGTAAATTGAAGTCCCAGTTTAATTATAATTTAAAACTGGCTTTAGAATTGGAGTGTGGCTCTCTCCTTCTCTAAACTCAAGCATACTTGTTAAAGGAAAATACAAAATCTCGGTATCATATCAGAAGAGCCACCTGATAAGGAACAGAAGAGTAACTAAAAATAAGGCACAATTCTAAAATTGTTGCTAATACTATGCTGAAAAAAATACTTAAATATTTAGCTTCCTGTACATTGTGTTGGGTTTTAGTCTCTTATCAGTTTTCTGCAGTGATCCATGACAATGCCTAATTGCGAACTTGAAGTATCCAAAAGGAAGATCTGGCCCCACAATGATGATTTCATGTGGACTATAACAAAACCATTTGGATGACAAACACCAACCAAAGATCAGATTTGAACTACAAACTTCTTAGGACAATTTTGAGGTGGCTCACTGAGATGAATCAGCTTGACAGACTACTATAACCAGGACTTGAGACAAGCCATGCACTTTCCTATTATTCAGAGACTGGACAACAAATGATACAATTACTTATTTCAGGACTTGACAATTAAAAAAACTTTTCTTTTCATGATACCCTAAAGATGCTGTCACACCCAGGCAGCAGGAAGTAAATTTTAGAACATGGTGCCCACATTTCCAAGAGGTGGGGTGGGTGGTTTTGGTTGTTCAGTGGGTTATGGATGATTGTCATTGTTTAGGTTAATTGGTTAAAAATTGTTTTTGGTTATAGTTAGAAAAAAAGTTAAACAAGAGCAATTAGAATCAAAATTCTTGTTTAAAAAAAGGAGAGAAAAAAAGAGGATACAGACATAATAGGATATAAGGGTAGATTATTAAATCTTCTTTTAAAAGGATTTACTAGCTTTAAATATTTTACATTGGATTGGATTTTTGTATATTGTATGCAAATTGTGTATATTAAGATTAATCTTGTTACTGTACATATAGCTCTATGTTTGTTCAAGGTAGTATACTTATTCAGTTCATCTAACAATGTAATACAAATTGCTAGTTCGTGAAAGTTTTCATTACCAACTAATTAGGATATAAAGTAATGCAAGTTAGTAGTTAGACATTACAATCAAGCATAGTCATATTAGATATGTCTTCAAGATCAAACAAATATATTTTAGATGAACAGGTCTTCTTCAAACACTTCAGAGATCCATAGAATATAGCATTTAATAACATAGGTTCTTATTATTTTTATAACAATAGGATATCTGCTCCTGGCAGCACCAATCTACTTCAGAGAAGATTATGGACATCAGAGAAACTCCATACACAGTTGACCTTTGTAATGAAAGTTAGCCACTGGGCAAGAAAGTACTCCTGCCTTGATTGCTGACAGTGTGATGTTCAAAATGGACAAGCAGGAGACACACCCACAAGAGAATTGCCAAACCTTGCCAAGACAAGGCAGCAAGGTCTTTGAGAATATCCTGCTTCACAGAGAAGTCTGTCAGACATGTTAGGCATGTAGGCCGAAGATGGATGCTTCAATGATACAGAAAAACCTTGGTTGACTGTCTAGGCAGCCAGCTATTTCATTTTTTACATTTTTTGGAAGTTTCTTGCTTGTCTGTACTGTTGAGTTAGTTAATATTATTTCCTTCTTGAGTCTCTGAAGTAGTTGAAGATGAGATAGTTATAGTTATAGCTTTCTAGTGATATTTTTAGAAAAGAAACTTTGAAGTTAAAGTGTATAAGTTTAAGAGACATCAAAATAATAGTTTTTAGTTAGTAATACAAGTAAGAAAGAAAGTGAATTAGGTATAATCCTTTGGACTCATCAAAATAGGATAATTAATAAAATATTTTCTTTGAATTGTTAATTGTTAATGGACTGGACATTACTCATACATTGTTTGTATATATTGTATATAATTATTGTACTTATTGTATATGGCTTTTCTTATGTTAGCTATAAGCTTCTTTTTTAATTTTGACACAAAAGGGGATATGTGTAGATATGTTTCAAATTTAATAAAAACCAGTCTGATATATCAGAGGGATCTACCCACAGTCAGTCTAGGAGGACCAGACAGTGGTAACTCACATCTTTAATCTCAGCCGCAGGGAATGTCTGGAAATGGTGGCCTATACCCTTAATCCCAGCAAATCTGAGTTTGAGGTCAATTTAGTTTACAGAAGGAGTTCCAGGCTCCCAGACAGGCAGTGGTGGTGCGACACCTTTAATCTTAACCTGGATGTGAAACAACTGAGTGAAGAAGGTATTTAAGGCAGACATAGACAGACAGATGAGGCAGTAGAAGCCAGGAGGAGCGAGGCTGAGGAAGCTGGAAGACAGCTGGGTGAGATCTGACTGTGGTGTTTCCTCTTTGATATCTCAGCCTTTCCCTGAGATCTGGCTCTGAATTTTCTTTATTTGTGCAACAGACATCCTATTTCATACTCAACCAAGAAAGCGTGATGGTTTTCAGGAATGCATAAGGACAATTTCTTTCATGAAAAACATCAAAGCAGGAGAAAAATAGGTTGAAATATAAGATGAGCTCAGATGAGATCCTATAAAGCATTGTTGGAGTCAATACTGACTCTGAGACTCTGGACAGCAAAAGCAGAAAGGAAAATAGTAGTTTTATTATTACAGCATCCCCAATGTCCAGAGCACGAAGTGAAACCTAGCTAGGAGCTGGGAGATGAGCGGCATTTTCAGTATGTCCCTAAAGCAGGCGCAGACCTGAGTTCTCTGGCTTCTAATAATGATCTTCAGAGAAGGCTAGTAAGAAAGAAGTTCAACAAGGAGGCAAGACCTATAAGTATAGATTTTTAGAAACTCATCAGTGTCTGCCTTGATCCAGTGTCATGACCTATAATGATCTAAGCCATGACCAATGGTATGACAGCTTTCGATTGTTTAGAGTTCAAATGAATCATGGAGGCAAGTTTTGCTGAAAGAGGTAGCACCTAGTCTCAATTCCAAGTCCACAGGCTCTGTCACCTCTGTGTGTTGTCTTGGTTTCTAGCAAAGCTAAATGATAACAATTAGAATAGCAATAGATAAAGCAAACAGCAGCAGCAACACTCTGGACGGCTTTGTGTGCTTGGAAATCCGAAATAGCGGACTTCAGAAATTCCTTGTCCCATAATCTACCTCTCTCTCTCTCTCTCTCTCTCTCTCTCTCTCTCTCTCTCTCTCTCTCTCTCTCTCTCTCTCTCTCATACACACACACATACACACAGAGAGAGAGGGGAGAGAGAGAATAAATAAAAATCAAAATTTTAAAGAGGAGAAAGAAGACATCAGATGTCCTGTAGCCTCCACAGACACATCATATACATATACTTATACATATACACATAAATATGTGCACACAGCCATATGAACCTGAACACACACACTAAAGCTGGTTGTGGTAGTGCACACCTGCTATCCCAGCCCTCCAGAGGTGGATGAAGAAGAATAGTGAATTGTAGACCCACTGAAGCTACATGTATAGCAAGTTCCCATCAAGCGAGGCAAAGCTGTGTCTCGGGAGAATGCCTCTCTGAGCAGCCAGAGAGCATGAGGTAGAAGAGAACAGAATCGGGAAGGCCTGTGGGCGGAGACTGCTGTAGCTTTGGCATAAATAGTGGGGAAAGGTTTCAAAACTGTTTACTGATGAAAGCTAAAGGTGGCGGGAGAGAAGAGTTAAGTCCAGGTGTTCTTACTGCTGTTGCTGCAGCCTGTGCCCCTGTTTCTCCATTTGTAAGGCAGGCGTGACCCACTCACCATGTCTCTGGTGATGAAGCTGTCTCTTGGGAAGGACTACAGCACTTTGGCAAGTGCTGCTATCGTGTTGATTGACTTAAATTGCTACCCTCCGGGTGCTGCAATAGCCTTCTGAACACGGAAAAAAAGATTACATTGCAATCACTATAGCTTTGTTGGACATCGTTTCTTCATTCATCAGCAAGTTGGGGAAGGGTTGTCAGGATCCTACACTGACCTTCAAACTCTGATATAATGCTTCAGTTCCTGGCCTAGGGGTGCTGAAGTCTCATCTTAGGACAAATGCTTATGTAAAGAACATTGGATATAGACATATGAATAACCTGCCCAAACACACATACAGGCTGTCCAGACTCACAGTTTGGCCCTCAGTAGGTCTGTCTGTAGTGTGTGTGTGTGTATAGATCAGAGTTCAATCTCAGATGTCATTCTTAAGACACTGTCATCTGGTTATTTGAGACAGGATCTCCTACTGAGACTCATGGGGCAGGCTGACTGTACAGTGAGCACCAGGAGTCCTCTATCTCTGCTCCCCAGATCTGGGATTGCAACACACATTCCCACATATGGTTTTCCACGTGGATGCTATGGAACCACTTGGGTCTTGACTACTCTTCACAACTGCAGAGCAGGAACCTTCCAGCTGAGCCATCTCACCAGTCCCAAGTCTGTGGGTTCTGAAGCTGCTTCAAAGCTGGTATTGGTCACGGGAAACCCCACAACCCCACGAAGATAATTATCTCTTCTCAAAAGCAAGTTAAATCTTCAAACTTTGTTATATAGAAAGAAATGTCAGAGGAACTTGAAGATCATTAATAAATTATCAGAGTTCTTAATTGCACTTGTCTCTGCATTGCCTATATTCCAGCAAATACAAAATTTGTCAAAAAAAAAAAAAACAAGCAAACAAGATGCTCCCAAGCCTGACAATCTGACTTCAGTGGCTGAGACCCATGTGGTAGGAGAAGAACCAGATCCTGCAAGCTGTCCTCTAACCTCTATAATGCACAGACTAAATTAATTAAAATATAATGAAAAAATCTTCTTAAGAAATAAATAGCAAAATGCCAACATCAACTTTGAGAAGTAGCCTGTGGGTGGGTCTGTCCTGGGCAAGTTATAGTATCCCCTCTAATGCTAATTTTAATGCATAAAATAACTGAAGACACTTCTCTGGTAAGCATCACAGCTGTAGATGACTAAACACTTATGATGAGCCAGGCACATTTATCAGCTCAGGTCTCCTTTAGAGTGACAGAGCAGCTGTGGTCACAGCGGGTCACAGAGAGTTGATGAGATCTTTTGAAGTTCAGAGGGATATATCGGGAAGAGTCATAGTTCAGTAACCACCATTATCTTGCCCCAAAATCTTCAAAGATGGAGCCATTTTTTGGATCTAGAAGCCCTGAACTTGGCATATCCACTGGGGGGTAAAGAATAACCTACCACCACCTATTTCTTTGAACAATGTCCTCTCCTGACCCAGGAGAAACAACTGTGCAAACTTGTTAAGGTTCTAGGGGTCTAAAGAAGTACAGGGGCTCTCAGCACTTGGAGCCCAGTTGACAGATGCCTGTGGAGAGGCAGACACAGGAGATCAAGTTAGGTAAAACCTATTCTCCCATATTCACCGGGTCTGACTCCCCTCACCCTGACTAGAAAGAGGGACCTTACCATCTGGACCCCCATCTACACACACCCAAGCATACATGTAGAACAATATAGGAATCCCAAATTATCTCAACCTGCCTCCCAACTGTTGGATGAGCCTAATTAGACCAAATTAATAATTTATTCAAGCAAAATGAGACATGCCAAGAATCTCCAGGAAGGCTGTGAAATAATTCCTTCTTATTAGGAAATGTGTCAACACCCCCAAAAAACTCTTTGAATCTGGGCTAAAAGTGGGAGGCTAGGAAATGTGGCATGATTCACCTTCTGAGACCAGTTCCTGGGTCCTCCACCTCTCCTGAGCATGAGACATCCCCTCCAGCCCACCACATACCTCTGCTCCTCTCTGTCTCCCTCCCAATGGATTTTTCTCCCCTTCCTCTCTTTCCTTTCCGCCTCCATTACCCCCTCCCAAATCATTAACCTAACTTTTGAAATTATTCTTCCCCAGCAGAATGTAAAGCCAATGACAAGCTAATATTTCCATGTCATACACTGAGTGACTCTAACATAAAAATTAACTGGTACCTGACAAAGTCATAATTACCAACTAATGATGCATTATGAAATTTCCATAATTAGTCATGTTATTGATATTTTTGTCCAAACGCAAAGCTGGTGGAGAGGCACCTTTATTTATAGGGACAGAAAATTTGGGTGGATGTTGTCCAGAGATACTGTATGGAAACAATTTCCTTCTAAGACATTCCCAGAGCTGCCCTTGTCCTGCTCACCAGACACCCCCCCCAAGGCTGATTTGTATCTTCAAAAGAGAAACAATGGGTTGTACACAAAGATCCACTGAGGACATAGCAACTGAGCTTCTTGAGGAATTTCTCTCTCAACCTAGACTGCCAAGGCACAGCACAGCAACAATAATGGATGTCGGCGTGATTGGTGGCTTTACAGTTCTCTCCCATCACTTCACAGCAGGCTTCTTGGGGCCATCGCCATGTGTCCACTAGATAGTCACAGAGACTGAGGCTCAAGAGGTGAAACAGTGTAGCCGAGTATAGAGTGAGCTAGGGTGTAAATGCATGTCTTCCTTAACAATCCCACGGGCTGCAAACAGTGGCACAGGTGACAAGTTCTGTTTCTCAGTAGCCATTGACTCAAACAACTTGCCGTAGTCCAGTTACTAACTCAATCCTGCTGTCCTCATTTTTACTATGAGAACACCGTAAAAGAGATTAGGGGTGTCGTTCAGCAACTAGAACATTTGTCTGTCATGTACAAAGCCTAAATAAATTCTGTCCCAGCCACTTTTTTAACCAGATGTGGTAGCACCAGCCTGTAGTTCTATCAGTCAGGAGTTGGAGGCAGGAAGATCAGGAGTTCAAGGTCATTCTTAGCTAATTGACCAATTCTAAGGCTAGCATGGAATACATGAGATCATACCTGAATACATATATACATACATGCATACATACATACATACATACATACATATATACATACATACATACATACATATACACATACATACATACACAAACAAGTGACAAAATAAGCCCTAACTATGATGTTATAAACTTCATTGTCATGTGCTACATGGTGTGACTACTGTGCATTATATGTTTGCATTATATTACAATATTACTTCTCTTTTTGTCTTCTTGTTTGATTTCTTCCTGGCTAGAAGGTAGCACCCCTCTGTACAAAGACAATGTAGGCTCTACATCCATGTTCAGCAAACTAGCAATCTTAAATATTCAGAGCGGGGGGAGGGGGGAGGAGCATGTCTACATGTGATACAAAATAGGAGAGAAATACCTAGGCTTAAAGGATGAATTAGGGATGGAAAAAAGGAGGGGGTAGGATAGGTTAACCAAAAATAAAGACTATGAAGCCTGCATAAGTGAGCAAGAATTCCCTCAGAAGTTACAGGTTATTAAATAAAAACCTCAGGAATAGGATCCCTTTGTATGAATTATTAGTCAGTGAGATCCCAGAGGCCCCAAAAAACATTCTGTGCTTGTTGACCTTGATTGCCCATTAACCTTTGTAGTAAGATCCTTTTACTGAAGATATAACACACTTTGGTTATAGAACATAGAGAAATCAAGCTATAACTGATCTAGAAACTTCCTCCCTGCTGACTAGTTTTCATACTTCCAGAAGGTACGATGCAATCCACTGTGGGGGGTCATCAGGGAACTTACCCAGCTGTGCACTATAGCCAGATTTTTCTGGACTGGCCTATCCCCAAAGTCCATCTGAACCTGTCTGCAGCTGCATAGTCCCAAATAATCACACAAAGGCTTATATTAATTACAAACTGTTTGGACTATGGCTCAGGCTCATGGCTCAGGCTCAATACCAACTAACTCTTACAACTTAACTCAACCCATTTTCATTAATCTACTGCATTACCATGTAGCTCATGGCTTACCTGTACTTTTACATCCCGCTTCTTGGGTGGCTGAATTATGTCTCTCCTTGATCCTTTATCTATACTTGGATTTCCAGCCTGCCTCCATGCTGGCTTGGCATAGGCCAAAACAGCTTCTTTATTAACCAGTAATAAAGCATATTCACAGTGTACAAAAAGATATTGCATATCAGTGAACTATTCATTCTGCATTGCTCACCTACCAGGAAGGATGTGCCTACTTATGCAACAGTAGCATGACTGTTCTGGGGGTAAACAACTGCTTTCTAACTGGATCTGAAGCTAGCATCACAAAAAGAAATGCATGCTTGATACTATAAACCTGGTCAAAAACTCATGGCTGAGGATCATGGCCCTGGGTATGGGAGAACTATACTTGTCATTTTGCTAAATGGAAATGTTGTCAAAATACCTTCTAAATGTGTTTGTGTATACCCATAAATTCATATTGCTCTCAAATTTGGTGGATGCTCATGACTAGCCTTAAGTGCTGAAAACAAGTGATTAAGTATACAGCCCTAAATGGAACATCTATATCAACTCATATAAGCTTCAATGATCACGGCAGAAGAGGGGACATAAAGAATGTTAAAGCTGGAAGATGTCATGAAATGTTTTCTGGGCATGGTTTGGCCATTGTACTCACAAACTCACAGCAGATATAAAATTACTTGTGCAAGATCAAGCAAGTCAATAATTGAAGCATGGATGGGGGAGGGTCTCATGAGGCTCCGTTCCCATCTAAGGAGCTATACCAATAAACTATACCAAATTGATGGATACTAAGGGGGTTCATTTTACTTCAAGGTTATGAACACTGCAAGCAGCATTAGACATCTTAGGTTATAAAATAGAAGACTTGAAGTTGGGAGGGGCATGAGTTGGGGAATCCATAAGGAGTGGGAAGACAGAGTGGATGTAAATATGACCAAGATGTATACATGTATGAAATGTCAGATAGTAAATTTAACTTCTTAGGGTTGATTTTATTTTACATTATATTGACTACATATAGTATGTACATACGGTCAGAAGACAATTTATAAGACTCTCTCATTCTAGGAATTCCTAGGTCCTAGGAATCAAACTCAGATCCTAAGCTTAGCAGTAAGTGCCTTTACTCACTGATGTGGGAATGTTCTTCTGTATGCTGTGAATAACAATTTTTAAATAAAGTAGCTGTTTTGGCCCTTGGCGAACACTGTAGCCAGAGACAGCATAGATCGGAGAATCAGGGTGGAGTCAGAGACAGATAGAGCCAGATGCCCAAAAAAGAAACATGTAAGGAACACAGGTGAGCCACGGGCCGTGTGGCAGGATAAATTAATGGAAATGGGTTGAGTTAAGATGAAGGAGCTAGCTAGCAATGTGCCTAAGCCATTGGCTAAACAGCATGAAATTAATATAAGTGTCTAAGTCATTGGGGGGGGGGCTTACCAGTGGCGGGCAGCTAAGCAGTCTGAGACAGCAAGTCTGTGGGTCTGGATATATAATTAAGAAATGCAGAATAATAGTCACCTATGATAGCCAAACTTATAGTTATGTTAGTCAGGATTTTTTAGGTATGCAAAGATATATTTCAGTAAGATAGGTGATCTTCAAACACTTCTAAGACCTATAGAATATGGCATTTAAAATATTTTCAGAACTTAGACTTTTCTGGAGACTGAGGCAGATCTGCTCCTGTACCAGCTATTCTAAAGTCTGCAGTTTCTCCTTTGTCAAGGGCCATTGTAGAACCCAATTAACTATATAGTATTTAAAATATTTTAAGAACTTAGACTTTTCTGGACAGTGAGACAGATCTGCTCCTGACAGCACTAATCTACTTCAAGAGAAAAATGGGCATCGAAGAAACTCCATATGGAGTCTACTTTCTTTGTGGCAATGCTTAGCCACTGGACAAGAACCCGTTCTTGTATTGGCTGTTTGACAGTATGCTGTTTAAACTGGACATGCAGGTTCCATAGGAAAGTGACCTCTGAATTTTGGCAGAACAAGCCAGAGCTGGTCCTTCAGGTTCCTGCTTTGCAGAGAAAACTGTCAGGCATTCTTCAGGACTCAAGGAAAAGCAACTGATGAACTGTGCCAGAATGGGCAGAGCAGATTTTCTGTTTCATTGAAAGAAGGAACTCTGGGCCTGTAGGCTGAAGATGGATGCCCTAACTTTGTAAAAAAAAAAAAAAAAAAAAAAAAAAAAAAAAAAAAAAAAAAAAAAAAAAAAACACTTCGGGTGACTGTCTAGGCAGATAGGTGTCCTCTCTGTCATTTCTAGATTTTGGAAGTTGCTTGCACTTCTGGTTTACTTGAGTAAATATTATATTCTTCTGTGGTCTTTGATGTAGTTGAAGATTAGATAGTTATGGGTATAGTTTTTCTTAGTTATTTTAAAAGGTATATTGGATATGAAGCTTTATATTCACAAGGATAAGGTAGATAATAAAGCATTTTCTTTAATTTTGCTAGATACAAATAGACTAGATATTGTAACTGTAGTTCTTGCTTGATAGCTATTTTGTTATCTGTAATTTGGCTATGTTAAAATCAAAACCTTTTTTGATTAGACAGAAACAAGGAGGTGATGTAGGAATGTCTTTCTGTATGCTATGAATATCAATCTTTAAATAAAGGACCTGTTTTGGCCCTTGACAAACACCGTAGCCACAGATAGCATAGGTAGGAGAAGCAGGGTGGAGTCAGAGACAGATCGATCCAGCCACCCAAGAAGAAACATGTAAGGAACACAAGTGAGCCACAGGCCACGTGGCAGGACAGATTAATGGAAATGTGTTAAGTTAAGATGAAGGAGCAAGCTAGCAATGTGACTAAGCCATTGGCCAAACAGCATGAAATTAATATAAGTGTCTGAGTCATTTTGGGAGCCTAAGCAGTTGTGGGAAGCTAATCACTCTGGAACGGCAGGTCTATGGGTCTGGACCTCTGGCCAGATGGGGTCAAGAAATCTTATTGTAAGACACTGAGCCATACCTCTAGCCAAGAATAAAATTTTTAAATGTTAAAAATGTCTATATTAACTATACAATAACTTCTTTTATATATTTTTGTTGAAAATATTTTTTATATATCACAGCTTCCCCTTTCCCAACTCGTCCCTAACCCTCCTCATAACCCAACATGAAGACTTTTCATCATCCTCACACAGTATAGGTAGCAACTACACACACAAAACTTGCAACGCACTGGAATATCTGAGGTGCACTGGAGCACACACAGTACTGTCTGGTGTGCATGAGGCACTCAGTAAAAGGACCACAGTAAAAGTGTTGCACGAATAAATGAGACTCAGGGATAGATCTCTGAAGAAGTTGGAGATATTAGAGGGAATAAACACCACAGTCAGATCTTACTCAGCTGTCCTCCAGCTTCCTCAGCCTCCCTCCTTCTGGCTTGGCTTCTCCTGTCTTAAATACCCTTTTGGTAAATTAAGGCATGGCCCCACCACTGCCTGCTTGGGAGCCTGGATTCCTTCTATAATCTGAAGTGACCTTGACTCAGTTGGGATACTCCCTGTGCTGGGATTAAAGGTTTGAATCACCACTCTCTGATTCTCCTAGACAGACTGTGGTTAGAGCTCTGGAACTTCTGGAGCTTTTATTAACTCCCCACAGAGATTGTGGGTAGATTCCCTTTGATATCTCCAAAACTTCTGAAGCTTTTATTGAACCCCCACATAAAAGCCAGCAAGTAAAACCGTTCATCCAGGAATATACACAGGCTACATGAAGCTACTTCTCTACTTTATAGAGGACAAAAGCATTAACAACCTGTGATTTCTCTAGTGACCCTGAAGACATGAGCACAAAGGTAACCGTAGCTCCTTTGGCTTCTGTCACAGTTCCTTTGTCTGTCTTGATGCATATTAGGTGTTTCAATAATGAATCCATGAATGAACAAACACTTAATACACTACCTGGACCATCACTGACACTCAATAAAAGCAAGTTGTTCCCTTCTCTCCTTGTGGTCACAGTCAGGGATGTTGCCAGACTAGTCTAGGTGAAGGGGGCCACTTTTCCTAATCTAAATGACCTAAGTCATCCTGAAGAGGACATCAATGACAATGGGTGCCAGGAGATGGCCTAGTAGGTAAAGTGCCTGATGCAGAGACACCAGAATCCGAGTTTGATTATCCTCTGGCACCTGGAAGAGCCAGACACAATGTTGAATATTTGCATCCCAGATTTGGGGAGGCAAAGACAGGACCATCCCACTGCTCACTGACCAGCCATCCTCACTTTTCAGCAAGCCCCAGATCTCAATAAGAAACAAATTCAAAAAAGGTGAACAGCTCCTAAGGTGTTACACCCCAGGTTGACTTCTGACGTGCACAGGCAGCTTCACATACACAAACACAGAAAGAGAGAGAGTAGCATGCATGCATCCCCACCCCCTACACACAAAGAGAGAATAAATGTATTTTTTTAAAGAAGGCACAAGTGCAGAGAGAAAGGTAGAGAGAGCATTGGTTATATTTAGAATAGTACTAGAAGTAATTTACAATGTGTCACACGACCCTTATGTAATTCCGAACTTCTGCTTCTCTCTGCCCATCTGTAATAAGACTGCTCCTGTCCCCTCTCCCAACTCTGAGCTACAGACAGGGATACTTGAGGGAACTGGAGAATTAAGTCAGAATGACATTCCTCTTCTGTCTCACAGTTGGTTGTTCCTGACTCTTGGGGGTTTAGGAGGCTGGGAGAGGCTAATAACTATATTTTTCTGTGCTCAGAGCCCACTGTTGGCCAAGGGATATCTGCAAATTTTATCCTGTTATCTGGCAACATCCCAGTTATAACTGGTAACTGAACATTCTATCAGAAGTTGGAATGAGGTCCCTGAGTCAATCAGCTCCTCCTTCCTGTCTGAGGGGTGAAGAATGACCTTTACCTCTGCATTTCCACAGCTTTGAATGGCGGCTTCTGAGGCTGTCTCTAGGAAAGCTGGTGCTCTTTCCACACCCTCCATTTTTATTCTCTCATCATTCTGTTCACAACAGCTCCTCCCTTTTCTTCCAGCCTGTTTTTCTCACACTTCCAATGCAAATCCCTTTCTGAGGATGGGGTGTCCCTCGGACTGGAACCCTACCCTTGGCCCAGCTGCTATCTAAATCCATTGGGTGGCTGTGATGACATAGTTTCAGCTGATTCTTTGTAAGCAGTAGAAATGCATGGCCTGGAGGCTAGGGAGAGCAGATTCCAGGTCTCTATTATTTCTCATAATTTCTCAAACAGTGCTTATGTCCCCCCACAAAGCCAGAAGGGCAAAACCTGTAAACCAGCTCCCTTGGGGCTCTTTCCTAAGGCATAGTTTTCTGCCAGGAGGTTTCAGCCTCCTGAAAAATTCTCCAAAGCTCCCTCTCTTAACACCAACACATGGCAAAGTATATTTCAAAATATGAGTTTGGAGAAATGTGAATACTCAGGTCACAGCAGGAGTATGCATTTTCTTCATCTCTTCAGAGAAATGAGTCTCCAATATGTTGTGGAGTTGAGCTAAAGTAACCTATGTAAATCCTGCCTATCAAGTTTAAAATGGAATACTTGCTCAGAGCTGACCTCCTCTCCTGCCATAATCCCATGCTGGGCAGGAGCCTGCCAGGGCAATGGCCTCGGGGGACCCTCACTGTCTTCTAGAAGTTCCAATGACATGACGATTTCAGAAATATCAATTGATGCTGGCACTGCTTAGATTCTGCTCCCAACTCTGTAATTCGTATCATCAGCAGGAAGTTAAACAAGACTGGGAGAATGGCTCAGTCACCAAAGTGCTTTACTATGCAAGCAGGAGGACTTCAGTTCTATGTCCAGCACCCACTTAAAAAGCTAGATGGAGCAGCACACATCTGTAATCCCAGTGCCAGGAAAAAACAGAAGGATCCCCAGGGTTCACTGGCCAGTCAATCTAGCTGAATGGGAAAGCTCCAGGTTCAGTGAGAGACCCCGCCTCAAAAATAAGACGAAGCAGGATTAAAGAAAACACCTGATGTTGCTATCTAGCCTCCACATGCATGAGCACATGTGTACACGTACACATATACACATACACACATACACACACACATACAAATACATACACATACACATGTAAATGTGGGACTCAGGGCAGCTTGGCCCTACTGCTGCTTTGGCATGTGAAACCCAAAACAGATTGGCCACTCTGTGGTTATGACATGTGTAGCCCAAAATAGCATGCCCACATTGCTGCCATGACAGGCTTGATAGAAATGAGCTAAAAGGTAGGCCTGAGCTTCAGTTTACTGGTGAGTACCACCTAGTTCCCAGGAATTGACCAAACAGCATCCCAGAAAAAATACCTAATGTCCCATAGAAAATAAAAAAAAATGTTACAACCATTATAGATATAGCGGGGTGTCTTATTTTTCTTCTCTTAAAGATATCTCTAGACAAATGTCAGCCAATCAGGGTCCTTAATCCTGAAAATCCTGCTCTAACCATTGTTCTAGATAGGTGGAGAGTCCAAGTTTAAGCTTGAATGAAGGCTCATTGTTTTGATGTACAGATTCAGACAGCTTGGTCGTCTTTGGGGGAATCTCATGATCTGGATATAACAGTAAACACTGGTGTTTTGAATGAGAATGACTCCAATAGGCTCATAGATTTAAATACTTGATCTCTAGTTAGTTGAATTCTTTAGGTTGGATTTGGAGGTGTGGCCTTATTGGAAGAGTAAGTCACTGGGCATGGACTTGTAGATTTCAAAAGTCCATGGCATTCCCAGATAGCGCACTCTGCCTAGTGCTCCAGATGTAATCATTTAACTACTGCTCCAGCCCCATGTCTGTCCCCTACCGCGTCCGGTTTCTTGGGGTTCGAGTCTTGTCCAGGCGAGGGGCGTCGAGGTTAAATAATCTGCACTCAGGAGTCGTTTAGGTTCCATCATTCAGACAGAGGGCCTAGTGCCTTTCAGGACTTTGGGGGAGGGATGGTGTAGAAATGATCATATGACCAAGGTGGTCTACCACCTCTTCACCCAGAGGATTACAGGATGGAGTGCAGAAAGGCAGGCTCTAAGGCCCCCAGGACCATCTAAGACTCAGCTTCTACAAGACCTTCTACTCTCTCCTGGGAAGTAAGATGGTAGTCATGGCTGACTTGAGGAATTTTGGCCCCTGGGCCTATGTGGCACTGTTGCAAGGTATTTGACCACACTGTGTAAAGAGTCACTGAAATTGGTTTAATAAAAAGATGAATGGCCAATAACTAGGCAGGATTTCCAAGCACAGAGAGAAGGCTGAGAAGAAGAAGGAAGGAGACACCTAGAGATAGTAAACAAACAAGACATATAGAAGGAGGGGTAACAGCCATAAGCCACATATGTGGCAGCATATAGATTAATAGAAATGGGTTAATTTGAGTTATAAGAGCTATTTATAAACAAGCCTAAGCTATCGGCTAAGCTTTCATAATTATAAATAAGTCTCTATGTCATTATTTGGAAGCTGGCTGGTGGGACAGAGAAACACTAACATGGCACAGGAATGTAATGCAGACTCCTCAGCTGAATATGTGGTGTCCTTGAAGTCCCACTGCAGGTGTCTCAGTGGTGGTAGCCCAGCACTGCCCTCAAAACCATTAAGAGCACCCTATTCTTTTTCACATACTTTATGATACATATTATATTGGTAAATTGTCAGGTGCTGTTTGAGCTGACTTAGAAGATGGCTTTGGAAGCAGAGTGGCCCAATCCTTCATTTTAGAACCAGATCTCAGGGACCCCCAAAAGGCCATCACAGAAACCATTTTAGGGTATGCCTGGTTTGGGGCCAGGAGTCCAGGTTGCCTCTATGCTCAGGGTTCTGCTTTTTCCCTAGGGGGAGGGGGCCAAGATGGTGTAGAAGCAAGACATAGCCTCTAGGAACAAGTTTAAACAAGCAAGTTCGATGTTATTATGTAGGGAAAGACCTTAAATACTTTTTTCCTAGACACTCCCCATAACCAGAAGAAAGGGCTTTGATTTGCTGCTATCAGTGACTGCAGGTGGTACTCTCTCACTGGTATAAGAATGTTATTTCCAGACTCCACCTTCTTCAAAACCCCGGGCAGACCCTAGGTCAGTTTATGCAGAAGTGCTTAAGAGGACATGTTTTAAGGCATTAGTTATCACCAGTTGCACTTGCTGAGGCTGGGCTAGTCTCTGAGCCCCTTAGAAACCACTACAAGACCCAACCCAATATGAAAAAGCAAATAGCCTTTATCCATGCTTAAACTTGGACTCTTCACTCCAATGCAAGGGTTAAAGCAAAAGTACCCAGCCCAGTTGGGGTAGGGATTTCATCACAGTATAGTTTGTAGTGAGGGGATTTCCAGGGCACAGGATCCTGATTGGCTGACTTTTGTCTATGACTATCTTAGCGAGATTAAGGAAAATAAGTGCAGGGCTCAAGAATATCTGGAAATCTTACCTAATCTTATCTATTGTTTGGAATTTTGGGGATATCGGGTACTTGCCCTTAGATGGTGGCCCCTCCCTGGTGTTGAGATTGAAAATGTACACCCTTTTCCCGTGAGACTAGAGACTAGACCCTCTCCTGACTCCCCCATAATTCCTGGTGTAATGATAGTTGGTGTACAAATACGTGCCAGACTGAGAGGAGCCAGCTGCACCCTAAGATAAGCACCTAGGGCATTATCTCCCATTCCCTTATGGGCTATAAACTGCTGTGCAAATATGCTGTGTTAAGACAAATGGAACCACAATGCCCCAAGATAAGAGCCCAGGGCGGAGGGCAGTCCACTCCAGGAAATACCACAAAGACCAAAGGAATCTGGATGGCCGAACTCTAACTGACCTCGCTCCCCTGCCCTGAGAAAAGAACCAAATAAAAAGCCTGAAACCTTGCTGTTGGGTAAACCTTTTTGTGCTTTTTCCTGATATCAGTGCCTGCCTCAGTTTGTCCGGGAGGGGGGGGACCCCCACATCTTGGAGGTTCCACCGAGATCCTTATCAGTTTCGTTGGAGACCCCCTCGGGCGTCTGCCTGTCTTCGGTAAGTCGCTCTGTAGCGGCTGCTCGTGAGGTCCGTGAGGGCCCCGAGCTGTGGCGGACAGACGTGTCGGGAGCCACAAGCCGCGACCCTGGGGGACGCCCTGGGGTCTTTTGGGAACCCGGAAACGGGAACCCAGTCTGATTCTCTGTTACCGAGATGGAATTTTGGCCAAAGGTCCGGACCGCTAGAAATATTTTTGGTTTCACTCTCTTCTCGATCGTGCCGGCTTGTCTTGTCTTTCTGTGTCGTGTCTCTCTTTGTGTCTTATTGTGTCTGTTTCTATCTGTTTGGAATGGGACAGTCCACATCAACGCCCCTCAGCCTAACTCTCTCACACTGGTCTGAGGTGACTGACCGAGCCCACAGTCTGTCTCTACAGGTTAAGAAGAGCAAATGGCAGACTTTCTGCACCTCCGAGTGGCCAACGTTTGGAGTGGGATGGCCCACGAACGGTACTTTCCATCTTCCCCTTATCCAGGCTGTTAAGAAAATAATCTTTACTCCAGGGTCCCGTGGCCACCCAGACCAGCAGGCTTACATCTGTGTCTGGGAGGACCTAGCCATGGACCCACCCAAATGGGTTAAGCCTTTCCAGATTCCTCAGACTCCGGTTTCTGCCCTACCAGTCAAGGACACAACTAAGTCTCCTCCCCTACCCTCGGCCTCGGCTCCTGTCCTGCCTGAGTCTCAAACTGATCTCATTCTCTTAGATGCTGACCTCCCGCCACCTTACGGCAACGAACAGCGCGGGACCCCAAATGACTCACCCTCGGGCCCGCTGGCGAGGGCCCAAGTCCTCCCCTCCCCTCCCCCTCAGGGCCGGCTCAAGGCACACGCCAGCGCCGAGCCCAACCTGTGCCTAGTACTGATGTGGCAGTCACTCTCCCCCTGCGCCCCCTTGGAACTACCGTGGATGACGGGACAGGGGGTGACATGCCAGCTCTCCAGTACTGGCCCTTCTCAACGAGCGATCTTTATAACTGGAAAAATAATAACCCCCCTTTTTCTGAGGACCCCGTTAAGCTAACGGGCCTCCTAGAGTCCGTGATGTTTTCCCACCAGCCCACCTGGGATGACTGCCAGCAGCTTCTAGGTATCCTCTTCACTTCGGAGGAGAAGGAGCGGATTCTCCTAGAAGCTAGAAAACTAGTCCCAGGACCAGATGGCAGACCCACTCAGCTCCCCAACCTTATCGATGATCACTTCCCCTTGCGACGCCCGGATTGGGATCCCAACACCCCTGAAGGTAGGGAGCATCTGTCCCTCTACCGCCAGACTCTGATGGCAGGTCTCCGGGCAGCGGCACGACGCCCCACCAATTTGGCAAAAGTAGGAGAGGTTCTGCAGGGCAGTGAAGAATCTCCATCTGCCTTCTTGGAGAGACTTATGGAAGCTTACAGGCGGTTCACTCCATATGATCCGCAGTCAGAGGAGCATAAGGGAGCGGTAGCTATGTCATTTATAGGGCAGTCAGCCACAGATATCAGAAGGAAGCTACAGAGGTTAGATGGACTACAGAATTTGAGTCTAAGAGACCTAGTTAGAGAGGCTGAGAAGGTGTTCTATAAAAGAGAGACAGCAGAAGAGCGAGAGGCGAGACTAAATAAAGAAAAAGAAGAAAAAGAAAGACAGAGGGAGAGGCGATGGGATCAAGACTTAACTAAGATTCTGGCCACTGTAGTTAGGGAGAGCCCTGGGCCACGGGGCAGACCTGGCCACCGCCTAATCAGTGTGCATATTGCAAAGAAGAGGGACACTGGGCCAGAGAATGCCCCAAGAAAAATAAAGGAACAAAACCCAGGGCACCAATCTTAGCCCTAGACGACTAGGGGGGTCAGGGCTCGGTCCCCCTCCCCGAGCTCCGGGTAACCTTCAATGTGGAGGGGACCCCCGTTGACTTTGAGGTAGATACAGGGGCAGTATACTCTGCTCTCCAGGCCCCCTTAGGGCCACTATCCACTCGGAAGACGCTGGTACAAGGAGCAAATGGGAGCTGCAAGAGATCCTGGACCACCCAGCGTACAGTCAACCTGGGAAAAGGTACCGTACAGCATTCATTTTTGGTGCTACCAGATTGTCCAGCTCCCCTGATGGGAAGGGACTTATTAACCAAGTTAGGAGCACAGATCACCTTTACTTCTAGAGGACCAGACTTAAAGTTCACCAGCCCCTTGGTAGGGGACCTCCAACTCCTCACCATGGAGCTGCCTGTAGAACAAGAATATAGACTATATGAAGTCGCTCCGACCCACAAGATCTCCACCCCTGAAGGGATGGAGACATGGATGCGGAAGTTCCCTGGTGCATGGGCTGAAACAGGAGGACTTGGGCTAGCTGTAGACCAACCACCAGTAGTGGTCACCTTAAAACCCTCGGCTATGCCTGTCCGGGTGAGGCAGTACGCCCTGAGGAAAGAGGCACGAGAGGGCATCTGGCCCCATATACAGAAGTTTCTAGACCTAGGGGTACTGAAATCTTGTCAATCTGAGTGGAATACTCCTCTGTTGCCCATTAAAAAGCCTGGCACAAATGACTATTGCCTGGTGCAAGACCTTAGGGAGGTTAACAGCAGAGTTATTGACATCTACCCCACTGTGCCAAATCCTTATAATCTCCTGAGCACCCTGCCACCTGAAAGAAAGTGGTACACAGTTCTTGACCAAAAAGATGCCTTCTTTTGCTTGCCCCTCCACCTTGACTCCCAGAACATTTTCGCTTTTGAATGGACAGACCCGAGAGGGGGACATCAGGGCAGTTAGCCTGGACCAGACTACCCCAAGGATTTAAAAATTCTCCCACCATTTTTGATGAGGCACTGCACAAAGATTTGCGGTATTTTCGAGAACAGAACCCGGAAGTAACTCTCCTACAGTATGTAGACGACTTACTACTAGCAGCAGAGACATACGAGTCCTGCAGGCAGGGTACAGAAGAGCTTCTAAAAAGCCTCATGCAACTTGGGTACCGAGCCTCAGCGAAAAAGGCACAAATTTGTAAGACCGAGGCTATCTTCTTAGGCTACTCCCTTAAGGATGGAAAAAGATGGCTCACAGATACCCGCAAACAGGCGGTGGCCAATATCCCAACACCCTTGAACAGAAAACAATTGCGAGAGTTCCTAAGTGCAGCCGGATACTGCAGGCTCTGGATCCCAGGGTTTGTGGCCTTGGCAGCTCCCCTCTACCCACTCCTTAAGGACGGGGTCCCATTCATATGGGAACAAAATCAGCAGAAATCCTTTGATGACATCAAACGCTCCCTGCTCTCGGCCCCCGCCTTGGTGTTACCGGACGTGAGTAAGCCTTTCACACTCTATCTGGATGAAAGGGAGGGGGTCGCCAAGGGAGTATTGACTCAGGCACTTGGCCCATGGAAGAGACCAGTGGCCTATCTATCCAAAAGACTTGATGCAGTAGCACGAGGGTGGCCCAAGTGTCTGTGCGCAATCGCGGCGGCGGCAATACTGGTCAAAGACGCAGACAAATTGACGTTAGGGCAGAAACTAACCCTCATGGCGCCTCATACCCTAGAGAGCATAATTAGACAACCACCTGACCGGTGGCTCACCAACGCCCGCATCACTCATTATCAGACTGTGCTGCTAGATAAAGACTGTATTGTCTTCGGGCCTCCGATGACTCTGAATCCAGCTACTCTCCTCCCTGCTGGGGAAGGGGCTGGGGCAGAGGTGATTCATAATTGCCAGGATATCTTAGCAGAAGAAACTGGAGTACGTAAGGACCTGAAAGACTGCCCATTGCCCAACTCGGACTTAATATGGTATACTGATGGAAGCAGCTTCATCCACCAGGACATTCGGAGAGCTGCGGCAGCAGTGGTGAGTAAGGACAAGGTCATATGGTCACAGAGACTACCCGAAGGCACCTCAGCACAAAAAGCTGAGTTGATAGCACTGACCAAGGCTTTGAACCTAGCTGCAGGAAAACGGGTTACCATCTACACAGACAGCAGATATGCTTTTGCTACTGCCCATGTACATGGTGCCATCTATCGAGAACGAGGCTTGCTGACATCAGCGGGAAAAGAAATTAAAAATAAACAAGAAATATTGGCTCTACTCTCGGCAGTGATGATGCTAAGAGAATTGGCCATTGTACACTGCCAGGGACACCAGAAAGGAAACTCACCAATAGCAAGGGGTAACAGGAAGGCAGATGAAGAGGCCAGAGCGGCAGCACTCCAGGAGGCTCCGCAGCAGTCCACCAAAACAATGGCTCTAAAGGCTGCAAAAGGCGATAGTCAAAAATCTGAGCCACCAGAAGACCTCAGAGATTATCTCCACAGAATCCACAGGTTAACACACCTGGGATCGAAGAAACTACTCCAACTAATCAAAGATGAGACAAGTTTGGCCTCAATAGAAAAAGCCAAAATGACCGCCGAGGTTGTGGCTGGATGCCAGGCATGCCAAAAAGTAAACGCCTACCCGTCACGAGTTCCTCCAGGCCGAAGGCTGAGAGGAACCAGGCCAGGTCAGTATTGGGAAATAGACTTCACGGAAGTCAAACCTGCTAAATACGGACTAAGATACCTCCTAGTGTTCGTAGATCACTGGATGGGTAGAGGCTTTTCCGACTAAGAGAGAGACTGCTACCATGGTGGTTAAGAAAATCCTAGAAGAAATCTTCCCGAGGTTTGGATTGCCCAAGGTAATTGGTTCCGACAACGGGCCAGCATTTGTGGCTCAGGTAAGCCAAGGGATGGCCAGAGTGCTGGGGATTGATTGGAAATTACATTGTGCATACAGACCCCAGAGTTCAGGGCAGGTAGAAAGAATGAATAGAATGATTAAAGAGACCTTAACCAAATTGTCCATGGAGACTGGAAATAGAGATTGGACGATGCTCCTGCCTTATGCTCTTTTTAGGGCCAGAAACACCCCCTCAAAGTCGGGACTTACACCCTTTGAGCTCCTTTTTGGCTCCCCACCCCCTGTGCGGGACCCCAGAGACACCTCGAGGCAGGGGGAGATTACTCACACCCTTTTGTCTGACAGGCTGCAGGCGCTAGCTAAGGTTCAGCACACCCTGTGGAAACAGCTGTCCGACCTGTACCAGCCAGAGGGAGACGGAACCCCCCACCATTACCAAGTGGGTGATTTCATCTACGTTCGAAGACACCAACATCAGACTCTCGAGCCCCGCTGGAAGGGACCATACCAGGTGTTACTGACGACGCCCACGGCTGTTAAGGTTGATGGCATCTCGGCCTGGATCCATGCGTCTCATCTTAAACCAGCACCTACCCCGGATGACCAACAGTGGACTGTGGACGGACTAATGATGATAACCCTCTTAAGCTTCGGATCTGTCGCAAAAGAAATGAATCCCCACCAGCCGATTAGCCAAATGTGGCAGGTGATCTCGGGGGCGGGAAATGTGGTTTGGAAAATCTCCTCTGACAAGCACCCTGCTTGGACCTGGTGGCCCCCACTGACCCCTGATCTATGCCAACTCCTGGCGGGTGCTGAGGACTTTGACATCCCTACCACGGACCCGGCGAGACCCAGCGAACCGGAAGTGTGCTCGCAGAGTGGACGGTGTCCTTGTTCACAGTACCCAGCCGGGTGCCGTGACCCACGAGCACGAGCTGCATTGAGAGACAGACCCTTCTATGTGTGCCCCAGGGATGGGAGAACTAGGGCCCAGGCCTATAACTGCGGGGGGCATGAAAGTTTTTATTGCAGAGCCTGGGGATGTGAAACCACTGGACAGGCCTGGTGGAACCCAAAGTCCTCATGGAACCTGATAACAGGAAAAAAAACAAGACGCAAGTGAGCAGCCACTTTCCTCAGATTATTGTAGAGGAGTTCCCAGGTCAGTCACTACTCTTTGGTATGGATCAGGGCCCTGTGTATCCTTTGCATGTAATCCCTTAAATATCACGTTCACTCCTTCAGGGAAGGCATCTAAAGATTGGATAAAAGGGAGACAGTGGGGCCTAAGAGTATATCATCAGACGGCATACGATCCAGGGACTCAGTTCAGAATTAAATTGATATTAGGAAACCCAAGCTCCCAGCCCGTAGGCCCCAATCTAGTCATTAAAGAACAAAAAGGTCCAGTCCAACCCCCATTACGTCATCCTCCCACTTTATCGACTAACACCAGGGGTCCTTTGACACACCCGCCAGCCACCTCGAGCCCTATAATCAGTACCACAGGGCAGAGGTTACTGGACCTAGTTGAAGGAGGATTTAAAGCCCTAAACAGCACTCAGCCCAACCTGACAGAATCTTGCTGGCTTTGCCTCCAAGCTAGCCCCCCCTATTATGAGGGAATAGCGGTAAACGGGAGCTATAATCACAGCACCACCTCCGAGGGCTGTGACTGGACAACTAGATACAGGCTCACCCTCCCTGAAGTTGCAGGTCAGGGAACCTGCCTAGGAACACCCATGGAGAAAGAAAATCAACTCTGTTCCCACATCAGGGCAGTTAAAAGCACGGGCTTTTTAGTTCCCAGTCCTGGCTTAGGGCTTAGATGGGCTTGCAACACCGGCATAACTCCCTGCGTCTCCACTGCAATCTTTAACAGCTCCCGAGATTTTTGTGTGCTTGTTAAAATTTACCCCCGACTACTCTATTACACCCCTGATGACTTTGAAGATCACTTCCAGGACTACACCCGTTACCACCGAGAGCCAGTTAGCATAACGCTTGCCATCCTCCTAGGGGCAGGAGTCCTAGCGGGGGTAGGGACTGGGGCCGCAGCTCTTATTGAGGGGCCCCAGCAGTTGGGAATGCTCGAGTCAGCTATCCAACAGGATTTAAGGGCCATAGAAACCTCTGTTATGGCCTTAGAAAAATCCCTGACCTCCCTATCAGAAGTAGTCCTGCAGAACAGACGCGGGTTAGACTTGCTCTTCCTAAAAGAAGGCGGTCTCTGTGTCGCCTTGAAAGAAAAATGTTGCGTTTATATAGACCACACCGGAATAGTCAGAGAATCCATGGCTAAACTCAAAGAAAGACTAGATGCCAGATATAAGAGACTCAGCAGCTACCAAGGATGATTTGAGGGGTGGTTCACACGATCTCCATGGTTAACTACCCTTGTTTCAGTCATATCAGGACCTTTGCTTATTCTCCTCCTGATATTACTCATAGGTCCCTGCATTCTTAATCGTATCACAACGTTCGTAAGGAGACAAATTAGTGGAGTAAAAATGTTAATAGTCAGGCACAGGTATCAGCCCATCCCAGACAATGATCTTTAAGATTAATAGATCATACATAAGAAGAGGAGGGAATGTTGAGATTGAAAATGTACACCCTTTTCCCGTGAGACTAGAGACTAGACCCTCTCCTGACTCCCCCATAATTCCTGGTGTAATGATAGTTGGTGTACAAATATGTGCCAGACTGAGAGGAGCCAGCTGCACCCTAAGATAAGCACCTAGGGCAGAGAATTACGCCCTTATGACTCTCCCACCATTCCCTTATGGGCTATAAACTGCTGTGCAAATATGCTGTGTTAAGACAAATGGAACCACAATGCCCCAAGATAAGAGCCCAGGGCGGAGGGCAGTCCACTCCAGGAAATACCACAAAGACCAAAGGAATCTGGATGGCCGAACTCTAACTGACCTCGCTCCCCTGCCCTGAGAAAAGAACCAAATAAAAAGCCTGAAACCTTGCTGTTCGGGGTCTTCGGCTCCTCTTCTGGCCATTGACCCGTGCGCGCATGAATAAACCTTTTTGTGCTTTTTCCTGATATCAGTGCCTGCCTCAGTTTGTCCGGGGGGGACCCCCACACTGGGTGGTGTCCTGTTAGGGCTTTACCTAAACCTATCAAGCACTACCAGTAAGAGACTCAGACCTACAGTCTGGCTCATATTTTATTGAGTGAATAATAATGTACCTGGGTCCCACACTGCTGTGTGATCAAGCGGTTCTGAGCCCCACATTTGTCTCAAAGTATCTTTGTCTAGAGATGGGCCTCCCTCCCTAACTCTGTGACAGCCAGACAAGAGAACATGAACACCATCATGCCCCTGAGAATAGTTAGAAGATCAGTCATTTCCAGAAGGTGGTGCCATCGCCTGTCTCATGATATAAAAGTGCCGGCCATGTGAAAGAAAGTCTGGAAGCTCACTCATGAGAAGCTCACCCACAGGAAGAAACCACTGTCTGATGACGTTTGTTCTTTTAGAAGCCTCATCTGAGAATATACTCACTGCTTGGCCTGAGCATCTCCATGGGGAGCTACAACGGGTTGTCATAATGGCTACCTCTGTCAGTTGCTGCAAAATGTTTGAGGCGATGTTATCTTCTGCTGTCACTCTATTGGAAACTCCTTCTGACTGCCCACACAGGGCTCCCCAGCCAATATCTGAAGCAGTTTTGAGCATGTGACACACATTCTCACAGCCACACACAAACATAAACATTGCAGAAATAAATGAAACTCAGGGGTAGATCTCTGAGAAAGTCAGAGATATTAGAGAGAATAAACACCACAGTCAGATCTTACCTAGCTGTCTTCCAGCTTCCTCAGCCTGGCTTCTTGTCCCCTCTGTCTTTCTACACTTGCCTTAAATACTCTCTTTGCTCAGTTAAGGTGTGGCCCCACCACTGCGTGCCTGGGAGCCTGGAACTCTTTCTGTAACCTAAAATGACCTCAAACTCAGTTTGGATTAAGGGCGTCACCACTCCTGGGATACTTCCTGTGCTGAGATTAAAGATATGAGTTACCATTCTCTGATCCTCCTAGACTGACTGTGGTTAGATCCCTCTTATAGTTCCCAAACTTTTGGAGCTTTTATTAAATCCCCACACATAAGTAAAACTCTTCTTAAAACGTCTCCACCACTTTGATATGGCTCTTCTTCCCTCTTCCAGTTATGTTCTTTCTGGTCAAATTTCCTGTGGGAGCTCTTCCCACCACCTAACTCCAGGTACTGCTTCCCTCTCTCTAGCCTAAATGACTATATTCTTCTCTCCAATGCTTCATCTCAGCCTTGCTCAAGGGTTTAAGAATGTACCTAAAAGAACACAAAACAGACAAGAGCCCTGGCCATCAGGAGAGGGAGTGAAGGAAGTATGCTGAAGACCAGTTGATACTTTTTTTTCTACCACAGCAAAGAAGCTCCCTTGCCATCACTGATTCTGGGAAAACCCAGGAAATAGCAGCTAACTTGAAGAAGGGATGACAGGCAGGGCTTCAAAGGGAAAGGAGTGTAATGGGCGGGCGCCCCTAGACACCCCAAGACCAAGGCCAATGACCACTGCTAACTTTAAAGAAAAAGAGAGTTTAATGATATACTGATACACACATGTGCTGGCTCGAAGCACTGTGGAAGCCAAGAGCCCCTAATATTTTTAGGGCAGAAGCTTTATACAGCACTCTGGGTACGGGAGGGGTACATCCAGGCTCCTGAGATAGAGAAGTTGTAACAGTTCTCATGGTGGGCTTTCCTGGGTGGCCTCACCCAGGTTGCTACATCAGGAATGCAGGCACAGGGAGTCAGGTGGCTAAGCAAAGCAGGAATCCTGTGTTTCTCAGGAGGGGGCTCTGCGAGATAGAGAAGTTACAACAGGGCGGGGCCAAAGGTCAGTTTAGGACTGAGTTTAGAAATGCCAGAGGCAGGCAGGCGCATTTCCTGTGTGTTGTCTCCCGAATAAGTGCCATTCTGGCCTTTAATGGCCCATCCTACTAAAACCCTATGTTAATAGGGGAAATAGGAAAAAACCTGTTTTCCTGTGCTATAGACGCTGCCACCTGCTAAGTGCTAGCCTCTTGGGAGACTCCGAGACCTTGGGCGTGCCCAGATGAGGGGGCAGGGTGTGAAAGAGAGTTAAGGTGATAGAGAGCTGGGACAAAAGGGGGACACGAGGAGAGACACACAGGCAGAAGCAGCAGAAGCTGGGGACAAGCATGGAGTAGAGTCAATGTGAGTGGAAGGAGCAAAAGGAATCCAGCATGGCGGGAAGCTAGAGGGGAAAAAGCTAGGCGAGATGCAGTGGCAGGAGAGAAGCATGGCTAAGATATAAGATGTACTGAATAAAGCTCGGGTCTCTCAGTGTGTTGTGGAGAGGCCCCCGAAAGATGGAACCTAAATGACTCCTGAGTGCAGATTGTTTAATCTTGACGCCCCTCGCCTGGGAAAAACTCGGCCCACAAAGAAACCGGACGGGGTACTGTGAAACAATAGCAAGTCTTGAGCAAGCAGGAGACCACCTTAGGACATTCATTTCCTGGAGCAATGGTCACAATAGGCACATTGTGCAAGCTTCAGAAAATTATAGGTCAGGGGTGGAGGATTCTAAAAGGTCAAATCTTAGGCTAGGCAAGGAAAATCTCATTTTTACAGGAGTGAGGGTTGGGGAGAGACATCTCATCTTTCTCACAATCATGGCACCTTCTTAAGACCTAAAAAGTACTTCTCCTAATATCTCACCCACTCTAAGAGGCCAGTAAGGGAGCCAACTGAATGAAGAATGAGGTCATAATCACTGGAAGGTATGGCTGAGCAAAAGGACTTTGTTGTAGACATTAGGGAGAGAATAGCCAGGGGCATCTGGAAGAGTGCAAACTGGGCCCTCCATGAGAGGAGAGACAGAAGGAGAGAATGAGAGAGGAAGGAGTGACAAGAGTGCAGACTGGGCCCTCCATGAGAGGAGAGACAGAAGGAGAGAGTGAGAAAGGAAGGGGTGACAAGAGTGCAGACTGGGCCCTCCATGAGAGGAGAGACAGAAGGAGAGAGTGAGAGAGGAAGGGGTGACAAGAGAACCAAGAAAGGTGCCACAGAAGGGAGAAGACCAAGAAGGCATGTGCCAAAATGGCTTAGGTTATCTAGGAATCAGAAGCTGGGGGAAGGAACCAAAGGCCAGAGCCTAAGATAGAAAGGTTTAGAGGAGGATGTGGAAGAAACCATAGGAATTGAGTGAGACTTGTCCAGGGTTTCTTTGAGACCTGAAACCACAGTGTAACTATTTCGTCTCATTTGAAGCTAAAGAAACAACTCACAAGGCCCCTCCCTGAAGCTATATTAGCAGTTGCTAAGAAAATGAAGATTTTTGAGTGTAGCTGAATGGCTGATCAATGAGCCATAAGGAGCTGTCTCTGCTTCCCCACTACTGAGGTGGTGGCTCCTGGGGATCTGAACTCCAGTCCTCATACTTACACATCAAACGTAAAACTATCTTTCTGACTCTTATTTCTACATCTGTATCTTCTTTGCCTAATATAATGTCCAGCACATTGAACATAATTAGGCCTGAGAAACAGTTGGCATGGATGAATGGGTGGATGTATGGGTGGGTGGGTGGGTGGGTGGATGGGTGGTGGATGAATGGCTCAACACTATACTAATAGCCACCTATCACAGTAACCCCAAAACATATGATGGCCTTAACTATGAATAGTAACAAAAAATCCCAATATGGAATAATGAAAGTTATAAGTACATACCAGCTAGACCCACACAGCTCTACAGTCTTGATGCCTGCTCATCCAAGCAAGCAGATAACTCACACTGAGATTTACTTAAAAGGCATTTAACTCAGCTCACACAACTGCTGACTGAGCTATTACATGCAGAAATCTATCCCACGTATTACCATTTCGATGGCCGGCACTGAGAAACAGTGGTGGGTTAGCAGAATCTTTTTTCTCCCCTCCTCTCACCCAGTTGAGTTACTGTCGGCTTTTGTGGAATAAATTGCTATAAATTGAGTTACTAGCATTCTAACGCAGGGAAATATATTCTTGATGCTTTATGGGCAGCTGGCATCATGGAAATATAGAATGTGTGTGTCGACATTTATGTGGATGGCGATGAGTTGTGAGGGATAGTGGAAGAGTGGGGGGGGGTAGCCTCAGGGAAAGACAGTCTGTACATACCCTTCCAGGAACTCTGACAGACCTCCATCCCTCAGAAGGGAGTGCTGGGAATAAAACAGTGGGATCAGGACAAACAGGAGAGGCTTGGGAGGTGTTGATTGCCAGAAGAACCGGTTTGGACAATACAACTGTTCCTGGAGCCAGTAAGCATGGCATGGGGATGCCTGTGTGCCCATCCTGAGGCTTTGAGGTGTTCTGCATTTAAAGGCTGTTCAGGTGACTCCCTGGGTATCCCACTATTCTCCTGAGCTTCACAGCCCCCATGGCAGCCATTGGGCAATGAGGGTGAGGTGTGGGAATATGAAAGAGATTTTAACACAGATCCAAAAATGAACATTGACTTGGGGGGTGAGGGGGGATGCGGGGTGTTAGGGAAAGAGTAGTACACACCCAAGTGTGGACATGTGCTTAAGTGCCTTAACAGTATGTGGTTTGGAGGGTTTCTAAAATTACCATTGCTCTAAGGTTCTCTAAGGAACTTTTCTGCTTCTTATTTTTAGATACATGAAATGACAGGGTGATTCCAGGATGCTTTGGCTGGAATTAAAAAGTGAAATCACAGGTCATGCAAATCATACAAGGGGAGATAAATCTTTTACCATAAATGGAATTTGGTCTAGCTCAGATTCTCAGAAAATTGCAGGTTTCTATCTGAAAAAGAAAAGGCCATATTTGGACATATTTGCTTAGACCTTAAGCTTGGTTCATTGCTATTTTTAACATTCTTATCCAGATTAGAATCAGGTCTTTGAACTACAATTATTGAATTGCTGAGGTCAGCCTGCAGCCCCCAGGGCTTGAGCACTGTTTAGTGGCTTACAGTGTTTACAGGAACCAATTGATCCATTTCCATTATCAGGAACTAAGCCCAAGCAGGTGCTAAGATTTAGGAATGAGGAAGCTGGCAGAGGACAAAGAAGCTGGCTAAGGTCAGGCCTTGCTTGTGAGCTGCAGGGGTTACTCTAGGTCAAAAGGCAACCCTCACTATATAAAGATTTCCCTGAGCTTCAGTAAATGGCATTTTTGGTTCTAGAGTTACCCATGTGTTTTTATGTTTCAATCTGTAGGCCTTTTTGCTCGGTGAAGCTCTCTCTGTGATGCTGGTGTTTACATTTAATCGAGCAAATCTCCCTCACAGGTGTGTCCAGCCTAGGTTTAGTTAATTAGTTAATTTAGTTTAGTTAATTGGATGTAGTCAAGATGACAACCAACAATAGCCATCACGTCATTCCCAGTTAGCTCTCTGTGCCTCATGGGCTTTTTCTCAAGATATGTTCCACCACCATCCCTGTCTGCCTGCTGCCATATTCCCTAACATAATGGTCAAAGACTCACCCTCTGAATAAAGCTCCCAAATAAAGTCTTCATTCCATAAGTTGTCCTGGTTGGGGTTGTCTCTTGACAGCATTAGAAAAGTAGCTAAAACAGACTCCATAGAGTTCCCGACCATAAGCCCCGTAACATGTTCCTTTCCCATGATCATAAAAAATAACTGCAAAGTCCTACTTTTAAGCACTTACTCTCTTGGTGTAAAGAAGTTACTCTACCTTTAATCTGGGCCATTTTTATTCTCCTACCATTGAGACTGAAAATACGACCCTGTCATTAATATTTTCACTCTGCAATCTGTCTGTTAGCCCCTGCTTTTTAACACTATCACAGTCAGAGGCCGGGATATCTGGAAGAATTCAGAAGGGATGTGACCAGACTAAGCTGGGCCATGTGCAGAGAAGAGGAAGGGAAGGGAAAAGGAAGAGAGAGGGGCCAAGGTTCAGCCACCAGGAGGCCAAAGGTCCTGAAAGAGGCAGGCAACTAAAATGCCTAGAGTATCCAGGGAAGAGTGTCTAGGGAAGGGCAGCCCAGCCCCTGGGCTGGGGAGTTCAGAGTAAGGGCAGGGTGTGAAAGCTATACTGTTTAATGAATAGGAAGTGAGGGATGCTAGGAAAACCAGAGGGCTAAGTCTGAATATGTTAAATAGGCACTTCAGCCAGATTTGAAACTTAGCACTAACACCTGGTAGGCTCTGTTGTTCCTGACATCAGGCTGGATTGTGTGCCTATGGAAAATTCCACTTTGGCTCTGGTGGCCCCCTCCTCCCTGAGGACTAACCTTGTGACACCTAGGGAGATAAACATAATGTTTTTCTGCTCTGTAGTTTTCTTGTTATCGCTGCCACCCCCAGGGCCATTAGATATGGGATCTTCCATGACCTTGGGTGTGGGCTGACTAGGAGGAAGTTATGAGGAGAAAGTATTTGAGAGGTATAAAAGAGTGTGTTGAATAAAGCTCGGCTCTCTCTTTTTGTGATCCTGGATGATGGAACCTAACGACTCCTGAGTGCAGGAGTGCAGATTATTTAACCTCGACGCCCCTCACTACCGCGTCCGATTTCTTTGTGAGCTGAGTTTTGTCCAGGCGAGGGGCGTCGAGGTTAAACAATCTGCACTCAGGAGTCATTTAGGTTCCATCATTCGGGATCACAATGAGAGAGAGTCCCGAGCTTTATTCAATACATCTTATATCTTAGACCTGTTTCTCCCCCTGCCATGCTTCTCTCCTGCCATGCATCTCACCTAGCCTTTTTCCCTCTAGATTCCTGCCATGTTGGTTTCCTTCTGCTCCTTCCACTGACTCTATTAACCCTACCACATGCTTGTCCCAGGCTTCTCTCTTTGTGTCCCAGCTCTCTACTACCTTCTTAACTCTCTCATACCCTGCCCCCTCATCCGGACACGCCCAAGGTCTTGGAGGATCCCAAGAGACTAGCACTCAGCAGGTGGCAGCAATAAGGAGATTTGTAGTGATAAGGAGATTTGTAGTGCAGGAAAGCATGTTTTAGCTTTTTTCCCCCTGTAAACATAAGGTTTTAGTCCTTAGGGGAGAATGGTGAGCCATAGAGGCCAGAATGGCACTTATTCAGGAGACAACACCTCACCTGGACTAGACTCGGGCCACTTCAAACCTGACGCGGTAGGCTCAGCCACCCATCCTCAGGCCAACCACATAGACAAGTAATATAGAAAAGCAACGAAAAAGATGTATTCAACGTGACCCAATTGGAAAGAGGAACAAAAAGATCCTGTATCCCCTCCCCAACCCATCTTCAGGGTCCAGACTAAGGAACCAAAAGTTCCTCCATCTTCGAGTTAGCAGCCATGTTAGCAAACAGGTCAAGAAAAGCTCAGGCTAAATCCCCCTTCAGTTCTGAGCAACTTGCAAAAGATGTTATCCAAAAGGACATCAGGGCCAGGGCCTTAGCCTAACTGCAGAACCAACCCTGGGGCCAGTCAATAGAAAGCCAGACCACCCTGACACACCCTGACCAAGTTAAGCAACTGCAGAATGTCCCAATCCTGCCCTGGGGGCAGTCAATAGAAACCCAATCCTGACCCACCCTCAGGAGAGACCAAGTCAACTCTCCTTTCCTCATTTTTCTCATTTTTCCTCCAGTTCATGGTTTTTGCCTAAATTCTCAATTCAGGAACTCCTTCTAGCCTCCTTTTTCCGAGTGTGTGAAGTTCCCTGCCTAGCTTGTATGGTGCACTCTATAAACCTTGCTTTTGCATTTAGGATTCCTCGGACTTGGGTGATCTCTCTGGGAGTTGTTCTCTAGGCTGAACACTGACATGTTTAGATTTTAAAAGAAGGCGAGAGATATCATAACAGCTAAGCAGTTCTGGTCAAGATGTGGTCCCACCCATCATCATTGTCCCAGTTCCAGACTCAATTGTAAGTCATCAAAATTCTGACACACCTTTCCCAGAAACAGGAACCTCCTCTGGCCGGCACCAGGCTTCAGCATTTTTTTTTCTCCCAGTTTGAGACTCCTGAGAAAATCCCAATTCTTTAGCATCCTTTGTCTCAGTGGTCTAATTGCCAAAGGAGAGGGGCAAAAGAATCTCTGGAGTATTTTCATTCTTGCCAATGATAGTTCCCGACTCTTATTTTAGTTCCCAATCTTGGACGTTTCAATCCATGGCTGCACATTTCCACTGTCTTAGGACCTGTGATGAGGCAGCATTGCTTCCCTGTATTTTAAAGAGAATTGGGGAAAGGGGGCTGAAGAGATGGGTCAGTTGTTAAAGAACACTGAGTGCTCTTTCGGGGAAACTGGGTTTTGTTCCCAGCATCCACGTGCTTTGCAGCATTCAGTAAACTTCAGTCTTAGAGGACCTAATGCTGTTTTTTGGCTTCTGCAGACACTGAATGCACATGGTGTCCTGACATACAGGCAGGCAGAACATACATAAAATAAAAATAAACAATGTTTTTGAAGAAAAATTAGGAAACAACAATTTTTGTAATAGAAAAAAATTTATTTATTCCAATTGCCAAATTGGGGGTGAATGGAGAAGACTGTTCAGACATGTATTTAAGTATTAAGAAAATCTTTATTACCTGGCCAGTGACTACTATACTGGGTGTTCAAAATCCCAGTTTAGCAGTGAGTCTTCCTCAGGATGAGCTTTTAAGTACAAAAACTATGTCCTGGGTTGACATACTTCAGTTAACAAGAATAGTTAGCCAGAAGCGGAACCACAGAAGCCAAAATGCAAGGTTAGTACTTTTAGAGATTTTCCCAGAACTGTGGACTGTAGAATGTATGGGCTTCTAAAGGGCCTGGGGACCAGCCTGGCCTCAACCAGTACAAACTGCTGATAACTAGGACCTTAAAACATGTGCTCCTAAGCACTTTTGAATAAGTCCACCTCAGATCTGAACCTAGGAGCCTTGATGAGGGCAGAGTCTGGATACAACATTCCTAGCCCAGCCACAGATGTGAGAAAATAAAAGTCCTTCCCCCTGGCTGGAAGGAAGGTTTGGGGAAAAAAAAAGTATTTAAGGTTTTCTTCTCCATAATAAAATTCTAATTGCTTGTTTCAACTTGTCCCCAAGGCTGTGTCATTGCTTCTGTGCCATGTTGGCCCCCTCCCCAAAGGGGAAATAGCAGGACCCTGAGCATAGAAGCAACCCACACTCCTGACCCTGAACCAGGCTGCACCCCAACAGTGGACTTTGATGGATTAGGCCCTTGCTTTAGTTTGGGCATGTAATGCAGCCTACATGTTGAGTTTTACAGCCTGAATGGTACATTCATCATAGAGTTACAATGCTAAGGTCTGAGGCTCTATAGTTAGAGCTGGAGACTAGAGGGTTGTTTCTTTGTAAATGTCTCTGCCCATGCGTATGAAGGTCAGAGGATAGCCTATGGTGTTATCCTTGAGAAATGCCATCTATCTTCTTTGAGATGGAGTCTTTTGTTGGCCTGGAGCTCACTAAGAGGAATGGACTGACTGACGACTGGCTGCGAGGCCCACGAGTCACTAAGGCTGTAAGTGTATGCCAGCATGTCTGGCATTTTTAGATGGGTTCAAAAGATGGAACTCGGGTCCTTGCACTTACAGGGCAAGCATTTTTATCAACTGAGCCATTCTCTAAGCCAGAAAGTGGGGTCTTAAAGTTTCCCCTGTTCCGATCAGCTGACTATGGTGGTGGAAGCCCATAATTAAAACATCCTGGATGCAGAAGCAACAATATGTCTGACACTTTGAACCCAATTTATTTATATATTTCAGAAACAAAGATAAAACAAATAAACAGCATGTTTGAAAAGAATCAGGTTTTGTCTTGGGCAGGAGTCTGTGAAGAATTTCCAGAAAGGAGCTTCACCTTTCATTGCCCTTCTGCAAGCCAAGTTAACCAAACGTCAATGATTGTGTAAAGGTTACAATTTATCACCTTAAACTATCTGCTTAGGAATCATTTGACTTGTATTTTTCTGGTTATGTTTGATTCTATTCTAGTCTCTGGGCGATGCCGCCTCTAGTTCCTGGCCCTGGTTCAGGTGGTGTCAGGGGTGGCTTCCCTCTCATATCATGGGTCTCAAGCTGGACAAGTCATTGGTTGGCCACTCCCACAATTTCTGTGTCACATTTACTGCAGCACATCTTAGGCAAGACAAATTGTAGGTTGAAGGTTTTATGGCTGGGTTGGTATCCCAATCTCTCTACTGAAAGTCTTACATGGTTACAGAAGACGGCCCATTTGGGCTTCATATCCACTATTGCTAGGAGTCTTAGCTAGGGTCACCTTTGTAGATTCCTGGAAGCTTCCATTGCACTATGTTTCTAGCTCATCCCCAAGATGCCCCCCAATTCCAGTTGTCTCTACCAGTACTCTCTCCCTCCATTCTCCCCCCACCTGATCTCTCCTATTCCCACTGTCACCTACCTGAGTCTACCCATGATTATCTATTCTATTTTCCTTCCCCTTGGTCCCCTTTTGTTGTCTCATTGCTCTAGCTAGAACTTGAAGTACTGCACTGTCCACGGAGTGAGTGGACAGCCTTAACTTGTTCCTGATTGTAGTGGAATTGCTTTGAGTATCTCTCCATTCCAATTAATGTTGGCTATGGGTTTGCTGTATATTGACTTTATTATGTTTAGGTATGATCTTTGCATCCCTGATCTACTCAAGATTTATCGTGAATGTATCTTGGATTATGTTGGATTTTGTCAAAGACTTTTACAGAATCTAATGAGATGATTGGGGGAAGGAGGTGTTGCACAAATAAAGAAACTCAGGGCCAAATCTCTGGGAAAGGCAGAGACATCAGAGAAGAAACACCACAGTGAGATCTCACCCAGCTGTCTTCCAGCTTCCTCAGCTTCGTTCCTTCTGGCTTCTGCCTCTTCTGTTTTCCATGCCTTCCTTAAATACTTTCTTCCCTCAGTTATAAACTAAGAGACCTGGAACTCAGATTGGATTAAGGGCGAAGTTCACCACTCCTGGGATACTCCCTGTGCTGGGATTAAAGGTGTGAGTTACCACTGTCTGATCCTCCTAGACTGACTGTGGGTAGATCCCTCTGATATCTCCTACTGTTTTTATTATATTTGAAAATATCCCCGTTTGTGTGTGTGTGTGTGTGTGTGTGTGTGTGTGTGTGTGTGTGTGTGTGTGTGTGTGTGTGTATTCTTTCAGTTGGTTTATATAGTAGATTACATTGACAGATCTTCGTATGTTGAACCATCTCTGCACCTTTGGGATGAAGCCTACTTAATCATGGTGGATGATCTTTCTTATGTGTTCTTGAATTTTGTTTGCCAGTATTTTATAGTGTATTTTTGTAGCAATGTTCATGAGAAAAACTGGTCTGTGATTCTCTTTTTTTTGTTTTGTATATGTGTGGTTTGGGTATCAGGCTATGTGGCCTCATAGAATAAATTTGACAATGTTCCTTCTGTTCCTGTTTTGTGGAATATTAGAGGAGTGTTGGTACTAATTGGCTCTTCTTTAAAAGTCTGAACAAATTCTGCACTAAAACCATATGGCCCTGGACTTTTTTTGAATGGGAGACTTTTAATGACTGTTTATGTTTCCTTAGAAGTTATAGGTTTGTTTAAATTGTTTTATCTGATCATGATTTAAGTTTGGTAAGTAGCATCTATCAAGTAATTTGTCCATTTCTTTTAGAGAACAGACTTTTTTTAAAGTGTGACCTAACGATTCTTTGGATTTCCTCAATATCTGTCATGTCCCCTTCTTCATTTCTGACTTTGTTAGTTTAGATATTCTCTCCCCGCCTTTTAGTTAAATCGGATAAGGATTTGTCTGTTGTTGGGTTTTTTAAAGAACAAACTATCTCATAGATTTTTGTATTTATTTCAGCCCTCAGCTTGATTATTTCCTGCTGTCTACTCCTCTTGGATAAGTTTGCTGCTTTTTGTTCTAGAGCTTCCATGTGTGCTGTTAAGTTACCAGTATGAGATCTCTCTAATTTCCTTATGAAGGCATTTGTCACTGTGAGCTTTCCTCTCAGCATCCTTTCCTGTGTCCCATAGGACTGGATAAGCTGCACATTCATTTTTAGTAAATTCTAGGACATCTTTAATTTCTTTCTGATTTTTCCTTGACCCAGTAGTAATTCAGTAAAGAGTTTGTTCAGTTTCCATGAGTTTGTAAGATTTCTGTTGTTGTTGAAATCCAAAAATGTAGTGATCTGATAGGATATAAGGGATTATTTCAATTTTTTAATCTGTTGATATTTGCTTTGTGACCAGGTATAACAATTTTGAAGAAAGTTTCATGAGGTGCTGAGAAGACTTGTGTTGCACCAATAAAAGAAACTCAGAGCCTCACATCAGGGAAAGGCTGAGATATCAGAGAGTAAACACCACAGTCAGATCTCACCCAGCTGTCTTCTAGCTTCCTCAGCCTTGCTCCTCCTGGCTTCTACTGCATGCTCTGTCTTTCTATGCCTGCCTTAAATACCTTCTTCACTCAGTTGTTTCACATTCAGGTTAAAATTAAAGGCCTGGCACCACCACTGTGTTCCTGGGAGCCTAGAACTCCCTCAGTAAACTAAGATGAAGTCAACTCAGATTTTCTGGGATTAAGAGTGTAGTGGGGTATTGAAGCTTCCCAGAATTAACCTGTGAGGTTCAATATGTGATTCAAGCTTTAGAAATGTTTCTTTTACAAATGTGGGTACTCTTGAATTTAGGGCATAGATATTCGGAATTGAGACGTCACCTTGGTGTATTTTTTTCCTTTGATGAGTATGAAGTGTCTTTACCCATCTCTTTTGATTATTTTTGATTGGAAGTCTATTTTGTAAGATATTAGAATGGTTACAGCTTCCTTCCTGAAAAATTTTTTTCAGTCTTTTACTCTGAGGTAATGTCTGTCTTTGGTGTTGAGGTGTGCTTCTTATATGCAGGGAAAAAAATGAATCCTGTTTTTGCATTCATTCTGTTAGCCTGTGTCTTTTGATGGAGAAACTGAGTTCATTGATATTGAGAGATATTAATGACCAATGATTGTTAATTCCTATTATTTTGTTGTTGATGGCGGTGGTGTGTGTGTGTTTGCCTTTTTCATGGGTGTAGCTAACTTCCTTAGGTTGGCATTTTCCTTCTAGCACCTTCTGTAATAGGCGGGCACCCCTAGACACCCCAAGACTACGGCTAATGACCACTGTTAACTTTAAAGAAAAAGAGTTTAATGAATATGAATATTGGTACTCACACATGTGTGTGGGCTCCAGGCACTGCAGAAAAGCCTGGAGCCCTGAAAATTTTCAGGGCAGAATTCTTATACCCCACTCTGGGTAGGGGAGAGGGTATGGGCAGGCTCAGCGCAATAACAGGGCAGGGCCAAAGGTCAGTTTAGGACAGAGTTTAGGAATGTAGGCAGGCAAGCTATTCTCTGTGAAACCACCTGAAGACATTCATTTCCTGGAGCAGGACACATTGTGCAAGCTTCAAATAGTTAACAGTTAACAATTCTCATGGTAGGGCTTTCCTGAGTGACCCCACCTAGGTTGCTAGATCAGGAATGTGGTCCCAGAGCCTTATCTTGGAAGATCAGGCTGCTCACCAGGTAGGTCTCAGGAATTCAGGAAGTATCAGGCTCAGGCTGCAGGGTGTGTCCCAAGCAACCATCTCTACCTCGGCTAGTTTCAGGGACCTCAGGAAGGTTTCGAGGGGAAGAGAGTTACAGAATTTTTCTATTTTCACACTTCTATAGGGCTATATTTGTGGATAAATACTGTTTAAATTTGGCTTTATCATAAAATGCCTTGTTATCTCTGTGTATGGTGATTGAAAGTTTTATTGGGTATAGTAGTCTGGGCTGGCATTTGTGGTCTCTTAGAGTCTGCAGCACATCTGTCCAGGCCCTTCTGACTTTTAAAGTCTCCACTAAGAGGTCAGATGAAATTGTAATACGTCTGCCTTTATATGTTATTTGGTCTTTGTTTCCCTTGAAGCTTTCAATATTTTTTCTCTATTCTATATGCTTAGTGTTTTGATTATTATGTCACAGAGAGACTTACTTTTCTGATCTAATATTTTTGGTGTTCTGTAAGCTTCTTGTGCCTTATAGAAGCTTACAGAAAAAAAATTCTATGATTTTTGTTTAAAATATTTTCTGGCTCTTTGAGCTGAGATTTGTACCCTTTTTCTATTCCGATTATTCTTAAATTTTGACTAAGATTCTTGAATGTTTTGTATTAGGAATGTTTTAGATTTATTATTATCTTTGACTGATATATCAGTTTTTTCTAATGTGTTTTCTATGCCTAAGATTCTCTCTTCTATCTCTTGTATTTTGTTGATGATGCTTGTATCTGCAGTTCCTGTTCACTTGCCTAGCTTTTCCACCTATGGGATTCACTCAGTTTGTGTTTCCTTTATTGCTTCTATTTCAATTTTTAGGTCTTAAACTGTTTTATTTTCTTTGTCTATTGGGTTTGTTTGTTGTTTTGATTAGCTTTCTTTAAAGGGTTTACTCATTTCCTCCAATTTTTTGTTTGTGTTTCCCTGGATTTCTTTAAAGGATTTATTCATTTTCTCTTTAAGGGCCTCTATCATCTCCATGAAATTGTCATTTAAGGTCATTCTCTTGTGCCTCTGGACGTATTGAAATATCCAGGGCTTGCTGTAGTGCAGTAGCTGGGCTTGATCTGGGATGCCAGTTTTCCCTGGCTATTGCTGGTGTGTTAGGGCTCCTATTGCTACAAAGAGACATTATGATCATGTCAACTCAAAGTAAAATATTTAATTAGTTGCTTAATCCATTGACTCATGGCAGTGATCAGGCAGATATGGTGCTGAAAAAGGAGCTGAGAGTCCCACATCTTGATCTGAAAGCAGCAGGAAGTGAAGTGTCTCACTGGGGTGTGGTTTGGGCATATATGAGACCTCAAAGCCCACCCCCACAGTGACAAACTTTCTTCAACAAGGCCACACCTCTTAATAGTGCTACTCCCCTTGGAGGCCATTTTCTTTCAAACCACCACAATTGTGCTCTTGTGCTGGCTGGCCTCTAGGCATCTGGGTTTTGTGAAGATAGAAAAATCCTGTTTGATTCTTTCCCCTCGACTGCTTTCCTGAGGTCCCTGAAACTAGCCAAGGTTGACAGAGTTTCGGCTCCATTGTATCACTAAATTAGATGGCAGTTTGCTCAGGGCTCAGATTCTCGGTAAAGCTTTGTTCACAAGATTTATGGCAGCTTGCTCAACTGCTCACAGGATGTACTTCCTGAGTTCTTGGGACCCACCTGGTCAGCAGCTTGACCTTCTGGACTTCACTCAAGTGGGACCACCCAGGATAAGGCCCTGGGACCGCATTCCTGATGTAGCAACCTGGGTGGGACCACCCAGGAAAGCCCTACCATGAGAACTGTTAACCATGTGCTGTTTTGCCAAGGCAGGAACTTTCTGAAGCTTGTACAATGTGCTCATTGTGACCATTGCTCCAGGAAATGAATATCCTCAGGTGGTCCCCGCTTGCCAAAGACTCCTATTGTTTCACAGGAAATACGCCTGCCTGCCTGTCCCATTCCTAAACTCCATCCTAAACTGACCTTTGGCCCCGCCCTGTTGTAACTTTCCTATCCCCTCCCCTACTCAGAGTGCAGTATAAGAATTTTACTCTGAAAGCATTCAGGGCTCTTGGCTTCCACAGTGCCTCGAGCCCACACATGTGTGTACATATTCATTAAACTCTTTTTCTTTAAAAGTTAATAGTGGTCATTAGCCATGGTTTTGGGGTGTCTAGGGGCGATAAAGTTAGAGGCACCTGCCGGTTATAGTTTGAGGTAGTTATAGGTTTAATTGCCTATTTCTGAGTTTATCTTTGATGGATGGATGTTTTTTCCCCTGGTTTCCATTTCTTTTCTGGTCTCTTGGCCTGAGTAGCCTATGGTTCTGGTGACTAGTGAATCCTCAAGTCCAGTAGGTTGTCTCCACTGGGGTTTTGGCAGCCTGCGTGACTTGGGGGTTTTGAGTACTGGTGTTGCCTCTGGGTTTTGAGTAATGGCTCTGTTAGAAAAGGGAGTTTCTAGTATTCTGAGTACCAATGTGGTCTCTAGGTTCCAGGTACAGGTGTGTAGGTAAGTGAGCTTTTGTAAACATTTTAAGCCAGGGTATGGAGACAAGGGGAAGAATGCTGGTCCAGAGCTGGGAGGGCTCTGAGTGTTGGATTTCTATAGGTGGGAAGTCCTATCTGAGATTCATGGTTCTAGTGTAGCCTCAGGAGTGCAGTAAGCTTCCCTGAGAGTTGTAGGCCAAGATACAGAGACAGGGATAAGGAGTGGGCTGCATTAATTTTATTTATATACTTATTTAATGTGGGAATCTCTTTCTGTATGAATAAAGGACTGTTTGGCCCATGACAGTAACTGTAGAAGTAGGTAGGAAATTGGAGCATAAGTAGGAGAAGGAGGGCAGAGTCAGACAGAGAAGTGATCCAGCCGTCCAAGATTCAACAAGTAAGGTAACACAGGTGAGCCACAGGCCACGTGGCAAGACAGATTAATGGAAATGGGTTGACTTAAGATGAAGAAGCTAGGTAGCAATATGCCTGAGCCTTAGGCCAAACAGCATGAAAGTATTATAAGCATCTGTGTGTTTCTTTGGAACTTTGGGATTGCTGGTCCAGATAAGCGGCAGCAGGCAGATCTGGAATGCGGGACTAGGCTGGACAGAAACCTCATGTTACACTTATTTACTTATTTAGAGACAAAGTCTTACTATGTAGCGATGGTTGATCTGGAACTCACAGAGATTCACCTGCCTCTGCCTCTCAAGTGCTAAGATTAAAGACATGTGCCACCAGTTCTGGTCCATAGCATACTACCCACCTTTGCCAGGGCTGTTCCCTGTTATGTTATGATATCAAGAGTATTTATAGTATGTAGTGGATATCACCCCATGCAGGCAAGTGGTACAGTGGTTAGTGTGAATGTGGGCTCAGGAAAGGGACACTTCGGCTACATCGCATGAAGACTTCATTAGAATAAAGTGGAGAAGGAAATAAAGAGGATCAGTGGGGGGGGGGGTAAGAGATAGGGACACATGACCTTCGGCAGGGGAGGGGAAGAGAGGAGGAAGAGGAGGAAGAAGCGAAGGGTGGGGTTCTTAAATGTAGCTTGACGTTAGGATGCTGGGTGGCCAGGTTATTGTTTATTGACCAGTGTCCCAGGAAGTACCCTAAAACACCCTTTCCACCAGCCTCTGCCTCCTAATTCCATCTGATAGAAGTACTGGATAGTTAGGCCTCCAGAATCAATCAGAAGAGCCGATGTACCCCAGCTTTTAAGTTAGAAATTAGCCTCAAAGAGGAGATAAAAGTAGTCTCAGTGCCTTAATGGACCATTCACCCCCTCACTTCATACTTTCAGTTTTCATTTGAAAATGACTGGGTTTCATGGGAAAAATTCAAGGTCAAACAGAGAGGAGTCCAGGCTGTCCAGAAGGAAACTCAGGAAGTCACAGGCGGATCCCAGGAAATCTCACCACACTGCTCATACAGAGGCCCAACTTCGAGCAAGCAATTTTTTTGCACATAGTTTTGAGAGAGATTTCTTTTTGATAAAAATAATGCAAAATAATAAATGTAAATTGAATGTAAAAATAGAAGGGTCTGTACAGGGGAAAGTCCAGGAAACTGAAGGTTTTTTGTTTTGTTTTTTTCTTCATAGCAAGCAATTCAAGATCAAAAACCACTCTGAACTGGGTCAGCTTCGCCCTCTAGTGGCTTTATGGAGGAAAGACTCGGAGAACATATTCCCTTGGCAATCCAAAGGGCCATTGAGGGCTTTCTAGAAAAGGTTTCATTAGCTATGATCCTGTCCCCTGGCTCTATCTGCGTGATGTTACAGGCACAGACATCAGCATCCTGATAGTTATTTACAGCTGGATTTCTGTACCTTTTATAGCTCCTGTTCCCTGTCCATAGTAAATTGTGTCTTGTAGCATTAAATGCATAACTACTCAAGAGGGTGGTGAATTGAGATGGTGTTTCCAGGGGCATATGAAAATGTATTTGTGTTGGCATCTTTTTCTGCTTTTGAATCAACCCTTCTGACAGAAGAAAGTCTTACCATGTGAACTGAAGTCCCTACCTAGAAAAAAAAAGCTAATGGTGTGATATCACACTTTTAATCCCAGCATTCCTGAGACAGACAAGCAGATCTGTGAGTTCCAGGCCAGTTCAGTCTACACTGTCTGAAAACAAAACACACAAGAAAAGATACACTTTTATTAAGGATGCTTCGAGGCTGCCTAGCTAGTTAGAACTCCCTGACTACAGGAGTCTGAATGCCTCAAATCTACAGCTAAATGACCTTGGGCTATAGTTAGTCCCTGTAACATGCATGCACTGTCACCTCTGCAGCTAATTTACTATCCTTTAACTGTGAGGGAAAATTCTCTCTGTAGCCCTGGCTATCCTGGAAGCCAATTAAAAGTTTAAAGTCTTTCTGTTGATGGCCAGACCAAGAACAAGCTCCAAAAAGTCTCTTGGTGTCCAAGTTCAGGGATACAGAGTTTTTAAAGGCAAAAACCACAAAGATACATCAGAGTTGGATGAAGGTCAGAGTAAGCTCCAAATGTTCATTCCTGGCAAAGCATAGTAGTTATCTTAGACATAACAAAGTTTGTCAATACATCTGGACCATAGTCAAGGCCATGGAAATTTCAAATGTGTTGCCAAGGCAGACATGACCATTAGGGTGAGGGAGGTAGAAAACTGTCTAAGCAAACACAAAACAGACTCTGAACAGGATGGCATTGTCTGAGTCATTTCAGTAGCACCTGAGACCTACAGCACAGTCTCACGCTTTGCTGTGACCTGTTTATCTAATATTATCACCAATATATTAGTAAATGACTTGATTCATGACTTCCTTTTGTTCTGTAACTGAAGAAAAGGTTCAGGTAGCTACATCCGTGTTGGAACATATTATTCCAGTCAACATGACTCTGTGTTCCTAGGTCGTGGTCCCTCAATCGCTTACTGACTCTGGGGTGAGGGCTCTGTTTTCCATAGATACTGTGTTTCCATAAAGGAACATTGAAGCTCTGTGCGGTAGTATAGGAGTGTCACTCTCCTGTAAAACTCTACAGACCCCCAAAGAATAAGGAAGGAGTTTGTTTTTCCATGTGCCCTCAGTACCCCCCTGGCTCATGGGTGATATGATAAATTTTGAGTTGTCTGTAAGAGCAACAGAGCCTTTCTTGACTCTTGAGTGTGCTACAATTTAAAAACAGCTAGCAGGGGCCTTGGAGGGTTGGAGCCAAGGGGCACACAGCTCACCTTTTATGCACAAACAGGCTATGTAGGATGATGTTATCAGGACCCTGAGTAAGCCAAAGTGTTGCCTGCTTACTGGCCAGGACCCCAAGGGACCAGCCAGGTAATGCTTAAATGCTAACAGAGTGGGCTTTAAGACAAGAGTTACACAGCTAGACACTCATGGTCATTAGACGCTTACACTGAACCAGTGGCACCCAGAGCCTTGTCTCACATATTCAAAGATTAAAATCCACAGATCCTAGAAGGTGAGTTTTTAAAGAAATTTATTATACTTCCCCAGGTGCAACATAAGAGAAAGAAAGCAGAGTTCCTGCCCAGCCCAAGGGACACAAGGAATAGGGTACCACTGAGGGTCACTGCTGTAGAGTTAATAAGATTTGATAAGATGGAGGAATGGAGGGGAGGATTCAATTTTTATTCATAAGGTGTCCAGGTGCCTCTCCATTTCCATCAGATCCTCACAAACAGTTTCTAGGTAAGAGTACTCACTTAGGAGAAAGGGATAAGGAAACATAGGCTCCCCACTTGGTATTCCTCACCTCCAGCCAGAGCAAAACCAACATTATGGCCTCTGGCCTCTGACAAAGACAAAGCTGTCATCCAAGGATGTTTATGGCTTTTAATAGAGGAAAAGGCTGTTCATTTTCAGGATCCTCTACCCTAAACTGTCAGGCCAACTTCTGTCTCCTGTCCTCATCACAGGCTTTAGAAAGAATTATTGCATGAAAGAATGGCCCAGTGGTTGGTAGTTTTCCATCAACTTAATCCATGCTTTTGTTATCTGGGAAGAGAGAACCTCAATTGAGAAAATGCTTACTCAAACTGGCCTATAGGCAAGTCTGTACAGTATTATCTTGATTAATTACTGAGGGAGGAGGGTCCAGCTCACAGTAGGCAGTACCACTCTTAAGCAGATGGTCCTGGATTGTATAAGAAAGCAGACTGAGCAAGCCAGTAAGCAGTATGGCACCCTCCTTCCCTCGGCCTCTGCTTCAGTTTCTCTCTTCATGTTCCTTCCCTGCTTGACTAGGACATTTAAACCAAATAAACCTTTTCCTCCGAGGTGGTTTGGGTCAATGTTTTATTGTAGCAATAGAAGGCTCCCACACAGCTGTAAGGAAGATGAGGCCAAATGAACATCCTTCTGTTAGGGGGATGAAGGTCAGTGCCTGTGCCCTGGCAACCGTAGTAAACCAGACACATCCTCAGGCCAATTAAAAGAGCCAGATTAATAGTGAAAACACCCTCTAACCCCCACCACACAAAATAATAAGTAAATAAATATAATTTTTTAAAAGTACCCTCTTTCTAAGCATGGTGATACATTCTTGCAAGGGGAGGCAGTAGATCCAGAGGAGTTCTAGGTCACCCTCTACATAACAAATTAAAGGCAGTCTAGAATATGTGAAAGCCAGTCTCAAACATCTCAGGGCTAGAGAGATGGCTCAGTGGTCAAGAGCACATACTGCTCTTGCAGAGGACAAGTGTTTTCTTCCCAGAACTTATTTCAAGTTCTCACAGCCACCATAACTCCAATTCCAAAAGATCTGACACCCTCTTTTGGCCTCAAGGGCACCTGTATACACACACACACACAAACACAGAGATAGAGAGGGAGTGAGACTGATAATTTTTTAAGTAATTTTGTAAATTAATCTTACATAACCACATTTCTATTGCCAAAAATCAAGAAATTAACATAAATCTGATTTTCTTATTTAGTCTTCAAACCTTGTTTATATTTCACCGGGGTCCCAATAATGTCAGCTCTGCTAGAGAATACCCAGGCTCAAGCATGGCCTTCCACATGGATCATTCCAGTCTTTACTGATGCTCAAACTCCGTTCAGTTTCATGTGAATATATGTGCACACTTCAAGACATTGACACTTTTAAAATGCAGGCCAGATACTTTGTAGTTAATTTGTGGAGAATTTGGATTACCCGTCTCTAGTAAGATGGGACAATAATGACTCTTCTCAGTACACCATGTCAAGAAGTATATGCTGTTGCTGTTCTTGTTACTGACAATGTTAGTATCAAGTTTTTGGATAAAGGAACATCTTTGGGGAAGATTGAAGAGATGGCCCAGTGGTTAAGAGCACTTGCTACTCTTGCAAAAAAAGTAATTGAGTTCGGTTCCCAACACTCACATGATACAACCATATATAACTTCCATTCCAGAGAATCCTAGGCCCTCTTCTGGCTTCCACTGGGTACCTGTGCACATGATACATATAAACTCACAAAGGTACCTATACACATAAATAAAAATAAATAAATCTGCTGGGAGGTGGTAACACACACCTTTAATACCAGATCTTGGGAGTCAGAAGCAGGCAGACCTCTGTGAGTTTGAGGCCAGCCTGATCTACAGAGTGAGTTCCAGGACAGGTTCTAAAGCTACCAGAGAAACTTTATCTCAAAAAACAAAAATTTAAAAATAAATAAATCATCTTGTCAGTCTTCCAGCTAATTATTGTAGTTAACGCTCTTACTACCAGCATGCTGTGAGTTCCATGTTAGTCCTGTCTTCAAAGGGAACTCTAGGCTAGTCAAGTCTACATAGTGAAACCCTGTCTCAAAAATGAATAAATAAATAAATAGAAGATCTTCCAATTGATTCACTGTGATACTAATTTTTTTGTGGTTAACATGCATCTTATAGAAAACCAATGTGAGATTACGTAACTATCTGCTACTCCTCAAATGTCCATTTAGTAGCATTGATATCTTTGACCATTCCCATCTGAAGGGATTATTATGACTGACAAAGAGTTCTTGTCTAATCCCATCGTTTTTTCTTTGTTTATTAGTTGGATTTCTTCAATAAAGAAGCAATGATGCAAGAATATTAGCATGTCTCTGAGTTTCATGGAGGCCTTTCTGTCTCCTAGGAAGGCTTTAACTCAGGAGTTAGGTGGGTAGGGTTCTGTTCTCCTGAATTTGTGGAAAAAAATTTTGGGGGCCATAGAGGGTGTTTTAGTCATTGTTCTATTGCTAAGATATCTTAACCAAGGCAACTATTAAAAAAGAAAGCATTTTAATGGGCATTTTATCATGATGGGAGCATAATGGTACATATGGTGCTGGAGAAGTAACTGATAGCAGTATGCAGACTTTTCTATCTATACCACTAGTCAGCTCTTTTCTACCAGCCACTCCCAAAAAACTGTAAAGAGACTTAATATTAATTATAAATGCTCAGCTGAGAGCCTAGGCCTTTAAAAAAAAAACAACAAACAAACAAACATTTCTATTAATCTATGTGCTGACCTGAGGCTCATTTACCTCATATATGTACTTCCTATCCTGCTTGCTCTGTGTCTCATGATGTCTTCTGATTCTTCCTTTTTTCCCAGTGACCTCCAAGTTTACTTTCCTGCCTAACTTTATCCTGCCTAGCTATAGCCAGTCAGCTTATTTATTAAACCAATCACAGTAGAATATATTTATACAGTGTCAAGGAATATTTTACAGAGAGCTGCATCCTGATCTGCAGTGAGGAGAGAGAAACACTAGACCTAGTGTGGGCTTTTAAACCTCAGAGCCCAACCCTAGTAACACACTTCCTCCAACAAAGCCACATCTCCTAATCCTTCTAATCCTTTCAAATAGTGTTGTTTCCTGCTAAGTATTCAAATATATGAGCCTATGGTGCATTCATATTCAAATATCCACAGAGGGTGATCATTAGAAGTTTATTATAGATTCAGAGATGGGCACCTAAGAGGAAAAGAGAGCATGTCAATACAGTAGCAGTGGGTCCCAGGAAATGAGGTACCATCTGACTCTAGCATATGGTCTTTCTTAAGGAGTTATGACAGAAAGTGGGTAGGGTACAGGAAGGGGGTAAACTGGTCAATCAGTCCAGTTAGCCCAAAGAAAAGGTATCCAGATGCCTCCTCTTAGTTTCATTCATGTACTGAGCTTCAGATTCCAAGCAGAGGTTATCATTTAGGAGAAGTGATAACAAGGAAGCAGGAAACAGAACTTTCTCTTCACTTCCAGCAAGAACATTCCTCCCGAAACAGCTTTGGGGTCCCATCTCTACCTGGACAGTCTCTTTCTCCTGTTCTCATCAACATCTTCCCTTCTCACCATTCATTTACTTACTTATGTTAGTATACTCAGTCACTCCGACTTCATTCAGTGTTTGTATTCTTCACTAAGATTTCTCTTTCTGCAGTGTCAGTTACCCTGGGGGACAACCTTAATCTGAAAATACTAAATGAAAATGTGTATGTGTTTTTTATTATTTATTATGTGTACAGTGTTCTGCCTACACCAAATCGAGTTAAAAATGGTTGTGAGTCATCATGTGGTTCCTGGGAATTGAACTCAAGATCTCTGGAAGAGCAGCCAGTGCTCTTAACCTCTGAGTCATCTCTCCAGCCCCCATATGTGTGTTTTAAAATATGCACCACTGTAGTATATTGTACAAATTCTACTTAGTATTATAATAAAAACTCAGAGCCAGATATTGGAGGAAAGCTAAAAATCAGAGAGATAGAGAACAAATCACAGCCATTTCACACCCAAGCAAACTCCTCAGGCCAAACAATAGGTCCTCAGACTAACTGGTCACTCAGATTGAATCCTGAACTTCTCCTTTTCCTGCCTTATATTTCTTTCCCTGCCCAAATATTTTACTTTCTGGTTCAATTCTCCTATGGCTAGAATTAAAGATTTATGCTACCACTGCCTGGCTGTCAGGCCTTGAACTCTGGATCTCTGTCTCATGAGTGATGGGATTAAAGGTGTGAGTTACCATTTTCTGAACTTCATGGCTTGTCTCTGTGAGTGGTTTTTCCTCTGATATCCAGACTATTTTTTATTAACGATACAATATATCACCACAGTAGCATTCTGAACTCTTACTCACCTTATCCAGGAAATAAGTCATCTCTTTGCCCAGTGTATTCACATTATGTATGCTGTCTGCCACCAGCCATTTAGTTGTCCTGGAATGTCGGTTGAAGATGTGCTACATTTGTTTATGATGTGGAAGATTTGCTTAACGATGCAGAGATGTGCTGCGTTCTTTTATGTTACATTTGTTTAGCTCTGGAGAGATGTGTTACTGTGCCTGCCTGGAGCACCTGATTGGTCTATAAAGAGTGGAGCAGCCAATAGCAAGGCAGCAGAGGGATAGGTGGGGCTGCCAGGCAAAGAGAATAAATAGGAGGAGAAATCTAGAAGAGGGGTGAGGAGTGAGAGAAAGAGGAGGAGGACCAGGGACCAGCCACACAGCCACACAGCCTAGCATAGAGTAAGAAGGGAGGATTATGTAGAATAAAGAAATGTTAACAAAAAAAAAAAAAAGAGGAAAAATGTAGTTTGAGGGAAACAGAATAATTTAAGTTAGAAAAGTTGGCTGAAACCAAGCCAAGCTAAGGCCAGGCTTTCATGTGTTTGGGAGGCAGGGGATGGGCCCCCAAGGAGTAAAAAAAATAAAACAAACAAACAAAAAACCCAACTACATTTAGTGGCCATGTCAGTTGCCAAACTGTGGTGAGAAAGTTTATGAATTCATCCTTATTTTGGTGAATGATGGTCCTGAGAGTAGCCATGCGGCTGAGCATTTTAGCACATGACTTTCATCCTGGCACTTGGGAGGGAGAGGCAGGCAGATCTCTGAGTATGTGGTCAGCCTGGTCTATAGATCAAGTTCCAGGACAGCCAGAGCTACACAAGGAAACTCTGTCTTGAAAAGAAGAAATGAGTAACACCGCTGTAAGTTAGGGTATGCCCAAGAAAATCTGAAAGGTGCTTTCTTTAAGGTAAACGCACAGAGAGATATTTAGAGACTAGAGAAGAAACCAGACTTACATGGCTATTAGTATCGTATATTAGCACAAATGTTCTTTTTGATATTAGTTTTTATTGTTTTATCTCACTTGCCTACATTATAAATTGAATTTTACCATATAAATATATCACATATATGTGTTACATGGAGAAAGCACAGTATACATAAGATTTGATAGTATCCACGGTTTCAGTCATCTCCAGGGTCTACAACACATCTCCCGTGGGTAAGGGGGAGAGGGATTATAGTTTGACACTACCATTACTTATTTCCATTGTCAATTTGCCATAGATTTGAGTAGCAAGACTGAGAGAGATGAACTGGGGATAGACAAGGATCTAAGCTGTTTCTTAGGTTTTTTTAATGTGTTGTTAGTTACTTGTTTTATAGTCTTGGCAATAAAGCTAGTATTCTATCTACTCTTGAGCTTCATCCTCAGGCCACTAAATACTTTTAAGACTTATCTTCATTATTTTTAATTGTCTATATTTCTATCTGAAGAAGCAGGAGGAATCAGATCCTCCTAAATCTGATGTTACAGGAGGTTATGGGCCACCCTGGTAGATGCTGGGGAAAGATCCTCTGGAAGACCAGTGCATGCTCTAACCACTGAGACATCTTTCCAATCCAAACTAAATTCTTTCTTAATGTCACAGAATGTACCCCTACGGGCCAGCAAGAAAGTAGTGCGGTGATAGCCCTCTGTCTTCATACCACTTACTTTCTAGTTATTTGTTTGTAGGTAGATTTTTACATAGGAGGAGTGTTCCTGAGAGAAAAGGGAACTCTGTTATCGTCCTTCTGATGTTTCATGAAAATACATCCTGTGGAGTGGAGTAATCTCAACTACAACCTGATTCATGAACAAGGCTGGTACCAAGAGGCAGTTTGTTCTGAGATGGGATACTGGGAATTAAAGGATATTTAATGAGTCTCTAGACCAGTGTTCTAGGCTCAGTTCTGAGATTTGTGTCGTTGGGCATCAATGATAGTCCAGCCATGCAGCACTGATGTCCTTCCTTGAGGAAAAAGCATGCTGTTCATTCTTCTCAGATAACTCATTGCTACACGCTTTGGAACCAAACCCTTTCCCCAGGCTCAAGAATGTAGGCATAAAAGGGAAAGTTGGGGAGATAGAGCTAGGCACAGGGAGCCATGTTGCTGGGAAGGTGCTAGGACAAAGAGGGGGGTAATAGAAGCTAAATGATCTATGGAAGCACCTGGAACAATTTGGAAATGCCTTGAGAAAGCTGGGCCCCCTAAGCAGAGGGATCTGTGCTACTGCTATTTGAGCAATGTATATACAGCATGTGCCTGTATTCAGGAAACACAGAGCTTCAGGATTCTGTTCTCTGAGTGACTGACTAGTCAGGAGCCAGAATGTCAGCCTTCAGTCAGAAAGCAGGAAAATTAAATCTGTCTTCCAAAATTCAGGTTTCCAGAGCTATGCCCAACATCCAAATGTGGAAGAAGACCTTATAAAGATAGCAGTAGCACTGCACATTCAGTGTTTCCCATGCTTACACCCTTTCTTCTAGATGCTTTTTAACACTCTCTATCATTACTGCTTGTGCAAATAGCTTCTGATGCTTCTTGGTGAATGTTTTAGGTTTGGAAGTTTCTACCACTTCTTTGATTTCTCTTTAATTTAAATTGATGATAATGATGATGACGAGGCACTCATATGCACCTGGGTATACATGCAGACATCAGGGAACAACTTTGCAATGTCCATTCTTTCCCTACAAGTGGGGTCCAGAACCTAACTCAGGTCATCAGGCCTGCCTGAGTGTTATTACTCACTATGCTATCCTGCTGGCCCTTCTCTGTTGTTGTTTGCTGTAGTTTTTAGTAAGAGCTAGGCTATCTGTAGGTTGCTGCAAGGCTGGCCTCAAAGACCTGGGCTCAAGAGATCCTCCTGCCTCAGTATCCCAAGTAGCTACAGAAGTGTACCACTATACCTAGCTCTCTAAACATATTTTGTATATTGAATTTATTTTTATTTTATGTGTATGTGTGTTTTGCCTGCATATAGATCTATGTCCCATATAAGTACAGTGCCCTCAGAGATGAGAAGAGAGCATCAGATCCTTTCCTGGAGCTGAAGTTAGAGCTAACGTGATCTGCCCTGTGGATACTGAGACCCAAACTCAAGGCTTCTGGAATCAGCCCATGCTTTTAACTACTATAGTTCTCTAAACTTAAAGATAAAATAAAAATTCATTCTCTTTCATATTTCAGCTCCTCAGATTGCATTTATCTTAACCTCAAAGTTGTCCCATAGTCACTGAAACATTATTCAGAAGCTTTTTCTCTGTATATTTCATTTAGATAATGTCTTTGCTGGGTCTTAAAAGATCCTCCTTGGCATCTGATTGGCTGTTTACCTAGCTATCTCAGGCATTATAGCTTTCATTTCTAGAAATTGGATTTATGTCTCTTCTATGACATTTTGATACCTTTATTAATAAATAACTGAGATATTTCAATTTTCCTTGTACTAAAATGTAAGATTTGATAGAGTTTTGTTTTATGTTGACACCAACCAATGACTACAATCAATATAATGTATTCTTTATGCTTCAAAGTTGTTTTTCATACCACTTTGCCATATTCACTCTGCTGTTCTCTCCTTTCCTCATGAATAGTCACTTTTCAGGCCATTTGATGGTAAAATATACCTAGTATGTCCCCTTGTCCCAAAGGCTTCAATATGGCTTTACTGTAAAACAAGTAAACCCACTTCCCTCCTGACCCAACTTGTCTCAATTATCAACTGCTTCTGCCAGATGTGTCCAACCTGCAGCCCATGGGTAGCATGTGCCCCACGGTAACCTGGATATAGCCCAAAGCAAAATTATAAACCTCTTGATATTTGATCACACCGTTCTTGAATGTGAATTTTTATTGAAAACAATATCATGTTATAATCAAAAGATCAGATGTGTCATCTAACACTTATTTTTCATAATCCTGTCATTCCAAGAACGTTGTTTAAATGGAATTAAGCAGTGTGTCATTTTGGGACTTGGCTTTTCTCGGTTCACTTTGTGGAATTTGTCTCGTTATTTGTTAATAGTATTTCATGGTATAGACATACCGAAGTCTGAGTAAGTAATTGGTGATTTCAGTGTATCTAGACAGTTTTTATTTTGAGCTCTGTCCTGGCTAGTTTCACATCAACTTGACATAAGCTAAAGTTATCTGAAAGGAGCCTACCTCAATTAAGAAAAGCCCTCTCTAAGAGTTCTGGCTATAGGCAAGCCTCTAGGGCATTTTCTTAATTTGTGATTCATGGGGGCTTGGCCCAGCCCATTGTGGATGGTGCTATCCTGAGCTTGTGGTTGTGGGTTCTATAAAAAAGCAGACTGAGCAAACCATGAGGAGCAAGCCAGGAAGCAGCACCCCTTCATGGCTTCTGCATCAGCTCCTGCTCTAGTTTCCTACCCTGTTTGAGTTCCTGCCTAGATTTCCCTCAGTGATGAACTGTTACCTGGAAGTAGGTCATGGTGTTTCAGCACAGCAATAGAAACCCCAACTAAGACAAGTTTTTAGGCTATAACTGATACTGCATAGGGATAATTGGGGTGAACATAAACCTTCATTTTCATGAGAAAAATTCTAGGAAGTGGGAGTGCTGTATGATTCAGTATGTAGTACTGGCTGGCCTGTAACTCACAGAGATCTGCCTACCTCTGCTTATATGTGCTGGGGTTAAAGGGTGCACAACATACCCTCAGGAAAATCTTTTTGTTGTTGTAGGCCCTGTTCTTTTCACACTATGTACTCTACTCAGTTTCTCATACTATGTTGTCAACTTTCATCAACCTGCGCAGATCTGAGTCTGTAAGAATGGGTTAGGACCACCTTTAATGCTATAGACAACCTTACTTCAGTTTCAGTGTACTTCTATGCACGAGTGTAATAAAGAAAGCAATGATCCAAGGAAGGAAAAAACATGATCAGAACATGAAAATAAATATCAGTAAGCACATAGTAAGTACTAAACAGAGCAATCCTTTCCCAGAACTTTCTCAGCACAAACCATTTTTAACACAATCACCTGGAAGTATAAGCTGAAATAAATAAACCCTTTTATTCACAAGCTGCCTTGGTCATGGTGTTTCAGCACAGCATCTACTATAAAGTATATCTGGGAAAGCATGAAAGCAGCCCAGAAGGCCATATTCAGACTCAGGGCACATTGAGAACAGTACTCAGCATAGCCTTTATACCATGATTTGGTTCTATAACTATATTCTAACATCCAATAAGAATAAATATGTCTTATAGCATAAATTGAATGTAAATGTTTGTTGCATGAAGCATGAAATCACATCTAAAATCAATCCAGGGAACAAAATGCACTTGAGGTAAAAGTCTCTCCTTTTTTCCCTGGAGGCTCTCTCACTGTTCTCCCAAGGCACTGTCCATATTCTTTTGACTATGTTTCATACTATGTAGATTTATTTATTATTTTATGTGTATGGGGGTTTTACCTGCTTGTACATCTGTTCACTATGCACATGCAGAGTCTGTGAAAGCAAGAAAAGGCCATCAGATCTTCAGGAACTAAAATGACAGGTGAGTGTAAGCTACCATATGGGTACTGGGAACCCAACCCCAGACCTCTTAATAAACAAGTGCTCTTTCCTCTGAGCCATCTCTCTAGCCCCACACTAATTACTTCTTAACAATTTGTGTTTCTCGTTTGTTTTGTCTTGAATGATTATAATAGTATTGCATTGTTTATTATTAGTGTGTTTTAATTCATTTATTTATTATAGCGTGTGTGTGTGCGCGTAAGAGTGCGCCTGCATGTACACTCACAAGTGCTCATGAGGTCAGAGAAGAACTTCCAGGGGTCAGCTTTCTTCTTACATTTTCTCTCACCAAATTCCACAAAGCCATGCTAGGATGCTCACAGAAGCAGTGAAGATTCTGGGGCAGAGCTTGTGTTTGCTCAAACAGACTTGACCTCCTGGATCTCACCACTGATTTCTCTTCTGGTGAGGTAAGCTCCAGCAGGCATCCCATTACAAAAGCCTCCCCTGAGTCAGATTTTACAGCTCTGGCCTCACCATCCTTACCTGCATCCAGTACTGCTCTTACCCAGTCAGCACATCATCACCCAGTATAAAGCATTTTTAGTAATTTCTGCCTCTCCATTTATAGCCAAAGTCTTGCTTCAGGACCCAGAATCTGACACAGGCTGTGCTTTCCACAAGGACCATTTCAATAAATGAATGAATGCATGTGTAGTATTAGGTTTCTGGCCTGGTCTTTCGGGCTTAGCCTTAAGGTTTAGACCCATAAACCCACAAACCCGCAGAGACACACAGATGCTTACAATAGTTTTAGGCTGATCGGCCTAAGGCCCAGGCATATAACTTGCTAACGCTTTACCCTTAATCTAACCCATGACTCTTTTCCTGTTCAGCTATGTGGCTCGGTACCTTTTCTCAGAACAGCATAGTTGTCCTCTGCTTCTTCTGGCTTTTCTCTGGCATTCTGCTCTGTTCTTCCTGTTCCCAGAGTTTTCTTAGTCTGGCAGCCCTGCCCATGCTTCCTGTCTGCCTTTGGCCAATCAGCGCTTTTAATTACACCAGTGGATCAAACAATTATTTACAATGGAACAACATAATCCCCCTACATGCATGTATCATATAGTGTATCATATAGTAAATTGTGATCAAGAACCCACTGTGAGGCTGAAGGGATGGCTCCAATGTTGAGAGTGTGTACTGCTCTTCGAGAAAACCTGAGTTCAGTTTCCAGTACTTTACATTGTAGAGTTCATAACTGCCTGTAACTCCAGCTCCAGGGTATCTGGTATTTTCCTCAGGCTTCCACGGTGTTTGCAAACACACACACACACACACACATGCACACGCGCACGCGCACGCGCACGCGCACACACGCACGCATGTAACAACAATTAAAGAAACAGAGGCCATGAACATGAATTTGAGAGAAATTAATGAGAAGGATTGGAAGGAAGCAAAGTAATGTGATTATATTTTAATTTCAAAAGAAAAAAAAAGTCAACCTGCTAGACCAAATGGGCATAGTGATGCATGATTTTAATCCCAGTCTCAGAAAGCAGAGAGAGGAGGATCTCTGTCAGTTTCAGACAAGCCTGATGTACTTAGTGAATTCTAGGACAGCCAGAGCTATAAAATAAGACCTGTCCCCCACCAAAACATTCCTACCTCCTGTGACTTTGACAAAGCGAAGAAGAAAGAGAAGAGGAAAGACCCCCCCAAAAAGATATGGTAAATAATCAAGGTGGTGAAAGCTGGGGCTTCACAGTAACTAGAGCACTAGCTTCTGCTTGGCTTGATGGAGAGTGAACTCTTCACCCGGAAGCCCACTGGAAGCCCTGTGCTAGAAAAACAGGGGCTTTATATGAAGCCAGGTTTGGAAACAAAGCCAACGAGAAGAGAAGCTTGAAGAAGAAACACAGAAGGACCAAAATGAGTGTCTCTTGGATCCAGCCATGCCTGAAAGTTCTGAACATTTCCATAATATAAGCCAATAAATTCCCCTTTTCTGATTAACTTACTTTTTTTTTTTAGACACAGTTTTTGTGTGTAGCCCTGGCTGTAGCTCCTTCTGTAGACCAGGCTGGCTGGCCTCAAACTCACAGAGGCTTCCCCCTGCCTCCAAGTGCTGGGATCAAAGACGTGCCATTACTGCCCAGCATTCTAAATACTATTTTAAATTGGTTTTTTATCACTTGAAACAGAACATATGCTGGCTAGTGCATCCAATATTTAAACAACAAAAATGAAATATATTTATAAGGTTCTTAAATGCTTCCAATGGAAGCCTAAATTAGAGAAGGCATCCCAGAAAAACAAATTATTGTCTTTTGGTAAAATTCATTGCCTCTCTTTTTGTGCAGTGGACAACAACCGAAGAGAATGAGGCTATAATGTATCATTTTTACTGTTATTTGTATTTCCGTTCTGGGAATCAATTCAGCAACTTTGTGTCAGGTGTTTTGCATCTCAGCATCTGACATCTGTAAGAACAATAATTAAATTCCAGTCTTCAACTCAGTGCAGAGGGGAAGAAAGCAAAAACAGGGAGGGAAAACTACAGTGAGCAAAGACACTGTGAGCCCGGCCTCTCAGCACTTGATCATTAAGAAATATGGTTCCCTGTGTATGAGATAAGCTACCTTGCACTTCCTGCTCTTGCCACAGCAGCTTTTGAAAGAGTGGAGTCGGTGAGGATAAGGTCCTAAATCCTAGCAAAACACACATGAACACAATCATGTGGTTTTACATTTTCATAGAATTTGCAGCCCTAGAGACAAGTCTGTCTCTCATCACTTGCCATCTACAATGACTAGGGTACAGGTTTTTGCTCAGAACGATGGAGAGCTCACTGTTCACATAGAAGTCAACTATACTACTGTTATGCTAGAAAAACAGGGTACCATGTTCTGGACATTGTAAATTCACTTACTGGTCTACCTTCTCTACAGCAAATCAAAAGAAACTGTTTAGGAATAATATCTACTCTTTCTTTGGGAACTGTTTGTAACTTTTATTCATTTTCATTTTATGTGTATTTAAGAGCTCTCTTGTGGTCAAAGGACAACTTGAAAGAATAAATTTTCCTTTTCCACCATGTGGGCTTCTGGTGTCAAACACATACACACTGTCTTGATATAAAGTGCCTTAATCTACTGAACCATTTTTTTAGTCCTGTGAACATGTAAAGAAAATGGGGGGGGGGGGTGACCATTTGGTGAGAAAACAAATTTACAGTGCGGTCTTATAAATGTATATGTTCTTCCACTTCATCTCACAGGGCTAATATCCAGACATACATGCTTAATTATAAATAAATACTACTATTATTCTTCACAGCTCTGAGTCAGGCAAAGAGGTGAATGTCTTGAAATAAACAGCATAGTATTCTGGAAAAATAACTAACTGCCTTAAAACCAGAAAACTTGGAGGTAAAAAGAGAACAAGGGTGCTAGTAGGTGACCAGGAGGTCTGGAGAATGCAGATAGTCCCCATGAGTTTGTATACAAAACTAATTGTTTTTCTAATGCGTAGAGAATTTTTTATTGGGGGGATTGTTTTTGCTTTGTATATAGTAGATAAGTGCATGAAAATGTAACTGGTAGTGAGCCTGTAAGATCCAAAGCGAAGAACAACTTCAGAACTCCTGCTAAGAAGTTCAGGGTGCTGTAAAGACTTTGGGTCAAGGAAGGTGTTTGAATGACTACATCAATCTAGTTGCCTGCTATTTTTTATTTGCGATTTCTCTGCAGAAACGTAATTGCTTTTTATTTTAAAATGATCAGAAGACTTGGGGGATGGTATGTTTTTAGAGAGATTTCTAGCCCAAAGTCGGCACTGAATGCATTTTCTAACGCTACCCCGACCGCGCTCAGCAACTTTTATTCGATGAGCTCGACGCTCTCTCACCAGCGCGATAGACCCGCTGCAGTAGGAGTCTGCGCTCTGGGCTCGACTGAGGCTCCCTGGTCGCTCGCGCTTTTCTCTCCTTCTCCAAGATGGCGGCGGTCGGCGGCGCTGAGGCGGGATCCGAGCGAGCCGAGTGAAGGTAGCGGCGAGCGGAGCCCCCACCAAACCGGGCCGGACCCCCCACTCCGGGACGCCAACGGCCCCGCCCGGCCTCCGCCCACCGCTCCGGCCCCGCGACACCATCCCGGAGGCTCCTTGGGCCGGCTACGGCCTAGCTCGGGAGCCAAGCCGGGGACTGGAGTAGCTGCCGCAGCCGCCCCGGCATAGGGGCTGGAGCGGGACGCAGGAGGAAGGCGGCGGGAGCTGTTCAAACGGGGAAGGCGGGAAAGCTGCGGGGCCGGGAGGGGGCGTGCGGCCGCCCCAGGGACCCGCGGCCTGCGCCGCCCCTCCCCCCTGCGCCGCCGTCTGGGCGCTCCGGGGCGGCGGAGGCCGTCGGGACGCGGGAATACGGGTCGGGCGGAGCAGGGCTGGAGACCCGGGGCGCGGGCTGCCTGGGGCTGTCAGGAGGAGAGGTCCCAGGACGGACGGGAGGGCTGGGAGCGCGGCGAGTCGGAGAGGATGCGGGCCGCTCCCTGCGCTGCGCAGAGCTTTGTTGAACTAGCTCTTGCAGCAAAGCCAATCTGCCGGGGGTATCAGAGCGGGGATCCTGAGAACGGTGGTCTTGGGGGCTGTGTGGATAAACGATCTCGTATTGTGTGTGTTCTTTGCGTACGACCCAGTTTGAACATGCCCTAGAGTCTACTCCATACAGGCCCATTTCTCCCTCCAGAACCACTACTTGTAGATTCACTTGACTTTATATCCTAAAGAAGAGAGGAAATGTCTACCACCCACCCTACCCCTACTTCTAAACTACTGGCCGATTCTATTCCCTTGTAGCAAACTAAAATTTAAAAACTGCGTCCGAAGTAAGCCTGTTGTTCGCCCGTAGCTTGTCAAAATTTGGACCGCTGGTCTCCTGGAACTGTGTGCTGTCAGCCAATCTGTGCAGTGGTCGTGGATCCCCTTAATTGACTGCAATGTGCATTCCTGGTTGTGGAGATCTCTGCAAGTTCCAAAGCTGGCAGGGGCTGGGAGTGCTGCTTAGGTAGGTCCTTGGAAAAAGGGTGTGGCAAGAATTCAGAGAGATTAAAGATGGAAGAAAACCCACTGAAATAAGAATTCACCTGCGCTATCCTAGAACTACCAACAAAATTTCAGGAACTGCAAACAACTGGATGTGTTTCTTCCTTTTGCCTGGGTGGACTAGCAATCTTGAGTTCCTGAAAACAGCCTTGAAGGAAACTCCCACCTGGAGGAGATCTTCCTTGACCAGTTTACTGGGTGGATTTTCTTTATTTTTTTCAGTTCTTTTTTGGGATAATGAAACTCGTTAGTGATTGCTGGAACTGAGATTATGTCCAGAAAATCATTTTCTGAAGCTTTTTTAATAGTTTCAGTTTAAATTTCCAAAATAACAAAATACGACCTCTGAATATTTTAAGTTTTTCATGATTACTTGGTTCTCCGAAAAGCTTGTGCCTGAAGATTGATTTGCAGTTTTACTTCCAAGTGGATCAGGAATCTGCTTTTTTTTCATATCATGAAGAAAGCCTCAGAAGAGCCAATTTCTTTCCTAAGCATTCACTTTTTAATAACGGCATAAACAGTATTAAATAATGAACTTTTGCTGTGTTATTTCTCTGCACATTGGACAAATACTAGCTTTAAAATTATCCTGCCTCATGAAGTTGACAACTTCAAATTTTGTAAACTCCAAAATTATGGAATTCAAGAGAATGGGTTTTAGCACCTGTTTTATGTTTGCCAACATTTAATGTAACTGTTTTTGATGTGAAAAATTAAACCTAAAATTTTTCATCTTCATTAACCCTCCTACCCCTGAACCTTCTGTGTATCTTGGATAATATTTGAGACTTGGAAGGAATATTAGGGCTCATTTAATCTTGTATAAATGTTGCCTGAACTCTGCTTTCTTTCACACTGCTGCTTGAGACATTTTCCCCCTGGTACTGTCTTTCTCTTATGAGTCAGCCACCATTGAACCCTGAGCCACCGTTCAGGACCCATCAATCTACACAGCCTATGAAATAGTCCATGGTATTTCTCAAGTTCTGGACTGCCTCACATATTGGTGAATTGGACTTGTGTTCAAGGCTCACTCATTTTTTCTATAAGCGTTTGATGTTGTAGCCTGCAAATATCCTTTAGTATTTTTCAGAAAGTTTCAATAGTACCAAGCCTAACCCTAATACATGAAGTTGACACATCTGCATTGACCTGCCTTCAGGAGCATTTCCTAGTTTTATGTTCCTTTCCACAACAGTCAGAAAATAACTTTTTTATGTATAGTAAAAGTCCAGCCCCCCCCCCCCCCCCACAATATTGCTGAATTCTATTTTATATTGGTTTTAATAAGGGGAAAAGGCCTGCTTATGAGTCTCTGGGCCAGCCTTTGCTTACACTTAAAAGTAGATTGGTGTTGACCAGGCACTGGTGGCTGTATTTTTAAGGTTAAATAGAGTGTCCTTGGAATTTGCGGGTGGGAAGCATTATTTCTCAGGAATTTTATGCCAGATTTATCTGGTGTGAAAAGCCTGAAACTGCAGTTAAAGCTCTTCTACATGGCATCAGCCTATGAAAGCCAAGGTGACCTGGATGGCTTTCTGATAAACTCATTACTTTGTACTAGTGAGAAGATTGCCATTGTTTTGTTTGATGCGGGCTCTCTAAATAGTCCTAGCTGCCCTGAAATTGACTATGTAGACCAGCCTGACCACAAATGCACAGAGATCCACTTGCCTCTTCTGAGTGCTAAAATTAAAGGTGTCTGCCACCTGTCGAAAATTGCCATTTTTAAATGAATGAGTATCATTCCCAGTGACCACCCTTCACTCCCCTTTAAATCAGCACCAATGGGTGGGTTTCTAAGTAAGAAGTTTTAGTGCTGGAACAGAGAAAACTTGACTGCCTGGTGTGTGTGTGTGTAGTGTTGTACATTCTCACCCTTTATTTCATGAAAAGACCTTTTGAGCAAGCAGTGTGCCCTCGCTTTGAATCAGTTCATGTTGTTTGATGACTTCACTCTGGCTTCCCTCACTGCAGCAAATCCATTCTTCATTACATGTTTTATACTTCTACTTAGAAAACCTTGGCAATGCTTTTCTTTGTGTTTCAACATTGGCCTACTTGTGTGTTGTATCTATGTGGCTTTTAAACAAAAATTCTTTTTGTTGTTTTCTTTCTGTTTCTGAGACAGGGTTGTCTCACTTTGGAGTCCTGGTTGGCCTGGAACTTAGAAAGAACCACCTGATTTTGCCTCCTGAGTGCTGGGATTAAAGGTGTTCACCACCGTGCCTCTCACTAGATAAAAATAATTCTCAACTGTTAAACCTTGATTTTCCCTGTTGATCCAGTTAATGTTTTCTCCATCCCTATCTCAGGGGCTTGACAATGTGTAATCCTCAATAATGAGTAAGTAATAAGTAATCCTAAATCCATTTATAATAATGAACTAAAAATAAACCACCAGTTAGATTCATTTCTAAGCATTTGACTAAAACATTTTCAAAATGTTATCAGTTATCATTTTAAATATTCTGCAAAGAAGTTCTGGACCTGATTGTTACATAGTGAGAACCTGTCTTAAACAAACAAACAAAAAATTCTACAAAGATTTTCTGTACTTAATATAATTTAAGGATTTTACTTTACAGTGCAGTATGTAATTCTGCCACCTTCAAAGTCAGTCAGAACTTGAATTTCCAAAATGCTTTATAGCAATGGTTCTCAACCTTCCTAATGCTTTCACACTTTAATAAAGTTCCTCATGTTGTGGTGAAATAATTTCATAATTATAAAATTTTTTGCTACTAATAACTGTAATTTTGCTACTGTAGTGAATCATAATGTAAATATGTTTTCCAATGGTCTTATGTGACCCCTGTGAAAAAGTTTTTAACCCCTAAAAGGGGTCACAACTCATAGGTTAAAAACCACTGCTTTACTAGGCATGGTGGAACATGACTTTTCTCACAGAAGTTGGGAGACAAAAGCAGGCAGATCTCTAAGTTCTAGGACAGCTTAGTATACAAAGTGAGTTCTAGGACAGCCAGGACTGTTACACAGAGAAACTCTGTCTCCAAAAACAAAAACAAAAAAAACAAAAAAAAATCAAGCCACTGTTTCACAATATTTACAACTATATAAAGTGACACAGGCCTTTAATACCCAGTGCTCAGGAGGTAGAGCTCTCTAAATTCTAGACCAGTGTGGTCTAGGGTAGCCAGGATTTCATAAGGAGAGCCTATATTTAAAAAAAAAAAAAAAAAAAAAGGCACTTGGAACTTTTATAGAACCTATAAATTAGTGAAAGTTCTTAATCATAATGTCATCAGTAGATAAATGGCAGTTTTCCATACTTCTTTTTAGGCTTTTAAAAAATAAAAGCTTGTTAGTGTTGGAAGTTTCCATTTAGCCAAGTATGCCCATTTTTACACCTAAGTGAATCTGAAGGAATTCATAAGGCACAGCAGAATGCAAAGCTTTAAAATTATTAATACCTGTAATGTTTAAGTTATGACACAGAAAATTCTACTGGCTCACCAGTCTTACTCAGTAGGACTTTGTGGTCTTGTGGTATTTGGTGTACTCTGTCGTCCTCTGCATCTGGCTCTATCTGTGCATCTTGTGACCATGGTTGAACCCAGGCCTCTGACTTAAACGTCAGTTTCTACCCTGTCCCACTGTCATTGGTCCTGTTGGCATTCCAGAAATTCTCATTAATTTTGGAAGTTTTTTTTTTTTTTAATCTAAGAAGTATTTTATATATTTCTTCAAATGTCAACTTTAATATGTGAATTAAATCCAGTTAAGCTTAGCATCCTCCGTGCAAGTTCAACTCCAGTATATGCACAGAGTGAGGAGATGACAAGACACTCCTGTGTTCCTTCCAGTCAGCCCTTGGATTCCTTGGAATTTCTACCTGGAAGGTTCCTTCTCCACAGTGATTTCACATTACAGGAAGGTTTTCCTTCTTTGTTTCTCAGACCTGGTCCTGTAGACGGGAAGGAGCCTGGACACAGTGACACAACACATTCTCAAAGACCCAGCAGGACCACCATGGCTTATGATGACTCCATGAAGAAAGAAGGTATGACCCCTTACTCAGAAGCATTCCAAAGGGCATAACCTCTTCAGTCCCTGCAGTCCATGGATGTAGAGACCAAGACTGGGCACCACAGCCTCCATCATTCCCAGACTGGGCCCATGGAAATAAAAACCAGGACAGGGGTTCCTACACCAGAGTCTGAAATAAGAGCCTTTTAGTTTATTGGGGTGATCCCCACAGCACTCTTAGTCCTTGCCAGCTCCAGTGTGCATGAGTCTGGGACTAGGATTCTCACATTGGACTCTCACAGAGCAGCACAGCACATGAATTCTTACCCTTTTCAGCCTTCCCACGCAAGTCTATGTCTACCTGCCAAATACTACTAAGAAAGCATATTTGAGGAAGCACATTGGGCCTTTGCATAACATGGAAGCATTGTGTTTTCAGGTTTGAGTCTTGTGTTTGAAGCCAGATCATCAGAAGTCGTCTTGGCCTTCTGGGTATAGCCCTGCATTTCAGAGGACTCACTGAGATATAATTTAACTTGGAAATGGGATTGTTGCATTTCGTTGTTGCTTATGTACTTTAGTCATTTCCATTCCTAAATGAACCTGTGCTTCCCAGATTGCTTTGATGGTGATCACAGCTTTGAGGACATAGGACTTGCAGCTGGCCGAAGCCAACGAGAAAAGAAACGGTCTTACAAAGACTTCTTAAGGGAAGAGGAAGAAGTTGCTGCACAGGTCCGGAGTTCCTCCAAGAAGAAGTCAAAGGTCAGTTCCAGATGTCTTTCAAAGCCAGGATCCCAGGAGAACGACTCCAAATCTTTACCTCGCCATCTTATTGCTCGCCAATTCTCCCTCTTTAACCACAGGACAGTGAATTTTTCTTCTTGGGGACGGACACACACAAGAAGAAGAGGAAGCACTCCTCTGATGATTACTACTATGGAGGTAAGAATGGGAATGGGCTTCAGGTGGGATATGCACATCTCTGGTTCTTGGAGTCGGGGTAGGGGAAGTGATCCCAGATATTGCTGACTAAGTGGCCTATTTAACAGGACAGTGGTTCTTGTTCTGAGTGCCGATAAACCAGTGTGAAGGAGGAGAGAGGTGGAGGGCTGGTATTTTGGAGGATTCAGCATAGAAGAAAAGTCTTCATTTGTGATACACAAGGTACCAGGTTCCTTCTTCCCTGAATCATCCACTTATCTATGCCATTGTTACTTAGCATCCCTTTGCCAAAAGCAGCCCTTGGGCCCTCTGCATATCTGTGGGGCATTTCTCAGCCAGCATATATCCACTCACAAAGCCCATTTTCTTAGCTGTGCTCTGTATGTAGCTGACAAGACTAACCTCTCACTAGAATGACTTTGTCCTCAGGACAAGAACCAGTGACACTCCATTTGCAATCTAATCTAGATTGTAAATATTGTTAATCCCACAGCTCTATTCTAAGTATTCTCCTTGTCTCTTGTGAAGACTCAAGGAAGATAGATAATCAGGCAGGCTGTACCAAGGCTATAATGTTACTACTGGCCATGTTTGTCTGAGACAAAAGTGGCAGCAGTTAGCGGCAGGAATAGTCTGAATGAGAGCCAAAGGCTGAATCTACCAAGCCAGGAAGTATTTGGGGGTTCTGAATGTTAGGAACTAAAGTGTCTCCCTTCAAAATCGCTCCTGTTAGCCTTTACCTCGTGCCAATTGGGTGTTTTTTGTTGAAAGAGGATACTTGCTAGAAGTTACTTCCAGTCCTGTTGACAGTACTTTTCTTGGTTATTTTTAGACATTTCATCTTTGGAATCATCACAGAAGAAAAAGAAAAAATCCGGCCTGCAGTCTGCTGACACAGCAATGGACCTGTTAAAAGCTATCACCTCCCCACTGGCAGCAAGTGCCAAGTCCTCCAAGAAGGCAGGAGAGAAGTCCTCTGGTTCTTCAAGCCATTTGGAGAGCAGAAAGGAGCACAAGAAGAAGAGCAGCAGTGGCAGTGGAGAGGTCTCCCTGGAGGACAGCAGTGCCCACAAATCCAAAAAAATGAAGCCACTCTATGTGAACACAGAGACACTGACTCTTCGTGAGCCTGATGGCTTAAAGATGAAGCTTATTCTCTCACCAAAGGAGAAAGGAAGCAGCTCAGTGGAGGAAGAAGCTTTTCAGTATCCTGCCCAACAAGCTTCTCTGAAAAAACCCTCCAAGAAATTGGCTCGGGATGAGCCAGGTGCTTTACTCCTAGGACATGAACTACAGAGTCTCCTGAAAACAGCCAGGAAGAAGCACAAGTCGTCCTCAGACTCACATTCGTCTCCTGGCCCCGAAGGCTGTGGCTCTGATGCCTCCCAGCTTCCAGAAGCCCACAGTGCTAACCTCGATATTACAGGGCTCGACCCCATTCTAGTAGAATCCGAGTCGTCCTCTGGTGGGGAACTGGAAGCTGGCGAGCTGGTGATAGATGACTCCTACCGGGAGATCAAGAAGAAGAAGAAGTCGAAGAAGAGCAAGAAGAAGAAGGACAAAGACAGACACAGAGAGAAGCGGCACTCCCGGACCAAGAGAAGCTTGGGGCTGGCAGCAAGTGCGGCCCAAGAGCATGGCACCTCTCGGGAGCACTCAGTAGCACCCAGCCCTGCCCCTCATATCCCCACCCTGCCTCTTCCCACTCTCCACACAGATGTACATGGAGAGAAAAAAAAGAAAAAGGAAGAAAAGGACAAAGAGAGAGAGAGGGGAGAAAAGGTAAGGAGAAGGGGTCTTCCTGAGCACAAGCAGCCGTGGAGCCACCATGGAGCCCATGGGGCGGTACAAAGGGTATATATAATGTTACCACTGGCCATGTTGGTCTGAGGCAAAAGTGGCAGCAGTGTAATTATTCCTGGCTTGTCATAACAGAGCTGCTCTTCCAGCCTGTTGGTCAAACACCATCGTTCTTAAGCATTCCAGAAGCAGCTATACCCCATTTCTTTCCCTTAGCACCCACTGGTGACACGGTATCCGGGAGCTCACAACTGTGCATTGGTGTGGGTTAGTGGAAAGAATATTTTTCTTGTTCGTTTTTGTGTCCAATGCATCCTCTCCCTGTTTGAGCGCTTGCTGTGTTGGGGAGAAAGAAGAACAAGATACAGTCCTTTTGTGTGTGTGTGTGTGTGTGTGTGTGTGTGTGTGTGTGTGTGTGTGTGTGTGTGTGTGTGGAGGTCAGGAGAGGCCTCAGTCCCCTGGAACCCATGGTTGTGAGCTGTCTGCCATGTGGGTACTGGGAACTAACTTGTGTCCTCTGTAAGAGAAGCCTATGTTCTTAATGACTGAGCAGTCACTCCAACCCAGAACACAGTTCTTGACCTTGGGAGAGATGGGAGTGAGAAATCAGCCACCTCACCGTCTGGGAAGGTTTCCAACAGATATATTTTAGGAACTGGTAAAGACATTTGACCCTGTTATCAAATTAATACCTATTTTTATTAGGAACTTAAAACTCAGCTAGTGTTTTGGCCCATTCATGTAACTCCAACACTTAGGAGGCTGAGGCAGGAGTGTAGGAGACCAGCTTCCACAGCCAGGGATGGGATGTGTGTGTGGGGGCGGGGGGTGGTATTCTGATTCCAAAGATGATATATGGAAGAAAAGAGGGGCCAGATGGCCTGAGGGTGAATCAGGATGCTGCCAGCAAAAAGAATACACCTTTTAAACTCTATAGTTGCACATAGGATTAAATGGGAGTAAAGGAGGCATGTGAGCTGGAGTGAGGCTTGAGATCAGGAGTTGGGGAAGGTTGCTTTGACCTTGATGGTAGGCACCAGTCATATGTTAATAGAGGACCACCATGTTCCTTTTGCCAGAGATAAGACTGTCTCTCTTTTTAGAAGAAATCTTCAAACTCCTTAGGAAATGGGAACTTATCTAAATTCCTGACCTTGGAAAAAGGACTTTCCTGGGGGATTAGACTTTTTATTATAGGTTTTTTGGGGGGGGTTGGGGGGGTTGGCTTAGTTCACCCAAATAGCGAAAGCTTAAAAGTGAGCAAAGACAAAGCTAGATAAACACTATTATGAACCTGAATAACTTTAGGAATTTGTAAAGCTTGATTATCAAATATACCACCTTATTTACCAAGCATATGTTACTCATCTAAATTTTCTAAGCATCTTGGTGTTAACTTGTTTGGGTTTAAACAGAGTTACCATGCTGTATAGTTCCACATTGGTGGAATTTTTTCAAAGAATTATTTTGTTTGGAGAGGCTACCACTGTACACATTTTTAACCTTCACCAAAGCATGCACAAAATTTCCCAAAGGGAAAGGCATAAGGAAACTCCCATAACACTTAGTGAGAATCATTAAAAATGAAGTTAAAATGATGAATCGTGATCCAAAAAGTTGAAATGCTAGAACTTTGTCAAGCAGCAACATGGCTCAAGAGAAGGAAAGACCAAAAAGAGAAGAAAAAAGAAATGCATAAGCTCAAAAAAAAAAATGTGGAAGTCTTATTATGAATGTATTCCATGAAAGAATTACTAGAGCCCCAAAGAGAAAAGTTACTGTTTTTCTCCCAGTGACACAAAGTCCAAATAATTATGTCATCTAAAAACAGCTATTCCGTTTCTTGTTTTTATTTCTGCAAAGTGAAATATATAAAATCTGAAAGGAAATTACTAAGAAAAAGGATGACCAACTGTATTTAGATTTTGGGTATCATGTGGTGGTGTAAGACTGGGACCTAGAGTCTGGGAGGCTGAGAATTACAATTTCATGTTTGAAAAAGAAGAAGAAGAAGGAAATGAAAGCTAGCTGGTCATGGTGGTGCACATCTTTAATCCCAGCGTTCTGGAGGCAGAAACAGATGGATCTCTGTGAGTTTGATGAGATCCTGGACTACCAAGACAGACAGACAGACAGACAGACAGAGAATATGCCATATTTTGGATCCAAGAGCAGCCATTGTGAGGACAGATCTGGGATATGACAGGCTATTGTTTGTAAATTGTTTTATGGAATGCAGGTTGATAATCTGTGTATCATTCTATTGTCATAAGCCCTGCTGGCCTTGCACTTGAGGTGAGTGCTGGGATGATAGCTGTGTACTGCCATGGTCAGGTCTAACTTATGTTGAATTAGCTTGAACATTCATTTTAAAGGAGTTTTGTTATTGTTACTTTCTTTCACTTGTAATAATTTATTGGGTGCACTGCAAGGTAGCAGGTCAGGCTTTAACGAGATCATCACCTACTAACTTTTGTTTTTTTCTGATCAAACTTACATAGGGCAGAATGCTCCTTTGGAAAGTAAGCCATATGATGGTCTCTGACAAATGCACATACCTGTTTAAACTAGACATTACCCTCATTTCTAAGAGCTCCCTCCCCCCAGTGTCAAACTTCTTTCCTTACAGTTGGTTTTTACAGTACCATCTTCTCTATGCCAAGTCTCCTTGGTGACTCTCCTTTGTCAGTATGTGGGTAGAGTAGTATTAAAAAGGTAGAATGGTGTCAGAGTGTGGAGAATCTTAAGTGGAAAATCAGGCAGTTAACTGGTTTTTTAGGCATGTTTATATGTTCTCTGCAGAAGCTTGACATTGAAATGGCAGAGCTGTACAAGGACAGTTAATTAGGGCAGAGAAGCTCACAGGTAGGGATTGCAGGAGTGGAGGACATTGATAGGACCCCCGGGGAGAGGGAGAAGGAGATGCTGGAGACTGAAACCTTCAGGTAGGGATTGCAGGAGTAGAGCACACTGATAGGACCCTGGGGAGAGGAAGTAGAAGATACAAGACACTGAAGGATGTGTGGATGAGATAGCTGTTGCCAGGCGAAATAAATGACTGGAAGAGTAAAGAATGGTACTTGCCACCAAGTCTAACACCCTGAGTTTGTTCTCTGGGGCCGACATGGTAAGAGATCTGATTCCTACTCCTGTAAATTTTCCTGTGACTCCTCCACTGTGACACTCCCATGCTCTCTCTCTCTCTCACTCTCTCTCTCTCTCTCTCTCTCTCTCTCTCTCTCTCTCTCTCTCTCTCTCTCCCAATAAATACATGTTTTAAAAAAAATCTAAATTAGGGAGGAGGCTACAGAGATAGCTCAGCTGCTTAGCACACTTGAAACTCTTGCAGAAAATTTGAATTTGCTTCCCAGCATCTGTCTCTTCTTGGTGGCTCACAAGTTCCTATAGAAAAATTCATTTGGAAATAAGAAAAGTGCTTTGGGTATGCTCCCTAAGTCTGAAATGGGTAGAAACTGGATGACCACCTGGTAAGACTGCTAAAACTGGATTGACCTAGTTCACCTTAAGTTCTGTGATGGACTATAACCTGCATAAAGATGAGAATAGCTGGTTTGACAGATGGCAATTTTCATTGTAATTTTGAGAAACAATCATCAGGTAGTGTGTTGAGGAGCCAAGATGAGGAGTCTAAATCCTGATGCTTCTCCTTGAAGTGAAGTGGGGCCAGTGCTGGCTCAGCTAGTACAAGTGCTTATGGAGGAACCTGACAGCCTGAGTCCAACTCAGCAAGATGGAAGGAGAAAACTGACACACACAGGTTGTCTTTTGACTCCCACATGCACAGCAAGAAGTGCACTAAACCCCAAATAAGTAAATAAATAAGTGTAAAATTTTTATTTAACAGGAGAAGCTCTGTAATGTTAGACAAATTCTGTAACTTCTGAAGGGTGACAGCAGTACATAACCTAGGGCTGTTGAGGATTAAATAAGATGATGCCTGCAAACTCTCTGGGGACCTGCCTTAGGCAATGTTAAATGTTTTTGGGTGTTCTAAAGGGAAGTTGCAGCCTGGACAACTCTTAGGTGTCTTAGGAACTACTATCTCAAGGTCATTTCTGACTCAGCAGCCTCTACATTCCTTTTAGTCATGCTGGTGCCTGCAAAAAAGATGAGTTTTCTGATTGCTGTGATACAAATCAAAGCTAATGGCACATATAAAACCTGAAGAACAGGGCCCAGGACATAGCTCAGTAGTGTAGCCATTTTCATTCCCCAAAACTTTAGATTCAATTCTATCACTGTGAAAACCACTTGAACACTGAGAACCAGGAACCTTTGGGAACTTTGTCTTTGCTATAGCTTGCCTTATGCCTGGCTTTCAATAAATGCTAGTTGTTAAAATCATCATTTAATCGGGGAGCAATGGAATGTATAACCCAGAATTTGGGGAAATCGTTGGAAGAATAAAAATCAGATGGTGTGTGCAGTAAATGAATGTATGAATGGGAAAGAGAAGACGCATGAGCCTGTTAGTATTTGTATCCCAAAAGGAAGAAAGGGGAACTATGGTTTACTGTAAGTCCTGCTTTCTATGAATCAGAAAAACTGTATAATAATATCCTGATTTCCAACTAACGTTGATTACATTGAGATAGAAGTTTTCTTTTAAAGAGCTTTTATTATAGTCATTTATTCATTTGTTGGTGGAGGAGGGGTACCAGCTTGGTCAGACATTACTTATTGATCTACTGATAAACTAAATTCTAAGATACAATTAGACCTAGGACAGTGCTGTGTTAGTTGTCCCTCTGGCTAAACCAAGTGTGAATGACAAGAATAATTGGTAAGAACTAGTATCTGTTCAGTTCCTGAATGTGTCAGGCTTTCTTAGGCATTTTATCTATCCATATCAATCATGATTGATCAGTATCATTATCCCCTTTGACAAAAGTAGGAAGCTGTGAAGCAATGTGGAGCCAAATTCCACATAGATCCCTTTAACTCCATGCCTGTAGTTTTTCCATTATACATAAAACTTTTATGCATAGCTCCTGAGCACCATATTCATTTTCCTTTTCTTTTCCCTATGCTAGGGAGCCAAGCCAAGGCCTGTGCACAGTGGACAAGTGTTCTACCACTGGTCTGCATTACCAATTTTGGGGTGGTTTTTTTTGGGGGGGGGGTGTTGTTTGTTTTATTTTAAGACAGGTGTCTGTATAGCCCAAGCTGGCTTTGAACTTAGCATCCTCCTGTCTTAACCTTTCAAGTGGTGAGATTACAGGCAAGCACAACCTCAAAGGGAGGTGGGCAGGCAGGTGTCAGATCTGTCCTGTTGAGAATTGTAATGGTTTTTAACTTAAGAATCAAAGTATAAAAATGGCAAAAGGCAGGTGAATCTGCTACTTACTGGTGAGATTACCCTTCCATTTGCCAGTCATTTATAAAAGAGTTATTTAGGTCATTCTAAAAACACATGTAACACAGCTCAGTAGTTGTCATTTGTCATTTTTGTTCTGCAAAACCTAAAATCTACCTGGAAAATGGCTTTTAAAAACTGTTTAGTCATTTATTTAACATATCAGGTTAAGCACAGAGATGTGAGGGACACATTTACATGTGTAGGTGCAGGTGATCAATGCATGTGTGGAGGCCAGAGTCCAGCTTTGAGTTGCTGTCCTTCCATCATGGCCATGGAACCCCAGTTGTCAGGCTGTTATGCCAAAGTTGTGGAGTCCCCCAAAGACCACCAAGGACTCCGAATCCGTATGCAAAAGCAAAGAGCTCGCTTGGATTCTCTGTCTCTGCAACAAAACTGTGAGAGCACAGAGTTACAAGTCTGGACTGGTAGAGTTTTTATCATAGTAGAGATTGGGGGGAAATGGACCCTAATTGGCTGACATTTGTCTAGGGGTGACTTGACAAAGGGGAATAGATGAATACTAGGCTCAGGGACATCTGATGGTCTTATCTAATCTTATCTAACATTTGGAATGTCAGGTACTTTCTTCTAAGATGCTGTCCTGTCCCTGGGTAGTGTCAGCTTATGACTTTTCCTGGAACATTGTATTAACTGGGTAAACCAAAACTAAAGCCTACTATTTGGCTGATTTTTACTCAACATCTCATGGCAGTTGTGTGGTCAAGCAGTTCTGGGTTCCACAAGATGTACTGAACCACCTTGCTCCCAGGGAGACTGACTACTCTTGTGTAACTAATACCTTACTTCAGAGGGAGCCAGGGTCTGCCAGACTTGTTTGTTTGGAGGGGAGAAAAGAGCAGAAAAGAAGTAGAGTTGCTGAGAAGCAAAAGTAGAAATGTACAGTTCTTCAGAGAGGTACTAGGACCCTCTGCTATTCTTTTATTCTTAAAGTAGAGTCTTGGCACCAGCCTCATCACCTACAGAAGTGTGGTAAGACTCAGATGGGATAGTAGTGCTTGCTCCCTGTACTCTGTGGCCTCTTCCACACACTGCTGAGATTCTGTTATTCATTGAGTACAGGTGTATTCGGCACTATTATAGAGTCAGGCACTTGCCTGATGTCAAGGACACAGAGAGGAATAAGATGGTACTGCTTTTCAAGGCTTCAGGTCTAGAAAGAAGTGGGAGTACTGGATGAGTAGGACCTCAGACCCTCCTAGGTGGTGGCTTTGTAGAAGGTGTGATCAGAACCAAACCTTAAAGCCATGTAGAAATTAATAGATGGAAAAGTACTTTGGTCAGGGAAGGAAAAATATAGATGAAGATGCTAAGACGTGAGTGTCTTGGTATTAGGAGGATCCCAAAGTTTGTAGACCTGAAATAAAGCCAGCAAAAGTTTTGGTTTTGGCTTTTTGAGACAAGGTCTCTCTGTGTAACCCTGGCTGTTCTGTAACAAACCAGACTGGCCTAGAACTCACAGAGATCTACCTGCCCCTACCACCTGACTGAAAGAACTAAAGGTGTGCACGACCATGCCCAGCCTGAAGCTAGTAGAAATTTAAATTGTACTTACAGAAGGCAAGAATTGACATAGTGTGAGGCATGCTTCTATGAAAGGGGAGAGAGCTGAGTGAGCATTAGTAAATCACAGTCCCATGAGTACTTAATGTTTTGTAGGCACAATCCATGGAGTACTAAAATATGTTGTAGGCATTGAGGTTTGTAATTCTAATTTTATCTGTGGTAAGCCCTTGAACTTCCACTGGGACCCAGGGAAGTTTGGATATTATCCTCCCAATCTTACAATATAAGGGACATGAAATAACCTGCCACAGAATGTTCCCCTGTTAATTGCATAAAAGGAATTTAGATTCGGGTTTTTCAGAATTTGAGTCTGATTTCAGGATTTTATTGTGAGAGCAATGGACGATAGTGTCTGTTTAAAACCATACTAACTTCCTTGTATATTTTCTTTCCCTTCAACCAGACTTTTGGTCTCAGTCAAGTGGATCAGATAAGTGTCAGATTCCCTAAAGGCAGCTCCCATGTTCACAGGCTGACCTGCTGGCCACTCTGGCTCTTAGTCTCTGTCTTTCCAGGATAACATGACTTCAGTTCAGCAAGCTTAAGTGGGTCTAGTTGTTTTGAGTGTCTCCTTCCTAGCCAGTGTCAACAGCTTTCATATTAGAGGTGCTGTCCACTTCAGTCACTTTAGGGAAATGATTGACTCCTACCTTTCCCTCCTAACAGAAAAAGGCCATCTCTGCATGTGTGCATGTGCACGTGAGTGTGTGCTAGAAGTTGAGCCCATGCATCTCACTGGACTGTCAAGTTTTCTACCACTGAGCTACTCCAGACTTCCATTAGATTCTTAAACCCATCTTGTTTCGTTGTTGAAACCGCCTCATAAATTACCATCATGAAGAGGGATTTTCATCAGTTTCTTGGTTCTGTGATTTAAAAAAGTTCAACAGGATTTATTTAGCAAGATCAAAAAGTTGGTTTTTGAAACATTCTGTGATTTACTTCATCAAATACCAAAACCAAGTTTGCTTGTAACATTGTATTCAAGCATATTTAATGAGTTTGCTTGTTACAAGTACTTTGTTTCTGGTGATCTAATATCCAGGTTTTGATGTTACCATTTTATGGTCCCAGGCCCTGTATCCAGCTCTGATTTGCTAGCTATCTTTTAAGCTTGCTTTGTTAGCAACCCCTGGGAGGATTGACAGGCTTTGCATTTGGATTTCATACTGCTATGAGTGAATATCATCTGCCTTTCCTGAATTTCTAACTGCCTATGCTGTAGAAAATGTTCAACCCTTGCTTCTCTTCGAAATCTGAACTTTATATCCTCTGAGTAGATGTGCATTTTATACATTGGCTAGGTTCCGAGTCAGCATGTCAAATAGATCATGTAGAGCTGAACTATCAAAAGTAGTAGGTAGAGCTTCCTATCGAAAACGCTTGGGAATACTTCACTTTGAAGATGAGTAGATTCTCTGCCTTCAAAGTATCTTTAGTGTACCCTACTTTTTCTCTTTGGTGCCATATAGGCTCAGGAGACATAGTTTTATTTTTAATTAGTTTATGTATATAGATATTTTCCTGCCATGTATATCTGTGCACCATTTGCATCCCTACTACCCATGGAGGCTAGAGAGGGCATCAAATACCCTGGAATTGGAGTCACACAGAAATGGTTCTGAGCTTCCATGTACATCTTAGTGACTTAGTCAGGATCCTCTGGCATAACAACCAGTGTTTTTAATGCTGAGTTATCTCTCCAGTCTCACCTCCTATAATTCTATTTATTTTTCTAAAAGAGTTATGTTACATAGCCTTTAAAAAAAAAAAAAGTGGGATATCAGATACTGAGTTACCACACTGAAAGAGATCTGCAAAAGGCAGATTTATCAATTTAAGCCCCCATCACACTTAATCCAAAATATAGATGATTAAGGTAAAATGAATGACAGGTGGGCTCCCCAGACTCTTCTCACCATCCCTATATATCATGTGTGTACAAATGCCCTGATACAGCCTCTCTCTGTGTGTGTTACGTGCATGTGGAAGAGAAATGGCATTTAAAAGGAAGAGTCTAGAGACTTGTTCAGTAGTTAAGAGCACACGCTGTTCTGCAGAGGACTTGAATTTGGCTCCCAGAACTGTCTGTAGCTCAGGGGAGCAGACACTTCTGTCCTCCAGGGGTACTGCACATACCCCATATATGCATATGCATGAGCATGCATGAGCACACACACACACAGAAACATACACATGCACATAATTTAGCATAAATCTTTTTTTTAATTTAGGGCTATAAAACTGCTGCTGAGTGAATGAAGCTACCAGAGCTCCCCTGTAACATTTAGGCCTGGGTGACTAGAAGAAGGCTGGAAATGGGACCTGTTCTCATCCTTGTTACTTAGAATGTGTGTTGGTGTATATGCTACTAATGTGTATGGAGGTCAGGACAATTGCATGAGCTGGTTCTCTGCATTCACAGTGTCCCCAGAGATTCAACTGGGTCATCATCAGGCTTGATAGCAAGTAACTTTAACTGCTGAGCCATCTTGCTGGCCCGGACCTCTATTATTCATTTTATTCATTCGTTTGTTTATTTTTATATGTTTGTTTTCTTTTTATTGAAAATAATTGGTTTTTGTATAATATATCCTGATGATGTGCTTTTCTCCATCTAGCTCTCCCAGTCTTTTCCCACCTCCCCTCTGATCAGGATCCATTACCTTTCTCTCTGTCTCTCACTAGAAAACAAACAAGCTTCTAAGAGATAATAAAATATAATAAAGTTTAAAAATTATCACATTGCAGTTGGACAAGACAGAAGAAAAACAGCACAAGAACCAGAGGTCCACTAGTTTACACACTCAGGAATCGCATAACACTAAACCGGCAACCTTAATATATGTAGATTCAAAGACCTGGTACCTGTGCATGCTGCCTCAGTGTCTGGGAGTTCCTAAGAACTTTGATCATGTTGATGTAGGGGGCTTTATTTTCACGGTGTCCTCCATCCCCTCTTATTTTCAAACTCTGCCTCCCCTTCCCCTAAGCCCTAAGAGGAGGGATTTAGTAGGAGATCCCACTTAGGGCTATGTGTTCCAAGACTGCTCACTCTTTGCAGTGTCCGGCTGTGAGTTTCTGTATTTGTTCCCATCTGCCACAGGAAGAAGCCTCTTTGATGACTGAACAATCTATGATGGGGAGAGCAGAATGTCATTAGGAGTCAGCTTGTCACTATGGTTTCCTGAGACCGTTATTATTTTGTTTTACCCTAGACTCTTGGACTATCTAGTTTCTGGTTCTTGGTCCCAAGCAGTATAAGGTTCTATCTCATGCAGTGGCCTTAAGTTAAATCAGCTAGATATTCGTTGGTTATTCCTACAAGCTTTAAGCCACTATTACCATAGTATATCTTGGCAGGCAGGGCATCATTGTAGATCAAAGGGCTTATGGCTGGGTTGGTGTTTACATTTTTCTTTTTGTAGCATAAGGAGTACCTTCCTGTACCAAAGATGATAGAATATATGGGTGAAGGCGCCATGTATATACCATCTCAGTGAACTCCATGTTCAATACATTGTGTAGGTCTTATCTTCAGCAGTGGGGCCTTGCTGTCAGGTTGTGGACAACAGACTTAGAGCCTTGCTTGTCTTAGAACTTGCTCTGTAGAGCAGGCTGACCTTGGACTCACAGAGATCTGTTTGGCTCAGCCAAGCTGGGGTTGGAATTAAAGGCATGTGCCACTACTGCCCAGCTTTTTTCATTTTTTCTTAATTTCTGTCTTGACAATTTTTAATTCAGTAGTGGTTTGTTCAGCTTCCATGAGTTTATAACCTGTCTATTGTTGATATCTAGCTTTAGTCCATGGTGATCAGACAAGATGCGTGGTGTTATTTCAGTTTTCTTACATCTGTAATCTTCCAAGTCTATAGTCAGTTTTGGAAAAGGTTTGATGTGCTAAGAAGAGATACTCTTTTGTGTTTGGGTGAAATTTTGTGTAAATATGTGAGGTCCGTATGATCTACATTAACTCCAGCATTTCTTTGTTCAGTTTTTGACCAAATGATCTGAGAGTCAGATACTAAAGTTTCCACCATCATTGTGTCAAATATGTGGTTTAAACTGTAATTGTATTTTTTTAATGGACTTGGGTGCCTATCTTATTTTGAATTTCTATTGTAGTGAAGAGACACCATGACCATGGCAACTCTCATAAAGGAAAACATTTAATTGGGGCAGCTTACAGTTTCAGATGTTTAGTCCATTATCATCATGGCAGAGAGCATGGTAGTATGCAGGCAGACGTGGTGATGGAACAAGAGCTGCTATATGTTGTGGGGATTCAGTAAAAGCTTCAGAGGGAATCTACCCACAGTCTAGCTCCAGAAGTTCCAGAGCTCTAACCACAGTCAGTCTAGGAGAATCAGAGAGTGGAGATTCAAACCCTTAATCCCAGCACAGGGAGTATCCTGGGAGCGATGACCTACACCCTTAATCCCAACTGAGTCAAGGTCCTTTAGATTATAGAAGGAATTCCAGGCTCCCAAGCAGGCAGTGGTGGGGCCACACCTTAATTTACTAAGACAGTATTTAAGCTGAAGGCAGACAATTGAGAGAAGCCAAGCCAAGGGAAGCCAGGCTGAGGAAGCTAGAAGACAGCTGGGTAAGATCTGACTGTGGTGTTTACTCTCTCTAATATCTCCAACTTCTCCAGAGATCTGTCCCTGAGTCTCATTTATTCATGCGACAATATGTTGATAATATAGGCAGCAAAAAGTAGACTGTCTCACTGGGAGTATCTTAGCATAGGAGAAGTCTTAGAGACACACTTCCTCCAATAAAGCCACGCATCCTAATAGGGCAACTCCCTGTGGGGGCCATTTTCTTTCAGACCACCACAATACCTTTTGTTTGCTTTAATAGATGTTGAGAATCGCAGTCTCCTCTTGTTGGATTTCTCTTTTGAGTATGTAGAATCTATCAGTCCTCATCTCTTCTGATTAGTTTGAAGTCTGTTTTGTCAGATATTAAAATGGCTACACCAGCCTGCTTCTTAGGTCTATTTGCTTGGAACATCTTCCTCTTTTCCTCTGAGGTGATGTCTATCCTTAATGTCAACATGTGTTTCTTGTTTTCACATCCATTCTGTTAATCTGTGTCTTATTGGGGAACTTACTAGACAGTTGATATTGAGAAATATGAATAACAGTATTTGACTACTTTGGTAGTAGTGATCTGGGTTTATTTATTCCCTGTGTTTTTAAATAGTTATTTAGAGTCTATAGAACATCTGCCCAGGCCCTTTTGGCCTTTGGACTCCTCATTGAGAAGTCATTCTCATAGGTCTGTGTGTGTTACTTGGTCTTTTATCATTGCCGCTTTAATTCCTCTTTGTTTCTGTACGTTTAGTGTTTTGATTATTGTGTGCTGAGGGGACTTTTTTCTGGTCTAGTCTATCTGGTGTTCTGTGTGGTTTTTGTAGGCATCTCCTTTTTTATGTCAGGGAACTTTTCTGATTTTGTTAAATATTTCCCTCTATTGCTATTATTCTTAGATTTGTTTTCATAGTGTCCCAGATTTCCTGCTTTTAGGCTTTAACATGTCTTTAATAATGCATTTCTTCTATTGTGTCTTCAGCGGCATGGCACCTAAGATTCTTTCATGTCTTGTGTTGTTTATGGGGCTTGCTTCTGTAGTTTATGTCCAAGCCCTAAAATTTTCATTTCCAGAATTCCTTCAGTTTGGGTTTTCTTTATTGATTATGTTTCCACTTTCAGATCTTGAACTGTTTTAATTACTTCTTTCTACTGTTTGTTCTTTTATAGATTTCTTTAAGGGATTTATTCATTTCCCTTTTAAGGACTTCTATTATATGCTTTAAGGTCCTTTTCTTGTGCTTCAGCTATGTTGGAATACCCAGAGCCTGCAGTGGTAGCGGTCCTGGGCTCAAGTATGTTTTTATGCAGAAGTATAAGCATCTGGGTTTGGGGAAGATTGTAATTCTAGGTGCTGATACCTGGTCTTGTACATTTTGGGTGGGTGTTTTGTTCATTGGTTCATGTTTCCTCTCTGGTTCTTAGGGGAGTTTCTTCCAGGGTCCTGAAAGGTGTGACCACTAGGAGGAATTCATGTAAAATATGTTTCTGGATTTGGGGAGCTGACAGGAATGGAGAAGTCCGGGGGGGGGGGGGGGGGGGTTTCTACAGGAAGGAGGAAAGCAGGATGTTCTGCCAGGGTCTGGAGTGGTAAATGAGCATTAAGTCAACTACAAAGCTGTGTGTGAGAGTAGGGGGCTAGACTGGAGGAGTAGATAAAAGGCGAAGATGTACAGTTTAGTCTAGTTGTTTCCCTGGTGAGAGTGGCTTGTGAGTTCCCAAGGAGTATCTGCTGGAGTTAAGAGCTGGAACAAAAGAATGGGGAGGTGGTGGCTAGAAGGAGATCTGTGTGATCCACTAGAGATGGAGGGCTGTAATGGTGGTCTGCTCCTGAGCTAGCAAACTGGGGACTGGATTTAAAAGAGCTGAGGAAGTGGAAGATGTGCCTTGCCTACCTGTTTCCCTACTCAGAGTGGGCTGAGGGTTCCTGTTGTATGAATAAAGGAAACTCAGGGCCAGATCTCTGGGAAAAGTGGAGATATTAGAGAGACTAAATACCAGTCAGATCTCACCCAGCTGTTTTCCAGGTTCCTCAGCCTCCTCCTGGCTTCTTCTGCCTGCTCTGTCTTTCTATGTCTACCTTAAATAATTTCTCTGCTCAGTTAAGGCTTGGCACCACCACTGCCTGCCTGGGAGCCTGGAACTCCTTCCATAAACTAAGCTAACCTCAACTCAGATTGGATTAAGGGCGTAGGTCACCACTCCCAGGATATTCCTTGTGCTGGGATTAAAGGTGTGAGTTATCACAGTCTGATCCTCCTTGACTGACTTGTGGAGAGATCCCTCTGATATCTCCAAATGTTTTATTATGTCCCCACAGGTTCCCAGGAAGTAGTACTTAAATATTTTGCTTTTGAGGCAGCCCTGGCTGGCCTGGAACTCAGTACTAGATCAGGCTGGCTTGTACTTTCGATCTACCTGCCTTTGTCTTCCAAATGCTGAGAATTAAGGTAATACCTCCCCAAGTGACCTTTACTATTTAAATGATTCTTTTTTTCCTGGGCTTCCGTTGTTTTGTAGGTCAAACTTTTCACTCAATTCTCCCCCACCACAGTTTTCTACTTTCAAAAAAATTTGTATTAGCTTCCTGGATGCCACTGCTTCTATTTTTAAATGTACTGAGGGAGTAGAAAGAGCTATTTGATTACTTCTGTAGCATAATGTATAGACTATCACAAGTTTAGTGGTTTAAAACAGCATCCATGTGCTCTGCCCAGCTCTGTAGAGTAGAAGCCTGGGTAACTCATGCTGGTCCCATGCTGTAGGACCTCACAAGACTGTGATGAATGGTCTGCTTAGTGGCATTTCCATCTGAGGCTTATTCAGCTTGGACAGCCCATTTTAATATAATTTTTTTTATCTCATCTAATATATTTTTTACTCTTAAGTTCCTTGAGATAGTTTTCTTAATGTAGCCCAGGATGGCCTTGAACTAAGAATATTCATGCTTAATGCTTAAGCCTTCCAAGTGAGCAGTCACCACACCTGGGAAGAAACTTTTCAGACTACTTTTGTAGAGCAAAATTTTTAAAGTTTTAGATAAAGCAAGGTGATGCATTAACCCTCTGGAGGCAGAGGTAGGTGGGTGGGTTGCATTCAGTTTCAGGGTAGCCAAGGCTACATACCCAGTGAGACCCTCTCAAAATAAAAAGTAAGTTTTTTGGAATCACAGGAAGATTGAGAAGAAAATGTGGGCATATATTATATATTCCTTGTCCCACACATGCATGGCCTTATTCACGATCAATATCCCTCCCAGTGTACTTGTTACAGATAAATCCAAACTCTGGATTGACAGACATATCTTCATCTCTCCAAGTCCATAGTATACATAGGTTTGTGCTGTCAGTGTTATCTATTCTGTAAATGTGGAAAATGTTCTCTCCCCGAGGTAGCATCACAAAGTACTTTTAACTACCCTAGAAATCTCAGTTCTTCACCTGTTTGCCTCACTTTTTCTTTCTTTTTTTTTTTTTTTTTTTTTTTGTCTTCACATTTTGCATTTTTCAAATGCCACAGTCAGAGTCATTTGTAGTGGTCTTTTTAAGATTGTAATGTTAAGTTGTCGCTTAAGTTGTACTTTGTCTGGTTGGACCTCAGTTCATTTGTTCACCAAGTATAGGCTGCCTGGGTTGCTCTCAGGTTTGGGTAGTTGTGAATCAAGCTCTATAGACATCTATGTGACTGTTTTTTGTGGAGAAATTTTCTCAGCTCCAGGAGCATGAAGGACTGTGTGATGAGTTTATTTAGTTTGTTAGAAACCACCTTAACCATCTTCAAAGTGTCTACATTCCTACTTTCCTACTAGATAGGGGGAGGAACCACACTATCTAGTAACTTTACTATTATGCTAAATTTAGACTCCTCCCTCTAAGCTCAGAAACCTCCCCTCTAAAGTCTTCAAGAAAAGGCATTTCCTTTGCTATTGGGTGTCTGTGTGCTCTCTGTCCTAGCTTCCTCCTTTGTAGGTGGCCATCAGTTACTAAAGTACTGATCACCTGAAATTGTCTCAGCACTTCTACCAAACCTGAAAAGAAGGTCTCAGACATCCATCAGCTGAGAACTACTGCCACCCACATCCTTGAAGGAACAGCAAGTATGGTCAGTGGTCTGATGATGTCACCTGTGTTCATTTTCTGTCAGTTTATCGTTCCTGGTGAGGTCTTTGCTTCTTTGGCCCAATTCATATTATTTACTTGGTGATTTCAGAGTTCTTTGTGCACCTCATACAGCCTAGTTATCTCCCAAAGGACTACTATTAACGTGTGAATTGGAGGATTCATTTTCTCACACTTGGTGACTTCAGAATTCTTTGTGATTAAATAGGTCTTATGTAAGTGCTTTCTCCTAGTCTGTGGACTTATTCTTCTAAGAGTGCCTTTTGCAGAGCGAAAGATTTTAAGGTTTTTGGTTTTTGACAGCGAGTATCTTAAAAGCTGAGACAGACATTAACCACACCCAGATTGGTTTTTATTTTAAGGAAGTCTTCCCATATCAGTCCATTTTCCTGAGGTTTATGCCTTTGGTATCTTATCTAAAATACCCCATGGAGATTTTCCTGAGTTCTGTAGGTTTTTGTTGGGTGTGTACATAGTACATTTGTTTGTGGGTTGTGTATGTGTAAGAGGACTACTTGCCGGAATTGGTTCCTTTCCTCCCAGCATGTGGGCCTCAAGATCAAGCTCAGGTCTTCAGGTTTGGTAGCAAGTAAGCACCTTTGCCTCTCCACAACTCCCCCCAACTATCTTGCTGGCCCCTTGGCTTTGTGTTTTATCTTTAAGCCTATTTTGTATTAAATCTCTTGAAGGATATAAAGTCTGTGTGTAGGCTTTTTGTTTTTGTTATGGTGGAGAGACCCCCCCCCCCCAAACCTCCCAGCTTGCGATTATCTAGTTGTTCATTTAAAATACTGTACTTTCTTCATTGTGTTGCCTTGTTCCTTTGTCATAGGCCAGTTGAGCACAATGCTGTATTTCTAGGCACTCTGGTGTATGTATCCCTGTGCCAATCAGGACTCACTGCAGCAACACTGTGGTGATTGGTGCCCTTGGGCTCCCTTTTTCTTTACTACCAAGCTGATTCCTTTTTTGTCTTTACCTCTGTATACAAACTTTGATTCAGTTTGTGATAACTACATAATAACCTGTAGGTTTGTCTCTTTTGTTGTTTTGCTAGTTTGGGACCAGATCTTACTATGTAGCTCTGACTGGCCTGGAGGTCGAAGAGATCCACCAGCCTCTGCCCCTAACCCTTGAGATTAAAGGCATTCACCATCACACCCAGCCTGGGTTTGTCTCTTAATTAAGGGCTCATTCAGGACCCCCCCCCCCTTTGATTGACTCAGATCAGCTCATTAGATGCCTTAATTATGGCTGAAATCGCCTGCTGTGTAATGTTATACAGGAGCCAGTGCCTTTTTTATTCAGCTCTTTGTTCATTAAAGGACAGCTACAAGACATACACACCAGGAAGTAATCTTAGAGGACATCTTGGAACTTTTCCTGCCACAAAGTCATTGAGCATGGAACATTTGACTAACCCTATCTTTGAGTTATGGTGTGGTACAAATGAAGACCACTACCACAGTTTAAGGCCAGATTTAAAGCCAGCTTTAATTAAATACTGGTCAGATGGGTGGGCTCTGGCCAGGTCCATACCCTGGTTCCTGGGAAATAGCCCCAAGTCACGGTTGCAGTGGCTTAAGAAAACTCATAATTCATTGCATTTCCCATCAAGTCCAATCAGGGGCAAGCATATATCCTGGTGTATTTCTACTTATGAACTTCCCATCCACATGTAATTAAACACACCCAGTCAAACTTATTTAAGTAAGTAAAAAATGTGGCTTGTTATCTCCCATTAATAATTGTCCCTAGCATTTCAGGATCTCAAGGGGCTTGGCAAATCAAAGACATTTTTGTCTCATGGATCTCTTAGGCATAGTAATTGCAACTTAAAATGTAACTTTACCTTTCACATTACCTCCCTAACCATCTATAATTTAAAGCAGCTAAAACTCAGGAAAATGAAACCATTTGTATAACTGGTGTTTGGTTTGGCCAGGATCCCTTTGTTGGTCTCAATTCAGTAGGATTTTGTTTTGGTTATTCAAGACAAGGATTCTCAGTATAGTCCTGTTGTAGACCAGGCTAGCCTCAACTCAAAGCTCTGCCACCTCTGCTTCCATGCTGGGATTAAAGTATGTTCCACCACTACCCTTTGAATTCATTTTATTTTGACATTTTACTATGACTTTTTTTTTCTTGAGCCAAGGTTTCCCTGTGCAGCGCTAGCTGTCCTAGAACTTATTCTTTAGACCAGACAGGCCTTGAACTCAGATTTACCTGCCTCCCAAAGCATGCAACACCACTGCTGGGCTGACAGATGTCTGTAATATTGCCAAATGAGATGAAAGTCATATACATATCTTCCCGATATCTCAATATTTAGCAGTGAGATAGATTCTGCTGGAAGGAAAGATTTAGAAATATATAGGCATGTACAAGTTTTTTTTTTTTCTCTTTTCTACTCTAGTTCATTTCAGTCAGCTTAGACTCAGAACACACCATTATAGTTCAGGTCAGTGTTGGTGACCACGGCAGTAAAGAAAACAGTCAGGCTTTTCCTGATCAAACAAAGAGCACTGTAAAGTGACACAAGGGACATGTTACTTGGGTTTTCGTCACAAATCAGACTCTTAAGGGGCAGACAGGTTGCCAGTATCTTTGAATTGTTGGTCTGTGTGCTTAAACTATAAGCCCAGAAGGAGCCTCTTAGGAGATCATCAGATTTTGAAGCCTTTGATGTAGTATACAATTGGATGTGGAGAGTAGTGAGGGTTTTGTCTATCTGTTTTCCCTGCTCCTTTTTTGAGGTTCCCTAAGGTTTTTGTGTTTTGTTGAGAAGTCACAATGAAAACATGTCTTTGTTAGGTTGCCTTACGGAGTGCTGGTGTTCCATTTACTGTGAGGAAGCTTTGCTGTTTCTTGGCCCACAGTAGCCACCCCGCACAGTAGTTTTTTCTCAGTCATGGCCCTCAGCACATCTCTGTTCTCTGCTTTTTTTTTTTTTTTACCCACAAATGGGAGATTTGGGTAGATATTTTAATCTGATGTCTTTTTCCAGGTAGGGCACTCAACATCATTCCCTCAGTGTAGAGTTAATGAAATGTGATAAGCAGAAGAGTCAAGGGCCCTGAGCCCTTCCTGGTACTGCCTCACAAGAACTGTCTGCAGTATCTGCCTACTGCCTTCCTTCCTTCCTTTTTCCCTCCTTCCTCCTCTCCCTCCCTCCCTTCCTTTTTAAGACAAAGTCTCTATGTAGACCTGGCTGGCTGTCCTGGAATTTGCTGTGTATACCAGAGATCTCTTGCCTCTGTCTCCCCAGTGCTGGGATCAAAGGTGTGCACCAACCACCATGTCCAACTTAACAGCAGGTTTAACTGTCTTGGTTTCCACCACAGGCATCTGAATAAAATATGACAAACTACAAAGTTAGGAAACTGGCTACAAGATAAGACATCAAACCTAGAGAAAGAAGAAAAAAGCATTGATTTAAGATGTGCATTTCTGACTCGGGAGTTGAGCTGACTCAACTAGGGAAATCCTAGTCTGGCAGTGCTGGTGGTGCATGCCTTTAATCCCAGAATTTGGGAGGCAGCGGCAGAGACCAGCCTGGTCCACAGAAACCCTGTTTCAAAATATTCTAAGAGTTAAAAAAGGAAATCTTGTGATTCTGATTCTCAGGGATGAGAAAATTAGTCTCCTCGAGAGGATAGAGATCTTTTAAGAATTAGTACTTGATGCTCAAAGAATTATGGGATGTGGATTTTTTTTTTTCATAAGAATGAAGGTGTTCACAGATGGTTAGCACGTGACTTATCTACAAAATTAGATCGGATGTTACCCCCTGGATAATAAGGAACATGGATTAAAAATTAGATTACCTTCTTCAGGAAGGCTGGTTCATAGACTGGAACTCTTTTGTGGCTGAAGAATATAGAAATACACGACTTGGGTCCTAAACAACTTTTGCCCTGTTGTGTTTTCTTCATGGTACTAGCCAAAAAAGAAGAGTATGTCTGCCTACCAGGTGTTCTGTAAAGAGTACCGAGGAACCATTGTGGCTGACCATCCAGGTATAGGTAAGAACCTTTCTGAGATTTGGGGTTTTTTTGTTTGTTTGTTTTTTTTAAACTTTCTACTCCCTAAAGCAGTGCATTTAATTAATTGGATTACCAGGCCTCTTCCTCATAGCATTAGAATACAAATTGAAACCAGTTTGGGTGGTCTGTTCTGTAATCCCAGGGATGCTGAAGGAGCCCTGCTACAGAGTGAGTTCTGTCTCAAACCAAAGGCAAATTATAATTTCTCAGATTTGCAAATCCTTTATTCACTCTGCCTATAAAAGAGTTTTCCAGAGATTGATGATAGCAGATATCTTCATCAGTTGCTTCCACCTTGTTTTTAATTATCAGTAGTATTTTGTTTGTTTGCTTTTGTTTTCTGTTATGTAACTCTAGCTGTCCTGGAACTTCAAAACTCACAGAGCCACCTGTCTTTCCCTCTCTGGGATTAAAGGTGTGTGTCACCAAGTCGGCTCCACCTTAAATTAATTAATTAATTTTTTTTTTTTTTTAGGAGTGCTCTGTCTGCATGTTTGTCTGCATATCAGAAGAGGGGAATCAGATCCCATGATGGTTATAATTCACCATATAGTTGCTAGGAATTGAACTCAGCATCTCTGAAAGAGCAGGCAATGTGCCCTTAAGCATTGAGCCATCTCTCCACCCCCTGTGTTTGCATTTTATGTATTTATTATTTTGTGTGTGTACATGTGTGCATACATACCAATGGAGATTAGAGGGCAACCTGTAGGAGTCAGTTCTCCTTACCTTGTGTGTCCCAGAGATTGTACTTAGGTTTGTCAAGCTTAGCGGTGAGTGCCTTTGTCCTCAGAACCATTTTGCTGGTCTCATCTTACTTTTTGAGGCTGGAGCTCTGACTAAGAACTCAACTGTTCTGCTAGGCCATATGGCTAGTGAGCTCCAAGGTTCTTTGTATTTCTGTAGTACTGAGGAATCTGAATTCAGACCCTCATGGTTATATGGCAATCACTCTACCCATAGAGTATGTATTTCTGGTATGTATTTCTTAACCAATTAAAGAGGAAAGTAAGCTGAGTAGTGGTGGCACATGCCTTTAATCTTAGTACTCCAGAAGTAGAGGCAGATCTCTGAATTTGGGGCCTGTCTGGTCTACAGAGCAAGTTTCAGAACAACCATGGCTGTTCAGTGAAACCCCGTGTAAAAAGAGGAAGAAAGGAAGGAAGAGAGAGACAAAGTATAAATTGAACAGATATAGGAGCCAGGCCTGTGTCTATAATCCCTGGAAAGCTCACCTAGAAAGATCACAGGTTTCAGATCAACCTGGGCAATAATATTGCAAGATCCTGTTTCAAAAGAAACAACAAAAACACCTAAGAAATCAATGCCTTTTATTTCCAAGAGTGTAGGCCTTGAGCTCCGGACATGTGTTCCGTAGTGTTAGTGCTTACCTCCATGTTAGCACTTAGTGAGATGAGCACACACTATGTTATGTCTCCATCTCATGGAGCTTATATATAAAGTGGTTGTCCATGCCACAAAAGTGCTTTGAAAAAGTAGACATTGCCAGGCAGTGCTGGTGGCGCACACCTTTAATACCAGCACCAGAGGCAGAGGCTAGAGGATCTCTGAGTTCAAGGCCAGCCTGGTCTACAGAGCAGTTCCAGGTCAGCCAGGGCTACACAGAGAAAACCTGTCCGGGAGTGGGGGTAAGGGGAGGGGGGAAGAACACCTCTGTTCCACCTTTTCTTCCAGTTTCTGCTTCCCAAGTCTTCTGTTTTCTTACTGTACTGTTTTCTTGTTTTGTTTTGTTTTTAACTCTTATATCAGATTTTGGAGAGCTTAGTAAAAAGTTGGCTGAAGTATGGAAGCAGTTGCCAGAAAAAGACAAACTGGTACGTATATTTCTCTTGCATAGTCTTCATTGCTTTTTGCCTGCCAGCCACACAACACTGAGAATAGTGAGAAAGAAGCAGTAGACGTGGCTAGCAGAGGACATGGCTATCGTCGGGCCAGGCTCCTCTTGCTATAAGCAGTTGCCTTTTTGCGCTGCTGTCTACCTTCCCTCCAAACCATATTTAAGTTAAACAAAAGGAGCCAAGTTGATTAAAATATTTTAAAAAGAAAGTCTAAAGTCACAGCACCCTACTGCAAATGCCCGTCAGCCCCATGGTCTTTGAACTAAGGAACATTACCCTCTAGGTAAGAAAAGCATGGGATTCACTTAGCCTGATTCTGGATCTTCATCAACCATTAGCAATGTATCCTGTCAAGAAGCTACTAAAATTATGCCTGTAGTCTCAGCTCTTAGCAGACTTAGGCATGAAGGTTGTGGATTCAAGGCTAGCTTGGGCTAAGTAATAGGTCTGTCCAAAAAAAAGCAGAAAAGAAAGTAGAAAAGCCAATAGGACAAAATGATAGTCATGTCTGAATCATCCCAGTCTTATTGTGAAGGTAGTATGGGCACAAGAATTGCCATTCTTACTGTAAAGAATGGATCCTTTAGATGATACAGCTCTTTTCCACCTAGATTATTCTTGATAGCTTACTATTTTCCACTGCCAGGCAGATTAGAGAAAGTGGTTAGCTGCATGGGCATTATACTAAGTCAGGTGTTTGCTGTGTGACAGTGTTCTAACAGTACTTTGACTTGACCCTAGCACTGAAGTGTGGATGTTTATAGACCTGCATTTAAGATACCAGCTTATCAGTGTGAAGCCACTTGAGGGACCTAAGATCCAGAGTTACTATTAGTCCCTCCCCACTTTCTGTAGCTCCTTGTTTCCTTTCTGTTTCTCTTTTGCCTTTCTTTTTCAATTCTGTGTGGCTATCTGTTGCAGATCTGGAAGCAGAAGGCTCAGTATCTGCAGCACAAACAGAACAAAGCTGAAGCTACAACTGTGAAAAGAAAAGCATCCAGTGCAGAAGGTTCCGGGAAAGTCAGAGGTAGCCGCAGCCATTTCTCTCTTCTGCTTTGCTAGGAAGTTGGAGAGCATACAGCTTATAATAGAAGTAGGCCTTGATACCTAAGTATTACTGAATATTACAGACTGCATAAAAGTAGTTTAAATTTTAAAACTGTAAGAAGTCAGGCTTTGCTGTAAAGATCTAGAAAGTAAGCTAGGGAAGGGGCCATCTGCCTACATGTAATCCAGCAAGCAGGAAAGTGGCAAATTCAAAGCTAGCCTGAGCTACATGGCAAATTGTAGACCAGTCTGGACTATACTGAGACCCTGTCTTTTAAAAATAAAAAGGATCCAAAAAGTGGATGTTACAACCTTTTTATGCTATGTGCATTCCCAGTCACATGCATTGTTTGTTTGTTTTTCTTACAAACCTTTAAATGTATATATACAACTAGGGGCTGGAGAGATGGCTCAGCAGTTAAGAGCTCTAGCTGTTCTTACAAATCCCAACCTTAGCCTTGCCCACAACTGACTATATAATTCTAGTTCAAGGGACTCAAAAGCCCTGTTCTGGCCTCTGGGCACTGCATACATTATTGCACAGACATGCATGTAAGCAAACACTCTTTAACACAAATATAAATTTAAAAAAATTTTATGTAAAACTATTCTTATCTCATGGATCACATGTAAAGAAGTCAAGCTAATTTTAGCTCACAAACATAAGTTAGCTAATGTATGGTATACTTTTTTAAGAAGGAAGATTGTCATTTTTGTGACATTGAAAGCCAAAGACAAATTTTCATCTCTGTTCTCAGCTTCTGTGGGAATACTATCACCCCAAAAGAAGTCTCCACCCACCACAGTGCTTTTGCCAGCCTCACCAGCCAAAGCTCCTGAGACAGAGCCCATTGATGTCGCTGCTCATCTCCAGTTGTTAGGAGAGTCCCTCAGCCTCATTGGACACCGTCTGCAGGAGACAGAGGTAAGCACAGCACTCACTAACAGGATTCCTGTTTCTTAGACCATTGGATCGAATTGTTCATTTAATGAGCAACTATTTTATACAAAGTTATGCCAGATACCCATAGTGTAGTGAAAAAAAGTCTAAAGATTCAGAATCTTCCTACTAGCTCTCAGAGATTATATACATTACACCATCCTGTAGAAACAGTGGCACTAAGAGAAGTCAAAATACTCTGTTTAGCTGGTTTTAGTCTTTAAAAGTTCAGTGGAGGAGCTGGAGAAATGTGTAATAAATAGTTTCTGGCCCAGACTAGCCCCAAGATCTGGACCAGTAGTCCCAAAGTCCCAAAGAAACACATAGAGGCTTACATTAATTTCATACTGATCGACCTATGGCTCAGACATATTTGCTAGCTAGCTCTTGCTTTTAAACTAACCCATGATTCTTATCTTGCCTAGCCATGCAGCTCGGTACCTTTTCTCAGAGCAGCATTTCAGCATCTTTCCTCTGTGTCTGCTCACTCTCTCTCTCCTGCTCTTCCTCTCTCAGGGTTTTCTTAGTCTGGTAGTTTGGCCCACACTTCCTGGCTGCCTTCTGGCCAATCAGTGTTTTATTAAACCAGTAGGAGAGACAAATATTTATGATGTAATAGAACATACTCCCACTGCAGAGAAGTCTCTGCAATTAAGAGCTCTGGCTGCTTTTTCTAAAGACCAGGATTCAAATCCCAGTACCCACAAGGTAGCTCTAGTTCTGGGAAATCTGACATCCTGTTCTGGCCTCTTTAAGCACTGAATGCATGTGGTACACAGACATACATTCGGGAAAAACACCCATACATATAAATTAGTGGAAGCCACACATGGCAGCTCAACCTAATAGTCCCAGAACTAGGGAAGCTAAAGCAGGAGAATTGCTGCAAGTTCCAGGTCAGCCTAGGCTACAGACTGAAATCTCTAAATAAATAAATAAGCCCAAGTAAATGCGGTGAAAAAATTAGTGGACACCACTGTTGCCTTCTGAGAGCTGGGATTGTTTAGTACAATTTCTGCAGTTTTGAATGGTCAGACAAAATTATACAGGGATAAAAGCTTTATTCTCTGAAAATCTTGGCATTCAGAAGCCAGAAGCAGGACAATAATCACAAATTCAAGGCCAGCTAGGGCTATAGAAAGCCTACCTTTAAAAAAATGTGTCCTAGGAAAAAGCTCATAGGACTCAACCTTTTTCAAAGAACTACAGGCAACTACAGAAATAACTGAGAGCAGAAGAAATAGTCTTCCTCAGGGAAGAGCATACCAATTGGTTATCCACTACCAAATGGTCAGCCCTGAAAACATACATGCAAGTAACATAGAGACTGAGCAGCTGTACTTCTGCGCTTAGGGGAAAAATATACACATGCACCACACACACTGTTGTTACTTAGAAGTAACAGTTAATTGTAAAAGAGGCCATGAATTTGCAAAAGAGCAAGGGGGGGAACGAAAGAGGGTTTGGAGGAAGGAAAGGAAAGGGGGATGATATAATTGTATTACAACCTCAAAAAAAGAAAGAAGCCGTGGGATCGTTTAATCCCAGTTTGGGGGTGGGGGCGTGGCAGGCAAGTTCCTGTGAGTTTGAGGCCAGCCTGGTGTAATGAGTTCCTGGACAGCCACTACTGCATAAAGAAATCTTATCTCAGAAGGAAGGAAGGAAGGAAGGAAGGAAGACCAAGCAAGTGAGCACAGGTGCTCTCCCAGCAGACCCAGATTCAATTCCCAGCACCCATGTGGCAAGTTGACAACTATCTGTAACTCCATTTCCAGGGAATCCAAACACCCTCTTTCTAACACACAGGGTTCACAGAATACAGGTAGGCAACACAATTTTATACATAAATGTTCAATCTTTTGTTGTGGTTTTCAATTAAAAAGAAGAGAAGAATACAGGCAGTAAGTGGTGCTCCTCTGTGTACTTGAGTTGTTCAGTGCTGTGCCCTGGTGGAACAGGACATTCTAACCAGTCTGCCCCTTAGCTAACTCAGTGTGGCAGTTCAGTTCTCAGCTCCAAGACATGTCAGCAAAAGAATTCTTGTATGCTATTAAAGCCATTTTTAAGTTAGGTGCAAAGTCAGTGCAGAAATATAAGAACTAATGACTTGTTTTATGCAAGTGTTAAATTATTCAGCAGACAACGTACAGGAATTGAATCTACATCTGAGTTCTTTGGCTAATTTTTAAAAATTCAGCAAGTGTTGAAAGAATGTGGGCACTCTCATATGCTCAAATACCTGAATAGTTAAAATATTCTGTGATCTTTATTGAATTTTCACATTAAACCATTATTATATTTTTATTATTATTATTACCTCTTTTTTGTTTTTCTGTAGACCAGACTGGCCTTGAACTCAGAGAGATCCAGCTACCTCTGTCTCCCCAGTGCTGGGATTAAAGGCATGTGCCACCACTGCCCTGTTCATTATTATATGTTCTAAAAAGTTGAAAGTAAAAGGGTTTTATGTACCACTCATTGTCGAAATTTTCCAAAATAGTTTCTTTTTGTTTAGCAAATGTTATGTTTTGTTTTTGTCTTCTGAGCAAGGTTTCTCTGTGTAGCCCTGGCTGTCCTGGGACTCCACAGAGATCCACCTGCCTCTGCCTCCCCAGTGCTGGAATTAAAGGCGTGTAACACCACCACCCAGCTAGCAAGTACTTTTGAGTTTTTATGAGATTATTCTAAGAACTTACAGAGTAGAAAAACCTAAATGTCTGTCTGTCTTCAGGTGCTTACAGTCTAATTGGAAAGATAATTTTATGTGATTAACAGTCGGAAGCATACACACGTGTCAAGAGCTGCTTTGAGAGTTTTTGTATACTCCACAAGCAACATACCCAGCTGCATGCCCAAACCTACAAGGTTTATATTGATACTATATACAGGAATAATGGTACAGTGATGGTTGACTTGTTACCAGAGGCAGCAACTAGCAGCCAACAAGCAGGTAGCCCAAGCATCATTGACATGCTGAGTAGAGTTAATTCACAGTCCATAATAGGACAGAGATTGCAGCATGCCATTCCAAAAGCATATATGCAGTTTAGAATGGGAATTGAGGCTAAATGGTGGGCACATCTGTAACTCTAGAAACTGAGAAGCTAAGGAGGAGGATGACAATTTGAAGCCAACCTGCAGCACATAACTTAACACTGTCTACAAAAGAAACAATAACAAATCTCTTCTACCGGGCCAAAACCTGAGTAACTACAACTATAAAAAGGGAAACTGCAGATAAAGAGTGGTTATCATAACCAGAAAGAAAAAAAGAGTTTGCAGATTCTGTTGTCAACTTATCTTTTGTAATAGTCTTAATAAAATATCACATGCCACAAGTTCACCCTTTTACAGTGCAAGATTTAGTGGCAATACTTTTCACTGTCTCTAAAACATTTTCATTACCCCAGAAAGAAACTCAGAGCCCATTAGCAGTCATTTCTCATTCCCTGTCTAGGCTGGAGTTTCCCAAAGGTATGTCCAAGTGTGTGTGAGTGTGAGCGAGGTGCAAGTATGCAGTGTTCATGGAGTCAAAAGGAAGGTTCCACTCCCCTGAAGTTGGAGCTACAAGTGGTTGTGAGCTACCATGTGGCTTCTGGGAATCAACCCAGGTTTCCTGCACCATCTCCTCCAGTCCCATGAGTTTTAGCTAATGAACAGCTTATTGAATTTGTCACTATTAAAATAGTTAAAGTTCATATATATACCACTTGAAATTGCATATCACGTTTTTGGGAACATGATTTACATAGTTCATTAGTATAGACATTGAATAAATACCTGAGTCTCATTACAGTTGTATAAATTAATATACAACTATTAGTACCAAAATAGAGTCCAACTGGCCTTCCCTTCATGTTGCTCTCCTATACAATTGCGAGCAGTTACAAGACTGTCAAAGTACAGTGTCACCTAGGCATTGGTGGTCCACAGGACGGTAGCTCTACTTACTGCTAGGATCCTCAGTCAGGAAGATTGCTGTGAGTTCTAAGGACCTAAAGATATGGCTCAGTGGTTAAAAGCACTGACTGCTCTTCCACAGAACCTGGGTTCAATTCCTAGCAACCACCTGGCAGCTCACAACTGTCTATAACTCCAAGATCTGACACCCTCAGATAGATATACAAATAGGCAGAACACCAATGCACATAAAATAAAATATTTTCCCCTAATTTTTTTATTATTTATTTTATGTGCATTTGTGTGAAGGTGTCAGATCCCCTGGAACAGAGTTATATAGATAGCTGTGAGCTGCCATGTGGATGCTATGAATTGAACTCACCTCTTCTGGAAAAGCAGCCAGTGCTTTCAACTGTTGAGCCATCTCTTTGGCCCCTAAATAACATTTTTTAAAGTGAATTCTAGGCCAATGGGAGCTAAAAAATGAGACCCTGTCTCCAAAGAAAGAGAGACAGAGGAAGCAGTATACCAAGTTATGGAAGTCAGAGGCCTAATGAAAGTGGTGGGTAGGTGGATAGCTAGAGAGACACTGTGAACAGATGTGGACAGAAGATGGCAGGTGCCTCTTTCTCCCCCTTGGGTCCTTTGTCCGAGGAAGATGGTAGGAGGGCCATTGAGGCTTTAGGCTCCACCCCTACTTTAAACAGATCTTAGCAAGAGTCTACCTGCTCAACTGTTGAGGTAGGGTTGTATGCACACAAAAGTTAGGAGGAGAAAGCAAGTTATCCAAGCCAGGTATCTTGGTGGACGTTGAACTATTTATAGTTTCCTATTCTTGATCTGCAGAGGGCTTTTGTGGGGGGGGGGGGTGGATTAGAATTCCTATTTGTCCTTCTGAGAAAATCTGTTTTAGATTGTGAGTAAAGAGAGGAGGTACAGTAGCAACATGGTGTAGAAGTGACAGAAACTTAGCAAATAGTTATTGAGATTTTGCTTGATTACATGGAAGTGAATTCTGGTAGCCTGTGGGTCCAGCCTCTCACAGATCCTCTGCTGACTACCCACAGTGCCTTTTGTTACTGTGATTTATTGAGAAGATATAAAAGACTAATAAGACAACAAACAGGAGTGATTTAGTTGCCATCTGCTTTTCTTACAGGGCATGGTAGCAGTGTCCGGCAGCTTGTCTGTGCTCTTGGATTCCATTATCTGTGCTCTTGGCCCTTTGGCATGCCTGACCACACAATTACCTGAATTGAATGGCTGTCCCAAACAGGTTTTGGTGAGTTTTTTGTTGTTATTGTTTTCTTTAACTTTTTAGGGCCGGGGCCTTTGGGAGCCAGAAAGCCTCCTTCAATGAGTACACCAGCTTCTATCACATTGTTCACAGAACATAGCACTGTATTATCAGTAACATGCTGTAGTTTCAGTGAAACTAGAAAACATGCCGTTTCCATAACAGTACTTTGGAGAATCATTGAGGATTTCTTCCTGCTACTGGGTCTAATGTGAGGTGTGAAGCTCTGGGCATAGCTGATAGCGGTAGGACTGTCTCTAGCCTACTTTCCCGTCTTTCCCCCTAAACATGACATCTCAGGGACCACAGTTGAGCCCTTTCTCCTTGTTTGCAGTCAAACACGCTGGACAACATTGCATACATCATGCCTGGACTGTGACCTCCAAGAAGCCTGGAACAGAAACCTGTCTACCCCTTCGCTAGTTTATGTATATATGACTGTTCCAGTTCCTCCACTGATCTCTGGGTGTAGGTTTTAAATTTTTTATATATATATATATGTGTATATATATAATGTACAATATATACATAGAATTATAATTACTTTGCTTTTAATAATTTTATGAAACGACAAGGGTTTAGCTAAAAAGGAAACTTTAGCATGAATGTGGGCTTGGATTATTTTTTTGTGTGAAAAATCTGCCTTAAAAATCAGTGTAATTTGGGGACTAGGGGCTTTTTCTGGGTGCCATGTGTATCTCCTTATAGACAACTAAAATGTGATTTTTTTTTTTTTTTTTCCAAGCTTGGTTGTACCTCCAGACCCATCACTGACCATTTGCCTTACCTGTCTTATAATTGGAAATATAGTAAAGGTTATGGGAAGAGGCCAGTTGACTACAAACTATCTGAGTCAAAGTGACCTGGGAGGTAGTGGAGGTGGCTTAAGTGGATAGGGAACTCATTCCAATTCCTACGAAACAGGTATCTATGTCTCTGATTTTATTATAGCCATTGGTACCACTGGTAGCCTAAGTTATATGATTCTTGGCAGCAGAGAATTACCTTGGTAGGCCAAAGCTATTGGTGCCACATTGAACCTGCACTGGCTGGCCAAGAAGGCTTGGTCTGTAAAAACCAAAAAAGTGGTATTTTTTTGTTGGCAGCACTGACTAACCACCAAATCCTGAGAGACTGCAGCTTCTTGGTTCAGCTCTGGTTCGCAGATTGTTCCCTGCATTCCACAAACATTTAGATCACAAAGGAGTCCTCAGTTCTCAGTGGGATTATCTATATGTGTGTGAGAGCGTGTATTTTAATTATGTGTATTTAACTCCTTAGAATTTTTAGGTTTTAATTTATCCTGTAAATTTCTGTATATATAATTTAATAACAAGCCTCCACCTCCACCAGCAGTAGCATGTGGAGCATAGACTTGTCATTTCTTCATGTCTGTCTAAAAGATATGGGTCATCCATATGTTAAGATGTTATAATTCATGACCCTCAATAATGTTAGGAAAGTGAAATAGAAAGGAATGTCACAATTCCCAAAAAACCAGGCCTGCTTCCCTGTTAGAAGATAGTTGAGCACTCCAGGGTTGTTTGGAAACTTGGTGTGAGATTCCCTTCCCTGCCAAAACCATGCTGAGGTAACCATGCTTTCTTCTTCTGACCTAGATGGAACAGGGCAGCATCACAGTAAACTTTGGGGACCATGTAGCCTCAGCCATCCTGTTTAATTTCTTCCCATAGACTCACTGTGCTTCACAACTGAGCTTCTCACAGGTGTTCTGGACATTCAATCCCTTTCTCAGATCACAGCAGTTTTGAGATTTAATCTGGGAAATTGAGAAAGAAACAGGAATATGTGGGAACTGAATCAAGAAGAGCAGAAAATTATATTTAAGTTAAGAGGTCAGAAAGTCATTTGAGCCTGCAGAAGTTTCCTTTGAGAAACAGGGTATGAAGGAGAAGCCGAGAAGACACACATAGTGCAAGAAAGCAACTAGTCAGTCCTCTTCTGTGAACTTCTGTTGAGAACTGGTTTCTTTGTGTTTGTTTTACTCTGAAGCCTAGCCCTGTTGTATTTGTATTAAAGATTTGTATACATTTGTATAATAATCTGTAACTTGTGGTATTTGGTACTATTAGAGGAAAAACTTTGGATTCAGGCCTTCTTGCTGTTTTTTATATCATTGTTTTATTTGGTTTTTTTAAAATAAATCCTAGTGGTTTGATCCAAATCCTATTACTGTTGTATAAAGAAACAAAATTTTGTACTTATATTAAAGATCTCATTTTTAATATTTGTAGTCCAGCCTTAGCTATCTTTTCCCTACTTGGGTTAATCATAGTTGCTATAAAATTATATCTATCATTCACTCTATTCCACCCTAATTTTTCTCTAAAAGGGGGTGGGAGTTGGAAAGATGGTTCAGTGGTTAAGAATATGTACTGCTCTTGCAAAAGACCCAAGTTAGATCCCAGCTCCAAAGGAGCAGGTACCCTCTCTACCTCTCTAGCCTCCTTAGGCACTAGCACACAAGTGCAAATACCCAACACAGAGATGCACACACACATATATACATAATAAAAAATTTTTAAATAAAGGTCAGGTTTTCATATTCCTACCTATCCTAGGTCTCAGGCTTCCAAATATCACTTGCATATTATAAAACTAGAGAATGTGATAATTAATTCTAATGCTTGGCAAATAAAACCATGTACATTATGGTATTGGCCTAAATCAAGTATCGGTCAGTGTTTTGTCAGGGTTGCATGAAAATCCTGTGCTGAAAAATATACACTTCATGTCCCAGGAGCTTCCATAGTTGTACCTGTTTTAAAGTCACCTCCCCTTAGTCTACAGCCAGCCAGCCTAACATGAATGTTTGGTAATATGAACATTCAGTATATGGAAATTTGACCTTTCATGGATAAATTAGTTAATGGAAATACAAGATACTAGAAATAAGTAGCAAAATAAAACTGATGTTAAAAGCTGGATCTTATGGCGCACAACTGTAATTCCAAAACTCAAGATATCTGAATTTGAGATTATTTATATATATATATATATATATATATATATATATATATATATATATATATAAGGTTAGTGTGTCCAGGCCCATCATTGCCAAAATGGGAGGAAGAAGTTTAATCTACATAATGAGAATCGAATCCTTCAAGTTATGGTCTGACCTCTGTACTCACCATGACATACACAGAGTAAGAAGAAGTAATTAAAATATTTTAAATATGTCTTAGAAGAATAGGTCAAGGAAATCACCGTCACTGATTGCCTAGTATTGAGTAATTTCCATGGCATCTTAATACTCAAAGCATTATGAATATATATATGTCCCCCTTGACAACTGAGGGGAACAGATACAGAAAAAGCACTTTTTTCTATTTTTCAAGTAAGAACAGAAGCCGATGAGGTGGCTTGCTACAGTCCTGGATGTGTGCCAAGTTCATGGTTTCAAGGGAGCCCAAACCCAGGCAGTTGCCTCCTCTTTGGCAAGGGTGGCTCTTGGAACAGGGAAACATCAAAAAGAAATTTCAAAGCCGGACAGTCAAGGAGGTTGTCACTCTCAGGGCTACATCCCCAGGACTAAAAGGCTAAGACACTGACAGGAGCTAGAGCTTTTGTAACCTGACCCAAGTCTTTCCCTGGCCAGAGACCCAGTTTCCTGACGTGAAGACTTTTAGGCTCCACCGTGGCGCAAGCTGAAGCCTTTCAAGGGCGTGGCTTAGGGGGCGGGGCCTCGTGGCTGGGCTCCCCCGCCCCGCGGGCCGGCCAGCCGGTCACGTGACAGGTCGTCGGCGCCGGCAGTTACTGTCACCTGATTCTGGGAGCTGGTGGCAGCGGCAGCCGCGGCAATGGACTTTCTCCTGGGAAACCCGTTCAGCTCTCCGGTGGGACAGCGCATCGGTGAGTCCCGGGAGCCGCGCGCAGCCCCGCCCCTGTGTGTCGCTCTGGCCTTGGCCCTGGGACCTGTCGGAGTCCTCAGTCAGGGCTGGGAGGAGGGAGGCTAGGTGGCGAGGCTGGCGCGGCGCTCTTGGCTCCGCCTCCTCCTGTTTTACCTGATTGACAAGATCACGGACCAATCGGAAGCCCCATATGGGGATTGATGCTGAAGTTGACCAATAGGAAGGGAGAGAAGGCGGGTCCATATGAATGTGGCTCAGCCAATGCTTACGTGCTGGGGTCCAGAGTAAAGGGAGAAAGTTTGGATTAAAGGGACTGCTATGGTGAGCGCGGGTTGGCCGCGCTCAGGTAATTTGCGGCGTCGCCAGACCCTCACATTCTGAGACACCGGGGTGTCTGGGCTCGGCTACGCCTCTGTTCCCGCGGTCTCGGGGTTTGTGTGACGTCGCCCCCGTGGTGTTCCTTGGCCGTCGTAGTTAAGGGACGGTCGCCCGGCCTTCCCTAGCTTGTTTGATCATTAAATGTATTAATAAGCACGAGGTACTGAGGATGCTGCCTGACACATGACTAAACACTTGTCACTGCGATACCACCTAGTGGGGCTGGAGCAGAGGGCAGGGATGGGTAGTCTGGGTGTGACCCCCGCCCAGGGTTCTGATAGCGTTATGATTTTTTTGTTTTTGTTTGTTTGGGTTTTTTTTGTTTTTGTTTAATGGCTTTCGCCTAGGTCCTGACTGGCAAGGGTGGATCTTTTAATTAAGCCATTCTTTGCATTCTTCCTGCCTTGGAAGCCCTGTGTTGAAACCACCACTGCTGCTAGTAGTGGCCCTTTTGGGGTTCTCTGCTGAGGAGTGCTAGTGCCTGAAACCCAGGTGCTTTAAAAAGCCCCCCCCCCCCCCCCATCCTTGTTTAGGATCTGGAAAGAGAAGGCCACCCTCAGACTTCCTGGTCTGGTCACAAAAAAGCCAGCCACAAAGTCCTGAGACTTTCTAGATAAGCTTATTTTGGCTCGGTGTGGCCATCAGTTGTTCAAAACTCAACATCTCTTCCTGCTCTGAAAGGTGGCCTGCCTTTCTTATTCAAGAAATGCTTCTGGACTGGCAGAGTGCTGCTACATCAATACTTCAGCACACTACATCTCACTGCTGGACCCTCTCTGCCTTGGGTTCATGGCAGAGTAAGCTAAACCTGTCCGAGATTCAGGCTGGCAGCTGTGGGGTTCCCAGTAGTGCTCTTTGCAGCTGGTTGTGAGACCACAAATTTTAACACCTACCAGAAGTGATGGCTCACACCTGTAATCCTAGCACTTGGGAGTCTTCGAGGATTGCCACCAAGTCCCAAACTAGCTGGACTACAAAATGAGTTTCAGGGCAGCATGAGCTGCAGAGTAAGACTCTTTCAAAACAGAAATACCAGTCTGCACAGCCCTCCCCTTTTCTTTTACTGAGGGAAGGAGATTGAGTTCTGCAAAGGGAAGGTTCACCTGAGACTCACAAAAAGCCCAATGAATTCATTGCTAGCCCAACTGAAATGAGCCTCCCAGGGATACTGAAGAGGCTGCCAAAGAGCTGGGTTTTGTGGAACATGCCTATAATCTCAGCACTCAGGAGGCTGGAGCAGGAATATTTTGAGTTCAAGTCCAGCCTGGACTACATAGCCCCTTGAACAACAATATCAATGTTCCATTCTCCATGTAGAGACAGAAGTACTGGAGAGTGTGTGTGTGTCTGTCTGTCTGAGACAGTCTCAGTATTGCTCAGGTTGGCCTGGAATTTAGGGACTAAAGCAGTCCTCTCCCATGAACTTTCAAGTATCAAAGACCTTGTGTCTGTACCAAGGGGCCTGGCTGGCTGTGATGTTCAGTGGCCAGGTTCTAGCTGCTTGTATTTCTGTGATCCAGGCCCTTTGCTACCGTCTACTAAATAGTGCTAATCATGTCCCAGTATCACTGGCCTCACAATTCACATATACCTTGATGCTTGCTGATCTCACTGCCTGGAGTGTCTACTTCTCTGAGGAGCTGGGCTCATCTCTTCGAGCACTGGGCACTGTCACCTTTCCTTACTCCTGCTCCAATCTCTGCTCTTTTATTCTCTTGTCACTCTGCTTTCTGTAGGCGCAAAACAGCTCTCACCTCAAGGGGAAATCAGAGATTATCCTTGAGCCAAATATAAATTGCTGTTACCCAGGAACACAGATTCACATTGCCCCAAATAACATGTTCCAATGTGGGAAATGGTTTCATGATGTTTTTATAGCTGCAGAACAAAAGCAAGCCAGAAATTGGTCAATTAGGTTATAGCAAAGCATGAAAAATTTTACTACATTATCTCAGGTGCTAGCTAATGACATTCCTAGTTTTTAGGCTGGTGGATACTGTTTTCTGTTAATTTATTCCAAAAGGTGTTACCTGATAGTCATAGATCTGTTATGTCAGAGATGAGCAATAAGTGATTACTAAAGAGTCTAAAGCAACGTAATTTGTCTCAAGATCTTCATCAACATTTCCACTCTCCACAATCACAAAGTTGTAGTCAGTCAGCATCAGGGCTCTGAGAAGATGGACTAGAAACCTACAGGCTAGGCCATGTTGTAGACATTGGGCTGTGTTAGGAGAGATGGTATCCCTGTCTACTGCTGACTATTGCAGTCCTATCTCCCATCGCCGTCTGTAATGAAACTCAGAGGTGCCTCCACTCCCTCACCTTCCCAAAGGACTGGTGATGAGCCGCTGAAAGGTAGTAGGAATGGGGAAGGGTTAGTACTACAAGGCACAGAGGGGCAGTGTGGTGCTTCAGGAGATCAGTGCTAGGATAAGCAGCCAACTTGGACTTGTCAGAGATGGGTCAGTTACCAATGAGTTTCCCTGCCCACTCTTGGTGAAAGGTAGAAGTCAAAGGAGAGGAGTCTTAAAGGACTCTTACATCGGCTGGCAGGGTGGACTAGACTAGGCTTATTCTACAAAAGGGCCACACAGTCAATCCTAAAGGTTTAGGAGGCTATACATTCTCTGTTAAATACCATAACAAGACCATTATTGCATAAAAGCAGCCAGAGACAATAGATAAATAGGTGGGCGTGGCTATGCTCCAATAAAACTATATGGGTCATGAGTCATTGCCATGTGCCATTAAGTATTATTCTTGTCAGATGTTGTATTGCATGCCTTTAATGCTACACTCAGGAGGCAGAGGCAGACAAATCTTGGAGTTCCAGGCCAACCTGGTCTACATATGGCTTTGCCTTGGCTGGACAAATGCTAGTAAGGCCCAAGGTGACCTTGCGTCAGAACACTACCTCTGTGACCTGGAGTAGGTTAGTAACCTCACTGTCTTCTGGTGTTTCATCTGTAAGAGGCTAATAATAGCACCTGTCAGGTGGGATTGCTGTGTGATGTGTGGCATTTGAAGCACTTGGCCTAGTGCCTGCCAGATAGGACTCCACAGCTCTTAGGCATGGGGACTCTCATTGGTGGTGTCACTGTTTCTAGGTCACACTTAGTGGCAGAGCTAAGGTAACAATGCAGTGCCCAGACTCCAGTGTAGCTTTTGTATTGGTCTTTGTGTCCCTGGGATATGAGCAGTCACTGGCTGGGTAGCAGCACATTAACAGGCGGGTCAGGTTTCAGGCTGAGGGTGGAGCTGGTTCTCCTGGGGATAGGGCTCAGCCTGACTGGACTGAGCTGGTTCCCACATGGAGCCCTGAGAAATAATAAGGTTCTGGATTACTGCTCTTGGGGTGGTTCTGGGGCAGGTAAACTCAAGCTTTCAGTGTAAAACTATCAGCCCGAGGATTCAGGATACTTTAACTTTTAACTCTGATGAAGGAGGTCCTGGTCTATGCCCGTGCTCTCATACTGCCACATTCATCTGCCACCTTTTAACCTTTGTATCTGCATACCACTGTTATTATTATTTCCATGGTGTTTTCCTTTAATTGGTTCATTCCCTCACTTAGACCCATCCTTAACAAATCTGTCCATGAAGTCATGACAGCAAGTGCCTTTACCCACTGAGCCATCTCCCTGACCTGGAGAAGGTAAATTTTAGATAAGATTAATAATGGAGTAGTAGACCCTGACAGGCACATATTGCCCTCTATAGTGTGCATGATCCTTACCCAATCAGTTGAAGACTTTCTTGGAAAGACTGAGTCACAGAACAAACTCTGCTAGCAGACATATCTGTTGCTGATTCTCACTTGGCTCAAGATTTTGGACCTGCCAAGCCTCTACAGTCTTATGAGTACATGCCGCAAAAACCAATGAGCCCACTGGTATTTGCATGCTCACTCTCTCTCTCTCTCTGCCTCACTCGTTCAGTCTCCCATTTCTTTTTTTATTTTTATTTGTGTGCCTGTGTTGCATGATATATGCATGCACATGTGTGTGCACAAGTTGATGTACATTTGTGTGAATGTGTGTGTGGAAGTCAGAGGTCAGTGTTGAATGTCTTTCTCGATTGCTCTTCACTGTTTTTGAGAGTCGCTCTCACTGAGACTGAAGCACACCAATTCATCAGGACTAGCTGTCCACCCTGGTGGTCTCATTACTCTGCCTCCCCAGTGTTGCTATTACAGGTACACACTGCCACACCCGGCTTCTTACATGGTGCTGGGGATCAGAAACCAGGTCTAAATAAACACAGCAAACACATAACCAACCAGACTGTGTCCATAGCCTTTCTTCCATTTCTCTGAACCCTCACTAATTCCAGCACCCTCTCCACCCCAAGCTGTCCACATGACTTGCACAATAAGTGGGGGGTAGAGAATATCACCAATACTCTCTCTTGACTGAACAGCTTAGGAAACTCTCCTTTGACTAACCAAAAGTTCTCTTGTTTCCTGTGGTTTAAAAAAAGGGGGGTGTTCAGGGTAAGACAACCAGGGTCTGAAGAAAAGGTGTTTCAGTAACTTAGGAACTTTCTTTCCATTCTGGGTCTGGAAAGAGTTGTTCATTTGGAAAGTAAGCTTCAAGGCAACTTTCTGTCTAGAGAAAGAAAAATTGGCTACTCTGTATGACTTAGAATATTTTTTTATGGGAAGGCCTGAAATTTTAGACCTTGATTTTTGTGGCTGATACTTTTGTAATGGGTAACATTTGTTTAGTGCTTACACTGTAGTCAGTGAACATAATATGCTTAACATACACATTTCATCCCCTTCTCACAGGACTCTAGAAGGTGGTTATTTTAGCTACCCTATTCTGCAGAGGAAGAACGAGGCTCAGAGGGGCTAAGGTATTCACTCAGGGTCACATAGCTATTGGATGCTAAAGTCAGGGCCTACACTAGGAGTTGCCTGTTCACATCATGTATTTCTAGTTTCCTCCTCACTGCTGACCTGCAGGACTGAAAGGGACTTGCTGGGCTTCTCGTTGAGTCATACATAGAGTGTTCATCTAAAATGAGTGTATCCACTTGTGGCTCCTATATTTCTGTTTCTTCCATACCAATTTCCTCCTCAGGACAAGGAGCTCAGCTGAAGACACCAGCAGCTTGGTTCTCTTTACCAGGGAGGGACTTCCACCTGAATTCAAGTAGAGTAGAGAGAGACTAAGAAAGGGAAACACTATGAACCAGGGCAAGGAGACTGTCACAGCAACAGGTCAGCAGTGGTGTTTATAAATGTCATTAAGCAGTTGTCCCAGAGCCTTAATATATCGTAAGAAGAGGCGTTACAACCATTTGTGGATTCCCATGCTGTACTTTCCAGGAGGCTGGCACAACCAGCCTGCATCCCAGGGATTACTTGGGATGGTGCTGACTCGGGGGATTACGTACAGAATCACATCAGGGACAAGGATGTTAGGTTAAAGGACAGATTAAGAAAAGACCTGGGCCAGGTATGGTGATGAAGACCTTTAATCCCAGCACTCAGGAGGCAGAGGCAGATGGATCTCTGAGTTCGAGGCCAGCCTGGTCTACAGAGTAAGTTTCAAGACACATAGAGCTACACAGAGAAACCCTGTCTTGAAAAAGCAGAGAGAAGAAAAAGAAGAAGAAAGGGAAAAAGGGACCTAGAATTTTCTGAAAGATTGGGATTTTATCTAATTGGTATCAAGGAATGTCAAGTGGCGGTGGTGATCTTTTAACTAAAGTGCTGTACAGGTGACGGTGCTGAGAATACAGCCTCCTCATCATCCAGGCACTTAGCAAACAAGTCCTGCAGGCTTCATCTAGTGTAAAGAACTCTAACCTGCCTCCAGATGCATCACGCTCTATTGGAAGGGAGAGACAGACAAGAACCCAGCTGAGAGCTATATGCTATGTACAGTGCTGGCCGCCCACGGAGTGAGGAGGAAGCAGAGAGGACTCAAGGTGCCTAGAAGATTGCTGGACCTAGGAACTGATTTAAGGGACTAGGGCACAGTCCCTGAGAAGTATAGAATCCTTAGTGAGGGCCATCAGGCCAGTGCACAGCAGGTAGAAAGCTGAGAAATGGGACGGTCAGACCATCTCAACACTGGTCCTGACCTCCAAACTCCAGGAAGCATATGCAATTGGTATTACCACGGAATGGCCAACCTCTAGGAAAGCCAGGCAGTGGTCCCTGATAGAGGAATCCTTATCAACTTGCCCTGTTTGAGCCGCTGGCAACAGGAAACCATGTTTACCTATCAAGAAATTTGGAGAGAGACAGCTTCCCATGGACTGACATTTCAATACTGCCCTTTCCAAAGCCCTTCTCTGTCATTAGCATGGAGGCTGAGGTGTGAAATGCAGCAAACAGTAAGTACTGGGAAGAACACGGCCCAGGCTATAGCACTGAACCAAAACCTGGCTGCCTGGAAACTTAGTGCATTGTTTCACAGACACATCAGGACCCTCTCTGCCACCCAGAGCGGAGGCCTGGAAGAATTATGAGCTGTGCAAGTAATGGCAGCCTTCAGAGGACAGAGCAAAGTGGCCAGCACTCTGGGATAGTGCAAGCAAGCTGGCTTTGCCTGTCTTCTTCAGCATGGCTGACATACCAGCCAAGGTGACAAGAAAGAGGGTCATGGAGCTCATGCGCAGATACTTCTCCATGAGTGCTGGTCATTTGATCCTTGTTTTCTGGTGATCTCATGGTTCTGGAAGAGGCTGGCTAAAGAGATGGTTAAGGATGGGTGTGGGTGGAGTAAGGGTGGGGTGTGGATTAGCAGACTCATTTCCTCTTCCACATCCTAGCCCCACCCCACGGGCCATGTGCTGACTCAGCGTCACTTTCTGCATTACCCACCATAACCTCCATTGGGCTTCACATTTGCTGAAGGCAGGACCTTGTTGGCCTTGCTCACCAATGTCTTCCAGAGCTGGACATGTTTCAAGGGTTTGGAAGGCATGTAACAGCCCTTACAAGTCTGTTGAAGTGTAATCCAGGTGGGAAGCAAATACAAGTCCCAGGCTATCTCTGCCTACAAAATGAGCATCAGGCAGCCTGTCTACATAGTAAATTCCAGGCAAACCTTATCTATACAGTAAGTCCAAGGCCAGCTTTGTCTACACAGTAAGTCTTAAGCCAGTCAGTCCTCTCTATATTAAGCCTTGGGCCAGCCGTGTCTACAGAGGAAGTTCCAGGTCAGCCAGGGTAATAATAAAACAAGATTCTTTCCCTAAATAAAAAAGTGAGTGTGTTTGAGAACCAGACCCTTTAGAGTGTGAATCTCTGCTTTGCAGCTTACCACCCATGGGGCTGTGCACAAGTTACAGTCCCCTCTGCTCCCCCAGGTGTTCTAGCCTATTTTGAAGGTGATGAGTATTATATGAAGGAGAGTCTCAGTCCTCTGTTTGGTAAATGCTGTGCCCAGTGAGTGGGTGTGTGAACTGGCTGTCTGGCTGTATGAAGGATGGCCTTCAGGCAGCACCCAGGAATGGGAGAGAAAAGGGTGAGGACATAGTATTGGTTCTTCCTCTCACTCTCTGAAGAGTTCAGCAGGAAAGAGTGCTGATTAGAATTGTGTTAAAGGAGAAAGGCATAGAGGTGCGGTCCAAGCCTGGGCAGGTGATGGCCCTATCATGAGACACTTGGCAGCTTCTGTCCTGTGCAGGTGAAGAGACACCTCATGTGGCAATAGGAAGGCAATAGGCCATAACTGTAATGCTGTCTGTAGCTCTACTGAGAACCTCAGAAGGGCCCCACTGAGACCATGAGGACAACTGTCCTGCCAGAGATTGTAGGTCACCGCTTAAGACGAACAGGTGGGGAACAAGGGCAGGCACCTAGTAACTGCCTGGAGCACAGCCAAATGCATGAACTTTGGCTGTTGCTCATTCCTTCCCTTTGGCCCAAATTGCAGTCAGACCCCAATGATCACCACAGCTTTCACCTGACATGAGATAATTGACTGGTTGAGAAGCCATACTGCTGTGAAGCAGGCTCAACCTAATCTGATTCATGTAGGCATAAACTTGCTAATTTGACCCACAGGTCAGTATGTTTGAGTTAGAAGGTATGGCTAGCAGCCCCGGGGCATTGCCCAGATCAAGTCACTATAAAGGGAGGATTGTTGCCTTTGTGCCAGACAAGAGACCAGGAGCCCTCTGGGCAAAGCATACCTGTATCAGGCCCAAAACAGGACAACCTGCTGGCCACAGGACTACTCTCCTTAAGCATTAGCAAACCCCTAATGACAGAAGAGACCTGCAGAACCATTGCCCCACAGCCCTTGAAAAAGTCACTGCCAGCAGATAGAAATGTAGACATCAATTATTGTGCTCTGAGAAGGTAGTACCAAGTTAGGGGTTTTTATTCCCTTCTTAAAATACCAAATTATGCCAAGCAGTGGTGTCACACATCCAGCGCTTGGGAGGCAAAAGTGTGTGGATCTCTGTGAGTTCAAGGCCAGCCTGGTCTACACAGCTAGTTCTAGGACAAGGCTACATACAAACACACACACACAAAAGAAAAAAGAAAAACCTGTCTCAAGGGGAAAAAATAGCAAGTTACTTTCATGATTAAAAGTAAAACATGATGCCGCTATTCTCAGATTTCACACTTACAGGATGCATCTCCTCAGAGCGGTCAGAAGGGAGTCCAGGATTCTATAGCTGCTCAGTCCCAGAGGGACCTGGATTGAGGAGCAGTAGTCTGAGCAGATCCACTAGGCCTTCTCTTCAGCCAAGTTCCACCAAAACTGCTTGGATGGTCTTACTCTTGCCACCACCACCTCTATTTCTCCTTCCTGTTTAGGTCACTGCCCCTGCGCTTGTTACCCACATCTCCATCTTTGCCAGCACCCTTGACACACTAATTAAACTGCTTCTGCCCTGGCCTCATCCCCACCTGTGATTTTCCAGCTTTTCCTCCCAACCACTGCCCTTCCCCCCCACCCCTCAATTTGGCTATGTCCTTTCTGAAACGGGAGCTTTCTCTCTAAGAGAAGGTGCTCAGGTACTATGGTGTGCTGGTGACCAGCAGCAGCAGGAGGACTGCTGAGAGCCCTTGAGGGACTGGGACTGGAAAGGGCAGAATGCACAACCCCAGGAAGGTCAGGAGAATGTTAGAATGTCCTAACACCAACAAGAGCCAAGCAGCGAGGCAGGCCTAGGAGTTTATTGCAAAAGAGCAACTACCCTTCACCACAGGATAGCTGGAGTTTTGTTTCTGTTTTCCTCAGCCACTTCTCACCACAGAATGGCTGGAGTTTTGTTTCATTCTGATTTTTTTTTTTTTTTTTTTTGATTTGGAGTTTGGTTTTGTTGTTTTGAGACAGGATCTGACTATGTAGCTCTGGATGTACTTGCTGTGTTGACCAGGCTCTCCTCCAGCTCACAGACATCAGCCTACCTCTGCTTCTCAAGTGCTGAGATTAAAGATGAACACCACTATGGCTAGCCTGGGTGGCTATTTTAAAAGGCTGACCCCTCCATCTTGGTTTCCTCACTTGTGAAATAAGGGAGTAGTATACGACCCATGGGTGACAATTAAATCTTGTATTTTATATAACTAGATAATTATACTGATGATTGCTTAATATATAACTCCAGAAGTTAAAGTATTACAGAAGGTTTTTGTAGGCAGAGACTAGGAAATCCTGGAATGCTATGAGGCATAGGAAGGACATGGTCATTTCCATGGGAGGGGTATACATGGGGAGAGAGAGAGAGAAGAGAATGGGCACAATGAAGAGTTGGGAGGTGGGATTGGCCATACATTGTGACTATTAGACATGTCTGATGTAAAGGATGACTCAATACCCACTGGCCATATGCTTGAGTATAGCCTGTGGGAAGAGCAAGTTTTCATGTTTAAGCAGTCCCTGCTCCTAGGCACTCTGTAGCAAGTCATAACCTGCTCAAGGGGATACGGCCTCAAGATGAGAAGAGAAGCACAAAAGCCACACTGAGTAGATATTTGTGGACAGAATAGGCCTTGTCTTCCATCCCTCTAAAGGAATATCTTCCAGGCCTCCTCCCTTGGCCATAAGCCAGTAGGTAGCAGAGCAACTGCCCTTATACCTCAGCCTCCTGTCAGATGTTAGGTTCATGCAAGAATCTGTAAGAACCAAGGGTGGAACTGAAGGCTGCCTGCCCAACTCTGCAAGGGTATTGCTGCAGATGGAAGAGACAGAGCCCCGTTCAGTCACATGGAGATCATCCTCATCCTATTGAGAGTGTGCTAGGGCCTATTCTGGATATCATGGGGCAAGAACTGTACCTTTTTTGTCCACCAAGCATCTCAGTGCCTGGAATGGGCCCAGCTTACAAATAACTATGCAATGGTAAGCTGTCAGCACCACCCAGCAATAAAGACTGTCTTCCTTGTGAGACAAGTGACACCACTAGTCAAACTGGCTGATCCGCAGCTGTGTGAGTACAGCACATCTACAGCCAGAGTCTGAAAGCCAGAGGAGATGGCATGACAGCTAAAGAGGAGGAGAATTTGGGCAGACACAAAGAATCTCACTCCCTGAATATTGAATGTTACCCTGTCACACAGCTTACATGTAGTAAAAATACATCTGCTATGCCAGCCTTGGCATGACAGGAGGTGGAACAAAGTGTGAGTGTTATGTGTGAATAATAGACATGCAGTGTGTGCATGGAGGGTTGGTGAAGGTCCTCACAATGTCTGTTTCTGGATTCATCATTCACTTAGCACCCATTGATGCTTGTAGTAATAAGTTTCTGACCTGTCTGTTTCAGCCTTGCATCCGTGCTGCCACTTAGCCACAAATAATCACATAAAGGCTTATATTAATTACATGCTGCTTGGCCTATGGCTCAAGCACATTCTAGCTCTCTCATCTTAACCCGTTTCCATTAATCTGTCTAGCCATGTGGCCCATGGCTTATCTGAATTCCTTTATTTTTTAATAATTTATTTTTATTTTATGTACATTAGTGTTTTGCCTTCATGTATGTCTATGTGAGGGTGACAGATCCCCTGGAACTGGAGAAACAGACAGTTGTAAACTGCCACATGAGTGTTACAATACGGTTTCTTGGACCCTGGTGGCCAGAGGTCCCAGACCCACAGACCTGCCACCCCAGACCCCAGAAATGACTCAGACACTTATATCAATTTCATGCTGCTTGGCCTATGTCTCAGGCACATTGCTAGCTTGCTCTTTCATCTTAACTTAACCCATTTCCATTAATCTGTCTGCCATGTGGTCCATAGCTCACCTGTGTTCCTTACATGTTTCTTCTTGGGCAGCTGGCTCAATCTGTCTCTGACTCCGCCCTTCTCTTCCTACCTATGCTGTGATTTCCCCTCCTACTTTTTCTATGGTGTCTGTCATGGGCCAAAAAAGCTCCTGTATTTAAAGATTGATATTTACAGCATACAGAAAGACATTCCCACATCATATAGGTGATGGGAATTGAACTCATGACCTCTAGAAGAGCAGCCAGTGCTCTTAAGCTGAGCCACTTTTCCAGCCCCTGAATTTATTTGTATCTCTTCTCTTGGTGGCAGTTTACAGCATCTCTCTCTGACTTCGCCCTTCTTCCCATTCATCTATGCTTGGATTTCCCACCTGCTTCTAAGATGCCTTGCCATAGGCCAAAACAGTTCCTTTATTATCCAGTGATAATTCATAGCATACAGAAAGACATCCCACATCAGATGCTCTTTGAGATGGGGTCTTATTATGTAGCCTAAGTTGGCTTTGGACTTGCTGTGTAGCACCAGGCCTGCCTTGAACTCAGTCTCCCTGCCTCTGCCTTCCTGGGATTATACATGCATGCTACAATGCTCACCTACCCACTACAAGCTTTGAGGACTTTGTAGCTGGTTTCTGGCTCAGAGATTTTACCTGAAGGATTACCCTAGCATGAAAATACTATGAGGGGTAGAAGTGGTTACACAGCATTATGACTGGACCAGCTGATTACACAAATAAAGATGTTATTTTGTGTGGTATTCTTTTGTGTCAACTTAAAAGAATTGGGCTAGGAAGTTAACTCAGTGGTAGAGTACTTGCCTGCCATGCATTAGACCCTGTATTCAGACACCAGTAGAATAATCCCCAGCCAGCATCCACTATATGGCCATTCTGAGAATGTGCCATTTTAATGTTGCCTACCCTTGAGACTGGTCTTTCATTGGGCCAATCTGTGGAGAGAAACTGCCTCAAGGTGGCAAGGAAAGCCAAGTCCCATAAAGAATGCCCTTTGAGAGAGTAGAAGAAACTGTCACACAGCTTACATGTGGTAAAATACATACACTTGCTATGCCAGCCCAGGCATGACAGGAAATGGAACTGAGTGTGAGTGTCATGTGTGAGAGTCTATAAGAAATGAGACCTGGGGTGTGGGGATCTAAAAAAAAAAAGCTCCAGAAGTTATGGAGATATAAGAGGGATCTAACCACAGTCAGTCTAGGAGGATCAGAGAGTGGTGATTCACACCTTTAATCCCAGCACAGAGAATATCCCAGGAGTGATGATGACCTATGCCCTTAATCCTGAGTTGAGGTCATTTTAGTTTACAGAAGGAGTTCCAGGCTCCCAGGCAGGCAGTGGTGGGGCCACGCCTTAACTTACCAAGAGAGTATTTAAGATGGGCATAGAAAGACAGAAGTTAGAAGAAGCCAAGGGAAGCCAGGCTGAGGAAGCTGGAAGACAGCTGGGTATGATCTGACTGTAGTGTTTACTCTCTCTAACTTTCTCAGAGATCAATCCCTGAGTTTCATTTATTCATGCAACACTGGGGTAAGGACAGAGATAGTTTCTCTTCATTGAATACTTCTTTGGAACTTAGTATGTTTTAAGTCACGTGACTACTTCTGACTCAAATGTTAATATGAAGTAAAGAGGAGCAAATACCTATACAAATAAAGCAATACATGGTCTCTGCTACCCTGTTACAAACAAGCCCTTTGAGACCAGGCCTGCCTCAGATCTTGGCCCCCTTCATACACTTGTGACTCTCTGAACAAGCAAGGGCACTTCTGGTCTCTCATGGCTGGTACAATCCAGTGGAACAGCATATAAACCTGGGTGCCAGAAAGCATCTATGATCTTCTTATCTTATCTGTTCTTATATGTTCTCCTGTCTTTTCTCTTCTCCACTATTTGGGTCTGCCTATTTAGGACTCCCCATACCTTTGTAACTCACAGTTTCTTCACAGAGAAAGCTACAGATGGCTCCCTGCAGAGCGAGGACTGGGCCCTCAACATGGAGATCTGTGACATCATCAATGAGACTGAGGAAGGGTAAGGGCCCTGAGGGGGAGCGGTGCGGGAGGTGGTTCAGGCTGTGACAGCCAACTATAACGCAGTATACACCAGCACTGTTTCATACCTGTGTCCTACCAGGCGATCCTCTCCAGCCCCCACTGTCATGGTCACAAAGTCTAATCCTGCTGTGCAGTATCCTGCCCCCATCCAAGGCAACAGCGTGCCATTTTAAACATCTAGACTTATAGTGAGGGTGGGGTGCAAGTGGACAGATATCAGGACTACCAGGAAAGAAGACAGGAGGCAGACATGCTTACCGAGCTGGTGGTAAGGCCTGGCAGCTTTATGGATGGTGTGTTGTAAGTCACTGCAGTATCTTTGCAGTGTCCCATCTCCATGTGAGCTTGTGAAGCACTATATTCAGAGTCAGTTGGTTTATGTCGCTGTTCATTTGAGCAATTCTAATGTTCCAGACACTGCACAGGCCATTGAGGAGCCAGCAGTAGGCAATGGCAAGCATGACTCTTGACCTCACCAATCTTATCTAACCTTCTGTGTCTTTGGTGGAATCATACCATAGGCATACACTTTATGTCATTGTACATACGTGGTCTATGCCAGTGCTGTCCACGTCATCAACTGTGTCACTCAGTTTTTTATAACTATAACAATGTCATTGTGAGATTTGGATTTGCCTATAAAGAAAATTTTTTATCTCAATTTTGGTTTGGTTGGTTTTTATTTGTTCATCTGTTTTTGAGACAGAGTTTCACTGGCCTCAAATTCACTATGGAGTTAAAACAGAAGTTTTTATTTTGCCTCACAATCTTGATGTTGTGCATCATAAGGAGTGTGTGATGAGCTACAGGGAACAAAAGAAGAGTGACAGGGACCAGGGTTCTACAGTGCTGATTAAAGTCACATCTATGAGGACAAAAAGACCACCCAGCATGTTCTAGTCCCCTTCTCCATTTATCTGTCATGCATGGGATGGAACAGGCCCTTGAACATGCTAGCCAAGCACTGCCACTGAGCGGTTCCCCCAGCCTGGCCCCACCTCGATTTCTATAGTGTCTCAACAGTGCCGCTCTGAGGATGAAAGCATATTTTTAAACACGCCTTTGAGGGAGACTCAGGATCCAAAGTACTGTCATCAAGGACTGAAGCCAGCTGCCCCTGTAACTGCCCATGGACAGGCAGGGAGCTGTCCGAGGTTCTGAGTGTGGGTTGTTCTCACCCTCTAGACAGGCTCCTGCCCCTGCCCTGACCTCTCCATTTGTAGCACTGACCACCTGCACAGAGTTGCCTCCATGTGGGATCCATCCTGGGGGCCTTTGCTGTCACTTCTGCTGCAGACCTTACCAGGACTCCATACTGTCACGATGTGACCCTTAAAGGTCAAGCACTGACAGACAGGCAGAGTCAAAATAACCTTCAAAGCCCTCTGCCTGGGCACCTGCAGTGGGCCAGCTCTGCTGACAGTGTTTTGTTTAAAGGACACTGCCTGCCTGTTTGTTCTTTAGGAGCCATCTTCTCTGCCTGAATAGGTTAGTGTTTCCTAACAGAACACACTGGAGGAGAAAGCTCTTTGGAAGCTTCATGGGTCACTAGGCCTTCCCTAGGGTTTGGGGCCCAGGCAGGTCCAACAAAGGCCTTCAGGGTAGAGCAAGCCTAGCGATTCTGGGAGGGGAGGGATAGTCAGCAGGTGGAAGAGGGAGGACAGGAGCCTCCCAGGCCCTTTGTGGCCACCTGCTGTATGTAGGCACATCCAAACTCCTGGCCCTCCACCTCTTCTATACTTTCTTTGTTGCTTCCTCTCTACCCTCCCAAAGCAACTTCTTCCCACCAAGCTCCCCCTGCACCTGAACCCACTCTCTCTGGCTGTCCTATCCATCCTTTATGTTGGTTACTTTCTTGAGGGTCGTTTGGACCCTACCTCCATTCTCCCTCAAGACTGCTTTTTCCTTCAGTTTTCCCAGAATCTTTGGAAGTAGTGTATGTGCACACATGCATGTATACATGTACACATACATATACACGCACACACAGGTATTTGGTTAGACTTGACTAGAAGATGGATAATGGAACTGTCTAAGATGTGGGATTATAATCCTCTGCCTGTGCTTATTTGTTCTTAGCATCAACACCCAGAAGGCCCTGGAAGCTGTGAGGCACCTGAGAAATAGAAAATTCTGGGACTACCCCACTTGTTGAGTTCTGATACTCTCAGCTAAGGCCTCCAAGCACTCACACCTTATATGAGTCTGTGACCTGTGAGGCTCAGGGTCTACCTAGTACTTAGAATGTCGGGCTTTCCTGAGATCAGAACCTGGGCACACAGTTCAGGCACACAGGAGGGAAGCTCTTACCCAGCTTTCCAGCTTTGCAGAGTTTCCTGAGCTTGAGCCCTTAGCCTCCTGTGTTGGGGAAGAAGGTTCTGTGCCTAAGCCCATCATTCTTTTTGTCCTTTTTGCCAGCCCCAAAGATGCCTTCCGAGCAGTAAAGAAGCGAATTGTGGGGAATAAGAATTTCCATGAGGTCATGCTGGCCCTCACAGTGAGTCTGTCTATCCATCCCTCCATGATCGCTCCCATGGATGAACTGTGGTCTTCTGAAAGCTACTTCTCCTTAGTTAGGTCCAGTGGGACTCCCATCCATGCTTGGGTTTCTCATCTGACGACTAGGCAGGAAACCACAATGGGGAAATTGTTTTCCCATCCTCACTGCTAGGTGGATGACTAAGCAAGGGAGCTGGAAAGGAGATCCTAGCATGGGGATCAGACACACTGGGGGCCCTCTAGAACTGAACCCTGAAAAGTGAACATAAAACAAATGCCAATATCTAAAAAGCACTGGCCACAACACTGAGACAGGCCAACACGGGAATAGCCTGGCTGGGGAGTGGAGAAAGAACACTCTGTCCTAGCCTTAACTTGGCCCTTAGATCCAGATGGTCCTGCTACCCTGCAAAGCACAGGAAGCTCCTGCTAGGTCACAGGGAGAGAAGACTGGTGCTTGGTCCTTGAATCATAATATTACCTACCAAGAGGGGAAACTCAAAGTTGTCTACAATTCCTCCTAGAGGACCTCTAAAACTCTAGACCTGTGAGTCACAACCCCTTGGGGTCTAATGACTCCTTCACAGGGGTCACATATCAGGTGTCTTGTATATCAAATATTTACATTATGATTCAAAAAGCAGCAAAATTAGTTATGAAATGGCAAGGCAACAAAAATTATTTTAATGGCATTAGGAAGTTGAAAACCACTGTTATAGACCATGTGAGCTAGAAAGTAGGGTTATGTTATAGCAGGCCGTGGTCTAGTAGGAAGGGCGTCCTGTCTGTCATATCATTCTGCATGTCCCCATCCCCTAGTGGCAAGCCCCCAAATCTGGCACTGCTCCCATTCAATGTCATAGGAGATCCCTTCTGGAAGCCTCTTCTTTTCTGTTCTGCTTCTCTCTGGAATAGAAGAGGAACATCACTAGAGTGTCAGCCTATGTTCCCTCTGATAGGGTACTCTCTGGGGCACCTTGACCTACAGGTCTTAGAAACATGTGTTAAGAACTGTGGACACCGCTTCCATGTACTGGTGGCCAGCCAGGACTTCGTAGAGAATGTGCTAGTGAAGACCATCCTGCCAAAGAACAATCCACCCACTATTGTGCATGACAAGGTGTTGAACCTCATCCAGGTGCGCTCTTTGACAAGGTGGGGTGGTTTAGTGTCCTCCAGGGGTCAGGGAGTGCTGGGACTGGCTGTTCTTCCTCTGTCTGCTAATAGGCTGCTTATGTGTGCAGCAGGACTTATTACTGTCTACTGAGCCTGGTGCACAGGGTTAGAGGACTGGGCAGGAGGAAGAGGAGGGAAGCACTTTTGTCCTCTGTCTAGATGCCAGGGTTGGGCAGGCTCACAGAAAAGGTGAGCAGTGGTTACCGGCCATGTCCCCTTGTCCCCTCTCAGTCCTGGGCTGACGCGTTTCGCAGCTCGCCTGATTTGACAGGTGTTGTTGCTGTCTATGAGGACCTACGGAGGAAGGGCCTGGAGTTCCCCATGACTGACCTGGACATGCTGTCACCCATCCACACACCCCAGAGGGTGAGGAGAACTTTTGAGTGGGACAGGAGTTATCCTGATGGGCCTATAGCACCTTTTCAGGAGGCCTCTCTTACCCTCTCTTTTGCCCCCTAGACTGTGTTCAACTCAGAGACACCAGTCGGACAGAACTCTGTGGGCTCTGACACCAGTCAGCAAGGAGACCTGAGTCAGCACGCCACCCCTCTACCCACTCCAGCTGTCCTCCCAGGTGACTCACCCATCACACCAACTCCTGAGCAGGTAAAAAGACAAGCCTGTGGCAGAACTATAAGACCCAGGTAGATATCAGTTATAGCCTCTAGCACTGGAAGTTTCTTTGTCCCCCAGCAGCCCCCAGTATATATATACACTATTCTTCCTATGTTTAGGATAAAGAGGTTCAATATAAATAAACCCACTTACTCAGGATCACATGGCTCATCAGAACCACCTGGGATTCAGGTTCCATTATGTCTACACTGGAGTGTAGTCTAGTACCTTGTCATTTTCCAAGCTCTTCTTTCCCTGAAGCTCTCTGTGCAGCAGCAAGCGGGGGAGATGGCCAGCAGGCAGGCAGTCCCTTCCACCTGGGCCACTCCACTTTATTTTTGTGGTAATAAGTTCACATAGAATTTTTTATGAATTGAGATTCTAGTTGAGGACTACCTTAAAGGATCTATGTCAGTGGCACGCCTTCAATCCCAGTACTTGGGAGGTAGAGGTAGGTGGACCCTTGGATCTGTGTGAGTTCAGAGTTTCATAGTAAAACCACGTCTCAAAACGAGAGGGTAAGAGAGGGAGGGAGGAAGAGAGAGAGCTGTACAAAAGAAGAAAATGCATATGCACTACACTGAGGCCTCCCACATGCCTCATGAAGAAGCTGGAAGGCTTGGCATGAGATTCTGGGGAAGTTTCCCTAGCCTTTGGCTAGCTCTTAGAGGGTTTCCTTCTCCAGACTAGGTGACTGTAACCTAGAGCATCAGTCACTTGAGATGCGGTACTGGGCTGGACTTGAGGCCCTCACAGACTGTAGACCATCATCAGTGAACATACTTCACTTAGCTGCCGAGTGTGCTGGAAGCAAAGATTCACAAACATGATGCATATGAGAGAAGCTTCATTCCAAAGAACGGCTCCCTGACAACTTGTGTGCAGTGCACAGTTTCAGCTCCACAAAGAGAAACTTCCATGCTATCTTATAGCAAGTTATAAAGCCGTGCACCATAGCAAACATGACTAGAGAAAGTTGGCATGCTAAACAAGTAATTAAAGCCTACAAAACTAAAATTACCCTGCTATCCAAACAATTACCTACCTTGCTTCTGGTTTTAACTAGGTTTTCTAATTTCTGTGTGTTAAGACTGATTGATTACTTTAGTGTTAGAAGGTTCTTGCTAAACAAAATTTAGTATTTTTGTTTGATTTTATAGCCCCTTTTGCCTCTTGGGGCATGTTAAGATGTTGCAGTGTGGTGATGTAACTCTTAGGCTCCTTTGTGGTTAGGTCCCTTTGGATTTGGATGTGGCAAGTTGGTGATGAGCAGTTTGTCCACTCACACCAAGAGTTATTAAATAAGTCATTCTGCCTGACACTGTGGGGTGTGCTGTTGGTCAACTTCAATGGATATGGTTGGTACTTGTTTCTGCATGCCTGTTTCTTCATCCTCCAGCTCCTTAAAAGTGGCTGTTCAGTTCTTGGCACTTACGAATTAATCAGTAAGTGGTAGCTGCTGTCACAACCACAAAATAATTGTCACGCAGTCACACAATTTAAAATAGACCAGTATTTCCCAAAATGTAGTCTCCTAGCCACTAGGTTCATGAGCCATCCCATTATAAGAGGGTTCTTGATCCAATTACATTTGGATCTCAGCATTCAAAGTGGACACAGAGTCCATGAGCATATAAAGTCCTTTGGGGTTCACAAAAGACACCACACAGAGACCCTCACTCACAAACTAGTCTGTTTGAGGACACTGACCACCTTCATTGTTGTGTCCCCAGACCTTGGCTTCCTTTGATTACTGGTGCAGGTACTGAATCTGAGTTTCATGCTCAAGTGGATAGCCTGGAACTTATTTTTGAATGAGCCTGAGCCCCCAAAAATGGACCAGAGACAAGACAGAATCCAAATTCTCTTAAGTGGGGGGAATATATGGACAGAGTCCACTTTGTCCTCCTAGACATAAAGGGCCTACAACCTTCCTACTCCCTTGAGAGAACTGACACTCCCTAGGGCCTCATTAATTGCCAACTTAGCCCCAAGAGATGCTGGTGCTTTTCTAACCACGTTCACTGGCTTATTCTTCTCCGATTGTCACACTTCTTTCAGCCCCTTCCCTGCATCTGGCTCCTGGTTTGGAGATGGCAGCGGTTGGTAGCACCTCTGTGAGGGGGCTGTGTGGTGGGATGCACCCTCTGCAGGCTCTTGAGTACAAACCATCCCCAGAAGTCAGGAGAGAAGCTGTGCAGAGAAAGTGTTGGTGGGGCAGTTCTTGGACCACATTGTCTGTGGGAGCAGCATGAGCTCTAGATTCTGGCTTCCCTCCCCTTACTGTGGTGCATTTCAGATTGGGAAGCTGCGCAGTGAGCTGGAGATGGTGAGTGGAAATGTGCGAGTGATGTCGGAGATGCTGACAGAGCTGGTGCCCACCCAAATAGAGCCTGCAGACCTGGAGCTACTACAGGTGAGCAAACAGCCTGCCTATAGCCTCAGCCCCCACCCGTTTCTTCCCTGTCCACACTGCAATCTTTTGGTTTGTGCTAGGAGCTCTGGGGGAATAGAAAATATTAGAAAGAGGAACCTTGGATTTACATCAGATGGGAATAAGTTCTTAATTCTGCTACTTTCTAGCTTGCACAAACTAGCCCCTCATTGTCTCCATCTATGAGGCTGCTTTGATACAAGTGGGACGTGAGAATTAAATGAGATGGCACATATGAAATATCTAGTCCTACAGCTAGTCTGAGAGCATGAACAGCACTGGGGAAAGCTGAAAGGGCTGATTTCCATCTTTTACACTATTTAAGGGAGCAAGCAGGAGGGACAGAGAAGTGTGGGCTTTGAGAAGAGAGTATCTGGTCTTGGGAAGCTGAGGCAGGTGGAAAATGCTGGATTTTGCTCCTAGGTGTCATATGATAGTCACCTGATTCTTTCCTCATATAGGGTGGGGTACTGGAGTGAAGGGAGCTAGGCATCCTTTCTATGGAGGGCATTCAGGGGAGCAATAAGAAAGTTGGGAACCACCAAAGTTTAGGAGTTTCCAGAATGCATGGAGGCACAGAATGTTTTGTGTGCAGAATGCTCCATGTGCTGTTCATGCATCACTCTCTCACCAGCCCTAACGGAGCAGTTTGAGGCCATGTCTTTATGCCCCTGTGACTGTCAGAGATCCTGATACTTGGTGGGTGGGGGAGGATAAAATAGCAGTGGCTTTGCTGAGTGGACTCAAGTGTGAGGACTAGACGAAGAAAGAGTGTCAACTAAGGGTTGTTAGTTTTATTTGTCCCATGCCAAGGCCATGCAGTTATGTGCAGAAGGCTGGAGCCAGTTGTCAGTGTAACACAGTATCTACATGAAAGGCACTCTGCATGTGTCAAGCTCAGTGTGGGTACTTGATATACATTGTCATAGCTCTGACCACACCCATTCTCCAGATCAAGAAAGTAAGGCAGCAAGAAGTCATGCGACATGCCTAGGGTCATGTGGCTGGTAGGTAGCTGGAATTTATGACTTAGAACAACAGTTTCAACCTGTGTTCTTCTGCTGTCCAGAGGGGGCCTTTAGGAAAGAGAAACTGATCCTCAGTGTGCTTCATCATGGGAGGAAGGGAAGGGGAGCCCAGGGATGTTGAAAGTCACTCTGAGCAGAGGAAGAAACCCTAGGACGCCTGACCTAGAAGTAGGTAGGGAACAAGGTCCACAAGAAGCCAAAGACTGATGCAGAGCCTCATCTCTGATCCCCACAAGAGAAAGTGTGCTGGCATATGGCCAGGGTCCATGGCCAGGTGACAGGTACCAGGGGAAGAAATGACCAGTCTTACCAGTTGCCTATAGACCAAAGGAGATTTTTTTTATTTAATTTTGAGTCAAGGTCTCATTATGCAGCCAAAGCTATTCTTAAGCATTCTCCATCCCCTGCTTTAGAACACGTGCATAGCATCACACCCAGCCTCTTAATATTTTTCTTTTTCCAAAAAGAAGTTTAACTTATCAAAAGCCAATCAGTAACATGATGACCAAATGCAGAGTAAGATTCAGAAACAGGAAAAAGATGTTAGCAGAAGAAGTAGTAAAACATGAACAGGTAGTTTAGTTAATACCAGTATTGATACCTTAGTCTAGATCAATGCCGAACTGGGAGAAGGCACATGGGAACTCTGGGCCCTCTGCATTAAACCTGAAAAATTGTCCCAAAACACATTTATCAAAAGGAAAGTCAATCAGTCAATGAGAATAATGAGACAAAAACTCAAAGTCAGGATATGTGGGGTAATGGAGAAATTACTACTTGCTCACATGCCCCCACCCCTACTCTCAGACCCGCATCATCGTCATCCTCCTTTGTTTTTCCTTTGGTGAGCGAGCTCTACATGTGTGGATGTGTAAGAGTGAGGACATGTGAATGCCACGGCATGCATGTAGATGTCAGAGGACAGCTTTAGGGAGTCGGCTTCTCCTGCTCTGTCTGCGGCAGTGTCTCTCTTGTTTGTGCCGCTTTACCACACATACCAGACTAGCTGGTCCAGGAGGCTGAGGGGTTTTTTAAGGAAGCAAATATGGTGGCAGAAACTTGACCTTTCAATCTGCACAAAGTCCCATTAAACCAGCAGAACCAGTAACATGGTGAGCTCCTGCACTTTAAATGATAGTGTGATAGATACCTAACAGTCCTAGTCTCTCCAGAAACTGCGGGCCACTTGAAGAGTTCCAGACCAACCGAGACAACACAGTAAGACCCCATCTCACAATACAGAATGTAATTGCACTGTAGCCCCCAGAGAAGTGATCCTGAAAACAGATTTATAGAACCTCAAAGCTGTTCTCTGGTGCCTTAGAGACCCTTCCTCCGGGACAGGCCCAGACTGAAGTAACATCCATAAAGGACAGCCTTGTCCTGCCCTGTGACCTAAAAGTCCCATTTCTCCCTGCAGGAACTCAACCGTACCTGCCGCGCCATGCAGCAGCGGGTCCTGGAGCTCATCCCACGCATCTCCAATGAGCAGCTGACCGAGGAACTGCTCATGGTCAATGACAATCTCAATAATGTGTTTCTGCGCCATGAACGGTAATCCCATCCCACCCCAGGTGCTGCCCTTTGCTTCTCCACAGTCGTTTATTTCCCGTGTGCCTTCTTCATGCACCAGCAGGCTATCGGGCATGTGCCTCCAGCTCCCTGCCTATCACTGAGATACCTGGACAGTAAAGTGCTCTGCTTACCTGGTTTATTAGCACAGGGTTTATTATCCATCCACCTTCTGCTTGATGTGTCTCTCTTTTGTCTTTCCCACTTGCTGTGTGCTTTGCAGTCAGTTGAGAGGGGCTGGCCACCTGAGGGCAACAACTGGCCAGTTTCTTCTCTTCATTAGCCCAGTAATTTACAGGACTTCCTCCTTGCCATCTTGAGGTACATTGTGTGATGGACCCCAATACCCTAGCCTCAGGTCCCTAATTCACCAGTACCAGCCACTGATACTCAGTTTCTCAACTAAGTTTATCACTCAGCTGGCAGGCAGGTGATGCCCAGAGAATTAGAAGGAAAATGAATTACGTCAGGCCTCAACTCCAGCAGCATACACACTAACGTCTTCTCTGTCCACCTCCTCACCCCCATCGTGGTCAGGACTAGAGACAAGTGGACACCTTAGAGAGCTACCCACACATCCCCAAGGATAGAGTGAGTAACTGAGCCAGTTGACAAAGCATTACTCACCTCTGCGTGCTGAGTGTTTTACTGTGTGTTCTTGTCAACTTGTTTCTTGCTGACAATTACAGGGGTCCTTTAACTGATCGTATAACTTCAACCCTTATGCAAATGAAAGAGGGGTCTGCTAGTAGTGGCATGGATCTGTTAGGGAGGACCCGTATATCTCATTATCCTGGTGGTAACCTGTGATTTCAAAGCCTTCTAGTGGTCCTCTGAGGACTCTGTCGATTTGACCTTTTAGTTGGGGTCTTTTGTATCTTGTAGGTTTGAACGGTTCCGAACAGGCCAGACTGCCAAGGTAAGAGGCATCCCTTCTGGGACTAGGTTGTGCTGTATTGTTAAGAAGTGAGAGGGAACTCCTCACCCTCTCCCTAAAGCCCTGCACAGAGTACTGATGCTTTCTATTTTTATTTTATGTATATTAATGTATTACCTGCATGTATATCTGTGTGAGGATGTCAGATCCCCTGGAATGAGTTTACAGATCATTGTGAGCAGTCATGTGAATGCTGGGAATTAAACCCATGTCCTCTGGAAGAGCAGCCAGTACTCTTAACCACTGAGCTATCTCTCCACCCCTTCTTCTGACTTCTTATACCACTATCCCTTTAAGGAAAATAAGGCTCTGCCATCCCCAGCTGGCACCTTGTGCTTTCCCAGCCTTCAAGGGGTACAGCCAAAATAGAGCCCAAGTGGAGAGAGAGAAGCTCCACAGCTCCCATTCAGAGATGGTGGGGCCTGGAGGCATATCACTGCATTTAGAAACTATCATCCAGGCATCTCTCTTCACCTCAGGCCTCCAGTGAAGCTGAGCCAGCTGCTGACCTGATTGACATGGGTCCTGACCCCGCAGCCACCAGCAGTCTCTCATCCCAGCTGGCGGGAATGAGTAAGTGTGCTGGGTGCTCCAGCTACGATATTACCATGCATACATAGCCTCAAAATTCTGGAGGTTCCCTAACAGCAGTACATTAGTCTAGGTCTCACTTTGCTGGTATCCCAAGCCAAATCTGGCTGCAAGGATGAGCACTTGAAACAAAACTTGTGAGAATGCCTTGGGAGCAACAATGCTCCTGAGCCCCTTGGATCTAATAAATCCCACTGTGCTCTGGCTATACCTCTACAACCCCCATATCCCCTTCCCTCCACTCCCCGTCTACCTGAGGGCATTTCAATAGTCTGCTGCTCAGCCTCAGTAATTAGTTCCTACTTGAAGAAGGAGTGGGCCCTTCTTCAAAGTTGAGAGGATATAGCAAGAGGCTGCCAGAAACCAACCAGGGTTTCTCGGGGCTGAACCAGAAGGCACTCTTTGCTTTGGTGGTACTTGGGGGTAGATCCCAGGACCTTGCATATGTTAGACAAATGCTCTGCCTCTGAGCTATAACCCCACTTATTTATTGATTTCTTTCAGTGTTTTGTTTTGAGAAAAGTAAATAGTTTAGGTTTTATTTGATTGTGGTAGCTTTTGATCTTTTGTTTGTTTTTCAAGACAGGGTTTCTCTGTGTAGCCTTGGCTGTCCTGGAACTCACTATGTAGACCTGGCTGGCCTTGAACTCACAGAGATCTGTCTGTCTCTACCTCCCAAGTGCTGGGATTAAAGGTGTGTGCCACCACCACCCAGCTTGATCCAGGTTATTGCTAAATGCTTAGTAGTGCACCTGGCTGTGCTCTTGATAAATGTGAGCAATTATCACCCTGATATTTTTGTTGTTTTTCCCACTTTGGCATGTTGTTTTGTTTTGTGCAGGGTTTGGGATTAAGCCTAAGGCCTCAGGTACGCTAAGCAAGTGTTCTACCACTGAACTGTATCCCAACCCTTTAATATTGAGACAGGACCTCACAAAATTCCCCAAACTGTCTTTAACATACTCTGTAACCCAGGCGAGCCTCAGTTTCCCCTGGGGCTCAGATTATAGGCCTGCACCATCAGACTTGTTTGATTGAGTATGGTGTTATTGACTGCTCCATGGCAAGCCCCAGGAACCCATTCAGCTCACACTACATTTGTGATCTCATCACAATGAGTCAGATCTCATCATTGTCCTGCTGGCCAGCCTCTTCCACTAGTGCAGTGATGATCCCCAACCATACAATTATTTCATTGCTACTTTTAAACTGTAATTTTGCTACTGTTATGAATCATAAACATCTGGTATGCAACCCCTGTGAAAGTGTTCATTCCCCAAAGAGGTCGTAACCCACAGGTTGAGAACTGCTGCTCTAGTCACAGGCAGTGGTTTTTCCTGTTCTCTAATTCTCACCACAGCCAGAAGAAGGTGATTGTGCGACCACCTTAGAGATGAATACAGTCAACAGAAAGAAAGTCCAACACCCAGCACCTCGCCCCTGATGCTCTTCTGACAGACGGCCCTAGACTCGAATGGGGTATGCGAAGAGCAAGTGGATATCTCACCTGGCCTTTCTGTCTCTGTAGACCTTGGCTCCAGCAGTGTGAGAGCTGGCCTGCAGTCTCTGGAGACCTCGGGTCACCTGGAAGATGACTTTGACATGTTTGCTCTGACTCGGGGCAGCTCGCTGGCTGACCAACGGAAAGGGTAAGTTTCCTGTTCCATTCTGCTTTCCTGAAGACAGGGGCTCTCCATTGGTGAGAGCATCACTCAGGAATGCTGAATCTGGCTTGTAAGTGGGCAGACAGGAGAAAAGACACAGTCCCTAAGTTCAGTCTAGCATTGCCCAAAGAACACTGTGATCCACAGACAAGAAGGGATACCAGCATCTATCTGATCAGAACCAGAACCAAGGCTGGCCATAAGCGGCTAGCATTTGGCAGCACCTGGTTATCAGCCTTTGGCCACTTGTGAAAACATTGTAATGTGCAGTCAATCCAAAGCCTCTAGGGGCAAGGAAGGCTCCTAACAAAGTCTTGAGGACTTTCGGGTCTTAACTGTTGCCCTGTAGCCACCCTCATCCCCAGAGGAGGTTCTGGCTCCATTGGGGTATGTCTCTCCCTATGAGCTATCCATTTTCAGAGGCACTGTCATCAGTTAGATCACATCTCATCTGCTTTGGCTGATCTCAAACTGACTTCACACGTGTTTGTCAAAGGAAATAGTTTGGCTACTATTTTCTTATCCCTTTGCTTATGACCCCCTTGGCTGAGCTGTGGGCAAGGAAAGTTTGTAACCAATGAAAGTTCTAGATGAAAAAAGCCTCCTGGCTACTCCTACATGACTCCTTAGTGACTGTTCTGTCTTTGGGAACTTTGTTATTAAACAGCAGACTTTGGCCAGAGAGGATACCTTGTACACACTGCAGATCCAGGTACAGTCTGACTGTCTACAGCCAATGGGTCCATACTGAGCTGTGAACCAGGTTTGCCTTTACCCTAAGCAGTCTATACTCCCAAGCCCAGAGGCTCTGGGACTAGCAGCTTAGAATTGCCATGGAGTTAAGGATGCTTCTGAGGCTGCTATGCAGATGAAAGCTAATGAGTCTAGTGGGACCTGCACTCAGGAGTGTGGCTCCAGCATATAAAATGACTGGGCACACTGGAGAGTGCCTAGTGTTGAACTGGTTTGCCAGCATGGCCAGGATGCACCATCAGCTCTCCACAGGGAAGGCACACATGCAGCCTGCCCTTCAGGGGAGCAGTCTTCATGTGGTGGTGTGCATGGCCATTGTTGTGTGGTACAGTTTTTGGCTGGTAGCATAGGTAGCTCTTCAGAGGGCTCAAGGCAAGAGAGGGATTTAGGGAGCATCTCAGGTTCTAGGAACAGCATGTGCAAAGGCTTGAAGGCAAGATGAAAGAGCTGAGCTCTGGCCCTTCATTGGGCACACATGCAAGAAAGGGAGAAGATACTGAGGGCCACCCAAAAGTTCTTACTCATATTGGCAATAGGGGGCAAGAGGGGCAGAGGAAGCATTTCCTAGCATATTTGCATCTCTGATGCTCCCTTTAGCTGGCATAGCCATCCTGCATCCTCTTAGGCCTTTTTTCCTGCACCCGTCTCTATGTTCGGTCCCTGCCCTGCAGAATGCACTCACAGAGACAGGGTTGGGCCCTCGCTCTGATGTCCTTGTTCCTTTGTTCTGTTGCCTGGCTAGCCCACCCCCGTGCTGTGTTAGAGATCCTCCCATGTGGTCAACTGCAGGATCTTTTCTGCCCAGGTAGTTTCCTTGCCCTTTCAGCCTTCGTCCCACTCCAGGGTAACCTCTTACTCCCCTGAAGCTGTACTTCAGTCACACCACACACTCCTTCCCTGTCCTCATGTTCCAGCAACAGGTTCCAGTCCCACCCCTCCCAACCCTAGCCTTCTACCTGCCTGGTTAGCTGGCCTCCCTTTGGGGACATATAGAAGAGCTGTCACCAGTCCATCAGAGAGCTAGGGAGCCTTCCTGATGAAGAACTAAGGTCAGATGGCCCTCAGCAGCTTGCACACTCATTTTGGCAGAAGGTCCTCCTCCATTCAGATGCACCCTTCAACAGAAATATGTTGAGGAAATTCAGATGGGAACTGCTCAAAAAGGAGCCTATGAAAATTCTCCGTGGGCATGGGCTCACAATCTATTTCCTAGTCCAATTTGGCCCAGCGTGGTCAGAGCCATATGTGATTTTGTTCCTGGCCTTTGGTCACATGCCATCCCTAGATTCTTTTCTTGGTTGATGCACATCGTTATGGGGCACATATCAGAGCATAATCTATAATAACAGAAAATGGAGCTCCTTTTTTCTGTGCCAGGCTTGGAAAGAAGGAGCCATGGGTCAGGTCATCCTGTAACCTGAGCCAACTCCTGCCCAGGCCAGCCCAAGTCTGGCTCACTCAGTGACCCCTCAATTCTCACATTGCTTGTCAAGCTTGTATAGTCAGGCAGCTTCTGATGCCATGCTGCTCTGTATTTCAGGGTCAAATATGAAGCCCCCCAAACCACAGGTGGCCTGGCTGGGGCCCTGGATGCCCGGCAGCAGAACACTGGAGCGGTAAGCATAGAGGTGCTGTTCTACCCAGAGCCTTCTAGAAGGAAGGGACTATGGGCCAACTATGAGGTCGGCCCTGGATTAGCACAGTTCTTTCTACTTTGGCTCTAAGTTGGCCTTTTGTGGCTAATGTGATTATTTCCAGTTGAGGAGGCTGGGTGAGTACTCAGCGAGGATTCATTTCCAGTCCTGCCTCAGAAACTGGTATCCAGTGTGATCCTGTAATCACATCCTATTTCATCACCTGCCAGCTTTGGGTCATCAAGCAAATTAACCCATTAGCCCCGTTTTATCTTTACCTGGGTCTTTTTGCAGCAGTAGTAGCTCAGAGAAGCCTGTGAGAGAACCACATTGTCACTAACAGGAGCATGGGCAGAGGGGAATAAAATGGAGGCCCTAGAACAATAGTCAGAATTCCCAGGCACTCTTTTTTGCTTGTTTGTTTGTTTTTTGAGACAGAGTTTCTCTGTGTAGCTTTGGCTATCCTGGATGTCACTCTGTAAACCAGACTGGCCACACAGAGATCCACCTGCCTCTGGCTCCCTGGTGCTAGGATTAAAGGTGTGGCCCACCACTGCCCAGGCTCCCAGGCACTCTTTTAAGTCTAGTTAATTCTGTGACCACCCTCTCCAGTGGCAAGATCTCCAAATATAATCTGTATCAAACCAAGTCACATGGAAAGTGGAGGAGCTAGAAACGGCACACTAGAGCTAGAGAAGGATGAGGAAGGAAGAAGTGTGGCAGATGGACTCTGAAGCCAAGTAGGCCTGCGAAGTGGAAGAAGAGGTCTATGGTTGGCTGGGTCCATCTACATTGTCCTCGGTGAGGAAAAAAAGCCATCTGAAAGTCTTGAGCACAGCAGGAAGGTCCTGCTCAAATGGGGCAGAATCTGGTGATTCCCAGGAATTCTCCATCTGTACTCCTGTGACTCCTAACTCCTTGCTTGGGGTTTGTTTCAAGTCAGAGCAGAAACAGGCATAGAACACTGGTGTGGGCAGGCTTCATGGAGTCCAGGGACCTCACTGGGTACAGCAGAGCACATCTGCACTAGGCCTCAGTGCCACTGCATGCTTTTGAGCCTATACTCTGTGTTTCTCCCTATGCTAAGCCCTCTTGTTCCCTTTATGGGAGTCACCACAGTCCACTCCTGCTGCCGCCCAGAGATGGGCGCATCTTCCCAGGACAAACATCCACCAAAAACATGACTAGTGTTGTTTCCAAGCTCCCACAGCATCTTGCTATAGCCCACAGTGGGAAACACATGCACAGCTCCACTCACTGACTAGCATGACCACACATTTACTCCCTCTCCCCTTTACTTTGGACAGCCATTTGTTGGATACAATTTTTGAAGATCAAGCCAGTACCCACTCCCAAGGGCTTAAGTCTGAGGCCACATAATCAATCCTCCGACTATCTGGATGTGATTACAAGAGCAAAGTCCAAACTGAAGCTGGTAGGCAGTGCCTTTGTCCAAGACTCAGTGGAACTCACAACTTGTGTGATGTACATTGTTGTACCAAGGGCCAGATTTTCTTCTTTCAGTCACTGGGGTGCAGTAGTGGGCAAGACCTACTCTGGTCTGTGTAGAATGAACAGGGAAGTCGTATATAATGGGCTGGAGCCCCTTCACCACCCACCTGCTCTGGGGCCTAGAAACCTTCCTCTTTGCTCTTAGTAAATATGAAGCTGGTGGACAAAGCAACTTTTCTGAAACTTTACCCCTCAGAAGGCCATGCCAGTCACCAATCTGAGCAACAGCTACTGCTCTTCAGCTTAGAGTGGACAGACTACCCTTTGGGGTTCCATGGTTGTTGTCTTATTATTATTATTATTATTATTATTATTATTATTATTATTATTATTATTTATTTAATCTTCATATAACTCTGCCTGGAAACTCTAGGCTTCTCTCACCATGGTTCTCCCATATGAGGTCCCCTGGTTAGTTTCCTTCATCCCTTTGGCTCTTATGCCATGACTGTGCTTGCACACACATGCACATAAAGTCACATGTGTGCACATGAACATCTAGGCAGAAGAGGCTGCCACTCCACCACTGGCTCTGAACTTAACCCTACTGCCTACCACCCTGGTGAGGCTCTGTGCCTGGGATGAGAGGTGGTAGTGTAAAGAGCCTAATGATCGTTGGTCTAGCAAAGCGTGTGGGCAGGGACCAGGTCACAGAATTGGTACTGGGGAGCATGACCCAAGGCATCCCCAAAAGAGAAGGGCTAAGTCAAGGGGCAGCAGTTAGCCGGGCAGGCCTGTCCTGCCCACAGCACCTGATGCTGGAAGTCTGCCCCCACCTCTTCCCTGGTGATAAGCTTGGGCCTTACTGGTTTGGTCAGAAACTATAGCTCTCCTCTGTCCAGAAGTGACAAACAGGAACTTAGAGCTCCCAGCATGCCTTTGTGCAGGCTTTCTGCTGGTCTTACCTCCTCCTAACAGCACTCTGGATGGCAGTCATGTTGTCAGGTGAGGAAGATCCAAGAACATTATGTAAGATGGCAGGAGTCACTACAAGGGCCATAGCAGACCATGTCTATGCTCATGACCTCCAGCCATATTGACACTGTGAAAACTGTTAACAGAGGAAGAGTCCAGTCTCTGTTCCTCTTGGGGCCATCATGTGAGAGCCCCTGTGTTTGGGCCCAGAGTCCCCATCTAGAAAGCTGTCCCTGGGACCACCAGCCTGGCCTTTCTGAAACACTCAGAACCTTCTTCCTCTTGGATCCTGCTGTTTCTGCTTCTGCCATTAACTGGATCTTCCAAGGTGCCTGGAGACAGAACCCCCCTGGCATTGCTCTGAGCACGTGACCAGGTTGTCCTTGTCCTGGACCATGACATAAAATCCCTCTCCCATTGGAACACTTTCCCACACTGCCCATTGTCAGGACCAGATGTACATTCTCTCCATGTGGGGAGTTGCTCCTAGTTGTCCCATGACTATTCCAGCTGCTGGGAGCACAGTCCCTGCTTGCTTATTCTTCTGGATCTATATTCCTTCACCCACAGCCTGGCACCACTGCAGAGTGGTCCTAGGCAGCTGGAGCAGGTAATCCCAGGATGTGGACCCCAGCAGGAGGTAAAGAAAACTCAGATCACAATGAGTGAGTGAATTTCAAGGATCACTCAGTTTTCTTCTTGGTACCCAGACCACTGCCCCATACCTGCCTCACTGCTGCTACCTTCCTTCCAGATCCCTACCACCCAGGCCCGCATCATGGAAGACATTGAACAGTGGCTGTCTACAGATGTGGTAAGTTGGGGCTCATTCCTCGCCCCAACTTTTGTCTTGGGATCCATTTGTCTTGTAGAGGGGCCTGGTGAATGACTGGTGAAGAGAGATAGATATTAATGTCTTCTGGTTACCTCCACCCCCTCCCAGACAACAGCTTCTCTGTTCCAGATCACACTCTTGTGCATGTCAGCCATCATTCAGGAGATGACATTTGTTATAGACTAAGAAGGGAACTAAACTATGTCTCCACAATAGCCCCTGGAGACCTAAATCCACTCAGAGGGAGGCATCATCATTACCGCATTTCATATCTAAAAGGCTGATAACTGCAAGGGACCCAGATCCTGGTCACCACTTTCTAAAGGGGCATGACTAGAAGACAGAAGTCCTGAGCCTGGGATCAGGGCCTCTCTGCTAGCACCTCTGTGGATACTAAAGACCCAGGGACATCTTGGGCCTTTCCCTTCCGAATGCTGCTGTCTATAAGTAGCAAGACTTTGCTTCTACCCAAATCAGGCCAAGGACTAGGCAGAACTCAGGCTCTGCTAAGGCAGAAGCCTCATTCTATCCCCATGTCCCACATATTTAGGTGGTTAATGAGCTATATCTTACCCCAGCCAGACTTGAGCACAGCTTCAGCTTAAACAGCTCCAGAGAGTGTGAGCCTTCCACCCATGGATCCAGACAGTCCCCTGTCTCTGGATCTGGGAGGAAAGGAATGTGCTTCTGGGTACTACTCCTGGGCTTGAAATTCTGTGCTTAGTGTCCAACATCTACATCTACAGCCTCCTTGGCTGCAGCTTTGTCTTTCTTTTTTCTTCCTTCCTTTTTTTTTTTTTTTTTTTGTTTTGTTTTGTTTTTGAAGCAGGGTCTCTTTATATGGCTTTGGCTATTCTAGAACTTGCTATATAGATCAGGACAAAGATCTTCCTGCCTCTGCCTCCTGAGTACTGGGATTAAAGGCATGTGCCAGCACGTCCAGCCATTCTTGACATAAAGATTTAATTTTTAAGATTTCTTTATTTTTATATGTATGAATGTTTTACCTGAATATATGTATGTGCATCACTTGCATACTTTCTATCTGAACAGGTCAAAAGAGGGCATCAGATCCCTTGGAACTAGAGTTACAATTGGTTGTGAACTGCCATATGGGTGCTGGGAACAAAAACCTGGGTCCTCGGCAATAATAATAATAAAAAAAAAAGGTTATTAACCACTGAGCTATCTCTCCAGCCCTAATTTTATATTTTTTAAGTGTGTGTGTGTGTGTGTGTGTGTGTGTGTGTGTGTGTGTGTGTGTGTGTGTTCATGTGAGTGCAGTACCCATAGAGGGCATTGGTTTCCCTGAACCTGGTGTTAAAGGCTGTTATGAGTTGCCGATAAGTGTGCTAGGAACTAAACTTTTTTTGGTGTGGAAATAAGATGAGGTCTTAACTGCTAAACCATCTCTTCAGCCTCAGCCTCCCTGGTTCAAAGGAGAAAAAAGTCATAGCTCAGAGAAACTGGAAGACCTGGAGCCCTGAGCTCAGGAAGGAGTGAACCAAGGCCTTTGTACTGGCACCAGGGTCAACTTCAGCACAACACCAATGCTGGTCTTGTTCCTAAGGACCTATCCTCACCCACTGTGTGGAAGGCTTTACATGGTCCCAGTATTACTAACTTCTATCTCTTTCCCTCATTCTCAGGGAAACAGTGCTGAGGAGCGCTCTGGTGTCACCAGTGAAGGTAACAGATCACCCCATCTACCTATTCCTCCCCTGAAAGTAATAGTCCTGTCCCTCCTTAGCTCTAGCCTACACGCCTACTCTTTCCCACTAGAATTTGACAAGTTCCTGGAAGAACGGGCCAAAGCTGCCGATAGACTGCCCAACCTGGCCAGCCCTTCAGCTGAGGGACCTGTGGGACCACCTCCTGGCAAAACTCCTCGGAAGAAGACCCAGGAAAAGGATGATGACATGCTGTTTGCCTTATGAATGCAGGGTCTGGCACCGTGCAGCCCAGGACCTGGCACTCTCATACCCACTGGGGCCCCTCCCTCAGGGCCCCTCCCTCCCTTGGTGTTAAGGCGCTTGGGGGTTGTTTGTTACCCCCCCACACACACACTCTGTCTTCCTGAAGCTTGGGCAGCAGTAGGATGAACTGGGGGAATGGGTCAGCCCTCCACTGGGATCCTGACTGGTCTTGCCTCCTTCTCCATCCTGCCACACATCATGACTTTGCTGAGACCTGGAGCCCCAGACAAGCTGGCCTGATGTGACCTGATTGACCTGGTGTGAAACTGCTTCCTTGAAATTCCCCTGGTTCCTTCCCCAAAGAAGCCCATGGGAGCCCTCCAGAATCCACACTACCAGTCTAAGTGATAGAGGCGACATTACCACAGCCTGGCCATCCCTGCCATTGCAGAGCAGGGCCTGAAGAAGGCTTTGGCTTTCTATTGGGTGGGCTATGGTGGTCCTTGCTAAGCTACCCACTGTCCAGGTACAAAGCTGTACCCAGTGAGGCAAAACCTCACCAGTCCAGTCAGGAGGAGACCTCAGGGATTCTGGGTATCCAGAGCCCCCCAGTTCTTCCACTGCCTTTCTCCTGTCTCTGCTCTGTTCTTCCAGCAGGGCTCTACCCACCTGAGGCTCACCTGTTGGTTAGGCCTCAGGTACAGGGAGAGGTGCCTTTTGTGTTCCCAAATAAAAGTAGAAAGCCACCAGCCAGCGTGATCTGCTTCTGGCAGGAAGCATTTTGATCTCATGGGGGGCAGAGCCTACTATGAGCTAGAGGCCATCTGAGAGGGGGCATCTGTAGATGTAGCATGGTCTGTAGACCATACTCACAGCACAGCATAGCAGGATACACAGCCATACTCACAGATAAAACCCATTTCACCAGCCTCCATCAACTCTGCACAGGACAGCTGTCTGCATCTGCATCCGTGTGTTCCTTCACACACTACCGCCCCATGCTTCTGCTCATCCCACAACAATGGCATGTTGATCAAGAGAGGGAGCCTAGTATTGGTGGACAGTGTTGGCATGTTGGGGCAGCGGGCCATGGGGAGAATGCCCAGGCCTTCATGAAGCTCCTACCCCTCTATGACACCTAGAAGGCTGTCCTGCCTGGCTTCAGGATCAGTGTCCCATTGTGACCACAAGATGGCAGCAGTGCTGAATGCACAGGAGCTCTTCCTCCTTTTCCTGCTTGAACACACACATGCAGGTACATACACTTATTTACCCATGCCTACCCTGGCTTTTCTGACTGTTGAAATAGGGAGCTGGAGTCCCTCCCCTTCAAAACCCAGCTAAGAACTTGATTTCCAGAAGCTTCAGTGCTGACATTACCTGACTCTTGGGGTGTAGGAAAGATAGAGCAGAGCCAGCAGCAGCTATGACACTGTCCCACCTTCTGATGCTCTGGTAGAGCCAGTGTGCGGGCTAGTGGCTCCTCTGTTCATGTACAGCTGCAGCTGTTTCTGCATGCAGGAAGTCAGGAGAGGCCCCATTACACCGTTCTCAGAGCCTGGCTTACCAGGAAAGGAAAAGCAGCTCCACTGCACGTTTTATTGATCTTTGGTTGGTTGTTTTTTTCCAAGACAGGATTTCTCTGTGTATTTCTGGCTGTCCTGGAAACCCCTTCTATAGACCAGGCTGGCCTAGACCTCAGAGATCCGCCTGTCCCTGCTTCCCAAGTGCTGGGTTCAAAGGTGTGTGCCACCAACTCCCAGATTATTTTTCGTCTTTGAGCAAGCAAACTTCCTAATCTCCCTCCTCAAATTCTGAGTGTTGGGGTCTCAGGCCTGACTTGGTCCACTCTTACACCCATCTGTAGCTGTCCCTATCTGTCCTCCAGGCCATCCTTCACTGGACCCCATCGCCCTGTCCAAAGCTCCCGATCTCTCTCTGGGCCACTGCAGTCCTCTCACCACCAGTGACAATCTTGTCACAGCTCTGGGACAGGAAGGGAAGAAGAGAAGGAAAGGGCAGACAGATGGAGTAACATCCACAACCTACTCTCTAAGCAGTCCTTGATTGGTCCCTGGAGGAGGCCTCCGTACATCCAGTATCAGAAAACCCCACAGAGATCCTTGGTCCGTGCAGTTCCCTTGCATGGTTCCCCAGCAAAGGACCACAGCTGGCTCAATAACAGACATTTGTTCTGGAAGTCCAAGATCCAGCTGTGGCAGAGATGTTCTCCTTGGTTTGGAGATGGCCATTTTCAGCCTGTGTTGTCACAACAGTGGCCCATTTATCTTCACCCGGATTTCCTCCTCTTAGAAAGACATAGTTTATATTGGACTATCTCCCATCTAATGACTACATTGAACCTTAGTCATCTCTTTAGAGATTCTGTCTCCAAATACAGTCACACCTGTAGACTTCAACATAACATTTAGAAAGACATAGCCTGCCCTTAGCTATCACAGATTCTTTCACCTCCCTTCATCCCTGCCCTTATGGAGAATTGCAGTGACTGATAGGTCATACTTGGCCCAACTCCAGAGCCAGGGGAATCCAGAAAGAATAGCCATGAAGTCAGAGCAAGAGAGAAAGATTCAGGTCCAGCGAGCCTGGCTGGGGCTTCTACCTGTTCCCCAAGCCTCCCTAGCCATCCAAAAGCAGTACCTATCAGTCAGCAAGCAAGCTTCATTGCCACCCCATCTGGATCCCTAACCTCCCTCTCCCTTGCTTAGCCTGTCTGCACTCTGGCTCTGCCAAAGGCCACCCTCTAGCACAGCCAGAGGTGCTGCATGAGCACGGAAAGAGGATATTTGTGAGATCTGAAGTTAAACTTTCAAGTTTGACTGTTTTAAAGATCTGTTGTTTTATTTATGTGTACCTTTGTGAGTTCATGTGCACTATGTGTGCAGGTGCCCATGGAGGCCAGAGGGAATTGAAACTCCTGGAATTGGATTTGCAGGTGCTTGTAAGCCACTGGCATGGGTCCTGGGAGCTTAGTGTGGGTCCTCTGTAAGAGAAAGGGGTACTTTTAACCTCTGACTCATCTCTCCATGCAGAGGATAAATTTAAACATTTATTTTTTATCTGTGTGGGTGTTTTTGCCTGCTGTATGTCTGTGCGTTGCTTGCATACAGTGCCCATGGAGGCTAGGAGAAGACTGGTCTTCTAGAACTAGAGTTACAAATGTTTGTGAGCTACCATATGGATGCCTGGAATCCAATCCCAGTCCTGTAGAAGAGCAGTCAGTATTCTTAAGTGTTGAGCAATCTCTCCAGCCCCTGTATTTTTAAAATAGTTTTTAAAATTCGTATTATTACATTAAATGCACACACACATATACCTGAGTGCACATGTGCACAAGTGAGCATGTGGAGGTCAAAGAAAATATAGAAGTTTGTTCTTTCTATTCACCAAGTGGGTCCTGAGATCAAACTCAGGATTTCAGGCCTAGTGTTTACAGGCTAAGGCATCTCACATGCCTGGCCATTGTTTGGAGTTTTTTGTTTGTTTTGTTGTTTTTGCTTTTTTGAGACAGGGGCTTCTGTAGCAAAAGCTAGCCTCAAATTGTGTAGGGCCAGGTGGTCATGTAGTCCTTTAATGCCATCCCTCAGGAGGCAGAGGCAGGCAGCCAGATCTCCAGGCCAGTCAACTGACTGTGTAGCTGAGGCTAACCTAAAGTCTTTATCCTTCCTCCTCTACCTCCTAAGTCGAGGTTACAGACATACTGCCTTGCTGGACCAAAGCTAGAACTTTTCCTTCTTTAAAGAGACAAAGTGAATGGCATTGCCTGAGCTGTCACAAAGCAGGCAAAGGAGTGGGAACCAGTTCACCACATCCAGGGCAACTACTGGATGACATGGAACCAAGTCTGCTCAAGTTGTGAATCGTGCTGTTGGAGCTGGAAACTCAAGAAAGGAAGAGCTGAAGCTCCTGCCAGGAAAGCTTCCCAATGTGCCCTGGAAGAAGGGCATCAGAGCACAGAGCCAGAAAAGAATCCAGATGTGATGGGACACACCTTAATCCTAACCCTCAGGAGTCAAAGGCTTTGGGAGTTCAAGACCAGCCTGGTCCTCAAATCAAATTCCAGGATAATGAAAGCTACAGAGAGAAACCATATCTTAAAAAAAAATCCAAAGCTAAATAGAAAGGAAAAGAGACGAGAAAGGCGAGCACTGGGACCAACAGGAGTGTGCAGGCTCTAAGGTGAGCTGCAGGATGGAAAGAAACCAAGGACACCGAGAAGAACTAGGCGCCATGTTACTTTGTTCTCTAAGTGGCTTACTGTCAACCCTCGCAGTGTCCCCAAATGTTCTGCCTACATGTTTGTCAAGAGTGACACTTGTGCAACTGGAGAAGGCTGACAGCTCATGCCTGAGTCAGCACAGCACAGAACAGGAAGCTCTGTAAAAGATCGGGGTGCTGGGGCTCCATGGTGAGAAAAGTTCCCCTCTACCCTCCAGTCCTCAAGCCTCCTGGAGGACTTTGGACTGTCATTCACTGTTAGAGATAAAGCCCTGGTCTCTCCAGGATAGGTCTCGCCATACAGCCAGCATGCTCCTTTTTTTTTTTTTTTTTTTTTTTTTTAGTTTTTCAAAAGGTTTCCCTGGCTGCCCTGAAGCTCACTCTGTAGACGGGGCTGACCTCAAATTCACAGAGATCCACCTATGTCTGCCTCCCAGGACTAAAGGCATGTACTGCCATGCCTGACTGCCAAGATGCTCTTTAAAAAAATATATTTTATTGGTAGGTATTTTTCAATTAAGTATGTATATGTTATATGTGTATAGATAGGTTCTTGTAAGCACAGTGTATGTTTGAAGCAGGCATTGGATTCCCTGGAGTTGGAATTACAGGTGGTTATGAGCCACCTGATGTGAGTCCTGGGTAATGGAAATTAAACTGTGTCATCTGGGAGTACAGGGTGACTTCTTGTAATAGCTGAACTATTTCTTAAATCCCCAGGATGCAAATATGACCATGTTTTATGTTTAGTTTTAAAATTTCTTTTTACTTGTTTATTTATTTACTTATGTGTATGTGTACATGCCTGCTAGAGGAGGTCAGAGGACAGTTTTTAGGTCTTAGTTCTCTCCTGCTGTGTGGATCCCCGAGATCAAATTCAGGTTATCTCAAGTCATCAGGCTTAATAGTAGGAACTTTTATGAACTGGGGCATCTCACTGGCCTTGATCATGCTTTATAATACCTAGCATCCTCAAACCTCAACAAAAACAAAATTCTGTCCTAGCCAAAGCTCCTGGGTTTGGTCCCTGTAACCCAGAACACAGGTTGTTTTTCCACACACATGCCTCAAAGTCCTGTGTCCCCATCCAATGGCCTCTGAGGGAGATGTTTGTTGTTCTCTGTAGAACATGCCCTCCCACAAATTATCTCACCTGTCCGGTGTGTCATCTCCTCCAGTGCAGTCATTCCTAACCTCCTGACCAGACAGACATTCATTCACCCATCACAGAATTTGCTGTGATTACAATAGCAAGATGAGTGGAAGGATCATAAGATGGCTTTATTACACCTTAGAAATGTGTGACTCGTTCATGGTTCTGAACCACCATCCAGGGATCTATTGTCCATATGAAAAGTTGGAGGTCCATTGTGGAGAGGAAGAGGTGGCAGTTGGGAGCAGTGCCTGTCATTTTATAAAGTACTTCACACTCTCAGACTCATCCTTATATATGGGGTGTGGGGTTCTAGAAGGTGATGACATGGGTAAGAGAGAATTAGAGGTCCCCACCCCACCCCTGTGTTTGTCATGGACGTGGATTGGCCTGCTGAGACTCTGCTTGTTTTTAATGCAGGGAAACTACAGGTCCAAACTTGTCCCCTGAGAAGCACAAAACCCACCCCCATGGCAAAACTATCTTCTCAGTAGCAACCAGAGATAGGCCTTTGCCTGGACTGGCAGCTAGCAGAGATTCACACAGTCATAGGTTGCTTACCACAACAGTCAACTTTGGAATCACAGGCCTGAGTCTGTGATCTGCATACTTACAATGTCAGGGCATTCACCATCTACCTGGGAGCCTTTCTCCCAGCAAACAACAACTCTGCTCACAAAATAAGCCATAGAGGTCAATTGGTGTGATGTTTAGTGGTGTCCATAGGGTTCTGGGATGGGATGTTGGGAAAGTTCCAGTATGATTATGTGTTTGCCACAAGCTTTCTTTATTTTACTTATTCATGTGTGTACCTATTCCCATATGTGGTCTTATGTGTATACATGTGTATGCATGTGTACCTCTGGAGACCAGAAGTCAGTGTCTAATATCTTATTCAATCCCTCTACATTTTATTTTTCAGGACAGGGCTTCTTACTAAACCTGCAGCCGGCCAAGGGCTAAACTGGACAGCCAGTGAGTTCCAGCCATCTTCCTGTTTCTGACTCCCAGCACTGGCTTTAAAAACATTTTTGGTTTTATTTATTCAAATTTATAACTATGAGTGTTCTGCCTACATGGATTATGCATAACACTTGTGTTTCTAGTGCCCACTAGAGGCTAGAAAAGGGCATCAGACCCTCTGGAGCTGGAGTTTCAGAAGGTTGTGAGCCACCAAGTGGGTGCTGGGAATCAAACCCAGGCCCTCTGCGAGAGCAAGGAGGCCCTATAGACCATTGAGCCACCTCTCCAAACAGTTAACACTGGCTTTACAAGGATCTTGAGAATCCAAACCTAGGTGCCCATGTTTCCACAGCAAGTATGTTCCTAACAAAGCCATCTCCCTCCTCTTTACCAGTCTTTAACAGTTTCCTAATGTACAAGCTGTACGACTCCTAACAGGCTACTTTTTAATTTGTTTGAGACTTGTTCTCACTGTGTAGCCTTGGCTGGTCTGGAGCCCAGAGAAATCTGCCAACCTCTGTTTTCTGAGGGCAGAATTAAAGGGTACTGCTACTGGGCTGACGGGGGGGGGGGGGGGGGGGGGGGGGGGGCTTGAAAGAAGGGTGCTTTCTGTGTATTGATAGAAACCTGTAGGGCTTCTGTCCCTACAAGGCCATACTGATTTCCTGGGTGTTGCCCTCTTGGATGATATAAGGCTCAACCTCTATGGCCTCTGGGGAATGTCAGGTGACAGAGAAGCATATGCTGAAGAAGAGGTGAGGTGGCAGGATCTGCTGGAGCTGAAGCCAGAGCCTCTACCAGCCTGGACGGTGCCAAGTCATTTAGAGAGTGTCTGTCTGTCTTCTCTTTTTGTTGTTGTTCTTGTTTTTGTTTGTTTTTAAGACAACAAGGTTTTTGTGTAGCCCTCGATGTCCTGAAACTAGCTCTGTAGACCATGCTGTCCCCAAACAAATGGATAGCTGTCTGCTTCTGCCTCTCAGATGTTAGGATTAAAGGCATATGCCACCACTCAGCTTGTTTTTTTTCTTACAATCTACTGTATATATGAGACTCCTAATTTTTTTTATTAGAAATTGTAAGTGGGGGGAGGGGCTAGGGGTGTAGTCCTGGCTTTGATAGAGGCAGATGGATCAGAAACTCAAGGTCATCCTTGTCTATCTAGGGAACTCAAGGCTAGCCTGGGCTATATGAGACCTTGGCAAGAATCTGTTGGAGCTGAAGTCCAGCTATGTCTTTGATTGAAGCATATGACCTTCACCAGGCCATAGGAAATAAATCATTCTGGCCTCTTTTCACTGTTAAGTGCATTTAGAGTTCATCAATAACAGAGAAGCAGGAGGCATTAGGGTTCCTGCCACCCCCAGCTAACGCTGATGCTACTTGCTGAGGTTGAAGTTGAAAAGTTACAACCAGCTATATGACTGAGTTTACTAGGAGGAAACGGAGGAACTGGATCCCCAAAAGGATGGGGGATTTGAGGTGGGAGCTGTGCTAGATGAATGGGAGAGACTGTCACTCTAGAGTATCCATCTATGGGGAAAAAAAGACGGTAGGGATTTTTTTGTGACTGGGGACTATAAAAACCACTGTTTTGTGCTAAGCTGGTCCCAGCCATTTTACCTTTTCTTTAGGTTGATGTCCAACTTTGCAAAGTTGAAAAATAAACTGCTTTGGCTTTGCCACTCTAAGTCTCCAGCACCCAACTTAAAAATGTTTTAAATGTATTATATGTATGTGTGCTATCTACATGCACAACTTTATGCCAGAAGAGGACATCAAATCCCACTATAGATGGCTGTGAGCCACTATGTAGGTACTGGAAATTGAACTCAGGACCTCTGGAAGAGCAGCCTGTGCTCTTAGCTGTGTCTTTCCAGGCCCTCCAGCTCTCCACAGTCCCTGCACGCCAGCATTTGTCACATGGCCTGTCCTCCCTTCATTCCCCTGAATTCTAATCTAATGTTCTTGTATCCCTGATGAGTTTGATGAGCAAGCAACTTTCCCAAGGTCACACAAATAATAAGTAACTCATTTGGGATCTGGAATCTCAGAGTGGGAGCAACGGAGCACCCACTGACCTCCTCCAAACATCTCCCAAGAGCCTCTGCTGCTGGGCATTAGGGTGGACTTACCCGTGCAGGGAAACCACCTAGGAAACGGGATAGCCCCAGGCCCTTCCAGCTATCAGTGTCCACTCTGAGAGCACAGTGATCCATATTGCATAGTCACTACCTCTCACCCCCATCTCATGACATCATCCACATAGTTGGAGTTGATCCTGACACTGGGTTCTGCCGCCCCCCTTTGTGAGCCTGATGTCCCACCTGTAAACAGTGTTTCTGATAGTGAGAACTAGAATATCCCCGCCCCCACGGTTGCCTGTGTAAACTCTGGAAGCTAAACACTGTCCCGGAAATGGAAAGCAGCTGGGTTAGCAAGGCTGAGGAAGAAAGAGGAAGTGAGGGGGGGGGGGGAAGAGATGACTCAGCACTGAAGGAAAGAGCATGCTTTGCTTTTGGACACACCTGTGTCTGTGTCCATGGTGGGGTGGGAGTGGGGGGCTATAGAAGGCTCAGGGCTCTGGGCTGCTAAAGCTACTGCTGACCCCAAACAAAGCCTTGGTTTCCATGTCTGGCAACATAAAGAAAGAAGCGGGGCATGCAAGATGGCTTTGAGTAAGGGCACTCGCCATCAGGCTTGATATGAGTTCAGGCTTCAGAACACACACGGAAGAAGAGAACCAACTCCGTCACGTTTTCCACTGCCCCCCCCCCACATGCATGATCTCCACACAAATAAATGTAAAATAAGAAGAGAGGAAGTCATGTTTAATCTCAGTTTATTACTAATGAATTCAAAGCCAGGTCTAGGGTTACTTTTCTGCTGTGTTTTCTGGTTGATTGGTTGGTTGAGACAAGATTTGACTGTTTTAGTCATGGTACTCATTGCTCTCATCTCTTACTCCAGGACCTGCCACTATGTCCATCATGCCTACACACACTGTGCTGAGTCTCTTGTGAGCAGCAGAGTTTGAGTGGGTACTGAGGTTTTGGAGGGGAACACTAGTGTACTCATCATAGGCAGCTGGGTCAACTTAACAGTTAGCCACCTTTGCCGCCAGCTCAGGGCCCACATTCTTGATGAAAACTGGCTCCGCACTTCCAGTAGCCACCTACCAATTGCCAAAAACTCCTCAGATAGAGGAAGGACTTCAAATAGAGGTGGGAAAGTTTGGTCTTTTGCAAATCATGTTCCAGCTACTGTGAATTTACACATACAATTATACTTTAATGCCCAGTAGACTATTTCCCCACAGATATCCTCTCCCTCTGGATCTAGCAATCTCTCCAAACCTTCTAATAAATGATCCGAGTTCTGGAATTGGGGGAAGAGAGTCTCATTTAGATCTTGAACAATCCAGTCTGATTCTCTGCTCATTAACCTGTTCTTAGTTAATCTCCTTCTTCTGTAAAAAACAAAAAACAAAACAAAACCAAAAAAAAAAAAAAAAAAAACTTCTCTGATTACTCCTCTCATCTATGGGCATACAGATAAGAAATTAGGAGGTAGGCTAGGAGAGGTGACACTGGCCTTTGACCCTAGCACTGCCAAGGAACATGAATCTTACCCACTGAGCTGGCTCCTCCCCACCAGACATCACTTTCATAACTAGTGGGTCTAAAATGTTTTTGTTTGCTCTACCAGAGATGAAACAGGGAGCTTTGTGCAAGCTTTAAAATGTACTACTTAAAACTTTTATGTAAAAGCCAAAGATAGGATTAAGTGGAAGAAAACAGTCTTGTCGAGCAGGGTTTTTGTTTGCTTGGGTTTTGTTTTTAGCTTACACAAGGCAATTTATTAACAAAAACTAATTTGAGAAGCCCTGATCATAGACAGCGACCACAATGACTTCTTCCCTCAAGTCAGAAGGGATGGGATGACATCCGCAATCTACCCAATCTTCATGCCTAAGCACACAAGGGCTCTGAGGGCTGCTTGACTCCAGATCCAAGGGTTTGGGTCCTGTTTCCTCCTGTGATATGCCGGGTAGCGATGCCCAGTTCCTTGTGTGTCTGGACCACATCCTGGGCGGCCACATGGCTGTATACAAAGGGGACTCATCTCTATCAGCCTTCACCTTTCATATCACCAGTCACTAGACCATTTCTGAATGTCTCCAGACTCCTCCCTGATGAATGGTAGTTTTTTTGTTTTTTTGACATGGGGTTTCTCTGTGTAGCCCTGGCTGTCCTGGAATTCCTTGTAGGTCAGGCTGGTCTGGGACTCAGAGACCTGCCTCCAAGAACTGGGATTTAAAAAAGCTAACGATAGCTGGGCCCGGTGATGCACACCTTTAATCCCACCACTCAGAGGCAGAGGAAGGCAGATGTGAGTTTGAGGCCAGCCTGTTCTACAGTGTGAGTTCCAGGGCAGCCAGAGCTTTTACATCGAGACACCCCCACGCCTGGCCTGTTGCGCAGCTTTAAGACAGGCAAGTGTGTGCGGTTGCCACGTCTCTGAGACTCTAAGCAGGGGCCCCAGACAACTGCCTGACAAGTTTCTAGGGCTCAAAGAGGGGAGAAGGAGGGGCCAGAATGTAAAGTGAGCCAGCTGCCCTCGTGGAGCGACAGTACCAGCCGACTCCGCCCCGTACTCAGCAGCCCTAAACAATTCATTAGGCTTGAGCAATCCAATCCAGGTCTGAGCCTTTTCTGCTGAGTCAAGGTCTGGGACAGCGTGGTGCTGAGTCACGGTCCTGGGCTACGTGGTAGTGGCACGTGACCAGCGGCCAGGCTGCTGCTGAGTCACGGTCTCGAGGTCTGCTTTCGCTGAGTCATGGTTTGAACTGCTTCGGATTGACCCGTGGAGGCGGAGTCCTGGCCGGAAGAAGAGCAGAAGGAAGAGCAGATGTGCTGCTGTAACACGTCCTCGGGGCTGCAGAGCCAGGGCTACTTTTGTTTAGGCTCAGATCCAGCCCTTAACGACTGAAGGTATGGAAGGACACAAAGCAAACAGCTGGCTTGTGGTTTTGAAACACATCATGGTGACAAAACAGAAGGACAGAAGCAGGAAAGCTGTCCTTCAAATGCACAGAATTAGGGTACAGTAGGTATTTGTGCAGCCCAGATGGAAAGAGATCCTGGCAGTAAGGAGCCCAGGCACACTGAGTGCTGCAGCTTGAATGGAAAAGTGTTCAGGCATTCGGGAATAATGAATACTGAGTGTTAGAGCACGAATGGAAAATATTCAGGCAGTCGGGAGCCAATGAACACCACAGGCCACAGAAAGCCTAGGCAGCACTGGGATTAAAATGTTAACCACTATTAAAAAAATAAAAAGCTTAATTTTAAAAAGACCAAGGTGTCAGGAGGTGGTGGCAGAGTTTGATTCCAGCGCTTGGGGAGGTAGAGGCAAGTGAATCTCTGTGAGTTTGAAGCCAGCCTGGTCTACAAAACAAGTTCTAGAAGAGCTAGAGCTATACAGAGAAAGCTTGGGGGCCGGGGGCTGGGGGCGGGGGCGACCAAGAAGAGAACAAGACAGGGCGTGTTGGTTGCTTTGGGAGTCTTAAGGAAAAAGGCAAGTTAGCAAGTTCAAGGGTAGCCTGTGGTTACATAAGTGAAAACCAGGCTAGGTAGGTCAAAAAAAAAAAAAAGCCTTTTCAAAAGAAAACCACATATATACATCCCACAAGTCAACAACAAAGACAGGAAACTCGGCCTCAGATTCCATGTGGAGGAAACCACCCACAGGCTGAGAGACTAAGGAAATCAGCGGCCTCCTGGAAATTAGGAGGAAGAGCCAAGCATATTCTATTGTCAATCTTTTATGTGCATGGACGTTTTCTTCCATAGCCTCCCTGCCGTGTTATGGATTCCCTTACCACTTAACATAGCTTACATAAAACACCTGCCTCCAAGTGCTTCCTTTTTTCTTTCTCTCTTCCTTTATTTTTCTTTCTTTTCCAAGACGGGTTTCTCTGTGTAGCTCTGGCTGTCCTGAAACTCACTTTGTAGACCAGGCTGGCCTTGAACTCACAGATCTGCCTGCCTCTGCCTCCCAAGTCCTAGGACTAAAAGTATGCACTACCAACTGCACAGCCAAATAGTTCTTGTCCCTGCTTCCTAGAGTGCTCCTGTATTACACACATTTATGTTCGTACACAGATATACTTATCCCTGTTAATCAGTTGTGTTGCTTAACTCCCAGACCCGAGTAAGAACTTGTACTTAAAGCATTTTGCCTCCACTTAAAATATAATGAACCATATCAGTTAACTTCTTTGTTGTTTGTAACTGTGCAGTGGTACTAGGAGAGTTTGACCTAGGCACAAGCTGGTTAAGAATATAAAGGAAAGTGCTCTCTACTGTAGTTTACTCTATGCTGAGGGGTGGGGATGGAGACACAAATAAATGTGGCAAAACTCAGTAAATTGTACAAGATACCTGGGCAGTGGTGTCCTGAGACTTTTAATCCTAGCACTTGGGAGGCAGAGGCAAACAGATCTTTGTGAGATCAAGGCCAGCCTGGTCTACAGAGCAAATTCCAGGACAGCCAGGGCTATGCAGAGAAACCCTCTCAAACAAACAAACAAACGGAGCACAGTAACTTTTGTGGGTTTCATTGTTGTTGTTTGCTTATTTATTCGTTCTGCTTTTCTGGATATTACTTGAAATTACTCCCCAAGAAAAATTTACTTGTCTATGTGTGAGGTAGGGTTATAACAGGACCCCAGACATTAGCAGGTCCCCAGACCTTAACACAACTGAATCCATGATGGAAGTACCATTCAGGCCGTAAAATTAAGCATACAGACATCACCACCTGCCAAAATGAAGACAAAGACCTAATGCATTAAAGTTTCTAAATGTACTTACCTTGCTTTTTTGCTTCTGTAGTTCAGTTTTGGGCTAATTGTTCTTGTTAAATGAAGTATATGAACCAAGGACATGGTCTTTGTGCTTAAAAGCTGCCCCTGAGAAAGGCTTGGGGCAATAGAGGGTTCCCAAGCACCTATCATGCTAATTGCCTGGTTAATAAATCCATGTTTGAGTAGTTTTTTTGATGGATTCTTCACATCAGGGGTAAGTACACCAGGGGAAGTCAGAGGACAGTTTTGTGGAGTTGGCTCTCTCTTGTCTTTACATGGTTTCTAGGGATCAGATTCAGGTTTTCAGGGTTGCTTGGCATACTCTTTATCCATTGAACCATCTTGCCAAATAAATAAAAAGAGACATAAGAAAGTGATTTTCACAGCTGGTGGTGGAGAACAAGGTTTGTGAGATGCTACTGACTTTCCCAACCTAGTGCAGAACCCTTTGGAAATTTCTAAGTTAGAGAAAAGCTGGGACTGAATGGTGTAAGTGAAACTGGCCCCCTGACCGCATAGTGGACACTTCCTCCTTCCTTCCCCAGAGCCATGCCCAGTTCTGAGCTGCTTCTAGATACTGACCCAGCCCTCCCCACACTTAGTGAATTCTATTTTTAATTCTCGTTTTGTCAAATGAGGAAATAGAGGCTTAGGAGGTTCATGTGCACACAGTTATTTGTCAGGATCCTGCTTTGAGCTGCAAACCTTTGTCTGAAGTGCGTCTCATTAGAGTTTACATTATCCTAGGGGTCCCTCCTTCATGCACAGTCAAGTGGAGCCAGGACTTGGAGCTATATCCAGGTTTCACATGGCAGTATGGTCCTTGTGGTCTAGGTATCCGAACAGCAGACCTCCAGCCTGTCTGATGCTGAGAAGGGAGGTTGAATGATGTTTGAAAAGGGTGTGGTTCTGCCTACACCCTCAATGTTTAGGCCCAATGGGTTGCTCTGAAGAGGTACATGCAGGATGCCAGGCACACCTGGCTCCACATTTTTGGTCAGTGTGTGGCCTCCAGGTAGGAGTTGAGTCCAGTTTTCCAAGCCTCCTACGTTAATTAGGAGACAATGCCTGTGTGGCACCACCTAGCTCTGTGTCATCTTCCTGCCCAGTATTGGGTTCTAACAGATAGGTGGCATGGGGTGTATGAGGCACTGGGATCTGGAGGTCCAGCCCCCTAAGGTAGGACTGGGGATAGGAAAAATCAGGAAAACCTAGGCTATGTCCCTGGAGCTGTAACTGAACTGTGAACAAACTTTACATATGTACAAAGTGTGAGTTCAGGCCCCATAATCAATGAAACCATCTCCACTGCCAAGATTCTGAGTATATTCATCACTCCTAGAGGTTTTTCACCTTGGTAATCCCGGCTGTCTACCAGGTAACATGCTACCTGATTAATTTTCTAAATTTTATGCTAGCTTAACATGTGTGTGTGTGTGTGTGTGTGTGTGTGTGTGTGTGTGTGTGTGTGTGTGTGTGTGTGTGTGTGTGTATATATACACGTATATATATGTATATATGTATATATGTTATTTTATTTTAGTTATATATTTTATGCATGTTCTTATCTAAATGGAATTACACAGCAAGTGCCTTTTTGGATTTTTGAGGCAGGGTATGTTTGTGTAGCCCTAGCTGTCCTGAAACTTGCTATATAGACCAGGCTGGCCTGGAACACACAGAAATCAGCCTGACTCTGCCTCCAGAGTGCTAGGATTAAAGGTAAATGCCAGAACACCTCTATCCAGGGTAGCTATTTTGAAGATGTGGGTTTTGTAGCATGAATTAATAGTCCCTTCCTGGTTATTGTGTTCATGTTTACATAACAATTTGTTTATCCAGTCAACTGCTGAGGGATACATAAGTTATCTCAGTTTGAGATTATGACAAATAAAGGTACCATGACCATCCCTGAATTGTCTCTGAAATCTAAGTTTTTGCTTGGACAACAGGTGTTCATTTAGTGCTTGAAGAAGCTCTAACAGTGTTTTGGTCTTGGAACCTTTTCCCTTCATTTCCTAGACTCTTTGGCTGGAAATACAACAATGTAAAGACAAGAGAAGCTGTGCCTGGTGAAGCCTGCCTTTAATCCCTCCCAGCATTCAGGAGGCAGAGGATCTGAGTTTAATTCCCAGCGCCCACATAGTGGTTTACAATCACCTGTACCTGCAGTTCTAGAAGATCTAATGCCCTTTTCTGGCCTCCTTAGACACCAGGTATTCACAAGGTACATGGACATACCTGCAAGCAAAACATCCATATGCCTAAAATAAAATAATATAAAATGCACCTTAAGGGACTTTCTCTGGGGTTGGAAAGATCTAATATTATTACCCATTATGATGATGCTAAGCCTTCTTTGTGAAAGATGAGGGAGGGGAAAGTCAGAGCTTTGGGGGTCCTTTTTATCTTCAGTTAAAAACAGTCATGTGCTAACACAGCATGTTATGAAGGTAACATTCTAATCACTCACAATGAAAGAGTTTTCAGTAGCAATAGGGACTCACCCAGCTTCTTAATTAAGCCCTTCTTGTAAGTGTGGAGTGATCTTACGGTGCTCAATTGGCATTTTGGAGTCCTTTTTCATCGCTAGTGGGTACATGGATAGTAACTTGGATATTCATACACCCTATGAAGATGTATTGCTATGATTGGTGTAATAAAAAGCTAAATGGCTAATAGCTAGGCAGGAGTGTATAGCCAGGACTTTGGGCAGAGAGAGAACTCTGGGAAGAAAGGCAGATTCGTCAGAGAGACATGGAGAGGAAACAGAAGGTACAAGATGAAAGAGAGCTAATGCCTCATGGCAGAACATAGACTAATATAATAGATTAATTTAAGTTATAAGAGCTAGTGGAACATGTGAATTAGCGTTGGTGGAAAAGAAACTACAAGAAGCACATGTGGATCGTGTGGATCCAGACCTAGATTGCATACTGGTTATATTACCCTCTAGACAATCTCTGACAGGGGTCTTAATGCAAAGAGAAAATATTATATTAGAATGGATATTTCTGCCGCATAGACCAAGCAAGAAGGTAAAAGCATATATTGAAAAATTTCTGATCTGATTTTTAAAGGTAAATTCAGACTTCTCCAATTGACTGGAAACGACCCTGCAGAAATGGTTGTGCCTTTGACTAATGAAGAAATTGATTGATTATGGGCAGACAGTGAACCTTGGCAAAAGGCCTGTAGTAATTTTTTAGGAGAGATTAATAACAAATATCCCCAAAGTAAGAGAATTCAATTTATAAAGGAAACTAATTGGATCTTTCTCCATGTGGTACAGGATAAACCCATTTCTGGAGCTCCTACATTTTATACTGATGTGAACAAATTAGGAAAGGCTGGTTACAAATCAGAAAACTTAATTATGGTAGCTCAAAGCCCTTATAACTCTGTTCAGAAGTCAGAACTATATGCAATTATTATGGTGTTGTTGGATTTTACAGAGCCTGTTAACGTAGTAACTGACTTTCAGTATGCAGAAGGAGTTGTTTTACATATTGAAACTACTGACTTCATTCCTGATGATACAAATTTGACCTTATTGTTCATACAACTACAGGATATCATCAGAGATAGGATACATCCTATGTACATAACACATATCAGGGCACACAGGAGTCTCCCAGGCCCTCTAGCGCAAGGTAATGAGGAAATTGATAGGTTGTTAATAGGAAACGTGCTGGAGGCCACAGAATTTCATGAGAAACATCACGTTAATAGTAAGGACTAAAGAAGAGTTTTCTCATCACTTGGCATCAGGCAAAAGAAATTCTACAGAATTGTAACGCTTGCTCCTTCTATAACCAACCATCTTTACCTGCTGGAAGTAATCCTAAGGGTATGCAGAGAAATGAGATCAGGCAAATGGATGTGTTTCACTTTCCAGAATTTGGAAAGATGAAATATGTACATCATACCATCGATACTTTCTCTGGAATGAAATGGGCAACTGCTCTGAGTTCTGAAAAAGCTGATGCTGTACCTATCACCTTTTGGAAGCCATGGCCATAATGGGAATTCCTGCTCAGATTAAGACTGACAATGCTCCAGCTTACATTTCCCCCCAAAATGAAGCTGATATTTGGATATTATAATATAAAGCATATTACAGGGATGCCACACAATCCTACAGGACAGGCAGTTGTAGAGAGATCTCACCATACTTTGAAAGAGATGCTTTATAAACAGAAAAAAGAAATGAGAAAACCCAGGGAGAGGTTGCACAGTGCCTTACTGACCTTGAATTTTCTTAATGCTGATGAAAAGGGAACATCAGCTGCTGACAAACATTGAGTAAATAGAGAAATCTTCCAAGATAAACCACCCATCTATTTGAAGGATGTGTTGACTTCAGAATGGAAGCCAGGATATGTGCTTCGATGGGGTAGGGGTTTTGCTTTTGTTTCCACAGGAGAAAATATGAGTACCAACAAAATTAATAAAGATCCGCTTTGAAAAGGAATCCCTTCTTGAGGAGGAGAAGTAATTGCTCATCCCCGACATAACAACTGGATACATGGTAAGGAAAACACATTTAACAAGACCGGGGCAGGGTCTCAATTTTATCTTTACAGAAAAATGGATACAACCATCTTTAAGACATTGACTGGATATTGAACCATTGTCACCTACAATGGAAGGGAGATCGATGATGAAGGAATATAAACAAAGGACTATGAGAACAACTGATACAAATATGTACTACTGGGTAATTTCTCAGTTCTCACTGCTTTACATCTTACATCTATACCTCTCCAAAAAATGTGGTCCTGATTTGACTATAAATAAGGCTGGATTTGAAGTTGGAGTAAGTGGCTTTCTCCCTCTCTAAACCCAAGCATATTGGTAAAGAAAATGTGAGAGATTCTGTCTTACATCAGAAAAGCCACCTGGTGTGGGACAGAAGACAGAATGTTTAGGTACATATTATTGTAACTTCATCTTTAATCTTATTTCTCAGTATCTACACCTCCCAACCATCCTCTCTATATACGATCTTCTCCTGAAGTCATAAAGGATGTAAATATCTTCATCAGGTATCAATAATGCTTAAGTTATCCATTGTAAACATTTTCTCCTGTCAGCTATCTGCAAAGCATCTGGAACTAAGATGGGACCCCCACCACAATGATTCCTACTGTTGAAAAAGGAGTAAGAGAGAGAGAAAGTGATAGACAGGCAGACAGACACAGACAGAGATAGAGAAATCAAGAACCTGGTGTACACCACTCGTGATTGCTTTTAGAAAATAGACTATTCAAAATGGTTGCAAGATAGCCCTCTATGATTATCCTTCATGTCACATCTCTAATTAGAATTCCAGATGGACTTACCCACTACTCCGAGAATGGTTATAGATGTGTATAGTCAGTTCATTAGGATCTAACCATTGTTTTAGTTTTACAGGATCCCAGAGAGATGCCATTGCCCTTAAGTCAACAGGAAGCAACCCTATAAAAAAAACTATGCCCCTTTCCCAATAAATTTTATCCTCTGAGGATTATGGATAATTATTATTCTGATAGAACAGATATAAATTAAAAATTGGGTTGAGGACGGAACAATAATATAGTCTCAGGGATCTCTTTTAAAGAAGATAAAGGGGACTAGATAGGATAAAGGTAGATTGTTCTACCTACCTATAAACAATTATTAGCCAAATATATGGGATAAGCCAAAGACAATTTGCACTGGTATAGATATTTGTATATTGATACAAATGTGAAATCATTTTATATGTTTGATTGTGATAATTTGTATATTGGTACAAATTTAAATCTGGAATTGTTTATATGTCCAAAGCAACTTGTACATTTATATAAAATTGAATCTGTAACTGCTATATTTTACATATGCTTATACCTCTGTTTAAAATATTTGCACATTATTGTCATTTCCACTATACAATTGCTACCTCCATTTAACTATACTAGATATAATGTATGATTGTACTAGTTATGATATGTGCACAAGATGTTTTGTATACCTCTGTTTGGGTAATTTGTATATGATATATATGTATATACATGTCTAGAATACTGTTAGCATTTTGCACGGTATATATATCTCTAGCTAATGTTGGACAGTCATACCAAAAGTCATTGTTCAGAGATTGTACACCCCTTTATAGGTAACCTAATTTTACAATACAGGCTTCAATCCTTAGGATGAGAAGAACTGCAGTCAGCACTTGTAGCAGTGGGGTTTCTTGGTCCCAGGTGGCCAGAGGTCTGAGAACCACAGACCTGCTGCCTGAGACCGCTTAGCCGCCCAGCCGCCCGCTACCACTGCTCAGGCCCCCAGAAATGACTCAGATGCTTATATTAACTTCATGCTGTTTGGCCTATGGCTCAGGCACATTGCTAGCCAGCTCTTACATCTTAAATCAACCCATTTCTATTAATCTGTCTTCCATGTGGCCCGTGGCTCACCTGTGTTCCTTACATGTTGCTCCTTGGGCTTCTGGCTCGATCTGCCTGACTCTGTCCTGCTTCTCCTACCTATGCTCTAATTTCTCCTCCTACTTCTTCTATGGTGCCTGTCATGGCCCAAAACAGTTCCTTTATTTAAAGATTGAGATTCACAGCATACAGAAAGGCATTCCCACATCATGGAATGTGTGGTATATACAAGTCTGGTAAAAATAAGATTATTATTTTATGTTTGAGCAGGTAAAAGGCATCTGTCAACTTTATAAATCCATTTAGACTGCATAACCAAATTGTAATATAAACCTCTTTCCATGCCATATGAAAGGATGGCATATAATGTCATGAAGAGTCTGTAACCAACCAAACTTATCATGTCTCATGCTGTTTTAGAGATGTTCTCATGCAGAGAGACCTGCACATGCATCACCAGTGCTTTAGTCTTTGTTGGCTTCCTCTGTCATGTCTGCAGCCCAAGATCCCCAGGAGGTCTCCCCCAGTCAAACCTGATCTTTATTAATTTTGAAGAAATCCACAGCTTTTTGTTTCCTGTGGAAACAAAGGCATAACCTTTCCCCAGATGCAACACATTTCCTGACTTCTACTCTGATGTTAAGATATCTTTAAAAAGTAGAGGCTGGTTTAATTTAGCAGTTTTTTCTCAAAATCCAGTATCTCAGCAGCAGTTATTTTTGCTCATTACCATTTAAAAAACTCAAGGTCACTAAAACACCATACAGGATCTAGACACTTTATGTATTTCCTGTCCTTGTGTGTATTATTCTTTTTATATTACTTTACTTTCTTTAAAGACTTTACTATTTTTAAATATTTATGTTTTTATGGCTGTCAATATTCATTTTCTTTCTTCAGCATCTAAGCACTTTTTGAAGTATTTATACCTTTTTAGAGGTTTGTGTTTGTGTGTGTCTATGTGTGTCTTAACCTGGTTTTCTGTTTCCCTGTAATGTTTTTTGACTGAGTGAGCCAAACCATAAACTGCAAGGTTACTGCCATGAAGCTCTGGTGGCTGGCTACACCCTCCTCAGTTCCATGAGAGCCTAGTCTCATGCCAATGGGTACTGGTTCTAGAGCTGCATTTACCACCCTATCTCTGGGGATTTGTTGTGTCTGCCAGTGGCAGTCATTTGTACCTAGTGCCAGCTGCTTAGGTGCTCAGCTGCTCAGCAGGGACTCTTTAAAAGAGCTGTGCTGCTGTAGGCCTCTGAGCCTGAGAATTCCAGAGAGACTATGGTTGCCAGGAAGCCATGTGTTTTGTGTTCAGAACTTCTTCTTCTTCTTTTTTTTTTTTTTTTAAGCTTTCTCAGACTTTATGGGATATGGCCACACGCTGGATATCATATGTAGGAAGCTTTTTCAATGGGATCACCAGCTCACAAATAACAATGTGAAGACTTATCATTAATTATGAATGCTCAGCCTTAGTTTACACTTGTTCTATTGCAATAAATCTCACTTGCAATATACCAAATACAGGATTAATATTTATTGAAGGGTATTTTAACACTCACGATTACAAGTTAAACCTTAGGACGATTCCTTGGCAATAGGATGACCAGGTGATGGATGCTGATCCAATCTCCAAGAAAGAAGGAACAAAAAAGGGCGCTCAAGATCCCAGTAGTCCCTTTTGAACAGGGCTGGCCACACCCCCTTTAGACTCCCAGGACTCTAAAGACATGCCTCTCAACCTTATCAGCTAACACCTGAATCCCACCACATCTCCCCCTTTTGTCTAACTAAGAAGGTTCTAAACTAAGACTCTATACAATAGAAATTATTATGAGGTGAGGAAAAGGCACAAACTACAACTAAAACCAAATACACAAAAGGTACATCATACATTTCTAGAATATTGGTAGATGGTGGGGTATATAAATTACTTCAAAACTGTTCATCTGGGATAGTGAAAATCCAACACCTGAATGTTCCTTGCTAAGGGATGATAGGATAGTAACCTTAACTACCTATTCTTCAACCTCCTCCATACCTGAGAGGAAAATATATAACCTGAAAGTCGGAAGGACATGGGAATAGTAGTTTCCAAAATTTGGGAGAGGACAGCAACATTCACTTACCTAGACAATCACCTATGGTTTTCTGTGCCATTGGAGCACCCATCATTTTGGCTACAGGCTTATGATATCTGACAGATCTTTTCAGAAGCAGGGAATTTTTGGAGGGACTGTCTTATTCTGTCCAGGCAGGTTTCATCAGTCTCCATCCCTCATCCTGTTATCCAGATTGGGCGCCGTGTGTGTACTGTCAGCAGTTGAGGTAAGGGCAGTTCTTTACCCAACCGGCCATTCTCTGCCAAAAGGGCAAACTCCAAAGGAGTGTCCTGATGCTCAACACCATCTTGGGAAGGAAACAGTGACACCAGTTGTCACATCTCTCATGGCCAAATTCTGAATAACAAAATGTTAAATGCCATATTCTCCGGGTATATGAAATGGTTGAAGACTCCTGTCTGTCTATGGTATTCTAGCTTGTATCTGGGATGACTGTGACATGGCAAACTTAAGTAATGCTTGATGTGGGAATGCCTTTCTGTATGCTGTGAATCTCAATCTTTAAATAAAGGAGCTGTTTTGGGCCATGACAGGCACCATAGAAGACGTAGGAGGAGAAATTAGAGCATAGGTAGGAGAAGCAGGACAGAGTCAGGCAGATCGAGCCAGAAGCCCAAGGAGCAACATGTAAGGAACACAGGTGAGCCACGGGCCACATGGAAGACAGATTAATAGAAATGGGTTGATTTAAGATGTAAGAGCTGGCTAGCAATGTGCCTGAGCCATAGGCCAAACAGCATGAAGTTAATATAAGCATCTGAGTCATTTCTGGGGGTCTGAGAGGTGGGCAGCTGGGCGGCTAAGGGGTCTTGCACGGCAGATCTGTGAGTCTCGGACCTCTGGCCGCCTGGGACCGAGAAAACCCTCTACAACAATTCCATACTTATGTTAATGCAGATATGTATGTTACCTTTAAAAGTTTATGTATTTTTAGGGAAAAAAAAAAAAGATGAGACACCAATAAAGACAAGTAGCTCAGGTGATCCTGCCCTCAGAATGCCTCTGTTGCAGTTTCCTTAAAATTCTACATCCAGAACCACTTCAAAGCTGCTATTAAGATGGTCCATCTTCACAGACTACTCTAGCCAGGACATGTAGGATAAGCCCTACACTTTCCTGTTGTCTCCCGAATAAGTGCCATTCTGGGCCTTATGGCCCATCCTCTTCCCCTAAGGACTAAAACCTTATGTTTACAGGGGGGAAAAGGAACTACAAATCTCCTTATCGCTGCCACCTGCTGAGTGCTAGCCTCTCGGGATCCTCTATGACCTTGGGCGTGCCGGGATGAGGGGGCAGGGTGTGTAAGAGAGTTAAGGTGATAGAGAGCTGAGACAAAGGAGACACAAGGAGGAGAGACACTCAGGCAGAAGAGGCAGAAGCTGGGGACAAGCATGGATTAGAGTCAGTGTGAGTGGAAGAGGCAGAAGGAATCCAGCATGGCGGGAAGCTAGAGGGGAAAAAGCTAGGCGAGATGCAGTGGCAGGAGAGAAGCATGGCTAAGGGACAGACAGGTCTAAGATATAAGATGTACTGAATAAAGCTCGGGTCTCTCAGTGTGTGGAGAGCCCGAATGATGGAACCTAAATGACTCCTGAGTGCAGATTGTTTTAACCTCGACGCCCTTAGCCTAGACAAGACTCGGTCCCAAAGAAACCGGACCCGGTAAGTGGAGGTCCTCACCGAGATTGACGCGGTAAGTGGAGGTCCTCACCGAGATCGACGCGGTACTTTCCCATCCCAGAGACTTGACAAAAACAGTAGCAGCTAGCTCTCTCAAGACTTTATTATTTTCCCAATTTTCTCAGGGTCCCCTAAAGACGTTGTTGTCCCTAGACAAAGGGAAGCAATCAAGAGAACACAATACTCACATTGCCAAGAGGTGGGGCAGGTGGTTTTGGTCATTCAGTAGATGTTTGTCATTGTTTGGAGTGGGGCTTTATATTTACATCATTATTCGTCATGGAGAAAAAAACTAACAAAGGAGATTGGATTCAAATATCTCATTCTAGAAAAACGGGGAAAGGAATGATAGGATAAAAGGATAGATTATTAAATCTACTTTTAAGTTAAAAAAACTATTAATCTCAAATGCCTTATATTGGTATGGATTTTAATATATTGATACAAATTTAAGGTTATTTTTCTTATACTGTATATATATGTTTCTACTCTTGTTAAAGACATTATTGTATATTGATACACATTTAAGGTTATTTTTGTTTTAACATACTGTATATATGTTTATCTTCTTACTTTAAGACTTGTACCTATGCATCTCATTTAAAAATGTAAAGTTCGATGGAGCTCAAATTCTAACTGGTCTTAATAATAAGAACCTGAAGTATCAGGGTAAATGCTGAAAGATCAGAGAGACAGAGAAGCCAGACACTAGAGAAAACTTCTTTCCTCTACCAAATCCTCAGGCCAAAGGGCCTGAGTTCCTGTGCCTTATATTCTTCCCTATGACAAGCTATGTCATTTCCTATCTCCACCTCTCTAATATTAGGATTAAAGGTATGTGATTCCAAGTGCTGGCATTAAAGGTGTGTGCCACCACTGCCTGACATTTGGCCTTGAACTCACAGAGATCCATGCCTCTGCCTCCCTAGTACCAGGATTAGACATGTGTCACCACTGCCTGACCTCTATGGATAACTCAGTAGCTGACTGTCCTCTGATCTTCAGACAGTTTTTATTTGATACATAGTATATAACCACAGAGCCATGTGTCTTTGTCATTTCTGAAGTTTTGGAAGTTGTTTGCTCTGTATTTCCTGTTCACTCAGGTAATATTTTATCATTCTTGCTTCTCTGATGGGAATTTAAGACTAGATGGTTATACAGTTTTTCTTGTTGTCAAATTCAGAAAAAATAATATACATAAAAGATGTAAAGTGGGCTGGAGAGATAGCTCAGAGGTTAGGAGCACGGGCAGCTCTTCCAGAGGTGCTGAGTTCAATTCCCAGCAACCACATGGTGGCTCAGAACCATCTATAATGAAATCTGGTGCCCTCTTCTGGTGTGCAGAAGTATATGCAGACAGATAACTGTTTGCATAAAAATAAATAAATAAATAAATAAATAAATCTATCTTTAAAAAAAATGTAAAGTTATAACATTAAAAACAAAGCTTAAGTTGTTTATATGAAAAGATATTTTAAGGTCTAAAATATATATTTTTTAGGATGGTAACAAATTATGATAGAAAATGGTTTAGTTATAAAACTTTAGACTCATTAAGATATAGTAATTTCTCTAAATTTACCAAGTACAAATAGATTGAACATTGTAAATGTAATCCTTACTTGATAATTTGTTCTTACCATATATAGTTTTACTGTGTTAAAGTTAAAACCTTTCCATTTAATTTAAACCAAAAGGAGGAAATGTTGTGAGATATTTGTATACCCTATGAAGATGTATTACTGTGATTGGTGTAATAAGAAACTGAACAGTCAATAGCTAGGCAGGAGAGGGTAGGCAGGACGTTAGGGCAGAGAGAAAACAGTGAAGAAGAAAGGCGGATTCACCCGTTAGACATGAAGAGGAAATAGGTATGAAATGAAAGAGCTAATGCCTCATAACAGAACATAGATTAATATAAATGGGTTAATTTAAATTATAAGCGCTAGTGGGACAAGTGTAAGCTAAGACCAAGCTTTCATAATTAATAATAAGTCTCTTTACATCATTTGTGAGTTGGCCATCCTGACAAAAAAGCTTGCTACAGTAACTTTCCACTTCCACTTCCCAAGCTGGGTGATAGGTATGTGCCTATATTAGCCTCTGAGCAAAATTATATTTTAGGAGAGGCTAGCAACCCTGAGGACAACTGTGTTGCTGTTCAGGTCTGGATGGTACTCTTTTGAGTTTGACATACTTGGTGTGTGTGTGTGTGTGTGTGTGTGTGTGTGTGTGTGTGTGTGTGTGTGTGTGTGTGTTGGGGTGAACAGAGTGAGAATCCTCTGCCAGGTGTGCCTGGATAAAGGCCTTGCATTTTATCTCGTGGGCAGCGGAAAGCAGTTGATAGGTGTTGACTACAGGTGGGCAGCTTCCTCCGTTTCCATCTCTGTGATGTCATGGGACAGAAGAAAGAAAAAATGGGATGAGGAGGGGGTACACCTCTTTAATCCAAATGTCCATGTGCTGTCTGTGTGAGGGTTTGTCTTGGGACTCTCTACCAAAGGCCATTTGTCCTGTCTTTCTGCTTTGGGCGGCTGTTTCATTAGGAGCTAGAATTCATTATGAATGCTCTTTTTCTGTCCTCCATGTGTGACAGCACATATCTGTCTGCCTGTCAGAAGGTTTCTTACTTATGGACCCTCCTATCATTAGAATTCCGTGTCTTGGTTATCAGGCTGTTTGGGTGTTTTTTTCAGCTGTGGGCTGTCTGCCCTGTTGATACATGGTGTATATGTAAGCTGAAGACCCCCACGGGAGTCCTCTGCCCTACAAGGCTGTGGACATGTCCCCTCCTGATTTATCCCAGTCATGGTTTAGTCAATATGCCCTCTGAATATTCCTGCTTGAAGATACCCACACAATTCCCCTTACTGTCTTCAACTGGGGCAAAAGGCACAAAGAACTCCATCTCTGGCCCAGGGCTCCAGGGCTCCAATGAGTTTGTTTTCCACAGCCGTCTGGAAGCAGAACTCAAATCTGGACACCCCTCCCCCCAGAATGCTGAGTTGCCAGTTCCTCACAGCTTTGCAGCTGCTTTTATGCTGTGTCATGATTGGGAGGGGTGATTGCAGACAAAGGAAAGGCAGATTTTGCTGAGTCACCCTCTGTTTCTCCGGCCTCCCTCTGAATAGTTAGTTGGTAAAAGGGCAGCCTTAGCTTCAGGCAGGAGGAAATGAAAGTTCTAGCAACGTACAGACGCCTCTTGTTTGGTTCTAAATTGCCTGTAAAGTCCTGTTTGAAACACTGGATGCTTGAGCACACACACAGAGAGAGATAGTTGCTGCTGTTTACCGAATTCTCTCAGTTACAGAAGCTGGCAATTCCATCTGCAGGATGGAAAGCTTTGTAGTTAATGGCTGACCCCTCTCTTAGGTCTGTTGTATCCTGAAATCCACCTCCAAAGCCTGTGAGATGGGCTGGGGGTGGCAGGTGGGGCATGGGTAAGGCTGGACACTCCTGTACCAGGTATTCTCCATCTTTCTAGCTTCTGGAGGTTGCCTGTGTCAGCTTGCGGCTGTGTCCCCATCTTTATAGCAGGCAGGATAGCATCTTCCTGTCCTCTTCTGCCCCACCCTTTCCTCATCCATCAACTGCATCTGGACCCATTATGTACCTTGTCATAACCCTGGATCCTTCAGGATGGTCCAGGACAGCCTCACATCTGCCTTCAGAATTTTTCTCTGGTCTTGATGTCAGGGTGTAGACATCTTTGAGGGGTGAGTATTCAGCTAGCCACCGCAGCAGAAGGGTATGGATTGTTGGGTGTATGAAGCAAAGAAAGGAAGCTGAGTCAGTGTGGGCATGGTGGGAAGGGGCTGGGAAGAAACCAGAACAGCCTGCTCTGGTTACTTCTGTCCCCAAAGTCTGTGTAGCCTATCTTCTAGCTATAGCTGGGGCTTTCCGAGAACAAGCCAGGCCCCCAAAGTCAGAAACTCAGTATAAGCAAAGGTTATAAAGGGCCATAGCCTGAATCAGTGCCTCCCTCCTTGGGGGAGATTGAGGCTGTGAGTTTCATTTTTCACAGTCCTTGGAATAAAGACGTACAGATTTCCCATTATTCCTTCCTAAACTCCTGGACCCTCCATGATGGGGTTTGGGTTAGGGTGGTCAGGAAGGAGGCCTGACTCCCTGGTACCAGGGCTAGAATTCTATTTCTACTATTATAGCTGGGTGACAAAAGAATTTCTTGACTTCACTCTTCCTCATTAGACTCAAGCAGACAGAAGAGAGATGGAAATGTCAGCTGGGCAGATCTTGTGGGCTGCTGTCAGGATGAGCTTCTGCACACAGCAAGCACTCCACAAAGGTTGGCTAGGATTGCACTTTGTGATCATAACTTGGTTTCAGTCATTTCTGGACTATAGCATGCCATTTCTGTCAGGAGCCTTTATATGGCCTGATTCCTGCAGTTATTAACCATCTGCTGTGTGCCAGGCACAGGTCTAGTCCTGGGGACTTACAGCCTACTTTTTCCATCCTCCCTGAGGAAGACAGCCCTTTCCAGAACACCTAGAGAAGCACCTGCTGGTTGGCAGTGGTCATAGCCACTTGTCCTGTTACACCATTCACAGGCAGGAGATAAGCTGCCTGCTTTTCAGGGAATGTGGAGTCCTCCTATTGCAGTGAATTCACATCCTATCTGAAGTCTGTCCTGATCTGTAAAGTCAGCTGCTGGGCTTCTCTGGTGGCCTTCTTGAGAGTGTGAAATGAGTTGTCTGTGCAGTGGGTCTTCAGTTACAGAGCTGCTGTTCTGTTGTCACTGCTCAGAGTGCTACATGTGATACTACAAAGAAACACAGATTCTTGGGTGGGTGCAGGTGAGGCTTGGCCATCCTGTTCCCTTGACAGGCACTTGTCAACCTCCATCTTTTTTTCAGAGGACTTGCAACCATGATTTCTAAATAATACCCTTAAAAATAGATGAAACAAACAAACAAAAAATGAAACCCTTGTTGACCTCAGAAATCACTTTAGGCTGGAGAGATGGCTCAGAGGTTGACAGTACTTGCTGTTCTTCCAGAGAACCTGGGTTTGGTTCCTGGCACTCCCACGGGCAGCTCACTACCACCTGTAACTCAAGTTTCGGGAGATCCAATGCCTTGCTCTGACCTTCTCAGGCACTTGTATGCATGTGGCATGAATGCATATATACGTATACTTGGGTCCATACACACATACAAAATAAATACATTTTTTTTTTGTTTTTGTTTATTGAGACAGGGTTTCTGCTGTCCCGGTAGGTATCTGTGATAATCTCTGTGTCTGGATTTCAAGATCTCACACTCTTACGCATCATAAAGTCATGGTGTGGAACAGATTCTAGGAGAGTGCAGAGGCCACCAGACACTCGAATGCTACTCTACATGAGAACCTGGGCAGCATACTTCATCCTCCTGCTCAGTTTCCCCACCTGAGCCATCTACCTAGCGCTGATACATAAGGATGAACCACGGGAAAAGTGCTGGCAAACCAAGCAGTACTGTGTCTATGAAGGAGTTAAGAAAACCAGCTGCCCTCAGTCTGAGAAGACAGACTCAGGGCCCCAGTGGGTCAGTCCCTGGGGTTGCCCACCAACATCTCACTCTGAGGAACCTTGCCTCTTAGTTCTGGAACCTTCCAGATTCTTGCGGGGCTGCTCCTGTTCTTCTGTCACTGAGTAAAGAGGGTTCTGGAAAGGATCCAGATCCTGCTCACAGGCAACTCACTCAGATTTTCTACTTCTTTCTTTCTTTTTTTTTCTTTAAGATCCTGTAGCAGGGCTTGCCTGAGTCATATGACTTATCCCCTTGCAGACCAGGCCAGCCCGCCCCCGGGCAGGATGTTGCAATAGAGCCAGAACTCCAGCTCAACTGGGCGGCGGCCACGTGACCCGCTTACTTAAAAGGCTGGCTCCCGCAGCTGCTCACAGTCGCCTGTCGCCTCCAGAGTTTTGCAGACAGTCGCTGACGGACGGGATCGTGCCGGGAGCCTGCCGGGAGCCTGCCGGAGCAAGCCATCTCAAACACAAAACAGACTGGAGCCTAAAGCGAACAGAGCCAGCCAGAGCCAGCCCAGCCAGGCGATGGAGCACTCACAGTCCGACAGGCAAGCAACTGCTTGGGGACGGGAAGTGTGTTGACTCGCGTCCCTTGTTCAGCCTGGGAATGTTGGGGGGCCAGGAGCCGACTTACCGCCCAGTCTACCTGTAGCTATGGGCGGCTGGAGGGAGAAAATGTGATTCACCCTCACCCACAGGGTGCCGGGATGTGAATGTCCTTGTGGTATACAGATTTGAGCGCTGGTGAGCACTGCCGAGTCCTGGATCCTGGATCCTGGACTCACCATTCTAGAGGGATGCTTGGCTCTTCTAGTGAAGCGGAGGGGTCACTTGTCAGGCTGGACATAATCTTGGTTGTGCACTTCTCAATCGCACAGGTAGCAGCAGTAGCAGATCTAGAGGCTGTCTAGGCTGGGATTTGGGGAGGGGGGTGTTTGTCTTTCTATGTAGTCTTAGCTGTTCTGGAGCTAGATATGTAGACTAGGTTGGTCTTGAACTCGGTCAGATTCACTTCCCTTTGCCTTCTGAGTGCTGGAATTAAAGGTTCCAGCATATATGGTTCTGCCGCCATACTTCCCCCTCCTCCTCTTTTTGTTTGGTTTTGGAGGTTTTTGGTTATTGTTTTTGTTTGATTGTTTTGGGGTTTTTTGTTTGTTTGTTTGTGGTTTTTTGGTCTTGTTTTTGAGAGAGGATGTTTCAGTGTTATTGCCCAGGCTAGAACTTGCTTTTTAGACTAAGCTGGCCTTGTACTCACTGAGACCCTCCTGCCTCTGTCTCCCAAGTACTGGGATTAAAGGTGTGTGCTACCACCACCACCACTACTGCTAAGTGTTATTTATTGTGCTTATGTGCCACATTAAACATGTAGCAGTAAGGACAATTTGAGGGTCCCTTTTTTCCTTCCACCGTGCATGCTGTTACTGGCAGAGCTGTCTCATACCCTACCTCTGACCCTGTCCTTTTAGCGTTAAGGACTGAACTTAGGACTTCAAACATTCCAGACAAGCACTCTACCATTTCAGCTCTTTTTAATTTAAAGACAGTGTCTTAACTAAGTCCTCCAGGCTGGCCTGGAGCTCTCAAAGCTTCCTGTTGCAGAACTTTGAGTAAAGCTGGATTACAAAGACTGTTTAAAGCAGGCACAGACATTTAGTGTAGTGTGTGTGTGCTCAAGTTTTTTTTTTGTTTTTTGTTTTTTTTTTTTTCCTGCCTTTCTACATAGCCCTAGAAGTCCTGAAATCCACCATGTAAGTAGACCAGGCTTCAATACGCCTGCATTAGATTCAGAAGCATATCAAAGTATCTACCATTAGCCCGGCAATGGTGATGCATGCCATGCCTTTAATTCCAGCACTCAGGAGGCAGAGGCAGATAGATTTCTGAGTTTGAGACCAGCCTGGTCTCCAGAATTTCAGAACAACCAGCGCTACACAGAGAAACCCCGTCTTGAAAATAAACCAAAACGAGCACGGTCCTTAGGTCCTTAGACTGGTGTGACTCCTCTCTGATCCGGCCATACCTTCCCTCCCTTCACTGGGAATAACTAGAATAGGAATTTTCCCTGTGGTTTGAGAGACTATATCTCATAGTATTTAATGATTGATGATTATTTGCATGGTTAGCAGCATGGCTTGGCCTGGTTTGGAGGCTGAACCTACTCTAAAGGTCTAGTCTGTGAAGATGAGGTTCTAGCATTCTGGGTTTAGCTTGGGAAGAACCATCCACAACCACCCCATCCTGACTCCCCCCCCCTCCCTTTTCCACAGCATGTCCAAGGATCTGTCTGAGGCCTTGAAGGAGGCCACCAAGGAGGTGCACATTCAGGCAGAGAATGCTGAGTTCATGAAGAACTTTCAGAAAGGCCAGGTGACCAGGGAAGGCTTTAAGGTATGTGACTTGTAGGTTGGCCAGAGCATCGGGGAAAGGTGTAACGGGTATGCCCAGGGCTCAAGCTAATAATTTAATGGGGAGGTTGGAACCAGGGAGGATGAGGGCTTGTCTAAGGAAGTCAATTTTGACACTCAGAGAAGAGAGGGTCACATAGCGAGTTCTTGTCTGCTGTGATGCTGATACTTCTGTCTGGACAGCAGGACAGTTAAGTGAACATGAACACAGAGTTACGTTGGTCACTTTATGCTCTTGTCTCAAACTTGAGTAGATAAGGCCAAGGCCCGGAGAGGTTAAGAAGCCACACAGTCAGTGTTAGGTGGAAAAAACCCAAACCAAACAAAGATGGTCTAATTTCAGAGCATGTACTCTTGACCTGGTTAACCCAGGGCCTTGCATGGGCTGGCTAGGTTCTCTACTACTGATTTATAATCTTAGTTCTTGGATTATTGGACAGAGTCTCACTACAGTGCTCCTGAGTCAGTTTCCTGCATATTTGGACCACAGACATGTACCACCACACTCAGATCTTTTGATTCAATTTTAATTTGCTTCTGAACGCAAGGAGAAGTTTGCCTTAACCCTGCAGTGTCTTGTCCTCACAGTGAGATTGTCTAGGTCATTTAACCTCCCAAGCTCATCTGAGAAATGGGATTTTGACAGCACGACTTTCTTAAATACCCAGCACACACAATAGACTCTGATTTTGCTGTTTCCTGGACAGTTGTGAAATTGATGTCTGTAGAAAATGCCAGACACAGCCTTTAATCTCAACACTCAGATCTCTATGAGTTCGACATCACCCTGGTCTACAGAGAGACTGGGGTAGCCAGGGCTACACAGAGAAACCCTGTCTCGAAAAAACCAAAACGAGAAGAAAAAGAAAACAGATACACAGTAGAGAACATTGTGAACTGGGTGTGGGAATGCAGGGGGGGGACGGGGGACAGGAAGCCTAGACGGCAGTCCTGTAAAGGGTCTTCTAGTGACCTGAGAAATTGGCTCTGGTTTTCAGCTGGTGATGGCCTCTTTGTACCACATCTACGCGGCCCTGGAGGAGGAGATAGAACACAATAAGCAGAACCCAGTCTACGCCCCACTCTACTTCCCTGAGGAACTGCACCGCAGGGCTGCCCTGGAGCAGGACATGGCCTTCTGGTATGGGCCCCACTGGCAGGAGACCATCCCTTACACACCGGCTACACAGCACTACGTGAGGCACATCCACGAAGTGGGACACACTTATCCTGAGCTGCTGGTGGCCCACACGTACACCCGCTACCTGGGTGACCTCTCAGGGGGCCAGGTCCTGAAAAAGATTGCACAGAAGGCCCTGGCCCTGCCCAGCTCCGAGGAGGGCCTGGCTTTTTTCACCTTCCCCAACATCGACAGCCCTACCAAGTTCAAACAGCTCTACCGTGCTCGCATGAATACTCTGGAGATGACACCTGAAGTCAAGCACAGGGTGACAGAGGAGGCTAAGACGGCATTCCTGCTCAACATTGAAGTGAGTCCCCCTGCTCCTCTAAGCCATGCTCCTGTTATTGGAGGGGGGGTCCTGGAGTCAGGAGCCATAGTTAGTACAAGGGCTTGGGTCCGGGGTCCTAGGAGTTTATCAGCTGGATGAATCTTTTCATCTCCCTGTTCCTCAGTTTCTCTATTTGCAAAACAGTGATAATGATAGCATCTATCCTCAAAGTGTGGGGGGCAAGCAAGTTGATACAGTTCAGATCTTGTGGAAGGGTTGGTAGGGTAAGCTCTGTGATATCATTGCTCTCTTTTGTTGTGGGACATGACCATCATAGGAATGGCATCGTGTAACAGTGGCATGGCTGTAAGGGTACTTGGGCATAGCCAGGTTGGCATATAGTTTTCAGAGACTGAAATGCTTCAGGTAGCATTTGTTTTTGGAGATTTTCTCCACAGCCACAGAAGTATCTCACTTCTTTCTGCAAATACCCAACACAAGGAAATGTGGGTCTTGTAATGATTTACTTACTTTTTATGGGCATTGATGTTTTGCCTGCATGTATATCTGTGGGAGGGTGTTAGAGCCTCAGGAGTTGGAGTTACAGGCAGTTGTAAGCTGCCATGTGGGTGCTGAGAATTGAACCCAGGTCCTCGATGGAAGATCAACTAGTGCTCTTAACCTCTGAACCATCTATCCAGCCCTAGGAAAGTGGGTTTTGAACAAGGCCATGAAAGATAGAGCTGGAGGGGTATAGTGTCCTGTTGATGATGGTGCTATGGTGGTCAAGGTTCCAATTCCTGACCTCATGGCTCCCCACTTTTAGTCTGGGATTGCTTAAAAGGTCCACTGGACAAGTACCACCTTTTAAAATCTCTTAATCCAACCACATCTAGACCATCTGTTCTGAGGATATGAAACTGGGTGTTGGTGGCATATGCCTTTAATCCCAGCACTCTTTGGGAAGCAGACACAGGTAGATCTCTGAATTCGGGGTTGACTTGGTCTACAGAGTGAGTTTCAGGACAACTAGGGCTACACAGAAGAAACCTTGTCTGAAACACACGAGCACACACAAATGAGAGCTGGGTTTCCATCCTGATCCCTAGTCAATCTAAAGCAAGCGCTATACTCCCAGAGCTCTGCTTTCCTCACCTGCAGAGACCTAAGGGTCTCCATGGCACACCTCTTAGCAAGGATGCAGTGCACAGCAGAAGTACACGGTCAAGAAGAGATAGGAGACTGTACACTGCACAGCCCCACACATTCATGTGTTGTTTCAGAGGAGGCAAAATGGCTCTTCTCGTAGGCATACACATAAAATTCTGAACTCCAGACTTGGGAAAGCTATTACTGGTGGGGACCAGACCATGGCCCTGTCACTGTACTCGGGTACAGACAACGTTGGAGAAGCACAGGCAGGGAACTAATTAAACCTGTCATGTCTCCCAGGGTAGGTGAAAGACACATGGGTGTATGATAGATTTTTTAAGTCGGGTCATTTCCACAATTCTTCATACCATGCTTCAAGCTCTACCTTAAGCTGGGGCCACCACTGAGCCTCATTAATATGGCATTATATCTTATTTTGTAGCTGTTTGAGGAGCTGCAGGTGCTGCTGACACAGGACCACAAGGATCAGAGCCCCTCACAGATGGAATGGCTTCGACAGCGGCCTAGTAGCCTGGTGCAAGGTAAAGGCGCCCTCTTGCCCCTGGCTCTTCTTGGCAGGAACATGGCCCAGCAGTCTGTCTCTGGGATTTCTTCACGCTCCTCCTTTCTGAATGCTTTAAATTAGAAATAAGGTACAGACAAAAGGATTCAAAGTCAGCTTGTAATGTATGACTGGGTGATCTATAAGCCTTTTCTACCTCAGTTTCTCCACACTGGGAAACCAGGTGGTTGTACATTGGCTGAGGCGTACAGAAATCCTTTCATTTAGGGCTGCCTCCCACCCCCACCCTAGTTTTTTTTTTGTTTTTTTTTTTTTTTGAGCCAGTCATACTGGGTCAGGCTAGCCTCAATCCACTGGGATCAAATAATCCTCCTGCCCTCGATCTTTCACAAATAGCTGAGATTGTAAGAGTTTCATTTTCCAGACCCACTAAAGACTCCTGGAAGGCCCTTATATGAGGGAGGGCTTTAGAAACCTATTTTCAGTGCTGACCCGCCAAGGGCCATTAGGAAGACATGTAATTACTGGACCTTGGGTGCCAGCTCCTTTCTTTTGTGCCTTGCTACATGATAGATAGCCGGAGTTACAGTAAGACTTCTAAAAAGACCAAAGCGACACAAAATGTGGAGTGGGCGACAAGAGGATGGGCAAGGCGGGTTATGTAAAGCTGTCTCCTTGGATGCCATCCTAACCCACTTATGCCTAAGGCTCTCCCAACTGGAACAGGATCCCATGGCCCCGTCACTAGTAATATTATTTCTGGTGGCTAAAATGTGACCAAGTCCTGATGGAATTAGCTACCTGGTTGGGTCAGGGGACTTTTCCTTGATATGACATGGCTGAGCATGGAAGAATGAACAGCTTGAGAGTGAGCTTTGAAGGTGTTCAAGCAGGGGCTGTAGTAGCAGAATCGTGGCCTTGGCTGGAACTGTACCAGAGACAGATACTGAGTCTCCTTTACTCTGTGCTATAATGTTATATTCTCCAGCTGCACGTGTTTGACCTTTTCTGTCTTTCTCTTTCAGACACTACCCCTGCAGAGACACCCAGAGGGAAGCCTCAGATCAGCATTAGCTCATCCCAGACACCACTTCTCCGATGGGTCCTCACTCTTAGCTTTCTGATGGCAACAGTGGCAGTGGGAATTTATGCCTTATAAATGCAAATGTGCTTGCCTCCAGGGGCTGTGAACTCTGTCCATGAAGGGCCATCTCTCTCTGTAGGGGAGAATCTTGCCTAGCTCTCTTCTCTGGGACCTTTAAGAAGCTTTGGGGGCTCCTAGCCCCCTCCCTGTGCCCTCCTCTCTGCAACAGAGGGAGATGCTTGACACATTTTCTCCTTACTAAAAGCACATCCAGCCACTGACCTCAACTTTGAAACCAGCAGCCCCAATTCCTGCAGCAGAGCCCACATGCTGTGTCCTGAAGTGGCAGCTGTCCTGAGCCTGGTGCCCTTGATTGTCAGCATGTTAACTGGCCATGACTGCTTTCCTCTGCTGTCGTGGCCACTTTGATATCAATGTGCAGAGATGTTCTGTCTTGTGTTTCTGTCTTTTTATTGATTACCCAGTCCCACCTGAATGGTGGTATTTTGTTGTGTTGCGTTTTTTTCTAACAAAGTTGGGCTGTCTTTTGAGGGGTGGGTTGCTAAGAGGTATTTAATACTTGTAAATTTGGTCTCCAACTTCTGTGTGAAATAATAAATGACATCTGACAGTCAGTAGAAGTGTCTTTAAATCTCTGCTGTCCATGAAATGGGCCCTACACCTCTCTTGTCTCTTCAGTGCCTGCCAGGAAGGCAGGTGATGGTGACATTGGCAGCTGTCATACTAGATTGTGCTGTGACATTTGGAAGTGAGCTTTAGGCAATTGGGCAGATATGTTTGTGCGTATGCAAATACCAGTATATATGCATGTGGAGGCCAGAAATCCTCAGGTAGTTTTTGTGTTTTGTTTTTTGTTTTTTCCTTCTGAGACAGGGTTTTTCTACGTAGCTTTGGAGCCTGTCCTGGAACTCTGTAGACCAGACTGGCCTCAAACTCATAAAGATTCCCTGCCACCATGCCTCACTGACCTATCCAGTCTGAAGACTCACATTTACTGAATATGAAATGGACAGATTCTGGAGTAAAGTTGTTACTACTCTGAATAATGATACTTAGGAACTAGAGAATACCTGGGTTCAAGTTTTCTCTTTCTAGCTTTTCACTTACCGTGTGTATGTAATGCAGGCTGTGTGAGGGTACATCAGTGCAAGCGAGAAGACGGTTCTTGCCTTCCACTTTTACATGGGTTCCAGAAGTTGAGTTCAGGCTTGAGCAGCAGGTGCTTTACCTACTAAACCATCTGCTACTTCACTTTTTAATTGGCCACTTAACCCCTCTGGGACTCAGATTTCCCACCTGTGACATTAATAGCAATGCTGACCTGACCTGTGTGTCTTGAGAAGCAAGTTAAATCCCAAGGCCTTCTATCACCCCAGTTCTCTTCTGCAGAGGGAGACCAGTGTCTTCTGATTCTTGTACTGTAGGAGTCATCTGTCATGCTAGTGTAAATTCTCACAGCAAACCTGCCCAATGTCAGGAAGGATTTTGACCCAGGTGATAACCCCCCCCCCAACACTAAACATACAGCTCCCACTGTGGGAAAGTGAACTCATGACGAGGCAGAGCAGGGAACAAGGCACCTACTTTGAACCAATGGTACCAGAGGTGTGGGAATTAGCAGATCTTTGTCCCCCACACTGGCTTTATTACCAAGTCTGGAACCTTGGGTACATTGCTTCAAATCTCATTTTACTCATGGGAAAAATAAGCAATATATATGCCTCCCACCACTGATCAAAAAATGCAGTGGGGTCAAAATACTACTAGTCTGTGCACAGAAACTCCAAACTCCATGGAGGTTCTTAGCCACAGAGCTCACAGCTTTGTCCCAAGAGGTGGGATCCGAGAGCCACCATACAAGATATACATTCAACCAGATCTGGAAGCCATTCTTTATGAAATTAAGGATTGGGAATAGATGTATGCAAATCATGGACATCAGACAGTAACTATAGCCCCCCTACCTTGGGCCCAGTTTCTTCTGTGAAAATGTTCATTATGATAAAGTAAGGGAGGTCCTGAAGAGATGCTCAGTGCTCAAAAGCCCTGCCTGCTCTTACAAAGGATCCTAGTTTGATTCCCAGCGCCCACGTGGTGGCTCACAACAGTTTGTAACTCTAGTTCCAGGGAATCCAACTCTTCTGTCCTCCTTGGGTACTATGTACATACACAGTGCACTAGTGTGTACATGCAAACAATTCATCCAAAGGATGAGGATACAGCTCATGGTGGAGTGCTTGCCTAGCATGTGGGATGTGGGTTCAAACACAGTACCTGAAAAGTGGGGAAAGAAAGAGAAGAAAGAGGGGACAAAGAGAAACTGTTTCTTTGAATTCCACAAAAGAACAGTTAAAACCGGACAGACTTCAAAGAGGAGTAACTATGGCAGTAGGAAAACAATCCAGCATGAACTGAGCCCCTCCTTTCTTTTCAGTGCTGGGGATCAAATCCAGAGCTTTGTTAGGCAAGGCTCTACTACTGAGCTACATCCTCAACTTCTACTGTGCAGTGGTGAAGGGGTGCTGGAGACCAGCTCTAAACTCTGTAAATGCCAATTCAGTTCTGTTCTACTAAAGCCACAACTGCAGCCTGCCCTGGGTCCTTCAATGGGAGGCTGATGGAGTAGAAGGGGTTAAGGTCCAAGTAGAGCTAAGGAAGTGAGAATTACAAAGAGTTAATCAATGTAGATGTCTTGGGACCAGCTGGGCCTGCCAGCAGGTAATTATCAAAGTTAGAGTTCTATCAGTTAGGAACCTATCCTCTAACAGAGACTAGGCAATAGGTCCTATCCCCAAGGCTGGCTGGAACAGACAGTGACCATGATTTTGCCACCTTCATTTTTTTCTCTGGCTAGAGATATGGACTTGAGCCAGTCCAAACAATAATAGTTATTCAAGGCTTTATAGATAGAGAGGAAGCAGGGACTCAGCCACCCTCACCTGTCTGGATCTAGCTCATATCTCTTGCCAACTGGTCAAGTTTCAACATAGGGGGCTGGAGAGATTATGGTCGTTTCCAGTACCCACATGGTGGCTCACAAACCATCCATTGCACAAACAACCATGCAGGCAAGACACGATTTACAAATAGAATAAAACAATATCTTAAAATTAAAACAAACAGTTCTGATGTAAGGGGGTTTCTTGGTCCCGGGTGGCCAGAGGCTCAGACCCTGCCCTGCCAGACCCTTTAACTGCCCCCTGCTGTTGCTCAGGCCCCCAGAAATGACTCAGACGCTTATATTAACTTCATGCTGTTTGGCCTATGGCTCAGGTACATTGCTAGCTAGCTCTTACATCTTAACTCAACCCATTTCTATTAATCTGTCTGCCACGTGGCCCATGGCTCACCTGTGTTCTTTACATGTTGCTCCTTTGGGCTTCAGCTTGGTCTGTCTGACTCCACCCTGCTTCTCCTACCTATGCTCTGATTTCTCTTCCTACTATTTCTATGGTGCCTGTCATGGCCCAAAACAGCTCCTTTATTTAAAGATTGATATTCACAGCATACAAAAAGGCATTCCCACATCACAGTTCTGCGATAGTGGTGCACTCCTTTAAATCCAGCACTCAGGAGGCAAAGGCAGGTGGACCTCTGTGAGTCAGGGTCTAGCCTGGTCTACAGAGCTAGTTCCAAGACAGCCAAGGCTATACAAAGAAACCTTCTTGGGGTGGGATGGGGGAGCAAAACAAACAAAAAAGAAAATCTTTTTATAAGGAAATGAGTAGACAACACATTCCTTACTTTAGTGAGTGTGGGTTCACTCTTATAAGCAGCTGAGTCCCAAAGCCCCCACGTTGCCTGTCTAGCCGATCTGAAGCACTCCTTAAAGTGCATCTGTCCATTTATTTTTTCTTTTCTTTTAAAATTTATTTACTTATTATTTTTGGTTTTTCAGGACAGGGTTTTTCTGTGCAGCACTGACTGTACTGGAACTCACTCTGTAGACCAGGCTGGAATTTACCAGAGATCAGCCTGCCTCTGCCTCCCAAGTGCTGGGCATGTGCTGCCACCACCTGGCAATTTATTAATTTTTAAATATTATTCATGTGTATGAATGTTTGCCTGCATCTATGTATGTTTACATGTATGCCTAGTGTCTGTAGAAGCCAGAAGAGGGTATCAGATGCCCTGGAACTGGAGTTACAGATGGTTGTGAGTCACCTTATACTTGTTGGGAACCAAACCTGGATTCTCTGCAAGCAGCTCGTGCTCTTAATTGCTGAGCCATCTCTCCAGCACTGTTTCTTAACCAGTAAACTTTCTGACTCAGCGTCACTCTGACTCTTCCTAAAATTCTTTTCTGTGCAGTAAATCAAGTATGCCACCTACATGCACCAAGCGAGTCTCCAGTCAACCACGTGGAATTATATCTCTGCCTTTGGTGCCAACTGTTGAGAACAGACTCAACTTAAATTTTGGTCAAGAGAAGAATAAAACAAATAGAAACAGGATGTGCTAAATCTCTTGGTACACAGGGATAACCACAGAATGTTGAGAAAACCAAGTCTTAGATTCCCTTGATTTTCATAAACTACAAAAATGCTTATAACTCATTCTCTGTTAATACACATTCCAGTGGTTGTGGCACAAAATGGGGTTCCATGTGTTCATGGGGATGGTAGAACTCAACCAAAGGAAAATCACACAGCTAGTGTTGCTGTACCACATCTCCCCTCCACCCCCAAGATTTCCATTTGGAAACTTGGTCATACATTTTAAATGTTTTAAGCATTGCCAAAAATTTTTTTTTTTTATTTTCACCTGGACCTGGATGAAAGAAAACACTTTTGGCATCTTAGGTTTGGTCTGGCTCTAGGGGCAGCACTCTGGCACCTTCTGCAGGACTGTGACGGGAGAACATCTCTCAGGCATACTACTTTGTTCCAGTAGCTCCGAAAAGGGTGATTTTTCTCATACAGTATCTACATATTTAGGTTTTAAAAAATGTGCATAGGTGTTTTGTCTTTGGAACTGTAGCTATCAACAGCTGTGAGCTGCCATTTGAGTGCTAGGAATTGAACCCAGGTACTCTGGAAGAGCAACAATCTCTCTAGCACCCTCCTCCCCTTTTAAGGCAGTTTCGGTCTCCTCAGTGCTAGACTCACCATTTTCAGTGGCATGGGAGAGGGACTAAGTAAGTTTACCCTTTATTTATGTGTGTCTGTGTATACCTGTGTGAGCTTTATGTGCATCCAGTTAGTAAGCTGGGAACAGAATAGAATCCAGGTTCTCTGCAAGAGCACTACGCTCTTTGCTACAGTTTATTTTTGTTTTTAGACGTCGGATCCCCTGGAGCTGGCGTTACAGGCACTTGTAAGCCTGAGTGCTGGACACCGAGATTGGGTTCTCTGCAAGAACAGCAAGCGCTGTTCATCACTGACCCATCTCTTTATCCCCACCTTTCCACTAGAGACGGGGGTCACTCTAAATCGCCCAGCTGGCCTTGAACTCGCGATCTTCTCGCATCGGGGCTGGCAGATCTGCGCCACCAGACTCGGCTTCCTCGCAAGACCTAAAAGACGTAAGAAACGAATACAAAACTCCCGTGATACCCCGCCATCTTTGGGTGGCCCTGCGCCAGTCACAGCTTCCGTCTTCCCCAGAAATTTCGCGCCAAAACCTCCCGCTCACAAAATGGATACCGAAAAAAGGTGGCGCTTCGTGACGTCACCAAGACTCAAAACCAATCATCTTGGGAATCCGGCCGGAGGGGCGGGACTCGACGGGCGCAGAGCGGCCCAATAGCTGACGGCGGGGCCGAGCGAACCAATGGGAGCGCAGACGCCGCGGCGGACGAACGCCGACGCAGTTGTTCCCGCGAAAACGGAGGTCCGTGTGGCGGCGGGGTCGTGAGCTGACGGGACTGGGGGTCGGTGCGCTCGGGCGGCTGCTCAGCTCTCTCTCCTCACCCCAGGTACAGTTATGTCGGGCTTCGACGACCCCGGCATTTTCTACAGCGACAGCTTCGGTGGCGACCCGGGCGCCGACGAGGGCCAGGCCCGCAAGTCGCAGCTGCAGAAGCGCTTTAAGGAGTTCTTACGACAGTACCGAGTGGGTACCGACCGCACGGGCTTCACCTTCAAGTACAGGTGGGACCGCTCTGGGCATCATTCCTGAGAGGACGCCTCTTTTGGCAGCCCCTCTGTAGGGCTAAAGGATGGAATGGTCTAGAGTTAAGTGGGGGCAGTGGTGCCTGTGTGGGCACAATGCCAAGGGTGCATGTGAACAATGCTCTCTTCCTGCCTCCCTGCCCCATGTTCACCGCCACAGGGATGAACTCAAGCGGCATTACAACCTGGGGGAATACTGGGTGGAGGTGGAGATGGAGGACCTGGCCAGCTTTGATGAGGAACTAGCCGACTACTTGTACAAACAGCCAGCCGAACATCTGCAGCTTGTAAGTAGCCCTCATTTCAGACTCTCCTAGAACATGCCCGCGCTGTCACATCACCAGCGGCTTATGCCTTTCCTCTTCTTCAGCTTGAGGAAGCTGCCAAGGAGGTGGCTGATGAGGTGACCCGGCCCCGGCCTGCAGGTGATGAGCTGCTCCAGGACATCCAGGTCATGCTTAAGTCAGATGCCAGCCCATCCAGCATTCGGATTCTGAAGGTGGGTTTGTTTAGTGGCCAGTCAAGGTGACATGCTGTTTGTATGATGCAGAAGGCTTCTGGGATAGGGAGCCTGGGGCACTAGATGTGTGGCTCTTAGCAAGACACCGGACTTAAGTAAGCCTATATATTCTGTGTAAAATTACCTCAGTAGATTGTTATCCTAAGCGAAGGCAGAGTTGAATCCTGGAAAACCACAGTGACTTTCTACCTATAGTGCACCATTCATAACTGGGAGACAGGAGTAGGCAGATCTTTGAGGTCAGCCTGACCAACATAGTGAGACCCAGTCTCCAAAAAAAAAAAAAAAAAAAAAAAAAAACCCCAAAAGAAATGGGGGATGCATGAAGGACTGAGAGGGTGGAGAGCTGACAAAGAATACTTTGGAAGAAGTACTGTTGGAGCTGAAGCTGAACAATGTGTAGCCAGCCAGGTCAAAATCAGGAAGGGCATTCCACCAGGCTCAAGGAACAGCAGGTACTCAGAGGCACTGACTGGGGTGACAATGGTAGCCTGTTTGGAGGACTGGAAAGAAAGCAGTGTAACTAGAGCTCCCTGAACTTGAATGCTGATAAAGAGGAGGTGGACATGTGTGGAGGTCAGAGGATAATATGTTGGAGTCTCTTCTTCCACATGTGCAGTTCATAGGATTGAACTTAGAGGCAAGCAGGTGCCTTTATTGCTGAGACATCTCAACTGGCCCAGGATCCATTTTCTTTTTATGGGGCTGGGCCTTATATGTCAGGCATATATGTCAGCATTCTTGAACTCCAGCCCTAGACCTTGATGCCTGATCTTAAAAGATACTTCTAGCTGCTACGTAGAAGAGGATTAATCATGTAGGTAGAAATGGAAGTGGAAAGGAGAACATGAGAATGATTATTGTGCTATCTTAGGATTGTTGAGATCAAAAGAACAGTACATGTGGCAGTGCTTTGGGAGTAGTGTGGTAATGTCCAGGTGTCACCCATTCATTTTGGTGTCACCCACCCATTGTGTACTATACCCATTTTGCTTGAAACCTATAGAGCTTTGTCGTTTTGGAGTCCCTGTCAAGTTGTACTTGGCTAGCAGGACAGCTCTGAGTTCTGTGTGCAGTTTCTGGGATTGGTTTCTTGAGTCTCACAGATTAGGTTCTGCCTGTGTGATGGTGGCATTGGATTTGAGTGGGGGCTGCTGTTTCACTGGAAAGGCAAGCGTGTCCTTCTTGACCCAGGACAAAACCACACCTCTCCCGCTCTGGGAAATGTACCACAAATGTAATGGTTGCAGTGAGTACTTGGCCGCATAGAGCAGGAGTTCTCAATCTGTAGGTTGCAACACCTTTGGAGGTCACATATAGGATATCCTGTATGTTAGATATTTACATTATGATTCTTAACAGCAGAATTACAATTATGAAGTAGCAACGGAGACAGTTTTATGGTGGGGGGAGGTAACTAAAACATAAGAAACTGTATTAAAGGGCTGAAGCATTATAAAGATTGAGAAGCAGTGCTCTAGAGGGATCCCCTATTGGGGATGTTGAAACCTCAGGCTTCTTTGCTCTGTGGTATCAGGGTTGGGATACCTGTGACCTTGTAATTTTTCAAAACTTGTTATGTAGACTGTTCAGGGGTTCTGATGTCTGGACAGGCTTTTGTGGCCACTCTCTCCTGTGTTTCTCCTTCAAACAATTTTGGAGGGCCTAGTGCAGATCTTTGTTCCAGGAAAGCTTGGAATGGAAAGATGGCCAAAGGAACTTGCTTGTTAATTGTTTTAGACTTATTTATGTTATGTGCATGAGTGTTTTGCCTGTGTGTACTGTGTGTACAATGTATGTGTTGTCCATGGAGGTCAGAAGAGAACATTGAATCCCCTGGAATGGGAATTATGTACAGTTGTGAGCTACCTTGTGGGTTCTGGAAACCAAACTTGGGACTTGTGGTAATCAATGCTCTTAACTGCTGGGCCATGTCTCCAGCCCATCAGGCCATTGTGAAAAACTTATGTGCAGAAGTTTATAGAGAAAAGTATAATGAGCTCCATATACCATTACTGAAATTGAATATTAATAATTTTGTCTGGTTTCCTACTTTTTCCTGTTTTTTTTTCCTGAAGAATTTTAAGTGAATGTTGTGCATACCTTTAATTACAGCATTTGATAGGTTGAAGAAAGTATTACAAATTTTCTACTGTGCTGGGTTGTATAGTAAGATCTTGTCTTATAAAACAAACAACTACAAATAAACTTTAAAAGAAAAACTTTAAAAAAAATGTGACTTTTTAAGTCACATTTCAATACATTTCAAAAGAATAATATGTCACAGAATATGTTAATCACAGGATGAGTAAGCAAAAAGTCAGCCAAGAAAAGGTTATTTGAATATCCTAATATGATTGAAAACTAAACAACATGTTCCTTTATTTTATATGCATTGGTGTTTAGCCTGCATGTATGTCTGTCTGTGGGAGATTGTCATATCTCCTGGAACTAGAGTTACAGATAGGTGTGAGCTGCCATATGGGTGCTGGAAGTTGAACCTGGGTCCTCTGGAAGAACAGCCAGCGAGTACTCTTAATGACTGAGCCATCTCTTCAGTCCCCCAAAATGGATTTAAAGTAACTTACACATGACATTTTATCCTCAAATACTTAAATATGCAATTTTTGTTACATTTATTATTTCTGTGTGGTACAGTGTGGTGGTCGGAGGACCACACAGGGAACCTGTTCTCTTCTACCATGAGAATCTTGGGAATTGATCTTAGGTAGTCAGGCTTGGTGGCAAATCACCTGTTATCATCTTGTAAGTCCCCTCACCAAGTATGTAAATTTTAAGAAAGGGTTTCTTACATAGTTAATAAAATAAACCAAGAGTTTTTGACATTGACTGTGTAGTCTTAGGTTCAGATTTCAAGGGCCAATTGGTATATTAAGCTGTTATGGATCTTAAGTTTCTTATTCCAGAACAACTTTACTTATACTTGTGAATGGAATTCCTTTCTCAGTTACTGGCTTATGGAAGAGTAAGGACTGATTGTCCAGTAGAAGAGTGTGTGTATGAGACCTTGTAGACTTACCTTCCTGGCCTGCTTGGCTAGATTGAAGCACATTTGTATTATTTGGAACTTGGAAGTTGCTTCAAAAGTCTGATTGCCTTCATTTTGACATACTGAGCAGACATAGATGATGTTGGTGCTTTGTGCTTATCACTAACATTCCCGTAGCTTCTTATAGTTTTAAGAGTTTCAGTTTTGTGCATGTGTCCATTCTCTTTATCTAGCACAAGGTGCCCTTAGGTGGAGAAATGGTGGGGATCTATTCTCAGTCCTGTAGACTGGTGAGGTTGGCACAGAAAACAAGAATGTGTAATAATGCCTTATTGTGGATAGTAAAGATGATAGAATATAAAAAGAATAGAATGAGACTTCCTACTTGTCATCCAGCTTAGTGATTAGTCACAGGTCAATCTTTCAGTCTCTAGAAGGCTGTGGAACTCTGTTGTTGTTCAAGACAGTTTGTGTAGCCCTGGCTGTTCTGGAACTCACTTGGAGCCAGGCTGGCCTTGAACTCACAGATCTACCTGCTTCTGCCTCCTAAGGGCTGTAGAGCCTTGAAATAGGTCTGATTACAATGTTATTTCATTTGAAACTCCTAGCAGTACATATTCTTTAAAAGATAAGTTTTTTTGAGACGAGGCCCACTATGTAGTATCATGAGTCTAGCTGTTCTGCAACTCACTATGTAAACCAAATGGGACTTGAACTCAGAGATCTATCAGACTATTAAAACTTTGGACCCCTGGAAATTGGAATTTCCAGAGGAATCTGATACTGGGAAAAGAAAACCCTGGACCAGCAGTGGAAACTCCTCAGCAGGAAATAGGTTTACACTACAAAAACACTGGTGAGTAAGTGGCCGTAGGACCACACACCTTGCTCAAGACTATTTACATAGACATATCTCTGGCTCTTTAAACTTGGATCTCATTTCAGGACGTGAGGTTTTTCTCTTTGCTCCACTTTCCAGTGTGGTCTTAATAAATCTCCCTTTTTTGATTTTTACTATTTGGCTATTTTAATTAGCTACTTTAGGATGGGTAGCTGAACCTGGTTTCTTGGTATATATGCATGATCATATAACATGACCATAGTAACATCACACTTAAAAATTAGTGATAGAATCCAGACAATGGTGGTGCATACCTTTAATCCTAGCACAGAGGCACAGAGGCAGAAGCAGATGGGCAGCACAGAAGCAGAGGCAGGTAGATCTTTATGAGTTCTAGGTTAGCCTTGTTCAAAGAGCGAGTTCCAGGACAGGTTCCAAAACCACACAGAGAAACCCTTTTCTCAAAACAACAAGAAATTAGTGCTAGTATTCAGTGAGGTATAGTTAGTGGCTGGTGACAAAAATTTGTTCTCTGTGATACAGCCTAGGAAGTTACTGTCAGAGCTGGGGTTTGGGTCTTCTGGTTTTGTTATAAAATGTTTCCTGTTTCCTTTGTCTCCCCAGCCCCCCACCATTGTTCTGGAAGGCCCCTGAAAGTTGGGGGGGAGGGTCCTGTGTCTGAGGCTCCTGAACCTGGTGCCCAGGTAGCCTGACATTAGGGGGTCCTCTGTGTTACAGTGAGGTTTCCTGGTCCCGGGCAGCCAGAGGTCCAGACCCACAGACCTGCAGCCCCAGACCTCTTAGCCACCCACCGCTGACTAGCCCCCCCAAAATGACTAAAACACTTATATTAACTTCATGCTGTTTGGCCTATGGCTCAGGCACATTGCTAGCTAGCTCTTACATCTTAACCCATTCTCATTAATCTGTCTGTCATGTGGCCTGTGGCTCACCTGTGTTCCTTACATGCTTTTTGGGCAGCTGGCTTGGTCTAGTAGTTAAGATTCGGCGCTCTCACTACTGCAGCCCAGGTTCGATTCCAGGTCAAAAAAAACAAAACAACAACAAAAAACCCCCCCAATGTCCCAACAGCCCCTTTTGAATGGGGTTGGCCACTCCCCCTTCAGGAGCCTGGGACCCTGGATATGGTGTCTGTCATGGGCCAAAACAGCTCCTTTATTTAAAGATTGATATTCACAGTATACAGAGAGACATTCCACATCAATTCTCTTTAATCACCAAGCCTCCCCGTGTCTCTGTTACAGTCAGACATGATGTCACACCTGGTGAAGATCCCTGGCATCATCATCTCAGCCTCTGCAGTTCGTGCCAAAGCTACTCGTATCTCCATTCAGTGTCGCAGCTGTCACAACACCCTCACCAATATTGCCATGCGCCCAGGTCTAGAGGGCTATGCCCTTCCCAGGAAGTGCAATATGTGAGTGTATTGTCAAGAAGGACTCTGGAGGAAGTTACCTGAATCACTCTTGGTCGAAAAAGCTGACAACCCTGCCAAGGGCTGCCTTTAGCTACTTGTTATAGGCTTTCTGTTAAGGGCTGGGTAGCACTGTATCCTTGGGTCAGACAGGAGCTACGAACCCAGAATATGTTTCATTATGTGTGTAGTTGCTCCAGCTAGACGTTCACACAGCCTATTTGGGAGACCCAAGTTTGGAGGAAACAGTTCAGGGGATCCAGTCTACATAGAATGTTGGGGCTGGTTCTCTGTATAGCCCTGGTTAATCTGCAGCTTGCTCTGTAAATCAGGCTGAGCTTGAACTCAGAAATCTGCCTGAGTCTGCACCACCCCACGTATATGGAATCTTATAAAGCAAACTGGCTTGCTGGCCTAGACCCAGTGTGCCCCCTGTACTGTTCTAAGAACATGGCTATACTACTTGATATTTAGTGTATTGTTTCACTACAGTGGTAGAATGCATGGCCATTCAGTTAGCAGAATTTAAGTGTTTGCTGGCTCTGGTCTAATGAACTTCAAACTGCTTTTGCCTTTCTCTTCTGGTTTCTTCTCAGCTTCCCCATTGCCTGATGCATGCTGGCCTTGTCCTGGGTTGTTGCCTAGCCTCACCTGCAGCCACAGAGTAGTTTCTCCCTCTCTCTGTATCCTACCTTTCCTCCCCCCTCCCCATGTCATACCTTTACTGCCCCTCAGTCTATTCCTTATCCTGGAACAGGGTGGCTTGGCTGCCTTGGTCTAGTGTAGTTGCCTTCACTCTGCCTAAATGGTCTTCCTTTGGGCTGTCACCTCTTTTCTCCAGACTCCTTGCATGCTCTCTCACTGTGTAAGCCTTTTATCCTATGCTCGCGTTTGGTACACACATGTCTGCTCACACACTCACGTGCCTATTTTTACTACATGTCATTATACTGTGCAGATAGTTTCCAATCCTGGGGAAATTTAGCTTCACAGACCATTGCTGTATCTCCTCATCTATATTTTGTTGAGTAGACTTACTGTGTAGGCTTCAGAGTCTGCACCCTCAGAATGGTCTAGAGGTGGTAAGATCTGGGCTGTGGATAGGATTTAGTAAGGGTTTGATGATATAGTCCCTCTTTCACATGTGGGGACACTGAGGCTTCATGAGGGAATTATGGGTGTGACTGCTACCTCAGTGCTATGGAGAGGCCAAGACTCCTGAAGTTCTGACTTTGAGTGTAACATCCTACCACCATGGGAACTGTCCTTTCAGGCCTTTCCCAAACTTTCTGCCTTAAGTTGCTGCTTCATCTCAAGGCTGACTTCTTTGAATAGATGAGTCCTGCCTTTGGTATCTCAGGGTAGCTCTGGTGACTACTTCTTTCCCTTCCCAGGGATCAGGCTGGACGCCCAAAGTGTCCATTGGACCCATACTTCATCATGCCTGATAAGTGCAAGTGTGTGGATTTCCAGACCTTGAAACTGCAGGAGCTGCCTGATGCAGTGCCTCATGGTGAGATGCCCAGGCACATGCAGCTCTACTGTGACAGGTGAGTTGGCAGGGGCTGTGGGTTGGTGTACATGCAACTCAGGTGCAGCATAGAGAAATCTGGAGCAGAGTGTGCAGGGTGGAGCTCTTGTGTCAGTTGCATCCCGTTGACTTTGTCATCTCTTGCTCCCATAGTCCATAAGGCATATCTTTCCATATTTTACATGGGAACTGTAACTGGGGGGAAGTCAGATGACTTTGAGTGCAACTGAGGCCTGTGCCCTTACATCACACAACAGAACAACCATCAGCAGCTGTTCTACTCAGGCTTTCTGTTAAGAATCTCCCTGTGGGTTTTGTTGAGTAGTTATAAAATGATTTGGGATGAAGGCTTATAGGTCGCTGAGTGCTTAACCCTGGGCTCATACACCTGAGGTCCAGTGCAGTTGTAAGCTTTCTGGGAAGTAATGGACTCGGAGTTGTCAGCTTTATCATTAGTGAGAATGTGCAAATTCAGAATCTTGGGAAAGCTACACCCTAACTAAGCCTGAATTTTCTTTTTTTCCAGCAGTAAAATGGGGGTCTGGACTATTTCAGACTGCCTAAAAATGAATGTCAAGAGTTGAACACAATTTCTTAACCGAGTATAGGGTATTAGATTATTCTCTGAGTATTCAAGGACTTGAGAATTAAGATGTAGGATGTATAGGAGGTTCATAGGACAGCATGAGTGGCAGAAACAGTCCTGTGAAGCTGTGTTTTGGTAGTCTATAGAACATTTGTGTGTTTTTTTGTTTGTTTGTTTTCCTTCCAGATAATGTATCTGTGTAGCCCTGGCTGTCTTGGAACCTGTCAGTAGACCAGGCTGGCCTTGAACCCACAGAGATCTACTTGCCTCTTCCTCCTGAGAGCTGAATTGAAGGTGTGAGCCACCACTGCCCACACCTTTGTGTTTCTCACCTTGTTTGATTCACAGCAGTTGACAAGTCAGACTATGTATTATTTCTCCAAGCTCAGAGAGAGGCACAGCAACTTCTGAGTTCACACAACTACTACTCTGATCCACATGAGTTCTGGGGAAATGTGGAGACTTCTAACTATTTATGTTCTTATTTTTAAAAAAGATGACTAAAAACCTAGAGGTAGATTGAGTTCAGAGAGTTGTATCAGAGGCAGAAATGGAGAGTGGGCTTTGCAAGGAGTCTGGACAGATATGAGAAGTGTCCCTCCCCTAAGGAGGCAAAATGAGATACTCATTGAGCCTGACCACAGATAAAATGGAGCTAGGGCCTCTAAAGGCTGGGCTCCCAGCACAACATGTGACCTGAGTTCAGTGGAGTCACTCATCAACATAAACACTGTATTCATCATCCAGACAGACATTGGTGGGTAGCAGGAGTAGGAAAAGGTCTCCTTTCTCTAGTCCCGGTGAGGATGGAGCCACCTTGATAGTGAGAGTAGGGGGTAGAAATGCTACTCACTCTGTACTTCACTTGCTTTTCTTTATCTTTTTCTCAGGTACCTGTGTGACAAGGTTGTTCCTGGGAACAGAGTCACCATCATGGGCATCTATTCCATCAAGAAGTTTGGATTGAACTCCAGCAAGGGCCGGGACAGAGTAGGTGTGGGCATCAGGAGTTCCTATATCAGGGTCCTGGGCATCCAGGTGGACACAGATGGCTCAGGTGAGTTGCTCAAACCATTAGGATGTGCTTTTTTGTGGTAGGGCTCAAACCCAGAGCCTTGGGCATACCAGGCAAATATACCACTGAGCTATGTTCCAGAGTGTTTTACAGTAAGCCTCCCCCCTCCATTGTTTACCCAAAAAGTTCACCTGTTTATTGGTGTAACTGTGACTCTGGCTCTAAGGTTGTTTTTTAAATGCATGCTTGAGTTGTATGTTTCAGTGCAATAGATTTGCTGTGATGTGTGCTATGCTGCATCTCAGTAACTGGAAAGAAGTGAACGAGGATTGAGCAGTCAGGATCTAGTTTAAGAAATAGCCCCTAAGGGACAGGTATCTGTCATAACTAACTGTTTGATTCTGGCAAAGAATTAAAAAGTAGCTAGAGCATTGTCTGAAGGCTTCCTCCATCAGGGTTATCAACACTGACTTTGAAGGAGGGAGATGTGGAGGAGATGCTTTTACTCACTTATGCTCCTGTCTATCCTAGGCCGCAGCTTTGCTGGGTCTGTCAGCCCACAGGAAGAAGAGGAGTTTCGTCGCCTGGCTGCTCTCCCCAACATCTATGAGCTCATCTCCAAGAGCATTTCCCCCTCCATCTTTGGGGGCATGGATATGAAGAAGGCTATAGCCTGCTTGCTATTTGGAGGTTCCCGGAAGAGGTGAGGGGCCTGGGAGGAAAGTATTGATGATGAGGCTGTTGCTGGAGGACATCTGTGTTGAGGACCTAGTGCTCTTTTAATGTCTCCCAGGTCCCTCAGCCTGTTGACATGGGGAGCACAGTGGGAAAGCATTGGGCTAGGACCAAGGATTTGGTCTCTGCTCTAGACTGTGACCTTGAGTGAGAGATATCACCTTGAAACAAAGTGTCTACTTATGAATGAGACATGAAACACCTGACACGTAGAGGGTATCATATATTCTTTTTTCTTTCTTTTGTTTGGGTTTTTCTTTTTTGAAACACGTCACCCCCCACCCCCCGTTGTCATTATATAGTCAGACTCCCTTGAAGCTCACGATCCTCCTGACTCAGTCTTCCAGATTGTCAGATTACAGATGTGGGCCACCACTCCTGGCTTCCTGTGTCCTTTTGAAACTCTAAAATAATAGAGGTCCTTCCAGATTGTAGCAGCAATGTACTAGTACAGTCATTGTCTAATATACTTTTTGTAAGTTCAGAACATTCTTGTAAGTGCTTAATGTATTTCTGAACTCGGTCCTATACTCTCAGTTTTTAAGGATGTTGCTATGCCATAGATGAGGAAACTGAGGCACAGAGAATGAAGGAATTTGCACCAGGTACCATATTGGGCTGAATCCTGCCCTGTGACTATTCTTTGCAGTGTGCACAGCCCTCCATACCATTTCCATATTTTCCTTTATGTGGGAAATAAGCCTTGCCCTCCAGTGTTAAAGTAGGAAGTGCAGAACTGAGTCTGAACATGTTTCTGTGCTAAACATTGTCATTTTGACCTGCTCTGAGCCTTTTAGGGGAGAGTGACTAACTCATACAAAGCCAGGAGTAGTGATACGTAACTAATCATAGATGGTGAGTTTAAGGACATGAATACATTCTTACTCTGTCTTCCACCTACCTGTTGTGTCTAGGCTCCCTGATGGACTTACTCGCCGAGGTGATATCAACCTGCTGATGTTGGGGGATCCTGGTACAGCTAAGTCACAGCTTCTGAAGTTTGTGGAGAAGTGCTCTCCCATTGGGGTGAGTGGCTGGGGACAACTTTCTCCCTGGTTTGGATGTCCCAGCAAGGAAGAAGGCTACGCTTCCTGGACATCCATGGGATCTTGCTCAACTGGGACCTCTTCTGTATTCATCTTGGCTGTTGTCAGGATGGCAGAGGGGGATGTGAGAAGAAAGGGACAACAGGTGTGTGTAGATTAGGGGTGGGTGGTAAGAGCATTGCACTGAGTTAGGCCCAGTTTACTTCTCAGCCTGGCAGTAGTCACATGGACTTTGAAGAGGTAACCTATTGTACTCCGTGGGCATCAGCCTATCTAGTGGCTAAATAATGGCACTACTAATGATTGATAATAGCTGCTATCAGTAAAGGCCAAATGCTTCCTGAAGTGCCTGCCAAGTTTTTACTCATTTTACTGTCTCCGCATGGGTTATGCATTAGAAGTAGGAACAGAGCAATAAAGTATCTTGTTCAACATCATACTGCCAGGGAACTTAAAAACAAGGTTCAAGCCAATGTGTCTAATCACCAAGGTCCCCTGGGTCAGGGTCAATGTGGTGACTGGTCAGCTGTGCAGTGAAAGTAGTGGTTTTAGTTGGAGAGGACGTGTGCTGAGTTACCATATTGGCACCATCCCATAGAAATACCATGGCCTGAGCATGTGAGCGCTGTCATGTTAAGTCTTGTAGTAGACAAATTTAGAAAGTAAAGCTAATATATATGATGTTTAACCACAGTCATAAAAATAGTATTTTTTTTCCCCAGTGTAGATGGAACCCAAAATTTTGTGCATGCTAGGCAAGCACTTGAGTACATAAAGCTGCATCCCAGGACTACTATGAACAAGTACTTGCATTCCTTTTAGTACAGTCTCATCTGAGTTTCTCTCACTTAAAAGCATCTTGGATAGGCACTATATTTCAAGGCAGAATGTAGTATACAGGTCTTCATAGATGATGGACTCAGGGTAGAAGCAACCCTTAGAGCCAGGATTTCCCTGAGATCAGCTTGAATATGTCCTTCCTTTTCTGGGCTTCAGTGCTTATGTTATAAGGCTATGTTGTAGCTCAGGTGAGCCAATTTTTTTCCAAAGAGACTCGTAGGATAGCCTCTCTCTCCTTTCAGAAGAAAGATTCCTCAGTTAGGCCTTGAGCCCTGTGCTGTCAGCCAGCTTTGCAATATGATGTGGAGTAGTCACAACCTTCTGGGTTCTTGGCCTTAGTGGCTAGCACTGTGTTGACACCTCTCCTCTCTTTACCAAGGTGTATACATCTGGAAAAGGCAGCAGTGCTGCTGGCTTGACTGCCTCAGTGATACGGGATCCCTCATCCCGAAACTTCATCATGGAAGGTGGAGCCATGGTTCTTGCTGATGGTGGGGTTGTTTGTATTGATGAGTTTGACAAGGTGAGTCCAAGTCTTCTAGTCCCAGGACTGGGATGTGTGGCCTCAGGTGTGGTAGCCCATACCACTTCTGAGGGACTTTATGTAGTTCTTATGTCCATTACTCTGTGGTAACTTGGGATAAATTACTTTACCTCTCTGAGATACTCTGGAAATTGGAGAGTAAAAGCCAAGTTTGTGATTGTCTGCCATTGGTTGACCTGAAGTCTGTAATATGGAATTATAGTAGTTCCTAGTTAGTCTCCGGCCACTCTCTCCCTTGCGTGGGTAAGGATTTTGATAGACATGCCTTTCCAATGCAGATGCGGGAAGATGACCGTGTGGCGATCCATGAAGCCATGGAACAGCAAACTATTTCCATTGCCAAGGTGAGTGGCCTTCATCAATCCAGCCTGGTGGTCTTCAGGCTGCTGTGATGGATGTACATGCCAAGTTTTGTTTGCCTAGAACTGTGCTGGGAGCAGCAGACCTGGAATGCACACATGCACACGCTCATGCTCATGCATGCATGCATGCAGTAATGCATATGGGTCTATGTGTATAAGTTTGTATATGAGGAAGGAGAGATCTATCCCAGAACTTTTGGTTATCTTCTCCCTATATTCTCCTTTCCACCTCAGGCTGGGATCACTACCACCCTGAACTCTCGCTGCTCTGTTCTGGCTGCAGCCAACTCAGTGTTTGGCCGATGGGATGAAACAAAAGGGGAGGACAATATTGACTTCATGCCTACCATCTTGTCCCGATTTGACATGATCTTTATCGTCAAGGATGAGCACAATGAGGAGAGGGATATGGTATGTCTTGGGTCAGGCTGGTGGTTCTAGGTGGGTTCATGATTTTGTCAGGGAAATGCTGGTGCTCAGATAGGCTGTGAGTGGGAAGCACATGAAATGACTGTTAGTGTTGGAGAGGGACCTGGTGTCCTGTGACCTAGTCATACTTAGGCCCTGTGATTTTAGCAAGAAGATACTTCACCCCTTGCTGTTGTTAGTAAATTTCTGAAAGAAAATAGTTATGGAATTTGGTTAAGTCATAGGTTTACTACGCAGATGAAACTGGTCCAACTGTCTCTGCTCCTTATGATGGTGTCTTAGTTAGGATTTCTATTGCCACGACCATGCAACTCCTATAAAGGAAAATATTTAATTGTGTGGCTTACAGTCAGTTTAATCCATTGTCATCATGACAGGAAGCAAGGCAACATTCAGGCAGATGTACTAGAGAAGGAGCTGAGAGTTCTACATCTTGACTTAGAGACAACAGGAAGTGGTCTAACTAAGACACTAGGTATGGTTTGAACATTTATGAGAACTCAAAGCCTTCCTTCACAGTGACACACTTCTTCCAAAAGGCCATACCTACTCCAGTAAAGCCATACCTCTAATAGTGATACTCCCTTTAGGACCATTTTCTTTCAAACCACCACAGATGGTAAAGGTTGGCCAGGCTTAGGAGTATACGCCTGTAATATTAAGCCACACAGTCCCACAGAGACACAGATGCTTACATTAATTTTATGCTGATCGGCCTAAGGCCCAGGCATATAACTTGCTAACTCTTTACCATTAAACTAACCCATGACTCTTATCCTGTTCAGCCATGGGGCTCGGTACCTTTTCTCAGAGCAATGTAGTTGTCCTCTGCTTCTTCTGGCTTATCTGGCAACTCTGGAGTCTGTGGTATTTCTGCTCTGTTCTTCCTGTTCCCAGAAGTTTTCTTAGTCTGGTAGTTCCGCCCATACTTCCTGTCTGCCTTTGGCCAATCAGTGTTTTTATTAAACTAGTAGGCGGAACAATTATTTACAATGTGACATAATCCCCCTACATAGGCCTATACTTTGAGTGATGGCTAATACAGGAGAATTGCAAGTTCAAGTCCAGCTTGGGCAACTTAAGTAAAAAATTTTACTCAGTGGCAGAGTGCTTCCTTAGCTTGTAAGAAGCCCTAGCTCAGTTCTGAGTATCAATAGAATCAATAAAATGTACTTAGCTTGTTAGGTGGTGATTTAACTGTCCCTAAAGGAAAAGGAAGAAGCTTTTCCAGTAGTAGAAGTCCCAAGATGGACTCTCATTGGCTTAGATATGTCCTGGGTCTACCACCAAGACAAAGTTTCTGGTTATCCTAGAACTCACAGAGACCCACTGCTCAGCTCCGTGTTCATCCTTAAGTGGATAGCACAGCTACTGGAGCAGAAGCGCTTACTGTGCATTATCTCTGTCTGCTCAAACTGTGCGCTGACCCAGTATTCCCTCTGCTCCTTAGATGTTGGCCAAGCATGTGATCACCCTGCATGTTAGTGCACTGACACAGACACAGGCTGTGGAGGGTGAGATCAACCTAGCCAAGATGAAGAAGTTCATTGCCTACTGCCGAGCGTGAGTGCTGAGAGAAGGCCCTTTTGGATGACATCATGGGTGGGGAAAGCGCAGACCTATTCTGTTCCTAACCCAGGCAACCATGTTCTGAACTTCCTTCTGCTCTTATCTACTACTGTGACCCACTCCATAAGTGTAAGGTTGTTTCAAATTTATTGTTGTGAAGCCCACAGCAGTGGGTAAGTTGCTCAAGCTTTATGAGTCTCAGTTTCCCAAAGTTGATGTTTTATAAGGACTGCTCAAGATGGGCATCTCCCTGTACTAGATCACTACTCAGTGGAATGTAGCTGTACCTGTCACTGGAACCTTTTTTTGTATATAAATGACATATAGCTGAGGTGCGAGGTTAGATAACTTGTCTGAGGCCATATATGGGAAATAGTGGGAAGAGACAGGTATACCTGCCCCAAAGGCTGTGCCCTTAACCTCTTTCAGGTTCTCAGGGTTTGTTACCTTTGAATGGACTGACCTAAAGATGGGGCATTGGTTGATAGCAGTTGAGTGGGTCGCCAGTTCATGCAGTTCTGCCAGAGTGAGTGAGCATCAGAGCCTGATAGTTCCTTGTCTTTGAGCTTTGGGAAGCCTTGGGGAGGTGGAAAGGAGGAGTAGGAGACTGCTGGGAAACTTGCTCCCTGGTGGGCCTCCTGCTGCCGTAGAGCCTCAGTGCTGGAGGAGTATACACTTTGTGGCCAGACAACACCCTGCAGCCAACAGCAGGAAGAATCATTTTCTGCACATCTCAGACTCTCCTGAGCAGCTTTCTCAGAGAAATCTATGTAGATCTCATGCTCATAGCCAGCCCAGGTTTCTCTTTCAAATGATTTGCCAGCAGGAAACTGTGATGTGAGCACGTTCATGTCTGCAAGTCAAATAGAGTCCTGGGGACAAGGTGGGCAACCAAGATTCCTTCCTGATCTCACTGTATTTCACTCTGCAATCTGCAGGAGGTGTGGCCCTCGGTTGTCGGCAGAGGCAGCAGAGAAGCTGAAGAACCGCTATATCATCATGCGGAGCGGGGCCCGTCAGCATGAGAGGGACAGTGATCGCCGTTCCAGCATCCCCATCACTGTGCGGTGAGCAAGTGGGCTTATCTCACAGAGCAGGGCCAACTGGCCACTGCCATCCTCATAATACATGCCTAGATTGGATTGGCAAGGGGACCACTTTATTTTAGTCTGTAGGTGACTGGGTGGCCTTCACTTCTGTAGCTTCCCTCTCTGAGAGGCAGACTGAGTTAAGGGGAGGAATCTATCCTGGGAGGTAAGCTATCCTGCTAGGGTAGTGCATTTATAAACAACATACTGAATAAGAGTTGGGGTCTACCTAAGCTGAATTCTGCCTCTAGCACTGATTAGTTACAAATAGACTTGGCTGTGTATAATGAAACCCAAAGAGAATAGCTTAAGTTGGAAGTTTATTTTTATTATGAAACTTTGGGGAGTACATGTAAGCCTGGGTTCCAGTATGTCCATCATTATCAACCTTTCAGCCCCATATGGATCTAGAAGTTCCAGCAATCATTTTCACATTTGGGCATCAAGAGAGGCAGCAGGAGTACATGCTTTTTTAAGGACCCTTCTGACATTTTCATATGATGCCTGGATTTAGAGCTCATTGATCACACAGATAAATTCACCAAAGAAGCAAGAAATACCTTTTACCAGGCAGCATGTGCTGGAATAGAAATTGAGATCCAGTACTAAGAATATAGGGTAATAGTAATGGGGATAACAATCTATTCAGCAATCTTCCCCTATACTATATTTCTACTTACCTTGGCCATGCTTCCTTCTGGAGGATGGGGAGGGGAAGTAGGCTGATGCCTTTGAGTACTCTTGTTCCAACAGGCAGCTGGAGGCTATTGTGCGCATCGCTGAGGCCCTTAGTAAGATGAAACTGCAGCCCTTTGCCACTGAGGCTGATGTGGAAGAGGCACTGAGGTTATTCCAGGTATCCACGCTGGATGCTGCTTTGTCTGGCAATCTGTCAGGTGAGTAAGTGATAGGCTAAAGTCTTGATCTGGGGGTAAAGATTTTGTTTAGCTGGTGGTCTGCAGGGTGCTGCCTGGATGTGTTTTTGATAGTAGCTTTATCTCCTACTCACTTTTTTCTTGGCTGTTTTCACTATTATGGGAGCTTCTCTTCAGACTTCTTGAGCCAGTTCACTAAAAGTAATTGTAGGCCTGTCACTGGTGAAGAATGGCTGTCAGCCTTATCCTCCTTCTGTGTTGAGCTCAGAATTGTAGAGTTTCATAGTCCATGGCCTCATTTCTCTTGACAGTCACATTTGGGATACCAGTCCTTCTCATCGTGGAGATGAGACTGACAGCTTCTGTGGTGCCTTTGTCATCAGTCTTAGTGGAACACAGGCCAGTTGGTCCTTGAGCCCTAATGTTGACAGTTCGCATTCAGCAAGTCTTCTGAGACTGGTGATAATGCCAGTCTCTTCAATCAGTCACTGTCTAGGTGCCAGAGCTGTAAGCAAGCATTTTCCAACATCCCTGTTTTGTCTATTCCATATACACTTTCTTACTTTTCTTGGTGGGATGCAAGTGAGGAGATAGGTATAGGTAGTGAAAGGGATTGGGGGGCGTGATGACAGATGGGACAAGTATGTTGGAGAAGAAATGATTTTCCCATCTGGTGAAGATTGTAAGCGTCTCTCTTAACCCAGGACTTCTCATGAATCTCAGATTTGGACCCTTGTGGGTCCTACCTTCTGTCCCTTTTTGCTCTGTAACTCAAAACTTGTATTTCTACTGGACATCGTGGATCTCAGAAAGATTTCTGAGTTTGAGGTTTGAGGCCATCCAGGACTATACCATGAGACTGTTCCTCAAAAATAAGTAAACAAACCTAACCTAACAACTGCTTTCATCAGAGTCTGGTACCTGGCTAACAACTGCTTTCATCAGAGTCTGGTACCTGGCTCTCAGTTATCATGGTGGCTATGTCTCTGCTACCCAGCGCTGGGCCTGTTGGATGGCCTCTGTTGCATTCCCCTCTGTCTAGAGAACTCTTCCTCATATGTCTTGGTTCTTACTTCCCCAGTGAGGACCCACCCCCCATGTCACCTGACATGCTGTTCTAGCTTTAATTTTCTCTCCGGGGCTTGGTTTAGGACACTCTACTTAGAGGCTCTCATTTCTTTGACCCTCTCAGTATGGATGAACTGGGGTTTCTAGAACCCAATTTTCTGTTGCACTCTCACAGGGGTGGAGGGCTTCACTACTCAGGAAGACCAAGAGATGCTGAGTCGCATAGAGAAGCAACTCAAGCGCCGCTTTGCCATCGGCTCCCAGGTATCTGAACACAGCATTGTTCAGGACTTCATGAAGCAGGTGAGCCTTCCTAAACATGGGGGTCTTCAAGCCAAGCCCAGGATACAGAGGGTGTCCTGCTGGTTCCCTTGGTCTATGTTCTATGCTTAACAGTGGGGTGCTGGGGTGGGAGATATTTGAGCTACCATTCCTTCCCTAGGAACTGCTACCGTTGGGGTTGGCTTTATATATCCCATGAAGTGGGATAGGTGGAAGCTGGGTCTGGAGAAACCACCACCTAATTTTCCCATCTCTTAGTCTTTTCCTTATTGCTTGGCTCCTTAAAGGTTAGAGAGCTAAGAACCAGATGAATGGGCAGAGGGCTACTGATCCCGTGCAGAGGAGATGCTGCTTTTGGATGCCAGGAGGAGCCTGTGCCTTTAAAATCGTGAGGCTAGTCCTGGTTTCTGTTAGCTTCCTTTCCCATGTATCCTCTCAGTTTGCTCTTGGAAGTAATTTACCCGTAGCTGGCACTGGCCCTGATCTATAGGTGAAAAGATTAGCATTTACTGAGGCTGGGGCTGAAGAAAGTTTGGTTTCTAGGGTCATAGGGAATTTAATGCTAGCTCACTTAGTTGCTATATGACCTCAAACAAGTGACATCCTCTGTGCCTGCTTCCTCTGTAAAATAAGATAATTCCTAATACTGGTTGCATAAAGTTGATATAGGACTTACTTGCCTGGTACACAGGAGGCATTACTAAGCCCTTCTGAAGTCAAGGAAAAGTGAAGGTGGAAGCTTTTTGTCTGTTGTAAAGTTGTTTATGAGCAGGGTGTTCATGGGCTCCTTTGGGTCCTGAGATCTCTTTTTTGCTTCCTCCTACAGAAGTATCCAGAGCATGCCATCCGAAAAGTGCTTCAGCTCATGCTGCGCAGGGGTGAGGTTCAACACCGCATGCAGCGCAAGGTGCTCTACCGTCTCAAATGAGCCTGCTGCCCATCAACCCTCAAACATGAATGTCACCAGTACTTCACCTCTCAGCGTTCTTCACTTCTGCATTCCTCCATCAGAAGGAGGATGTTCTGCCTCACCACCTCTGACTGCCGTCTGCATTCCATCTCCAGCCCCTGGAAATGTGCTGTTCGTCTGTTGGCCTCATTTACTGTGTTTGGGTGTCTTAAGGACTTTGCTGTAGATGCTTAGCCCCTGTCCCCTGTCCTGCCTCCTCAATAAGCTGGATCTGGAGCAGGAACAGGCTCTATGGGTAGACAGATCTGTACATTGGCTCCTGGCCATGCTTCTTCATGTGTTCAGAGGAAATAAAGTAAGTCCCTGGCTGCTAACAACAGTCAGTGTGACAGTGGTTCTGAATGAAATGTGCGATTGACACACTCAGCTTTCTCCAGTAGCACCCGATGTGAGAACTGAATCATTCACTAAGCCTGTCTGTGCCTCAGTTTTCTAATCTGCAAACAAGTTTGACATTGCTTCACAGGGTTGTAGTTGAGCTCAGTGAATGAGTGACTTTCAGTGAAAACTCAAGTGTAGAAATCCTCAAGTGATATTTGTGGGTTTTTTTGTAGCCAAGTAGACTAGATGAGTTTCTGGGACATCTGTGCTGTGTATCCCTGGGAAAGGAATCAGACTTCAGGGTTTATTAGTAATGAGCTGGGAGGACCTGACCCAAATCCAGTATAGTAGGAAGTACTAGGGAAAGCATTGTTAAAGGAAGATGCCCCAGCCTTTATTATCAAAATGCCAGGAAGAGTTTTGTTATACTTTTAGAAATCTAGAATTCATAAAATTAAGGAAATGTGAATGAAATAAAGTATCTGTAATTTAAAGTATATTCATAAATGGGAAGTATTAAATGAACTGAGCCTAGCTGTGCAGAAATGCTTCAGTCACTGACAATAAAGCCACTGTAGGAGTGAAACCTCACTCAGAACAGAAAGTACAAACAGAAGCCTTTTCTTACAGTTGTGTCCTATGCTGAAATTACTGCTGCTTGAAGTATTTGCCTCGTATGCCTCCTAGAAATGCACTTGCTTCTGATTCATGCTCTGAGCCAATTCTTTTTGTTTGGTTTGCAAACTTGGAATGGAGTGTGCTGTTGTTTAGAAGGCAGGTGTGATAAGTGCATTTTATCATGGATACTTGAGGCCTTGAGTAGAATGCATGGACATGTTGGCCTGTAGAAGTGGTTGGTTGAATGGAAAACATCATTGTGGTACCTTTCTTAATAGACTGTAGGCAGGCACAATGCTAAGGGATATGATAAGCTTGGCTTGCAGGGAATCAGGGAGTGCTTAGGGTGTGTATAGCAGCATGAGGAAAATCGGCTAGGAAAATGCCAAGGGATTAGGGGATTGATTGGTTTCTGAATCTGAACTGGACATTGGTTTGAGCTGATGTGGCCAAGCTGTTATAGTCGTATGACCAAAATCGTCTGACACCCCTCCCCCCATCTTTTTTCCTCTTCCTATGATCACCTGTGAACAGTAGAATTTGAAGCAGTGCTCTGAGGACTTAGCCAAGGAGAGCATCAGCCCTGCTCCCTGCTGTGCTAAAAGGTCTGGCTTCCATTGCTTCTACTAGCAGTTTGATTTTCACCTTTTCTTACCTTGGCATGCTTGGACCTCCTGGTGATCCTTGGTCCCTTGCCCAAAATACATACATTTCACATCTCTGGTTGGTCTTTGCAGCTTAAATATTATTTGTCCTTAGCCGTATGTGGTGATTCTCCTGCAAACTTTACAGCAGGCAGGTAAAAAAATCAATGAAGAGACAAGAATGGAATGTGACTCAGCCTGACGTTTTTGTAACCAGGGCTGGGCCAAGACTTCTAGAGTCTGGTCCAAATATTTTACTTTAGTCATGTTTAAGCATAGTATAATTTTGGAAAGAAGTATTTAGATAGCAGTTAACTCACTTTCTAGTGTACAACAATTTAAAATATGTTTACATTGAGCTTTTCTTACAAGAACACCCGACTTTTCACAAGAATGGGTGCGCTGACTCAGTGCTCAGGATTTAGGTTCTAGAGAACTTGACTGAGGTAAACAATACCTGTGGGTCTCAGGATTGGTCCAACCCTAAGATAACATAGAAGTTGCTTAGGCTATTGTAAAGCACATGTGACATCACTTCTAAGAATGCACTTTATTCTGAATGATAGTGCACATCTTTGATCCCAGCACTTGGGAGGCAGTGGCAGGCAGATCTGAGTTTAAGGCCAGCCTGGTCTACAAAGTGTGTTCTAGGACAGCCAGGACTGTTAACCTGTCTTGAATAAAACCAAAGCAGGGAGGGGGGTGGCAGCACAGGAGTTATGGTCTGAAAGCAATGATCAGATTTAGGACTAAAGGTCCAGGATAAATAACATAAATTCTGAGAGATATAGAAGAACCTGTCTAATCAGACAGCAGAGGATGACCAGGTTGTAAAACATTCCAGGAAGAGCAGCTGTGAACCTCATTCCACTGAAGAGGTGAGTGGTTTGTTTATCTTTCCTGGCTTTTCCAGTGATTGTCTATGTTCACAAGGCCTTTTTGCCCTCTATAGTCCTATATTCATGGTGGTGCAGTGACAAGATTGTTATGAACACAAATGAGATGAGATGGCCTATTATACTCTTGGGGTCTGCTGCAAATGACATCACATACCTGTCTGATCCAAACTACATGTGTGAGAGGATTCTACTGTGATTTACACCTTGGGTGCATTTTCTGGTTAAAGTCTAAGCAGCTATTAATGACAGACACTTGGGAATCATAGACACTGGTCACTATAGCCAATATAAAAGTCTTGCACCTATGCTTAAAATGCAGTTACAGTGAGGATTATCAGGCTAGGCAATGAAGCTAACATCCCTGTTAACTCCAGCACTTAGGTGGGAGGTAGGAGTTCAGGGTTATTTTCACTTCAGAGTTAAAGTTGGTACAGGCCCTGTTTCCAATGAACTACATAATAGTGAAATACTTTAGGAATATTTACAAGTACCAGAATAAAACCTATTTCCTTATTTTTTAAATTAAATTTTTACTGATTCTTTGGGAATTCCATATTACAGACCCTGATCCTATTTACTGCCCAGCCTTTCATGTCTGTCTACCCCAACCGCCTTCTCAATAAATAAATAAATAAAACGTACTTACCTCTGTGAGTGCGACTGGCTTCTCCACTTTGGTTGTGTTGTACCATTCGGCTCCCATTTCCCATCTCTATCACATACCTGTTGATCATAGTGATGCTGGAATTGGAAGTTGTCAGGCACGTGGTATATATACCCTTTAACCCAAACAGCTTTACTTGCAAAGGTTCATTGTAATGAATCATTGGTCTTGCTCAAGGCCTCTCCCTTCTGCCCCACCATCAATATTCATGCCTCTTAGATATCCTGCTGTTGCCCCAGCCATGGCCTCAGGTGGTAGGTAGTGCAGGCTTCTCACAGGCTGCTTTTCACCACTGACATCTCCAGTTCTGCCTCTACACAGCACTCAGACCTCTCCACTCCACAGTATGCAAAACGCTCTGCTACTCTTTCCCCTCTCCATCATTCTCTTATTTTTAAGAAACAACAAAAAATAACCTTAAAAATATTTCATCAGTCTCAGACTGTTGGGTTAATAGCAACAGAGGAATAGTCCACAGTAGTTTTATGGTTTAAGATAGAAAATTTTTATTTCTGCTATGTGTGTATGTGTTGTAGTTTTAGAGATATATTTTCCATTTATGTTTATGTTGGTCCTGAATGGCATGGCACATGGATCTTAGATGACAACTACTGGAAGTCTCTTCTTCCATGTTCATACAGGTTCAGGGGGAAGAACTTGGGTTATGGTGTCTGTTGTAAACACCTTTACCACACAGGTCCTTATGTTTAAACATGAACAATGCCAAGTTAGTATTTATTGGACCGAGGGTTGTAGCTCAGTGGCCAAAGGCTTGCCTGGCATGTGTGAGGCCAGGGTTTCATCTTTAGTACTGTGTAAAACGTGTGGTTCAAGAGGATGTTAAGGTTTTCAATTAAATCAGAAGTGAAGACACAACCAGAGCTTCCCAACATTGGTGTACTGAGTTGGGAGCTATGAAGCAGCCTGTGAAGCCTGTTATCTGTTTCTAGCCATGTTCCCCTTTTTCTCCCTCCCTAACTTTTTTTTTTGAGGCAGTCTAGCTAAACCTGGCTATACTGGAACTCTATGTTAGACCCAAATCTACACAGATCTGTCTGCCTCTGCCTTCTGAGTGCTGGGATTAAAGGTATGCACATGCCTGATTGGCCCCCCTTTCAGACTCTCCCTAAGGACTTTTTGTTGACTCTGTCAAGGGTGTTAGGAAGATGGTGTCCACGAGGCGGCGATAGAGCACCGGGCATGGCACAGTTTGGCCTGCCTCAAGGCTCTGCTGCAGCCTCCCTGGGGCCTCAGCAACCCAGAGGTCCCTGGAATTCACTACTGGCTTTGTCCTGCACTGGGCTATACCTGATAAACTGTTGCTACTATTCACCACCGTGGACCTAAGGAAATAGGCACGTGAAGTTAAGTTCACAGCACTGAATGAAGCTGGTATCCAAACGAAGGGCACCTGTTCTCCAAGTCTACAGACTACTGCTGAGAATCGCAGGCTTAGAACAACTTAGAGACTTAGAGACAACTTAGGGATTTTTGTTCAAGTTTAACATAGATGAACAAACCATTTGATTTATATGCATACACATAGGGTAATAAATGGATAGAAAAGCACTTCTTTCCAAGCACTCTCAGATGCCTAGTTTCTGGAGGTGACTTAATTTTCTGGATCTCTTGATATGGACTCCTGGAGTCTTAGGATTGAGCACAATATCTAAGGCCTGGGTACCTGGCCTCAGATGGATGTAGAGCCCAGCTCCTAGATTCCAGCATAGGCCACGGACAAGAACTGGGTGATCGTCATCTCCATCCATGATATGTTAGGGTGGCATCCTCTAGCAATTAGAGGCTTATCAATGTCTGGGCTCAAGACCTTGGTAACCTCTCTTACTTCTTCCTCCAGGGATCTCTCATCTTAGAGAGACCCAACTGATCCTGCATGTTCCACTTTTGTTTTGCCTCAAGAGAGGAGAATGAAGTATCCAGAGAGCTATGGGGATGCTGTAGGTAGATTTCCCCTTGAGGTTGCCCTGGGAAGGAGGGTTTAGAACTGATGGGACCCCATGGTAAGGCTCTAAGATCTGAGTGTGTTTTTTGTCTGGGCAGCCTCTCTCTGAGGCCATCATAACTCCAGCAGGTTGCCCTCTGTCAAGCCCCAGCTGTGTGCCTTTGCTTTCATTTATAAGGAGCACTGTAGTAGGGAGAGTTCTGCTAAGTATTCTGCCTCTGGGCTCAGCACAGAACAAACCCTGAATGTCTAGCCATCTATCTTTCTCCAAAATCCATTAATCTGGACTGCACTAGTATCTGGTAGTTCAGTGACTATTTTCAGTCAATGGCTAGGTGGCAGCCTGTACAAAATTGTACCATTTCTACCATTTCTCTATCTTCTGCCAAGCAATCAGAGGCATTCTAAGGTAGATTTCTAAAAAGGACAGTATGAACAAAACTCTGTCTTCTCCCCTGCAATAAGCTTTAGTTTTATGTTGTTGAGACATCAAGTTCTTTGTTACTCAGCTTAATCTCATCTATCCTGACTGATACTGTCAGAAATGGGGATTTTGACAATGCTTCTGGACTTTTGCCTTCCTAGGCTGTTGCAATAATCAAAAGACATCTTTGTGATGCAATAGTTTATTCTTTGCACATTCACTTGCACAACCTGGTATTCTGTTCAAAGATGGGTTTGATTTCTGGTACAGTGCATTTCCAGACATTTTCATGTGTCTATGTGTGTATTAGTCTATGTCCATGTGTATATTAATCTACATCATGGGGCTAATATCGCCTACCCTGGGAGTTTAGGGTTAAATGTGTTAATACGGGCTGAGTCCAGGGCATTATCTCTGAGGTGTTTTAGTATTACTGATACTTTTAGTTCATTCATTTTTATTTGCCTGGCTGCTGTGTGTGACCTAGATACTGAGGATACAGAGAACAAAGCAGGGGGAAACGGCCACCAAAAGCCTTGTGAATCCAAGGCAGTGAAACTTCATGAATGCTCTGGCTGTGGGTTCTTGGTGGCCCTGTGCTTTGAGATGCAGCCAAGGGGGTGGCAGACTGCATTATGTAAGTCTGAAGCCTGGGAGCCAGGGTACTGTTTTGACAGTTCTGTTCACAGCCCCCACATGGACATGCTCCTTAGCTGCGGAGCCTGGCGGGGAAGGGAACATCATGGGAGTCTGGAATCATCTTCTCTCAGGCTCCAGTGCTAAGCCTGGCAGCTCTTTAGCCTGGGCCCAGGCCATCTGCTCAGTCCCTTGCTCAGGCCCAGCCTGTCTGGCCTCCTCTGGCTGAGTCGGGGAGGGTCTAGAAGAGAGGAGAGGAGGAACTGGCAGGGATTCCTGAGAGAGAGATGGCAAAGTGGGGGTGGCATAGGAAGTCATAAACTTGTGGGGGCAGGATTGTTAGGGGCAGTGCCTCTGGGGATGATCTGATTCCTAGCACCCACCCCTGATGTTTATCTATGAGGAAGGGCTCTATGAAGGTACAATTTTGTGGGTACAGAGGGTATGTTCTTGGCATCATAAGAAAACCTTGATCTTGGAGCTGAGAAGATTTGGGAAGAATCAGATTGCTGTGCTGGATTGTAAAAGAAGACTTGTAGCTTGATATGGCGGATACTCAATGCCTTTGGTTCCTGAAGTTGGCTTGGCCTAGCCTAACAGATCTTTAATCTTTGCTTTTATCAGGGTGTGGTCTCCTAGAAAAACTGGAGTGAATGAGGAGTATTTTCTGTCTCCCTCACATGTCTGCTGATACTTAGAGAGAGCATGTCATTTGCTCAGATATGCAATCCTCAGGATCAGAAAATGAATGAAAGCCTTTTGAACTTTGGATGATTTATTTATTTAGTATACAGTGTTTTACCTGTATGTATGTCTACAGGCCAGAAGAGGGTGCAAGATCTCATTACAGATGGTTATGAGCCATGACATGGTTCCTGGTATTTGAACTCAGAACCTCTGGAAAAGCAGTCAGTGCTCTTAACCACTTAGCTATTTCTCCAGCCCTATCTTTGTGATTTCTGAGTAACATCATACTTCCTTATGAGGCCCCCATTTTAGTTGAAGACCCCTGCATCATTTATTCTACTTTGTCCTGCCTTTCTGTGGAGTGGACCTGTAAGGGATGAAGTGGTGGCCAAATGAGGCTTTCTGTGAGCATTTTCACCAGCAGTGGCAGGCTTGGGCACATCTGGTACAAAGGAGCTGAAGACATTTTTTTCTTTAGCCCATCTTATCCCTTTTGTCTACCCCTCTCTCTGAGGGGCAACTGTAGCCTTTGGTGACGTCTTTTGACTCTTGTCAAAAGATTACTGCTAAGCTTGTCACAGAAGTCCCTCTTACCGGAACTGTACTACCTTATGGGTAAGTTGCTCTTTAGTGACTATAATCTGGTAGTAGAGGGGTACTACAGAGGGATTGGAGAAGGTATAAAACATCTTGAAAGCTGGCATCAGGCCCTGCTCCCTCTCTGCTCTCAATCTTGCCAGGGTGAGCATCCTCTGCTCACAGCAGTGAGACTTAAGGTTTAGCAGCCATGTGAGGGAGATGGGCAATAGCCTTTTTTCAGTTCAGCTTTCCTAGGAGACTGGCCTGATAGAAAGAAACAGAGATAGCTTTGCCATTTAGATTGTTCTGAGCCAACTCCCAGGAACCAAGGGCAGAGAGTATTTGCCATTTCAAACCACTAGGGTGTTTGCTATGCAGCCACAGAGGCCTCTATACACACATCACTGCCTTCTGTCCTCTTCTTCCCCTTCTGCTTCCCATTGCCCTAAGGCCTGATCAGGACTCATAAGCTCAAGTTCTAGGCTACTTATTGGCTGAGGAGATGACCTTGGATTTGTCATCTAGCCATCTCTGGGTTTATTTTCCTTTTGGGTAGAACAATCTACTGAATAGTAATGCTTTCCCAGTACCCATCTCTCGAGGGTGTGTAAAGCCTTTCTCTCCTCTTCTTCTGCTTTGATTTTTCTGACTACTCTGAGAGGCACTAAAGACAAGTATGTACATTGCAAATGGAAGATGAATATTCTGAGGCCCCAAGATGAGAGATGGTGTGACAAGGGACTTGTAGTAGAGTCCCCATGATAGCTGTAGGGCAGCATGGGGGATTAGGACCTCACTGGGGATAAGTAAGGTTAGCCTCTGTCTATATGCAGGCCTTATAGGCACACCCCTCACTCAGGGTGCCTGCCTGGAAAACTTCTTGACTACTTTTCCAAGATTCCCATGCAGCTAGCATCCTGGATAGCGTGTAAATCATGCAGTCAGATGTTCTTACACAGGCAGGACTCCAAAACTGCTGAGATTTGTGGAGAGGAGGACCAGGGAACCAGAGCATTGTGTGGTCAGTAGTGGGGACAGGAATAACCTTGGAGGTAGTAGCCACCATACTGGCTTCCCAGTGTCACAACTTTTTTGTGTGGGTTGGAGCCACTCAGCTTTGACAGTTCAGGTCTGTTGTAGGTTTGGGACTATTGATACCAAAATCATGGATTTTTTTTTTTTTTTTTTTGACTTGCTGAATGCTAACTGAAGTACCCTCTCCATAAGGTATGGGACAATATCACTGGAAATCACAAGAAGCAACCAGAAAAACCCTTTCCTCTCTCTCTCAGGCAAGAAAAATAGGTACTTTGCTCTGCATCACCTATTAATATCTGATTGACTCAGCTTGGGGCAGTCATTTCTCTTGTATTGGTCACAGCTTATAGTAGCGAGATGAGCCACAACAATGGACTAGTCAAGTATAGATCACTTATAATTCTTGTGGGCAGAGAAGTGTAATGAGAAATCTTGGGATAAATGTAAGGCATTAACTGACAGCCTTTTTGACATCCTCACCCTGCAGGAGAGAATGACTAATAGATACTACAGGGTTCATTGCTGTCACTTAGCCTGAAGACAAGGGATTGTTTCTTTTTGTTTTCCAGATAAGGACAGCCATGGCTACCCTGGAACTGGCCATGTAGATCAGGCTAGCCTTGTCTACTCACAGAGATCTATCTGCCTCTGCCTCCTGAGTGCTGGGATTAAAGACATACACTACCATCACCAGGCGACAAGGGATTGTTATAGGAGCTGGTGTCTTGTCCACACGAAAGCATTACTGTTCACAAAGCTGTACCCAGGCAGGATGAAGAGTAGTTCACATACACCCCAACCAAGCTTTGGGTGGGGAAGGACATAGGCTCAGAAGGTAGAAGAAACTTAAGGTGTAAGGAGAAAGACAGAACCTTGGTTCCCAGGGTTATTGGGACCTAAATTCAGGCAGCACTGGGTTATGAGACCCAGCCAGGGCCTCTGTGTCAAACCTCAGTGCTTACACCTGCAGGCTGAAGATGCCAAGGGTGACCTCAGAAGACCCCAGTGGGGCTTTAGGACAATGTGTGTGGAGTGTCTATGCTTGGGCTTGGCATAGGCAGGCTCCTCTTGGAGACAGCAGGTTACTTCCTAGGGAAGGGAAGAAGTCTGCAGGTGGTGAGTCTTTCAGATTATACAGAACAACTTTACTGTTGCCATGGTGACCAAACACTCTGTGAGTAGGGTTTATTTTGGAACTTGGTCTACACAGCCATGGCTTTGTCCCTGGCCTTGTCTCCCGCACCCCTGCTGCAGCTTTTATCCTGTAAGCCTGTCCCCTGATGGCTAGGCACAGCAGTATGAGCTGAATGAAACCCTTGCAGACAACAGTCCTCTTGGCCCCTCCCACTAGCCTCCCAAACTTGGCCCCTCTCTTGGGCTGGAGGTGTGATGTGATGCCTGCAGTCTTTTCCTATACTTATCACAGGCCTGCTAGGCCACCTTTTGGGCTTTTCTTGAGAATAAGCAAAGGGTTTGGCTGCCCCCTGCTTCCTATGCATCCATCAGAAAGCAGTGAGTGAAAAGGAGCGATGTGCTGGCTAGTTTTATGCCCACTTGACACAATCTAAAAGTTATTGGGATCATAGGGAGCCTCAGTTGAGAAAATGCCTCCATAAGATCCAGCTGTAAGGCATTTTCTTAATTAGTGATTGATGGGGGAAAGCCCAGCCCCTGATGGTTGGTGTCACACCCGGACTGGTACTCCTGGGTCTATAAGAAAGCAGGTTGAGCACACCATGAGGAGCAAGCCAGTAAGCAGCGCCCCTCCTGTCTCCAAGTTCCTGCTCTGTTGGGGTTCCTGTCCTCACTGCTTTTGCTGAATTGTTATATGGAACTGTGAGTGAAATAAACTCTTTCTATCCCAGACTGCTTTTCGTCATGGTGTTTCATCACAATAGTAGTATTCCTAAGACAAGGGAAGAAAGTTGTTTTGGTGACCTTTTTCTTGTTGTGACAAAATGCCTGGTGAAAGCAGTGTGGTGAAGGACAACTGTTTGGTGTTTGCTCACAGTTCCATGGTACAGTTATTATGACAGGGCAACCATGACAACAGGAGCTAGAGGCAGCTGGTCACATCACATTTGCAGCCAGGAAGTAGATTTGATTGTCACTCAAGGTCTCCATTTTATTCAACTCTGGACTCTGGTCCATGTAATGATACAACCTATATTAGGGCGTGTGTTCCCACCTCAGCTACCCCAATCTGAAAATTCCCTCAGGGACCTGGCCAGAGGCTTGTCTCTTGGTTGAAATTATAGTGATGCTAGATCCTGTCATGTGGGTAATATTAGCCATAACAAAAAGAGAGGCTTACATGGAACTGCCTGTTCCTAGGGGCCATAAGCAGTTTTCCACATCTGTTCCCAGTCTTAACTCCCTCAGAGTGCAAATCTGAAATGCTGACAATACAGTGTGGAATGGGGTACTGGCATGCCCCTGAACCTCATGCCCATGTCAGGAAGACTTAAATTGGTGGTAGTGGTATTTACAGAAAATCTCAGGAGCAGAAGGGGCCTTTTCTTGGAGATAGAGGTCTGAGCCACAGCAGTAGCCTTAGAGAGTGGGAGGCTTAACAAGGCTTTTGGGGGAAGCATGCAGGAGGGGGCTACATGCCGGAAAGATGCTCTCCTTGATCCTGCTTCTGCATGAGATGTGGGAACCTGGGCTGTGTAGTATGTTTCTGACCTATCTTGCCTGTGGTCCAGATCTGCATACCCATAGACCAACAGTCCCACAGTCCCACAGAAACACACAGATGCTTGTACTAATTTTATGCTGATCACCCTATGGCTCTGGCATATTGCTAGCTAGCTCTTACTCTTAAACTAGCCCATGACTCTTATCCTGTTCAGGAATGCAGGTCGGTACTTTTTCTCAGAGCAGCATAGTTGTCTTCTGCATCTGCTGGCTTCTCTGGCATCTCTGTGGCATCTCTGCTCAGCCCTTCCTGTTCCCAGAGTTTTCTGTCTGGTAGCCCTACCCACACTTCCTGTCTGCCTTCAGCCAATCAACGTTTTTATTAAACCAGTAGGCAGGACAATTATTTACAATGTAACAACATAATCCCACTGCATTAATTTATAATGTAACAACGTAATTCTCCACTGAGCATCAATGGCTGTAGCTCAGGACTGACTGGGGTATTTAAAAACTGCTACTGCTACAAAGGCAGAGAGAAGATGTAACTGTGTCCCCATGACACTGGACATGGCCAGACATGCTGTGTGACACAGAGCCTTACAGTCCACTCAGCCGTGTGGGAGTGGCCTACTTCAAGCACTAGAATATAGAATCCCATGCCTCCGTGGAGACAGCCACACTGGGCTCACCTTGTTTGTGGATATCTATTTATTGTTTTGGTGTCCCCAGAGTCTGGCATTGAGCAGGAACAAAAAGCAGTGGTACAGGAATCCTGCCCAGGAATGGGAAGAGGCAGTGTCCGAAGAGGTGAGAATAGGGATCAAACTGCTCAGCTTGCAAGTAAGATAGCTCAGGGATAAAGCCACTGTTTGAACTGTCCATGTGGCATCATGTGGAAGTTCTGTGGCCCAGGGACTGGCTGGAAGCAGAGAGAAGAGCAGCCAGAGCTGGCTCAGCCCAGAAAGGCCAGTTCTTGTCCTGAGTCAATAGCAGACCATGATGCTTTGTGGGCTGTCTATTGTGTTAGTGGTACTGGGCTGAGGCTGTTCATGTGGTGGGAGGGAGCCATGTCACTTCCTTTAGCTATACTCTACAACTGCTGAAGTTGCAATCTGGGCAAGTTACTAAGCCTCTTGGTGCCTCAAGTGCATTTGTGAAATGGGGACAGAGATGGTGCTCTGGTGCTTAGACGATGCTATAAAAGATATGAAGAATACCTACCAAGCAGTAGGGGCTACTGTGCTGGCATTAGTTCTGTGGGTTAGATATAGATAGAACAAGAGGACAGAAGGGAGGAAGGACGGGAGATGGAGAGAAGGAAGAGGCTAGGGTAGGCTAGCAATTAGGAAGCTAACAGAGAAGGGCTATAAGGCCTCAGATCCAGTCTTCAAGATCCATGACTGGAAAAGCATAGAGACAGGAAAGGCCATATTTTATGTATCTGGGCTCAGCTGATGATAAGATAAGCCTGGAACCCTAAAGGCCAAAGCACTTCTGGCTGTGGTTCAGGGCCTGCTATTAGGATGAAATAATTCTGTATCCAGTGCATTTGTCCATGCTTGGAAAATATTTGGAATTAAGCATGGTTCATCTCACTGAAAAACTTCAGAACCTGTAGCCAAGGTAGACTTGAGGAACCCCTCCTGAGGGCCTGATTGCATGTAGGTGGGGAGGTGCAGGAAATTGCCAGGCTGGCATGGGCAGGCAGTATGCTAGAGACAGGCAGGTAGTCTTCATAGTGTCAGCAGTCACCACCAGTGCCAAGTGTGAGGAAAGACAGGGCTATCATTGATCATTCCAACTTTTCCTGCTTCTTTTCAGATGGGGCATGTTCTGGAAAATCCAGGGAGCACACTCCCTCCCTGGATTCTTTGAGTGGGAGTGCCCATATGACCACTTTCTGCCAATGAGATGGAAGTAGGGACTAAGAAGGCATACTACTTTAATAAGAGTGGCTGGAGTGTCTGGGTAACAGCCTCAATTCAGGGGTATGTCTTCATGCCTGCCTCCCCAGTCACAATAAAAAAACAATCTCAAGTGGCTCAAGAGATGGCTCAGTAGTCAAGAGCATTTGCTGCTCTTGCAGAGGACCCAGATTAGGTTCCCAGCACTCACATGGTGGCTCACAACCATCCATAATTCCAGTTCTAGAAGAAAGCCTTCTTCTGACCTCTGTGAGTACCAGACATGCATTTATGCATATACACACATGTAGGCAGAGCACTCATACACATAAAATAAATACATCTAAAAAGGTAAAAAATTAAAACTAGGCAAAAACCAAGGCCAGCAAGATGGCTTAACAGATAAGGGCATTTGCCCCCAAGCCTAATGACCTGAGTTGGATCCTAGAAAGCTGAATGGTGGAAAGAGAGAACTTACTCCTGCAAGCTGTCTTCTGATTTGGGAATATGCACCACAGCAGGCATGCAGTCCTTCACACACACACACACACACACACACACACACACACACACACACACACACACACACACACACAGAGAGAGAGAGAGAGAGAGAGAGAGAGAGAGAGAGAGAGAGAGAGAGAGAGAGAGGTAAGATCTTGTTTATGGCCCAGTCACTGTGTGTTAAGTACTCAGGGAGCTCAGATCTGTGTATATTTGAATGGCTGATAGGAAATAGATGACTCCACAGCCTAGAGGGCAAGAGAGACACAGGGCTGTTCAGGCAGCCTGCCAGCTGTGGACACTGCAGGGAGTATCCAGGGTACCTGAGGATAGAGGCTGTTGCTCCAAGGAGCTTGAAGCTCCAGGAACTGGGACCCTTCCTGGACTTCACCTTGGAACATTCTGGATTTTTATGTCCTTAAGTCAGTAGCCCACAGCAATTCCTGTTCAGTTTGAAACAGGAGACTGAAAGCAAGTGTGCTGAAGAGTTAACATGAGAGCTACAAGGCTGCTCCAGGCTGGGTTGTGCTCTGCCCTTTGTTGGTCAAACTCTAGTTCTCTGCAAGTGCCATACACTCTCTTAACCATAGAACAGTCTTTCTAGAACTTTGACTGTGTTTGTGGAGACAGGGTTTCATGTTGTAGTCCAGATTGGCCTTGAATTCACTATGCAGTCCAGGCTGGTTTAGAAATTATGGCAATCCTTCTTGAATGTTCTTTGTGCTGGGAATACGGATGTGTGTCATCAAGCTTGACCATGTGGGAGATTTCAAACATAAGGAAAGGTAGAAAGACAGGAAAGAACTCTATGGAGTTATTCAATTTGGCTATCCTTCTGTTCATCCTTCCTTGTTCCCATACGCCTAGGAATTTCAAGCACTACGGGCCTGGAGTGCTCTCTGAGCAGGCTCTAGTGCTCAGAGCAGTATATGGATAGAAGGACCAGCAGCAGGGCTATGTGAGGAGAGGAGAAGAGAGGAAACAGAATTCAATGTGGCTTTTCTGCAGCCTGGAGTGTTCTGACTGCTGAGAACAAAGATTGGATGTGAGTCCCAGGCTGCAAGGCCCTTGCTCATGTGAAGCTTTAGGTGAGTCACTTAATGTGGAGAACTGTGTATTCCCATAGCTATGTGCTCCCAGGAGCTGAGCATTCCCAGGGGAACTGTGTATTCCCCATAGCTATGTGCACCCAGGTAAGCTGAGTACTCCCAGGATCTGTGTGTTCTCCACAGCTGTGAGCTCTCCATAGCTGCATACTTCCTGTGGCTTTATGCTCTGAGTAGCTGAGTGTTCCCAGGTAAGCTGTGTGGTCCTTGCAGCTGTGTGCTCTCTGTAAGCTGGTGTGTGGTCCCTACATCTGTATGCTCCCAGGTGAGCTGCATGTTACCAATAGCTTCATGCTTAGCTTCATGCTCCCAGGAGCTATCTCAGCTCAGATCTGTTTTCTTCATCAGCAGAATAAGGATAATGCAGTCCGCCTCCTGGGATTCTGATAGATTAAATGAGGAAATTTAAAGAGAACCAGCCCACGGGTAGATTCCCGTCAGCAGTGTACTTTTGGGTGACCTTATTCAACCTCTCTGAACCCCAGTTTTTTGATCTGTAAAATAGGGGAAGGAACTTCTGGTAAAGCTGTTAAGAGAACAAAAATGATGGCCCCTGGGCCTTTCACACCTGACAGGCCTGGGGAAGAAGTGCCTTTTCTCACAGTTTACTGCCCTCCCCCTTCCATCCTTTGCTCCGTTCCCACCCTGGTGTCTTCCCACTGCTCATCCTGAGGATCAGCCTTTTCACCTTGTGGAAGAATCCAGCCTAGGCCTGAGATGAAAGACCCTGCTTTGATGTTGTGTGCTAGAGACTTAGACTATTGGCCCAGCCATCTTCTCTGAACTTCTAACATCTTCAGATACAACTGTGTTTCTAGGCTCTGTTCCCAGACAGTCCAGATGAGAACCTGGCCTGAGTCCAAAGCCAGCATTCTTTTGGCCCCTCTTCTTCTAAGTGGAGGTGCTGTATATTTGATAGGGGTTTCTGGTCCCTCTATCCACCTTACTCTCAGGTAAACAGAATGAATACTTGGCTAGCTGATTTTGACAAGTGAATAAAATGAATGACACCACCCATGCTTGAAGGAGAGATTGAATGAGGATGTTTTGGAAGTCATTATCTTCTCTTTCCCAAAATACCCCTCTCACCCTCACACCACATTCCAGTTCACCTCATTCATTGCCCATTTTGGGTCAACAATAGACAAATCCATCCTTGCCCTCACCAGCATCTCTATGATGCTGTTTTCAATTGAAACAAAAACTACTCATCACTGTTTGAGAAGAACCAGCCAAGAAGGTTGCCAGAACAATATTTATGCCAAACTTTGTGGGTCTCAGTGTGGAAACAGTATCTGTGATGGTCTGAATAAAACTGGCCTCCATAGGCTCATAGTGAGTGGCACAAGTAGGAGGTGTGGCCTTGTTGGAGAAAGCATGCCACTGGGAGTAGGCTTTGAGGCTTCTAGTGCTCAAGCCAGGCCCAGTGTCACTGTCTTCTTGTTACCCGCCCGTTCGAATTTAGAACCTCACCAGTACCATGTCTGACTGCATGCTTCCCGAGATAATGTAAATGAACTAAACTTCTAAATCTGTAAGTAAGCCCCAATTAAATGCCTTCCTTTATACAAGTTGCCATGACCATGGTGTCTTCACAATATTAGCAACCCTAACTAAGACAGAAAGAGGTTGGTACCAGGGACTGGGGTATTGCTGTGATATGTCTGATCATGTTCTTGTTTGGACAAATATAGGACACTTAGGAACTTTGGACTAGAAAAGTGGTTGAATGCTGTGAGGTTTAATGGGCCATCCTAGTAGGAGCATAGAAGACAGCGGTATTGAGGATGATCTGAACTGTGGGGACCTGGCACAAGAGGTTTCAGAGGAGACTATTAGTGTGTGTCCTATAGATTGCTCTTGTGATATTTTGGTGAAGAATGTGGCTGCTTTCTGTTCTTGTCCGAAAAAATCTGTGTGAGGCTAAATTGAAAAGTTAGGCAGAGGAGGCTTCCAGACAGCCTAGTATTGACTGTATTGGTTGGCTATTAGTGGCCACACTTATACAGATCCATAGTAAAAAATAGAGCAAGCCGAGCAAGGGAAAAGACCAAATGTTCAGTTTAAGGAGAAAGGGGGCACCAAGAAGTATAAATAGGTTAAGGAAAAGATTGATGCTTTTTAAAAGGTATGGTGACCTCAGAGCGAAGCTTCTAACTTGTAAAAATAAATAAAAGAAAAGCTTGGGACCAGTGTGGTGAGGCAGAGGCAGGTGGGTTTTAAAGTTCAAGGCCAGCCTGGTCTACAGAGCATGTTTAAGGGCAGCCAGGCTTAGGTAGTGAGGGAAATCACCAAGAGAAAGCTGGTGAAAACGTATCTGAACGAGGGGACCATGTTCCAGTCCAAAGAAGCAACCAAACTTTGCCCCTTCGGCCACATAGTTCTGGCTTTAGAGTCAAGGAAGAAGGAAGGGTTATGGAATCTTCCTCTGAGACTAAGGAAAGCTGCCGAGACCAGGCATAAGTCAGGGGTGTCCCTGCGTAGAGGCCTTGGGAGACCATGAGTGAAGGTGAATCCAGATTGCCGTGGAGAATCCAAGATTTTGGAGATTCCAGAGCCATGGAAAGCTGCCAAGGAGAGCTTCTCTGTGTGGAACCAGCCCAGAAGAGGAACATCAGACCTGGAGATGTAGAATTGGGAGTGTGCCCAGTTGATTTAGGTCTTGCTTTTGTCTAATATTTTCTAACTATGCTCCTTTCCTCTCTTCTGGAATGGTAGTGTATACTCTGTGCCACAGTATGTTGGAAGTATATGATCTGCTTTTTAATTTTTTATAGGAGATTACAGCTAAGAGATTGCCATGAGACTCAGAAGAGACTTTTAATCAGGGTTGAGACTGATAGTCTATGGGGACTTTTAAAGTTGGACTGAATGCATTTCTGAATCATGATATGGTTACCAGCCTATTGGGGCCAGGGAGTGGAATGTCCTGGACCGAATGAAAATGGCCTCCATACAGTCATAGGGAGTGGCACTATTAGGAGGTATAGCCTTGTTGGAGGAAGTGTGTCTCTAGAGTGGGCTTTGAGGTTTCTAGTGCTTTGAGCACTAGTGTCCAGTGTCCAGTGTCCAGGCCCAGTGTCACTCTCTTTCTTTGCTGCCTGCCAATCTGGATGTAGAACACCCAGCTACCTCTCTAGCACCATGTCTGCCTGTGTGCCACCGTGATTCCCACCATGATGTCAATGGACTAAACTTCTGAACCTGTGAGCCAGCCCCAATGAAATGTTTTCTTTTATAAGGAGCTGCTGTGGTCATGGTGTTTCTTCACAGCAATAGAAAACCTATCTAAGACAGTATCCTTGGCAAGGAATACTGGAGCCCCTTGCTGAAGTCCCTAGTCCCTTAGAGGTGGGAGTGAAGCAGCCCCACCTACCTCTGAGGGCTCTGGTTTCCATGGTAATTGATCTTGTTCCTCAGTTTTCTGACTCCCAACACAAGCACCAGGTAGCCAGGGTGGCTGCTCCAGGTTGGCTGAGCTGCTGGGGAAGTGGGTTCTGTTCCCCAGGTTATACTGTGTTGGGGTCACAGAATGTTGCCACTTCATGCTACTACTGTAACCTCAGCCTCAAATGAGCAGACAGTGATGCAAATGGCTTCCTGAGGCTCAGGCTTGTTGTTAGTGGCTGCTGAGAAGGTGAAAACAGAGATGCCTTCCAGCAGGGAGAAGGGATGAGTGAGAGTGGAGTCTAGTCTAAAGAGGACAGGGCAAGTTCTGCACATAAGATCATGCAGGGAACCAGGACCCTCTGGCTTCTGGGAACTATCAGAGAACCCCCAAGGGCCACACTCCCTTTTTGGGAGTCTGGTTCTGCACCACTGCTGCTGATCCAGGCTTTCATCCTTTCTCCTTTTATGACACCCCCACTCCCCCCACAAATCCTTCACCCTACTGTTCTTTTTACCTCCCCCCACCCCGCAAATCCTGCACCCTACTGTTCTTTTTACCTCGAGTGACAACTAGACACTAGACAGTGGGACTGAAGTTTCCATCACACCCACTGTCGTTGCGTGTAAACTTATACTGCATGTTGTGGTCCCACTCCACTGCGGTCTTCTGACTGCAGCTTGGCAGCGACTATTCTTTTGGCCTGCCAGTGTCTTTGGCTCAGACTGACCTCCTGGCCTTTGTACCTGCTAAACTGCAGACTGCCTTGTTGCTGGCTTTGGACACCCACCTGTGTTCGCCAGACTCATTGCTGGTGCCCTTCTCTGAAATGGTGTTGGTGTTGTGCTCTGATTGTTTTCCTGATACAAAGTAGGCACCAAGTGATGTTACACTGAGCAACAATGTAGGCTCTGCTGTGACCAAGTGGCACCCGGGGCTGTACTTGCTCCAGGTTAAACAAAGTATTTCTAGGGCTCGGGTGAGGATGTGAATCCCCATGGTGTGTAGGGCTGAAAGGAAGCATGAGGCTAGGATCTCTCTGAAGACATTCAAGCTTTCCTGTTCTCCGTATACATGTTAGGAACAGGCCTCCTTCCCACCCAGCCTGTCCCAGGATGGATACTTACTGTGCAAACAATAGGAAGTTGAAATAACTGCCTCGTGAATGACTTGTTCCTGCTCAGCAAATATTTATGTGCTGAGAGGGAGGGGTGGGCTCACACGGCCTGGCTGCCTTGTTCACATGGTCCCACAGCTGGCTTCCTTCATGTTGCCACCCTCAGCACTTTCTCTATTTCTGACAGGAAGTCATAGCTAGCCTCCCTTTGTAGATGAGGAAACTGAGGCAGAGAGACACTATGAGAGCTCCTCCAGGTAAATTAAGGGTGGAGGTTAAGTTGCTCATTGGACATAAGGTAGAAACATACGTGGTAACTTCCTACACTCGGCAAGGGCTCTGCCTCACAACCCCCTGCCTGGTCTCATCCTCCCTGGACTCCCTGCCATTGTCCAGGAATCCTGGGCAGTCACAGCCAGCCAACCTTCGTGTAGACTTCAGATCCCTAGTCCAGATATGGAGAACAGGACCATGGGCCAACAATCAGCTGTTTGTTCCATTGCTATATCTCAGGGCTGTCTCTTCAGGCAGGACAGTGAAACACAGATGACAAAGAGGAACAGACAGGCAGAGCTGAACACAGAGAATGAGAGAGAGAGAGAGAGAGAGAGAGAGAGAGAGAGAGAGAGAGAGAGAGAGAGAGAGAGAGAGAGAGAGAAAAGAGTGAGCTTTAGAGATTGAGTGAGAAAGATGCACAGGAAACGGAGGGATGGTGCTGGAAGGGCAGAGTCAGAGACGGATGCAGACAGAGACACTGAGAAAGCCAGGTTGTCCTGAGCTTCTTTCTATTGTCTCACTGCCACCCGGTTCATCCCAGACTCAGAAACATCTGCCTGGGGTTGGGAGGCTGCACAAAGGTTGGAGGGCCCTGGGCTCTTGACCATAGACGTCCCTTTTTAAGGACTCAGTGCCCTCTCTGTCAAGTGGGACTCTGGGCCTGTGCGCATCAGACTGTGGGGCTGATTCCAAAGAAGGCCCTATGTTCTCTCTGTGCCTCCCCACCTCACCACGTCCTCTAGCTGTGGGACAATCTGACAGTGTCTCTCAGGACCCCCACCGATGAGTAAATATTTACCCCACAAGGGTGTTCTGGGGAATGTTACCATCTCCATTATACAAACAGATGTCACAGAGGAGAAAGGGTCCCTGAACACCTCCTGGCCAGGGGAGGACACACGACACAGGAGTATATGAGGACTTCTCCAGGGAGCACTGAGCATCCAGGGGCTGGCTAAAGACTTCATCAGCAAGGAGCTCCCTTAGACATTGAGCCTGGCTAGAACTCTCTCTCTCTCTCTCTCTCTCTCTCTCTCTCTCTCTCTCTCTGTGTGTGTGTGTGTGTGTGTGTGTGTGTGCGTGCAATCTGAAGGACCCTCCTGGCTCTGATGGCACACAGTGGAGTTCCAGAAAAATGCCTCTTTAGACCTGTGTTAATTTGAACAAGTTCCTTGGCCTCTCTGAGTCGATAAGTTATTCTCTGCATTATGTATCCTGCCAAGTTGTGAGGTTTACAGGTCATGGATAGTGTTTAAGACTGGCTTCCAGTAACCACTGTATTTACAGCCTCTGCACCACTGACACCAGGATGTGTCACCGTGCTGGAGGGTCTGCCATGCATCCTGCATAATGCTTTCCTATACCTCACCCACCAGATGCCAGTATCATCCTTTAGTTGTGAAAGCCAAAAGTGTCACTAGACATTGGCAAATTGACACTGGCTGTGAAGTATATGACTGTAAGCATCATCAATAATTAGATTTTGAAAAAATTTGATTGTATTAGATGTTTACATATGTGTACATATATGTGGATGTGTGTGGAGTCAGAAATTAATGTCAGGTCTCCCTCTTATTTTTTGAGAGAAGATCTTTTACTGAGTTTTACTGCAAGGCAAGCAGTTTAATGACTGAGTCGTCTTTCCAGGTTTAGAAGGATTTTTTTTTTTTTTTTAAGGCCTCTGAGAAGACGGTCATGATGTTGGGATGTTGGGATCAGCTATGTGCAAAGATCATGCCCTTCCCACAAAATAGCTGGCAACACAGGATAGCACCAGGAACTCAGGGTGAGGAGACCTGGGAGACACTGTAGTGTTTGGATGGGTGAGCAGGTATTTTCAGCCTGGCCTTGAACTACCCCCACCTGCAGATCTTCACCTACCAGTGGCTCTAGCGACACATATTTACTGCTTTACACTGTAGTCAGAAATCTCCCAGAAGCTGGGCTGTGGTGGCATACCCTTTAATCTTAGCACTCAGAAGAGGAAGAGGCAGGTGGATCTCTGTGAATTGGAGACCAGTTTGGTCTACAAGCGTACACAGAGAAGCCCAGTCTTGAAAAATCAAAAGTTAAAAAAAGAAAAGAAAGGGAAAAAATATCACAAATGTGTTGTGGTGTTCCAGGTTTTCAGAGCTGATTTCCGGGTCTTCCAGTTGCCTACACTGCTTGCTTGGTGGCCTCTTCTATCTACAGGGTCAGTAATGGCTGGCAGGAGCCTTGAACCAACCTTCCTATGACCTCTTCTGCCTCCCACTATGCTGCAGAGCCTTGTGATGACACTAGGCTCCCTGGATATGCCTGGAAGTTCTTTTGGTCATTTCACTGATTTATTCTGTGATAGGGATTGAATCCATGGTTTCAAGGTGTTAGGCAAGTACTCTGTCACTGAGCCACACACTTAATCCCAATTGTCCTGCTTTGCTGGCTGTTTCTGATAGTTTACCTGTTTCCCAGGCTGGCTTACTATATAGCCGAGGATGACCTTCTGTTCATCATTCTTTTGCTTCCGTTTCTGAATACTGGCATTACAGACACATGACCAAATCTGGTTTATAATAAAGTAGCAAATGTGTGTCCCCAACCTGGGCACACTGATCTCTTTCTGAGTTTTACTTTCCTTCTGAAAACTGAGTGCAAGGATCTTGCAGGACATAGGTTGCTGCACCTGTTCTCTCTGGCTGGGTAGTAGCTCCAGCTTGCTCTTAGGTTTCCCAGATGAGTGGCACCCCAAGGCTCACATGGTGTATAGCATGTCAGTCACATTGACATCTCCTCTCTGCCCCCTCCGCCCAGCTTGTCACTGTATGTGAGTGGGATGCTGGGTGAGTGCTGGGTGTCAGTGGGGGCAGCTCCTAAGAGATGTGCATTGATAAGCACAGTTCTCCAATATCATTGCCCTTCTTGGACCTAGAAGAGACCAGGCAGATTCCCTCTGGGGCAAGGCTGCAAGGCCTTAGTTTTCAGGAATTTAACAAGTGCAGGATGGTTGCTGGGTGCTTTGCATGGAATAAAAGCTGCAGCTTCCAAGGCCTCCACAAGTTCATTGTCTCTGTGCTGTGCTGCCTTCCTCAGCCTCCCAGGGGGCAGAGAGTGGGATACAATTATCAGCTTCCAGGGAGCTTCAGGAATATCCCCATGGAGTTCCCCTGGAGTCCCCTGGCCTGTGTAGCCACATGCTCTCCCTCTAGGCTCATCAGCAACCTAGTGAGAGGCACAGGGCACTCAGTGAGGTAGGCAACTGGTTTGGATCCACGTGGTGAAAAGGAAGTAGGTCCACGTGCTCCCCAAGTTTGGCACGTTCCATGTTTCACTGTAGGAACACAACTCTGGTGGAGACCAGAGTACCAAATTTGCATATTTGAGCACCAAATATGCAAAGAGGAGGCACTGTAGACCCAAAGGAGGCTCCCAGGGGGCACTGGACACAGTATGCAGGACAACTCCTTTTTATGGGTATCACTGAGTTTCATAGGCAGTGACCACCCTGCATTGCAGGCCTCCTGGGAATTTGTCCTCTGAACTTTGGGGAGAAACTCTCTTCAAGGAGAAAGGTCACACTAACGTCCTGACCCCAACTTTTCAATCCTGTGGTGAAATCCCAGATCAGAGGAAAAGTAAAGTTTGGAAGTAGGAAATGACATAGGAATCTGTATGGGATCTTGTGCACATTGTCCCACATTTCTCTCTGGTAGCGTCCATGGCATTCCAGGATAGGAATAATGACTCCTCATATATATGAGTAAATAGGCTCAGAGTGGTTAAGGAAGATGCCTAGACTTGCACAGCAGGTGAGTGGCAGAGCCAGGCAGGGTTACACTTTTCACTGACCTTAGAGTATGGAATTTAGGTAAATCAGCTAGCTAGCTTGCCCCACGGTCCTCTGCTTCTACTTCCTGAGTCTTTGACTATGGCAGGGCTACTATGCCTGCTTGGCTTCTAGGTGGGTTCTGGTCCTCTTGCTTGTGTTGCATGAACTTTACCCACTGAGCTATCTCACCAGCCCCTCATGGCAGTATTTCATGGTGGTTGTTATTGGCAAAGAGAAACTTGACTTCAGGTTTGGGGAACTCAATGCCCTCTGGAGCCTTTGCTCCTGTGTTACCATGGTGATGATGAGAGCCAGCCTTTGCCCCAGAATGATGCTAAGCTGTTTTTGTCCTATTTGTAATCACAGAAGACTGTAAGGTAAGGCCCTGGCCCTTGGGGAGCCGGGTAATGGAACCTGGAGCTTTAGAATGTTATGCATGTACTTTATCCCGAGCTAAATCAATCAAAGAAGACTCTGAGTGTAGGAATGAATAAATCACTTGTGGTTAAAAGTGAAGATGAGGCTCCTTGGGCTGGAACCGTTACCTCACAGTTCAACTTCTGTGGCTTTCAGCCTCTGTTAGCAGGTGACAGGTCAGGAGGAAACTGGAATTTAGGGTGGCTAGGTTTTATACTTTCAGGTTGAGGTCAAGAGGGGTGGAGCAGAGAGCATGGCAGGAGAGAGGCCTGGGTCAGGCTCTAGACAATGCCCTAAGATGCTTGTGGGGCTTCAGCATCAGGCCATTGGTGAAACTCCCTCCCATGATCCTTGCCACATGAGCATGGGACCTTACATCTACCATGAACTCACCAGCATCATCTCTCAGCTCTTTTTAGGGCTTTGGGAAGAGTGGAGAGATGTAGTCAAGTTGAAACCATTGGGTTAATGTCCAGGGATGATGCTGTGACCTGTGTGGAAACTCTTAGCTGTAAGGCAGGTTGGGAAGCAGCTGTGTCCAGTTTAGACCCAGTTCTTCTGTTGCCTGTCATGACAGGGAGTGAAGGAAGGGCCAAATGAGGAGTAGGAGAGGGGTGGCAGAGGTGCCTGCCTAGCAGGAGCTCCATCTCTCTGGCTCTCCAGGTCTCTCTCATGTGGAGATGACAGAGTTCTGTGGTGAACTCTCACTCTACTGTTATTGTTTGGATGGTGTAAGACGAGTTCCTAAGCTGCACTGTGTGCCCATGGATCCCTGGATTGATTTTTTTACTATTTTTGTTTTATGAGATACAGTCTCACTTTGTATTCCAGGCTGATCATAAAATTTGGATCCTTCTGTCTGAGTCATGTGGTTGAACTATAGCAGTGTGCTACACCCAATCACTAATTAAAACCATAAACATGGGGTTGGGGAGATAGCTCAGTTCATGAAAATTCAAGTTTGATAGGTCTAGGTTAAAAACAGAGTGTGGTGGCATGTGTCTGTACACTCAGTGCTGGGGAGGCCAAGCCAGGTAGGTCCCTGGGCTCACTGGCCAGCCAGCCTCATTGAATAGATGAGTTCAATGCAAAAGTGAGAAATCCTGCCTTAAACACAAGCTTAAAGCCAGGCTTGATGGCATATGCCTTTATGAGTTGAGGGCCAGCCTGGTCCATATGAGTTCCAGGAAAGTTAGGGATACACAGTGAGACTCTGTCTCAAAACAAACAAACCCACAAAGTAGAGATTAAGGAAGACATCTGATTTCTGCCTCTGACCTCCACATAAACATGCACATATTCACTCACATGAACATGAAAACAACTTTGCATATAAACATGAACAAGTGCACACACTCAGAGAGACCCACCCACACTGAATCTCCTCATTCCTGTACTCTGTCACCCAGTGACCACTGTAAGATATGTCTTAGTTCTGAAGGTATCTAACCATGGATAGATGGTACATTCTAGATTAGGCTGTGGTGGCACATGCTTTTAATCTAGTAGGCCTATTTTTTAAACAAGAGTTGAATCATATATATATATATATATATACACATGTATATTATATTGTAACAAATTTAGATTACCTATGTATATATTTTAACTATAAGTCTTTTGGTACAGGTTTTAACTTAAATTTTGTTACAGATTTTTTTTTAATCATACCCAATGAACTCACAAATCCTGAGATAGTTTATAGCACAGTCTTAAGAGATTTTAAAATTTTTATTTCTTTATTTATTTTAGAGCAAAGAAATTGTACAGATAAAAGATTCATAAAAGTGGAAAGTAGAAAAACCTTAGAAATAAGAGATTTTGGAAGTGTAGAACAGAGAAACTTTAGATAAAAGAGACTTTGGGATCATTGGTGTGGCAGAAGTTGTTAACATATGAGAGAATTTGTAAATTCAGTGTGCCATCTTTGGCCATTGAGCTGTACTGAGGCCAAGTGGTTGGCAGGAAGACACCAAGACTTTAACAAAATCTCTTGAGTTCTTGGAGGAAATTGAGTCTGAAGAGAAAAGGAGAAAGGGTCCCAAAATGAACTCTGCTGGAAGGAGTTTCTACTCACTCCTAGAGGGAGCTGAGAGACCACCCAGAGAAGCCCTGGGGTTGAGGATGGAGGGTGGGAAGGCATAGACAAGCTGTGGACCTTCTAGGAGGCCTGGAAGGCCTTAAGGAAGGGACAGAGAAGGCAGGTCTGAGAGGAGGAGAGGAAACTCCAGGATGGAGGGTGGGAAGGCATAGACAAGCTGTGGACCTTCTAGGAGGCCTGGAAGGCCTTAAGGAAGGGACAGAGAAGGCAGGTCTGAGAGGAGGAGAGGAAACTCCAGGAAGGAGTTGAGAACAAACGGAGAAGTAGAGGTTAAGTGTTATGGTGACATAAATTTCAATTTGGGGTGTCCCAAGCAGACTAAGAGACTTGCCATTGAGAAATGTCCTAAATCACAGAGAGGCATTGTTGCATTGATAAGGTTTTTCAGTCCCGGGCGGCCAGAGGCCCAGCCAGACCCACAAACCTGCAGCCCGAGACCCCTTAGTAGCCCGCCGCTGCTCAGGCCCTTAGAAATCACTCAGATGCTTATATTAACTTCATGCTGTTTGGCCTATGACTCAGGCACATTTCTAGCTAGCTCTTTCATCCTAAATCAACCCACTTCTATTAATCTGTCTGCCACGTGGCCCGTGGCTCACCTGTGTTCCTTACATGTTGCTCCTTGGGCAGCTTGCTCAATCTGCCTGACTCCGCCCTGCTTCTCCTACCTATGCTCTGATTCCTCCTCCTACTTCTTCTATGGTACCTGTCATGGCCCAAAACAGCTCCTTTATTTAAAGATTGAGATTCACAGCATACAGAAAGGCATTCCCACATCAAGGCATCCCTTTCCAAGTGTCAGTGGGTCAGTAGGGTGAGAGGAACTTTCTGGCACACCAGTATGGTTTTTGTAGTAACAAAGAGGACCTTCCCAGGTAACACCCAATAGAGGAGGGTAGGAGAGAACTGTTGAAGAGGTGGATTGGGAGAGGTTTTTGGGAAAAGGGAGGAGGTATATGTCTTTAGTAGACAGAAGGCCATGTGGGTGTAGCAGGTTAGAGATGTGTTACAAGTGCTCAGGAGGCATAGTAGGCTGCGGGAACTAGAGAGACATTTTTGGAATAGATGAGGAGAGAAGAGATGAATGGTTAGAAAGTGGCTGAAGAGGTAGATCCTAGAATTTGGAGTCAAATCTGTTGGGTGACAGAAACCAGAAGAAGCAAATGATCGTGTTCATACCTTAGGAGAGTCAGATCAGCAGCTTGGTTCAGAGGTTGAGGGGAGCTCATAGATACTATTGAAAAAATGAAGACGTGACTGCTCCTAGATATGGTGGAGGTTTATTGTAGATAAGAGGCATCTGGAAGGGTTCAGACTGAACAGGGTCAGTAGACTGAACCAGTTCACAAGAGGAGAAGAGGGGATGGGAGGAGGGGAGGAACCAGGGGCCAAGAGGACAAGTGGCCCAAATGGATGGGTTATATAGAGAAGAGAAGCAAAGGGAAATGAAGCTTGGGGACTGGAGAGGTTGAGAGTAGGGACCAGGGCATGGCATCCAGGATGACTTTGTAAGGGATACTTATTGGTAAGTAGGGACTGAGAGAGATTGGCTGCCAGAGTATGATTTGGTTTGTTAAATAGGCACTTCACCCATTTGTGCTGAATTTCAGACCTACCAGTCTTGTTTTGTCCTTGAGGGAACTCTTCATATGCCTACCATTGCAAATCCTGGATGAGGAGATTTTTGCTGTTCTCTGGGTTCTTTAGAGGACTTGGGAAATGTGTCATGGTGCCCATCCCTGACTTCCAGGTCTAGTCACCATTCCTCTGGTGGACATCCCAGCCCCACTACTTTTGGTGTAGGGACACCTGCCCTGAGACTGTATCTCTGGGAAGCTTCCAGAAGGCTGAGGTCAGGACTGTTACACTGAGACAGCATTTCTTTGGCAATCCTAGGCACCACCAATATGTCACTTCACTGGGCAGAGGACACTGAAGCTCAGGGAGAAGAGCTGTTTTTCTATAGTCCATGCATTGAGTTAGAGGGGTAAGAAACCCAGGGAACTGGCTGTCCCTGCCTGATATGCAAAGCATTCATTGAATACCTACTGCATACATAATACTGTGATGCTTGACTCCCAGTTTTTCAGGACTCTTAACTTAAAGATAGGAAGTTCTTGGTAAAAGTGTTTGAAGGTAACCAGGGGACACCTCCTCCCTGCTCTAGGCACTTCAGCCCCAAAGCTCAGCAGAAGGCTTCCCAGAATTCTAGGTAGGCACCACTGAGATTCCAGCCCATATTGTTTTTTTCTCACACAGAGCCCCCCCCCCCCCCACTGAGATTCCAGCCCATATTGTCTTTTTCTCACACAGAGCCCCCAGCCGGTATGGTTTTCCTAGCCTTTCCTTGTCTCTCCAGCCTGTGCTCCCCTCTTCTTCCCTTTGCCTTGCCTCATAAATTCTTCCCCCTTGAGTTCTTGCCAAGGGGCCAAGTAAACAGGAAGACTGGGGATAAACTAGGAAGCTCTGGAAAGTTCCTGAGTCTGGAGACCATCATTGATGAATGGCAGCCTTGCCCTGGGAGTCAGAGCTATACCTGCCAGCAAGGGAGGGCTGTGGGGTGGGGTCAGCTATGTGACCAGGAAGCCCCTCCTTCCCTGCAGCATGAGGAAGCTGGGCTCTGCTATGTGATCCCACCATGGTCTCCTCTTGTCTCGGAGTCTCATTTTCCAATTATTCTATGGCAGAAGGACCAAGACTGGGTGGCCGGGGTGTGCAGGGTGCCCAGGGACTCTTCACCGAAGTCTCTGAGAGGTGTTCCGGTAGTGGCACCATGCTGACCTCTAGCTTTTTGGTCCCTTAGGTCTCAGCCTCAGACTCAGGGAACCCGAGATGGGAAGACATGGGGGTGGGGAGTGAGAAGTCCTGCATCTGGAGGCTTCAGTTCAAGTTGCTCTGGCTCTCCAGATGAGCTGGGCTTTAGCAGAGACTCTCAGTCAAGTGATAGGCTGGGGAGTTTTAGAAAATAACCCCAAGTGTGTGTGATGGAAGGAGGGGAAGGAGGGCAGAGGACAGAGGGGTTGGGGTCAGAGGGATTGACTGCATGCAGCTCCTCTATGCATGTGTATATGTGTGCGCATGGATGTGTTTGCGTGCCTGTGCCTGCCCCTGTGACTGTTGTTTTTTCAGCCTCATCAGACCATCCTGTGGTTGTATTGTTGTGTGTTCTTTGAGGATATGCTAAGAGTGCCTGGGTATGGACACAGGTACCAGCTCAGAAGTGAGGATGCGACTAGAGCCTCAATGAGTGCTCCAGGGCCCTGATCTGCAGACTTGAAGACCTACCCAAACCTACTGGTAAGTTATTGGGGAAACTGTAGCTTTTCTTAGGCTCATGAGCCCACAGGAGAACAGCAGCAGCAACCTTACCAGGTGTCTCCATGTGACAGGGCCTGGGTCTGTGTTCTAGGAAAGTTCTATTCAATTTTGAGATGTGGACTCAGAGGCCTGCACCCCAGGTGGCATACTTGAGTCAGCTATGAAAGCCTTGCTAGGATCTGGGTCAACAGTGGCCTCTGGGGTAAGAAACCTCTAATTACAGTAGGGATAGAAGGCTATCTGGCCTGGTGTGCTGTTTGCCTCCTGAAGGCTGGCAAACCTGAGTTACTCTCTGGGGCTCTCAGTGTTCTAGGACCTGGACTTCCAAGTTTGAAACATTCACTCCGGGAGAGCAAATATCATAAGGGAGGGATGCTGTCAGCTAGAGGAGGAACAAAGATTCTGGGACCAAATCTTCCATCTCAGGGCCCCAGGAGCCCCAGATCTGTCAGCCATATTGCCCTTGCTAGAAGAGGCTGCTAGCTGCTCAGGACACAGGCTTGAGCCCACCAGGCCCTGAGGCCCCTGTTCCCCACTGTGTGGTGATGACAGGGAGTCTCATGCTGTCTTCTGAGATCAGAATCTCATTTTCTCTCTGTAATCCCCAACCCTGTTCCTGGACAACCTGTTTCTATCTAAGGGAAGGGAGGAGATGGAGCAGTGGACAGCAAGGGGCAGTCTGACTTGGTGACATTAACAGGCCTAGGCACAGTTATAAAGCTCTGAGAAAACACAGATCTGGTGCAGACCCTGAAAGGCGCACCCTGCCTGACTGCTGCTGTGTGAAGCAGGACGTGATGGAGGGGCAGAGGGCCTATCCAGGCTGGAGCCAACTGGCAGCACTGCCCACAAGTGGGGATTAGGCTGAGCAATGCTTTTCTACTTGCAAAAAATAGCAGCTTGCAGGCCAGGCCTTGCCTTGAGTGTCTCCATCTTATAGCACTCCATTCTGAGTACATCAGGCTCTATTCTGAATACACAGCCTGAGGTAGCATGATTCTATCTTGTCAGCACAAGTGAACAACTGCCATCTATCTACCCAGAGCAAACTGTGAGATACATGCCAAACACGAATCTTCAAATGACCAATGAACACAAATGATCAATGATGAACTTGTCAGATTAAGTCAGGAGCACATGTATAACATTTACTGTGTGCCTGAGAATTAATATTAGTAATTAAGATTGGAATAAAAGAACCCCCGATGGTCAATGGCCATGTCTGTTGAGTTAAATCTATAGTGCTTGGCGCTGAAGAAATGGTTGAGCTGTTAAGAATATGTGCTTCTCTTACAGAGGAGTTTGCTTCTCAGAACCCATGTTGGGCAGCTCACAACTGCCTGTAACTGGTAGCTCTAGGAAGATCCAATACCTCTGGCCTCTGAGGGCATCTGCATTTTTGTGCACATATTGGTTTTTGGTGTGTAGGGGGAGACAGGGTTTCTCTGTGTATCCCTGGCTGTCCTGGAACTCATATGCTGGAGACCAGGCTGGCCGAGAACTCAGAGATCTGCTGCTTCTGCATCCTGAGTGCTAGGATTAAAGGCATTCACCACTATGACCATCTAAAAATAAAATAAATCTTTAAAAAATAGTACTTGGTGAATTAAAGCCAACAAGGTTGTGGTAGTGTATGAATTCATTATTCAGTAAATTCTGACATTTGGAAAAACATAAAAGTGCTCAAGACATCAGCATAGCACCGAGAGGACCTGTTGATGCTGACTTTGCAAGGAGCTAAGACTAGGTGCTGAGACAGGAGAGGAGCTATCCCATCGGCAAGGAGTCGAGAGTCTAGAGCAGGAAAGCATGCATAGGTAAGATGGGGGTGAGAGAGAGGCAGCTAGGGAGGCTGCAGGACTTGGGGTGCCCATCTCTGCAGGGGATGCTCCTTCTTAAAGTGAAAATTAGATGTATTGCTTCCCAGTCTTCCCATCCTGCCCTTCAGGTGGCTCTATTTTCTCTCCCCATCCTCTCCCTCATCCCTACCTTCTCCCCACTCTTTCCCTTCCTCCCTTTTCTCTGCCTCTTCCTATCTTCTTGCTCCTCCCTCTGCTCCTCTCACTCCTCCTCTCCACTTCCAGCCCCCGCCTCCTACTCCTCCCCTATTTATCCTGCCTCTCTGCCCTCTCTGGCTACTCTACCTTCTTTTAGTTCCTCAAGCAGAAGGTGTTTCTGCCTCAAGAACTTTGCCTGACAACGCCTACTTCCTTAAGTCTTACATTTTACACTCCGACAGGCTGCTGATGAAATGCCACCTCCTGGGGGGCGGGTCCATCTAGGACTGCTATACCCAAGGGGCCCTGTCTTGATCTTAGTGCCATTCTTCAGTGTATAAAGCTCTTCTCCATTTACCACTGGGCCTTCAATTGTTCGTGCAACTTTTGCTGATCTCTTCTGTAGCCTGTAACCCAGCAGCAGCCATATGGTACTCAGTAAATATTTGTTGACTATCAGCAAACATTTATTGAATGACTATATTAAGGTAATGATGGTTGACTTGCCCCTGGAAGGTTGAGTAGGACCTTTAAAAAATGTTTGACTACAGCAACAGCTAGCCACCAGTAGCTTCCAGATCTGCTGTTTGCTTATCAATGTTTCTGGATGTACATTGTAGACTATGCAGCTCAACTGTGTAGTGTCTGTGGTTCTTGCAGACCTTCAGCATATTGTCATTTGTCTTCAAGCTTGGCACTTCATGGTCACAAGATGGTTCCCACAGTTCCAGTCACCATAGTCATATAACAGTTTCTAAGATAGGAAGAGAGGTAAGGAAACAAAAGGAACTTCTTTTGAAGTGTTTTGAGTCATTGGATTCCAGGAAAGCCCTGACTGTGAAGAGCACCTCCCAATGAGATCCTTTTTAATATTATTGTACATTGTATTTGTTATATATTATTGTAACTCTAAATTAGAGTTCTTCACTCAAGAGCAATGGATGGCAAAGGACAGTGACTGCCAGGATCACCTTATACCAACTGACAGTTATCTTCTGGGCTGGTAATTCTGCTCTAGAAGAATTTGGTAGTCAAGAAAGAGGGCAGACAATGGTAGGGCCTCCCTGGCAAGGTGGGTGGGCAGGGCCACCTGCTGTCTTTAGGACTGGCTTCCTCTTCGTCATTCACACATCAGAGACTCTCAGTGATACTCTAGGTCACATAGGAAACAGGCTCACCGGGGGGACCCCATGTGCCCCTCTCATCCTTCATACTTTCCATGAGATGTTCTGCTTTCCAAGGGCAGGGATCATGTGCCTACCCATCAGTCTTTCTTTAGCACCCAGGATAAAGCCTGGCACTAGAGTGAATGAATGAACAGGCCTCAAGGTGTGTTACAGGCACAACTATGCCCTGGTCTATCTGCCTAATTATTTATTAATTAATTATTATGAAGCTGAAGTCCTGGGGACTTCTGTTGGTTAAGGTTAACAGCAATGAGGATCAACTGTATATGGGTATAACCACAAACTGGAGGAGCAGGCAGAAAGGGAGTACAGGCAGTCCCAGGGCAGAGACCCTTGGAGGACACTCCATCTCTCAGCTAGGGCTGTCTGGAAGTGAGTAGGCTGCTTCAGGAATGGCAAGCTATACCCACGGCTGCAGCAGCCTTGGGGCATGCTCAGATCCAAGTGTCACAAACCACCAGTCCCTCGAATCAAAGACCTTGACAGATTCTGGCTCTAACAGAATGTCTTAAGAGCATGAACTAATGGTGCCCACAGGGCTTCTGGTTCCCATAACTGGAGAAATGCAATCACAGAGAAGGGAAGCAGCTTGCCCATGGGTCACACAGTGAGTTGATGGTGAAGGTTGGCTTTCAACATAGACATCAGGACTGGAGGCTCTTCTTTCTTCCCTGAGATCACATTGGCTTTTCCAGTCCCTCAGAAGTGAAAGACTCTGTGGCTGGGAATTTTGACTATAGTTTTGCCTAAGTCTTTCCTCTCAAGTTCTAACTCAGACCTGGCTCAGGGATGCCATGATATTTATGCTGTGACTCCCAAAGCATTTGAAGTCACCTTTATTGGTGACAAGCCAGCCTGGCCCTTGCGAGCCATGTTAAGCTCGGCTTAATGAAAGCTTTCCCAGTTGTTTTGATCTCATGTTTTAGTTAAGGCCCGTTTCTCCACTGTAGGCTGCCACTCATCTTGGTGCCACTGTCAGGGAGTTAAATCTGGGAAACACTTACCTCCTGAAGGTCTTTTTCAGTTCCCTCTGAGCTGGCCCCTGGGAGCTGGGGGCTCCCTGAGAGCTCTCCACTCCTAGTAGCCAGTGTGCTTGGTGGTCAGCAGCTCTGCTGATGAGAGGGGTGAGAAAGTCTAGAAGAAGCAGGGAGGGAAAAGGGGCGGCAGGTGGGAGCACATGGTGGGTTTAGCCCCTGTATTCTGTCCCCAGACCCAACAGAGTTTGAGGAAGTTGTCACCACCCTAGGCTTCTGCTGAGAGGCTGCTCTGGGCGCCCAGATAGTAGATAGGAAAGTGAAGCTTCAGGAACCTTCTGTAGCCCCCATGGTGCTGGTTGATTTATGGATGAGGTATTTTCACCCATCATTCTGTCTTAAGGATAGCCATGTTTTCCTACCATTTCCAGAGCAGCTGAGCTCTGTGTGTATGGTTGCTTCCCCAACTTGCCTTCCCAAGACATCACCATGATCCTGCCTTGTCAGAACATAGTCCATGAATGGAGTCATGTGAGGAAATGTCTGAGTGCTTGTGAGAAAACTCTAAGAAACTGAAGGCATGAATCTTGTGACCTTAGTTTCTTCAAAAACACAAAATTGTTCTTAGATTGTGCTTTTGTGCCCAGGGTGTCATTTAAGAGTAAGTTTACTTCAGATTATCCATTACAACTGGCTATTATTGTTTATATGCCTCCATGGAAAAACATGTTTTTGCTGCCTGTGGCTTGTCCATCATATAATGTTTGCTTGCCACATATGCTTGCCCGTGTGATTGTATAATTTATTTATGTGTCTCCTTTTTTAAAAAGATTTATTTATTTTGTATATGAGTGCTCTATTTGAATATATTCCACCTTTATGTCAGAAGAGGAGAGATCTCACTATAGATGTTTGTGAGCCACCATGTGGTTGCTGGGAATTGAATTCAGGATGTCTGGAAGAATACTGACTGGTGCCCCTAACTGCTGAGCCATCTCTCTAGCCCCATATGACTCCTCTTAGCCCTTAGAATGTCTATTGTCTGATGTCTACTTCATTTATTGACTCTATTCTCCCAAATTATTCTGCCCCTAGAGTGGAAAACACTGCCTTATTCTCTCTCTCTCTCTCTCTCTCTCTCTCTCTCTCTCTCTCTCTCTCTCTCAGCTAGTTCCAAAAGACCAAAAGACCAAGAAACAGGCCTACTAGGACAGAGAAAATGGCCATGTTCTCCTACTCTCATGAGACTGGCCCAATCAGTCTTCTCTAGTGAATCTGCTTCAAGCTCCATGGCCCACCTCTACCCTCTTCCACCTGTAACTGTGCCCAACTCTAAAGCATTGTACAACTGCTTTTAGTGATCCCCTGGTGACACTAAAATGACAAGTTTTAGTGACACTGCAGTCCCTCCTCATCCTGTTCTTCCCCACCTATCACGTGCTTTAGTGGCTTTCTTCCTGCCTTCTCCTGCCTTTATGTCCAGGAGCTAAGATGTCTTATGTTTCTTGCACTGGCCCAGCTCTCCTGGGTTCCCATATGGCCTCTTGAGTCTGGCAGGCACAGGTGTAGACCCTGGTGTTCTTTGAATCCATGTAAGTAGTGGGAAGCCTGTCACCCACAAGGAGGCTCTTTGGCATATGTTATTGGGAGAAGTCAAGATGATAGGACTGGGCAATTAACAGCTCGTCAGTTGCAAGCATTTGCTGCTCTTGCAGGGGACTCCAAGTTTGTTTCCCAGCACTCACATGCTGGGTTGTTCACAACTGCCTGTAACTCCAGTTCCAGGGCATGGAATGCCTTCTTCTGGCTTCACTGGCCATTTGCACCCACATAGTCATAGCCCCCCCTCCAATAAAAATAGTAACATAAATATTCTTTAAAAAATGTGAAATTAGTATTATTCTGAAACTGTTAGAAACCTGACTCCGGTTCCCATTGGAAAAAATTCAGTGAAGCCAACAGTAGTGAAATCAGGATTATACACAGTTTATAATGATAGAGTTCTGAAGACAAAGCAGCTGAATATAGTTCATTACACCATTCATTCATCCATTCATCCATCCATCCATTCATTCATTCATTCATTCATTCATTCATTCCCTCGCTTATATTGCTGTTTCTAGGTTCCTGTCAGGTACCAGGATGGGAGTGGGGATAAAATGGCATGAAACCTGCCCAGTGTGTGCCTGCTGGAGCTGGCCTCTGACACAAAACAGGATAGGACAGGTGAGTATCTGTGGCTCTCCACTAAAGGCCATGTAGTACTCTGAGAGCTTCCCCATAGAATGTGTTGAACTGTGCAGGTACTTTCCTGACACTGCTCCATAGGTGAGTCACCTGGAACACAGAGATATGATACTCCTGGCCCAGGCCACACAGCTGGCAGAGGAAGGCGTTGTGAGCCATGTAGTGCAGCTTGAGTCCACATTTCTGACATCAGCTTTCAGAATGCAAACAGGGCTATGAATAGTGGTCTAGAACTGGCAAGATGGCTTAGCATGTATATGTGTTTGCCTTTAGATCTCATCATCTGTATTTAATCACCAAGACCCACATGGTGGAGCATATAGGCTCTTGAAAGATGTCCTCTGCTCCCCACACTCGCCCTGTGAAGATCTACGGGGTCTACATAGGAGCCCACAATGAGAAAAGGGGCATCGGAGTCTACATTGTCCCTATCTTGTAGGGACAGGTTGGATTTATGTCTGGAGGACAAGGTAACCATTAGCAGGGTGGATGTGGCTTCTGGAGCTAGGCCTGAACTTCTCAAACTGAAGGTCCTCCATGGCTGACCTGGTCATGTTCCCGGGGAAGGTCAGACACCTTTGGGAAATGTGATGTCTGGAGCTAGCTCTATATCCTAAGTAAGCCCTGTTCTGGCCAGGTAGCCACTAGACTGAAGCAACAAGCAGAGAGACTTAAACTGGATCTTGGCTCTTAGGTCCTCTAAGGTACAACCACTGGTGAGATCTCGCCTTAGAGGGCACGAGCCTGGGGTTCGGAGAAGCTCAGGGTTCTAAGGTGTCTATCAGGGTAGCTTATAGCTGTTCCCTCCTGCAGTTGTAATCAGGTTCATCCGCCACACTCCCTGGGGGCAGCTGACTGCTGGCAGCAAGGCCACTGCAGACTCACAACATCATCTATATTTCATCAGCCAAGGGAGGGGACAGAGTAGAAGAGCTGGTCACCAACCATACCAGGCCCTTGCCAGTCAGGTGTCCTTGGAGGCTCTGAGGCAAGGGCCTGGCTGGTGGGCTCAACAGATGATAGAGATAGTGGTGATGTCTTTGCTTGGTTCCTGACACTATGTGTGCAAAGATAAAACCTAACCCTCTCAGTGACTCACTAGGGTATATCTCCTCTTCACTCTATGGAACAGGTAACAGATTGGCGAGTGGCCCACTCCAGGCTCAGGCAGGGTGTGGCTGAGATGACATTTATCTCTCAGGCCCATTGTCCTCAATTGGATTTGGGTGTAGATTCAAGATTCTTCACCTGTTAGTTGAGCAACCTGAGGCTTTACCAAGTCTCAGTTTCTCCCTCTGTAGAGTAGCTATCTCACAGCACTGCCAGGAGCCAGGGGCACGCTCAAATGTCACCAGCCTTCAAACCCTATTTAAAATTGCAGTCACCACTTCCCCTACCCTGCTTCATGTCACATGGCCTCTTCAGCTCCCTGTAGGGTCTCCTTTGCCCCCACCTGCACACAAGAAAGTGTCAAGCAGGACTCCTGCTTATTTGTTTTGTCTTTCCAGGGACACAGCTGCGTAGACCACAGTCATAATGTCTTCTTGGGGGATGGATCCTTGAAGGAGTCCTTGTTCCCCTTGCAGGGACTTTTCAGAAGCAGGAAGACCTGGGCTGAGCATCAGCTGTCAGGGCTGGCCTAGCAAGGCAGTCTAGGAAGTAGGAACTGAAGCCATGCACTGGAAGAACTGTTCTCAACCTATGGGTCAACTTCTTTGGGGGTTGCATATCAGATATTTACATTACAATTCATAACAACAAAATTCAGTTGTGAAGTAGCAATGAAAGTAATTTTATGGTTGGGGGTCACCGTAACATAAGATCTGTATTAAAGAATCACAGCATCAAGGAGGGCTTTTGGGGCTCAGGGGGATTGTGTCCTAGACCCTTATGAGAGTCCACCAGCTTGTTACAGCCACATCTTCAGTTTTCCCAGTCAGCTGTATCCCCTCTTCCATAGGTGCTGAGACTTCAGGCTGTCTAGGCTGCCTAAGCCATCCCACACCAGCAGCTTCATAAAGCTGCAGACTTAGGAGAGTAGGTCAGTCTATCCCTGATCCTGAATTTCTGGGCACATGTTTTTATTCTCTGACCAAGGAAGCAACCTGGAAAGAAAAGGCAATCGCTTAAGTCCGAGGCTGCTCTTCTGTCCCTAGTCCAAGGATTAAGAGTGTCTGCACCCCTCCCATTTCTGCATCCTCACCACCTCCAGACCCCAGACTGTAACCACGCATCCCTGCCAGATGGAGGTTACACTCTCTTCCTTCAATGTCTCTCAGGTGTGACCCCTTCCCAGATGCCATCCCTGCACAGGTGTGTTTCCTGTCCAGGTGTTATTCCTGCCCCAGGTATGATTTCTATCCCAGGTGTGATCCAACCAGGTATGATCCCTGTCCAGATGTGATCCCTGCCTGGGTATGAACTCTGAATTAGGTTTGGTACCTACTCTGAGTGTGATCTCTCTAGAAGATTTGATCATTGTTCTATGTGACCTCTACCCAGGTGTCACCTCTGTCTCAGATGTCACCTCTGGCCTATGTGTATTTCTTGCCCCAGGTATGTTGCTACAGGTATTATCTGCTGTAATCACTACTAGCACCCTGTGGCTTCTGGGCCTTTGTACATGTGATTCTTCTACCTCCACAGTGATTCTGTTCCCATGAGCCCTCTTGGATCCACCTGCAGCTGGGGGTTATGATTACTCACAGGTGCTGGTATTGTCAGGTGGGATCTTCTCTGGACACAACCTGAACACAGACTTTTTTGGAAGAAGATAAAGTATGCATCTGTTTAACTTCCCCCTCTCCCCACCCAAGCCCATGATTAAACTCCCATGAGCCCTAGTTTTGTCCTCATACAGGACATGAAGCTGGGGAAGGACCTTTCAGCCATCTCCTGGAGAGATGGAGGACTGTGGTCACTGGGAAGAGCTAACATATCTGCAAGGAGTCTGTAGAAAAGACTTATTCCTTGACTTCCTGACCAGCATGTCTGATGAGATGCCAGCCTGTCCCTTTACCTGACACCTGATTCTACCTCACACCTCATCAGTGGATTGATCTACCACATTGTCCCTGGAGGTTCCAATTTACAATGTGTCCATAGTGTCTTTCTGCCAAGGTCTAGATCTGGTTCCCATGCTTTCCTCAAATTGGCACCATATACCTTCTCAAGTCTCTTCCAGCTCGGAAACTGCTGGCCAGAGAGTAGGCCACACAACATCCCCAGACATATGGTCCTTCCATCTTTTTTTTGTGTGTCCCCCAACTCTTCCCTGCTTACCAGGGAGTCCACCCTTCACCACCCTGAAAAAGAGAGGAGACACATTTTGGAATTGAAGAAGGACAGTTGGTCCCATGCCAGTGCCTGGCAGAGGTCAGGCTCTCATTTGGGGACACTATGTGGTGGAGTGGGGAATGCTCTACTGCTAAGGAGACCTTGCAGAACAAAGAGGAAGCTGGAGGAAGGTTAAGGCCAGGAAGCAGGTGACCACAGGCATTGCCAAAGGCTTTTAAGAAGGAGATAGATGGGAGCACAGGGCACTGTAGGTCTCAGAGCACTGAGGAGATGACATGTTGAGTGAGGGATCCTAGGGTCTGAACTAAAATGGTAGCTCATAGACTAGGGGATGAGGACTAAGCCCATCTAGCTATGAGCCAGGTGTGAAGTAGAGTTTACCCCTTAAGAGAACATGCCCCTCTTCTCAAAGGACTTCCTTCTGGCTCTGTTACACTTGGTGCTCAGTGTGGAATCTTGGGTGGAAGGATTTTAAGTGCATCTCAAGCAGGGCCCCTGCCACTGATAAGGTTATGGTGGGTGTTGGAAACATCAGCCTTGACATGTTACAGAGATACCGGTATATCAATGTCTACTGCAGTCCTGTTCACAATAGCTCAGTTATGGAACTAACCAAGGTGTCCAGTGATAGAGAAATGGATAAGGAAAATGTGGCGTGCATACACAGTGGAATCTGTTTTAGCCATAAGAGTGAAGTTAAAATTGTGCTGTTTGCAGGAAATGGATGGGACTGGGGATGAGCATACCAAGCCAACCAACTCGGTCTTACAAAGACAAGCATGGCATGCTTTCCTTTATTTATGGGTCCTGGACATTATAGATACGTAAAGTCACATCTGTACTGTTGTTATGAAAGCAGAAATGAAACCGGGGAACAGAGAGGACTGGGTGAAAAGGGGTGAGGTGAGGTATGGGGGAAATGTGGTCAAAATAGATTATATACTTGCATACAATGACTTCATTAGCCCTGAATAATAATTAAAACGAACCAAGTAACTCAGCTATTGTAAATAGGACTGCAGTAGACATTGATGTACAGGTATCTCTGTAACATGTCAAGGCTGATGTTTCTAACTCTCACCATGACCTTATCCTTCTGTGAATGGCAGTAGCCCAGAGCCAGCTTAAGGACAGAGATTGCTTGTTTTGTTTTTTTCAAGATAGGGTTTCTCTGTGTAGCCCTGACTGTCCTGGAACTCACTCTGTAGACCAGGCTGGCCTCAAACTTAGATCTGCTGGTCTCCTGAGTGCTGAGATTAAAGGTGTGTGCTACCACTGCTAGGCAATTAAAACAATTCTACACATTAGAAAAAGCACACACACACACACACACACACACACACACACACACACACACACACACACACTCCAGGAAGTCTTGTTGAGGACTGATAGGAGTCAGGTGGCACATGGGGGCCAGTGAAGGCTAGCAGGAAGGTTGTTGAGTCACGTAAAAGGCCTCCTTTGTGCATCTTTCTATACTTCCTCACTGATTACAAGGCCAAGTCCCTCACTAGTATTCACTCACTTTCCAGCTACTCACAGCAGCTTACAGATTTGTGTTAACAAGCAGAACTTCTCAGTAACTACCTAGGGATAAAGGCTCAGGGAACATCATGGTGACCATTGGGGCTGACATTGACGCCTCAGCATTTGACACTATGGAATATCATTGGTGTTCAATAAATATTCATTTGGTACTCTGGTACCTCATGGGTGCTCAATAAATATTTATCTGCCACCCTAGCAACTTTTGGATGCCAATAAATGTTCATCTGGCACCTCATGGGAGCTCAATAAATGTTGAATGTATTTTGGATATGTGAACACATGATTCTGGCTAGGGTATGGATAGCCCTTGGATTGTGTAGTATAAGGCTAAAAAGGAGGTGCTTGTATGTAGAATTTAGAGGCTGCATTTAGCAGTTTAGATCAGACCTCCAATGCCATGACATATACTTTCAGAAGAACATGAGATAAATGATTTTTTAAGGCAATCTTAAAATAGTTAATGGGTTGAAAAAGACCCTCTCATGGTATTCAGAGCTCTAAGACTGCCAAGTTTCTGAGTTACTTACTGAGAATTGGTGACTCTCTGTTGGCAAAGGGAATCAAGACAGAGCCCTGGATGCTTGGTGAATGGCCTCCTCTTCAGTTAGGCACCATCCCTTCGTCCGTTAGCTAGGAGTAGGGTTCAGGTCACCTTCAGGCAGCCAGGCTTTAGAAAGGTCCTCAGTAGGCAGTACTACAATGCCCATTTTATAGATGAGGAACTGAGGCATGGAGATGGTATAAGGAACACCATAGCTTTAAGTGCAGCATCTTGACTCAAGCTCTGCTCTGAGTTCCATGGACTTCACTCATCTTTACCTTGGCCTAGAGCAGGACAGGTGCTCTGTCAGCTTGCTGAGTGAGGGCTGGAGAATAATCACACTTATTTGATGGGCTCATTATGAAAATTAAACAAATGACTACGAGTGATGTCTTCCTCTTTTGTCCTGGTTTTCTAAGACAGGGTCTCTCACCGAACCTGGAGCTCAGTGGTTCAGTTAGGCAGCTGTCAAGCCTCAAGGACCCTTGTCTCTACCTCCTCAGTACTGGGTCACTGGGTGTGGTGGTTTGAAAGAAGATGGCTCCCATAAGGGATGGCATTATTAGGAGGTGTGGCTTTGTTAAAGGAAGTGTGTCGCTGTTGGGGCAGATTTTGTGGTTTCTTATGCTTAAACCACACTTAGTGTGACACTCAGACTATTTCCTGTTGTTTGCATATTAACACACAGCTTTTTCTCCAGCACCATGTCTGCCTGTGCTCTGTTATGCTATTTGCCACGATGATAAACCTCTGAAACTGTAACCACCACCTTAATTAATGTTTCCTTATAAGAGTTGCCGTGGCCATGGTGTCTCTTACCAGCAATAGAAACCCTGATTAAGATACTGGGAGAACAGATGTGTGTTGTGCCTGCATCTTATATGGGTTCTGGGAACTGAACCCAGGTCTCAGGCTTGTGTGACAGACATTTTACCCACCGAGCAATCTCCTAGTTCCCAAATTCATAGATTTTAAGGACTGCACATAGTCATGTGGCCATCACAGTCTAGAAGGTCCTCTGTCTTTTTGTACTCAGATGCTCATCATCTGGCCCAGACTGATTTTGTGAGGCTTTGTCATAGGGCTCATGCTCTGCTCTTATACTGAATGAACTATGCTAGTCACATCCCTGCTGCTATAATAGACACTTGGGATTGTCAGCTTGCAAAGAAAAAAATGTTTATGTCAACTCACAATGTTGAAGGGTTCAGTCTGAAGCAGGTCAGCCTCATTGCTTTTAGCTGGTGGCACATTATGGCAGAAACACATGGAGGTTTGTTGTTAGAGGGCTTCCGGTATCTTGCTCTTTTCATGGGCTCATGACTTTACTTCTTTCCACTAGGCCTCATGTCCTAAAAGTCCCATCATCTCCCCTAAGCACAGGGCAGGGGATCAGACCCTGAACAGTGCCTGGGGACACTCCAGAGCCAAATTGCAGAATTTGCATTCGGATAAGAAGCATTCTCCTAGCTTCAGGTCCGAACTGAAATGGACCATAGGCAGCAGGTAGGAAATGCTTTCCTCAGACCAGGTGAGGTAGACTGCTATAGCACCAGGTGTTTTATTGCAGTCACAGGTAGATGGGTCCACTGAGGCCAGAAACCTGCAAAGCTGCAAGCAGTGGGGGGTGGGGGGAAGTCCCACGAAAGAGGAGGCTGCCAGACTGCCCTCACTGATGGTGCTTTTTTTGCCCTGGGGCTCTGGCTCACTGTTGGAGGACAGCTCTCCAGGGAATATCTCATCTCAACCCCTCTATCAGACAGGCACTGATCTGAGAGCTCAGCTTTTCATTCTGGCTGCCTTCCACTCCCTCACCTCTCCACCCCCATGGTCCAGGCTCCTCTCTCCTGAGGATGACTCAAGCCCTGCTGACTCCACTCAGCCCATCAGCTGCTCTCCACTGCAGCTGGAGGAGCTGCTGTCTTGTTTATTTATTGAAATTGGCAAACACAAGGTTCTGAATTTAATAGACCCAAAAGGGTGGCTAGAGAAAAATCCCCTTCCTACATCCTTCCAGCTTCTCTGCAGGAGGGGTTGATTCTATACATCTGCAAATATGCAGATATATAGACACTCTCCAGGTATTTTACACAAATGTTAGCCCTTAGCTGTCATAAGTACCCAATGCAGTTGATTTCTAAGGAGGGAAGACTGAACTGCTACACACCTGTGGTCTCAGAGCTGGACAGGCTGAGCCAGGAAAATTGAGAGTTCCAGACAAGCCTGGGCTACATTGCAAGACTCTGTCTCCAAAACAACGTGAGCAAGACTAAAAGATAAACACTCAAAAAGGGGAGACCAATGGGTGATTTGGAAAGCTGGTAATTTTAGAGATCAGTGGCCTTGTGACTTAGAGTTTGTGGTGTGGCAGCCCATCATGTAGCAGGATGTAGAGCCTGTTCCATTCATGGCTGGAAGTGAAAGTGAGAAGAGATCAGGGGCCTATTATTCCTTTGATGGCACATTTTTAATGGCCCAGGGGTTCCCCTAGGTCCTACCTCTTCAGAGTTCCATGCCTTCCTTTCTCATAGCACCGCAGGCTGGGGATCCAACCTTCAATACGTGGTCTTTGGGAAGACATTTCTAGTGTAAACTCAAACAGTGGCCAATACAAACTTCCATTTGTGGTTGGAAAGATGGTTCAGTGAGGAAGAGCATGTGCACAAGCATGGATGGGGCCCTGAGTTTGGATCTCAGCACCCGGCCATATATACATTGGCTTCAGTAATGAGCTCAGCCCCCCCCCCCCCCACAGTACAGTTAACATATCTTAAAGCCTGTTCTCTTTCAAAACAGAGACTCACATCCACAAAAAGGAATGCCATGGCCTCTCTGGAGAGGAGCCCCCTTCCCAGACCATTGGTGGGGGACATAGCAGTGTCTCACTGGATGGCTGATGTTCCTCCCCTAGGCAGCCTGGGCCTCCCAAACAGGGTTCCCTTGGGAGGAAGCCCTTGACATGAGTAGTGCAGATTTCTGGTCGTTTTTCTCCCAATCTCTAGGATTCCTCTCATCCTCCCTAGAGCCTTGTTAAACTTGGCCCTCTCCAGAAGCCTTCTCATTCCTAGCCCCTGACTTCCGGTCCCAGGCTTCCCAGTGAGTCAAGCCATGTCCCTCTTCCCTCCCTCTCTGTTCCTTCTGTTTTCTCTTCAACAGAGCCCCTGTGTGCTGATTCCCTGAAATCAGGGTACCTACAATGGCTGTGGGAGCACAAGTGTCTCTCGTCATTGTCCAGTCACTGTTCTTCATGAGAGACACTTCTCTGATGATTAAAGAAGTCTCTTCTATAGACGCTTCCTCTCTGATGTGCTAGACTCACACTCCTGTCTCACACCGGCACAGTTAGTTTGCTGATCTTACGACCATGTGTGGGATGGATTGTCCCTGTGCTACAGAAGAGGTACTGGAGTAGGGTTGGTGTCCAGCTCATCTGAAGGGACACTGGCTCATCTATGGAACATCATTTCTGGTGACTTAATTGCCCTGTATCAGTGATTGATATAGGTCTGAGTATGTGACCTGGCTCTGGCCTTTGAGGTAGAGACAAAACATTTCCTTCTTCATTGAAAAGAAGGATATTCTTGAAGAATGTAACCTTTATGTGGAAGAGGTAAGACTTGATATTCAGATCTGTGGCAGCCATTTTGTGATGTGAGGCAGACCTTGACAAGTCAAAAGACAGGATGGCAAGATGGAGAAAGCTAGATTCTTTGCCATCATGAAGCTTTATATGTCCTTACAGTTGATCAGCCATGGTGGTCATACCCTTCTACTGCTGACCAGAGTGGGGTGCCATGAACCCTTTTACTGCTGACCAGATTGGGAGGGTACCATGCCCCTTCTACTGCTGACCAGATGTGGTGCCCTGTCTCTTCCACTACTGACCAGATGTGGTGCCCTGCCCCTTCCACTACTGACCAGATGTGGTGCCCTGCCCCTTCCACTACTGACCAGATGTGGTGCCTTGCTCATCCATTACTGATCAGATGTGGTGCCCTGCCCCTCCATTACTGAACATGGGCCTAGAGCAAAGGCACTTCTACTGTTGTTACCCGTTTCCTCCCCACTCACAAGAGAAGTTGTGGGATACCAGGGGCATCTTACAAAAGTGACTCACAAGCCCCTAAAGCCCCAGAGACTTTTTAAACTTTGATTATGACAGGAACTGGTAGATGGGTCGACACTGAACTGGAGCTGAGTGCAGGTGACTCAGCTCAGATGAGATGGTCCCAGCGCCTTTGTTAGCTCCTCTTCCCCATTTGTCAGCCATCCTTCATCGTGTCCCAGTTTCAGGGTATATTTTTAGAGGAAATAAACTCTCACAGCCCAGAATTACACAATTCCTCCAGGAGCATGGCATCACCTGCTAAGTGAGCGAGCCACCAAACAGGCACGTGGAGACCACTCCCCTGACCAGTCCCCTGGAAGCTAGGAAGCCTACTGACCCAGAGGGCCAGGCAGATGGGACCACTAGGGAAACAGTCCACTTTCCCAGGAAGCCCCATTTCACCAGCTACAGTCTCAGGAGAGAGCACTGTGGCCTAAGATCTGGAGCACGTGAGTCTTCTTTTGAAATTAGGGTTCAGTCCATCCCTCCCTATAACTGCCTGCCAGGTACACTCCTGCCCTCGTGTATACATAGCAGCTAAAAGGCCCTCCCACAATTTTGAATTATTCTGAAATTGGGAGGGCATAGAAGGCCGTATCTCTGGGGCTCAGACTCCAAGTGACGTGGAATGGAATGGCCAGTACCTCTGTAGCTCTGCTCTTATCCCGAGAGGTAAGTGCCTCATTCTGCCTGACTTGGACCTGCCTGTCATCACCAACACAAGCAAGGCATCAGCGAATGTTTGTTTTACTTGCCCAAGGCCTAATTTGCACTGGTTGTTTGTCAGTTCTTATACTATTTGACTTTAAACATTCTCCACAAGTTCTTAAAATACTCAGAGCAACTGTTGAGAGGAGGGAAGCAAGGCTTCTCTTCCTCAGAACAATTCCATACACTCTATGTGTGCTCTGTGCTGTTTCTTACATGGAAACATCTTTTCACTAGTACTGGAGGTGGGGCTTTACCCAGAAAGGAGACTTTCAGCAATGGATTTAGAGGACAAACAGGGCATGTGACATCAAGTGCCCACTTGGCTCCTGGTTGCATCAGTGAGTGGTTCTTGGTTTGTAGCTTGGGTCTGCTGGAGCATGTGGGCTTTGCAAAGTGGCAGATGCTTTGGGCTCTGCACCAGGACTTCTGTGACAGGATCCTTTTCAATGAGTTTCTGAGTTAAAGCTGATGCTGCTAGCCTATGAAAATTTTGTCTTCTTTGCAATCATACAGCTTTTATTTATGCATTTTTTAAACATTTATTTTATATTAGATTCTGTATGTATGTGGGTGTCTGTGTGGGGGTATGTGTACCTGGGAACAGTATCTGTGGAGGCCAAAAGAGGGCATCAGATGTTCTGAAGCTGAAGTTACAGGTAGGTGTGAACCACCTGATGTAGGTGCTAGCACCAAACTTGAGTCCTCTGAAAGAGCAGGAAGTGTTCTTAATTACTAAATTACCTCTCCAGTATGTGCCTGGATTAAAAAAAAATCTCCATTAATCCTTTAATCTTTAATCTTCCTGGATATACAGTCATTTGAAAAATTGTGGAGCAACTGCTATGTGCTCAAGTATGTAGTACAGAGCAAGTATATCACTTTAACCTGAAGGCATGGCCTTTTGGCCAGTGTAGGTCTCAGACTTACCTATGCCCATCGAGGCTGAAGCTTTGAGGCATGTCTAAAGGCAGCATAAGATGAGATACAAGTAGGCAGTCCGCCTCTTTGGCTTCCTGTTTGCCTTTGGAAGGAGGACCTGTTCTGCTGAGTAGATAAGCCTATCTTTCTTGTTTAATCCTTTATAAGTGCTTCCCTACAACCCCTTAATACATATTAACATTTTAATCAATTGCCAGTGACTATTTACCAGCTACATCTGGCACCCCATGTGGAGCATGAACCCACAACCATGAAATTAAGAGTCTTATGGTTTACCAACTGAGCTAGTCAGGTATTTATCAGCTACATAAGTAATTACCTCAGTCTTAGCATTGACGTCCTGTGCATACCTGATGTCTTAGCCCTTGATGATCCCAGGTCAACAATGCAAGGGCTGGGGATGTAGGTTTGCGCACAGAGTGCTTGCCTAGAAAGCATAGAAATCTGGATTCAATCCCCAGGACTAAATAGATAGAGCACTGTGGCATACACCTGCCAACCCCAGCACTCTGAAAGTAGTGGCAAAAGTATCTACAGCTCATAGTCATTATAGGCAACACAGAGAGTTCAAGGGCAGCCTTGGCTACAGAAGACCCTGTCTCAAAACAAAGCAAAACAGTAAAGGGACAAGAAGTACAAGGAGGAACATAAAGCATGGAGGGGACAGAGAATGGGGGGGATGCTACTTTAGAGAAGGTAGCTGTCTTAAAAGGTACAGGGAGGATGTGAGTAGGACCAACTTCCAGAAGGGAATTTCAGGTGGAAAGGGCATCCAGGAGAAGGCCTGAGCATCAGTAACAGTATCAGTGGACATCTGGGAGAGCAATTCCTTAGCAGAACCAGCAAGCAGGATAGAGGCAAGATAGAGAAGTGTGGGAGGGAAGCCAGGCATAGACGGGTCCACTTGGGTACCTGGAAAGCCACTTGGGAATGTGACCCCATCTAGTTTCTATTTCCAAAGGGGCACTCCATCTCATGTATAAGAGATTTTGGAGTCTATTTCATCAGTTGAGATTGCTACTGTCACACAGCTAATAAACGATGTGGCCAAGCGGTGACAAGTGAACAGGCTTCATAAGATTTGATGGTGACTTGAATGCATAGAATAAGGATGAGATCAGAGTCAAGGGCAATTCTGGATTCTCAGTCTGGGCCCTGGGTCAGCCACTCACTGTACTGATTTGGTTGGGAAGGTGACAAGGCCAGACTCGATGTCTCCAGAATAATTAACAACAAATAGTGATGGAGTTATATGAGGTGGTAAATTAGTTCCCCGAGCAAGGGAACTCTAACTCTGTCAGATGATCCTATCAGGGAAATCTCACAGGGCTTCACTTGGTAGCAGGTGGTATGGAAGAAGCAACTTAGCATGCAGGACTCAGGAGCTTGGGCATCCCCACAGGTTAGGGTGGCTTACGCCACAACTAGAAAGAGCCAAAGAAATTAGGGAGACTCAAGACAGCATTGCTGATGAACCTTACACACAGAAAAGGTGGACCACAGTTTTCTCTTCATAGGTGCCACACGTGGTGTCAACACATCCACAGACCTGTGAAGTCCTTCTGCCGGAAGTAGTAGGTACAGAGGTTCAATGTGCACTTTTGAAAAGACATACACTCAAAATAATGATTGTATCCACTACTAGTAGCATATATTAATTACACACTTAATGGGCTTCACTGTAACACTTTCATACATGCATGTAATGTATTTCATCATATTCACTTCATTGCTCTCTCTTGTTCCTCCACCTCAGAAGTCCATTTCCTCTTGGAAGCTAAGTTGTGTGTGTGTGTGTCTGTGTGTGTGTGTGTCTCTGTGTGTGTGTGTATGTGTGTGTGTGAGAAAGAGTGTCAATCGGTTTGCATGAGTGAGATGTTATTTACAGTAGCTTGGGTACCTTACCAGAGGATATATCATTAAAGGGAATGTCTCTTCTTTGAGTTTCAGTCTTGAGTGGCTGACTGGCTGATAGGGCATGAACAAGTGTCTTTGATTTTCTTGGCGTCTTTTCTAATGGTTAATAAACAGTTAGCAATTTCTATTTCTAATAGGCAGCACACTCCCTGCCCATGAGAGCTTCAAAAGTCTTCATGCACAGCCCAGTCTCTAATCCTGTAGCACACACGTGTTTGGGAGGTAGGATAGCCAGGGATGCTGATGGTGGCTTTCCCTAGTATTGGTTTTGTCTTATACTAAGACAGTAGATGCCAACTGACCACACATCCTCTATGTCATTAACAAGGGCCCAGGTGGTCCTGTCTTGGGTGAAACTGTATGATAGCTATGTGGTAGCAAAAATAACTAATAAAACTATTCCAATTTCTCCTCTTATCCCTCGCATCCAACCAAAGAGACCGTCTTCCCTACTGTTTGTCACTGGGATAGTTTTCCAAACTGCCCGCCAGTTCTTGTTCACAGTCCCACTGACTCTGATGCCCCTCGGTGCAGCATAGAAAGAAAACGTTATGGGACACAGAAGGGAGGGGAGCCCCTCATCCAGGAGTTACCCAAGCCTCTTGCCTGCAGAGAAGCACAGTTATCAACTGTTCAAGGCCCTTCTCCTTTTCCAAACTTAAGCTCTAGAACTGTCACCGGAAACCCTATTTATAGAAAAGGGCCATATGCTTAACCTCTGTGTAACCCTGATGTCTCTTGGTTTTGTCTTATAAACTATAGTTCTGCCTGGGGCATCTCCAGAGCCATCTTGTAATCTTCCTTATCAGAAAAAGGGCTGACAAGATGGCTCAGTGGGTAAAATTGTTTGCTGTCCAACCTGATGTCCAGAGTTGGAATTTCAGGATCCCAGATCTTGGAAGGAAAGAACTAACCCCTGCAAGTTGACTTTTGACCTCCATGCATATGCATCCTCAAATAAATAAAATGTATTGACTGACTGACTGAATGATAAGGAAAGGGGAGAAACTTTTCTCAGTAACCTTTTGAGATATAAGTTGAAAGTCACCAAAATACTATATCTAGTGTCTATCTAGTTTTATGTCAACATGACACAGCTAGTGTCACCAGAGAAGGAGTCTCAGTTGAGATAATGCCTCCATAAGACTGGGCTGTAAGCAAGCCTGTAGAGCATTTTTTAAACCAGTGGCTGAAGTGGGATGGTCCAGCACACTGTGGATGGGGCTACCTCTGGGCTGGTAAGAAGAAAATAGGCTGAGCAAGCTGTGAAGAGCAAGCCGATAAGCTGTGCCCCTCCATGCCCCCTTTATCAGTTCCTGCCCGACTTCTTTCATTGACGGGCTATGATGTGAAGTGTAAGCCAATAAACCCTTTCCCCTCACAACTTGCTGTCGGTTATAGTGTCGCCTCACGGCATTAGTAACCCTAACTATGACACGGAGCTAAAACTAAGATGTTGAACTGAGGCTCTTCCTTGAAGAACCTATACCCATGCTTGAGAGTTCCTTTCTCCTAATTCTCATCCTTAAGCCTATGGTAAGTAGCTTTAATAAAACCTTCAGCTCCGCCTTTCACTGGCTAGCCCTGAAATTCTTCCTGTCAGAGGTATAAATCCTCATTTGCCCATGTGGAGGCCTATACAGAGTCAGGAGAATTTCTCAGGAAATGACACCATGGAACTGTGTTGATACTACCCTTTACTTGTCAAACTTCTTCCAAGTCTGGTTCCTTACCTTCGGCCTCCTGGGCCACTTTCAGTTTACATTTCTCCTCCTCCTCCTCTTCCTCCTCCTTCTCTTTCTTTAATCACAAAATGTTACAAATGGTCTGGACTAGGTTTGATCTTTGTTAGAGTACAGCTTTATTGTTTTTGCTTTAAGGATCTCTCATATGACTCTCAGGCTGTTCTTAAACTTGCTATATTGCCTAGGATAAGTCCTCCTAATCCCTTTGCCTGCATGCTAGGATCACAGTAGTGTATTATTACACTTGAGCACACACAGCCTTTTTCTGTAGCAAAGATCAAACCTGGGCCTTCAGGTAAACACTCAACCAAATGAATTATATCTTAGGCCATTAAAAAATCTATTTAAAAAATGATGATGATAGTGTGTGTGTGTGTGTGTGTGTGTGTGTGTGTGTGTGTGTGTGTGTGTGTATGTGTGGGTATGTGCACATTGAGTGTGCATGCCTGAAGTGCCCAGAAGTATTTTTGAACTCCCTCTGCAGCTAGAGTTACAGGTGGTTGCTAACTGTCCAACATGGGTACTGGGAACCAATTCAGGTCCTCTGGAAGAGGAGTTTGTACTTTCAACCACAAACCATCTCTTCAGACTGTAGGCCACTTTCTCTTAAAAATTTTTAATTACAAAAGGCCAGAAAGGGCCTGTACCAGGCTTGACTTGAATTAGTGTGCATGTGTGACAGCGACCGGCCTTATTAAGTTTTTACATCTGGTTCCTCCATCAGTTTGCTCACTGATGGTCATTTTCTTTATTTACTTATGGTCTCTCTTCTTTTTTTCCACACCCACACCCCATGAAGGTATGGAGAAAGGGAACAGAGAGGAGACCATTGTCATCATAGAAACACAAGTAGCTGAAGGTGGTGATGATAATGATGATGTCCTAATGGTTTGGTAGTGACGGTGATGAAGGTGATGGTGATGAAGGTGATGATGGTGATGATGGTGATGAAGGTGATGATGGTGATGAAGGTGATGATGATGATGGTGATGAAGGTGATGGTGATGATGGTGATGATGGTGATGATAGTGATGAAGGTGATAGTGATGAAGGTGATGATGATGATGATAGTGATGATGGAGATGATGGTGATGATAGTGATGATGGAGATGATGGTGATGATGGTGATGATAGTGATGATGGAGATGATGGTGATGATGATGATAGTGATGATGGAGATGATGGTGATGATGATGATAGTGATGATGGAGATGATGGTGATGATGATGATAGTGATGAAGGTGATGATGATGATGATAGTGATGATGGAGATGATGGTGATGATAGTGATGATGGAGATGATGGTGATGATAGTGATGATGGAGATGATGGTGATGAAGGTGATGATGGTGATGATAGTGATGATGGAGATGATGGTGATGGTGGTGATGAAGGTGATGATGGTGATGATAGAGATGATGGTGATGATAATGGTGATGGTGGTGATGATAGTGATGATGGAGATGATGGTGATGATAATGGTGATGGTGGTGATGATGATGGATAATGGTAAGGATACTGCTTAGGATAGTAACCACTCAATCATCATTATTATCATCCACATTTCTGGCCCTCCACTATACCCTCTGAGGTAAAGCCTCTCTTTTCTCCTGTTTTCCAGATGAAGGAACAAAGGCTCTCAGAGTAGAGACCACATACTCTGTTCCAGGGGTTGGGCTGATACTCTGCCCTTGAACACAATGACAAGAAGTATCTCCAAGTGCCTACCAGCACCCGGGCATCCACAGGAATTGGTATTTGTTTATTAATTCTTATTTTTTTTGTAGACAGGGCCACTCTACAGCATCTACCCCGATGTCTGGAACTGATTATGTAGACTAGGCTGACCTTCAACTCATAGAGATCTGCCTGTCTTTGCCTCCTGAGTACTGGGATTAAAACATGTGCCACCACACTTGGCCTGGAAGTTGGTCTTTATGGATAGCCTTCTCTGGGGTTTGGGGAAGGAACTGTGATAGCACTATCCACTTCTTCCCTTCCATGTCCTTCCAGTCTCCCTCTCTTCTCCATGGAGCCACATTCAGGCAGGGATACTGGTAGACTGCCTGAGAGAGCCCCCTGTGGACCTTCTGACACAGATCCAATGAAGCTGCCTGGTTGGGGTGAGGGTCCCTAGGCCCTCCTGAATTCTTGTCTGGGCTAAAGCAAAGTGGAGCCGGTAGAGGTAGAAATAATCCTGACCAAGGAGAGGGGCTACATCTCTCCAATTCAGCTTCTTGTTTTATGTGTAGGGAATGTAAAACCCTACGTTGCTATGGAAACTGTCATCCCCTGTTCCCTCTGCCATTCTCTGAGAAGTTTCTGTATGAGTGTGGGGTTGGGAACTCTCCTGCCTGCTGGCTGCTGGTATGCAGAGGGGCATCTCCTGGGGAGGTTGTAAAATTTGCTGCTGAAGGAAGGTGGGGCCAGGTAGATTGGGGCTATATCTCTGGAAAAATCCTTGTGTTCACACACAGAAAGGTAAATGTGGTCTGATAGGCTGCTGGGAAAGATTGGATGTCACATTGACTGAGCCCCCAGGCTTGAATCAGATCAGTGCACCTGCCCTAGCCTAGAGCATGTGAACATGCTCAATGATAGCAACCTCTCAGAGAGGTGCCTGAAACCATGGCTTTTACATTTCTGGCTCTGCCTGGTGTCTCTATAGCAACCAATTAAGGGGTTCTTTCTCCTTCCTCTCCATCCCCTGACCCCATGCAGGTAGCAGATGAGTACACATCATGGATGATGGACAAAGAATGGGAAGCAGAAAGGGGTCAAAGTCTGCTGCCCGGGATTGCTCAGTCTTGCTCAGGGCCCCTTCCTTTTATCGCTGCTCTGGTAATGCCCTTGATCCTCAAGCAACGTGACCACAGACCTTGCTGCCTTCTGGGCGCATGCTGAGCCATAACACCACTCCATACTCATTAGTGGCCAGACTTCTGGTAGAGTCAACTCTTTCTGTGTTTAGCATTAAATCAGCAAAAAGTGCTTCTCTTCTTCTGAGGAGAGATGAGGGCAGGGTGAAGAGCAGCCCTTAGTCCCATGGATGACACCCCAGGACCCAGCACCCAGCCTTCCCAGGTGACTTGAGAGCTCTTTCTGGGGCAGAAGGAGGAAGACTAATTTTAACTTGGCGGGGATGTTTTTAGCTTGTATGTTTTCCTGGCCAGGGGGAGGATGTCAGATGTTCCTTGGTCCACTGCATCAGGACAGAGGGAAGCTGGGAGTGGTGTCGTCTCTACCAGTTAGCCTTGCAAATTTCAGATGGGTCAGGATGCCAAGAAGGATGCAGTGGTCAGTCTTCCCTCAGGAAAACTCCGTGTCTTCCCCCTCAGATCTAGAGAAGGGTCTTCTTGAGGATGGGAGGCTGGGACTGGAGGCATCAACAGATGATATCTGAGCATTGGAGGCCTAATTTCCAGACCAGCTCAAGGATTTGCTGTGTGGCTTTAAGTAAGCCGTGTATGTCTCTGGGCCCCACTGCCACACCTGTTCCAGGGAGACAACCAGAGTTTTGCCTACTTTTCACAGATACTCACAGCATACTGGAGTATTCTTTGGAGGTAGCAAAGAGGAAAGGGTCCGCAAAGAGTGTTTTGTGCACCACGAACCATGGTCTCTGGGGGGGCTGTTCATGCTCATTTATGAATGGCCCATCAGCACAGCTCCCCCTGGGAGTCTGGGGAAAATTAGCCTGTAAGGACCATGGGAAATCAGCTAATTGATCTCTAAGCAGCAGAGTGACTCTGGAAAGTCTCCAGGGTTGGTGATTAGAGACAGTTCCAGGGGATAAATGAGTCGACATGAAGAAGATGAAAACAGATTTTTGTCCTTTCTGGGGTGGTGCGAGGTGACTCAGATCTAGCAACTGCAGTGTATGTGGGAACTAAATAGAAATGCTGAAATGATAAAGACAGGTTGAGAACCTAGAGCAGTCTTTGGAGGCATTGACTGGGGTTCACATCTCAGTTCCACTTCTAACAGCTGTGTAATCCTGGGATGGTTCCTTTTTGTTTCTGGCTTAGGTAGGTTCTTCTGTGAACTTGGAGTAAAACAATGCTTTCCTGGCCCAGAATTCACAGGCATTCATAATATACTGCAGACAGCTCTAACACAGAGCCTGGCAAACAGTAAACATTTAATGAGTAAATCCTAACAATTTACACTTGTTAGAAGTATAAACCCTTGACCCCAAAATACGGTCTTTTGATCTTTCACACTAATCTTAGGAGAGGAGCTGTTGCCATTATCACTGTCAAAACTGGAAACTGAGGCTCATCCAGACTTAGCAGTGTTGAAAGTGTCAATAATCGGAGCGGAATCTGGTTCTGCTGTCTTTCAAGCTGGTCTGCTGTCACTGAGAGATCCTCACATCTTCATGACTTTAGTACCTGGTTCAAAGAGAGTAAACTCATACTCAGTAGCACAGAGCTTTGAGATAATTCAGGTTCACTCCAACCCCTGGGTTTGCTTTCTAGCTCCACCCTGAGCTGACCATGGTTGACACCCAGAGCAGGTAGACTGCCACTCCTGAGGGATCATGACACACTGGAATTGTGTGCACAGTTCTCGAGAAGTTAAAAGCAATGGACCTGTTTGTGAGATTGCTGGGCCTGGCTGGGGCTGAAAACCTGCACCCCCCCCCACAGAGAGAGAGAGAGAGAGAGAGAGAGAGAGAGAGAGAGAGAGAGAGAGAGAGAGAGAGAGAGAGAGAGAGAGAGAGAGAGAGAGAGAAAGAAAGAGAGAAAACGGTGATCGTGTTTTCTCTCCATGCCTGCCCCCCTGAGTAAATTTGGCTTTCCCAATCCCAGCTCAATGAAGAGTAACTAATCCTCCAGCCCTGTCTTTTTCTAGCCTTCTCAGGTTTTGTTACTTTTGGCTCAGGAACATTGAAGGACTTGCCATCCAGGGTAGGTTACACTCAGACTGATTCCTTCACTCGGAAGTGTGTTGTATTCTAAAGGTCATCTCATAAACGAGTTCAATGCACTGCCACATCAGCTTGACTGCTGAATTGACACACAGAACTTGCCAGAACAGCTCATCAAAGGTGGTTATCTGCCCTTGCTAGGTGGCAGGCCACATGTCTTTTATGGATTTAGTGAAGACTGCTCTCATGGTAGTCAGTCTAAGCAAGAGACACCGAGGGAAGATGGGCTGGCCTGAGGGTTTTTTGGAGATAAGAGGAAGTAGAGGAGTTTATAGGTCATTCGTGTTTGCTTTTTGAGGCAAGGTTTCATATAGCCCAAGCTGGCCTCAAAGCTGATGTGCAGCCATGGTTATCCTTGATTCTTTGGTCTTCCTGCTCCAACTCCCAAGTTCTCAATTTGTGAGGTACTGGGGATGACACTCGGCACGTAGGCACTGTACCAACTGAGCTGCACACTCAGAGTCATCTGTTTTTTCTTTAATTTTGGACCGGGGTTCATATTTTTATAGGTCTGGGCAATTAAGGAACCATAGAGGCAGATGTTTATTAGTGTGGGAGTGAGTACTGTCTTGCTGAGGCAAGGTGGCAGAGTGAAGAATGGAGGGTACTGTGTCAGGGATCAGCAGGCTGGGCTTCATGTGCAGTTGCAGATGCTGGCTCCAACTTGGGAAATGTAAGCCTGACCAGTTGGAAGGCTTGCCTGTGCTTACCATCTGCTGAAGAAGTGTCACAGACACACCACCTGGCTTACGGGGGGGGGGGGGGGGTCGGGGGAGCATAGCATCTGGGAGACAGGCTAGTTTCTTTGGGAGATACTTGGCTGGACTCAGTCATAATTTATTCAACAGCCTTAGACACCTGTACCCTGGGACTGGCGCTGGCCTTGGCCATTAGCCAGAACTCAGTCTGGATGCACTTGTCTGTTTATCTGACCTGGGGATGTGGGATGTGGGACAAAGGCCATCCAGAGAGAGCACCTTACCCTACCTTGAGCTGTTTGGGTGAAGGTTGGAATAGGGAGTCTGGCTTGAGTCCCAGGAGTACCAGCATGGCCCATCATGCACTGCCTGCTGCAGAGTGGACAGTAGCAACTTGGCATCCTTGAATTCAGCACCTGGACAACTCCAGGAAGTCTTCTCTGCAAGCATTTTAGTGGTCTCAGGTCAGAGTCCTGTCACCATCTCTTGTCATACCCATTCATTCATGCTGAATCTGCACTTCAGGAAGTTCTGGGGCTGGGAGACTACTGCATTCCACCAATAAGGATCAGATCCACCGTACGTCTGTCTGAGATCATAGCTGACATCTGAGGATGTGTGTCACCTCTTCAGATGCTCACAGTCATCTTTTTAGCATTGTCATTGTGATCCTGCAATGTGGGAAATATGGCTATCAGGTGTCCCAGAGGAGGGTTTCCAGCTCTGGGGACTAAACAAGAAGTCGCTCCACGCTCCTACAGTGGTTAGAAGTTTGAGCTGCATGTCCAAATGCACACTCAGGCTGCCCTGGGTAACTTGGAACAAGCTGGTCTAATGAGAGTTTGTTTATCAGTTTTGTTTGTTTTGCATTTGGCTAAGGGTTGATTAGAAAGCTAGGAACTCAGCATTTGGCACGTGGAACCTGATGCTCTTATCACATCCGGCTCCCTTTGCTTGTGTGACAACTTTCTACTAGCTCAGAAACTTTGGTTTTCCTAATGATAACAATCTTTGTTCTCTCTCTCTCTCTTTCTTTCTCTCTCTCTCTCTCACACAGCTTCGTACATATACATATAAAATCCAGAGGTAAATATCAAGTGTCTTCCTCAATTGCTTTCCATATTATTTTTTGAAGCAGAGTCTCTCACTTGAAGCTGGAGCTCACTGGTTCAGCTAACCTGGTTGGCTATCAGGCCCAGGAATCTGACTGTCTCTCCCTCTACAGCCCTGGGAATACAAGTGTGCATCATTACACTAGTTTCTCTACATGGTTTCAATGAATCAAAACTCAGGTCCTTATGTTTGGAAGACAAGCACTTTACCAACAGAGCCACATCCATATCCTCACCTTTTCCCTTCCTTCCTTCCTTCCTTCCTTCCTTCCTTCCTTCCTTCCTTCCTTCCTTCCTTTCCTTCCTTCCTTCCTTCCTTCCTTCCTTCCCTCCCTCCTTCCCTCCCTCCCTCCCTCCCTCACTCCCTCCCTCCTCCTTCCCTTCCCTTGTTTCCTTTCTTTCTTTTTCGGGGGGCACATCCTGAGGAGCTAGGTACTTTTCTGGCAGGATCCCAACAAATAGTGACAACAGACTAATGAGATCAGTATTATTTTCATTTAGCAGGTGAGGAAACAGCTCGCAGAAGCTCTGTGTATATATGTGTATACTTAGAGTTGTATCAGCCAAGATCCACTGCCAGGTGGCCTGTCCCCAGTGACTGGGAGAGCAGTCCTCAGCTCTGGTGTTTCTGCTTCTCTGCTACTCTGGCTCCTATTCCACTGTCAGGACCATGCACTTGAAGCTTGATGGGAGGGCAGGCAAGTTGTCTATGTGTTCAGGGAAGCACACACCAAGTTGGTGTACCCTTCATCTGCAGGCGGCTTCCTGTCGCTATGCTGACTGCAGCTTCATTATAATTCTTAATTATGAAGTAACAGCGGTTCCTGTGCAGAAGGAGGAAGGTGCCATTGCCAGCATCCAGATGGCCCCTGGCAGGCATGAGCTTCATCTGGTCTTTATGTAAGAGTTGCCCCTATTCCCAGCTTGCTTTCGAGACAGACGTTTGAACACTTGTTTTGTGTTTATGATACAGGGGGGAAATTAAGGGCTCCCAATGGGAAGGAGGAAGAGCAAGAGAAGCCAGGAGTGCCTCCAGGGCCTGTGGGATTCCATGGGAGAAGAACAGGCCCTGGATTAGTTTCAAGATAAAGAGGAGCAGGTAGCCTCCCAGCGCTTCAGAGGCTTATGCAGGATTCCATGACAGTGGGGACGAGGGAAGTCCCTTCTGTGAGATCTGTGTGTGTAGGCTCAAGCTGTTCACATAGATAAACCAGGCCTGGAATGGCTTGGAGCACACCCTACCTGGGGGCTCTCCACATCTGACCCAGCTTCTGAAACATCTTTGATGAACCAGCTACTGGAGAGACACAGCAATCTAAATATCCCTGCAGCTTCTGAACTTAGTGTCTTACTGAGCCCAACACTTGGTTGTTCTAGAACTTTCCTCAGGTTCCTGGAACCTGCATTGGAGGAGGCCTCGACCAGGTCTTAGGCTCATGACCAAGGCTAATGGTTAATGAGTTCAAGGCTTGCCTGTGACACATAGGGAGTATCAGGTAGGCTCAGAAATCTTAGGAAAATTATAAGAAATAAAGAAAGAAAAAAAAATAAGGAAAGACCAAGATCTAATCTTATTTCTACTCTGCTATGACCACAGGTAAGCAGGATCTTAGTTTTCTCATCTATGAGGAGATCTGTTCTATGACTTTGCAAATTTTCTTATCCTCCTGCCTCAGTCTCCCAAGCACTGAGGTCTCAGGCATACAACCCCATGCCTATCAAAAGCCTAGGCCTTTGCTGCTGGGGTGCCAGGCCCTCCTCCTCCAGTCGTTCCTCTCTGACCTGTTCTGCTGCTGTCTGTGTTTCTGTGGCTGGTAAGTGAATGACTCTGCATAGAAAGAGAAGACATCACCAACAGGATAAATTGGTTCTAGTTAGTTAGTCCTTGTTAGAGAGGCAAGTCATGGCTAGACCCATGCCCAGGTTGAGGCATATGGGCCATGTGGGCGATGGCTACTGATTTCCACAAATCCATCCACCCCTCCTTCATCTACTTTTTATTAACTGCTCAACTGTCTTCTCATTTTCTCACCAAGTTCATTTACCCAGTTGCTCACCTATCAAGCTGGAGGCAGGTGCTATGACACTGGGTAGGTGCTATGGGACTGGGGAGGTCTTGAGTTCCTCTGAGGTTGCACAGGCCTCACACATTCCCTCAGGCCCAATGGAGTCACTTCGCCCAATAAACAACATCTTTATGGACTGATTTCATCACTGTAGCAGAGATATGCAGCTTCCAGGGGCAGGAGGCCACCAGCTTTCAAGGGACCCCCTAGTCATTCCTGTGACAAACAGGGTGCCTCCTGTTGTCACCATCACAAGCCTCCCACTTTCTTCATGGGGCTGCTCTCTTGCTGTACCATGAAAGGTAGTGAGACTAAACAAAAGAACACTCCAGGTTCTTGTAGCCTTGAGTAGGCCTCACATCTCTACTCAGAACACATGCTAAGAATATTCTAGAAGATAAGCAGATGCCCATGGTCCTTGTGCAACTTCTCCAAAGTCCAGCCAGGATGCTAAGTGTGTATGACCGAAGAGGACTGCGGGGCTCATCCGGGTGTAAGTAGGGATGAGCCAAGAGGCTGAGTACACCTTGACTCTTCTAAAGCAGAGCTGACACAAAACATTAGCATTTTTTTTTGCCAAATATAAGGATTCTGGTTGTTTTTGTTAGTGCTGGGAGAGCACAACAGAGCAACATATCACAGCTTCTAGGACCCACACAGAGGCACACAGCTCCATAACTCTACCCATAGGTGAAACTGTGCCATCGTTGGATGAACCTGAGCTGTTACACACACTGTGTCTCAGTAGAAGCCCACCAGATAGATGGCTATTAGTCAGTCTCACTCTAATGAAATGCCTGACACCATGAACTTATAAAGGGGAAGGTTTACTTAGCTCAGAATTTTGGAGAGTATAGTCTAAGACTGGTAGCTTTGTGGTTTAGATTCCCCAACAAAGGCAGGGTACAGTGGCCAAAATGCCCAACAGAACAACACACCTACAACACAAGCCAGGAAGCACAGAACCAGTTCCAGCTATGAATATGGTCCCCTTCAGGGCCACACTAACAACAATCTAAGGACATCCTGGAATGTCTACCTCCCACAGATGTACCCCATCCTGGTAGAGCTACCCTGGGAGCCAAGCCTTCAATATTTCAGTCTCTGGGGAATGTGGCCAAGCCACAGCATCCCCATGTCTTGACAGCTCAAAATGTTTTCTGAGTTTCCTCCATTCTGTGGTGGACTGTCATGGCTATCATGGCTGAACACACATGTAACTGTGCTCAGCTGCTGGCTGGAAGGTTTGGGGAGTTTCTCCCTAAGTCATTTCTCACAATATGGTTTTTTGATCTTTCCTTCCAGTAGGACAGGCTCTGCTTCACCATGGTGGCTGGATTCACAGATCCCAGGTCTCAGCTTTAGCCTTGTTTCTCCCGTGTCTACTGGTCAACACAAATCCAGTAGACTCTAGAACTCTAGGCAGAGGCAATTAGCTCCAGCTCTCCTCCACCATATTTGGAGCCATATTTGCAGATGAATTTCCACAGGAAGTGATAGGATCTGGGGACTGAGATGGGGACAGAGATGTGAATTATCCCAAAGCCAAGTGGGTTCCACCCCAGAGCAGCATGCTTAGTGCTGCTGGCTTGTTCCTACACGGGTCTCCATGGGGCTCCATTGCCTCCACCTGGCTTCTCCAGCACAGCCTTCCTGTTCCCCATGCAGCTCCACAGCAGGAGACTTCTAAAAGGGAAGAAATCACACTGCAGTCATTAGCTCCCCTGAACACTGGGTTCTATTTTTGGTGGATGTGAGGTTGCTTGTTGTCCATTTTTCTTTTACTCCATGTTGGAATGCCAAAATGTTGTTGGTTGGTTTTTCTTTTGAGGGGCCTGCCACCCAGCTCCCAAAGAAATCACACATGGAGGCTTATTCTTAATTATAAAACCCCACCTTTGCTTGGCTTGTTTCTTGTCAGCTTTTCTTAACTTTAAATTTGCCCATCTGTCTTTTGCCTCTGGGCTGTAACCTTTTCTTATTTCTGTGTATATTACTTTAAGTCTTACTCTGTGGCTGGCTGTGTGGCCGTGTGGCTGTGTGGCTGTGTTGTTGTGTGGCTGTGTTGTTGTGTGGCTGTGTTGTTGTGTGGCTGTGTTGTTGTGTGGCTGAGTTGTTGTGTGGCTGTGCTGTTGTGTGGCTGAGTTGTTGTGTGGCTGTGTTGTTGTGTGGCTGTGTGGCTGTGTGGCTGGGTGGCTGGCTGTATGGCTGGGTGGCTGGCTGGCTGTGTGGCTGGGGTCCCTGGCCCCTAGTGTCCTCCACGGTCTCTGGTTCCTTTTAGGCAAAGAATCACAGTTTCACAGAGTCAAACAAATGCAACACAAACAAAAGTAATATTCTACAATAGTCACTGGCCTTGATCCCCACTCTGTAGCCAGCACGTGGGGCAGAGAGTCCTCTGTACGCTGTACACCACAGGGACCCTAGTGCCAATGAGAGAGGAAGAGCCTCCTGAAGGGCACCGAAGCTATACCTAGGTGGGCTGGGGCTCAGCCCCAGAAGGGGGAGGTTACTCGTATTGAGTGTCTACTGTGTACTGGGCACATGTGGCCCTTGCTTTCCTTGTCTCTGCTCTCTAGTCAACATGAACTAGTTCTGCTTTCTCAAACAGGCCACTCTTTCCTTTTCTAACCTTTGCATGTTCTGCCCTCTGTCTTTAGTCTTGTGAACCCCAAGGCCTCTCTGGCCTCTCGTAGATCCCAGGCTTTGTATCCTCTTTGTTAGACTATGGGTTCCCAGAGCTGGAACTCATCTCTTGAGCTACTGCTTGGGGTGCTTGACCAGTAGCCTTTGTTTGTTGACTGACTGAATGATGGAATGAATGAGTGATTTCATCCCAGCCCTTTGGACAGATGAAATCATTGAGGCTCACAGCTTACCTAGGGCAAGGCAGGGTGAGAGGTAGAGGCTGAATTAGAAACCAGGGATGTTTGGTGGCCTAGTTTGTACCTTTCCTACCATACTTGACTCTCAAAGGTAAAAGCAAGGACTGGAAATTGTGATGGGGAGCCCAAGGCTCCTTTTTGTTCCATTACTCACAAGCAAAAATACTAGAGGTGGGGTAAGCCCAGGGATTTCTGCTGAGGTGCCCAGTGATGAGATGTATTAGTATCTCTAGAACTAAGGGTTTATGGATTACAGACAAGGATTGTAGGTCAACAGCTGGCTAGCAGGGTTTGCAGGCCTGGCCTAATTTTCTGGTCACAAACACTGTATGGTCACAGGGTCTGGGCTGGTTTAGAGTTTCAGAGAAAAACTGAGACTCAGTTCCACCAGATGCTGCTGAAGGACCTTGGGCTGCTTATGTTACCTCTTGGAGTTTTGGTCTCCTCGGTGGAAAATGGAGATTACCAGGCTCTTCTGAGTGAGTTCATGTGCACATTGTGTTTATAAAAAGACCCTCTTAGCTTTGAGTTCAGCACAAGGGAAGCAATCAACAAATATCAAACTAGATGTTTCATGATCCTCCCTGGTATCAAGTCTCACTTGCCTCAGCCTCAATCTGCTTGTTTCCCTGGGCTTTTGGAAGGAAGGAAACACACAGAATGCCTGTTCTAAAGGGCAAGGATTAAGCAAGCCATGTTTCCTTTGTGTCTCCATCTAGACTATCCCACGTCAAAGTCTAGGAGCCTGAAAAATTCCAGGAGAGGAGCAGAAGTGCCAAGGGCTGGGAATATAATGATACCAATGATGAAGATAGGAATTATGGTGAGGATGATGGAGATGATGGAGGTGATAAAGGCAATGGTGGTGGTTATGACTATGAAGATGATGATGATGGAGAAATGAGAATGGTGGTGGTGCTGATGATAGAGGAGATGATGATAAAGAAGATGAAGGTAATGATAGAATAGAGATGATGACAAAGAATAATGTGTAAATAATAGAAGTAATGATTGAGAAGAAAACGATGATGAAGATTATAAAGATGCTGATAAAGAAGAACATGGTGATGATTATAGAGATGCTGATGGAGAAGAAAATGGAGGTGATGAAGGCAATGGTGGAGATGATGAAAGTATTGATGGGGAAGAGATGATGGAGATGATACAGGTGATGATTATACAGATGGGGATGGAGGAGAGGATAGAGGTAATGGGGGTGATGATGATAAAGAGGATGATATTGTGAGGATAATGATGTGGGTAGATGAGTGTAAGGAAGGGAGAATGAGAGGCCTCTTACACCATGTTCAAACTGACCTTAGCTGTGAACAGTGTCATAAAATGATCCAGGAGCTAGTTCAAAGACCTAGACTGTTTTCGTTTTTGGTTTTTTTTTTTTTGGTCCAGGCTTGGTCTCTTATTAGTCGCGTTCCTGAGCATCAGTTCTGTCACTTACAAGAGGTAGCAAACTCTGCCCAGCCAGCTACATGGAACGTCCACAGAGTCCTGCATAGGCCTCTTTACAGCAGCTCCTTTCGGAGCTCAGCAAAGCAGGCAGTTCAGTGTAAGTTGTCAGTTCCTTGCCCAGGTGTCCCAGGACAAAGGGCTATCCAGCCTCAGTTTCCTCCTCTACAAGTGAAACTGGTAATATCCTTCCAATATAGAGTTGTTGTCTGACTGAAAAAGGTACATGCAGGATGAGAAGTTGGCTTCATAGGTAGAGCGCTTGGTGCACAAGCAGAAGAATCTTAATTTAGATCACCAGTATCCACAAAGAAAGCCAAGCATGGTGGTATGAGCCTGTAACCCCAGCACTGGGAAGTGGAGTCATCCTAGGGTTTGCTGGCCACCTGAGTTCACCATTTAGTGAACTCCAGATTCAATGAAAGACCCAAAGATCTTAACTTTTCCGTGGTGGCAGTGAATTTGAGACATGATCTCATAAAGGCCAAGCGGTCCAGGAGTTGGTTGAGGCCTGGATAACCTTGAATTACTACTGACAGACTTGTGCCAGTGCTCTGGTTTGGGAGGTGCTGGGAAATCAAACCCAGGTCCTTTGTTGGGCTAGGCTGATACGGTACCCACAGAGTTACAGTGAAAATTTAAGGTCAAGTTATCTGACTTAGATTCCTGGAATTTACAAATGCATGTAACCATGCATACACATGCACACATATGCATATACAACACACACATGCATACATACATTCATGTAGTTACAGAGACCAACCTGGTGTCCAAAAAGAGGAGAGGCTCCATGCACAGACCTCATGGTGATTTAAGTCCCTTGGCCACTCCGGCTACTCACTCATCTTGTCCTTTCCTAGTGTAATGATCAAACCTCCCTGGCCCTACAAGCTTGTCCTGTTGCACATTGAGGAGAAGATAAGGGTGCAAAGAGTTACCCTATACTGTAATGCTGTTTGCTTACTGCTCAACAACACTCATCTGAGGAAATTGGCTTGTGTCCCCCTCAAAGCTTTTAGCCTCGATGTAAAGCTGTCTCTGACCAAGACGGAGCCTTTCTCTGCCTTGCTCAGAAGTTACACTGGGGTTGGAAGACACCTATGTCGTGTGTAGTGCAGTTCATTCATGAAGACCAAGATGGGGCCTCAGTGCCTGTATTCCAACATGCCTGCTGAATGGAGGAGGAAGTTTACAGCTATTTACTCATGCTTATAAATAATATGTATTCTCTGCTCTAAAGATGAGGTGTGTAACAGATCATAACCTGGTGGACAGTGACTCCAGACATCAGGCGTTTTGACAGTAAGCTTAGGGAGGATACTGCACTGTCCCCATGTGTTTCAGGGGCAAGTAACAGGAGTTCAGAAAGCAAAGGTGTGCCCCAAAGCAAGGGATTCCATACCAGAGCTTCTCAGCACACAGGGAGGAAACACTGGCTCCTATCAGCAGTCCTGAGTACAAAGGCCAGGTACAGAGAGCTCAGAAGGCCCCAAGACCACAAATCAGCAGCACAAGCAACAAACAGCGTAGGCTCTGAGAAATGAAGACCAGAGAGGTTAAGTAGCTGACTCAAGGGATACACAGCAATGCTATCTTGCTGGGCTCCTGATGCGTTTGTGGAAACCGAGAGGCCCATAGGGACTGAGGAGTTTCCTAGGCAGTCAGTTGGAATAGAGGGAAGCGCACAAGGTTTTCCTGCTGATCCCTGGGGCAGGGTACTCTAGTATTTGTATTTCACTCTGGGAATGTGTGAAGACCTATGAGGACAAGCACAGCCAGTCCACTAACCAGCTGCTCTCTGGATTGACAACATATGACAGTGCTTTGGTCACCTTTGCCAAAGTTCAAAACTGACCCATATACCTAGCCAGGGTGGTCCAGCAGGAATACTGTGCACTCAGTGAGAAGAAGTACTGTGCTGGGAGCCAGCCATTCCTTCTGAGGTTAGCTCTCATCAGCATGTGATTAACTTGGTTTTTGCAGAACAGGGAGGCTGGGACAAGTGGCTTCCAAGGCGCTGTAGTTTCTGCCTGACTGGAGGTTCTCAGGCTGGGGCATATCGAAGACCCCATGAGAGCCAGAACCTCATACTGGGCAGGCAGGTGGGGATGGATTCTGTATCTCCAGCAAGCCCCAGCTGCTCCAGGGTTTGTCCCTTGAGAAAGGCTGTTGCGTTGGCTGTGTGCTGGGATCACTGGGGGATCTGCTCAGTGCTGGAGTATTTAAATTAGGTGTGGAACTGGCACCCAGCTCTGCTTTATTTTTAAGTTCCCAGGGTTAGGAACCAGTGTTCTAGAAAAATAGCCAACGTCTGTGAATGTGGGTGCACATTTGGTCAGTGACTTGTTTCTTTTGGGGACATTTATCTTGGCTCCTAGCTCAGCCTCTTATTGGCTACCAGATTAGAACATCTTCGTTGACTTTCCCTTTCTGTGAGGCGGCTGAGAGGACACAATGGAACTGCCTCTCTGTGTTCTCCTCCCTTTGTCTCCAGAGAGAACTTGTCTGTTCATTGAGTACAACTCAATAAATATTAAAAAACAAAACAAAAAACCACATCAAAACAACAACAAAACCAAACCATAACAGTGCCAGGCATGGTGGTGCAGCCTTTAATCCCACCGCTTGGGAGACAGAAGCAGGCGGATCTCCGTGGTTCTGAGGCCAGCTTGCTAAATAGAGAAAGTTATAGGACAACCAGAGCTATACACAGAGAAACCTTGTCTTGAAAACAAAAACAAAGACAATTAACCAACTAACCAAAAGAAACTAACCAACCAACCAAAACCAAAGCAAACCAAAGCAAACCAACCATAAAACCCCCTAACAAAAAAACTAAGCATGATAGCAAGATGGCGAGATCTGCCCTTAGAAATGAACTAGGCTCTGTTCTCACTCAAAGGTGCATATGCATACAGTGTGTGTGTGTGTGTGTGTGTGTGTGTGAGAGAGAGAGAGAGAGAGAGAGAGAGAGAGAGAGAGAGAGAGAGAGAGAGAGAGAAAATATGTTTATGTGAGTGAGGGATGAGGCATGTGTCCAGCCTTTGTGGTAAGGTGAGACAAAGTCTATAAAGAATCATCTTGGTGCAGTCAACTCTACAGTTTATTTTAATCCAATCCCATGAGGTCACTACTATTCTAACACCCACTCCATATTGTTAAATGCAGGATAATATCCTTGGACGCCTGCTCTTTTCTGAAGGGAAACAAAAGCAATGGATTTGGGGAGAGGGAAAGTGTGTGTGTGGGGTGGGCTTGGAGGAGTGGAGGGAGGGGAATCTGTGGCCAGAATGTTTTGTATGAGAGAAGAATAAATAAATGAATTTAAAATGTTGTATGTTCAAAAAAAATGTCTTAGGGGGTCATGATTTATGGGAAAGAGGGAGCCTCAGGTAATGTAATGGGAGGGAGGAAGCTTCAGCAAGTGGTCCATCTAGAGATACCTGTGTGTAGGGAATGATAAAACATTGGGCATATGTGGTTGGGGTTCTATGAAATGTTCCTGCATGTGGAGCACTTCTGTGCACCTGTCTGTTGACTAAGCTTTTTTTTTTTTTTGGTTTGTTTATTTTGTTTTAACCAGCTGAAACAGGGCCAGGTGGGTCCACCAGGGCTAGCCAGCAACACGTGCATGCACTACCAGCACATTTGGATTTGGTCAGAGGGGCATGACACACTCATGAAAGACCTGGCTGAAAGCCCATATATCAGGTTCCTGTGCCAGCTTTGAGCTGGCCACTTGCCACACTCCCAAGATGAGGGTAGAGAGCTGGCCTGGTGGCCTGAGTTCCGCTGAAGCATGCCGTTGTGCCTGCCTCTCTCCGACAAGTTGATAGGCTCTGGTGCCTCAAGCCCAGCGCAAACCCTCCGGGCTGAAGCCAGTTCCTAGAAGTCAAGTCTGGTTTGGGAAAGGGCACAGGGCTAGGATCTTGCCACCTGCCTTTTACTGGTGACCTTGGGCATGTCCCTTAGCCATTTTGAAGCCTCGACTGGGATCTTAAACAGCCCAATGGGTCTGACCTCTCCCAGTCTCCTGCTCCCAAAAACCTGTGGCGTCTTCTCTCACACAGTATTGAGGTTCGATAGAACGAACTATTTCCTGTTTTAAAGTTTAAGGCCAGGTTAGTGGTTTTATAACTCTATGGAGTTGGCAGTATTGATGCCCTTTTAAAATATGACACATGCCTGGTCCAGAGACTTCCACGACTGGTCCAAGACAGTGAGAGCTAGGGCTGGGGCAGAGATCTCTCATCCTGCTTCTCTGTCTAGCACATAGTCCCTGGAGGAGGGTCTGTCACAATGGAGCCATCCCCAGGCCCAGACCCTGGAACCGAAAAGTGCACAGTACCCACCCCTTCCTGATCCACACAGAGAAGTCGGTAGAAGAAAGTCTTTGCTTCAGCCCAGTGAACTTCCACCTCTTCCAGGCCTCACCCACCACTCCCCACATGGAGGCAGGCTCCAGCTGGAGTTCAGAAGGTTTGCTTTGTTTTCAGGCTTGTTTTACACTAACCTTCTATTTATGGCCTGGGACATGGGCTTCCCATGTAAGGCAATGACATTAATGAGACTGAAAAAATGTGTTGGGGGTAGCGGGTCTTGGATTAAAGAAAACATTAAGAAGTATGTGGCCTGTGGAAACAAGAATGCCTGGTGTCGGCCTGGTTCAAAGAGCTCCCTAGCATAGCATGCCCTGGCTTTGTCGGGATAAGCAGGGCTAGTGTCCTACGACACCAGAGGCCAGGGGAGGTCTCCTCTGAGCTGCATCCACTGGGCAAGGTGAATCAGGGCCCCTTCTGGCTGCACGTGCGCCGTCCATGTGCCCCGCAGGCCGAGAGCTTGCAAAGGAAGCGGCAGGCTGGCCTGGGCTCCGGGGGAACCTAGGTGGGCATCTGAGAGTATAATGAGATGGTCCCCTCAGGGCAAACTAGGGATCAGGGACGGGTTCCCACGGCCGGCCGGGACTGGCGTGCGGACGAGTACGTGCGCAGTGTCAGCCTCCTAGGCCCGTGCCGTTTCGTGCGGCCTTCCGGTCACGGTGCGCACAGCCGAAGCCTCGGGACATCGTCCCGCAGTCCCAACCCCACGCGCCTGGGCACGCGTAGCCCCAGATTGCGGGGGCCCAGAGACCGGGGCGGGGTCTGGCAGCCTTACCCTCGGCTGATTGGCTGCTTGTGGCGGGGGCGGGGTGCAGGAGGCCAGACACCAGCGTTGGGCTGGTGGGCTCAGTACGCGACCAGCTAGAGGGCGGGAGGCAGGCGCAGGAGTACCATCCAGAGCCAGAGCTTGGGGCACTTGGGGAGGACTCTGAGACCTCGCCCCGAGGCGAATAGCCGCATTTGTCTGCAGGAGAGGGCGAGGGAGGAGCCAGCCCGGAGAAACTTCTCAGTCCCTTGGGGGAGAGGAGGTGCAGTGTGGGCGCTGTTTCGGGAGAACTTGGACCTGCTGAGCCTAGGCGCGGCGTTCAAGGCCCCCTCCCACACGCGCGCTGAGCTGAGCTAGCAGCGCCTGGCGAGGAGCAGGCAGCGGTCCTTTCCAAGAGGGTCGAGCTGCAGGACTGCAAGCAGCTGGGAAGGCCGCGACCCGGCGCGCAGCCCCTCTACCCTGCCCCCTGCCACCCACTTGAGGACGGGAGAAGGAGGCAACGTAAGCAGCCAGGCGGATTCGTAGGCTGGGGATACGTACCGATCGTCACCTCCAAAGGACCCTCTTAGTCTTCGGGTTTGTTTCTTCCTTCCCGGAGTCGTCGCCCCCCCCCCCCCCCATCCCCAGCGCGGAGTCCCAGGCCGGGACATCCCGCATTGGACGTCCCCAAACCTCCGTGCACCTGGCTCAACCGGAGTCCCCGGTGTCAGGGCAGGGCAGGGCCGCCGGCGGCGAGCCGGAGCCAGCCCAGCGCCCTGGCTCCGCCGAGTCCTTGGAGCCCACCCATGGGGCTCCGGCTCCGCGCGCCTCCTCGCCGGGCCGTGCTCAGCCCAGCTTGGAGCGGTGCGCGCAGGAGGATTCTTACTCAGTGACCCTGGAGCCCCCGGTAATACCGGGAGACTCAGGGGCCGGAGCGGCAGGAGGTTCCCCGCACCTCCAGGAGCTTTCAGGCAGCCCTCCAAGCCGTGCTCGGGGCCCGGCCCGCTGTTCCCAGGTAAGGGAGACACCCCAGTGGAACGGGGGAGCTAGTTAGGTGGAGTGGGGCAGCCAGCTGCTGGACAGAGGAATGCAAGCGGAATGACGGGGTGGGAAGCTTAAACTGAAACTGCTACGTGTCTGATGCTTTACACATGTTGAGAATTAAGCTTACGAGGGGCCTAGCCTACATCAGGTGGTTTCTAGCCTCTTTCTTAGCCCAGGAAAGGTTTATTGAGCTCTTGTGTCCTACGTTTGTTTGGGAGCTTTTGTTTAGATATAGAGCCAGCCCATTTTAAAAGGTGTCAACTGAGGCTTAGCTTCTCTGCAGGACCTCCCCGGAGGAAGAATGATTAGGGGTCCTTTACCTGCTTTGAGTCCCTTGAGCTTCGGAGCATTTCCTGCAAGATACCCTTGCCATAAGGGTTTCCTGTACTCAGCTGGACAGTGTGTGGGCCTCTGACAGGCCCTAATCTGCTCACCCCTGCCACCAGTCCCGGGATAATGAGGAACGATATTGATGCTCGAGGAAGGGACCTCAGGACAGGGTCTGGAGCCACGTACTGCTTTGGAGCCTTTAATTCAGTTTTCCCCTAAGCCTCAGAGGGATAAGATGAGGTCTTTCAAGACAAGACCTTCACTGGGCTGGGAGCAGCCAGGAGTCCCTCCAAAGAAAAGAGAAAGCCCCAAAGAAAAGAGTCCTGTATTGATTGGAAAGGCATCTGGATGCCTCATTGTGCTGGGGTTGTTTCTACCTGATGTTTAACAGGGGTGAGCTGAGTGAACAGACCAGTTGACTCAGAGTTGCTGGGCTGGCACAAAGCAGAACAGGTTAGCCAGAAGCAGATTCCCCTTGGTCTCTGTCCTTCTGAGCTCCCCAGGATGGGAAAGGTGGTTTTGTAAAGTCCCTGGGACTCACCAGAGTGTGGGGGAAGAGGCTGTGGTCTTCCAGCGAGGTAGTGTGGTGAACCTGCTCTGGGGTCATGTGCAGTGGGCTGGTGCGGTGAACCTAACTCTGGGGTGTACCCAGGGAGCTCTTCCAGACTCTCCTCCAGTTGTCCTTACCCATCTGACCTGCCCAGCTTCCATCAAGCACTGGGGCAGACACAGGGAAAGAAAGTGAATGGCCCACAGTTGCACTGCCTGCGAGCTGGCTAGCAGGGTAGGCAGAGAGTCCCTGGCAGGGTGCCCATCCCAGCTGCCTGGAGGGAGAGAGGAAAAGGGATTATAACAGGAGCCATAGGGTCATTCCTGCCCAGTGCCACCTGGGGCTTCACTGAGTCAGAGCTGTTTGGCTGTTTGGAGAAGACCATTAGACTTCGGGGCAGCTTTTTTTTTTTTTTTTTTGGATAGAGGTGAGAGGTCAGGTTTTACAGCTGAGGAGTCTGCTAGCAGTCCCAGCCAGGCATCTGCTGTGTGGACTCAACCTTTCGGAGAAATAGAGTCCCTGTCAGTCCTCTGGAAGGCTTCTCATAGGAACAAGGCAGCCCCCGCATGACGGATGCCTGCTGTTGGTGGGTACTGTCCCTGAAGGCAGCCCCATTCTCCGCACCCTGAGCTCATTTAGGCCCCTGTTCTTACATTCAGTTTCCCACTTCTCTAGACCACCAGGGTTGCATGCTGGAGAGAGGGCCTGCTCTGTGCTGTCTGTCCTGCACTTTTGGGACCACCTCCCCATCCTACATGTGCTTTTTTGCCCAGGTTACTGCAGGCTGTGGCAGCTGCCCACTGGTGAGGTTCTGATCCTAAGACCCTTATGTGTCCCACTGATGCATACCTAAAGCAGCCTGGGAGTCCTATGCTTTGAGATTGCAGCACTGTGCATACAGAAGGTGCTCAATAAATGATCCCTGAATGAGAGAAATTGCAGATGACTCTCTCATCAGGCTCACCCAACCCTCTCACTCCCCTCCCCCAGCACCACTTTGAGATTTGGGATCTGTCCAATCCCACTATGGATTCAGCTAGGCTGGAAATAGAGTGAGTAGGGCAGGCAACAGGGGAGAGTCTGCCCACAGGGCTTTCCTCAGCGCCTCCTGTGGGGTGGAGTCAGAGACTGTCACCTGGCTTCCAGGTGTCTGGGTGCCTCACACAGCCCCACGTGGCTAAGGCCATGTGAAAGCCTAGGTCTATCACAAATAGCCTCAGGGCCCTCCTCTGTCTCCACCCCTTTCTGATCCTCTGTCTCTAATTTCTAATTCTCCGTCCTGCCCTCTCCATTGATGCTTCCTCTTTCCTGCTTTCACTTCCTCCATGCCTCTGCTCTCACCCCTTCCTGCTGCCCTCTATGCCTCCCTCCTTTCAGCCAAAGTACATGAGGAGGTCTGGACTGGACGGTGGGGCAAGGAGGCAATGGAGGCAGACTTCATCCCTGGTGACTGCTGGTTCACTCCTTTCCCTCCGTCTAGAGGGGGCTCTGTCCTGCCCTCTTCAGGTGCCTCTGGGGAACAAAGGCACACTTGGGGACCTTCAGCATGACTGAGGGTAGGAGGTGGGATCCATCTCAGCACAGCCAGGGAACAGGCTGGTAGACTGGGTGAAGGGAGGAGGACTCATAGCCAGAGTGGGGATGGGGGAGGGGAGTGAGAGGGTTGGGTGAGCCTGATGAGAGAGTCATCTGCAATTTCTCTCATTCAGGGATCATTTATTGAGCACCTTCTGTGTGCACAGTGTGGCAACCTCAAAGCATAGATTTACAGGCTACTTTAAGTATGCATTTAGTGGGGGCATATAAGGGCCTTAGGATCAGAACCTCACCAGTTTGTAGCCAGAGCCCACAGTGACCTGGGCAGGAGAGTGCATGTGCAGGATAGACAGCATGGGGCAGGCCCTCCTTCCCAGCACCCTGGCCTTTCTGTGCCTCTGTGTCCTCATCATCTACTTTCTGGGTCTTTGAGGAATGGAGCAGGTGTAAGCCTGGCACTCAGTGCTGCACCATATATTAATTGCAAAACAAATGTCAGCGGTGTTATTATTGTATACTTAGCCTATGCTTGGCGTGAACCTGATCTTGGCCCAGGAGTGATGGTTCCAGTGTTAGGCCTGGGTCCAGTGTGCTGAGCTGGCACATTGTATGTGTCTCTTCCATTCATTTTTGGAGGTTATGTTGCAGACTAGGAGCTGCAAGCATTTACACCATGGAAATTGATGAATGATACCAAGCAAGCTTTTTGTTTGTTTTTGTTTTAGGAGACAGAATTTCTTCATGTAGCCCTAGCTGTCTTGGAACTGGCTCTGTAGAGCAGACCAGGTTTTTCTGGAACTACAGAGATCTGCCTCCAAGCAGGGCTTTTAGGAAAGGCAGAGGACCTCAGGCATGCATGTATGAGCATAGTGTGTGCATGCCAGGAGACTTGTACCCAGGAGGACATCACTTAGCCCTGGTGGCTATCTCAGACCCTGTCCCCATGGTAGTCTGATTGTGAAATAAAGCTGTCGGCCTGAATCTCAGTGCATGCAGTACCTTTGTGCAGCAGAGCTTGCTCGGAATAGATACATTTCAGGAAGCTACCCCTTATGCTGGGATTCAGCCCCTCCTTGCTTACTCAAGGTGTGTTTTGTGCAGTGCTCAGCCTACATGACCTGTGGTGGCCAGCCAGGTACACTAGTGTTTCTGCAGGCTCAGGTACATGTGCAGTTCTGGGGTTAGCAAGGTGTCCTTTGTATGTGTTAGGTACTTCTTGCTGAGAAGAGAGGGTCAAAGCCTTTAGAGAGGTGGCATTTGGGATGGACTCTGCAGCTAGAGAAGGGTGTTCTAGGGAGGAGATGATGGTAGCAGAGGTGTGGAGGCATAGCTCAGTCTGACCTGGGCTTGGAGGACCCTAGGGTGCTGAGACAACAGAAGAGGGGCTGATAACAGCTCCTTGGTAACCCTGTTGGAGCAGGAGAAGTCTGCATAGGTCCACTGTGGTCAGGAGCCTGAGTCTTTTTTAGCCTTTTCCATGAAACTGAGAAGCTCCCACAGAAAGTTTTGGGTTTCCTTCCAGAACTTCAGTCCGCAGAGTCATGAGGCTTGAATCTCTTTCACCCACTCAAGCCTAGGTTGTCTGAAGCCAAGGGTAACTTTCATATGTGAGAAGGAGCCCACTTTGATGCAAATTTTGGGTCCAGGGTGTAAGGAGATGACTAGGGGCTTGACAGGGAAGTTGCCTGGACTGCTGAATTTCTCTTCTTCCTGGTAGAGCTGCAGAACCATAGGTCCCCTTTGTTCAAGAAATGTAGGTTGACAACTGAGCCATACCAGACTCTGGGTCCCAGAAGTTGAGGAGTAAGTGGGTGCTATAAGAGAAGGCTTCCCCCTAGTGGTAGTTGCTGCCTTGGGAATTTCAGTTGTGCAGAGCCCTGTGCCACAGTTGTGTGGAGAGACTGAGATTCAGAGGTGAGGCTTCCTGCCTAGTGAGCAGCAAGGCTGTGACCCTGTGGTTTGTCCTGTGCTCAAGTACGTGAGGATGGGTGAGTGAGCAAGTTGAGACGAGGTGTAAAAAGATTAGAAGCTGAATGAATGAATGGATGAGGGGGTGGCTCCAACCCTGAGGTGTCTCAAAAAGCCAATGGCTTCTATTTTACACTAAAAGCAAAGACCTAGACAGGGGCCACAGAGGGACCAAGAGGCCCCCTGACGCCTGCCTCCTTGCTTCTGCCACAGCCCCGAGCCATGATGAAGACCTTGTCCAGCGGGAACTGCACACTCAGTGTGCCCGCCAAGAACTCCTATCGAATGGTGGTGCTGGGTGCCTCTCGCGTGGGCAAGAGCTCCATCGTCTCCCGCTTTCTCAATGGCCGTTTTGAGGACCAGTACACACCCACCATCGAGGACTTTCATCGAAAGGTGTACAACATTCATGGGGACATGTACCAGCTGGACATTCTGGACACCTCTGGCAACCACCCATTCCCTGCCATGCGCAGGCTGTCCATCCTCACAGGTAAGGCGATTGGGGAAATTGATTCTAGCCAGACAAGTGCTGGTGGGCCCACAGCACCAGGTGGAAGCACCCTTCATGACTGCTGTTGAGGGACCTGCCCCATGGCCTGTCTACTCCACTGGGACCAGCATCTGGAGAAGGACAGGATTGTGACCTACTAGGGGCCTCTGGTGATATGGCACTGTTTGTTGTGGTCATTCCTTGAAACCATTCTTCAATTGGTCCATGTCCCGAGTATGAGCACTGTGGGCTACAGCCATGCCTTTAGCTGCACCCTTGGTCAGAGACAAGAGGAGGAAGCATCATGAAAACAACCCTCCAGGATTGGGGCAATAACTCAGGAAAGCTGTTTAAGAATAAGCACCAGCATTTGATGCCCAGTAACCACACCGAAGCTGGGGATGTGGCAAATACCTGCTATCTATTGGGGAGGCAGAGACAACAGGATCCCTGGGACTTGCTGGACGGCCAGCCTAGTTTAATGAGTAATTCATAGATGAGTCAAACACTCAAAAAAAATCAGGTGGATGGTGCCACAGGAACAGAATGCAGTGCTGGCCAACACATGTACACATAGACACAGATACAGAATGTCAATTTAATAAAACATCCCATATCGAGATATTTCCTACTGGAAACCACACCTACTCTCTGCCTCCTTTCTTCCCATCATGGGCTATTTTAGAGCCCTGCCTTCTGGCCATGGAGCCCTCTTCCAGGTCACTTTTTCTGTCACAGACATGGTACCCTCTCCACCTCAGATTCTGAGAGGGAGCATCTTATTTAAGGAAGCCAAGGTGGGCCTGCGTTCAAAGCCTGAGCCTGTCTCTGTCGCATAGTGCTGTTATTGTTAGAGTCTGTGATCTTGCTCCTCATGTGGCTATGAGGACAGGAGGGTGTAGGGCAACTCCCTGCAAAAGGAGACTGTCATGTCGGAGAGCTCTTCCTATTTGGGAGGGGACTGCATGCTCACTGGTAGAGATGTGCATACTTCAATGTTAATTTTCATTTATACAAGAGGTACAAAGACAACTTTCCACCAGATGATGCTTATTAGGCACATATCCCCCGTCTCAGGCCTCTCTCTGACTTTTAGGTAGCCAGCACCGGTACATTTAAATTCATTCTGTAGTCTCTAAAGGCACACACTTTGGTCAGTTTCCTGTGTACTGCGTTCCAAGCACTTCTGTCTGCTGCTTTGCTTGCTCATCAGTCCACGCCGGGCTTCATTTTCTAGCCTGGTTCTGGGCACAGAAATGCTCAGGGCTGCTCATTCCCATAAGCTTTCCCTGCAGCTGCTGGCTGCTAGCTCTGGGCTCCAATGCATTTGCAGTCTCAGGTTTGAACACTGGGAGGCTGCGAGTACTCGGGGCAAGGATTAGTCTAACGGGACTGCATGAGGCTTGGCAGTGGGAACCAGAGCAGTTGGTGGTCAAAGCCCCATGTCATTGATCATTACAGCCCTTCACTGACCTCACCGGAGACCAGTATGTGAAGGCCCAGGGGAAGGTGGATAGGCTAGAGTGGGGTGCAGTACTTCTGAGCTCTTACCCACTAGCTCATGCTGGATGTATGATACTGTAGGGGACCAAAATGTGCTTCTAGAGGCCAGAGAGGAGGCAGCAGTCGTAAGTTGTGATGGACTGCTGGACCCAATGGCTGGCTCACTATCTGCAAATCAGAGATCTTAAGACTCACACTCAGGCTTGTAGAAGTTGAGGAGAAATGTAAGGATGGAAGGGTCGTGGAGGATGAAGTTTTTACTCTGTGGTGATTGACCAGGAACTGCAGCTGGAGGCTGGTTCACACACCTATGTTCCTTCCAGCAAGTACCCTAACCACTGTGTCACACTTAAGGTCTTATGAGTCTGGTGCAGTGGATGTAGTGTGGGCCACGACCTCTCACTTATTGCATGGATCATCCTAGAATCAGAGAATACATCCACTCTGCCAGACATGGGTCAGGTGAGGACCAAATTGAGTTATAGATTAGGCCGAGCCACATTTGAGATGTGTGACCTTGGGCTGGATGCTTGCCTTTTCTGAGCCTTAGCTGGCTTACCCATAACAGACAAGTAATAAAATCATCTCCATGAAGGTATTATGAAGTGCCAAGGAAACATCAGGTGTACACATGCTCTGCTCCCAGCAGGTGCCTGTTCTCATGAGCATTATTGATGCCTGACATGGCTGAGTATGTGCTGCCCTGCATGCATTAGCTATAATCACCCTCCTGCAAGGCAGCTTTATTCACATGATGTGGGAAGGGAATCTGAAGAGTTTGGAGATTAAGCAGAACCTTCAAGGTCACACATTTGCTAAGTTGAGGTAAGATACAAACCAAGGCCCCCTCTCACCAACAAACATCCTCTGCCACACAGTGACACCTGTGCTTGCCGAATTCCTGCTGTGGGTCAAGGTACTGGCGCCAGCTCTGGATGTGAGCGAGCAAGGCCAGTCATACCTCCATGTGCACAGGAGTTCTCTTAGAGTTACTATGTAACCTCACAGGGATGACTGGGCCTTCCACAATCCTGTTTGGAAATAGGTCCACATCTGAGTCTAGCTAGGTGTGCTGTACTTTATCTACAAGCCTCTCTGAGCCTTGGCTCCCTTATCTGGCAAGCGGGGACAGTGATAGCAGAAGAGCAGCCGGGTCAGGGTTTACAGGGTTCCTAAGTGGCAGCTGATGGGACCCATTTGGAGTGGGGCACCAGGGCAGCCTGTGATCTGTCATTTGCCTCATTCCTTCCACAGGAGATGTCTTCATCCTTGTGTTCAGCCTAGATAGCCGGGAGTCCTTTGATGAGGTCAAGCGCCTCCAGAAGCAGATCCTGGAGGTCAAGTCCTGCCTGAAGAATAAGACCAAGGAGGCAGCAGAGCTGCCCATGGTGATCTGTGGGAATAAGAATGACCACAGTGAGCTGTGCCGCCAGGTCACTGCCATGGAGGCTGAGCTGCTGGTGTCTGGGGATGAAAACTGTGCTTACTTCGAGGTGTCGGCTAAGAAGAACACGAATGTGAATGAGATGTTTTATGTGCTGTTCAGCATGGCCAAGCTGCCCCACGAGATGAGTCCTGCATTACATCATAAGATCTCTGTGCAGTATGGTGATGCCTTCCATCCCCGGCCCTTCTGCTTGCGCCGTACCAAGGTTGCAGGTGCCTATGGCATGGTTTCTCCCTTTGCCCGCCGCCCCAGTGTCAACAGTGACCTCAAGTACATCAAGGCCAAGGTCCTACGGGAGGGCCAGGCACGCGAGAGGGACAAATGCAGCATCCAGTAAGCGGCAGGGACATTGGGGAGAGGGCTTGGGCAGTGCCTTAAGGGAGGTGGTTGAGGATTCCCACTGCCCACATCCCATGGGGCCATAGGCATGTACACTGTGCCCTTTGTTCTCCTGATTCCTAGCCACCTCCTGTGAGTTCTTATGTCTATGGCTCCTTTGTGGTAGGACACTTCTGGGGACAAGCTTTCAGTGTCCTTAAAGTAGGAGGACTGCAGAAAGACCAGGAGTCTTGCGTCAAAGCAAAAACACTCAGTACAAGTCACAAGATGAGAACATCCTAGACAGATGTCCCAGCCAGATTCCCTGGTGGCCTCTGCTCCCTCTGTGTGTATTATCCTGGTCTCTATTCTTCTGGAGAAACTTCCCTCCTGGGTCTTTAACTCCTGCCCTCTGGCCCAGCTGTGTACACCCACCCTTCCAACTTAGCCTCTGGCCACTCCAAGATTGAGCCAGCAGTGTGTGTGTGTGTGTGTGTGTGTGTGTGTGTGTGTGTGTGTGATGACATGTCCATGTCCCTCAGAACACTGCCTCCTGGCTCCTCTCCCAGACTCCTCCCTATGCTATGGCTCTTTGTTTTGAAGCTGTTTCCTGTTTTGTTTGCAGTTGATATGAAGTTCTTGTACGATAAAGCCCAGTGACCCGTCTTTGGCCAGGTTCCCCAGTTCAAACACATTGCTTTAGCTGGGGTCTATTCCTCCCTGTTCCCAAGGAGGCTGTGCAGCTGGATCCTGCCCTGTGTTCAGCATCTTACAAATGAGCCCACAACGCTGCAGTCACAGAAGGCCAGGCTGTGTCTTCCGCCCTCAAGAGAGGACAGCTGGGCCTTGGGAAAGTAACACTCTGAACCCCTCCACACTCCTGTCTAGATCAGCTCTGCCTGGACCCATCTTTCTCCAGCTGTACTCCTCAAGCAACTGCTGAGCACCCACTAGATACTGGGTTCCTGTATGTCCCCAGCTTGGGCCTCTCCACCCAGGGTGCCCTTTCTGCACACACAGCTGTTGGAGGACATAGCACAGTTGAGAGCCCTAGCCGAGCCCAGGATAGGTTGACAGGAAGACTCATGATGAGTCTTTTCCTAGTACTCAGGCTGTACTAGGTACTTCTCTTTCCAGTGCAGGTGTAGGAGTGAGGGATGATTGTGACTCTGACAATCAAAGTCTCTAATCAACTCTTAATACAGATGTACTGTAGTCTCCTTAATAGTACCGAAGCTTGGCCATTGAGATGGCTCAGGTAAAGGTGCCTGCTGTCAAGCTGTTCAACCTGTTTGATCCCTGGGATCCACATAGCGGAGGGAGAGAACTAACTAATGTAAGTCATCCTTTGACTTCCACACATGCATTATGATACTGCATACACACAAAGTAATGAAGCTGATGGTTACTGAAAACCATAGGAATCTGCTAGTGTATCTCCTCAAGGCCCAGAAAGCATGAGTGACTGGCCCCAAGTCCCAAGTCACATACTGTAAGCTGGGCCAGTCAGGTCGTCCCTCCCCCCCACCATTATCCTCTCTTCCTGGAGCTCCCACTGGCAGGGGTTTAGATCACATTATACACCCCCTCCCCCAGTGGTCACTGAGGTTACCCATGTACATTGTTGTCCTTAATGCACCTCAGTTCCAGCTCTGCACACCAGACCCCAGGCCTGGCCCTGACTGTCCTCTCCTCAACACCTGTTGCTCAGTACAACTGCTTCAGCACCTGCTTCTGTCCTGCAGTGAATACCCCCCACCCCCACCAGCTCCATCCTTGAGAATATACAGGTACTTGTTCAGGCGGTGTATGGCCTGGTCCCATCCATCCGAGCTCCACTGCCTGGACCTCTGTGTACACTATCAATTAAAGTTGGTTTGTTAGCAGCTGTGCCTTTGATGTTTATTTTTTCTGTTTTCAGGGGAGGGGCTTCTCCCTGGGCCAAGATCTCTCTGCATACTACATTGTCTTCAAGTTCAAATTTCGGAGGATGAAAGCCAATTAAAGAGACTGGGCCTGGGCCTGCTGTGGTGTGTGCTCTAAGTGGTCATTAGCAGTGGTGTCTTCAGGGGTTAGTGACCAGTGTCTGCAAAAATTGTTGGTTATGAAGACTGGCTGAGAAACTAGGCATTGTAGCATATGCCTATTGTACTGGCTACTTGAGAGACTGAGGCAGGAGGATTGCTAGAGTGACCATGAGTCAGCTGTCATTAAATAATGAAAAAGATGTGATTGGGAGGGGCCAAAGATGCTGTTCAACACCTTCCAAGGCACAGAACACACTCCATAGAGATGGTGGGCAGTGTCACCCATAAGGTCGGCATGGGGCAGAGCCAACACCTATCAATGGCAAAAACAGTGAGTCTTTGTGAAGTGAAAAGGGATGGGATGTAGTTGGGGACTTGAAGGCACAGATGCCTGACCCTGAATAACTGCATGAGTGGTGTTTCATGTTTCATGGGCTTGAGTCCACCTCCTTGGGCAGAGGGAAGGGCAGAGAGGTGGCTGCTGCTAAACCACCTCAAGCACATTCTTGGCCATTTTCACTTTCTGTGACCCATGTGCTCTGTAATTTTTTGGGCACAGAGCTCAACTACTTGCCTCTATAGGCATGTGAATTAAGGTTCTAGACTACGGGTGCCTGATCCCCGCATGAGTGAGGACAGGATTTTGTGTCTGGGAGAATCGTTGTCAGCCTGGCAGGTGGCTGTGAGAACAGCAGGGTGCCAGGCCCTGCAGCTGGAGATCAGCGAATAGCCAGGAACCTGCTCACAGAGCTGGGAACCCAGAGAGAAGCCACAAACATCATAGGGATGCTTGCACGCAACTAGGCTAGGCTGTGTTGGAGTGTGGGGAGAGTCCTGCCTACCTTCCTGGATCAGGCTCCTGCAGCCCTTGGCCACACTTCACATGGGTATGAATGTGGCACAAGCCCCTTGGGCACCTTCTAGGTCCTATTTTTTTGTGGAATGAGACATGGAAGTGACCAGTCCTTGGTGCTGTAGTCACTGTCTTGGCTCTCCCATAGGAAAAGCTAGATAAGAAAGAGGCGCTGTGCCTTGAGTGTCCTGCCCAGTGTATCTTGTTAAGAGCCTAGCCCATTGCCACCATTGCATATCCTCCATGTGGGACTTTGGGTAAATACTGTCTCAACAAACTCCATCTACAAATAGGTGGTGAGCAAGAACCAGCTGGGCCAGGTGTGCGCTGAACAGCCCTTCAAGCCCTGATTCTGCAAATATTCCTATTGCATAACTCAGAACCCGCTAGCTCCATGCTCCATTTCCCGCCTCCCCTCTCCACGCCCATGCTCCCTCCTCCCTCTTCTCTCTGCTCCTCCCTGCTCCCACAGTTATGGAACTAGAATGAGGTTAACAGTGAGGAAGACATCTTCAACCTACAACAGGGTAGAATGAGGGGTTAGGAGGCTGCCCCTCCTGGAGAGACTGAGGCTGGCCTGAGAGCCTCATTCCAATTAGTCCCCGGATCTCTAAAACGAGTCCTGAGAATCAGGTTTCAGAGATGCCTGTGCTCTGAACAGTGAGTTCTTGTCTGTTCTGCCTCCTTGAACCTGTCACTCAGGAGAAAATCTTCAGTGTGCACCATGGCCTGGTGGAGGCTAATGGGAGTCTGCCAGCAGCTCAAAAGCAAAGGCTGCTGGGAGTTCGGTGGGGGAAGGGATCTGATGGTTGCTGAAGACCTACTATTTACTAAGCATATGCTGATCTCTGACTTGTATTCTCTCATTGGATCTTCCTGGCAAAGCAACCTAAAAGGACTGGATCCCTTTCTGAGGGTTGAACAGATGTAGAGAGGTAGGGCTGCTTGTTTGATGTTATACAGAAAATAACCAGGAAAACTGGGTTCATATCACCTGATTTCAAATGATTTTGTTCTTCAGGACTTTTATAACAGGGTGGCTGAGGGTCTTCTGTCTGGAAAAGGGTTGTATGTGGCAACAGACTAACCAGGTAGTGCCAAGGCTTCTTCCATTTCTAGCTTCTTCCATGTCTAGGTCCTTGTCACCATTTGTGAGGCAGAAGACACATTCAGGTTCCACTGGAGTGTTAAGGAAGAGAACACAGAAGTCATTTGCCTGCACATCACATGCGGACTCATACATCATTGCAAGCCCTTGGTTGAGATGGTCTTTGTCAAAAGCTCCAAACTCTGGTGACATTCACTATGGAGAAGGAATGATTCCTAGGTGGCCTGCATGCCGTTTCCCAATGCTATAGATCCAGACCCAGGACACTGTACACAGTCTGAATTCCAACAAGATCTCAGCTCCACAATCACACAGTATATCATGCCCTCTGTGGCTTAAAAAACTTTACTATTAGCATATAGATGGGAACGTGTGCCACAACCTGTGTGTGTGTGTGTGTGTGTGTATGTGTGTCAGAACAAAACAACTTGGGAGAAGTTCTTTTCTTCTACTTTTGTGTGGGTTCTGGAGATAGAATGCATCCCATAACACATGTGTGTGGGAGATTATGTTGTTACATTGTAAATAGTTGTCCCACCCACTGGCTTAATAAAAAGCATTGATTGGCCAAAGGCAGGCAGGAAGTGTGGGCAGGGCTACCAGACTAAGAAAACTCTGAGAACAGGAAGCACAGAGCAGAACGCCAGAGAGAAGCCAGAAGAAGCAGAGGACAACTATGCTGCTCTAAGAAAAGGTACCCAGCCACATGGCTGAACAAGCTAAGAGACATGAGTTAGTTTAAGGGTAAAGAGTTAACAAGTTATATGCCTGGACATCTGTGTGTCTCTGTGGGTCTGCGGGTCTGCAGGCGTAAACCTTGAGGCTAGGCCTGAAAGTCCAAGTCAGAAACCTCGTACTACACATGCGGGCAAGCATCTTCATCTGCTGAGCCATCTGGCTGGCCCTCCTTTTATTGTGGTACCAGGTGTGTATGTACCCATGTATGTGGAGGAGGCCAGAAGACAACAGAGGATGTCAGGCACTGTCTTAGTTTGGATTTTATTGCACACCACGACCGTGGCAACACTTAACTGTAATTGCTTGCTTACAGTTTAGAGGTCCAGTTCATTATGTAGGGAGCATGGTGGCATGCAGGCAGGTGTGGTGCTGGGGCTGAGAATGCTACATCTTGACTTAGAGGTAACAGCTTGAGCAAAATATCTCAAGCCTGCCTTCACAGTGACACACTTCCAACAGAAGATGTGGCCCAGATTAGAGGTGTGCCCTCCAATTTCAAGGTCTGAATTAAAGGCATGTGTCATCCACTCTCCTCCAACAAGACCACACTTCCTCCAACAAGGTCACATCTCCTAATAGTGCCATTCTTTGAGTTTGTGGGGGCCAAAATATTCGAACCACAACAGGCACCATCCCCCTTATTTTTTAAGACAACATTATTTTTAAGGCAAAGGCCTGGAGATCTCCTCGTTGGTTAGGTTGGCTGGTCAGTGAGCCCCAGGAAATCTATCTTCACTTCCCAGTGCTAGGATTATAAGTGTATGCAACCACACTTTTACTTGGATTCTGGGATCCAACTCAGGGCCGCATGCTTACACGACATGCTTTACTGACAGCCACATTCCCACCCCCTACATGGATTTTTTAAAAATTGCATGAAATTATTTTGATAGCTCAGTTCTCAGAGAATCTTTTTTTTTTTTTTTTGTAGCCTCTAAAGTTTGCATGGGTGCAGTTACCAGTAGCTCTGTTTCCTCTATAGATAGAGTCTTCACGACTCAGCACCTTTGTAAAGTAGAGAGAGAGAGATTATATTTTCATGCCGCTGGATGATTATGTGGGGTAAAAGAATTAACACTTGTGAAAGGCTTAGCTCAGTGTTGGTGGTGAGACTAGGACCTAGCTAGGTGGCAGTGATAATGCAGGGACCATGTCTAACCAGCATTATTTTTCCCAAAGGGACCAATGAGAAGGTTTGGGAAGTCAAGTTGGACAGGGGCTTCAAGAGTGCCCTGCTATCTATGGCCACAGGCTTTTGCTGTGGTGGGAATGGGGGCTGGAGGTCTTTCAGAACTCACTACCATACACAGATGGCTAACTGAAGTCCCTGTTTAACATTTCAAAGCAGACACTGGCCACTAGACTCTGAGGACACAAGCACCAGACGCAGAGTCCCAGACCCTCTCAACACTCCTCACCCCTTCCTCTCCCCTAAACCGCTCCAGCCTGGGCTTCTTTTCCTTTCTACAGCTTCTCTTTCTTATATACTTCAGTATTTTGGCTGCTTGCTGTCTTGGCTCTGCTATTGGCCTCCCCTCCACTCCCATGGCTCAGTCTATTCTGCTGGCCATGTTCAGTCTGGACTCTTGGACTCTTCTAGATGTCCCTAAATGTTCTCTCCCTCATATCTACTAAAAAACTCTCTGCCACTCCTAGGAGCAGTCACGTCCTTATTTTTGCATTCATCTGGTGCTGAAACACAAGAGGAAGCATATATGAGCTCTTCCTAAGGGACTTGGCATCTAAGAACCAAGCTGCTGATCTGCCTCTAAGTTATGTGTTTCTGCTGCCCATCAGATTTAACTTAAGACTCTAGAGTTCACTTTTGCTGTTTCTTCCCTCCGCCTGCTCTAACCATTGCTCTTTCTACTTGGTAAGTATCTCTCCAGCTCCAGCTCTGGAGCCTGGTATGCATGCCTGCTGTAACTCTGCTTGGACCCCTCTCCACTAAGGCTTCCACACTCCTTCCTATATTGGAGCCTTCCTTTTCCCCAAAGCCTCTCCCAGTATGCTCTTCAGCTGCTCTCTCCTCGCCTCCTCCTCCTCCTCCTCCGGCTAAGTGTCACCCTGGGGCTGCCTGCTTTGACTAAGCCACAGCAGTGTGCCAGGATGCTCCTGTTGCCCACCGGGCACCTGTCACATGGAAAGGAATGCCTCTCCTCTGACTTGGGACACTTGTGTATGACAAACTTTCAGTCTGTTTGGGACTGAAATTCTTGTCACCTGACACTTCTTTTCTCCTGGAGCTCCCTTGCCTCCCCATAGAAGTTGCCTGCTAATTCTGCAGCTTCTCCATGTCCTCCTGGGCCTCTGCAATATTGGGCTCCTTCCTCAGGTGAATGCCTATCTGTAGTGGGATTCAAGTTTTAGCTTGGAGGCGTGGGACAGTTCCTATCCCCAAGAATTGTCTTAAAGTTCAATTGGTATCATGGGGGTGCATATACCCTTCAACAAATATTAATCCTTTATATGATATATTGCTAGTGAATTTAGCATGATAGCTGACGACCATGTGGGTTTATTCTCCGTGCTAGCCGGGGTCACGAGCCACAAGCCAGGGGTCCACAGGCCTCCGACTTCAGCTCTAGCTACAAAGCAGCAAGTCATTTAAAAGGGCTTTGTCTTTCGGCTCCTCTGGCTTTCCGTCCTTTAGTGGATTTCTAGGCAGGCCCAGCGTCGTAAGCCCTGCAGCGTCTGCAGAAGTGCAGTTTCCATTCAGGACCTCGGTCGCAGCAGCCGGCACACTTCCCCGCATGCACACCCGGGACGCAGATTATTGTTAAACAGAGGGTATCACTGCTCTTATAACGCGGATTCTGGCATAGCGTTCTGATTTTATGAGCAACTGCCTTTTGTATCAGTTATGCGGTCTGTTTGTCTGCTGGGAACCGAACTCTTCTACTTTTTGTTGGGAGCCTAGCCTTTAAGGGCTGGGCCATGGAGGCATTTCCACACCACCCGTCTGCTGTTCTTGGTCTCTCAGCTCCCTCTTGTGGGACTCCCTTCAGCAGAGTTTATTTTCTGATCCTTTGTCCTTTTCTCCAAAGACTCGGAGATTTTGTTAAAGCCTTGCTGTCTTACTACAAACGGCTTGGCCTCAGTAGACTTTACTGGTCAAAGGTGGTACACTGAATCTTTAAATTCTCTCACATGTTAACCACGGCTGCCACACAAACAAGTGATCTTAAGGTCTCTTTTATCTAAACTTTCTCTGTTCTACACTTCCAAAGTCTCTAATGTCTAAGATTTTTCTACTTCCACTCTTAAGGATATTTTATTTCTACAATTTATTTGCTCTCTGCTCTAATAAAAATAATCTCTTAAGACTATGCTATAAATGATCTCAAGATTTGTAAATTTATTGGGTATGGTAAAAAATATGTAAAATTAAAATTTGTAACAAAAGGTTGATAATTTTAAAAAATCTATACATAGGTAATCTTAATTTGCTATAGTATATTATATATATGATTTAACTCTTTTAGTATAATAGATATGCTTCAGGATGGAAGCAGCCGTGCAGCTGGCAGACATCTTTACCAAAGTTAAAAGAGAGAAATAAAGTGTACTGACTTAGAGATGTATTTCTAACCACTTATATCTTTGCTAACTGTTCAATATTGGGCTTCTAGAAATTTTAAATAAGGAACAACATATGTTTGATGAAGAAAATATCCTTAATAAATAAGATTTATAAATTCCTAAGGTCTGCTAGGCTAGTAACTGACTGGGAAGATGTGTGTCTAGCCTCTTTGTTTTTATAAGCTTTGGCTGCTTGGAGAAGTGGACACACACACTCATCCCTAACCCAGAAGCTATCTCCAATGGATGGCTACTTGGAAATGAAAATTAAGTTTTTTTCTAAGGGAGCCTTACTGGAGAAACAAAGCATTCTTTATGTGTAGGTGTCATGCTCAGTAGTAGACGAATGAACATTTCCAGTAGAAAATGAACTCAGTGGCATCTCTGCAGGTTTCTTGTCTAATTATGTTCTGAGCATTTTTATTTATTGCTTAAATTTTATTTTAATTCTCCCCCACACAGGTCTTTTACATATACATTATGGCTTTTGGTTTTTGTTTTTATGGGATTCCTGAGCACAAACTAGTTGGTCTCTGTATCTGTTTCTTATGTCTCTTCTTGGGCTCTTGTCCTGTATATTTGTATTGTCCTATTCCAATGTATTTGTTTTATCATATTTTTATTATTGCTTAGAAGCCTGCTTATATCCTAATGAAGACAGAAAGGGGTGGATCCAACTGGGAGGAGTAGAGGGAGGGGAAGCATAATCAGAGTAAAAATAATATATTTTCATCTGGGCAATGGTGGCACATGCCTGTAATTTGAGCACTTGGGAGGCAGAGGCAGGCAGATCTCTGTGAGTCTGAGGTCAGTTTGGTTTACAAAGTGAGTTCCAGGACAGCCATAGCTGTCATACAGAGAAACTTGTCTCAATATATATACGTAATTTTTTCAATAAAATAAAAAGAATTTAAGAAATAAATAAAATAGTAATAAATATTAAAAATACTATAGACTTTACCCTATTAATTACTTATGACTTTATTTACTGTCATATAGCTCATTTATATATGTATTTTGATTTTACAAGATGTCATCTTTTTAAGTAAAAACATTTTGAGGCAAGATTTTTGAAGAGAGTTACACAACTGATTTCAGTCATCATGACCCACAATTAAAGCTCGAGATTTTTCCATCTTTCTCTTCAAAGTGTGTGTGTTTCTAGATAAATGAAATTATCTCATTTACATCACCTTCCACAAAACTAACTTCAATTGATCAAGGAGCTAGATGTAAAACCCAAAACTTCTAGAAGAAAACATAGGCTGTACCCTACATGAATTAAAAATGAACTTTCAGAATAGGACTTGTTTTGTCCAAGAATTAAGGCTAGCTATTGACAAGTGAAAATTCATAAATGTAAAAAGTTCCTAGACAGATAAAGAAACAATCAGTTGGGTTTGAGGAAAGTCCATAGACTAGGAGAGAATCTTTGCCAGCTTTACATCTAACAAAGGATTAATATTCAGAATATACAAAGAGCCAAAAATAAAAACAATCATACAAAACAAAGAAACAAATAAACACAAATAGATTATCCAGATAAAAACAATCATACAAAACAAAGAAACAAATAAACACAAATAGATTATCCAGAAAATTGGCTTGTGATCTGAACAGAGAGTTCTCAAATAAAAATGGCTAAGAAATGCAAATCAGAACAACTTTGAAATTTCATCTTACTCCATTCAGAATTGTAAAGACCAATGGAATAACTGACAGATGCTTGTAAATAACTGACATGGAGACTTAATATAAATTATAAATGATCGGCAATAGCTCAGGATTGTTACTCTTAAATTTAAATTAACCCATATTTCTTATCTATGCTTTGCCACATGATTTGGTACCTGTCCATCTGGCTTCTCTCTGCATCTGCTCACAATTCCTGACTCTGCTTCTCTTTCCCATCATTCTCAGTTTGGCTCTCCCACCTAACTTGGCTCTGATCGTTCTGTTCACCTATTGGCCAGTTGGCTTGCTTATTAAACCAATCATGGTGACATATATTCACACAGTGTAAAGGAATATTCACAAATGCTGGAAAGGATTTGAGGAAAGGGAAATGCTTATTCACTGTTGATGAGATTGTAAACTGGTCTGATCTTTGGAAATCAGGGTGGAGAACCAAAGAATCTACAAAATAAACCTTTTATATGACCCAGATGTTCTATTTATTTCATATATCCAAAGGACTCAACCAATATCTTACTCCACAGATACTTGCTCAGCCATGTTCATTGTTATTCTATTCACAATAGCTAGGAAATAGAAACAACATAAATGTCCTTCAACTGACAAAGTGTTACACATGTACACTCTGGCATATTATTTGGTTATAAAGAAAAGTGAAGGCTGGAGAGATGGCTCAGAGGTACTGGCTGTTCTACTAGAGGTACTGAGTTCAATTCCCAGCAACCGCATGGTGGCTCACAACCATCTGTATCCAGCACCCTCTTCTGGCATGTAGACAGAACACTGTATACGTAATAAGTAAATCTTAAAGAAAAAAAGAAAGTGAAATTTGCAGGCAATGAATGGGAATATAAAAGATAACATTGAATGTGATAACCCAGATCCAGAACAAATGTCACATGTTCTTCACTGAGAACTCCTGCCTCCAAGTCCACATATGAGTATATGACCTGGCAGAACTACAGACGCCAGGAAAGTAGAAGGGGACCGTTGTGGGGGAAGGGCATTCCAGATAGAGGAGCAGCAGGGTATAAGTGATCTGAAGGGGGAAATGTACTCATTTTAATTGGTGGAGAGTGATATAAATATAGATGAGATAAATATAGAATGAGATCACAGAGGAAAATAATAGTAAGGATGCCTGGAAAAGTCATAAGAAATTGTACTATTAGCTATATATCTGAAACTATTCATAGTGCATATGTGTCTGTGTATGTATAAACTAAATATTTATAGTTTAAACAAAAACTTCCCATTTAAGCTGACCATATTCTCGCCAAGAGCCACAGACTAAGAAAAACAAAACAAAACAAAAAACCAGGTATGAAAATCTCTCTTTTGAGCTGTTGGTCATGGTTGTCCAATAGACTCCAGTACGTTATAGGCCATTGCTGCTGCCCTTGTTGTCACCCGGATGTGGAAAGCAAGTCTCTACTGTACTCTGAACACAGGTTCTAGACAACCCAAGGTGGATATGACTTGAATGCTCCCTTCTTGAGGACTAGCTTTCATGGTACCAGAAGGAACCATGCAATCATACAAAGGAGTAAAGTAACCAATAATCCTACCAGGCTGTACTGGACAGTTCATCAGAGAGGAGAGAGTCTCAGGTGTGAAAATGTCCCCCCCCCACAGTCAAGCTGCAGGCAAGCCTGTAGAGCATTTTAATAATTAATGATTGCGGTGGGAGGTCTAGCTCATGGTGGGCAGCTTCACCCCTGAGCTGGTGCTCCTGAGTTCTATAAGAAAGCAGGCCAAGTGTCTTAGTTAGGGTTTCTATTACTGGGATGAAACACTATGACCAAAAAGCCAATTGGGGAAGAAAGGGTTTATTTGGATTGTACTTCAGCATTGCTGTTCATCACTGAAGGAGGTCAGGACAGGAACTCAAACAGGGCAGGATCCCAGAGGCAGGAGCTGATGTAGAGGCCATGGGAGGATGTCATAGTCATCTTTCCTCTGATGACTCTAGCTTGTGTGAAGTTGACACACAAAAGCACCCAGTACACCGAGAAAGCCAGTAAGCAACGTTCCTCCATGGCCTCTGCATTAGCTCCTGCCTCCAGCTTCCTGCTCTGACCAAACTTGGAAGATTAACAGTGATATGAAAGTGAAACACAAATAAACCCTTCCTCCCCGAGATGTTTTGGTCATGGTGTTTCATCACAGCACTAGTAGCTCTAACTAGGACATCATCTATGATGCCTTTGAAACACAGCAATGACCAGCATGGCATGATAACCCTAAGGATGTAATAATGGCACACATACCTTGTTAGTAACCAACAGATCTCTGACTGAACTTGCATATATGATGCATATACATGCCCATATGAATACAAATATACACATGTGAACACACATACACATAAACATATAAAACACAACTATCTATATATGAACATATGACCACATATACATATGAATCTACACATGTACATAGTAATGCATGCATGTGTTTTAGTGCATTTTTATGACCTGTGATATTGTCTCTCAAGAGCACACTGATTGCAGTCTTTTGAGGAAAACATTTTATTCTCTTTTTGTAGTTTACTGGGATGTTCTAGTCTAAAGTGGCTCTGTACACAGTAGGAAGGAGGATATGAAGGAAGAATAGATTTCACCAGTGTCCAAAGACAGCTGTATCTCCTCCTCTACTTCTCTTATGCTCTATTCCTTTAATTTAATTTTTAAATTTTCTCTTCTTCTGCTGCCATCCCCTTTCCTTCTTTATGGCTAGGTCACTAGCCCACAGATAGGACCCGCTGAGATTTCTTAATTTTTTTTTTTTTTTTTTGGTGAGAGCGCACATGCATACACACACACACACACACACACACACACACACACACACACACACACACACACACACACACCCCACAGTGAGGCAGGGGGCATACATTATTAGAGGAAAAGGAAAACTAGTGAAAACCACAAGGCCAAAACATCTGAAGGAACTCAGAATGAATGCAAAGCAAGTAGAGTTAGCCACCAAATGGGGCCGTGAGGAGAGGTGAAGGGAGGAGGCGATACACTGCAGATGGTTGATCCGAGGTTGTGCGAACGAGAAACATGTTTTAACAAAATAACCTCAATGCACAAATGAGAGAGCCCTGGAGGATGGCAAGGGATGCACACACATCTTAGATTAGGGTGGGCCACCACCAAACAAAATACTTGCTGCACTTGGCAACTGAGTCGGGTAACTTTTAAATATAGTTTACCGACATTTCACTCAGAGAATTACAGTCTACTATGAACTTGTGAACAACAAAAGCAGACATGGGCTTCATTAAGAAAATGACACTGTCTCTCCATCCCACTGGACATGGTCAGCGCTGCTTGGGGAACCCAGACGAGCTGTTGTGAATTGCCAGTTTGGCTCAAACTCTGTATTTTACACAGAAACAACTGAGGTGCAAAAAAGTGGCATGCTTTCTGCCACGTGACTGCTTTTATCATTTTATTTTTTTTTAGCGAGAGGGTCTCACTGTATGGTTTTAGCTGGCCTGGAACTGGATATGTAAACCATTTTGGCTTTGAACTTGTGTTGGTCCCCCTGCCTCTGCCCCTTGACTGCTCGGGTTTCAGGAATTCATCACCACATTCAGCTGTAAATTATCCTTAATATTGGCAAACAAATACATACAAATATTATACACAATAAATACAGATTATCCACACATAGTACTTGGTGTTAGATGCTGTTGGGTAGCTTATTTGGGATAGTTGACAGAGATGAAGAGGTAATTTTTATCTGACCAATTCCTTTCCCCACAGTGTGTGCCTTACTCAAGCAGTGGAACCCTCCTGAGCACACCTGGAGCTGCCTACCCTTTCACCCTCAGGGGCAAACCTCTTTCAGCCTTTACCCACAGGCCTGACCTAAACCCTACTCAGGCTGCCTGGCCTCAGATTGCTTCTGGAAATTTTCAGAAGTCCCTGTTCTGTTATCATACTTGTTTTGAGTTTACACTATAGAAAGTGAGGCTCTGCTTTGTTCTTGAAGATCACTGGTGGTCTGGTGACCGAGGCTTTTTACTTACCAAAGAACTGCTCTTTGAGGATGCTTCCTGGGAATTTTGTCATTTGCTCAGAGGTCTCTATTTTGTGGTGATTCTAGAGTGGCATTAATCTGTATTGCTTTAGGATGTGCAAGATTGTAATATTAGAATCCACAGTTCAAGCGGCAGCCACTCCCCTTTCATAGATATCTACAGATAACCTATAGTGAGACATTTTCTGAGTCTGTTGAGGGATATTTGATCACACTGTGAATCCTCAGATTGCATTATTTAAATAAAATTGACCATTGGCCAAAAGGCAGAGCAAGCAACCAGTTGTCTGGAAGTAACCCGTAGAGAGTCAGGGGATGTTGGGAGGTCAGGGAGAGAGAGGCATAGGAAGTAGAAGGGAGGGGCATTCAGTTGGAGGATTTGTTTTTTGTTGTTTCTGTTTGTTTGTTTTATGATGGTGGAGAGGTGAGGTCAGCCAGGTGCTTGCTCCGCTTCTAAGCTAGCAGGTTTTTCACCCCAGCGTCTGGCTCTCGAGTCCTTATTGGTAAAATAATGAGACAGAATTCTAGTTAAGACATTTGCAAAAGCTCCCCAGGCCTCAGTATCAGCATCGATGTGGTAGTGGCAATGATAGGGTCAGGAGCAGCTGCTGTGCCACAGTAAACAACACGAGTCTCTAGCTAAGAGAGTCCCAGGTGCCAGTGTCTCTCATCTTGGAACATAAATTACATAAATTTCTTTCGTTGGGGCACTGGTGGCCACACATCCTGCTTCCTGCTCGTGCTCTCCCCTGCCTGGGGATCAGGCTGGGGTTGAAAGAACACTTCCATCCTCAGAAATATGTAAGAAGAAACTCTTACCTCTGCCTTTCTTCAGAGACCCTATCATGCTGCTATCTGTGTGTCTCCTCATGGTACTATTAACTCATTTAATAATTTCTACAGTAGTCCGGTTCAGTGTCCTCTGTATATTTGTACAACAGTTTGTATGTAGTGCCTTGAGAGGCCAGAAGAGGGCACAAGATCCATTGCAACTGGAATTACATTTGTGAGCTAGAAGTACTCCTAACAACTGAGTCTCCTCTCCAGCCTCCCCAGTGTTCATTCTGAACCCCTATCTGAACCTTTCAACTACTACCCCAGTGAACTGATATCTAGTTCTGGATTTTCCCTTTAGGCTTCAGTGCTCCATGAAAAGTAATCGACAAACAAGCAACTTGTTGCAGGACATTCTATCTGGGCACCCTTAGGGGAACGGTGAGAAGGCGTGGAGTCTAGACTTCGGGAGTCAGATGACACATACTCGTTTATTGCGGAGATGAGGCGGATCTATATACTCTCTCCCTATTTCCCACTGGCAGCTGGAGACTCCCCTAGCTGCGTTGTCCCTCTCTCATTGACCTCCAGCATCCGGATGATCTTGCATCAACAATCATCCAGTGCAGAGGCCACTCCAAACTGGCTCAGCAGGAAGTGGCTAGTGCGCATGCCTAGGCACATTACCCGGAACAGAGCAACCATGCCTCCATCAGGCTAGCTGTCTGTGTTCCCTACACCAACTATTCTCATTAGTGGCTTTTTCAGTCTTTGTTGTTTTTGTTTTTTACCAGAAAGGGTTTCTCTGTGTAGTTCTGGCTGTTCTGGGACTCACTGTAGATCAGGCTGGCCACTGCCTGCTGAGTGTTGAGATTCAAATGTGCCACTACATCTGGCAGGTTTTTCCTATCCTAACAGCTGTGGGATGGACTGAATGTGCTGTGCCCTCGCCTGATGCATATTATCTTTTAGCCTCTTGTTTTGACTAAAGACCTGGAGTTCAGATATAGACAACCCGACTACCAAAAAGGGAAAGCCGTGTGTGGCATCCACGTTGGCTGCTGCTGATGACGATCAATGCTCTGAGGTTTTACAGTCTCTCTTTTCACCAAGCTTATTGCTGTTGATCCTGTTGGAACCAGGCATTTCCACTTTCTTGCTTATTCAAAGAGCTGAAAAAGCAGCTAGACACAGTATAGTATAAGACCAGAATGGGGAGTCAGGGGCAGGCAGGGTTACATAGTGAGACCATAGTCTAAACAAAACAAAACAAAACAAAACGAAACAAAAATACCAAAATCCCCCCCAAACCCAAAGAATTGGAAAAAAAAAAAAAAAACACCACACAAATCTCAAAAACAGTAACAAGCTTTATTTAAAGAGACAGCCCAGGAGAGACTGCAGGGGAGCAGCAGGCTGCTTGAGCTAGATTTCCCAGGAGCCTCTGCTGTTTGAGGCTTCCTTCAGTCCAATCCAGGAGGCTGAATTGATCTGGATGGTTCTCAGTTTTGACAGACTTGTGTCCTTTCCCAGGATAAATCTTATTTTAATTATATGTGTGTCCAATTATCTATATACATAAGAGTAAATTGCCCATTTCACCCTAAAAGTTCACTCAGAGGAAACAGTTGCCTTACTGCAGATGGACCTACTCAGTTCAAGCTGAATTGAGCCCATTCCTGTAGTTCAAAGAAATGTTCATGGATATATTTGAATGGGCACTAACCACAGAAGGGAAGTTACCAAAGGGCTCCTAGGGGTGAAGTGATCTGTTGGTGCAGAGTATGAACATTTTAATGTGGGTGTGCACAAAGGTTCCTTTGTGCATTGTCAGGAGCGGGTGTGTGTACAGCCAAAGTCAAGAAGAGTGCCAGGTTGCTACGAAACTCTGTGTGTTAAATCCATACTGGGCCCCGAAAATGGCACTGCTGCTGACAATGTCATAAATGATAGTCTGTGTTCAATCCAGTCAGAGCTCTGACAGGGTAAAGAGAAGGATTGGTGTCGGTAGACAGAAATGTAAACCTTGTTCCTCAGGAATCTTGTGAGGTGGTTTTTCTTTGCCATGAAAGCAATTATTTCTCTTTTTCACCCACAATGATCAGCTACCTTGGCAAAGAGCACCTCATTCCTGATTAATCCAAATAGCTGCAATAGTTCAAACCCCCATGCTCACTTCCAGGCAGTTCTGGCCTGGATTCCTTTTCTGGTGTTGCTACCTGACACCATGACACCGACAAGGTTTTTCCTGCCAAGAGATCACCCACAAGTTTGTTTCCCCAAATGAACTGTCTTGCTACAAAGTGGTCTACCTGCTTCAGATGGACTTGGTATATGGGATATATTGTCACCATGTGACCCACTTTACCAATAGCCAGACATGTGGAGGAGTTGCAGAAATCCCACCTGACTTTTTAGTGTAGCATTTGAATTCAGGGGGAGAAACCAGAGACTTAGACTGAATTAAATCTTAGAGGAAATGAATTTATTCTTACTGCTAGCATAAGGATGAGAACCTTACAGCCAGGCAGCATGCCACACGGAAGGGGGTCAAGGTGAAATTTTAAGGCAGACATCAGAAAGGTGTGCATTATAACTACCCATGGGATCCACAGCTGGGAAGGAAGACTGTTTTACTTTTCTCGTTGGTTTCTTACTTTCATGCTGTATAGTGACAAAAAGACCATTTCCTCACCTTCCCATAGGCATTCAGAGCTTTACTGAAACAACAGTTGTGGTTAATATCTCATGACCCACTAGCCTATTCTTATCTCATATGCAGGCCACTAGGATCTCCCAGGCATTCCAGAGCAAAAGGTCAAGGGTTCTTAAGGGAGGTCCAGCTCTGTATTAATCCCCTTTAGTCATTACTGGGGACCTGTGTAAATTATTACTCAGATCTGAGCACTCTAATGACTGGGGAGGCAAAAGCAACATCAGATTAGGGCTGGCGTCACATCCACATATCTCTCAAGTTTTCTATGATCTAAAATATGGTTGGGGTCTCTTCTACTGACGACAATGTCCTAGGATCTTATGCACGAGTGGTGAAGTGTGGAGGGCAGCAATGTTGCTAGAGAAAAGCGGACCAATCTTTAAACTCAAGGATACAGGAGAGAACTGAGTAGGTTATGAGTGGAAGGAACCAAATCCCCACTATCTTTAGCTTACTGTTGTTAGTCATGACTGACTGAAGATCTTCCATCAATGTGTCCAATGTATGCCAACAGGAGATGGCTCAGCTCCACGCTAAGGGTACAAATCCCCTTAGTGCACATAACCATGAACAGTTCAATAAGAAATAAGTCAGAGACTTGTGAGTTTCAGTAAATAAAAAAGAGAGACTTGAAAAACATGTTAGTATAAGGTTACTATCTGTGTTACCATGTCAATAATTCAGCCTCACCAAGTAAGTTTCAAATAATTCTTCAAACTACCTGTTTCCAATTTGTATATACTTTAGCTCATTTCTGGGGCTGTAACAAAATACCCACTGTGTGATCAGTTGAAGAACCAAGACATTTTGTATGGTCCAATGACCTGAGAAGTTGCCATGAGCTTCTATTCTTCTTGGTGTGTCCTCATGTATGGTTCAATGACCTGAGAAGTTCCCATGAGCTTCTATTCTTCTTGGTGTGTCCTCATGTAGTAGAAGAGAGAAGCGAGTAAGCACACTGTGTCCATCCTCCAGGAAAGGCCTTGATACCATCATGAAAGACTTCCTAAAAGCAGCTTCTGCTGTGAGTTTGGGTTCTGTTGTTACCATTCAGGTCATAATGGCATGTTAGCAGCATAAAGAAGTATGCCTTAAATGCTGCTGACTAATCCCCACCCTGGGGATGTCAACACATTGCCTTCCTGTTTTGAAAAATAAATCCAGGTTTGATTTAGTTTTTTCTGATTGCATGATTCCATAAGATATATTTTAAATAGGTAACAAACTGGAAATATTGAGTCACATTTTTGGCATTAAAAGTGGGGAATAAAAGCCAGTTGTGGTGGTACACACCTTTAATCCCAGCACTCAGGAAGCAGAGGCAGGCAGAGCTCTGTGAGTTCAAGGCCAGCCTGGTATATGTAGAGAGTTTCAGGACAGCCAGGGCTACATAGAGAAACAAAGTGGGCAATACAATCAGACAACTGGTGCTGTTCTATTGATTTATTATAGTGGAGACTAAACTGAGGCCCTCACATTATAGGAAAGTTCTCTACTAATGGTTACACCCTGTCCCACCCACGCCCTTTACTTTGCATTTTGAGACAGGGCTCACTAAATTTCCCAGGATGTCCTTGAAGTTATGGTCATCAAGGAAGGCTTTGAACTTGTGAATCTCCTGCTTTATCCTCCTGAGTAGTTGGAATTATAATCCTGTGCCACCAGGCCTAGTGTGACATTGTGTGTGTTGTATAGCAAATAAACTTTCAATCAAGCTTTCGTTTATGCTATAGTTAAGATTTTAAAAGTTGTACTGTATAAATCACCACTGTATGAATTTATCTGACAGGTATTCTCATAATCTGTGGCATGTCTGTCTTTTCATTATTATACTTAGATAAACTTTGGGTATTGATATTCCTCAGCTTATTTTTACATTTATTTATTGTGTGTGTGCATGTGTGTGTGTGTGTGTGTGTGTGTGTGTGTGTGTGTGTGTGTGTGTGCATGGAGTGGGGGGGCACGACTGCTTTTAGGAGTCAGTTCTTCTTTATCATGAGGATTCCAGGATGGAATGCAGGTAAGGCTTGGTGGCAAGCACCTTTTCCACTGAGTTATCTCCTTGGTAGAGTTCTTGACTTCCTGACTGAATATGTGAGTTTGGAGAGTTGTTTAGTCTTTCTGTGCCTTGGATGTCAGTTGTAACATGGAGAGAATTAGGGACTGAGAAGGCTCAGCCTAATGTTATGAGCATGCATTGCTCTTCCAGAGGACCTGAGTCTGACTCTCAGAACTAGTGTCAAGTGGTTCCAAAAGGCCTATGGCTCTAGCTCCCAGGACTCTGACACCTATTGCCCCAGTGGCATACACATGTACACATAATTTTAACTAAGTAAAGCTATAGAACTAAGTTGGAGGTTTTAAAGAATTCAATGATTGTACGCATTTAGCATTTAGTAGTCAATACTTAAATAAAAGATAGCTATGAAAAAAAGGGTTGTCCTTTAGTTCTATTCAAGTCCTTTCATCCACATGAAAAAGACACAAATATAAGCTACACCTGCTTAACTTAAACACTTTAAACTTCAGTTGTTATAACTGTAAAGTGGAATGTGTGGTGATTCAGAAGCCATGCAAATAATAACTGAATCTCTGGCTTATAAAAATGCTAACTCACAATGCAAAAGGATAATTAGGCCACTAAAGGCAAGATCAGCAACCTTGGAGTATTGGATCCAGATACAATTAATAAGAAATCTTTTAACTATGATGATAATTGGGTAGGAGAGGTTATTTATATATATTTAGAGAAAAATCAAGATATCAAATGTTACAACTGTGGAAAGCAAGTTCTCCTAAAAAGGGACTGTAAACAAGGCATTCACAGAGACAATGTCTTTGCTAAGAATAATCTCAACATAATGCCCCTCTTTTCTGAAGTATGCAGAAGGTGTGGCAAAGGCAGGCACTGGACCAGTTCAGTCTTATCCTGCCATTGTGGAGAAAACACCTTCCTAGAGCAATTAAAGAACCTAAAGTGCTATTCTAAAAAAATCCATACTGCTCTGGACGATACAACAGGATAGAAAGAGAATACAAATATTTTGTAAAACTTCTATTAATGAATAAAGACCAAAATTAAAATATGAATAAATGATGTTATTGAAGGTCTTGTAAACACAGGTGCCCATGTACCAATAATTTTACCAAAATCTTGGCATCCACACTGGTCCCTTCAGAGGATAAACATTTAAGTTTTGGGATTCAGAATGTTATCCCAGGTAAAACAGAGTGCGGGATGTCTTTAATGTATAGGGCCAGAATGACAGAGAGGAAAATTAAAGCCATAGGTGGCTAACATTGCCAGGAATTAATGGGGACATATTTTATTGCAACAATGGAATACTCAGATTAACATTTCTCCAACTTCAGGAATGAACATAAACTAAAATATGTTTCTGTGAAAAATATTAGAAGGTATTATAAGAAACTCTCACTGAAGAACCAGAGAAGCACCTCTATTTTTGAGCAAAAGTTTCTTAGTCCCAGTTTGAGAAAAGGCCTGCCTGAGTTCTGCTGGGATCAAAGTACAACAGGAGGTGGCCTAGGGGCTATCTGATTGCAGCTAATTAACCATGGAATGCCTAAGTACTGAGATAGCCTGGGGACATTCAATAGCCATGGACTGTCCCAACCCAGAGGGTAGTATAAGGAAGAGTATTTGATAAACAGCTGGTTAAGATAACAGAGGAAATATGGAAACTCCCCCCAAATGAACTAATCAGTATTGTATCCATACTAAGACCCCTAATTGCTGTATAACCTTGTGGTTTTTGCCTTTAAAAACCCAGCTTGCAGAGGGGCAGGGACCTCCTCTGGCCTCTGCCATGCTGGTGAGCTGGACCGAGATCACCAGCATGTCATGACTTACATTTTTCAATAAACCTTGCTTTTGCATTTCAGAGAGTTTGTGTCTCTGGTGGTCTCTTTGGGGGTCTTGCAACCAGGGCATAACACTCATCAACTATTTAGGTAGTATGAAAAAGGCACCACAGCAGCTGATCTTTAAAAGGCAACCACAGTGTTATCTTTAAACTGGTTAACAGATAAAGCCATATGGGTTCATAAATGACCTTTAACAAAAGAGAAACTGTAGGCCTTAGAACAGCTGATACAGCAGCAGAGCAGATACAGAGCTGATAAATGCTCAGCATAGTGAAGAATCAACCAGCCTTTGGAATTCTCCTGTATTTGTTATAAAAAAGAAAAATGGAAAATGAAGAGTGGTAACAGATCTAAGAGCATTTAACAAGGTGATCCAGCCAATGGGCTCTCTATGATCTGAAATTCCTTTGCCTTCTCTGTTATCTAAAGAATGGCCTATCATAGTAATTGACTTAAAATATCATTTCTTTACTATACCTCTACAAGAACAGGACAAAGAAAAATTTGCTTTTATAGTGTCCACTTATAATAATTCTCATCTTGTAAAGATGTATCAATGGAAAGTTCTCCCATAGGGAATGTCAAATAGCCCCACTCTGTGCCAATATTTTGTACAAGCCATTAGAACTGATATGTAAGCAATTCCTACAATATGTCATTTACCACCTCATTGTTGTCACCTATTTTCTGACTCAAATATAGATATATTAGAAAGAATGTTTGAAGAAGCAAAAAAAAAATTGTTTGGGGATTATAAATTGCTCCTGAGAAAAATACAAGGAAATCCCATTAATTATTTATGACATAAAATAGGTTTACAAAAAAATTAGGCCCCCAAATGAGTAAATTAGGAAAGATAGATTGTGGACTTTTAATGATTTCCTAAGGTTTCTAGGAGACATTTCCAACATACGGCTCACATTTGGGGTAAAAAAAAAAAATCATGAATTAGATAATTTTTTCAAAACTTGAGATGGTGACAAGGACTTAAATAGTCCAAGAAAATTATTAGCTGAATATGAGAGAAAATTAGCTTTGTTGGAAAAGAAATTACAGGATTCACATGTGGATCATGTAGATTCAGACCTTAATTATATTCTGGTTATTTTACCTCTAAGCATTCCCCTACAGGAATTTTAATGCAAAGGGAAAATATTATATTGGAGTTGATATTTCTACCATATAAACTGAGTAAGAAATTAAAAGCATATGTGGAAAAGATTTCTGAATTGATTTTTAAAGGAAAATTAAGACTTCATCAATTGTCAGAAAAGGACCCAGCAGAAATTGTTGTAACTTTAACTAATGAAGAAATTGACTAATTACGGGCAGAAACTGAACCTTGGCAAAGACCTTGCAGTAATTTTTGGGAGATATTAACAACAGATATCCTCAAAGCAAAATAATTAAATTTATAAAGAAAACTAACTGGATTCTTCCTCAGGTTATATGGGATACACCAATTTCTGGAGCCCTTAAATTTTATACTGATACAAAAAAATTAGGAAAGGCAGGTTACAAATTAGAAAATATAAGTAAGGTACCTCAAAACCCTTATAATTCTGTTCAAAAGTCAGAATTATATGCTATCATAATGGTATTAATAGATTTTACAGAACCTCTTAACATTGTCACTGACTTTCAGTATGCAGAGAGTTGTTTTACACATTGAAACTGCTGATTCCATTAATGATGAGTCAGAATTAACTTCATTATTTATTATCTACCAGAAATAATAAGGAATATGAATCACCCCTTCTATATAACACACAGTCTATCCCAAATGTGTCTTCTAGGTCCTTTAGCACAAGGTAATGATGAAATTGATAAATTATTAATAGGAAATATACTGGAGTCATCAGAGTTTTCTAAAAATATATCACATTAATAGCAAAGGTTTTAAAAAAGGATTTCTCCATCACTTGGCAATAAGCCAAAGAAATTGTAAAATGGTATCCCACCTGTTCCTTCTGTAACCAAACTACATTACCAGCAGGAAGTATAGAAATAGATATATGTGTTTCATTTTGTAGAATTTGGAAAATTAAAATATGTATACCATACAATAGATGTGTTTTTGGAAATTTATTGGGCAACTGCTTTGAGTTCAGAAAAGCCTGATTCTGTAATCACACATTTGTGAAAAGTTATGGCCATTATGGAAATACCTGTACAAATTCAGACTGAAAGTGCTCCATCATATGTCTCTAGTAAAATGAAACAATTTTATGCTTAATATAATATAAAGTATATTACAGGAATACCATACAATCTTACACAGCAAGCAGTCATAGAGAGATCAAATTGAACTCTAAAGGATGTGCTAAATAAAAAGAAAGGGTTAGCTAAGACTTTCAGAAATATACTACATAATGCTTTATTAAATATAAAATATATCACCACATATCCCCTTTTGTGCCAAAATAAAAAAGGTTATAACTAACATAAGAAAAAACCATATGCAATAATTGTATACAATATATACAAACAATAATTACATGAGTAATGTCCAGTTCATTAACAACATATTCAAAGAAAATATTACACTATTTATCCTGTTTTGGTGAGTTCAAAGGATTGTAGCTAGTTTACTTTCTATCTAACTTTGAATTTTCTCAATGCTAATGAGAAAGGAACTACAGTTGCAGAAAAGCATTGGACCATAGAAAAAAACAATTGAGCTAAAATAGCCTAACTTCAAAGATGTGTTGACCTCATAAAGGAAACCAGAATATGTGTTATGTTGGAGAAAGAGTTTTGCCTTTGTTTTCTCAGATGAAGAAAAGGTTATGGATATCAAAATTAATAAAGATGCGATTCTAACAGGAGAAACTTCTTGATAAAGAGAAATGATGGCTCATATACTCATGTGACAATTCTATAAGTTGTAAGAATACTCACCAAACAAGATTTGGGGTAGGTTTCTGTTCTTGTCTTTATAGAAAATTAGAAATACTCACATTCAAGAAGTCAAAAGACCTTGGACATCTAGACATCTAAAGCAGAAGGGAAGACTATCCAGAAAAAAATTACAAGCAAAGAAAAATTGAATATATACTCTACAGGTTAAAATCTCACTGAATAACATCTATATCTCTTTATTTCTAAGAAAAGTTAAAGTTCCAGTTCAATTATAAATTAAGGTCGGCTTTAGAGTTGGAGTATGGCTCTCTCCTTTTATAAACCCAAGCACGCTTGTTAAGAAAAAAGCAAAATCTCTGTATCATATCAAAAGAACCATCTGATATGGGACAGAAGAATAACTAAAAATAAGGGACTATTTTATTGTTATTAATCATATGATATATAAATTTTTATATAAAAATGTATAAGATTATATTTATATTTCAACTTTTGTCATGACATTAATGTTCATATAGAGTACTAATTAATTCTAGGAAAAAGACTTTAGCTTCCTATACCTTGTTTTGGGTTTGAGTCTCTTATCAGTTTTCTGCAGTGAGCCATGATGGTGCCTAACTTCCACCTTTGAGTACTCCAAAAGAAAATAGGGCCCCACAATGTTGATTTCATATGGACTATGACAATACAACTAAGCTTGACAACCACCAACCAGAGATCAACTTTGAACTTCTCAGGACAATTTTGAGGTGGCTAGTTGAGATGAACCAGTCTCACAGACTACTCTAACCAGGACTTGAGATAAGCCATGCACTTTCCCATTATGCAGATACTGGACAACAAATAATACAGCTACCTATCTCAGAAATTGAAAATTAACATTTTTTTCAGGATTCCCTAAAGATGCAATTTCACCCAGACATTTGGAAGAAAATTGAAGAACATGATGCCCACACTTCCAAGAGTTGGGGTTGGTGGTTTTTGGTCTTTTAATGGGTTATAGATAATTATCATTATTTAGGGTGATTGATTACAGATTGCTATTAGTTATGGTTAGGAAAAATCTGAACAAGGAATATTAGATTCTGGGTTCTTGTTTAAAAAAGGGAATACAGATCTGATATGATAGGTGTAGATTACTGAATCTACTCTGAGAAAAGGGGGATATGGATATGATAGGATATAAGGGTAGATTATTGAATCTATTTTTAAAAAGCAATTACTAGTTTTAAATATTTCACATTGGATTGGATTTTTGTATATTATATACAAATTGTGTATATTGGTACAAATTTGAGATTAATTTTGTTACTGTACATATATTTCTACTCTTGTACCTATACAGTTCAGCTATTAATGTAATACAAATTGCTAATACTTGAAGGTTATTACTACCAACCAGTTAGGATATAAAGAAATGCAAGTTAGTAGTTAAACATTACAATCAAACTTATAGTTACATTATATGTTTTCAAGGCCGAAGAGAGTTATATTTTAGATATACAAGTCTTCTTTAAACACTTCAGAAATACATAAAATATGGCACTTGAGATATTTTAATAACATAGGTTCTTTTTATTTTTATAACAATAAGACATGTCTGTTCCTGGCAGCACCAGTTTTCTCAGAGAAGATGATGGCCATTGAGAAAACTTTATATGGAGTTGACTTTCTTTGTGGCAAAAGTTAGCCACTAAGCAAGAAAGTACTCTTGCCTCAACTGCTGACAGTATGATGTCTGAAATGTACAAGCAAGATACACAAGAAAGAACTTTTGAACCTTGGACAAGGCAGGAAGGTCTTTAAGAATATCCTGCTTCAAAGATAAGTCTGTCAGATATGCTAGGCCTGTAGACTGAAGATGGATGCCCCAGTGCTGCATCACCTTGGGTGATTGTCCAGGCAGACAACTGTTTCTGTCATTTTTCACATTTTTTGGAAGTCATTTACTTGTACTTCCTATTTATCTAGTTAATATTATTTACCTCTCAAGTCTCTGAGGTTATTATATTTATATTAGATAATTATATTTACACTTTTCTAGTTACAGTTTCATAAACAAAACCTACTAAGAGATATAAAGTGTATAAGTTTGAGAAACATCAAAAGATAGTTTTAAGTTGGTAATACAAATTAGATAGAAAGTGAATTAGGTATATTCCTTTGGACTCACTAAAATAGGATAAATAATGGAATATTTTCTTTGAATTTATCAGTTGTTACTGGACTAGACATTATTGATGAAATTATATTGCTTGCATATATTACATATAGTTATTGTACCTGTTGTATATAGTTTTCTTATATCAGTTATAACCTTTTTAATTTTTAACACAAAAGTGACTACATGGTGATATTTTGTAAATTTATTAAAATCAGCCTGGAATATCAGAAAACAGAATCAAGAGCTATGCAGGTCAGGGAGTGTTGACACAGGCCTTTAATCCCAGCACTCAGAAGACAGAGATCCTTCTGATCCCTTTTAGTTCAAGGTCTAACAGCCAGCTGTGGTAGCTCACTTTAATCTTAGCTCTAGAAGAGTTGAGTTAGAAAGTATAATAGCTGGGCGGGGAAAAGAAATATAAGGCAGGAGAAGGTAGAAATTCAGCATTTTATCTGAGAGGCCAGTCAGGCTGAGACCTGTGAAGTTAGGACTTACCCTTTTCAGACTGAGAAGTTGGCTGGGTGAGAATTGGCTGTGGTTTTTCTCTTTCTCTAATACTCCAGCTTTTCTTCAATATTTTTATTATAATACCAAATAGAATAATACTGATGCTGTTAATAATTAGATTTGACACATAGTTTATGGATTTTAAAGTTTAATTTTATGAATTTTGGGTCTTTTGGTTCTCATTTTTCATACCTTTTAAGAGTAAAATATTCCACCTGAAATAAAAATTCAAATATATTAGAAATCTCACAGCTCCTGACCCATAGACTTCACAGGAGTTCCATGTTGATGGGCAACATACTTTTTATTTTAGATGTTTAATACTTTCCAGGACTTCTTGATACAAATGCAGATTGATGAACCAAATCCCAGAGAGTTTGGAGCTCATATAAGTAACTGGGCTTGATGACAGATGCTGGAAAGATGGGCTCAGTGGTTAATAACACTTGCTGTTCTTCTAGAGGGCCCAGGCTCCATTTCCACTATTTCTACCATGCTTCACAAAATGGCTGTAACTCTATTCAGTGCCATCTTCTGGCCTCCACAGCAGCAGACACACATTCACATACACTAAAAATATCTAGTTCTGTCAGGAATTACAATTTTTATTTTAATTAATTAATTGATTGATTAATTAATTAATTAATTAATTAATACCAAATATTGGTCACTCAGTGATGCAGCAGGTACCTAAGGACTGTCATTTGAGATATGCATCTAATGCACTTTAAAATGAATATGGTTAGAGTATCTTGAAGGGTATATTAAAAGTACCATTTATATTTATCTAAAGTGAATTTCCACTTATGTCAAATAAACTGAATAGACAAACGTCTTCACTGGGTCTGCTTGTCTGATGCTTGGACTCAAGGGCTGTGAAAGAAGTGGGAGGAGCTTATAGGCAGGGCAGGCGGTGGCTGGGCTCCCTCTTTTGCTTTCAGTGAGATGTTTTATGCAGTTAAATGGTCTTTATTATATGATCCCCTATAATAATGTTTTTGACCTGTCCGGCTGATGGTCCAGACCACAGAAACACTCAGATACTTGTATTAATTTTATGCTGATTGGCCTATGGCTCCTGCATATTGCTAGCTAGCTCTTGCTCTTAAACTAATTCATGATTCTTATCTTGTTCAGCTATGCAGCTCAGTACCTTTTCTCAGCAGTATTTCAGCTTCTTTCCTCTGCATCTCACAGGCGTCTCTCTGACATCTCTGCTCTGTTCTTCCTGTTCCCAGAGTTTTCTTAGTCTGGTAGCCCGCCCACACTTCCTGTCTGCCTTCAGCCAATTAGAATTTTTATTAAACCAGTAGGTGGGACAATTATTTACAATTCAACATAATCCCACTACAATTCCCAAACTACTTAAAAATAATAATTCAAATTTAATAATTCAAACCAACCATGGATGGAAAAACTGGTTTTTCTAGATTCCATCTTAGTTGGCCACAAGTGAGCAAAAGCTTGACTATTTCCTCAGATCTGCCAGGCAGTCTATTCCCTACATCAAAAGTGACCACAAATGGACTGGAGACATGGCTCTGGGGTAAAGCAATGCTGCACAGTGGTGAGAATGTGAGTTCAGTTTTCAGAATCTGTTAAACAGCTGGGCATGACCATGTACCAGACTTTATCCAGCAGATGGAGAGGGGGGCAGATGAAAGAGGATTCCTGGACGTTAGCCTGGTCAGGCTCTGAGAGATTCTGTCTCATTGGAATATGACAGAAAATGATAGGGCAGGATTTGATATCTTTCTCTGAGTTTGTGTGCATGTACATCTCATACATGTATGTGTTGGCCCACACATACACACACACACACACACACACACACACACACACACACACACACACACAATGATTACAAAGGCTATGTGAAATATGAATTTTTATGTAGTACATTACAAATGTAGCCTATCCTTTTGGGGGAAGTATCTTTGGGTCTTGCATAGATTTACAACATGAAATCATTTTTTAAAATGAAATTTTTAGAAGAGTTTTCTTCTTGTTGAAGTTAAGAAAAGCAGTTTTAAAAGATTGTTGTGTTACAGTCCTTTAAATGTCACACGCCACACTCCACTAGCCAATACAAAGATTTTTATGCACTCCATGTCACTTATTCCTTTACTGTTTTCTACTTGAAAAGTATGTTGCAGGAAGAACTGATCATCCTGCAAGGTAAATGGGTCTTCAACCCGAATAATAAGCAAATGATTTTGGAAGGGTGATGGTTCACAGTTAAAATTTCATGTGTTACAAATAATTAAAACTCCTCACAGAGATCCTCCTGCTTCTGCCCTTTGGATGCTGGGGTTATACCATCACATCCCACGTAGAGGGCGCACATACTAATAACTCCTTTTCAGGTCTAGAGACAGACCATATTAAGATAATTTGCTTAGAAATAAGTGTTTGGCTCCTTTATATCTGCTCAAAATCTCCCCTTTTAAACTTGCTTCATGAGACCCTCTCCCCAGGTGACTCTAGAGTTGTCAAATTGGGACAAAAGCCCAACCGTGACATTATAATTAAGCAAGAACACCAAAGGGATATCCATTAGGTGCTTTTATTTCTTTGATGATAAGTGGGAGACTTTTAGTTTCTGATGGCATGATGGGGACAAGATGTTTGGAGCTGCAGCATTATCTTGTAGCCAGGAGACATTAAGAATTAACATAAGCCAAGCATGGTGGTGCATACCTTTAACCCTAGCATCTTGGAGGCAGAAGTAGGCAGATCTCTGTAAGTTCAAGGCAAGCCTGGTCTGGAGCGTGAGTTCCAGGATAGCTAAGGCTACACAGCTAGATGATATCTTTAAAAAAAAAGAAAAGAGAAAGAAAGAATTAATATAAATGGGTCAGTGAGGTGACTCTGTGGGCAAAAACACTTTCTAGCAAACTTGATGATCTGAGTTCACACTGTCGTCTTCTGACCACAACATGCCTCATCCAAATTAAATAAATAATTGCTTGAAAAATAATAAGGAGGGTCTGGAGAGGAAGACCCAGGTTCAATTCCTGGTTCCCACATGGCAGCTCACAAGTGTCTGTAACTCCAGCTCCAGGAGATCCAATATCCTTACACTGACATAATGCAGAAATAACACCAATTTTCATAAAATAAAAACAAATTATTAAAAGAGAGATGGAAATTCCACTTTAAAAAAGAGAAAATAAAAATCAATACACCAGGGGTGGTAGACTTATGTCTAGGTCTTGGTGTTAATGAACAGCTGAAACAATGCAATTTTCTTTATCTAGATGGCTTGAAATTCTGAAAAACAATTTTTTTCTGTTATTAACTAAAATTGGTGCCCAAGATAACTTAGTTTCTGTTAAATTTTTTTGCTCCTGTAAATCCCCCTCTGTCTACCAAGCAAGATGCCAAGATGTGGGTTTTACCTTCAAAGATCACATGCCCAGGATACTAGGGACTATATCTTTGTCCCTGAATACTTGAATGTATTCCCAGCCAGATGGAACAAAGACTTTCAAATGGATATAAACTGTGTCTGAGTGGTCATTTCTGGTGAGCTCCCTGTAACAACAGCTCAATGTCCAAAACTTGCCAGAGCAAGGAGGAATTAAAAAAAGATTTTTATGCTTTTAATGTGTGTGAGTTACTGTGGATTGACTCCAAGGCCTTGTACATGTTAGGCAAATATTCTGCCACTGAATAACACCATCACTACCTTAAAAAGGTTTTGCTAATAAATGAATGAATAAATAAAAGAATATGTCGATATAAAGCTGAAAATATTTATCCTATATTTACAGAAAAATCTTGCCAACTCTTGCATATAGTCACAAAGTGATGCCATCTTATGAAAATTGAGATTAAGGTTTTACTAAAGAAAGAGCAACTAGGTACATATTTAATGCTTTTGAAAATTATTATAAGTGGCTTTTTAAAGCTTTTTTCCACTGAAGAAGATGAATTCAAGCTTTAAATTCAATTCCCATTTATTGTTGTTCAGTTTATTACATTCTATTGTTAAAAGGTTATGAAAATACTGGGATTATGTTGTTAACAAAACAGGCTCTCAGTGCAGTTGAAAACTACTAAGGGACTCATCTATCCCATGCCACACTCTGATAAAAGATAAGGGCCTGTGTACATACGATTGTATACATGAAAGTGTAGTGTTGGGAGACGGAGCCAGGAGCCTGTGAAATATCAAGCAAGTGCTTGGTCACTGAAATATGGAGATAGCCCTTAAATTTGTATGTGTATCCACTCTTTTCTAGGGAGAGTGTTGCAATGAGGTTTCTTGGTCCTGGGCTGCCAGAGGCCCAGACCCTGCCGTGCCATCCCATCGCTGCTGTTCAGGCCCCAGAAATGACTCAGATGCTTATATTAACTTCATGCTGTTTGGCCTATGGCTCAGGCACATTGCTGGCTAGCTCTTACATCTTAAATCAACCCATTTCCATTAATCTGTCTGCCACGTGGCCCGTGGCTCACCTGTGTTCCTTACATGTTGCTTTTTTGGGCTTCAGGCTCAGTCTGTCTGACTTCGTCCTGCTTCTCCTACCTATTCTCTGATTTTTCCTCCTACTTTTTCTGTGGTGCCTGTCATGGGCCAAAACAGCTCCTTTATTTAAAGATTGATATTCACAGAATACAGAAAGGCATTCTCACATCAGGAGAGTTGGTTAACAGATAGTTGGAAATATAGTTTGTACTCATAACTTTCCAGGACTATCAATTTATATTACATGGTTAAATGAGATGTATAGGTACAATACCTTGAACAAAAGTAGAAATGTATGTATAGTATGTTATAACAAAAATATTCTCAAATTTTGTATTAATATACAAATTTATATTGTAGAATATTTGAAACTCATAGTTGCTTTTAAAAAGTACATTCAACAATCTACCCTTTTATTCTATCATTTCTATTTACCCCCTTTTTATTTTTCTTGCAGAATAGAGTCAATAATCTACCCCTTTATCCTATATACCCCCTTTTTATTTTTAGAACAAGATCCCTAAGTCTAATTTCACTTGTTCAGCTTCCCCCCCCCCATGATTACCAATAACAACTGTAACCAATCACCCTGAACAATGGCAAATATCCATAACTCATTGAACTACTAAAAACCATTCACCTCACCTCTTGGAAATGTGGGTGTCATGTTCTTAAAATTACTTTCTGCTGTGTGTGGGTGATGGCATCTTTAGGGAACTCTGAAAAAAATTTGTGTTAATTGTCAAGTCCTGAGAGACTCTACCATTTGTTGTCCAGTGTCTATGTAGTGGGAAAGTGCATGGCTTGTCTCAAGTTTTGGCTAGAGTGGTCTGTGAGGCTGGATCATCTAAGCTAGCCACCTGGAAACTGTCCTGAGAAGTTTGGTAGTTCAAAGATGATCTTTAGGTGGTGTTTGTCAGCTTAGTGGTGTTATCATAGCCCTGCTGGATTCATCATTGTGAGGCTCAGCTGGGCTGCTGAGGTCTGCAAGAGTATCTAATTGATGGTGTGGTTCTCAGACCCCTTGCTGCCTAAAAAGGCTGCTGCACTTTTTTGGTTGGGACTGGGACTGTGGATACAGTGGGTGGAGATCACCCTGGGGTGGATAGGTGTCCTGAAGGTCTACATCCACCAAAGCCTGTGCCTTCCAACCACAGCTCATACGTGAGAATTTTGTGATCAATAGGCTTTGTGAGTTGTTAAATTCAGGAAGCTCTAACTCATCCTGAGTAAATCCTGAGTAAATAGGTAGGAATTCTTAAAGACCTTCGGACTTAAAAGCCTGTGTATCATCTAATATAGCTTCAGACTCTTGTAATAAGCAGCTGAAAATTCTAAAGGAACCTTACATATGCTAGGCAAGTCTCCCCTTTTTCTTAATCAAATGCTCTTAAGTTATCACTGCCTTGTTTTAGGCTTAGCTGAGATGGAAAAGAATCAGGGTCCATCCTTCCTCTCCCTTTACTGGATACTCACTCTCATTTTGGTTGGTTGCCAATTTATTGTCTCATTAAAAACAACAACAACAAGCTGAATGACCAATAGCTGGGAAGGATTTTGAGGGCAGAGAATTCTGTGAAGAAGAAGGGCAGAGTCTCAAGGCAATGCTATGAGATACAGATTAAGCAGGATGGGTAGTACATAGATAAGGTAAACAAGCCTTGGACTAGCACCTAGATTAATATAAATGGGCTAATTTGAGTTATAAGAGCTGGTTAAAGGAAAATCTAAGCTATTGGACCAGATTTTATAATTACTGAGAAGTTTCCATGTCACTTTTTGGAGCTGGCTGGGTGAACAGAAAATCTTGGCCTAATTACCCTTTTGCTTTCTGAATTAGCATTTTAAAACAAATGTAAAAGTTTTTTAAAAACATACCCAGCACTGTTCCCCTCCTTCCTCTCTCTCCAGTCCCAGAATAAATCAATGCAGTCTGACATCCAGTGGAGGTAGGACCAAGCCCCTTCCCCTAGTATCAAGGCTAAGAAAGGTGTTCCTCTGTAAGGAACGGGCTCCAAGAAGCCAGTTCATGCGCTAGGAATAAATTTTTGTTCCACTGCCAGAGGCTTCACTAATTGCTTGTAGTATAAACTTTCTGGCTCAGATTAGTCCCAAGATCTGAACCAGCTGTCCCAAATAAACCACCCTCAGCTTCTTGGTACCACATAATCACACTAAGTCTTACATTAATTATATGCCATTTAGCCTATGGCTCAGGCATATTGCTAGCTAGCTCTCAGATCTTAACCCATTCCTATTAATCTATGTCTTGCCACGTGGCTCACAGCTTACTTGAATTTCTTTGCATCTTCCTCTCTTGGTAGGAGCTCACAGCTTCTCTATTTGTTTCCTGCCTCCTCTTTATCTATGTTTGGATTTCCTGCCTGCTTCTAAGATGTCTTCCATAGGTCAAAACAGTTTCTTTATTATCTAACGTTATTTCACAGTGTACAGAAAGACATCCCACATCAACTGCCCATGCCATTTGACTGTCAGTCCCATGCAGGTTCCCAGCTGTCAGTCCAGAGTCAATGAGCTCCTAATAGCTCAGGGCAGCTGTGTCTGTGGGTCTCCTCATCATGATCTTGACCCCTTTGCTCATATACTCTCTTCTCTCTCTCTCTCTTCACTAGACTGAGAGCTCAACCCAGTGCTTAGCTGTGGATCTCTGCATCTGCTTCAGTTGCTGGATGAAGGTTCTATAATGACAGTTAGGGTCATCAATCTGATTACAGGGGAAGGCCAGTTTAGGCACCCTCTCCACTATTGCTTGGAGTCTTAGCCGGGGTCATCTTTGTGAGTTCTTGGGTATTTCTCTGGCACCAGGTTTCTCTCTAACCCCACAATGGCTCCCTCTAACAAGATATCTATTTCATTGTCTTCTTCTCTGTCCCTCCCCCAACTCAACCATCACACTTCCTCATGTTCTCTTCCCACCTCCCTTTACTCTGTCCCCCCTTCTAGTCTCAATTTACTTAGGAAATCTTACCTATTTCCCTTTTCCAGGGGATCCATCAGTATGGTGGTTTCTCTGAAAACTGCGAATCAATCTACCTCATACTGCTCTTCAGCATATACTCAAAGGATGCGCATTCTGAATTAGCATTTAAAAAATCTAAAGATTCAATTATATTTGTTTAACTTTTGGATCTGATATCATTCTATTTACAGCTGAAGTTAATTTTTGTAGAAAAATCAGTGAAGGCTTCTTTTGGGTCTTGTATAATTTTAGTAAATGAGTCAGTTCTCTTTCCAGATTCTTCAGCTCTGTCCCAAACACTCAAAGCTGCCTAATGGCCTAGAGACAAGGTAATCTGTCTTTGCAAATCAGCAGACTGGCCTCCACAAAGAAATTGGTTTTTGGAAATTTCAATACTTCTGGCCCTACGTTGTTGTTCTATGACCCTAGCTTCCTCTCTCCACCATATTATCCATTGTAACTGAGGATCAGCTTTCAATATTACTGTAGCTAAATCTTTCTGTTTTTTAATTGTGGAATAATTGTTTTCCATGTTATCCATGAATTTAAATCTGCTTCACAGAAGGTGAATGCATACTACATGAAATAACTGCTTCCTTAATCTCTTAAAAATCTAACATTTCTACAGGATCCCAATTAACTTCTGAATGGCCTTGGGGGCATATCATCTGGTAGTCATTCTTGAATGGTAGCAGGATAAATTAAGGCTGGTTTTCTAGTAACCTTGGGCCGCTCTGCTTCAGTTTCATACTGCCGTGACTCATTAGGTTGTGCTTTAAACTCCTGCCTCAGTGTGGTTATTTTTCTTAGATTTCTTAGTAGATCTTTCTAAGGCATTTGGGCCCAGCTGCCTGTGATGCCTGCACCATTTGGGGCCTGGGAGAGTAGCAGCTGGAAGCTGCTGTAGAGAGGCTGCAATGGAAAAATCTTTTATGGAGGGCCCTCAGGGAGGGAGGAAAAGCCAGCTGGGTGGTGACTTCAGTGGGCTGTTGGCAAGTGGCTGCCTCGTGATCTCATGCCCCCTGTTAGATGCAGGATGATGCATTTATCTAATTATTCTTTATCAATAAAAACTCAGGAGTGGGGGCTGGAGAGATGGCTCAGGGTTTAGAGCACTGCTGCTCTTTCAGAGGACCCAGATTTATTTGCCAGCATCCACATGGCCGCTCACAACTGTTTGTAACTCCTATTCCAGGAGATTTGACACCTTCATGCCAATGAACATAACGTTAAATAAAATAAGCAAATAAATAAAAAAAAAGAATGAAGCCTTGGAATACAAATTTTAAAAAAAGGAAAAATAAAGACAAAAACAACAAAAAGAAAAAATCCCAGGAGTGAGTGAGATATCAGGGAAAGAACATGGGTGACCAGAGAAGTCGCTGGAAGTGACCAGTGACCCACTCTCCTTCCTTGCTCCAAAGAGGGCCAAGACATTTTCTAGCCTCCCTCCACTACTTGCTGTGTCTGTCTTTCTATATGTCCTTGGTCTTCTAAAACCTCTGTGCCTAATTGTGGTCAGCTAAGTAACTATCTCCACCCCCTGACTTAAAGTAAACTTTATTGCCAGTCTGGGGAGTGTCTGAGTGCAATCAGAATATCCCACAGGTGTTGAGGAAACTGAACTTAGGTCTCTACCTTTTTTTTTTTTTTTTTTTGTTATTTGTCTCAAGCATTCTTTCCTCGACAAGTGCCTGACTGCCTCCCTTCCTTTCTATCAATCTGTTCTCAACACAGATAATTTTCACACTTAACAATAGTCACTGCCACTTTACATAGCCAGCTAGCCTTACCTTTTACTGTCTGTTCGTTCACTGGGACACTATAGGAAAGTGGTTCTCCTTATTGTCACTGTAACAGATTTACATCACAAATAAGAGCAGTCATCTACTAGTCATCTCCATTCCCCTGGCTTTCAGTAGCACGAATTCTGGTTGTTATTAAATGAAACTCAGAGCCAGATAGCAGGGAAAGGCTGAGATATCAGAGAGAGGAAACACCACAGTCAAATGTCACCCAGCTGTCTTCCAGCTTCCTCAGCCTGGCTCCTTGTCCTTCTACTGAATCTCAGTTTTCCTACGCCTGCCTTAAATACCTTCTTGCCCAGTTCTTTCACATCCAGGTTAAGATTAAAGGTGTGGGCTACTACTATTTGGTAGTTAGCCTTGAACTCACAGAAATACAGAAAGATCTCTGTCTCTGGAGTTATGGGATTAAAGGCCTGGCACCACCACTGTCTGCCTGGGAGCCTGGAACTCCCTCTGTAAACACAGCTGGCCTCAAACTCACATTTGCTGAGATTAAAGGCATAGGTCACCACGCCCGGTCTTTCCTGTGTGAGTTACCACTCTCTGATCCTCCTGGATTGACTGTGGGTGGATCTCTTCTCTGATATTCCAGACTGGTTTTATTAAGTATCACCACATTCTTCTCTATCACCTGATTTCTTTCTGCCTGCTCTTGCTGTGCTAGTTACTATCTCTACCACTGTATCCTCTAGCTTCTAATCTTCTCTCTGACCTTCCACAAAAAACAGTGGTGCTGTCGGTTCATGTGCCTAACATTTCTCAGAGTCTGTAGTGGGTACTTGGTGTACCAGTCTTAAGGGCGTGGCCTCTTGGCCAGTTTAAAATCAGGGGAGCACATACAGGGAGGGCAATGAAGCAGAGTGAGATGGGTCCTCAACCCTCCAGGGACTTTGTGATTGAATTTGCCTTATCAGTGAGTTTGTTTCCCATAGAATCCATTAATAGTCCTTTTTTTAGTCACCCCGAATTTCTTGCATTATCTGGCACCCATGTGGTTAGTGCCCGGTCCCTGAATGACCTCTGCTCCCCTGCACCAGCCTCTCCAGCTGCTGGTGCACTTTCCACACTATGCTTAGCCGGGCCCCTCCCTCGGAGCCCTATAATCCAGGCGGCTAAGATTTGCTCAGAGGCTTGTGTTCTCGGGGCACTGAACTGCTGTGGGAACTCGCGCTGGATCATTGAACTGCGGCTTCAGTCCTTGCATTTATACAAAACTGGGACCCAGAGAGTACTCCGCCCTACCCAACACACCAACGAGAGAGCCCGAGTGAGCTCCAGGGCTTCTGCACACCCTCTACTGATCCCTGCTTTCTGTGCCCCAGAGTTTTTGGCCTAGTTCCGGGTGGTTCCTTCAACTCTGGTTTAAATTTATAAATTAGACAGCTGCGAAGTGAAAGCGGCTCAAGACCTGGTTTGACGCTACATTTGCGACACCTGCTGGCCAAACATCGCCATTACCTCCAAATTTTATCACACGAATCAGTCATTTATACCTGCTTGGGAGAATCTCTGGGGGAATGTGTCTGAGGTAAATTACTTGATAACTTTACACTTTAAACTGATAATTAAATAAATATTTGTTTTATTTACAGTTTTTTAAGTTCCTTTCACACCAACGGCCGATAGTACAGCCATTCAAAATTTTAAAACTTTTTTGTTTCTACTATGGATGAAATTTTAGAAGACATATATGACCTACCTAGGACATATACATTTTTAGCTACAGTTGCTATTAGTCTGACAATTCATATTATATCCTTAAAATGGTTTGATAACAGTGCCAAGTATGAGACATTAGTTGAACTGATACAAACTTTGTAAAGTGGTAATGAGAAATTAGCTGACCAAATTCATTTCATAGAATCTGCTAAAGATAAGTTGACAGGCAGAATCAGTTCTAGGGAAAACAGATATGAAAAATTAGCAGATAGAACATTGCTTTTGGAAAACAATCTACATGCCATACAGATAGTCTCTAAGGACCAAAAGCTGTTACTAATAGATAAAAGAAATCTTTAGAATCATATATTAATGATGAAAATAAGAAACTTACTGATTCCATGAAGTTACTGGAATCATTTACTCTTCAAGGGGTTCAGATCTTAGAGAAAGTGGTGTCTAATCATTTTCAAGGCTTACAAGAACTTGTTTAAAACTGATAAGAGCATTAAAGCACAGACAAAAGAGGTTAGAGGGGAATTAACCTTGCCAGAACTTTAGAGAGCTAGAGATGACTTGCCCAAGGCAGTGAGTTCACCTGCCATGATCTATTCTGTTACTATTTGTGAGAAGCCAGCAGATGCTAATTATCCTGAAGGATATGCAGAATGTAAATGGAGCCTATACATATGAGGGATTTAAAACACATCAAGGAAGCATTCAACATATGTGAAACAGATGTTAAACACATTGTCTTAATACCAATCAATTGACTGGAATCAATTAGTCTTAGCATTATTAGAATATAATCATTAGTTACAATGGAAAAGCAGGTTGAAAAAAGCAGCGAAGACCATTGAACAGCAAGGTAAGATTAGAGGTTTTGAGATTTCCCAAGATCAAATTCTTGGCAAGGGCTGTTATGCTGATGTAAACAAACAAGCTACCTTTGATAAACACATCTTGTCCATATGCAGTACAGCAGCCTTAAATGCTTTGGAAAAAATTCCAGAACCAGAAAAAGCAACTGAGACATATATCAAGGTTATACAAGGCTCAAAAGAACCCTTTACTGACTTTCTTCAAAGACTGACTAGAGCTGTAAACAGAATATTGGATCAAGAAGTTACATAGAACCAATTTAATCTTTAATGTTTGACAATGCTAATTTAGAATGCAAAAAAGTGCACCTTTAAAGGTCAGATCAGCACTCATAGAAGAATGAACCCAACACACAGTGAGCATTGAATCTCTTAACCATAGTGATGAGGCTTGGTTATGAAAGGTGATTTCCAAAGTCATAAAGAGACATCAAAGTGTCAAATGTTTTAATTGTGGTAAACCAGGCCATATAAGAAGAAATTGTATACACGGTACTCCTGTAAGCAATGTTTCTTCTAGGAATGTCCCAACCTTTGGAATTATGCAGAAGATGTAGCAAAGACCAACATTGTACCAACAATGCAAATCAACAAGAGACATACAAGGTAGTTCTTTACCTTCTGGAAGCACTTTGGGAGGCCTCTGGTGGGCTCCCAAGTCAAATGTGTTCCAATCATTTCCAGTCACTGTGGAGGAAACTCCTTCCCAAAACAGTTAGATGATCCAGTGCCTAACATAAAAAAAATCTATACTGCAATGGATGATAGAACAGCCTTGAAAATTACATCAAAGATTCCAAGAAAAACCATAAGATGAATATTTTGGTAGACTTCCATAAATGAACAATGTCCAAAGCTAAGGGCACTGATGTGGGAATGTCTTTCTGTATGCTGCGAATATCATTCTTTAAATAAAGGAACTGTTTTGGCCCTTTGTGAGCACCATAGAAGAAGTAGGTGGGGAATTGAGCATACTTAGGAGGGCGGAGTCAAAAGAAATTGTACCAGACACCCAAAGAAGCAACATGTAAGGAACACAGGTGAGCCATGGGCCATGTGGCAGGACAGATTGATGAAAATGGGTTAAGATGAAGGAGCTAGCTAGCAATGTGCCTAAGTCATAGGCCAAACAGCCTAAAATTAATATAAGCATCTGAGTCAGTATTAAGTTTGTGGGTCTGGACCTCTGGCAGGGGCCCAGAAACCACACCATTACAGGGTACCAATAAATAACATTATAATTGAAGTCTTGTTGAACATAGGAGTGAATGTGATTATAATCACACCAGAACCATGGCATCCAAATTGGCCTCTTCATAAGGTAGATGTTTAGTTCCTAGGGATTGGAACCGTATTTCAGGTAAAACAAAGCACACATGGGTTGAATGCATAAGGCCAGAAGGACAAAGATTCCTCAGATCTCAGAAGTGGACATAAATCAATTCATGTTCCTGGGAGTAATATTATAAGACATTATAAAAACCAGTCACTGATCATTCAGCCTGTACAATAACAGGACGTAACAGCTGTTGAACTCTCAGAGGTACCAACAACCATACCTTTAAAATGGCTGACAAACCTGTCTGTGTTGGGCAGTGGCCTATGACATCAGAGAAACTACAGACCTTAGAAATAGCTGATTCAGGAGCAGTTAAATGCTCAACATGTTGAAGAATAAACCAGCCCTTGGAATTTTCCTATATTTCTTATTAAAAAGAAATCTTGAAAATTGAGAATGCTGACACATGTGGGAGCCATAAATAAAGGAATCCAGCCAATGGCTTCTCTACTGCCTGGGATGCCTTTGCCTTCTCTGTTACCTAAAGAATGGTCTGTTACAGTTACTGACTTAAAAGTCTGCTTCTTCATTATACATGTACAAGAAAAGGACAGGGAAAAATTTGCCTTCACAATACCCACTTATAATAATTCTCAGCTGGTTAAGAGATGTCAATGTAAGGTTCTCCCACAGTGAAGGTTAGATAGATCCACCCTCTGGTGATATATTGTATATTTAATAAAAACAGTCCGAAATACTAGAGGATAAAGCCACCCACAGAGCCAAACAATGAAGGTCAGTGACTGGTGACCCACGCCTTTAATCCCATCACTTGGGAGGCAGAGATCATATGTACCTCTGTGATCTCAAGGCCTAACAGAGCCTGGCATCCCTTTAATCCTAGCTCTAGAAAGTTTGAACCAGGAAGTCAGATAGCTGAGTGGAGGGGAGAAGAGAGTTCGGCTTCCCCTGCCACTTCCCTTATAGGCTCAGGAGAGAGAGAAGCTTGGAGTCAGAGAATTCCCGGACAGGCCGGAAGAGTTGGTGGGGAAGAACTGGCTGTGAATTCCCGGACAGGCCAGAAGAGTGGCTGGGGAAGAACTGGTTATGGTTTGTCCCTTGTCACTTGATATTTCAGCTTATCTCCGATTTATGGCTCCTGTTTTTATTATAATACTAAATAAAATTCATGCAATACACTCTGTGCCAATTTTTCATGCAAAATCTGTTGGAAATAATTCATGTACAATTTCCACAATCTATAATTTACCATAATATGGATTATACATTATTAGCTGACTCAAAGATAGATATGTTAGAAAACATGTTTAAAGAAGTAAAGAAAGCATTGATGGGGATTACAAATTGCTCCTGAAAAAAATACGAAGAGGAGATTCTGTTAATTACTTAGGAGGCAAGACAGGTCTACAGAAACTTAGGCCTCAAAAGATTCAAATTAGGAGAGACTGATTGAGGACTCTTAATGACTTACAAAGATTGTTAGGAGATATTTCCAATTTACAGCCCACTGTTGGGGTAAAAACAGATGAACTATTAATTGTCCAGTACCCTAGAAGGGGACAAGAACCTAATAGTCCAAGAGAATTATCAGCTGAAGCTGAGGGGGAGTTGGCTCTAGTGAGAAAGAAAATACAAGAGGCACATGTGGACTGTGTGCCTAGAGCTTGATTGTATTCTGGTCATATCACTCTCTAGACTACCCCCATACGGTCTTGATGCAGAGGAAAGATGTTATATGGGAATGAATATTTCTACCACACTAACAGTAGGAAATTAAAGACGTATGTGGAAATTGTTTCTGATTTGATTTTAAGTAGCGAGGAGATTTCCTCTTTATGGGAAGATATAGCAAAGAGCATGCAGCAATATTTTTTGGAAGAGATGAGCAACTGTTATCTCAAAAGTGAGAGAATAACATTCATAAAAGAAACTAGTTGGAGAATTCTTCACATTATACAGAAAAAAGATCTCCGGAGTCCTTATATTCTATACTGACACAAATAAATCAGGAAAGGCACTAAAGTAAAGTGCTTCAAAGCCCTTACAATTCTGTACAAAAGTCAGAATTGTATGACATTCTCATCGTATTAATGAAATTTATTGAACCTCTATATAGTTACTCTCAATATGCAGAGTTATTTTATATATTGAAATTACTAAACTTATTTCTCATAAAACAGAATTAACTTTTCTATTTATACAATTACAGGAAATTGTCAGAATTATCATACATTAGATCTCATATGTATCTGCCAGGTCCTCTAGCACAAGGTAATAATGAAATCAATTTGTTATTAATAGGAAATGTACTGGAGGCCAGGACTTTTCCATCATTTGGCAACATTTGGAAATTGTAGACAAATGTCCATAATCAAACTCCATTACCTATAGGAAGTAATTCTAAGGTATAAAAAGAAATGAAAACTGGCAGATAGATGTGTTTCATTTTACAGAACTTGGAAAATTAAAATAGATATACCACCATTGACATCTATTCAGTATTTTAGTGAGCAACTTCTTTGAGCTTTGAAAGGGCTGATTTTGTAATTACACACATTTTAGAAGTCATGGCCATAATGGGAATACCTGTACAAATTAAGACTGACAATGGTGCAGCATATGTCTCCCATAAAATCAAACAGTTTTTTGCTTATTTAATATAAAGCATATTACAGGTATATCACATAACCCTAAAGGACAAACAGTTGTTGAAAGATCTAATAACACTTTAAAAAATGCTTTATAAACAAAAAGAAGGAGCAACCCCCCCATTACAGATTGCATAATATCTTATTAACCTTGAATTTTCTTAATGCTGATGAGGAAGGAACAACAGCTGTGGAGAGACAGTGGGTAACAGAAAATCCTCTGAGCTAAATTAGCCTGTTTACTCAAGGAGATGTTGACCTGAGAATGGAAATCAGACATGTGCTACACTGTTTCCACAAAAGAAGAAAAGCTATAGATACCACAAAAGTTAATAAAGATTCAATTCAAACAAGAAGAACCTCTTGATAAAGAGAAATGGTGGGTCATCCACTGATGTGACGATTCTGCAAGTTGTAAGGAAAATTCTTTTAACAAGAGTCAGGGAAGGGTTCTGATTTTGTCTTTACAGAAAAATAGAAACACCCACATTTAGATGTCTAAAGCAGAAAGGAAGGCCATCCAGAAAAAAATCTGCAAGCAAAAAATAATTGGGCCTATTGGTACCAATACACTATAGAGTAAAATATCACTGCCTTACACCTGTATCTTTGCTTCTAAAAATAGTTGTGGTCCTGACTCAATTATAAATCAAGCTGGCTTAGAGTTGGAGTGTGGATTTCTCCTTCTCTAAATCCAAACATATTGTTAAAGGAGAAAAATTAAGAATTTCTGTCACATACCAGAAGAGCCATCTGGTACAGGACAGAAGAATATCAAAAATCTAGGGACTATTGTTATCAAAACTCTACTTCTCCCAATACTTATTCTTGACTCTCTGGAATTTCTTTTGGATATAATATTATCCTAAAGTTTAAACTTTCCAGTTTGATATTCATAATGTTTAAGTTTTCCACAGTGAACAATACATTTCCCACAGTGACTTCTGAAGTCTCCAGAAGGAAGATGGGGCCCTACAACAACAATTCCACCTCGTTATAATGATGCCATTGAGCCCACACACACCACTCCAAGATTGGCTTTGAACTACAGACTTTGAACTACAGAACTACAGACTCTTCAGGACAGTTCTAAGGTGGTTTACTCAGATTATCCATAACATTACACCTCTAACCAGAACTTTATATAAGCCTTCCTAGTACTCTGAGACTGGCCACAAATGTGACAGCTAGTCCTAGGAGACTTAACCATTGTTTTAGTTCCCCCACCCCCCAGGACCCCACAGAGACACCATTGCTCCCCAGAGAGCAGGAAGCAATTCTAAGAAAATGAAGCCCCCTCTCCCCACAGGTTTTGTTTTCTCAGGGTTGTGTGGATAATGGTCATCTGTTAGGGTTTAGCTCTAAGTTATGTTAGGGTTGAGGGTGGAACAATAAAGTCAGACTCAGGAATTTCCTTTGGGAAAGAAAAAGGGGGATGGATAGGATATTAAAGTAGATTATTGTATCTACTTGTAAACTAAGCAAACTGTGAGCTTTAGATAACTTGCACTGGTATGGATTCTTGTATATTGATTCAAATGTAAATTATTTTTATGTCTGTTTAAGATAATCTGTAAATTGATAAAAATTCAAAACTAAATTTGTCATATAGTATATATTCTACTACTTCTGTTTAAAACATTTTGTATATTGATACAAATGTAAAATTATATTTGCCATACTGTATGTTTGTTCTACCTGTTTAGGATATTTTGTATATTGATACATATTAAGGATGTTGTTTTAATGTTGCACTATAAATTTATACTTCTGATTAATATATTTTGTATATTGTCATGTTAGAGGTCATTGTCCTTATACATCACATCTGTTACAGATTGTTTATTTTTATAATGCGAAACCTTAGTCTTTAAGTTATTTTGGTTGATAAGAATTACGGGTTAACTGTCACTCATGTTTGTATTTATATTCATGTTAGTTAGGTTTTCTAGATATACTCTTTAGATTGATAGATAATCTTCATAGACCTAGAGAATATGACATCTAAATGTTTTAATAACTTAGAGTTCTGTTGATGTGAGACACAATTGCTCCTGGCAGCAGTGATCTATTCTGGAGAAGATGTTGGGCATAAATGATGCTCTATATGGAGTTTGTCTTCTTGGCAAAAAAAAAAAAATGGTCTGTTGGACAAAACCTGCCTTTGTCTTAACTGCTGACAGTAAGCACGCTGTCCAGTCCAGACAAGCAGGACAAAAGGAAAAGCAACCGCTGAACCTTGCCAAGAAAGGGTAGGAGGATCTTTTAAATTTTTCTGCTTCTGAAAATGGTCTGTCAGATATTCTAGGCCTACAGCAATGCACCGATGATCCAGAACTGCAGAGAAACATTGGGTCACTGTCCAGGTAGCCAACTTTCTCTGTCATTTCTTGCACTTCTCAGAAGCTGCTTGTTGGCACTTTCTGTTTACTCAGACAACATTATTTTCCTTCTCAGGTTTTGATGGGGTTGAAGACTAGATCGTTAGTCACAACACTCTCATATCCTAGCTAAGAGCATATCAGGTACTAGATTTAGATTCTTCAGGATAGGCTAGCTATTGGAGTAATCTCTGTAATTTTCCACTTACTGATGTTCTGGACACTTAGTATGTGTTTCTTGCTTGGTGTTGTTCTTGTTGGCTGTACTTCCTTTTTATGTTATTTGTGTTGCCTTTTCTTGGACATTGCTTTGTAATTGTTCCTATTGTATACAGTTTTGTATTAGGTTTACAACATTCTTATTTAGACAAAAAAGGAAGTGTAGTGGGTATTTGTTCCACATATAGCCTTGGAGTGCCAGCCTTAAGGGTGTGACTTCTTGGCTCACTTACAATCTGGGGAGCACATACACAGTGTTCTCTCTCAACTCTTTGTATGGTCAGGTGGTGTGAAGCAGAGTGGGATTGGTCCGCAGCCCTCCAGGACTCTGTGACTGAATTGGCCTTATCCTGTATCAGTGAGTTTGTTTGTTTCCCCATAGAATCCATTAATAAATAATCTTTTCTCAGTCACCATGGATTTCTTGAATTACACCACCTATATAATGGAGGTAGGTGATTCAATAGTTATTAGAACCGTTCGCTCCCTTCTTCCAATTATCTTCCCTGTACTGTAGCGTAATACTCCTCTAGTATGTCCTTCACATCATCTCCTTTCTTTCAACCCACACAATGTCATCTTTCAGAGTTTAAGATCATCTGGCATCCTTTTAATAAGATTTAGGACCAAAGATACAGGAGGAGGGGTGTGTGTGTGTGTCTGTGTGTGTGTGTCTGTGAGTGTGCATGATTGATGTGATACTAAGACCTCAACCTGTTCGGCCTTGTCTATTTGGGGAAAGAATAACAAAAACAACTGTACTCCCAGCCATTAATATTAACCTGCATAAAACAGCTAAATCTTCACTGTTCCACACAGCAGTTTACAGACACTTGGCCGATAAAGAGTCTACAAATGACTTGAGCACTGAAGGTGATTCCCTGGGCTCATGGGAAATGTAGTGTGATTGTCTGCAGGTAGTGGTGCCCAGGTAGCTTTCTGGGCCGGCAGTAGAAAAAGCACCTGGGAGGTAAAACCTTCTGTGGCAAGGCAGAAGTGGAGAGGGAGGGACCTGTTTTTGGTGAGGACGGAGGGGAGAGTTGCAAACCTCGTTTTGTTTTTCCTGTTAGCTCCTTGTCTGCTGTCCTGGACAGTCTGACCCAGTCTATGAGCTGCAGGATGTGGAGGCCCTGGGAGCCCTGGTAGGATCTAGAGTCCACTGGTTGTGTGACATGGATGCCTGAGAGTGTCTGTGTCAGCTGACTTATTTGGGGTTGGAGATGGACACCTGTTTTTAAAAGGCCTTTCTTGCCGGCATCAAATCCTGTGAAGTACAGGCACCCTAGTGGCTGTTAGCTCACACACCTGACTCTTAAACTCTTTATTGATCAGACCTGTTTCTGGAGTGGCATGGTGTCTGCCTGTGGTTTTGGCTGATTTCATGTGTCCTCAAGTGGTTGAGAGCTTTCTTTCTGAGTCCAACACATGCAGGTCATTTGGTTATAAAATTGTTGAGGATGGCTGCCAAACTTGGGATTCTGGAGAAGAAAAGTTTAAGAGTTAAAAACGGCAAATTCTACTTAGGTTTATTGTCCCGCACCAACTTCCCGCCTGCAAGAAAAGGCACGACACACATAGGATCCTTCTGCAGCAAAGCTTTAATGCATCTTGAGGGAGAGCATCAGCTTACAGAAATGGAGACCCCAAGGTAGGAAAAACCCAACCCTTATATAGACCAAAGACCTCTGCCTTGGACGTGTCACCTCTCTATAGGCTGCAGCTCATCACCCCACATGACGCCACGGGAGAGGCGGAGAGACCAGTCTCGGAAAATTACCAAAGGCATGCGCCGTGCCTTGTTTACTGACTCAGGCGGGTTGGCCAGCACTGGATATCGGCGCCATCTTGAGGGGCTGGGGCCAGCGGCTCCCAACAGTTTATTTAAAAAATATTTAATGAGTGTATAAGTGCTAAGTGCTACCCAGTGAATAATATGGACAGACTCACTATTTCATGTAGTTAACTTTCTATTCAGTGATTAGAGAACAATTAAACAACAAGTATAACAAAAACAGAATGCTTAATTCAGAAAATTAGAAAGGAATATGATCAGTAACAAGGTGAATTTTTTTTTGTAATGGCTTAAATGTTTCTCCTTTTAAGGAGATAATGCAACTTGAATAACTTCTAAGTTTAAAAGCTGTCCCACGCCCACTTCTCGCCCGCAAGAAAAGGCACGGCACACGTAGGATCCTTCTGCAGTAAAGCTTTAATGCGTCTTGAGGGAGAGCATAAGCTTATGGAAAATGGAGAGACCACGAGGTAGGAAAGCCCAACTTTTATATAGACCAAAGGCCTCTGCCTTGGACGTGTCACCTTTCTATAGGCTGCAGCTCATTATCCCACATGACGCCACGGGAGAGGCGGAGAGACCAGTCTCGTGAGAGTACCAAACGCATGTGCTCTTGTTTTGTTTACTGACTCAGGCGGGTTGGCCAGCACCGGATATCGGTGCCACCTTGAGGAGCTGGGGCCAGCGGCTCCCAACAAAAAGCCATGAAGGACAATTATTCTTTCCTTACCTATCTATTTCCCTTTTTTAGAGTCGACTCATGTCACTGGTAACTCATATTTTGAAAACACTTATGCATGTTAAGCCTTGTTTGATAGGGAGTTAGGTTTATTTCAGTCTTTGCTAACATGTATAGGTTACCCACAATGTAAGGACATTCACTTTATCTGTGTCGCTTTAACCAACTTTGCTTTCTTTCCTTTTGTAAAGATTATTTTTATTCTCTTTGTATGAGTGTATTGCCTGCATGCATGTACATTGCCTGTATGCCTGGTACCTAAAGGAGGCCAGAAGAGGGAGTTAGATCCTCTAGAACTAGAGTTATGGGTAGATATGAGCTACAATGTGGGTGCTGGGACTTGAACCCAGGTCCTCTGGAAGAACTGCCAGTATGTATAACCAATGAGCCATTTCTCTAGCGATGGCTCTGTTTTCTAAGTCAGTCACAGTACAGTTGCCACTTGGGGTAATAGCAAATAAGAAGTACTGGGAGTTAGCCACTAGCAGAGCCTTTATGTCTCCATACTCTTCTTACTAACGGAGAATGTGCTCAGGCTGGACTGAACTACTGGCCATCCAGATTAATATGGCCCTAATGGCAACATGGTCCTTGGGCACCAACATGATCTTATGTGGATGGCCAGACTCTGGGCATCTGCAGAGCCCTCAGTTCTAACAGAGCCATGGACACCACCCCAGACCTTGGCCACTAAAGGGCCATAGACCAAGACATGGGCCTAGGCAATGGCCCATGTCTGAATGTCTCCGTGGCTCCAGGTGGCAGAACCGGCCAGCCATATCAGTATGGCCCTGGCAGTGGCATGATCCTCAGATATCGAGATGGTATTAAGTGGTTGACCATACTACGCCATCTGCATGGTCCTTGGCAGTAACAGGAAGACATCAACTCAGATTCTGGCAGCTGTAGGGCCATGGGCCCAGATATGACCCTTGGCAGTAGCTCTGGTCCAGGTGACACCAGGTCATGGGTGACAGTTCAGGTGACTCAGATCAATATGTTGCAGGGTTGAATTTTAATATATATGTTGTCTTAGAGTTTCTATTGCTTTGAAGAGATACCATGACCAAGGCAACTCTTATAAAGGAAACCATTTAATGGACTGACTTACAGTTTCAGATGTTTAGTCCATTATTCTCATGGTGTGACATGGTACCATGCAGGCAGACCCAGTGCTGGAGATGGAGCTGAGAATCTTACATCATGACCCACAGTCAACAGAAAGTAGTCCGAGATACTGGACATGGATTGAACATATATTGAACCTCAAAGCCATAAGCTTTGACAGTACATAATGCAAAATGCTTTTTGTTAAATTTTAAAAGTTCCCATAGTCTATCACAGTCTCAATAATGTTTTAAAGTACAAAGTTCAACGTCTCTTTTGAGATTCATGAAATTACTTAACTGTAATCCCACATAAAGCCATAGAAAGTTTTAAAAATGGTCTAGAGCACAGAAACTGAAGCCCAAAGCAGCTTCTGACTTGTGTCTCTCTCATGAGCCGTGGTACAGAGACACCCTGGTGAGGCATGTAGGCTTGAGCTACAATGGCAGGCTTTTGGAGTGCAGTTTAAGGTGTAAAATGGCTGGTTCCTGAAGTCTCACAGGACCCTCAATATAAGCAGAAGGTTGTAAATGACATATTTAAGGTTTGTGTTCATAAGAACAAAAGGGAACAGAATCAAAGATGGCTTTCTAGTGGTGGTGATTTCTTGGATCAACTCTGTTTGCTGGAGGCAAACTGAGGCTTGAATTTTTAAAGAGAAACTTCCTGATTCAGCCTTAGAGGCAAAACACTTGTGAGTTTTTTAAGAGGCCCTGATGCCTAATACTTAAATGGAGTTAATGAGCAGCAGATGGCAAAGCTTTACTTGGTGATTATATGGACTCTAAAATTTCCTAGAGTATCTGGGCTATAAAGATAAATTCTATGAAGCTAGATTAGGAGCTGGGTAGAGCCATCCACCCATCCTACCAACCTTGAACCTTGGTAGATTAAAGTGTGTTCAGAAACAGAAAGAAATAGAAGAATCTGGGTGGAGTCAATTACCCTAACAAACAAAGGTGTGGTCAGAGACAGAAAAAGTTAAGAAATAAATATACAATAAAGACAGTTTTTTTTTTTTAAAAAAGTCTAAGTGGTTTAGAGTGTGTTGAAACTATATATACATAGGCTTAGAGAGAGAAAAGAAAAAAAGGTAGAGAGAGCCCTTAAAAAAGAAATATAGAGTAAAAAAAAAGTCATGTAAAGATGGAAAATACAAAGAATGTCTGGATATTGTATATTATTGTCTTATCTTTAAGCTTCTTGACTGAAAATGAAATAGTAAAAGCTGCTAAAAGACAGTTGATTATAAATGCTGTTGGATTAATTCAACCTATATATTTTGTAAATGAGTTGACTTTAAAACTGATATCCAAAGATATGCTACTTTGGAGAAGAGATTTTCTTTTTATTTCCACAGAAAATGAGAGGCTCTGGATTTATTCCTGGATAAAGAACATAAAGTTTGATAGAGGAAGACCCCCTGAAAAATTTCCAATGGCAATGGATGGCCCAGATGATTCAGCATTTCAGAGCACCTCTGTTGAAGTTTCCTGAGCTCTGTATCCAGAACAGTTTTAAGGAGACTGGCTGAGATGACCCAGCCTTATAAACTACTCCACTAAAGACTTGTGCATAATCATAAATTTTTCTTTGGATTCCTATGGGATTGCCAATGCCCCTATTCAACAGGAAGTAGCCTAGAGAATGATGTCCACATTCCCAAAACATGGATTATAGATGTTCATGTTTATTTACAGTGTTGTTTATAAGTTGGTATAGATAATAGGGGAAAAGAATATTAGATTTGGAGTTCTTTTTGTTTTAAAGAGAAAAGGGGATATGTGGGAGATTGTGTTGTTCCATTGTAAATAATTGTCCCACCCACTGGTTTAATAAAAAGTGCTGATTGTCCAAAGGCAGACAGGAAGTGTGGGTGGGGCTAGCAGACTAAGAAAACTCTGAGAATAGGAAAAACAGAGCAGAATGCAGACAGAAGCCAGAAGAAGCAGAGTACAACTATGCTATTCTGAGAAAAGGTACCAAGCTGCCACATGGCTGAACAGGATGAGAGTCATGGGTTAGTTTAAGGGTAAAGAGTTAGCAAGTTACATGCCTGGGCCTTAGGCCAATCAGCCTAAGACTATTGTAAGCATCTGTGTGTCTCTGTGGGTCTGTGGGTATGTGGGCCTAAACCTTGAGGCTAGGCCCGAAAGTCCGGACCAGAAACTTCTTACTACGTAACTTCTTACTTCTATCCTTAAATCCAGAACCATATAGCCAAAGCTGCCAAGTTTTGATGCTTCTTCGGCTGGAACATGACCCATTTGTTCAATTATATTTGCATCAACTTTGTTTTCCATGGTTTCATTCACTGCCTAAGCTTGGCTATGCTGGAACTTGCTCTGAGGCCAGGTTGTCCTAATACACTTAGGATAGGGAGATGGCTACTCCAGTGGAGTGTCTGTCTGTCTTGCAAACACAAGACCAGTTAGATCCCACAGATCTAACTAAAAAGCTGGGTATGGAACATGCTTGTAGAAGTACCATGGAGGCAGAAGGAACTCACTGGGGTTCACTGACCAAGCAGATGGGCCTGCCTGGTGAGTTCAAGACTAGTGGCACCCTGACTCAAATATAAGATGGACAGCACCCTCAGACAAGCTCTGCCTGAAGAGCTACTCCATCTCTGTGAGTGGCAGTGTATAAACTTCTCTCATGTTAGGTGAAACTCTTGAAGTTTTGAGATATTAAATACAACAAAATAAATAATCTAGGCAAAATTGTTCATGCTATTGAAATAGTGATCTAGCAATTAACAGAAGTTGTGATTACCTAATGATTCCTTGTAACACCGAGCTTATTTTCTTTACACAGTTCAAAAGTTCTTAAAACACGGAATTGTAAAAACATTCTGGTTGTGAATTCTATTATAATACTGTGATAAAAATATTGAGAATGATATTGTGGATAAAGATATGTCTTCACCTAGGGATGCGTGCATATTAATACACAGTACTAGCTTGGAAAGAAAGATATGAGGTACTGGAAGTTTATCATAGTTGAGGTGCATGTCACCTGTAGGTAAACCTTTGAGATAACTGGTTAAATTTAGCATACTTGAATTCTGTCAGTGGCCCAGTTTTGTTGAAAAGATTCAGTCACACAGATGAAATCAAAGCTTGTTTCCTTCTACTCTCTTCTCCTACATCCCTTTAGAAGTGTGTGCTTTTGTCAGGCTAACACACAAACTTTTTTAAAAAATTTGTTTTTTGCCCATAGGTTTGCTGTTTTTATTTGCTTTGATTGTGATATTAAACTGATCGCTATCATAATGTTGTCTTTTATTCTTGGTGAAACATGCAGATACTTTTTTGCTTTTCTCTCTCCCGACTTTAGGTCTTCCCAAATTTGTGACAGTATTTTGGAGAATAAACCTGATCAGTCGATGATAAATCGGTATGAGCCTGGACATGGTGGTATTTCTTTTTAAAAAACCATTTTTTTCCTTTAGATTATTTATTTTCTTTTATGTGTGTAAATGTTTTGCCTACGTACATGTTTGCATATCACATGTGTCTCTAGTGCCTTTGGAGGTCAGAAGAGAGAGTCAGACCACTTGGAATTGGAGTTATGGATGGTTGTTAGCTGCCATATGGGTGCTGGGAATTGAACCAGGGTCTTCTGGAAGAGCAGCCAGTGCTCTTAACCATCAAGCCTTCTCTCCAACCCAAGAAGTTTCATTCATTCTTTCTTTCTTTTTTAAATCTCCATTCCGTGCTTCAGAATTAAGAAGGTTATATAACCTTTCAAGATAAAAAGTTAAGATTCACTGGTTTATTTAAAATTTTTTATCTCTTTCTTAGTTCAAGCTGTTTCTTAGGCTGCTTTGCTTCAGTTGAATATTTGTATTTTTTTCTTCCGCTTGCAGCCTGTGCCTCAGTCCCTCGAGGAACTTTCATTACAAAGTGTAATTAAATAGACATAAATTGCTGTTTGTGGTTTTTGTTTGTTTTTATTCCTTTCTCAAGTGTTAGTGAGGGAGATGGTAGCTTGGAAAACAACAGATGTGCAATGGAAGAAGTAAATAATTCACAGAAGGGACAAAGACTAATTGGTTGGATTATTTATTTTTTTCTCTTCTGTTTTTGAATGTGGTAAATAATTCCGATAATCCTAGGGGTCCACGCCAGCCAGTTAAAAATCTTAAGTAGAGATCAGTTTCCTTTATTTACTAGCCATATTTTTATCTAATATTTGTAGTAAGTTTTATTTATTTATTTTGCTTTTATTTTGGTCTTAGTTTCTCTGTGTAATCCTGGCTGTCCTGGAACTTGCTGCGTAGGTCAGGAACTTGCTTGAACTCAGAGATCGCTTGCCTCTGCCTCCTGAGTTTTAGGATCAAAGGTGTACGCCACCACTACCCATCTTTTTTTTTTTAATTTATGGCAATAGAAGTTTTCCCCCTTGCTGTTACCATGCTATGCATTATTTTATTTTTTATTGTGGTTTCATTAAACTTAGGGCATGGTGTCTGCTAGGCACAAGTCCTGTCATTGTGCCACAGTCTTAACTATGTAGCCAGACTGACTCAAACTGAGTTGTTCCTGTCCCAGCGTCCCCAGGGTCAGCACTTCAGATGTGTGCTGCTTTGCCACATTGTATTCGAACTGTGTATTTTCCTGTGTGGTTTCCACTGGCCTGTACATCCTAGAGGAGGATGTATCTTTTCTCTGAGTTGGTGTCTTTAACAGTGTCTATTTGTTGTGTCTTAACTATGAACACACTTAGTCTCTACACATGGTCTCTGCTCTTCATGACCTCGAGAATCACAATGTTTAAAGAAAAAAAAAGACGTGAATGGAACATGTGTTATTTAAGTAGTGTCCCCAGCTGTGATTTTATATCAAGTCTCAATGTCATTTTAACTTTAGGTAGAGATATTCTGGGTTAGATTTAATTTTTGAATCCTATACATGGTTTTCATTTAAGTAAAATTATAAGGGCTTTCCTAAGAACCAAACAATCTTTTCACTGTAATCATGTGAGACTACATACATGCATACGCCAAACGATGATGTTGTCATGTGTTCTATTTCAGGAATGCCTGCCCATATCAACACATATTTGGATTTTGAGGAAGAGACTTTTTCCCACTCAGTTTGGGGTTAGAGGTAAGTGTTGAAGCACTTAAAATAGATAAGCTTTCATCATATTTTACTTTGCACAGTCCCTTTTTTTTTCATGAGACCATTCACATTTTAATGAAAATGAATTAAGGTTTTTAAATGAAAAGGACATTATTAGCATTTAAACTTCTTCCAGAGTGGGAAGTTCTTGCAGCCTCTCTTTTTAGATGTCTGAAATTTTACCTTGTAGCTCAAGAGATAGTCAGGAAAAATCTATACATTTATTTACAAAATAGCAGTTAAGTGAAATCCAGATTTTTTTCTCTCCTTTTGTTTGGCTGACCTTTCACCTACCTTTGCAACATTGCCACCTGGTAGCAAACATAGTAGCTGCAGGATGTATGGCCATGACAGCTCAAACACAGACACTGTTATTTTTTTCAGACACTGTCTCTCTGGCCTTGAATTTGCTGTGTAGATCAGGCCTGCCTCTGCCTCGTGAGTGCTGCAGCAGGCCACGTGCCTGGAGTTTTAATAGACATTCTCACTTAGGTAATTTGTGTCAGACCTTTTAGGAACTTTTGCAGAGGATCATGCCTGCACCTTCAGGTGAGGGAGAGGCCCATGTTTATTCAGGGCTTGGTTTCTGTTTTTATACTTTGCTGGAGCTGCTAAACAGGTAAAATCTGATTTAAAGTGGGAGGGATATACAAATTGCACATGTGCTTTTTGTTTGTTTGTTTTGCTTTTTTTGAGACAAGATTTCTGTGCAAAATAGTCCTGGCTACTGTGGAACTCACTCTGTAGACTAGTCTGGGCTCAGACTCATGAGATTCACCTGCGTTTGTCTCCCAAGTGCTGAGGATAAAGGTGTGTGTCACCACAGCCCCACTACACATGGCTTTTAGACAAAAATAAAAACATCCCCATTGAACTCAGAATAATTCTTGAAATATTTAGAACATTTGATCTAACTAGAGGTTGCTTCAAAGTAGGATGTCTCTCCTGGAGGTAAATACTCTTCGCCCCTCTCCTCCTCCTCCCCTTTTCTTCTCTTCCTCCTCTTGTGTCCTCCCCTGCATCTATCTAGGATCTAACTTATAGCTTAAGCACTCTGGCTTCCTAACCTTGGCTGTATTCCTGTGACTGTCTTGATGCTGCTGTTAAAGAAATAATATCATCTGTTTGAAAACAATCTTGTCACTTACATGTATAAATTTTTAGTGTAGAAGGTTTCAGAAAAAAGTGAACATGAGAGAAAAAACCGAATATTCTTTTGCCATGTTGCTGATTCTCACTTGCAGTCTTAGGGCACTAGTGAGAAACATCCTTGATTTTAATTCCCGACCTTGTAAGTAGTTAGAAATGGTAAAACAGACAAGTCAAGATCAGCCTGTCTTCATTTTCCTACTGACATAGGTCTGTGGCCAAGTGGATGTTTTAGACTTTACCTCTGAGTTACAGAAACACCGTCCTTGTTCCCAGCACAGACTCAGAGAAAGAGGCTGTCCTGCGACATAAGGCCAGAAATTGTGTTAGAATTTCTAAGCTGGTTTTGAAAAAGGTTGAGGAAAGGTGTTGTCTCCTGAATAAGTGCCATTCTGGGCCTTATGGCCCATCCTCTTCCCCTAAGGACTAAAACCGTATGTTTACAGGGGGAAAAAGGAACTACAAATCTCCTTATCGCTGCCACCTGCTGAGTGCTAGTCTCTTGGGATCCTCCATGACCTTGGGTGTGCCTGGATGAGGGGGCAGGGTATGAGAAAGTTAAGAAAAGAGTAGAGAGCTGGGACACAGAGAGAGAAGCTAGGAACAAGCATGGAATAGAGTCAGTGTGTGTGAGCAGGAGCAGAAGGAATCCAGCATGGCAGGAAGCTAGAGGGGAAAAAGCTAGGCAAGATGCAGTGACAAGACAGAAGCATGGCTAAGGGATAGACAGGTCTAAGGTATAAGATGTATTGAATAAAGCTCGGCTCTCTCTCATTGTGAGCCCGAATGATGGAACCTAAATGACTCCTGAGTGCAGATTGTTTAACCTCGACGCCCCTCGCCTGGACAAGACTCGGTCCCAAAGAAACCAGACACAGTAAGTGGAGGTCTCACCGAGGTCCAGGAAAGAGGGATAAGTGGACGAGGCTCACCGGTGAAGAGACCGGGGGAGGATCTGGGAAATACCCAGGAATAGGCGCCAAATAGATAAGAAATATAGATGGAAATATGAAAATATGGGAAACTCAAGTTCGGCTGGTTCCGAACTTCGAGAGTTACTAAGGTAACAAAGAATTTAAATAAAGGACGGACTGTGCTCGGATAAGGGAGTTTAGTACATGGTTCTTGACGGGGAGAGCCTTAAAGTTTACAAAAGACATTGAGAGATCCAGCTGAAGTAAGTTTAAAAAAAAAAAAAAGAAAAGAAAAAAAAACATAAAAAGCGCAGATAAGCCACGTGCCATGTGGCAGACAGATTGATAGAAATGGGTTGATTTAAGATGTAAGACCTAGCTAGCAATGTGCCTGAGACACAGGCCAAACAGCGTAAAGTTAATGTAAGCGTCTGAGTCATTTTCTGAGCGGCAAGCGCCTAAGCAGTCTCAAGCGGCAGGTCTGTGGGTCTCGGACTTCTGGCCGCCCGGGGCCGAGAAACCTCTTTGTAGCAGATGGCTTCCCAGTGTGGACCGAGTGTCCACTGGGGGCCTAGTCAGTAGCATTGTGATTGATTTTAGATTTCTGTTTATTTTGAACAAAAAAGAAACAAATTTTCTTCATAGCAGCATTTTCTTGGGTGTGCTCTGTTTGCTAGCCGCGAATAAAAACGTGGTCCCTTTAAGAACTTAGCCGCGAATCGAGCAAATCAATAACTGCGTATAAAAACGTGGTCCCTTTAAGAGAACTTGTGACTGAGCAAGTCAATGGCTGCGCAGTCCCTTTAAGAAAACTTAAGCCTCTTTTTAAACTTCTAAAAGAAGATGCAGAGACCTTTAATATTTATACTGATAGTGTGTATGTGGCCAATATTATGCCCCAACTAGAAGTGGCCCCTCATGTGAGATTCATCAGAGATTGTTAGCCAATTACAAAGCTTACAGATTTTGATATGGTACAGAAAGCAATCTGTGTTTGTAAGACATTCTGGCTTGCCTGGACCACTGACCAAAGGCAATGCGCAGACAGATAAAGCTACCCAAATAATTTTGGCTCTACAATTACACAAAAGGTTTCATCTCAATGCTCAAACATTAAGGCATCAACCACAATGCATCCTCTGGACAATGGCAACCGCCAGCATGTGCTGGCCAGAGTTGGGGGTGGGTTGTCTGTGTTTATCCACCAGGTGCTGAGAAGCCAATCTGGATATTTGAGAGGTGTGTATGTTCTGTTCAACATGAAAAGATTGTGGTTCCTGAAGCTTCTGATAAGGCCAGTAAGTATTTAAAAAAAAAAAAAAAAGAAAAAAAGAAAAAAAGAAAGCCCTTGGTTTTCTACTGTTTTTGCCTTCAATTTAGGCCACTGACACGGCTGCCAATACGGTGCCCATATAAAAAGTCTTTATAGCATATGATTGAGGCAGTTGCTTTTAATAGCACTGCTAAGTAGAATGCCAGCACTCATTTTTAAGCTACCCCATACCTCTTGGTTACTTCACCCAGATTCGAACCCTGGAGGGTGGGAAGGGTTTCTCTTAAATTGTTCAGCTCTAAATTTCAGCTTAAGCAACTGATTGGAGTAAAGAACATTCCAGCGCCCTGTTGGTACGAGTTCCAGCCGCAGTGATGCCGGTGGCGTTTCGTCAGACCAAGATCCATCTCCCAGGTGCAAAAGAGAAACTTCAGAATAACTACACAGTCACCCTGCTGCTTTTGGAGCTACAGCCTCGGAAAATGCATTGAGCCAGACAGCCAGAGCTACATCCCTGGTGAACCAGCTATCAGCCAGGGTGGTGACTGCCTTTGAAATTCCAGAGACTTTAAATGGACAAATACATTTTAAGATTTATCCCTCAACCAGCAAACTGCCCTATTGACATTTTGCATATATAATAATTGCTATTGTGTAACCTTGGATATTCTGATATTTGTGTACCTCAAGTAAGATAGAAAATGTTAAGTCAGCAGTTGCATATTGTTAAACCAGTGTTTTTGGGGTCCCTAGAATGCAATCTTTTTAAATTACACCTTGCACTTAGCATATATCTTTATACCCCTTTAGACTAGTGGCTTATAGAATACCCTGACTAAGTGGCTGGGTAGACCACCCAATGGTCTGGATATCCCTTTTTAATATTTTGCCTCAAAGGTTGGCATGCTGTCTTTTCATTCTAATATGCTGCAAAAGCAGAAAGGTCATCAGCAGAAAATAACAAAACAGGCTTCTGGCCTTGTAACTCCCGACTGATGCTCAGATATACATATCAATGCTAGAAGGACTCTCCCAAAGACGGGCAACTTCCCCGCCTGCTATATCTACCTAAGACAGGAGTTGGCACATCCAATGACGGGTCCTGTAGCAGGGGCTAGGGGTCGATCCTAAGACAGGGGTTTCCTTCTCTATATTTTTTTAATAAAGGGGAGTGAACAAGCATGGAATAGAGTCAGTGTGTGTGAGCAGGAGCAGAAGGAATCCAGCATGGCGGGAAGCTAGAGGGGAAAAAGCTAGGCGAGATGCAGTGACAAGACAGAAGCATGGCTAAGGGACAGACAGGTCTAAGGTATAAGATGTATTGAATAAAGCTCGGCTCTCTCTCATTGTGAGCCCGAATGATGGAACCTAAATGACTCCTGAGTGCAGATTGTTTAACCTCGACGCCCCTCGCCTGGACAAGACTCGGTCCCAAAGAAACTGGACGCGGTAGAAAGGGTAGAGCCAAGTCAACCTGGCTGCAGGGTAATGGGTCAACCACCTTTGCTGCTAGTCTGGGAAGATGTAAGCAAGGGGTCCTGCTTCTCCTAGAGAAACCTGCTTTTCTTCCCTGAAAGTCTGAAAAGGGGGAGACCTGGTATCCTCCCAATGCCTTCCAAGTTATTTGAGGTTTTAATTATGCTGTAAGGCAGGGAAATTCTGTATTTTCTTTGAACTGAAATCTGGTCAATAATCATTTTGATTTGCTGTCTCTGGAGATGTGGTTTTCAGCTTCCAGTGGGATGAGTGTAATAGCTAGAAAGCATATGTGTTATAGTTACAACAGGATTAGGCTTTACTTTAAAAGTTGGTTTGAGGGCACACATTTATGAGATTTTGAAAGTCTCAGAACTGACATTTAAGATTATTGTGACATTCAAAATAGGGTTCTAAATCTGAGCTTTTATTTTATTTATCAAGTGGGATTAAGAACATTACTTTTCTGACCAAAGGATAATGATAGGAATAAAATGAGTTAATTTTGTGAAAATGATTGACTTGGAGTCATCTGTATAAAGGCTCAGAAGAGCTTGTATACTAAGGGTCCTTGCTTGAAGCCTTTATTGTTGCACGAATAACTCGGCCAAATCTCTGAGAAGGCTGAGATACCAGAGAAGAAACACCACAGTCAGATCTCACCCAGCTGTCTTCCAGCTTCCCCAGCCTCTCTCCTCCGGCTTCTTCTGACTCCTCTGTCTTTCTATATTTGCCTTTGCTCAGTTAAGGCGTGGCACAACCACTGCCTGCCTGGGAGCCCAGAACTCCTTCTGTAAACTAAGATTATCTCAAACTCAGATTGGATTAAGGGCATAGGTTACCACTCCTGGGATATTCCCTGTGCTGGGATTAAAAGTGTGAGTTACCACTAGCTAATCCTCCTAGACTGACTGTGGGTACATCCTTCTGATATCTCCACTGTTTTTATTATATTTGAAAATATCCCCACATATCCCTTTTTGTGTCAAATTTAAAAGAGAAGATTATAGCTAACATAAGAAAAACCATATATAATATGTATAATAATTATATACAATATATACAAACAATAAATGAGTAATGTCCACTCCATTAACAATTGACAATTCAAAGAAAGTATTTCATTAATTATCCTATTTTGATGAGTCCAAAGGATTATACCTAATTCACTTTCTAACTAACTTGTATTGCTAACTAAAAACTATTATTTTGATGTCTCTTAAATTTCAAAGTTTCTTTTCTAAAACTGTCACTAGAAAACCATAACTATCTCATCTTCAACTACCTTGGAGACCCAAAAAGGAAATAATATTTACCCAAGAAAACAGGAAGTGCAAGCAACTTCAAAAATCTTGAAATTACAGAGATGACACCTATCTGCCTAGACAATCACCCAGAGTTTCTTCATAAAGTTAGGGCATCCATCTTCAGCCTACAGGCCCAAAGTCTCTTTTCATTTCAGTGAAGCAGGAAATCTGCTCTGCCCATTATGGTACAGTTTATCAGTTGCTTCTCCTTGTGTCCTGAAGAATTTCTGACAGTTTTCTCTGCAAAGCAGGAACCTGAAGGACCATCTCAGCTTGTTTTGTCAAAGTTCAGAGGTCACTTTCCTAGGGAACTTGCATGTCCAGTTTAAACATCATACTGTTAAGCAGTCAATACAAGAACAGGTTCCTGTTCAGTGGAGCACTGTTGTCACAAAAAAAGTAGACTCCATATGGAGTTTCTTCGATGCTCATTTTTCTCTTGAAGTAGATTGGGGCTGCCAGAAGCAGACCTGTCTCACTGTCATATTTTTGGGTCTCTGAAGTGTTTGAAGAAGATCTGTTCATCTAAAATATGTTTGATTTTGAAAACATATCTAATATGTCTATGTTTGAATGTAATGCCTAACTACTAATTTGCATTACTTTATATTCTAATTAGTTAATAAAAACTTTCATGGACTAGCAACCTGTATTACATTGTTAGATGAACTGAATAAGTATAATATCTTGAATAAGCATGGAGATATTTGTACAGTAACACAATTAATCTCAATATACACAATTTGTATGCGATATACAAAAATCCAATCTAATATAAAATATTAAAAGCTAGTAAATACTTTAAAAAGAAGATTCAATAATCTACCCTTATATCCTATTATGTCTGTATCTCCTTTTTCTATTTTTAAACACAAATCTTGAATCTGATTGTTCTTGTTTCACTTTTTTTCTAACCATAACTATCAAAAATTTTAACCAATTAACCTAAACAATGACAATCATCCATAACCCATTGAACCACCAAAAACAACCCACCCCACCTCTTGGGAATGTGGGTGCCATGTCCTTAAATTTACTTCCTGCTGTCTGTGGGTGATGTTATCTTTTGGGGATCCTGAAAAGAAAAGTTTTGTTAATTGTCAAGTCCTGAAATAAGTAGCTGTGTCATTTGTTGTCCAGTCTCTGCATAACAGGAAAGTGCACAGCTTGTCTCAAGTCCTGGCTATAGTAGTCTGTGAAATTGATCATCTCAACAAGCTGCCTCAAAGTTGTCCTGAGCAGTTTGTAGTCCAAATGTGAAATTTGATTGGTGTTTGTCAGCCTAGTGGCATTGTCAGAGTCCATGTGAAATCATTGTTGTGGGGCCCCATCTTCCATTTGGATGGATCAAGTTCACAATTAGGCATTGTCATGGATAATTGCAGAAAACTGTTAAGAGACTAAAACCCAACACAATGTACAGGAAACTAAATATATAACTATTTATTCAGCATGGGATTAGTAACAATAGAATAGTCCCTTATTTTTTGTTATTCTTCTGTCCCATATCAGGTGGCTCTTCTGATATGATACAGAGATCTTGTATTTTCCTTTAACAAGTATGCTTGAGTTTAGAGAAGGAGAGAGCCACACTCCAACTCTAAAGCTAGTTATAAATTATAATTAAACTGGGACTTCAACTTACAAAAAAATTTTGTAGAGGTTAAGCAATGAGATTTTACCCTATGAAGTATACTGGTAACAATAGTTACAATATTCTTTTGCTTGTAAAATTTTCTGGACAGCCTCCCTTTTGCTTTAGATGTCTAGATGTCCAAGATATTTTCACTTCTTGAAGATGGGTATTTTTAGTTTTCTGTAAGGACAAAAACAAAAACCTGCCCCAACCCTTTTTTTTTGTTTTTTGTTTTTTGTTTTTTGTTATTTATTTATTTATTTATTTATTTATTTATTTATTTATTTATTTATTTATTTATTTATTTATTTTTGCAACTTAAAGAATTGTATTATGGGTGGATGAGCCATTGATTCTTATTTTCATGAAGTTTCTCTGATTCAAATCAAGTCTTTATCAATTTTGATGGTATCCATAACTTTTCTTCACCTGTGGAAACAAAAGAAAAACCCCTTCCCCAATGTAGCTCATATCCTGGCTTCCATTCAGAGGTTAGTACATCTTTGAAATAAATAGCCTGATTTATTTTAGCTGTTTTTTCTATAGTCCAATGCCTTTCAGCAGCTGTTGTTCCTTTCTCATTAGCATTGAGATAATTCAAAGTTAATAAAGCATTATGTAGTCTATCTCTATGGGTCTGTTATTCCTTTCTGTTTATTTATCATATCCTTTAGAGTTTGATTTGATGTCTCTATGACTGCTTGCCCTGTAGGATTGCGTGGTATTCCTGTAATATGCTTTATATTATAATAAGCAAAAAATTGTTTCATTTTACTAGAGACATATGCTGGAGCATTGTCAGTATTAATTTGTACAGGTATTCCCATGATGGCCATAACTTCTAGCAAATGTGTGATTACAGAGTCAGCCTTTTCTGAACTCAAAGCAGTTTCCCATTGAAATGCTGAAAACATATCTATTGTACGTATCTTAATTTCCCAAATTCTGTAAAATGAAATACATCCATCTGCCAGATTTCATTTCTATGTATACCTTTAGGATTACTTCCTGCTGGCAATGGAGTTTGGTTATAGAAAGAACATGTGGGACACCTTTTTACAATTTCTTTGGTTGTTGCCAAGTGATAGAGAAATCTTTATTTAATCTTTTGCTATTAACATGATGCTCTTTATGAAATTCTGAGGCCTCTAGTACATTTCCTATTAATAATTTGTCAATTTCATCATTACCTTGTGCTAAAGGACTGGCAGACCCATATGGGATCGAATGTATGTTACATAGAAGGGATGATTTCTAGTTCTGATTATTTCTTGTACCTGAATAAATAATGAATTTAATTCTGATTCATCATTAATAAAATCAGCCATTTCAATGTGTAGAACAACTCTTTCTGCAGACTGAGAGTCAGTGACTATGTTAAGAGGTTCAGTAAAATCCATTAATTCCATCACGATGGCATATAATTCTGACTTTTGAATATAATTATAAGGACTTTGAGCCACTTATATGTTCTGATTTGTAACCTGCTTTTCATGATTTGTTTGCATCAATATAAAATGTAGGGGCTCCAGAAATTGATTTATCTCGTACAATATGAGGAAGAATCCAATTAGTTTTCTTTAGAAATTCAATTCTTTGGCTTTGAGGATGTTTGTTGTTAATATCTCCAAAAAACTACTGCAGGATATTTGACAAGGTTTACTTTCTACCTATAACTGATCAATTTCTTCATTAGTTAAAGGTACAACAATTTCTGCTGGACCCATTCCTGTCAATTGATGAAGTCTTAATTTTCCTTTAAAAATAAGTTTAGAAATCTTTTCCACATATGTCTTTAATTTCTTATCCAGTTTATGTGAAAGAAATATCCATTCCAATATCACATTTTCTCTTTGCATTAGAATTCCTGTAGGAGAATGCTTAGAGGGCAAGAAAACTAGAATGCAGTCAAGGTCTTTATCCACACGATCCACATGTGGATCCTGTAATTTCTTTTCCACCAAAGCCAATTCTCTTGGACTATTTAAGTCCTCGTCACCATTGAAGGTTTTGAAAAAAATTATCCAGTTCATCATTTTTTTATTCTAATAGTAGGTCATAAATTGGCAATGTCTCTTAGTAGTCTTTGAAAATCATTAAGTGTCTTCAATCTATCTCTCCTGATTTGTACCTTTTGGGGTCTAATTTTTGTTTGTCTATTTTGTAGCCTAAATAATTATTGGAATTCCCTGTTTGTATTTTTTTTCTGGGGCAATCTGTAATCTCCAAACAGGCAATTTTTTTTCACTTCTTCAAACATTTTTTTAAGGTATTGATATTTGAATCGGCCAACAAGATGTCACCCCTGTAATGATAAATTATAGATTGTGGGAAATTGTTACATATTTGTTTTACTGGCTTTTGTACAAAATACTGGCACAGAGTGGGGCTAACCAGCATTCCTTGAGGAAGGACCTCAAGGCAAAAGAATTCCGGACTCTAGAGAGCCTATTGGCTTGTTTATCACCCTTAGATCTGTTACCATTCTCTACTTTACAGATTTTCTTTTAATAACAAATATAGGAGAATTCCAAGTGCTGGTTGATTCTTATATAGGCTAAGTATTTAACTGCTCCTGTACCAGCTGCTCTAAGGCCTGCAATTTCTCTTTTGTTAGAGGCCACTGAAGAACCCATATAGGCTTCTCTGTTAGCCATTTTAGAGGTAGTGCTGTGGGTGTTTTTGAATGATCAGCAGCTGTTTTGCCTTGTTTCTGTATAACCTGAATGGTCGGTGACTATTTCTCATAATACCTTCTAATGTTTTTTTCCAGAACCATGTGCTAGTTTATGGTTTATTTCTGTGTTTGGAGGAATATTGATCTGTGTGTTCTATTATTGTAGTAAATCCCACCCCCATAATTTTATAGCAATGTCAGCCACATATGGCTTTAATATTCCTCTCTGTCCTTCTGGCCCTATACATTCAAGCCACCTTGCACTCTGTTTTACCTGGGATTTTGACCCAATACCCCCAAACTGAACATTTACCTCCTGAAGGGGCCAACTTGGATGACATGACTCTGGTGAAATTATTGATACATTCGTGCCTGTGTCTAATAAGCCTTCAATAATAACATCATTTATTTGTACTTTTAATTTTGGCCTTTGTTCATTGATAGAAGCTGCCAAAATATTTACTTTATAATTTTTCCTGAATTCTCTTTTTGTGTAGATTTTCTATTATTTTATGTAGAATGTCTTTTAAAAATAGGCTTTAATTTTTAAAATTGTTCTACGAAGGTGTTTCTTCAACAATGGCAGGATAAGATTGGTTTGGATTTGATATGGGGGCTTTTGAAAGACCCCCTTGGGGTGTTTCTCGAGGGCAGAAAATTAACTTGTCTGTCCTTTGTTTTTCTGCACTCATTATCCAATGTCTTCCTTTTCTACACCTTCTGCATACTCCAGAAGGGAGGCACATTCTCTTGGGATTATTCCTAACAAAAACACTGTTTCTGGGAACACTTTGTTTACAATCTCTTTTTTAAAATGTGAAATTCCACAATTGTAACACTTAACATTTTTTCTTATACCCCTAGAAGCTCTCCTACCCAATTATCATCACTGTCATAAGACTCTAGATTAATTGTCTCACAACTCCAATCCTCCAAAGGTGCTGACCTGCTTTTAACAGTCCAAGTATTTTTCTACATTGTGAATTAGCATTCTTGAAAGCCAGTGACTCAATTATTATTTACCTGGCTTCTGAGTCAGGTACCATTCTGTTTCATGCTGCAGTTAATCTGTGCAAAAAGTCTGTAAAAGTTTCTTTTAGGCTTTGAATTACTTTCATGAATGATTCAGTTTTCTTTCCTGTTTCTTCAATCCAGTCCCAGGCATTTAAAACTACCATGAAACATAAATCTAGAGTATGTTCATTGTATAAAGAATACCTTTCAATATCAGCATAATCTCCCTCCCCAAAAAGTTGGTCTTGGGAGACTTTTAAGCCTCTGGCCCTGCTTTTTTGTTCTATTGTTTTAGCCTCCTCCTTCCACCATGATTTCCACTGTAAAAGTGGACCAGCCTCTAAATCAGCAGTAACCATATCTAACCAATCTTTAGGGGTGACCTGGTTACAGCATAACCAGCTGTTCAACATTAGTTTTATAAATGGTGAATGCATCCCATATATTTCAATTGCTTATTTTACTGTCTGGAATTCTAGCATTTCAACTAGAGCCCAACTAGCTTCTCTTTCATCTTTATTATTCTTCATTTTTTAAAAGGTTACTGGGTATATTAATGTTGCCTGTTTTTGTCTAATTTTAGATGACTTTGCTGAAATTGGTTCTTTATATTCCTCTGTTTGAATCTGAACAATTTTGTGTTCTTGTTCTACAGGCTTTTTAAAGAACTTTTTCTTTGCATTTATACTAATTGACTTTTTAAGTGATAAAACAGAAATCAAACAAAAAATTAATAATAAACAGTATGATATTCATTATGATAGTCCCATATACCTTATTTATCTTTTCCTTCACTGATTGTAATACCAAATTGGCTAGCAAAAGATCACAGAATAACCAAGTACCATCTATTGCTTTAAACAAATTCCCTCTTTAAAAAAAAATTGATTTACTCACCAATTTGTCGTCTGTTGATGATTCAATTGATTGTCAAGTGGGGCAGCTACCTAATGTGATAGCAGCCCAAGGAGTGGTCCAAAAAGAAAAAAAGAAACAACCCACCAGGAGAAAGAGGCAACTGTCTGAAAAATTTACCAAGATGAGAATGAAACGGAAACACCTGTGGCTGGTCATCCTAAGAGTGAAAGTTAATCCAGAACAGAAAGGCTAACCAGCCCTAATTACTCCTCCGGCCACATTTTGCTCTGGGTTGCAAACACTGATTTTTGGGTAGGGATGTGAGGAATTTGTGCTCTAAAGTTGGACACGAAGTGTTGAATGAATAAAGGAAACTCGGGGCCAAATCTCTGGGAAAGGCTGAGATATCAATGAAGAAACACCACAGTCAGATCTCACCCAGCTGTCTTCCAGCTTCCTCAGCCTCTTTCCTCCTGGCTTCTTCTGCATGCTCTGTCTTTATATATCTGCCTTAAATAGTTTCTTCACTCAGTTAAGGCTTGGCACCACCACTGCCTGCCTGGGAGCCTGGAACTCCTTCTGCAAACTAAGATGACCTCAAACTCAGATTGGATTAAGGGTGTAGGTCACCACTTCTGGGATACTCCCTATGCTGGAATTAAAGGTGTGAGTTACCACTGTCTGATTCTCCTAGTCTGAATGTGGGTAGATCTCTCTAACATCTATGGCTGTTTTTTTTTTTATATTTGAAAATATCTCCAAACTTTATTTTTGGTAGAAAGGGAAGTCCTTGTCACATGTCCTAGAAGTAGGATGGTTTTTGCCCTTGACATCCTCATTTGTTTTAAGACATTTCCATGAACCTTTGGGACCTGCCTGCTGTGGCAACCTCCCTTTCTAGCCACTGAAGAGTAGATTCTTATTTATTGGCAAAACTGTCACCATAAATTGGTACTGGCTTCTTTTTGTGTGTGTGTTTTTGAGCCAGGGTTTCTCTTTGTAGTCTTGGCTGTTTTGGGACTTACTCTGTAGACCAGGTTGGCCTTGAACTCAGGAGATCCACCTATCTCTGCCTCCTAAATTCTGACACTAAAGGCATGTGCCACTATCACCTGGCTTGGTATTCTAACTTGTACAACCTTTTTCACTGTGATGAAGCTATAAGATATCAGGTTTTTGGATCACAGTTCTCTAAACTATCATGAAGCTGTTTCTGTGCCTATAGTATCATATATAGCTGCCTATACAACAGAGTGCAGTGCCTGTCAAGACATCAGCATCTTGTCTTATTGGAATAATTTTTTTGTGGCATAATTGTTTTATTTTGTTTTTGCTTTGCTTCTCTCCACATAAAATTTGAGAGGCTATAGTCATATTACTTTTCTTCTTTTCAAAATCCATAAGGTTGCTTTTAATGTTCTAACCTAAGGCATTCCTGTGAGGTTCTCTTTATTCTAAGTAAGGAGTTTGCCATGAATTTGAAGCCAGTGTGGGCTGTATAGTAAAACTCTGTCATAAAACCAAACCAAACCTAAAGCAAAACAAAACAATAATGAAACTTTATAGGGAGCCAAATAGCCTTTTCTTTTTAGAATATACATATTTGTTTTGCTTCTACAGTTAAATTGTGGTCACTTTAAATACATTTGTACCACCAAAAGTGCCTCACATATGTACACATACATTTTTTTCAATATATATCCTTGTGAAGATACTTTTAGCTATAAGTAGAAAACTATGATTACATAGTAAATTAATTGGGTATCTCAGATAACAAGATGTTTTCTGAGGGCTAGTTCTGGCTCCACTGCCTAAGGTCTAGGTTAATAAGATATCAGCAAGGGGTAGGATGCATCAGGACATGTGAGGATAGTAGACACATTGTGTAGTTGCTTAAGGTTTCATTTAAGTGCTCTGTCACCAATAGGTTTGTTCTATTAGAATTTTCAGACTGTCTTTTCTGGTCAAGTATGTTGTAGGCAATGTTCTTACCATAAACCTCTTGTGATAATGAGCTAGTAACATTGGGCAGATGATTACTTCAGTAAATGCCACAGGGATTCTATGAGCTGAGGTTGATGATGACCATTTAATGTGTAAAACCCATACTAAATTTTTTATTATAAATTTAAAAGAATTGATGAGGGAGTAATTTGAAAAATGAAACTAAAAATTATGGAAATTTCTCCCTTAATAATATTTAGTTTATATTATAACTATTAATTTCTAAAACAATGAGTTATATGGGCTTTGTTTTGATATTGTATTTCTGATAAAAATATGATGTTTAAATAAAAAGAAATCCTTTATATGACTTTTATAGCTTGATTGTAAGAGAACTCAATGGCACAGAAATTAGTGAAATCTTTATAACTGTTTTTGTTGGGATAAGGCAGTCCAGGTTGGTTTTGAATTTGTGGCAATCCACCTGCCTCAACATCCCAAGTGCCTGGATTATAGGTGTGAGCCAACCTAATTGGCTTTCCAGGAGCCTGTCCTAGCTCTCTGATAGTCATAACACATTTAGAAGCTCTAACTCATGTTATTTTCTCTTCCTTATCAAAGTTCTGATTGCTAGATTTTCAAATATGAAGTAGTGTTGCTGATGGTTAAAATCAGTGGTTTTCAACCTTCCTAATGCTTTGACCCTTTAATACAGTTCTTCATGCTATGGTAACTCTCAACTATAAAATTATTTTTGCTGCCACTTCATAACTGTAATTTTGCTACTGTTATTAATATAATGTAAATGTCTGATATACAGGATGTATTTTCAATGTTACAAAGTGAACATAATTAAAACATAATGATTAATCACAAAACAATGTGTAATTATAATAAAATAAAATTTTGTCTTGAAGCATGGTGTAGAAATGGGTTAACAGTCTTAATATAAAAACAGCAAGTTACATAGCTACATTTGTGACAGTATGGGTAAAAAGCTAAAATCAGTGTGGAGGTTGAGCTTGCTTCTTTCTCACTGGATCAGAGATTCTTGGGGTAGTCTTTGCAATAGCACAACAAAGATCCTCATTCACAAGAAATCTACTCTGTAGTTAGTCTTGATAACTAACAAGATGTAAAACTCTGTTTCACAAAGATATGCTGTTAGAAGTGGAGGTACAACACAGAATATGATAGGACCAAAACAGTTGGTCTAGAATATTCTGACATAGTAGAGAAGTAAGTTCCCACTGCATTGCTATTGAATAGTCCTTTACACTGTGTGAATATATGTTTTTTTGTGATTGCTTTAATAAAGATACTGACTGGCCAATAGCTGAACAGAATAAGGTTAGGCAAGAGAGACTGACTAGAGAATGCTGGCAGGAAGAAGGAGCAGAGTCTGGAGTTGCCAGCCAGATGCAGAGGGAACAGGGGATGAGCATGCTATACTAATAAGGTACTGCCATGTGACAGAACATAAATAAGGAATATGGGGTAACTTAAATTGTAAGAGTTAGTTAGTAACAAGCCTGAGCTATTGCCTGAACATTTATAATTAATATAAGACTCTCTTGTGGTTATTTGGGAAATCACTGCCAGGATGGAAAAACTCCATCTACATTGCATTGCTGTTAAGTATAACAAACTCCTCTTGTGCTATCTCAGGAACATCTTCAACTTTGATTGTGAATGGGCTTCTGGTAAGCACAAATAGGATGTCAGATAGGTTTGGAAATTATAATGAAATTTCATCTATAAAGATGTGCTTTCTTACAGAAATCACTGTCCTTTTAATGGGTTAAATGTCATATTCCTCAAAGAAAGCAGATAAGACAAGAAACATGCAAATTTTATTTTTTATCCATTTTTCTGGTTGCAAATGTATTATGAGGTTTCTGGCCCAGACTTTTGGGCCTCGCCTCAAGGTTGGGACCTGTAGACCCAGAGTCCCACAGTCCTACAGAGACACACAGATGCTTTCATTAATTTTAGGCTGATTGTCCTAAGGCCCAGGCACATAACTTGCTAACTCTTTACTCTTAAACTAACTCATTACTCTTATCTTGTTCAACCATGTGGCTCGGTACCTTTTCTCAGAGCAACATAGTTGTCCTCTGCTTCTTCTGGCTTTTCTCTGGCATTCTGCTCTGTTCTTCCTGTTCCCAGAGTCCTCTTAGTCTGGTAGCTCCACCCACACTTCCTGTCTGCCTTTGGCCAATCAGTGCTTTTTATTAAACTCATAGGAGGGGACAATTATTTACAATGGAACAACATAATCTCCCTACATGCAAAACTTGAAGTTTCTTTTACAATGAGTTGATCTTTTTTTGACAAATTGAAGTGTGTTGTATTCGGACCTTGAAGAGATGATTTTAACTCACTCAAGATGGCACTGATGTCCACCAAATAAGCTGTTTTCTTCAGTTCATTTTTTGTTTCTTATTTATTGTTCTCTCATCTGTCCTTCATCTCCCCTCTCCCCAGATCCATTTTCCGTCCACTTCCTTTCAGACAAGAGAAAACCTCCCAGTGATATCAACTAAGCATGGCATTTAACAAGACACAATAAGTCTGGCCACTAACCCTCATACTGAGGCTGGAGAAAGCAATCAAGTAGGAGTAAAAGGGTCCTAAGAGCAGGCAAGAGTCAACAACACCTCTGCTCCCACTGCTGAGAATCCCACAAAACCTCAAGCCAAATACCACAGCATCCCAGATTGTCCCTTCAGTCTGTGTGTCCCATGAGCACTGCTTAGGTTCTGTGGCCATTTTCTCTTATCTCCAGCCCCTCTGGTTTCTGAAGTCCTTATCCCCTCTTCCACGCCACATTTATTACTAAAACAGGCTTCAAACTGAGTTCTTGTTTTCTGATTAAAAAAGCTTTGAGTTCATCATGAAGCTGAAGAACACATTTTAAAACTCTGGACAACCATCTCATTTTGGTGTGAAATAGCAAAACTTTGTTTGGGAATCCAACTTCTTTGCATGGTTGAGAGACAACAGTTGACTGTTAAAGGTGCTTGCCTTCACAGAACTGACAGAGTTTATGATGCTTTTTATTACTTCTTATAACTTCTGTGGCATCGTCTTCATTGCTAATATTTGCCAATCACACAGTGAGTTCCAATGACCTTTGGTGACTCATTCAGTACCAAACGTTGAAATCCATATGGACATCCTAGCATAGCTGGAGCACCATCTGTACAAATACCACAATCTTTCCCCAAGAGACCTTGTGATGTTTCAGAAATGAACCAACTGTGTCAAGCACACTGTGTGCAGTAGCTGTTGTTTCAAGACGCTTGCACAAAGGAAACTCATCTTTAAAGTTGCTGTTAATAGTATACCTCACACAAATTAGTAACTGAATAATTTGCAATGTCTGTAGATTCATCAAGCTGCATATTAAATATTGGAACAGAGCAGATTTAATTTCCTGGACTATCTGATCACGACTATCAGTAGACATGTCATTAGATAAGGAAACTGCTCTCAACTGTGTAACAAATTCATCTCTGATCAGAACTCAAACACTGTCTCTGGTAACAGTAAATCCTCAGCAATGGTATGAGGCTTCCTGCTAGCTCTGGTGATTCTGAGTGCCACTAAATACAAAGCTTCAATGGCTGACACATTTTGTTTCTGGTACCTGCTACCTGTGTTCAGGCTGGCTTTCTCAAGTCCCTGACCTTTGTTTCTAAAATAATTGGTATCCTTGCCATTAAACTCCAATGTTTGCTATCAAAATGGAATATTGTTTGGCTTCATAGATCCAGCTGATAGAACTTCACAACAAAACTTTACATTGCAGCTTCTCAATTCCTCCTGTAATTATTGAGGTAAAATTATACTGTAAAAACCCACCACTATATTTTCTCTCCTTAATATTCACTGTCATGGACTTTTTATATGGAAGTGATATATAGCAGTATACTGTACTATGGCACGTAGTATAGTTCAGCTAATACAGCTCATTAAAGCTTCCTATAATTTACCATTCTCTCTCTCTCTCCCTCCCCCTCTCTCTGTGTGTTTTTATATACCTGTTATTATCACAAGGAGGCAGTACACACATCAACCACAGCTGAATATGAAAAGTCCAGTCAGAATCCCATACACAGATTCAATAAACTCAAACATAGAACAAGCAACTCTCCCAGTAAATTAGCAAAATATAACTGTAAGAAACAAAAGATAAAAGGAAAGAATCTTGAAAGAAGCCATCACCTTCAAAGGCCAAAGGAACAATAGCATGGGGCAGAAATCCGTGGAACCTTGAGGAAGACAGGTGCTAAAGTGCTTTTAAAATGTTAGATATTCTGGCCTAACATCACATTGTTAAAAAAAGCCTGTAAACATCTTCCTTTTTCTCACATTACTGAGGGAAGAGTGCATAAAGAAACCTGGAAAAAGATGATGACATTTATCACCTTGAGTGTTGGAAGTCTTTATGAGATTAACACTGGAACTCATCGTATTAATCTCCCTTCTATAAAACTCATTGAAAAACAGCATGAGTTTATATATGCTGTTTTTATACAATAACCATGCTTCAGAGCAAAGTTATAGGGGCTGAGACATAGCTCAGTGGCACAGCTTAGAATGAGTGAGGCTCTGGGTTCAAATCCGAGCACCATAAAAAGTTATAATACTAAAAATACATGTCAAGAATGTTCGCGCAGTTTCAAAATGATCATAATCAACAAAACAAAACCAGAGGGAACCAGAGACCTGTTCTTATTTACTAGAGATTAAATCACTATCCAATTTATATTTGTTGTTTTAAGATGTATGAAGAAAATATCTCGGTATTTCTTTATACATCTCAGTATATATCTTTATATATCTTGGTAGTTTGTGCTGAAGATTGAAGGTAGTGAAACATAGTATATTGACAGATGTGGCCTCTAGTGGATATTCAGTAGACAAGGCCTTCATTATCCATTTATCTGATTAAACCAGACCACTGGACTACAAAAGTCATAATGAGACATATCTACTGAATTGTTCCAGGTTGTAGCTCAGTGACACAACACTATATATGTGTGAGAGGTCCTCAGCTTAGTCCTCGGTACTGCGAGGGGCCTGGGAGGGGGTGAAGATGTAAATAATTGTCCTGCCTACTGGTTTAATAAAAATGCTGATTGGCTAAAGGCAGGCAGGAAGTATAGGTAGGGCTACCAGACTAAGAAAACTGGGAACAGGAAGAACAGAGCAGAGACGTCACGGCGCTGGTCAGAGAAGCCAGCAGATGCAGAGGACAACTATGCTACTCTGAGAAAAGGTACTGAGCCACATGACTGAACAGGATGGGTTAGTTTAAAAGCAAGAGCTAGCTAGCAATGTGCCAGAGACCTAGACCAAACAGTATGAAATTAATATAAGCGTCTGAGTCATGGGGTGGGATGGGTGGGGAGGGGGCAGGGAGGCTAAGCAGTGATGCACAACTAGGTGTCTGGGATTGCAGGTTTGTGGGTCCAGAAACCTAATGTTTCAAATAGGCATGTGAGGTCAGAAGACAATTCTTGGGACTTGGGAATCATTTCTTTCCCTGCCAGTAATTTTTTATTTTTGTTAACTTGCAATTAAACGTATTCATTGAAGTCATAATTTGCATAGCACTTTTCTGCTTTGGAAAGTCTGTTTGGTATTTCTTTGTTTCTGTTCCCTGGTAAGGTGTTTAAGCATAGTATCTGTATTTGAGCATGGTGAACATCTCTGCTCTACAGCCTGAGTTTGATATTTATGTTTTGAGTTTATTTTTTCTTCTGTTTCTTTACAGTTTCCTTTCCCTCTGCTCTTCCCAGTTCTTCCCTACCTACTGTCCCATTGGGTCCACTCCCTCACTGTCTCTCATTAGAACAGAACAGGCTTCTAAGAGATAACAACCAAACATGACAAAATAAAATAAGATAAAACAAACTATCACATCAAAGTTGCACAAGCCAAGCCAAAAAAATAAATAAATAAAAATAAAAGTGCCCCAGGAAAAGGCACCTCTGGCCAACAATTTAAGTGGATGAAATCCAGTCCTAGTACTGAAAGCTCTGGTGATGAAATGGATAGTTCCATCTCCCTCATTATTTGAAGACTTCATTAGGATCACCTTCACATATAGTGTAAACTTCACACTGAACTAGGTTTCCATAGCACCCCTCAAATGCCCTTCCATTCTAGCTGTCTCTCCCCTCAGTCTCTCAATCCCAACTCTTCTCCCCTTCACACCTGATCCTATTCTCTCTCCTCCCCACCCCTCTCCACAGATCCAGTTCACACATAAACTATATTAAATTTCTCATTTCCAGGGAGATCCATATCTCCATCCAACTTCCTTCCTCTATGCTTACCCTCTCTGGGTCTATGAATTGTAGCTTGATTTTTAATTATTTAGTGGCTAATATCCAGATTATAAGTAAATACATACCACATTTATCTTTTTGGGCCTAGGTTACCTCACTTAGGATAATTTTATTCTAGTTCCATCTATATGCCTGCAAATTTAGTGATATCAGTTTTTAACAGCTAAGTAATATTTCATTGTATAAATGTGCTAAATTTTCTTTATCCATTCTTTGGTTGAGGGACACATAAATTGTTTCCAGTTTCTGGCTATTATTAATAAAGCAGCATAGAACATAGTTGAGCAAGTGTCCTGTGGTGGCATGGAGCACCCTTTGGGTATATACCCAAGATTGGTATAGCCATTGGTATGTTGATTCCAAACTTTCTGAAGAACTGACATGAATTTTCATACAAGCTTGCACTCCCAGCAGTAATAGAGGAGTGTTCCCCTAACTCCATATCGTCACCAGCTTGAGCTGTCACTTGTCTTATTAATTTTGGCCATTCTGATGGTGGAATATAGAATCTCAAAGTAGTTTTGATTTGCATTTCTCTGATAGCTAAGGATGCTGAACATTTTATTAAGTGTTTCTCAGCCACTCGAGTTTCCTCTATTGAGTGTTCCTTGCTTAGATCTGTACCCCATTTTTAAATTGAGTTATATGGATTTTTGAAATTAAGCTTTTTGTTTTCCTTATTTATTTTGAATATTAGTTCTCTATTGTATGTGGCATTGATAGAAATCTTTTCTCATTCTATAGGCTGTTGATTTGTGCTATTGACAGTGTTCTCTGACTTACAGAAGCTTTTCAGATGCTTGAGGTTCCATTTATTAATTGTTGATATGCACTACTGGTGTTCTGTTCAGGAAATTGTTTTCTGTGTAGTGCATTCAAGGCTGTTCCAGACTTTCTCTTCTATCAGGTTCAGTGAATCTGGTTTTACATTGATCCACTTGGACTTGAGTTTTGTGTATGGTAACAGATATGGATCTACTCGTATTCTACATATTGGCATCTAGTTAGATCAACACAATTTGTTTAAGATGCTTTCTTTCTTTTTCCATTGTGCAATTCTAAATTCTTTATAGGAAACCAGATATCCATAGGTGTTTGGATTTATGTCTGTCTTCAATTTGATTTTATTGATAGAATGTGAAATAAAGAGGCTGGCAGCCTCAGAGCTGGACCTCACCCAGCTCAGCTCCCAACTTGTAAAAAGAAATTAAAGAAAAGCTTAGAGCAAAGCCTGATGTCACAAATCTTTAGCCCCCCACTGCCACTTTCCACCCCCCTGCACTGATGAGTGCTATGGAATAATCCTTCTACACTGCAAAAATGTGTTGCTCTCATTGCTAATAAAAAACTGATTTTCTGATGGCTAGGCAGAATTTTCAGGGCAGAGAAAAGGCTGGGAAGAAGAGTAGAGTAATAATTATTAGGAGATGTGAAGAGAAGAAAAACTTGCCATACTGAGAAAAGGTACAAAGCCATGTGGTAGAGAATAAAATATAAGAGCTAGTTTGTAATAAGCCTGAGCTATTAGCTGATCATCTATGATTATTAAGTCTCTGTGTGGTTATTTGGGAATTAGCTGGTGGGAAAGAAGAGTCCACCTACAGGAGAGCTAACACAGGCAGATTTCAGAGTGCAAGGCCAAGCCTGGTCTATAGAACAAGTTCCAGGACAGTCAAGCTTAGGCAGTAAAGGAAACCTGTAGGTGGAGTTTCACTTACAAGGCACCAGTCTAAGATTAATATTTATTAAAATATAAATCAACACTCACGATACAGGTAACAGCTTATAGTGGCACCTGAACAGGGACTAGAGTATCCGAGTGATGGACAATGGATTCCAAACCGGTCTCTCCAGCAGCCAGGAACCAGGCAAACGGGCCTCCCAGGGTCCCAGCAGCCCCTTATCAATGGGGTTGGCCATGCCCCATTCAGGGGCCCAGGACCCTGGGTAAGCATCCTTGTAGTAAGAGGTTTCTGGCCCAGACTTTCAGGCCTAACCTCAAAGTTTAGGCCCGCAGACCCGCAGACCCACAGTCCCACAGTCCTACAGAAACACACAGACACTTTCATTAGTTTTTGGCTGATCAGCCTCAGGCCCAGGCATATCACTTGCTAGCTCTCTACCCTTCATCTAACCCATGTCTCTTGTTCAGCCATGCGGCTCGGTACCTTTCTTTAGAGCTGCATTGTTGTCCTCTGCATCCTGCAGCTTCTCTGGTGCTCTGTCTGGCATTCTGCTCTCAGAGATTTTCTTAGTCTGGTATCCCAGCCTACACTTCCTGCCTGCCTTTGGCCAATCAGCTCTTTTTATTAAACCAGTGGGTGGGACAATTATTTACCATGAAACAACATAATACCCCTACACATCCTCGGATTTTATCAGCTGACACTTGAATCCCATCACATCTCCCCCTTTTGTCTAACTAAGAAGGTTATAAACTAAGATTATATATAATAGGAATTATTATGAGGTAGTATCTAAGAGAAGATAAAGTACACAACCAAACCTAACACATATAAAGTACATCATATATTTCTAGAATATTGGTAGATGGTAGGGTGTATAAATTACTTCAAAAGGTTTATCTGGGAAAGTGAAAATTCAACACCTGAATGTTCCTTTCTAAGGGATAATAGGGTAGTAACCTTAAATACCTATTCTTCAACCCCTTCAAGACCTGAGAAGGAAGATGTATCACCTGAAAGTCAGAAGTACATAGAAGTAGTGGCTTCCAAAATTTTCGAGAGGACAGCAACACAGCTACCTGGACAAATCACCTCTGGTTTTGTGTGCCATTGGAGCATCCATCATATTGGCTATAGGCCTATGGTATCTGACAGATCTTTTTACAAGCAGGGCAATTTTGGAGGGACTGTCTTATCCTGTCCAGGCAGGTTTTGTCAGTCTCCATCCATCAACTTGTTCATCCAGCTTGGACATCATGTGTGTACTGTCAGCAATCAATGTAAGAGCAGTTCTTTACCCAACCGGCCATTCTCTGCCAAAAGGACAAACTCCAAAGGAGTATCCTCAATGCTCAACACCATCTAGGGAAAGGAGCAGTGACACCAGGAGTCGTCATGTCTCTTGTAGCCGAATTCCAAATGTTAAATGCCATATTCTCTGGGTTGTAGTAGGAGGTTTCTGTCCCAGACTTTCAGCCCTAGCCTCAAGGTTTAGGCCCACAGACCCCCAGACCCGTAGACCCACAGACCCACAGACCTGCAGACATGCAGACCCACAGTCCCACAGAGACACACAGATGCTTTCAATAGTTTTAGACTGATCGACCTAAGGCCCAGGCATATAACTTGCTAGCTCTCTACCCTTCATCTAACCCATGACTCATTCTGCCATGGGGCTCAGTACCTTTTCTCACAGCGCCATGGTTGTCCTCTGCTTCTTCCTGCTTCTCTCTGGCTTTTTGCTCTATGCTTCCTGTTCTCAGAGTTTTTCTTAGTCTGGTAGCCCCGCCCACACTTCCTGCCTGCCTTTGGCCAATCAGCGCTTTTTATTAGACCAGTGGGTGGGACAATTATTTATAATGAAACAACACAATCTCCCACACTGGGTCTATGAAATGGTTGAAGATTCCTGTCTATCTATGATATTCTAACCTGTATCTGCGATGACTGTGATATGGTTGGTACCTTAAGTAATGTTGACTGCAGTTTTTATTGTCTTAAGGATTAAAACCTATACTAAAAATTAGAATACTTATATAAGGGGTGTATAATCTCTGAACAATTTTAACTTTTAGTGTGACTATCAAACATTAGCCATGGGTATATATACCATGTAAAGTGGCCACAGCATTTTAGACATGTATATACATATATATACAGAGGTATATAAAACATCTTGTGCATATATCATAACTAGTGCAATCATACATTATATCTAGTATATTTAAATGGAGGTAGTAATTGCATAGTGGACATGACAATAATGTGCAAATATTTAAACAGAGGTAGAAGCATATATAAAATATAGCATTTACAGATTCAATTTTACATAACAGTTACAGATTCAGATTTATATTGATGTACAAGTTGCTTTGGTTATATAAAGCAATTTCAGATTAAACTTTGTATCAATGTACAAATGATCTCAATTAAACATATAAAATGATTTTACATTTGTATCAATATACAAATATCTATGCCAGTGCAAATTGTCTTTAGCTTAGCCCATATATTCAGCTAAAATTGTGTATAGGTAGGTAGAACAATATACCTTTATCTATCTTATCTATCCCCTTTCTCTTCTTCAAAAGCTATCTTTGAGGCTATATTATAGTTCTGTTCTTCACCCAATTTTAACTTATAACTATTCTAACAGAATAATAATTACCCACAACCCTCAGAACACAAAACTTATTGGGAAAGGGGGCATAGTCTTTCATAAGGTTGCTTCCTGCTGACTTAAAGGCGATGGCATCTCTTTGGGATCCTATATAAGCTAAAACAATGGTTAGATCTTAATGGACTGACTATATACATCTACAACCATTCTCAGAATAGTGGTTAACTCCATCTGAAATTCTAATTATAAGTGTGATCTGAAGTATAATCATAGAGGGCTATCTTGCAGCCGCTTTTGAATAATGTATTTTCTGAAAACAATTATTGATTGGTGCACACCAAGTTCTTGATTTTTCTATTTTTGCCTCTGTCTGTCTGTCTACCTGTCTCTTTTTCTCTCTCTCATACTATTCCTTTTATTCTTGTTTTACCAGTAGGAGTTGTTGCGGTGGGGGCCCCATCTCGGTTCCAGATTATTTGTAGATAGCTGATAGGAGGAAATGTTATTTACAATGGAAAACTTAAGCATTGTTGATACTCAAAAAAGATATTAATATGTTCTTTAACTTCAGGAGATTGTATGCAGACAGGATGTTTGAAAGGTACAGAAACAGAGAGAAACAAGGTTTAAGAAGTCACAATAATATTGGTCCCTAAACATTCTGTCTTCTGTCTCACACCAGGTGGCTTTTCTTATATGAGACAGAATTCTTCACATTTTCTTTACCAATATGCTTGGGTTTAGAGAGGGAGAAAGCCACTTGCTCCCAATACAAATCCAGCCCTATTTATACTCAAATTAGGAGCACAATTTTTTTGAGGTGTAGGTGCAAGATGCAAAGCAGTAAGAACTGAAAGATTACCCAGTAGTGCATATGTGTATCAGTTGGTCTCATAGTCTGTTGTTTACATTCCTTCATTATCAATCTCTCCTCGTGTCAACTAAACCCTGGATATAAATATTGTCTATCTGTATTTTCAATTTTGGTCTTTGTTCATTTATTGAAGTCTGCCAAAATATTCATTTTGTGATTCTTCTTGGAACTTCTGATTTCTCTTTTGAATTTATTCTATTATCTAATACTATATGATCTTCTAGATCAGGTATTGGATGCCCTACTCATCCTGAGAATGCTGGTCTTCTACTGTGACTGGATATGATCTTACCTTCCTCAAATTTGGAGTCTGATTTTTGGGGGCTTCCTAGGGGAATCCCTGAAAGGCATTTCCTGATGGTAAAGGGTTGCCTTCTTTGTCCTATATAAGAGTTGCCATGGTCATAGTGCCTCTTCACAGCAATAGAAACCCCAAGACAGATTTCCCCCTTTCAGCAATTTCTTAAAGACATTTTTATACAAAGATATTGAGAGAAATATACAAACACTCATAAACCTGTTGACTAGATCCTGCAGTTAATACCTTAATATATTTGATCTAGTCAAATATCTATTTCTTCATCAGCTTGTTGGTTTCTTTTATATTTTTATACTTCAAGCCAATCACAAATAAGCATACTTCATTTGTAAAAAATGGAGTTCTGTAGCGTTCGTAAATTGAGTGAATTTAAGGTATGACCAAATGAACTTGATTGTGAACATTCAAAAAATTAAATACTGCATAGACTCCTGGGAGATTCCCCTGTGCCAAGCTTCCACCCAATACCAAAATGTCCCCTAGCAAGCCCCCTAAGGACTCTTCCACTTCATGCTTCCTTCTGACCTGATTGCTCATGTTTCCATCCCTACCTGCTCTCAATCCACTCACAAAAACTTTTCTATTTCCCCTTCCTAGGGAGATCTGAGTACCCCCTTCATGAACTTTCCTTATTACCTAGTGTTGTTATCGCACTTGAGAATGGACCACAAAACAATACCAATAACCCATGTTAAAGTTTATTTAACAGGACAGGACAGGTAAGGTGTCAACTGGGACTGGGGGGAAATGTACAGAAAGAGATCTTGTAAAACCAAAATTTGGCTTATAAGGATGTATACATGCAAAGTTTACATAGTCATGCCTGCTCTTGCATATGGATGACACTGACTATGCATATGGATATCATGCCATGCTGTGTGTATATGAGTGCCACCATGTGCATGTCTGGCTGCTGGGGTGTGTGTCTGGCTGCCAGGGTGGGTGTCAGCTTCATGGCTCCTGCTGAGCCAGAAATTCTAACACCACATCTCTCTGAGTCTGTAGATTGTAGCAAAGTTATCTCTTATTTTACGGCTAATATTCACTTATGAGTGTTAGTCTCTAAATTCACACCCTCTTCTGAGCTCTGACATCAAGCCCCATTTTAAACTGGGATTCTCGCTTCTGAATCTCTTTCTGCCTTTGTTTCTCTTGGGAGCTCCCCTTATCTCCCTCTTATTTCTAATGTGGAAATGCCTTTCTGTAGGCTGTGAAATAAAGTGACTGTCTTGGCCATTGCAGGCATCTTAGAAGCAGGTGGGGAAATCAGATCATAGATAGGGGAGTGAGGGCAGAATCAGGCAGAGATGCAATCCAGTTGCCTAAGAAATAATATGTAAGGTAACAAAGGTAAGCCACAGGCCACATGGCTGGACAGATGTATGAAAATGGGTTGAATTAAGATGCAAGAGCTAGCTAGCAATATGCCTAAGCTATAGTCCAAACAACATGACATTAATATAAGCCTTTGTATAATTACTTGGTGCTAAGCAGCAGTGGGGTTGTGAGTGGGTCCAAATATTGGGACTAGGCTAGGCCAGAAACCTCTTTCTACATTTTCCTTTCTTCTTCTTTTCTTCTTCCTTTTCCTCTCCCTTCTCTACCATCATAATTATAACCTTTCTGTTAATCATAACCATACCCATCTGACAATAAAGTTCTTTTCTATGCAGAAGCAGCTTCAAGTGTCTCCTGCTATCTGCTGCTGCCTTCTGCTACATCTCCTTGTGCATCCATAGAAATCCACCACTGATAATGGGGTAAATTTGAACCATACCAAATTCACACAAAATCTTAACAGTAAGTACATACCATCCTTGTCTTTATCAGTCTGGGTTACCTCACTCATCTAGCCACTGATGGAAACAGATGCAGAGACCCACAGCCAAACATTAAGCAGAGTTTGGGAATCCTGTAGAGAAGGAGAAAGGAGTGTAGGAGCCACAGATGTCAAGGACACCATAGGAAGGCTCACACAATCAACTAATCTGAAAGTCTAAAATGACAACCAGGGAACCTGCATGGGACTGATCTAGGCATATGCATATATGCTACAGTTGTGTAGCTTGGCTGTCTTATGGTGTGAAGATAGAAAAATCCTGTTTGATTCTTTCCTCTCGACCCCCTTCCTGAGGTCCCTGAAACTAGCCAAGGTTGACAGAGTTTCGGCTCCATTGTATCAATAAATTAGATGGCAATTTGCTCAGGGCTCAGATTCTCGGAAAAGCTTTGTTCACAGGATTTATGACAGCTTGCTCAACTGCACACAGGATGTACTTCCTGAGTTCTTGGGACCCACCTGGCCAGCTTGACCTTCTGGACTTCACTGGAGTGAGCGGGACCACCCAAGATAAGGCCCTGTGCCTGCATTCCTGATGTAGCAACCTGGGTGGGGCCATGAGAACTGTTACAACTTCTATGTCATGAGCCGGATGTACCCCTCCCCTACCTAGAGTGCGGAATAAGAATTCTACTCTGAAAGCATTCGGGGCTCTTGGCTTCTACAGTGCCTTGAGCCCGCACATGTTTGTACCGGTATAACATTCATTAAACTCTCTTTTTCTTTAAAGTTAACAGTGGTCATTAGCCATGGTCTTGGGGGTATCTAGGAGTGCTAAAGTTAGGGGCACCCGCCAATTACAATGGAACTTCTAACAGAAGGAACAAGGGCTATCTTTGACTCTTTTGCTGAGTCTGCTTCTCATGCTGGGTCACCCTGCTCAGCCTTAATACATGGGAAGTGCTTAGTCTTAGTCTTACTGCAACTTGATACGCCATGTTTTAGTGATACTCATAGGAGACCTACCCTTTCCTGGATAAAGATGGAAGAGGAAATTGGGGGTAGGAGGAAGAGAGGATGGGGGAGGGAGGTGAGAGGGGAGGATGTGGGGGTTGTGGTTGGGATGTAAAATAATAGATGAATTTAAAAAGAGAAAGAAAAAATAAAATAAAATACAGTACCACATAACATTTTAGAGAGAGGTAGAGATACTGCTTAAGACTGAGTATTTTATCAAATAGTTTTGATGCAACAACAAAAAGCTAGAATTCACTGCTAGTTTTTCAACTCCAAGTTTTACATGTGAAGAGAACACAGACTAGGCATGCTCCTCCAACAGCCTTCATCCCATCAATATTGTAGAATTTCTATTCATTAAAGTCTTAACTACTCAAGCATGGAAAAAGAAAACAAAGAAACAAACAAAAAAGCAAGATGTGGAATGTAGTTGCAGTTGGCAACCTCTTATGACATCCATGGATTGCATTTGTTCTTATGGAGTGGTTTTCGTTTTCCTAGATGGAAATTAGAGTAGGAAGAAGCAAGAATCCAAGATTGTGAATGTGGGGCCCAGAACAGCTTGACTGTTTAGCTTCCATGAGAGGCTTAATAAAAACCAGCCAAACTGTAGTCTCTTATGGGCAACACTTGGCAGTTTCAGGAAACCCTCACTATGGACATCACCTAGGGAGGGGCCAGCACCTGAGGGGAAGGGGAGAGTCCAAACATTCCATTTGAAAGATAGCCCTTGAGCCCAGCACTCACCTATTCTTCTTGAGCTCAGTAAGATACCCCTAGACAAATGTCAGCCAATCAGGCTCCTGAACGCTGTAAATCCCCTCACCCCAATCTACTAGGATAAAAACCTTACCCTGCTCAGGCTTCTTACTCTCTGCTCTAACTGCTGTGTCAGACAGGCAGAGACCAAGCTTAAGCTTCAATAAAGGCTCTTTGCTTTCACATACAGGATTCAGTCTCCATGGTGGTTTTTGGGGGGTTCTCTTGATCTGGGCATGACAGTGAAACCATACAGTGATCCTGAAACATCCTCTAAAAGGAATTACATATCCTAAATTGGGAGGAGTGATATTTCATTTTTATGTAGAATTGAAATAATGTAAACATAAAGCTAGTCTCAGCTGCTTAACAAAATAGTTATAACTTTTCTAACCTTCACCTAAAGGTGTGACATGTAGACAAGAAAGGGGCACCGGAAAATCAGCTTTCTGTGTTAACCTCTAATTCAGCTGCCGTTTAATAGTAAAATATGTGTTGTGTTGTCCTCTGTGTTCAGTTAGACGTTCAGTGACAGTTTGTAGTGTTGTGCAATCGTCACAACTGTCTACTTCAAGAACTTTTTGCCATCTCCTGTAGATTTTCTGTACCTTTTAAGCAGGAGTCCTGCCCTGATCGTCTCCTCTCTTTTGTCTTGTCCCAGCCTCACCTTCTCTCTGAATTTACATTTACTAGGTAACTTTAAGTACTTCTATCCCCTGGATCTGACTTTACTCTTAACATTTTCAAATCCACATTGAAGCTCATATCCGCATTCCTTTCCGTTTAAAGACTAAATGCAGTGTTTTTGCTCTTTAGTAATAAACTTATTGATGGGCGTTTTAGGCCTCTGGTTGTTCCTCCTCTTTGTTCTTGTGGAGGATTCTCTGTGGGTTATGACAGCCACAAATCCCAGCTTTGGCTTTTAGTTGCAGGAATTACCTCAGTAGAATTCAGTGATCCAATGATGGCTCAGGTTTAATGTTTTTAGAAACACTGCATTTTCCCACAGTAGCTGTGTAATTTTATATTTTCGATAGCAGGTATAAGAGGTTCAGAGTCTCCACATTTTCACCAGTTTTTATTATCTGTGTTTTACAATATAGCAGTAGAATTAGGTGTGTAGTGCCATTGTGATCAAGTCTTGTTTGCTGCCATGGGTACTGTTGAGGATCATGGGACATTTCTCCCAGATTCTTGTCTAATGTTAAATTGTTGATGAATTGAGTGTTTAGGTTCAATAATATCGTTATTCCCAGAGAAAAACCCCAGAGAGGTCACTCAAGTCTGAGGAATCCGAACTGCAAATGCAAGGTTTATTAAGTGAGCAATACAAACCAGGCAAGGAACTTGTCCAACGCATTCTGCACAGCAAGGCCAGGAGGAGTTCCTGAGTTGAGAATACATATTTCTTTTATAGGCAAAAACCATGAACTTGGGTAAAATAAGGTCAGGAGTTTAGGTTGATAGCTAACTTGACTTTTGGTCACGGTGGGTCAGTGTGGTCTGGGTTTTTATTGACTGGCCCCAGGGTTAGAAAATTCTGCAGTTAGGCTAGGGCCTGGCCCAGAAGTTCTTTTGGATGACATGTTTTGCAAGTTTCTAGGAACTGAAGGAGGATTTAGGCTGAACTTTCCTCGACCTGTTTGCTAACATGGCTGCTGACTCTAAGATGGAGGAACTTTTAGTTCCTCACTATATCCATTTTTTTAAGAAAAAAAGAGTTCAGAATTATCTTAAAAATGTGTAGTTTTAATGAATTTAAGGGCCTAGAGTTTGTAAGCAGTTTCAATTAAAATTTTGTTTGTTTTACTACTTTTATCAAAAGTAGATTTATTCCCATATATTATATTCTGATTATAGTTTTTCCTCCCTTAGCTCTTCTGAGATTTTCCCACCTCCCTTCCCACCTGAATAGACCTCCTTTCCATCTCTGATTAGAAAACAAGCTGTCACATGAAAGAATGAGACTCAGGGATAGATCTCTGAAGAAGTTGGAGATATTATAGGGGATAAACATCACAGTCAAATCTTACCCAGCTGTCTTATAGCTTCCTCAGCCTGGATTACCTAGGAATGGTTTTCTCTGTGTTTGAATCCCATCTTAAGTATTCTTTCAGTAATTAAGGTGTGGCCCCACCACACCTGCTTGGGAGCCTAGAATTCCTTCTATAATCTGAAGTTACCTTGACTCAGTTGGGATTAAGGGTGTAGGTCACCACTCCCAGGATACTCCCTGTGCTGGGATTAAAGGCTTGAATCACCACTCTGATTTTCCTAGACTGACTGTGGTTAGAGCTCTGGGACTTCTGGAGCTTTTATTAAATCCCCACATAGACTGTGGGTAGATTCCCTCTGATATCTCCAAAACTTTTGAAACTTTATTAAATCCCCACAACAAGCAGGCATTTAAATAATAATAATGATAAAAAAGTCAAATAAGGACAAGATAAATAAAAACAAACACATTGGAATAGGACAAATAAACTGATGAAGAATAATAGCCAAGAAAAAGCACAAGAAATAAATATGGATTCAGAGATGTGCACCTTTACCCACACAGGAATTCATAAAATACAAAACCTGAAGCTATAATATATGTGCAAAGGACCTATAAGTGTTAAAAAAAATAAAAATAAGCCTGTTCACACCTTTAATTCCAGCACTCAGGAGGCAGAGGCAAGTGCATCTCTGTGAGTAAGAGGCATGCTGAATCTCTTTTAAAATTCAGCTTTAGTCCCCAACGTCAGAGCTGGCCAATGGTAATTAGCCATCCTACCCTGAGTTCTGATGTCCAGCTCCATTTAAGGAGGATTTTTACCTTTGACATCTCCCCTTTTTTGACTTTCCTTCTCTCCACTCTGCCAGAGGGCATGCTTCTCAGTCCCTGTTACCTTCCCTCTCTCCTCTGTCTTCTTTTTCTTCCTTTATCTCTCTTTATTAATTTATCTTTTCTCCCTCACATGGGCCCAGTTGCCGTCTTCTGCCACAGTACCTTCTACTGAGCCCACATGGGGCATGGGCCCCATCCATTGACATCTACCAGCCACATGGGTATATGTGTTACTGTAACACAACAGTCTACAGAGTCTACAGGACAGCAAGGATACATGGAAAAACCTTGTCTCAAATATCTGTATCTATGAGTTTTCAGAATTAAAATTAAATAAGTAAATACTGTGAATAAACATTATGAGGCAAAGAACCTCCAAAGATATCACTGAATTGTTTTTGTTGTTCGTTCTTTCTTTCTTTCTTTCTTTCTTTCTTTCTTTCTTTCTTTCTTTCTTTCTTTCTTTCTTTCTTTCTTTCTTTCTTTCTTTCTTTCTTTCTTTCTTTCCTTCCTTCCTTCCTTCCTTCCTTCCTTCCTTCCTTCTTCCTTCCTTCCTTCCTTCCTTCTCTCTCTCTCCCTCCCCCTCCCTCTCTCTTTCTCTCTTCCTTCCTTCCTTCCTTCCTTCCTTCCTTCCTTCCTTCCTTCCTTCCTTCCTTCCTTCCTTTCTTTCTTTCTTTCTTTCTTTCTTTCTTTCTTTAATTCTTTCTTTCTTTCTTGTGTGTGTTGTCATCTACTGCTAACCTTAAGAGTAGTTTGTTTCTCCAGTGAGACTCTGTTGGAGAAAACTGATTTGCCATTTGCCAATAGTTATTAATTGGACATAGTTTCTGGGTTAGGAATGAAGGCTCATGTCCATTTCTCCTCTCATCACTGGGACCCCATATAATGCAGACTCCTGCAGGCCCTGTGAGTTCTCATGTATGTTTGTCCTGCTATGTTTAGAAGGCCTGTTTCCTTGGTGTCCTCCATAATCACCTCTGACTCTTACAATCTTTTGGCCCTTCTTCTGTAATGTTTCCTGAACCTGAGGAAAGGGATTTGATGGAGACATCCAGTTTAGGACTGAGTATTACAAGATGTCTCATTCTTTGCATATTGTTTGGTTATAGTCTCTGTATTTGCTACCATCTGCCATAGGAGGAAGCTTCTCGGATGATGGCTGAGCAAGGTATGTACAAGGTGTCATTAGGACTTGGGTTTTTTCCTGAGTTCCTTTAATAGAACAGTAGTATTTAGTTTTCTCCCAGGCCCACACTTCTCTTATTTAACATCCAATGTCAGTTTTATGAAGCAGTTTTCTTCTGTTCTTTTGGGGTTAATTTACTTTTATATACTTTTTCCAAAAGAATATACGCTGGTCTGGAGCCAGGGTTATTCCTGTCTGTACCTCCCAAGTGTTGTATGTACAGTGTTGTACATCTGACTGCATTTTTACCTGTTCTTCATTCAACTTTTAATTCAAAACTGCCTTATCCAAACCCCAACTTTATTGTTCTCTGCTTCTATTTGTATTTCTCTCCTCTGAGTTTTGGGGTTATCTTTCTAATGTCTACAAAATTACTTACTATGAAATTAATCAGAGTTGCTTTGACTCTGTGTTGGGAAGAAATAATATCTTGTTACTACTGAATCTTTTTAAAGAATAAATCTGTTAAAATGATTTATTGACTTATTTATTTTAATGAACACTGATTGATGTTTTGCTTGCATGTATATCTGGGTGAGGGTGTCAGATCTCCTGGAACTGGAGTTACAGACAGTTGTGAGCTACTGTGTGAGTTCTGGGAACTGAATCTGGATCCCCTGGGAGGGCAGCCAGTGCTCTTAGCTGCTGAGGCATCTCTCCAGCTGCAGTACACACACTACATTTCAACCCACAAATGATTTTTCTATTTATTAGACTTTTATTTTTTATGATAGTCTTGTTTTTCCACAAACAACTTAAATACATTTTGTTAGTTACCTGCTGTTGTTGATTTTTTATAAAAAGTTGTGCCCTAATTGATATAAATACAGTCCATTTTATGATTTGAGATATGCTTAGAGTTTATCAGTTATCAGAGTTTATCAGATAAGCAGGGGTGATATGTCCCTTTCTACCTTAGCTGGTGGCTGGCATCTACCAGCTTGTTCCAAAACTCCAAGAGTTGGAAGGTTACAGGCAGTCTGCTAAGTAGCCAAGTCCATCTTTTATAAAAGGGCATAGTCCTAACCCAAAAATTAAATATTAGATAAGACTTGGGGTTCTAAACCAATTAGAGGGAATTTTGAAAATGGGCAAGTACTGCTGGCTTGTGGGAGAAAAGAAGGAATTTCCCCAAACTTTTGAAAACTACGGCCTTGGGTCATATCAGCATGCTACCCATTTCTTTTTCCCTCTCCTGATCTCTTTCTGCAGTATAGTATATAAAATTTCTTCATTTTGACTAGTCTCCAGTCTTATTTCCAATACTAGCAGTGTCTTACTAAGTTTCAATCTACTTATTATTCATTATTCACATATAGGAAAGTAAATGGTCTTTGTATGCTAAGTCTGTATCATGCAACTTTTTTGTAATTAATTTTTAGTTTAGGAATCATTATTTTTTGCTACTTTAAATTTATATATAGATAACTTTATTATTTTCTTTAAAAATTTTTTAAATTAAAAATGTTATTTTTATGTATGTATCTCCCTGCTCCTCTTCCCTTCTCTCCTCCCAGTCCCTCCCAGTCAGCCTTCAGCCCTGCCCCTCCCCATCCACCCATTCCCTTCGGCAAGAAGTCCCTAGGTGGGTCCGCTCAGTGCAGCAACCCACTCCAGGCAACCCCTGTTTACTAATACCAAAGTAAAGGCTGGGTTAGGTGTTCTTCTGCAGGGAATTGGCACCAGGGTGCCAGCCCATGCACAGGAACACAGTCTGAGCCCACCCCTCAAGGTTCCTCATATGGCTCAGGCCAGTTGACAGTTGTCTGCCCTTGGAGGGCCTAGCTCCTTTTCCTGATGGATCTCCAGTGGCTATTCTTGATTATATGAGCCACCAGAGCTCCAGCCAGCCATCATGTGGGAATTTTCCTCAAAATCCCTATCCCCTTGCTCATACGGACTCTCCTCCCCTGCTCTCAGCTGGTCTAGGAGCTCTGTCCAGTGCTCAGACATGGATCTCTGCTCCCACCTCCATTCTCTGTTGAGTGTAGGTTCTGTGATGACACTTAGGGTGTTTACTCATTTGATTATAGGGAAATTACTGTTTAGGCACTCCTTCCACCATTGTTTGGAAACTTGGCCAAGGACATCCCGTGAGTTCTTGGATGTTTCCCTAGTACCCAGTCTCTTTCCAAGCCCACATTGTCTTCCTCTATTGAGATACCCATCTCTTTCTATCTCCCTCTTTACTCCTCTCACTCAACCATCTCCTTCTTTCAAATTGTTCCCAAATCTTCTTGGTTGCAACCCATTTTAACACCAATTTGCTAAGGTGATCTTCTCTATTTTCTCTTCTTAGGAGAATCCCTGGATGTCTCTATTAAATTGCTTCTAATCCCAATATGTTCAGGGCTTGTGGTTTGCAGCTTGTGTATTCTTTGTTCTTTGTCTAAAATCTACTTATAAGTGAGTACATCCCATGCCTATCCTTCTGGGCTTGTGATACCTCACTCAGGAGGATATTCTCCAAATCCTTCCATTGGCCTGTAAATTTTAGGATGTCATTATTTTTTTACTGCTGAATAGTACTCCACTGTGTAGATGTACCAGAGTTTGTTAATCCATTCTTCAGTTGAGGGGCATCTAGGTTGTTTCTAGGTTCTTGCTATTACAAATAATGCTGCTATGAATATAGTTGAGTGAATGCCTTTAGGGTACAAATATGCATCCTTTGGGTATATGCCCAATAGTGGTATTGCTGGATCATTGGGGAGATTGATTCCCAGTTTTCTGAGGAACCACCATACTGCATTCCAGAGTGGTTGTACAAGTTTACACTCTCACAAACAATTGAGGAGAGTTCCCCTGGCTCTGTTCCACATCCTCTCCAGCATAGGCTGTCACCTGTCTTTTTGAATTTAGCCATACTGACAGGTGTATGATGGTATCTCGAAGTTGTTTTGGTTTGCATTTCTGTGATGGCTAAAGATGGTGAGCAAATTTTTAAGTGCCTTTCAGCCATTTGTAATTCCTCTGTTGAGAATTCCATTTTTTTCACTGAACCCCATTTTTAATTGGATTATTTAGGTATTAGGGCTCTAGTTTCTTGAGTTCTCTATATATTTTAGAGATCAGTCCTTTGCTTTGTTATTTGCAAGTAAAGAGAATTTTATATCTCTTTCCAATAGGTATATTTTTTATTTTCTTCTATTGTCTTAGGGTTTATATGGAGACTGACATTGAATGCTTTGGTTTCCATTTTGAAGGAATATATTATTCTGCAACAAATTCTTGCATGTGTTTGGACTTTTTTAGGCATTTTTAATCCGGTCAGTTACTATGTCAGTCCTTCAATATCCCATTTTAAATTACTATTGCTATATTGTATGTATATTAGAATAGCTTTTAGGCTAGCTTTCCCTTCTGCATTATCTTTTGCATAATTCATCTGGGTATTTTTGTATATTATCTTTCCCATGTGAAGTTTAGAAATGGCTTGAGTAGTTCAGAATTTTTTGCATATATTAATGGTAGTGTATTATATTTATGTTATTGTCACGTAATAGAATATTTCTGTAAAAGATATGACTTTCTAGTTCTTTATGTCTTCTTTGTTTTGTAAACTTTCAGGTATTGGGTAGTTTAAAATGTTTAATTATCAGATATTGCACATTTATAAATGTTTTTTTGGTAAAATATTTTGATGCATTTTCTAATTATTCTTTCTATAAATAACTACAAATTTCTAGGAACTCATTACTTTGCTTTCTCACTTTTATCAGTTTTTTTGTTACAAACATTAAAAACACCAAACTTTATCTTTTAACATTTATTTTATGAGTATCTGTGTATGCCTACATACATGTCTGTTTACTCTGTCTGAGCCTAGTATCATTGGAGATCAGAAGAAGGAGTCAGATTCCCTGTGACTGGAGTCACAGATGATTGTGAGACACCATGTAGATGCTGGGAACTTAAGCCAGATCCTCCACAAGAGTATCAAGTAATTTTAACTCCACAAACATCTCTTCAGCCTCCACAGAAACTTTTTACTCAGTTCTTTTTGTCTTCCAAGCACACAAACATATTTGGAACAGTCTGGTTTTTCTTTTCTGACTTATATGTTCTATGGGTCTTCTTCTCCAGAGCCTTAGTTATTGTATCATGCACAGAAAAATGCTGAAGAGCAGTTCATTGGAACTGGAGGATAGGCTTTATTATATATATATATATATATATATATATATATATACACACACATAAACATATGTTCTTTACACAATTGTTTTATTATAGGTTTCACTTTAATATGAAGTGTTAAAGTCTATAAACCTTTTCTATAATACTTTGGAAAATAAGGCTATGTGTGGAGGCATAACAACTTTATCTCAGCTCTTTGGAGGAAGAGAGGCATGAATTCAAGGCTCTCCTGAAACTACATAGGAGTTCCAGGACAGTCATAATTACTATCTCAACCACCACCACTACCACAAACACCACACACATAATATCAAAACCCAAACAAAAACAAACAACAACAAAAACCTTTGAAATAAGAGTAGAATAGTAAGAAACAAAGTGTAAAATATTAATACAAAATTAAAATCAAAAAATATTTTTTAAAATATGTATTATCATCTCATGTTTCATAGTTGAATAAAAATATAAAGTTTTTTAAAGAACACTTGAACTTGGAAAGTGTTGTCTTCTGGAACTTATATGTCATTTTTGTAGAACAGGAAAAAAGAAACACAACATATGTTATTCTCAACCTAAATTATATTTGGGCTTTTCAATATCTATATGCTTTAGAAAATAGTTTATGTACAAGTTCCCTCCAAAATGCAGAATATTTGTGCTAAAACTCTGGGAAAAACTTTGATGCTTTGTTCCTTTCTGTTCCCTTCATAGCTCTCTCAATTCTTTTATTGCAGGAGGATAAATATGCTTTACAATTTTAACTGTTCCCCAAAGTCCATATTAGAATCCAAATAAAATTGTACTGACACAATGGTAATAAGAACTTGAAACAGTAATATACCATGGCAAAGCTAAAAACATTTCCTTTAGATTGTTGAGATCTGTCTACATTCCATTGATAAGGGAATGGCTTTGAAATTTTTGAGAGTGATTTGCTTGCATTAGGAACTTGGGACATTATACTTATGAAGTAGGTTTCACGCCTTAGAAGATAAATTCTACCTTAGGTATTGAATATTTAGGAAAAATTTGGTAGATGTAAGAAGGTTGTCAGATAGGGATAAGCAAGCAAATAAGGGGAAGTCTGGATAAGGTTAATTCAGAGAAATCCTGTAGTAAGTTTTCTAGCCCGGACTTTCGGGCCTAGCCTCAAGATTTAGGCTCACAGACCCACAGACCCACAGACCAGCAGAGACACACAGATGCCTACAATCATTTTAGGCTGATTGGCCTAAGGCCCAGGCATATAACTTGCTAACTCTTTACCGTTAATATAATCCATGACTCTTATCTTGTTCAGCCATGTGGTTCGGTACCTTTTCTTAGAGCAGCATAGTTGTCTTCTGCTTCTTCCAGCTTCTCTCTAGCATTCTGCTCTGTTCTTCCAGTTCCCAGAGCTCTCCTAGTCTGGTAGCCCCGCCCACACTTCCTGTCTGCCTTTGGCCAATCAACACTTTTTATTAAACCAGTGGGTGGGACAGCTATTTACAATGGAACAATACAATCCCTTACAAAATCCTATTGCTGAAAGAGAATATGATTAATTTCCAGATAATACAAAGTGTTGCATGAACATTCTTATTGGCCTATTTAATTAATGATGTTAGTTTATTTTATTTGCTCATGAAGTTAACAGAGATGATTATAAGTAGGGTCTAAAGCCAGAAAACACTGTATTTTTCTGTATGACTTGGTGTCTGTCCCTTGGCTGGAGTCTACAAGGATTTCCCCTTTCATTCCTGTCATAAGTTTGTACAGTTTCTAAGTCTGAGCATCTAAGGACTTTTCCTCACTTTCATCAAAATTCACAAATGTACAAACTCCAACTCTCATTATCCCCAGATCACTCTAACAACTTAATTGAAATTGGCTAATAAAATAAATGGTAGACAAATCATGTATTTACTAAAACAAAGTGTTTTTGAGAAAAGGTTAAGACTCCTTTCCCTTCTTCAGAAATTCAAGCACACTCACTATTTTTCAAGACTACACAAACTCAAAGAAGTGAGTTGTCTATCAAGACATTGAAGTTATAAGGAAGGGAAGATGATGGTCTTTTGAAAGTGAAGGAAAAAAGTCAGGGGTGAGCGCTCTTTCTCATTACAGTTGTTCAGGGATTTGTCTTGGAAGTTATTGAATCTCTAAGTACTGATGGCACCAGGTTGCAGACCACTCTGTTGGGTCATTTGGAGCTTTGCACATTCTCGTCTGATAGTCCTGTGCTTACTCAGAGCTAACCTTTTTCTTTGGGGGCACCATACACAATTGATTTTAAATCCTCTATCTCTTTATTTGGATGTTAAACAAAAGGAAACAGATTCAAAGGAGGCTAAGTAACCTCAAAATAATAGGATATGAGTAGAGAACAGAACTGAGTTCACCTCCCTCTTGATGTGTGCTGAAGCTGAGAGGCCAAACTGTGAGAAAGTACAGACAAAATTAGATCTCAATTCCAATAGTCAGGACCCTGGAACATGTGTCTTCCTTGCCTGTCTTCTGTGGGAGGGGACAGAGCCAGCCTCCTTGTTACAATGTGGTTTCTTGGTCCCGGATGGCCAGAGGCCCAGCCCCACAGCCCCACAGCCCCAGACCCCTTAGCCACCCACTGCTGCTCAGGCCCCCAGAAATGACTTAGACTATTATATTAACTTCATACTGTTAGGCCTATGACTGAGGCACGTTGCTATCTAGATTTTTCATCTTAACTCAACCCATTTTCAGTAATCTGTGTACCATTTGGCCTGTGGCTCACCTGTTTTCCTTACATGTTTCTCCTTTGGGCTTCTGGCTCTGTCTGTCTGGCTCTGCCCTGATCCTCCTACCTATTCTGATTCCTCCTCCTACTTTTTCTATGGTGCCTGTCATGGGCCAAAATAGCTCCTTTATTTAAAGATTGCTATTCACAGCATACAGAAAGGCATTCCCACATCACTTCCCCCTTTCTATCTAATAAAAAAGGAAGGCTTTAATTTTAACAAAGCAAAATTCATATAACAAAACAGCTATCAAGCAAGAATTACAGTTACAACATGTAGTCTATTTGTATTTAGCAAAGAAAATACTCTTATCATCTACCTTATCCTTATGAATCTAAAGTTTCATATCCAATATACCTTTCAAATGACTAAGAAAAACTGTACATATAACTATCTAATCTTCAACTACATCAAAGACCACAGAAGGATATATTTACCCAAGTAAGTCAGAAGTGCAAGCAACTTCCAAAATCTAGAAATGACAGTGATGACACCTATCTGCCTTGACAGTCACCCAAAGTTTCTTTATAAAGTTGGGGCATCCATCTTCAGCCTACAGGCCCAGAGTTTCTTTTCATTTCAGTGAAGCAGGAAATTGCTCTGTCCATTCATCAGCTGCTTCTCCTTGAGTCCTGAAGAATATCTGACAGTTTTCTCTGCTAAGCAGGAACCTGAAGGACCATCTTGGCTTGTTCTGCCAAAGTTCAGAGGTCACCTTCCTATGGAACCTGCATGTCCACTTTTAACAGCATACTGTCAAGCAGTCAATATAAGAACAGGTTCATGTCCAGTGGCTACCCAATGCCACAAAGAAACTAATCTCTACATGGAGTTTCTTCGATGCCCATTTTTCTCTTGAAGTAAATTAATGCTGCCAGGAGCAGATCTGTCTCACTCTCCAGAAAAGTCTAAGTTCTTAAGATACTTTAAATGCCATATTCTGTAGTTCTTAGAAGTGTTTGAAGATTACCTATCTAATTGAAATATATCTTGGTATATCAAAAAATCTAACTAACATGCATTTCTTAATTATACATTACAATTTTAAATCAGTTACATAAACATCATATCTTAAACATGAGTAGAAAAACACATACAGCATAAAAGATAGAATTGACCTTAAATTTGTATCAATAAACCAAAACCATACCAATCTGAAACATTTTGAGATTAACAGCTGATTTCCTGATCTAAGTAAATTCAATAATCTAACTTTTCAAAAAAATCATTCATATACCACATCCCTTTTTTCTTCTTAGAAAGAGATTGACTATGACCATTAACCATTTATAATGAAAACAAACATTTAGAAACAATATTTTGGGAATTTGGGCATAGTTTTCCATTACTACTTCCTGCTTATTAAGGGGCATTGAAAATCTTGTGATTTGTTGAGACTGGATCATAGTTTGCATCCCTGAAGTTGATACGGACATCTTTTCCCATCAGAGGTTTTTTTCAGGGGGTCTTGGTTGATGAAACCATATTTTCCTGGAAGCAATCCACAGGTTATCATCTTCTGTGGAAACAAAAGCAGAACTCTTACAAAGCAATATATCCTTAGACACCAAATTCAAAATCAAAATACCTCTAAAATATATATTCTTGTTTAACTTAGCAGCCTTTGCAATCCATTGTCTTTCTGAAGTTAGCCCATTAACAGTTAAAAAATTAAAAGAAAACACAATAACAACCAAAATCCAGATTTTGTATCTATTTTCCATCTTTACGTGGCTTATTATATTTTTATTATTCTATTTCTCCTTTTAAAGACTTTTTCTACCTTCTTTCTTTTCTCTATGAAGCCTATGCACCTTTTACACACATTGTAACCCATTTACAGGTTTTTTTTTCATCTGAATCTGTTTTATTGTGAATTCTTAATCATCTTTTAACCAGGAAAGCTTTTAAAATACACTCTCTTAAAGAGCTGCATAGTTTTTGCAGATAAAGCTGAATTAGTAAGTTCTCTTAAAGGGACCACATCTGTTTGTGGCCAGCAAACAGAGTAGACCCAAGAAAATGCTGCTACTAAGTATCCGTCTTTGTTTCCTTTGTTCAAAATAAACAGATACCTTAAATCAATCACATGCTACTGAGTCTTCTGTGAGACTTTAGGAACTGGCCTGGTTACATCTTACACTGTTACAGCCAGTCCGCTGGTGCCATTTTGAATATGGCTGGATGCTGAGCTTTCTCTGTACAATGACCTGTTTCAGATATACAATTTGGAAGCTATGTTGGCTCAGTTTCTATGAACTAGAACCCTTTTTAAACTTTCTCAGGCTTTAAGTGGATATTCAGCCCACCTAGGGATGCCATCTGTTACAATGGTGTTTCTTGGTCCTGGATGGTCAGAGGCCCAGACCCACAGACCCACAGCCCCAGACCCTTTAGCCACCCACTGCTGCTTCTCAGGCCCCCAGAAATGACTCAGACTTTTATATTAACTTCATACTGTTAGGCCTATGACTGAGGCACATTGCTAGTTAGCTTTTTCATCTTAACTCAACCTATTTTCAGTAATCTGTCTGCCACATGGCTTGTGGCTCACCTGTGTTCCTTGCATGTTGCTCCTTTGGGCTTCTGGCTCCATCTGTCTGGCTCTGCCCTGCTCCTCCTACCTATTCTGATTCCTTCTCCTACTATTTCTATGGTGCCTGTCATGGGTCAAAACAGCTCCTTTATTTAAAGATTGCTATTCACAGCATACAGAAAGGCATTTTCACATCACCTCCTCCCTGGATAGTAGCTGCATGCTATGACAAAGGTTGCCTGCATATGGTAAGTGTGTAAGCACCTTCCTCACCCTGACCTATGTGGATATGTGAAGAACAGAAAAGGTCCCTGTATCATTGTAGAGAATTTGAAGTTCAGTTAAAAGAAAGGCATTGTCTCTATTTACTAGAACACCACTTTAGTTGGACAAGAGGTTGTTTTCTATCCCAAAGGCGACAGTAGTGGGTAAGGTTCATGAAGACTTGAACCAAGGATGGTGAGGACTTCACCAACTTTAAACAAGAGTCAGAAATAATCTTATAGACTGATAAATGCATCATCATTATATGCTTCCTGCTGAAATGCATAGGCTCTTGGAGATATGACTTTCCTCTCATTCTACTATATTGAATACTTTTGCTCTATTCAAGTCACCTGTAAAAGAGGCACCCAAGATGACAAGGGCAGTGGTGGCATAGTGAACAGGTGACCCCATCCTTCAACATTATGTTCCTCTTCAGTGGCCTGGAACTTAATTATGGTTTAGAGAAGTACAGAGGACTCTGTACTTAGAGGCTCTGTAAGGAGACAGTGATTTCTCTGTCTCCCTGTCTGAGTCAAACACACAAGGGAGGCTTGAATACTGAAAATAATGCTGATAGCATTGTTGAGAATGCAATGAAACACACATATAAGGAAATTCAACACATTGTATACAGTGTTGTGAATATTAGTTGAAGATGTGTCACACATTTATGATGTGGAACATTTGTTTAATGATGCAAAGATGTGTTATAGTCTTTTATGTTCCATTTGTTTAACTATGTGAAGCCGTGTTACTTTGCCTGCCTAAAACACTTGATTGGTCTAATAAAGTTGAACAGCCAAGAGCAAAGCAGGAAAGGGATAGGTAGGGCTGCTAAGCAAACAGAATAAATGGGAGAGAAATACAAAGGAGGTTCAAGAAAAGAAGAAGGAGAGAGGATCCCAGGGGCCAGCCCCCCAGCCACACAGCCAACTACAGAATAAAAAGTTAAAAAATGGTATATAGATTGAGAAAGGTCAAATCACAGAGACAAAAGGTATTAGGATAATTCAAGAAGAAAAGCTGACCAGGAACAAGCCAAGCAAAGGGCAGGGCAGGCACTCAAGTGAGAGTAAGCCCCTGTGCATTTATTTAGGAGTTGGATGGTGAGCCACCAAAGAATAAAAGAGTAATAAAACCAACCACAATAAAGTGCTTCAGTATGTATTTTAATTCCAAACTGTAATTATTAAGGTTTTACAGATTTTTTTAAAAAAATGAACACCTTTGGGGATTTTTGCAGAAAAAAATTTAAATTTTTCTTTTTTGATTTTTACTTTATGTGTTTTTGCAGCACATATGTCTGGGTACTTTGTGTGTGCTTGGTGGTTCTTAGAGGGTTTGAAGTTCACTTGAATTGGAGCTAAAAATTGTTGTGAGACACCATGTGTATGCCAGGAATTGAATCTAGTTCTTCTGGAATAACAACCAGGGCTCTAAACTGCTGAGCCATTTCTCAAACTCCAGGAGAAGAAAGAAAATTTAACTTTACACTGTAGCTTTCAAGAAACTCAGGATGTCTAAATTCTTAAATCAACTTATATATGAGAAATGTTTCTTAAATAACACCTCAACTACTTCTTGGAAGCCAAGGTACAAAAATTAAGGGAAGAGTTCTTATCGGGACTTTGGTAACTTTTCAGAAGACTTTCAGTTCTTTATATCTAAGTGCTTTTATTCTCAGCAAGGGTTTTAGGATTCTGTACTTTTAGCTCAAAGGAAGAGTCTTTCTGTATTCCTATTTCTCTGCCTTTTGGAAGATGCCTGAATGTTGCTGTTTCATATCTGAACTGAAATAACATCTGCCTGCTGCCTAGTTTCTGGGCCTTTTCAATGCCTTCTGCCTCAGTCAAGAATAAAGCCATTCTCATAGTTTCCCTATTATCTCAGTGATGTCCCTCCTGGGCATCAGATGGAGCCTTTACAGTATGTTTTGGTTGAACAGGTTGGGGAGCAGCTGGTGTGAGAAATGAGCAGCCTTGCACCAGTGTAAACTAGAAGTGTGTGTGTGTGTGTGTGTGTGTGTGTGTGTGTGTGTGTGTGTATGTGTGTGTGAGTATATGTGTGTGTGTATGTATGTGTGTATGTGTGTGTGTGTGTATGTGTAAGAAGAGAGCAAGTGCCACAGGACGATAACTTATCTAAGGAAATGTAAAAGTAACAGCCTGTTTTCAGAGCTAGCAGTGCAGTTACTGTGCCAGGTAAATCATCAGGAAGAACCAGACATCACAGACATCACAAACACGTTAGATTAGTACATAAAGTGGTTTGCAATGGATTTCAAAGGCACATTGTAGCATAACTTTTTTTTTTTTTTTAAAAAAACTTGTTTCTTTTAGTTAGAATTCCATGTTAGTCTTTATTTTTGTGAATCTAATCTGTGTCAGGTAGGCAAAACAAAACATAGGCTCTGGAGATTAAGACTAAGAAGAATCTATTCTTAAGGAATTTCCTAATTTCCTTTAAATGGAATGGCAAGACAAAGTAACAAAATTTCTTTATGTCTATTTCAATTATTAATAAATTATTTAACACTTATCTATTGCAACAACATTGAATAGAGTTTTGAAACTTAAACCTTTCAACTTTTTCTTTAATTATCCATTGATATTTAAATGTTTGTTTTTCTAGGATTATATATTTATTTTATTGGAAAAAGTTTTATACAGTATATTCTGATTATGGTTTTCCCATCCTCATCTCTTCCCAGATTCTCCCCACCACCCACCCACCCAACTCCATGCCTTCCTTTTCTATTTTTTTAGAAAACAGACAAATAACAAAATAGCAAGAAAAAACAAAACAGCAAAAACCAAAGAAAAAGCATGAGAAACATATACATACACCTTAATGCCCCCATAAAGCTCAATACACACACATCTCATAAAAATCTCAAAATAATGAACCATAATACACAAACAAAGGATCAGAAGGGTAAAAATGCTCAAGCAATCCAACATTAGACAAAATATGTAGAAAATAGCATTGAATTGGTTTTGTGGGCCTGCTGTAACTGTTGTTTGTGGGACTCCACTGGAGAACACTAGCTTTTTTTTTGTGTGTGTGTGTGAGTAGTTATCAATTGGAGAAAGATTCTTGGTTAGGGACGGAGAGCATGTCCACCTCCCTCCTCATCTCAGAGTTGGACCCCAGCAGGCCCTGCTTATGTTGTCACAGTCTCTGAGTTCATATACGTGACAATCCTCTCATGTCTGAAGGGCATTGTTTCCTTGGTGCTGTCTATTGCTGTGGGGAATGCTCTTGTGCACTGTATAGATTTGTCAGTTGAACTGATTTAATAAAACACTTTCTGTCAGTAGTCAGGCAGGAAGTATAGGTGAGGTGACCAGACTAGGAGAATTCTGGGAAGAGAAATGGTAAAGAAATAGTCATCAGTCAGATGTAGAGGAAGCAAGATGAGGATGGACCTGAGAAAAGGTATGAAGCCATGTGGCTAACATAGATAGAGAGCTGTGTGTTAAATTGAGTGAAAGAGCTGGTTAGTAATATGCTTGCATTACTAGCTCAGCAGTTATTATAATATTAAGTCTCTGAGTCAATTATTTGGGAAGCAGCTGCTGGGTATTTGGGAATTGCTGTCGGGACAGTAACTTCTGGCTACATCCATTCCCTCTGGCTCTTACAGTCTTTCTGCCTCCTCTTCCACACAGTTCTCTGGTCCTGAGGAGCAGGTTTTGATGGAAACATCCCGTTTAGGATGAGTGTTCCAAGTTCACTGCACATTGTCAAGCTGTGGGTCTCTGTGTTAGTTCTCATCTACTGCAGGAGAAAGCTTCTCTGATGATGGCTGAACAAGGCACTATATATAGCAGAATGCTGTTAGAAGTAATTTTCTTACTATGTTCCTCTTAGGTCCATGGTCCAGTTGGTCTTAAGTTCTTGATCACCAGAGTAGTGTCAGGCATGGGCTCCATCTTGTGGAATAAGATAGTGCTTGGTTACTATTACTATGTTTATGTGTTCATTTAGAAAGGGGTTCTTACTTAAAACCATAAAAATTGTCTTTGTTTCTTTGTTTTTTTTTTTTTTTGTTTTGTTTTTTGAGACAGAGTTTCTCTATGTAGCCTTGGTTTTCCTGGAACTCACTTTGTAGACTAAGCTATCCTCAAACTAGGAGATCTGCTTGCCTCAAACCCCTGACTGCTGGGGTTAAAGGCATGTACCACCATTGCCTGGCTCATACTTTATAGTTTTATTTTTAACATTTAAATATTTGAGTCTTCTAAATTTATTTTCTATAAGAATGATATTACAAAATGAGCTGTACTAGATAGCTAAATTCAGCTGGAAATAGTAAATAAATGTACAGCAGTGATGCATTAGACAAAATTGAAGTTTGTATTTTCTTTCATGGGTTCAGGGTTTATAAAATCTGTGAAGACACATTGCTGCTCCATGGATCTCAATCCTCACTCTGAGGATTCTGTGCTTCCAAGATCACTGTGTGGTCCAAGATGGATATTGATGCCGTGTTCAAAACTCACTGGCAAGGAGGGAGAGATGAAGGGGGATGCTTATGTTTTAAGGCTATTTCTTGAAAATTTACAGCAATTTTAGTGTATTCTATTGGCTAGTAGCTCTTGAGCTTCCACAGACATAGTGACTATGAGACAGTGAGGAGTGAACTTCGGACCTGACTGAAAATCAGATTCCATGACAGAGGAAAAAGAGAAACATGGAACTGAGGAGCAATTGGTAATCTGTTCCACAGGCTCCAGTCTCTTTCCTATTTTAGATGCTTATATATATATTTCCCTAAGTACTAAGTAATTCTATTTCATTCATGTGTATGAAATGCTACTTCATTAATTTTTGTAAGTGCTGGGTTTATTTTTAGATGCCTTATTCTATGCTATTGCTTTGAATCTTTTATCTCATGTTACCAGAGAATACTGTTTATACTTATTTTTTCCTTTTTATTTGTTGTTTTTTTCAGAGCCCATTATCAGGTTTTCCTTTCCCTCTGCCTTCCTTTCTCCATATCTTCCCCCTTCTCTGTCCATTCTTCCACCCTTCCCACCCCCTTCTTCACTCCTGCCCTCCCCCTTTCATATCCCCTTTCCTCCCTCCCTGTCTCCCTTCCCAGCGTTGTTCTTGAATATTTGAAAGTGAACTATATTGTATGTCTCTGGGATATACAAATGACATTTTTTTTGTTTGTGTTTTGAGACTGTGTCCAGGCTGGTTTTGAATTCTCAGTGCTCCTGCTGCAGACTCCTTGGCTTATAAGTGTATCCTACCATGCTTAGGCTTTCAAAATGTACAAAAATATCTTTTAAGGCGTGTTTTCAAATTCACTTTGTCTCTTGTCCTCTAGAAAAAGAGGAATGTAAAAGTTCTACTGTTATGTATTTTTGCACATTTCTTCTTGATTATGAGATTGATGTAGGTCTGCTGTACCAAAAGGGTTACACACATTTCTTCTCGAGATTCTTGTATCTTTACTTAAAGAATGTAGATTATTGGTTGCTTTGTTCTAGAACAAATATTAGTTTCAGATAATGTGGAATATGTCCTTTACTACGATAAGATAGTCTCATTGTTTTAGATAGGTAGTTGGCCTTGAATTTAAATATACCTGACCACTAAGATTATGATTACTTTTGTATGCATATATATATTTTGCAAGCTTCATTATTTATTTTACTCAACTGATGTTGTACTTATTTCTCTTTGTCTATATCTCCCCCATGTGTCTTTTTTCTGTCTCTGTGTAAAAACAACCCATTATTTATTATTTGATAGTTCCTTTTTGTTGTTATTGTGGTGAATACCAAGACTAAAAGCAGCATAAGGAAGAAGAATTTATTTTGTCTTATGGTCCCAGAAGGGAATCTGTAGAGAGGAAGACATGACAGCTGGTGGGCAGAGTAGGAAACTGAGAGATCACAGGAATCAGAGAGCAAGCAGAAAGTGAGGTGTAAGTTCTTAACACCAGCCCCCAGTGATATACTTCCTCCAGCAAGACTGCGTGCAGTGCCTAAAGGTTCCATCATCTTTCTAAATCATGGAACAAACTTGGTACCAAGTGTTCAAATACATGAGCCTTTGGGGGGTATTTACCATCCTATTAGTGTTATGATCAAAAGGGGACTCCCCAAAAAACCACCACGAGACTGGATCTTGTATGTAAAAGCAACGAGCCTTTATTTAAGCTTAAGCTCGGTCTCTGCTCAATTCAGTCATCAGAGCAGAGAGCACTAAGTCTGGGCAGGCTAGGTTTTTTTTAAAAATCATAGTAGAGGTTGAGGTGAGATTTTCAGGGTTCAGGACCCTGATTGGATAACATTTGTCTCGGGGTATCTTAGTAAGATCAAGGGGAATAGGTATGTCTTGGGCTCAAGGACTATCTCTCAATTGGGATGTTTGAAATATCAGATACTTTCCCTTAGGTTCTGGCCCCTCCCTGGCTGGTGTTTGTTGGGGGCTTTGCCTAAAATGAGCAGATATTTCCTTTCAGTTGCTGGCCAGTCTCTTACTCTCAGGCCTACTGTCTAGCTGGTTTTTATGAAGCCTGTCATGGCAGCTATTTAGCCAAGCTCTTCTGGGCCCCACATTCCTGTTCTGGGCCCTACATTTCTATAGTTTGTGTAGTTTAAAACTTCACAAATGAATGTATGATTGAGTGAAAACCTAGCTACTAGTGTAAAGGTTAACAACCAACTGTCACTTATACCTGTGGGAAAGGAGAAAATCAGTTTTCTTCAGTAAAGTGACACTGGTATGTATACATATCAGCTCCTCCAGGACAGGCCTCATGTTTGGCAGTAGTTCACCAACATATAATGGACTCCACTGTTTGTGTGTGTGTGTGTGTGTGTGTGTGTGTGTGTGTGTGTGTGTGTGTGTGTGTGTGTGCTTTTATTTGGTTATACATTTTAGGGGGCATGTGTTTTACTTTTAGCATTTGGTTTGTTATATTGAGTTCTTGTTTGTTTTTTGGGAAAGAACTTTAAGTTGGATGGGTAGGGAGAGAGAAAGGATCTAGAAGGACTTAAGGGAGGAAAATGATCAATAATATTTAAACTTAAACATTGCTTTAAATAATGAAAAATATTATAATTAAACAAAGGAAAAAAATCCTCACAAATAGTTTACCTTTGCTTGGCTCTTAAATATTTCTTTTTAAAGTTTGAAAGATTAGTATTTTGTTCGACTGGTTTTAGTTTGATTGAAAATTTATTAAAGTATGTGTGTGTGTGTGTGTGTGTGTTGAGGAACCAAAACTTCCCCCATCTTAGAGTTAGCAGCCATGTTAGCAAACAGGTAAAGGGAAGCTCAGGCTAAATCCCTCTTCAGTTCGGAGAAACTTGCAAAAGGTGTTATCCAAAAGGACATCTGGGTCTGGGTCCTAGCCTAACTGCAGAATGCTCCAATCCTGCCCTGAGGCCACTCAATAGAAACCCAATCCTGACCCTTGTTTCCTCATTTTTTCTCATTTTTACTCCAGTTCACGGTTTTTGCCTATAAAAGATAGATGTATTCACAACTTGGGAACTCCTCCTAGCCTCCATTTTACTGGGTGCATGCATGAGTTCCCTGCCTGGCTTGTATTGGGCACTCAATAAAGCTTGTATTTGCATTTCAGGTTCCTCAGACTCCCGTGATCGATGTGAAGGTTATTCTCTGGGTGGAACATGTGTGTATGTATGTGTGTGTGTCTGTGTGTGTCTAAGTGCTAGAGATCGAATCAAGGGCAATGCACATGCTAAAGACTTCAGCCTTCTGTTGTACCTCTCACCTCTTGACCATATATTTCTTTATGAAATAATTATCTAGCCTATATTATAAACAGTGGTAAAATAAGAATATTTTTATTTCCACTTCCTGTGTTGACCTATACCCACTGCTTGGTTTTTGTTGTTTGTATTCTTTTTCTAGGTATTTCATACATCTGTTTTTAATAGTTCTTTTTATTCTATGATTTAACTATCAATAGTTTTATTATATATAATTTTACTTTCTGTGGTTTATTACAGTCAATAAATATAGGCAGAAACAGCAACTGGAAAATTCCATAAGTAATTTGTAAGTTTCAAGCTGTATGGAACTGAGTAGTATAAAGAACTATGCTGTCATTCTTTGCCAGGACATGAATCATCCCTTTGTGTATCATATCCTAGCTGTGTGCTTCCAGGCCATTGTCTCTTAGTAGCTGTGCTGTTATCTTTTCTGCTGTTAACATACCACAGTGCTTGCAAACAACTAATAATCATTTTACTCAAGCATGGCTTCAAATTCAAGAGTACTGATGTTGTTAGTTCATGTATACCAAAGAAAATCTGTAAAGTGGGAAGGTGAATATTTACATTTAACAAAAAAAGACATATTGTTACAGTAAGGTTTCTTGGCCCCAGATGGCCAGAGATCCAGACCCACAGATCTACAGTCCCAGACCCCTTAGCTGCCTGCCACTGCTTAGGCCCCCAAAATGATTCAGATGCTTATATTAACTTCATGCTGTTTGGCCTATGGCTCAGGCACATTGCTAGCTTGCTCTTACATCTTAACTCAACCCATTTCCATTAATCTGTCTGCCATGTGGGCCGTGGCTCACCTGTGTTCCTTACATGTTGCTACTTTGGGCTTCTGGCTCAGTCTGTCTGACTTTGCCATACTCTTCCTACTTTTTCTATGGTGCCTGTCATGGGCCTTTATTTAAAGATTGCTATTCACAGCATACAGAAAGGCATTCCCACATCACCTCCCCCTTTCTGTCTACTCAAAAAGGAAGGTATCAATTTTAATTTAGCAACATTACATATAACAAAATAGCCATCAAGCAAGAATTACAGTTATAATATCTAGTCTATTTTCAAATGACTAAGAAAAACTGTACCTATAACTATCTAATCTTCAACTATATCAATGACCACAGAAGGATATAGTTACCTAAGTAAACCAGAAGTGCAAGCAACTTCCAAAATCTAGAAATGACAGTGATGACACCTATCTGCCTGGACAGTCACCAAAGTTCCTTTATAAAGTTGGGGCATCCATCTTCAGCCTACAGGCCCAGAGTCTCTTTTCATTTCAGTGAAGCAGGAGATCTGCTCTGCCCATTCATCAGTTGCTTCTCCTTGAGTCCTGAAGAATATCTGACAGTTTTCTCTGCAAAGCAGGAAACTGAATGAACATCTCGGCTTGTTCTGCCATAGTTCAGATGTTACTTTCCTATAGAACCTGCATGTCCAGTTTTAACAGCATACTGTCAAGCAGTCAATATAAGAACAGGTTCATGTCCAGTGGCTACCCAATGCCACAAAGAAATTAATCTCCATATGGAGTTTCTTCGATGCCCATTTTTCTCTTGAAGTAAATTGGTGCTGCCAGGAGCAGATCTGTTTCACTCTCCAGAAAAGTCTAAGTTCTTAAAACATTTTAAATGCCATATTCTGTAGGTCTTAGAAGTGTTTGAAGGTTACCTATCTAATTGAATTATATCTTTGTATACCTAAAAATCTAACTAACATGCATTTCTTAATTATACATTACAATTTTAAATCAGTTACATGAACATCATATCTTAAATAAGTGTAGAAAAATACATATAGCATAACAAAATTGATCTTAAATTTGTATCAATAAACCAAAATCCATACCAATGTAAAACATTTTGAGATTAACAGCTGATTTCCTGATCTAAGTAAATTAAATAATCTAATTAAAAAAATCATTCATATACCATTTCTCTTTTTCTTCTTAGAAAAAGATTAACTATGACCACTAACCATTTATAATGAAAACAAACATTTATAAACAATATTTTGGGAATTTGGGCATAGTTTTCCATTACTACTTCCTGCTGATTATGGGGCATTGAAAATCTCACAGGTTCTTGAGACTGGATCATCTTAGTCTGTAGCCTTGAAGCTGATGTGATCATCTCTTCCCATCAGAGAATTTTCAGGTGGTCTTGGTTGATGAAGCCATATTTGCCTGGAAGCAATCCACAGGTTCTCCTCTTCTGTGGAAACAAAAGCAGAACTCTTCCAAAGCAAAAATCCTTTGACACAAATTTCAAAATCAAAATACCTTTAAAATATATGTTCTTGTTTAACTTAGTAGTCTTTGCATTTGCAATCCATTGTCTTTCTGCAGTAGCTCATTAATGTTAAAAAATTAAAAGAAAACACAATAACAACCAAAATTCAGATTTTGTATCTATTTTCCATCTTTATATGGCTTATTATTTTTTTATTACTCTATTTTTCTTTTTAAAGACTTTATCCTCTTTCTTTTCTCTCTGAAGTCTATATACCTTTTATATACATTGTAACCCTTTTACGGTTTTTTTCCCCATCAGAATCTGTTTTTATTGTGAATCCTTAATCATTTTCTAACCAGAAGAGCTTTTAAAATACTCATACTCTCTTAAAGAGCCACATAATGTTTTCAGATAAAGCTGAACCAGTATGTTCTCTTAAAGGGACCACGTCTTTTTGTGGCCAGAAAACAGAGCAGACCCAAGAAAATGCTGCTACTAAGAAACCATCTTTGTTTCCTTTTTGTTCAAAATAAACAGAAATCTAAAATCAATCACGTGCTACTGTGTCTTCTGTGAGACCTCAGGAACCTGCCTGGTTGCAGCTTACACTGCCTGCTGCTAGTCTGCCAGCACCATTTTGAATGTGGCCCGAATGCTGCGCTTTCTCTGTACAATGACCTGCTTCAGATATACAATTTGGAAGCTGCTTTGGCTTAGTTTCTGTGCTAAAACCCTTTTTAAACTTTCTCAGGCTTTAAGTGGATATTCAGCCTATGTTGGGAAGCCATCTGTTGCCATAAGGTTTCTTGGTCCTGGGCAGCCAGAAGTCCAACCCACAGACCTGCAGCCCCAGACCCCTTAGCCACCAGCCGCTGCTCAGGCCCCCCAAATGATTCAGACACTTATATTAACTTCATGCCGTTTGGCCTATGGCTCAGGCACATTGCTGGCTTGCTCTTACATCTTAACTCAACCCACTTTCATTAATCTGTCTGCCATGCGGCCTGTGGCTCACCTGTGTTCCTTACATGTTGCTACTTTGGGCTTAGGGCTCGGTCTATCTGACTGTGCTTCTCCTACTTATGGTCTGATTTCTCTTCCTACCTTTTCTATGGTGCCTGTCATGGGCCAAAACAGCTCCTTTATTTAAAGATTGATATTCACAGCATACAGAAAGACATTCCCACATCAACATATCTTTGCTATGGTTGTCAAATTGATCCATGAAATTATGAAGAAAGCAAAAACAATCCTGTTTTTTTTAATTGTTGAATATTCAGGTCTGAACGTTACCAACACAGCACATTAATATTTAGTTAAGATAGAATAGGTGTTCCTTTTGGAGTGGAAAACATGGCCAGAAAGTATTCTAATTGAATGCATGTTTAAGAAAACACAGACTGCTTCAAGTGTGGTTTCTAGTGCTAGCCACACTTTTGGGCATCCATTGGCTGACTTTGTCTACATCTCCCAAGACAAATGAAGACCTGCTAAACTTGACTAACCTGATTTAAATGATCTGTTTTGACTTTTGGCTGCCAGCACAAATACAAGCGCCATTTTTAACTTCCTTGATCATTTAAATTATAGGCTGAAAGACTAAAGCCTGTGCTCTTTATCAGTTCATTTCACTGTCCTTTTTTCCCCTTTGCTCAGAGGGTTGCACTGTTCTCTAATAGTATCTTTCAGAAGAACTCAGGCAGAAATATAGTTTTTAATTTGGCTTTTCTGAAAGTCCATGCATTAACAAAACTTTTGTATTTGAGACTTTTTTGATTGAGAGTTAAGATAATCAAATAAACTATTTTAAAATAAAATTAATTATTTTATTGAATAATATGAACAATATAAATACTTTCCATGCCTGACACAGAGCTCTTGAAACTCATAGTTTTCAAGGGCAGTACAAGTGTGAAAGGAATCTTTAGTTCTAAAATCTTTGATTTTGGTTACTGAAGCATGGCATTGTCATTTCCTAGGCGAGTTGGGCATGGTGACACATGCTTTAACCCCAGCACATCCTTGTGTTGTGAGGATCTTTCTGGAATAAGAATCCAACCCTGAGGGTAGAAGAGAGATGGCACTGGTGGACTCTAGTCATCTAGCTTCTGAAAGCTTTGCTCCCAGATCCAGTTTGTTTTACTCTTATCTTGTGCTCTATAACCACAAGGTGGGGCAAGCAAGCAGGACTTTACAGAAGGGCAAATGGCAGTCTGCAGGTTGTGAAGGACAACAAGCTTTTGTCTTGACTATTTTTCCAGGTCCTTCTGTTTCAGGTAACAAATAGGCAGTACAAGCAGTGCTTTATATAAATCACTAAATAAACCAATAAATCAGTATCCAATAATTGATGCTTTCTTTTGCCTTTTTTCTATTTCAGTTGAACCACAGGATTGAGAACCTTTAGGGCTGGTGAATCTACCACATGCTGGATGGGCTGGGTATTCATTTCCACTCCATCCATGCCAGACTCAGGATGCCCTCACTAAGACCTTGTTTTTAAAACAATTTATTCTCATTTATCATTTATTTAGAATTTTATACAATATATTTTCATCACATTCTTTTCTTTCTCCAATTCCTCCCAGATCCTTCCCATCTCTTTGCCTATGCAACTTCATGAAATTTCTCTTTTTCAAAAATAAAAACAAAAATACAAACCCTAAACAAAACAAGAGCACAAAATTAATAAAGTCTAATTTATATCAGCCAAATACTCTTGAGCATGAGACCTGCCCTACAATATAATGTCCCTATCCCAGAAACTTTCAAGTTTAAATAATTAGGGGTAGAACTTTGTTGTCTTCCCTTTCTCTATGTTGGGATTTTGTCAAGACCTTGTTAAATGTAATTTTAAAAAAAATTTCTTCTTGAAATAAGATCTTAGTCCATAGCTCTGGCTGGCCTGGAACTCACTTTGTAGACCATTTTGTCCTTGAACTCACAGAGATCTTCCTGCCTTTGTCTCCCAAATTCTGGGATTAAAGGTGTATGCCACTTTACTCAGGCCTATGTAACTGTTGATTGTTTAAATGTAGTCATAGAACCAATTTTGTCCAAAAGAAAATTCCTCATTACATTATTGAAAATACTATAAACAAAGACTTATAAGAATTCAAAATAAAAATGTAATATATCTCTTAGTGATACATTACATTTTTATGAATATTTCTTACTAACTATCCCTCTGAATTAATAGACTTTGCTCTGGGGTGTGGTGTAGCATCTTTTTTTAAGATTAAAACCTTTCATATTGGAAGGAAACTTGTTAAGACACAAGATATCAGAAATGGGTAAAACAGCACATTCTGGGGGAAGGTAGAACAGTTGTCCATGCAGGGAGTGCCGTAAGCCAAGATAGAAAGTCCCTGAAACTGACCAGATACACTATGCCACCCCCCAAGTATAAATAACTTGTAAGGACTGCTTTATAACTTTGTAAAAGTCTTATGTCTTTGCTTTAAATTCTTCCTTTATAGAAGTCTTTATAATTTCGTTAATATTTTATTGATGTCATTGAGAGTGTTGGTCACAGTCTTCACTGGATTTGTGAAATATTTATTTGATGAGCTTCACGTGTTCATTCCTTGTAACCCATCCCACCTCTTTTTGTACAATGTGGCAGCTTAACATAGCTCAGATGGTTATTCATTTGAGGTCACTAATGGAGCTTGAAGAAGAGATTTCTTCTCCCACTGCGTTGGTTTGAAAGACTATGACTTCATAGTGAGTGGCTTGACTGGGAGGCATGTATTTGTTGGAGTAGGTGTGGCCTTATTGGGGAAAGTGTGCCACTGTGGGGGTGCACTTAAGGTCTCCTGTGCTTAAACTCTGCTCAGTGTAACACACAGTTGTTTCTGCTGCCTACAGATCAAGATGTAGAACTCTCAGCTCCTTTTCTTGCACCATGTCTGCCTGCATATTGCCATGCCAACCACCATGACAATAATAGACTAAACCTCTGAACCCTATACTAGATCCAATTAAATGTTTTCCTTTATAAGAATTGCTAAGTTATGGTGTCTCTTCATAGCAATAGAAACCCTAACTAGGACATCCATTGATGATTTGTGGAGGACTCAGAGCTGTGATACAGCTTTGGGCTTGTTGAAGTGACTTCTTATTGAGATTACTTAGTCAAAACCATCGTTTTTACACTTTTTTAAGGAAGCTCCCAACATGTGTATTTTGAAGCTGCTCACTTCATCTGGAGGTGTGCTTGTGTTTCCTGGCTCTGAGGTAGGTCACCCTGCTATTTTCTTCTGCCCCTTTTCTGGTTAACAAGGAGTTTGACACTTAAACGCAGCAAAATTAAACTTTCAGGAGAAATTAATTCTGAATTTATATGCTCTGATTCCTTTATTAGCTAATTGTGTGATACTGAACATTTTTTTTTTCACCTGAGTGTTCCTTACTTTCTTATCTGTGAAAGAAAGTATAATTCTATAAACTTTTAAAGCCATGTACGTAACTAAAAATGTAAAGATACATGCAAAACACTCAGAAGAGAGGAAAAAGGGAAAGCTTAAGTTTATAGAATTTAAAAAGTAGCTGTTAGAATTAATGGTTTCCTTTCACATTTCAGACTTTTTGCACCTACCCTGGCTTGCATTTTTTTTCTGAAGCATTGTAAAATATTTGCATTTTGGTTGAGAAGTAAGTTTGATGATTTCCCTCTAGCTTGTTTGGACTGCAAACCTCCAGCTCTGTTGCTAAGCAGCACTGTGAATTCTCAGAAGAGAGCTGGCAGCTCTTACCTAACTGTCTCTCAGGATCTCTCATCTCTTCTGATTTGTGTAAGCAGAGACTGTAAGATCTGATACCCTTACTCCCAAGTTAAGCTCATCCAAGTCTGAACAGTCTTCACTGCACTCAAGGGTCTACTCTTTTCAACTTTAACATTAGATGTGAATTTCTTATAAATTTATTATGCTTTTAGGTTCTCAGTACTATGTGCAAGTGGTGGAAAGAGCAGTATGAGCATCTCAGGAATGCTGTCAAGATTGGTGATTGTTCCATGGTTTTAAGGATACTATCTAGTTTCCTTGTATCTATGCTAATATCCAAAACCAGAATAGTAGTTTGACCATACCCTCATGTCCTCTTCCAAACAGGTTTTTAATACTTTTCACAGACAGGCTGAGAATTTTCCTAATTTCTGTGTCGTGCTTTCCTTTTTATTATACATTTACCTTTTTACATTTTACTACAAGCAATTATGGGAAGTCAAGCGGTGATCATGCCAATTCTCTCCCTTAACTGTCTTGCTGGTCCCAAAGCATGAGGAAATACTGAGTGGAAACACAACAATCATGAGTAACAGCAAGCACTTTCTTCCTTCTTCCCAGGTGAACTAAGTACAAAGGGTACAAAGTTGAATGTTTTGATCCTGATCTCTGTCCCTGTGAGCTGATTTCATGTGAAAGTTGGAATGTGAAAATATTATCACAATCTACCTAGTTTTTGGCAGGATACCTTATTGATTTTTTAAAAGCATATTTATTAGTGTTGGAGAGATGGCTTAATTATTAAAGTGTTTGCAGTACAATGTGTTGGGATGCTGTGGGGTTTTATTGGAATGGCCCCCATAGGCTCATGTGTTTGAATGCTTGGCCCATAGGAAGTGGCACTATTAGGAGGCATAGCCTTGTTGAGAGAAGTACGTTGCTGTGAGGGCAGGTTTTGAGGTCTCCTATGCTGAAGATATACCCAGTGTGGCACACAGTCTCCCTCTTCTGCTTGTGGATTCAGATGTAGAACTCTCAGTTCCTTCTTCAATACAATGACTGCCTGCATGCTGCCATTGCTTTTATCTATGATGACAATGGACTAAACCTCTGAGACTGTAAGTCAGCCCCAATTGAATGTTTTTCTTTATAAAAATTGCTGTGCTCATAGAGTCTCTTCACAGCAATAGAAACCTTAACTAAGACAGAAGTCTTTAAATCTGTAGGAAATGCTGGGTAGACATGATAGTTCACCTGGTAATCCAGCAACAAAAGGGGATTTTTTTTTTCAGAGCAGGCAGGCTCAGTAGACAAGCCATAGTGATGAGCACCAGATTTGATCGAGAGACCTTTACTCAATGAATAAACTAGAAAAGTGATCAAAAATGATTTCTGAGAATTACCTTTGACCTCCACACGTACACATACTCATGTGCATATGCAGTAACACATGCAAAAATGCATACACACCTTCATACCCCCATATACACACATTGAAAAAAAGAATATTTTTTCCTCCTTTTCTCCATGCCCTGAGAATAGTTGTGTATCTGGCTGAAGCAGTTTTCTCTCGGTCACTAGTCTCATCATCATAGTCTTGGTTAAGCTTCCATATTTCAAAATACACAGCAGATTATGACTGCAGATTTTTCAGGATGAATTGATTACTAGCGGGTTTAATTTATTTGTGCTTTTGTATCATCTTCAACTTCCACATAGAAATAATATTTTCCAAGTTAGGTAGAAAAGTTATTGATAAGAAAAGATAATCAACCTTCACTGAAGAGTTCTAGTTACCTTTATTTAAACATTGGAATTCATACTCAATTTAACATTTTAACATAGAAAATCCATACCCTCCCACCTTCTGAGACATCAACGTGTTATATCACAGAGTGTTGGGAGGTGACAAGTCTCTAGAGAGTACAGGATGGATGCTATTCAAGCTTGCTACGATTTATGTAAAGTGAGATCACTACTCCATCTGAGGGTTCTTCACAGTCCAGAATGTTCAGAGAGTAGAACTTATTCCTAATGCAGCATGAGTCTGTGTGCTGTGACCCACAATCACATATCCCTAGAGGGGCTCTGGATATATTTTGAGAAACCAGTTGGTATTAATTAATACGACTACTTTCTTGTCAGCTGCTTTTGACACTTCATAAAATTATTCATTAGTTTTCCTTCATTTTTTTTCTCAATGTTTGTACTAATATAACTTGGAAATGTTATAATTGTTGCCACATTTTTATTGTAGCCAAATCTTAATAATGAAACCCAAGGACTTTTAAAGTTTAAAGGATAGTATACCTGTGTTGGACAATGTTTCACATGCCTTTCAGGTACAGCAGATACTGATGACCCAGAATTATCTTTTTATCTGTTTCTTTTAAATCTTTAAGAACCCACCTACCTTGTGGTAGGATTCAGCCTTAAGATGGATGGAATGTTGAATACACCAGTTATGGTTGAAATTGCTTTCCTCAGAAACTGGTGTTTTTCCCTCTACAATGACTGCTTAGCTGTTTACAATGTTTCTGTTAAGACTTCACTATTGTTTGGTGCTGAGGATTAAACTTCAGTATTAATTATTCCAAGAAGTAATGGACTGAAATTTTTAATATGTGTGGTCTTCAAATTATTTTACAAGGAAACCCCCCAAATAATGTTATCACTTTCAGGTAGCTTATGAAACAACTGAGTTGTTCTGTGTCTACATGGAGAGGATTGTCTGCCAAAGCAGTATTACAATGGGATGTCATTCTTCTAATTTTTTTGTCTGGCACAGAGGAGGGCTTTGTTCTTTTAGATAAATAAATGTTAGAGCAGAGAATAGTGAGTTGTGAGAAGGTAGAAGTTTGTAAACTAGTCTTGGCATGTTAGGATGGAGAAATAAAGATTGTCTTTTATAATTAACTTAACATGTAGGTCAAACTTGTGGTCCTTTTAAAAGCACTGTTAGAAACCTGGCTACTCACCTATAAGACATCTTATGTATAATTAAAATGTTTATAAAGCCCTAGAACCGGGTTAGAAAGGAGAAGAAGCATGTAGAGGGGTTAGTAATGTGCCTGAGAGCACAGAGCTGATAGCAAACCTGAGATATAACACTGAGGGCTCTGTTTATCCCACTGCACTGTAAAGAGGGCAAAGGATTTTGGGCATGTGATAATTTAGATTTTTAAATGTCCTCCAGATCAATGTGCTAAAGTATTCATTCATTCATTCATTCATCCATCCATCCATCCATCCATTCATTCATTCTTTTATTTATTTATTTTTACCAGGGTAGCCTCACAGGGAGATGGTAGAACCTTCAATAGGTGTAGCCTAGTGGAAGGGCCTTCAGTTCTTGCAGATGTGGCTTGAAGGGAACTGTGGACTGAAATTTCACTTCTTTCTTTTGTTCCTGGCCATGAAGTAAGTGGGTTTGCTTCACCATGTATCCCTGTCCGGATGGTCAGCATGCCACAACTCACAAGGATTGGAGCTAAGAAATCCCAGACCTGAACCTCTAAAACACTGACAAAATAAACCTTTCTTTCATCAGTTTATTGCCTCAGATGATTTATTATAGGCATAGAATGCTGGTTAATGAACAGAATTCGGGGATGGAGCTTGTAAGGTCAGCCAGCCTTTATGGCATTTGGCTATTCTTTCCTTCTTGGTGATAGGTCTATTCTCCAAAGACAGGTTGCTAATTCACAGACTACTCTGAATCTTGGTGTCTTAGGGTTTCTATTGCTGTGAAGAGACACCACGACCTTGGCAACTCTTATAAGAAAAAACATTTACTTGGGGAGATTGGCTTACAGTCAGGGGTTTAGTCATTATCAGCGTGGGGGCCTGCATGCAGACCCAGTACTGGCTACATTGTGATCAGAAGGCAACAGGAAGTTGACTGAGAAACTGGGTGATATTCTGAGCATAGGAAACCTCAAAGCCAGCCTCCACAGTGACACACTTTCTCTAACAAGGCCATACCCATTCCTACAAAGCCACACCACTTAATAGTGCCACTCCCTACAAGATTATGGGGGGGGGGCTATTACATTCAAACCACCACACCTGGAAGGAGGAAATCACAGGGCATATAAGATGATTGGATGTGCATGTCAGAATAGGAAAACACCTGTGGAGACTCAGTCTCTTCCCACACTCCTGCTAGCCTGGTTCCATTTAATCTAAATGGCTTGTCCACTCATTCCAAGCTGAATTAGTTGTTAAAAGTTTTTTAGTCTTATTTTAGTTGTTTAAATGTGTAACACTGTATTGTTTTGGTAATATTTTCTTCCTCTCAGGGTAGATATAGTAGACACTGAAAATTGAAAGAAGCCTGTGAATAGAAGTGAGAAGATTTGGGACAGTGAATCAGGTGGCAGACGATCTGGAAGCTTCTTGCAGACACAGATGGCTGATATAAACTGTTGTGGCAGAGAGTTTCTGCCAGACATCCCATGGCGTTTATTACTAAATGTGGGATCAGTAAACTTTTAAAAACATACTGCGCATGTAAAATCATGTAAAATACTAAGAGTGCAAAGTATTCTTGCTACAGCAATACCTAACCTTCCCCTTCTGCTGTTAAATAATTTAAGATTTTCTGTTAAACAGTTTTATCCTTTATAAATATTTTGAGAGATCACTAAGAAAAGTGAAGGTTTGAATATTTGGTGGCTCCTGGTTCTCAGATTAAGTTCATTTACATTTTTTAAAGTCAGAAACATCATAAAGGACAGTTAAGAAATATAAAATGAGTGTGAAAGACTGGAATGCAATAAAAAGATACTGCACCACAAGGTGGTCTGAATAAAAATGCATTAAAGTTGAGCCAATTGCTGAACTTAGTGATAAGGTATAACAGTTGGTTTTATAATGAAGGAATGATTGTATCTTCAAACTTCAGCACAATGTTGTAAAACTAGGCAACTTTGTAGGTGGAAGCGGGGATTTTATGAAGCATTAAAACTATTTCGGTGCTAGAAGTCCCTGCTGTGGAATTTTGTAACTGAATAGTAGCTGTTCTAGTTTTACACATGCAACCTAATATTTACAGTTTTATACATTTTCAAATGGCATCCGATTTTATCTTTGTACCGTGAAAGGTACATGAAAGGTATAGTGCATTAACACTGTTGTGATTTGAATGAAGATGGCCCCCATGGGTCCATAGGGAAAATCCATATTAGGAGGCATGGCTTTGTTGGAGTAGGTGCAGCCTTGTTAGAGGAACTGTCACTGAGGGTGGACTTTGAGGTCTCAGAAGCTCAAGCCAGGCTTAGTGGCTCACTTTCTCTTCCTACTGCTTGCTGACCAAGATATAGAACTCTGAGCTACCTCTCCAGTGCCATTTCTGCCTGCATCTGCCATGATTCCTGCCATAATGATAATGGATTAAACCTCCTACTGTAAGCCAACCTGTCTTAGTTTGGGCTTTATTACTGTGAAGAGACACCATGACCATGGGAACTATTTTTTTTAAAATTTTTATTTATTCTATGTGTCTTTTACACCATGTATCTTGATCTCATTCACAGGATGGGCTCTTCCTTTTATGGTCATGGGATTAATTTTCCCACCTGCCCCAGATGTTGACAGGCTAGGAGGTGGGGAGAAGGGAAACTCTCTCCTGCCTATGCTACCACAAGACAGATGAGTAATGGGAACAGCTCTCTGATGCTCACAATTTTGGGGCTGGCTCACTCACACTTGTTCTAACAAGGTTGGCTCTATTTTCTTTTCTAGTGAGGTATATGGTCCTGAGTTTTGCAGCTCGTGGGGTACATGAAGAATTCCCTCACTTTTATGATCATAGGGCCATCTATCTCACCTGTTACAGGCCATGCCACCACAAAACAGATGAAAAACGGAGAAAGCTCTCTCATTCTCACAGCTTTGGGGCTGGCTCACCCACACCTGAGCTAACAGGGTTGGCTCTATTGTGCTGTCCTGGTGGAGTGCAGGGCTTCCTTTTCTAAGTGTTGCATCTGAGACCATGGCAACTCTGATAATAGAAAACATTTAACTGGGGCTGGCTTACAGTTCAGATGTTTGATCCATTATCATCATAGCTGGAAGCATGGCTGTAAGCAGGCAGAAATGGTGCTGGAGAGGGAGTAGAAACTCCTACATCTGTATCTGCAGGCAGCAAGAAGAGACAGTGAGCCACTAAGACTGACTTGAGCTTCTGAAATCTCAAAGTCCAACCCCCAGTGACATGCTTCCTCCAACAAGGCCACACCTCCTATGCCACTCCCTATGGGCTTATGGGGCCATCTTTATTCAAACTACTACACTGTCTCAATTAAATGTTTTCTTATAAGAGTTTCTGTGGTTATGGTGTCTATTCAGAGCAGTAGAAATCCTAGCTAAGACAAACATCTTCACTTCATTTGACAATTTTTTTTACTATACACAGTTATGGAATACATTATAGTAGTTCAACAGACCTATCCAATGTAATAATGAAGAAATAAAGCACTTATAACTTATAGCTCTTTAAAATTAAAAAAGAGTAACAAATAGAAATTGCCCATATTTATGAGGTACAGTAATGAATTCAATATGTGTATACAGTGTATACTGATTCAGGCAGAGTAATATTTCTATATTCTTATTTCTTTGTGCTTGTAGCTTATAGTACAAGCTTATGTATCTTATTGTGTTGAAGAATACTACTATTATTATTAATTACTGTTATTTGTACTGTGGTACCACTTTACATCTTTCCTGTACCTCGTAGCCTCTAGTAATTGCTATTTACACTGTTAATGTTTTCAGTGCTCGGATATGATAGAGAACATTTGAGTATTTGCCCTTGTGTCTGATATACCTCACAATGTAATATTCAACGGTTTCTTCTAATTTTCAGCAAATGATAGGTTTCCATTCACTTTTTATGGTCAAATAATATTTTAAATACCATTTAAAATTTTAGTGTTCATCTGATGATAGTGTTGCATAAATAAAGAAAACTCAGGGCCAAATCTCTGGGAAAAGCAGAGATATCAGAGAGGGAACACCACAGTCAGATTTCACCCAGCCGTCTTCTACCTTCCTCAGCCTCTTTCCTCCTGGCTTCTTCTGCCTGCTCTCTGTTTCTATATATGCCTTACTTTCTCTGCTCAGTTAAGGCGTGGCACCACCACTGCCTGCCTGGGAGCCTGGAACTCCTTCTATAAACTAAGATGACCTCAAACTCAGATTGGATTAAGGGCGTAAGTCACCACTCCCAGGATATTCCCTGTGCTGGGATTAAAGGTGTGAGTTACCACTGTCTGATCTTCCTAGACTGACTGTGGGTAGGTCCCTCTTATATTTCCACTGTTTTTATTATATTTGAAAATATCCCCACATATCCCCTTTTGCATCAAATTAAAAAAGGTTATAGCTAACATAAGAAAAACCATATACAATATGTACAATAATTATATACAACATATACAAACAATAAATGAGTAATGTCCAGCCCACTAACAATTGAAAATTCAAAGAAAATATTTTGTTAATTATCTTATTTTGATGAGTCCAAAGGATAATAACTAATTCACTTCCTTTCTAACTTGTATTACTAACTAAAAACTATTATTGTGTTGTCTCTTAAACTTATACACTTTAACTTCAAATTTCTTTTCTAAAACTGTCCCTAGAAAACTATAACTATCTCATCTTCAACTACCTCAACAAGAAGGAAATAATATTTACCCAAGTAAATAGGAAGTGCAAGCAACTTCAAAAAACTAGAAATGACAGAGATGACACCTATCTCCCTGGGCAGTTACCCAAAGTTCCTTTATAAAGTTGGGACATCCATCTTCAGCCTACAGGCCCAGAGTCTCTTTTTATTTCAGTGAAGCAGGAAATCTGCTCTGCCCATTCTGGTATAGTTCATCAGTCGCTTCTCCTTGTGTCCTGAAGAATATCTGACAGTTTTCTCTGAAAAGCAGGAATCTGCAGGACCATCTCAGCTTGTTTTGTCAAAGTTCAAAGGTCACTTTCCTAGGGAACCTGCATGTCCAGTTTAAATAGCATACTATCAAGCAGTCAACACAAGAACAGGTTCTTGTCCAGTGGCGAACTGTTGCCACAAAGAAAGTAGACTCCATATGGAGTTTCTTTGATGCCCATTTTTCTCTTGAAGTAGATTGGTGCTGCCAGGAGCAGATCTATCTTACTGTCCAGAAAAGTCTAAGTTCTTAAAATATATTAAATGCCATATTCTATGGGTCTCTGAAGTGTTTGAAGATCTGTTCATCTAAAAATATATTTGTTTGATTTTGAAAACATATCTAATATGACTATGTTTGAATGTAATGTCTAACTACTAACTTGTATTACTTTATATTCTAGTTAGTTGGTAATAAAAACTTTCATGGACTAGCAACTTGTATTATATTGTTAGATGAACTGAATTAGTATATGACTTTGAACAAGCATAGAGATATTTGTACAGTAACACAATTAATCTCAATATACACAATTTGTATGCGATATACAAAAATCCAATCCAATGTAAAATATTTAAAGCTAGTAAATCCTTTTTAAAAGAAGATACAATAATCTACCCTTATATCCTATATATCTGTATCCCCCCTTTCTTTCTAATTTTTTAAACACAAATCATGGATGTAGTCATTCTTGTTTAACTTTTTCTAACCATAACCATTAACAATTTTTAACCAATTAATCTAAACAATGACAGTCATCTATAACCCACTGAAAGACCAAAAACAACCCACCCCACCTCTTGGGAATGTGGGTGCCATGTTCTTAAATTTACTTCCTGCTGTCTGTGGGTGATGTTATCTTTAGGGGATCCTGAAAAGAACAGTTTTGTTAATTGTCAGTCCTGAAATAAGTAGCTGTGTCATTTGTTGTCCAGTCTCTGTGTAACTGGAAAGTGCACAGCTTGTCTCAAGTCCTGGCTATAGTAGTCTGTGAAGCTGGTTCATCTCAGCGAGCTGCCACAAAATTGTCCTGAGCAGTTTGTAGTCCAAATCTGATCTTTTATTGGTGTTTGTCAGCCTAATGGCTTTGTCAGAATCCATGTGAAATTATCATTGTAGGGCCCCATCTTGCTTTTGGATACTTCAAGTTCACCATTAGGCAATGTTAAGGATCACTGGTGAAAACTGATAAGAGACTAAAACCCAATACAATGTACAGGAAGCTAAATATATAATTATTTATTCAGCATAGAATTAGTAACAATAGAATAGTCCCTTATTTTTTGTTATTCTTCTGTCCCATATCAAGTGGCTATTCTGATATGATACAGAGATCTTGTATTTTCCTTTAACAAGTATGTTTGAGTTTAGAGAAGTTGAGAGCCACACTTCAACTCTAAATTTAGCTTTAAATTAAAATCAAACTGGGTCTTCAACTTACAAAAAATTTTTTGTAGAGGTTAAGCAATGAGATTTTACCTAAAGAGTATACTGGTACCAATAGGTCTAATATAATTTGCTTGTGATTTTTTCTGGATAGCCTCCCTTTTACTTTAGATGTCTAATGTCTTTTCACTTCTTGAAGATGGGTATTTCCAGTTTTCTGTAAAGGCAAAATCAAAAACCTGCCTTTTATAATGTGGTTTTTTGGTCCCAGGCAGCCGACCCTGCAGCCCCAGACCTCTTAGCAGGCCGCCGCTGCTCAGGCCCCCCAAAATGACTCAGATGCTTATATTAACTTCATGCTGTTTGGCCTATGGCTCAGGCATATTGCTAGCTAGCTTTTTTTTTTATATTAACTCAACCCATTCTCATTAATCTGTCCGCCATGTGGCCCATGGCTCACCTGTGTTCCTTACATGTTGCTCCTTTGGGCTTCATGCCTGGTCTTTCTCTCTTTACATGTTGCTCCTTTGGGCTTCATGCCTGGTCTTTCTCTCTTTACATGTTGATCCTTTGGGCTTCTGGCTCCTTCTGTCTGACTCCACCCTGCTCCTCCTACCTACTCTGATGCCTCCTCCTACTTTTCCTATGGTGCCTGTCATGGGCCAAAACAGCTCCTTTATTGAAAGAGTGCTATTCACAGCATATAGAAAGACATTCCCACATCACCTGCCCCCACCTTTTGCTTTTTCTTACAACTTAAAGAATTGTATTATGGGTGGATGAGCCATTGATTCTTATTTTCATGAAGTTTCTCTGATTCAAATCAAGTCTTTATCAATTTTGATGGTATCTATAACTTTTTTTTCGCCTGTGGAAACAAAGCAAAACCCCTTCCCCAACGTAGCACATATCCTGGCTTCCATTCAGAAGTTAGTACATCTTTGAAGTAAACAGGCTGATTTAGTTCAGCTGTTTTTTCTATGGTCCAATGCCTTTCAGCAGCTGTTGTTCCTTTCTCATTAGCATTGAGAAAATTCAAAGTTAATAAAGCATTATGTAGTCTATCTCTGGGGGTCTTTGTTATTCCTTTCTGTTTATTTATCATATCCTTTAGAGTTTGATTTGATCTCTCTATGACTGCTTGCCCTGTGGGATTGTGTGGTATTCCTGTAATATGCTTTATATTATAATAAGCAAACAATTGTTTCATTTTACTAAAGACATATGCTGGAGCATTGTCAGTCTTAATTTGTACAGGTATTCCCATGATGGCCATAACCTCTATCAAATGTGTGATTAAAGAATCAGCCTTTTCTGAACTCAAAGCAGTTGCCCATTGAAATGCTGAAAACATATCTATTGTATGATGTACATATCTTAATTTCCCAAATTCTGTAAAATGAAATACATCCATCTGCCAGATTTCATTTCTATGTATACCTTTATGATTACTTCCTGCTAGCAATGGAGTTTGGTTATAGAAAGAACAGGTGGGACACCTTTTTACAATTTCTTTGGCTTGTTGCCAAGTGATAGAGAAATCTTTTTTTAATCCTTTGCTGTTGATGTGGTGCTTTTTATGAAATTCTGAGTCCTCTAGTACATTTACAATTAATAATTTATCAATTTCATCATTACCTTGTGCTAAAGGACTTGGCAGACCTGTATGGGATTGAATGTGTGTTATGTAGAAGGATGATTTCTAGTCGTGAGTATTTCTTGCAACTGAATAAATAATGAAGTTAATTCTGATTCATCATTAATAAAATCAGCTGTTTTAATGTGCAAAACAATTCTTTCTGCATACTGAGAGTCAGTGACTATGTTAAGAGGTTTGCTAAAGTCCATTAATTCCATCACGATGGCATATAATTCTGACTTTTGAATATAATTATAAGGGCTTTGAGTCACTCTACTTATATGTTCTGATTTGTAACCTACCATTCATGATTTGTTTCCATCAGTATAAAATGTAGGGGCTCCAGAAATTGATTTATCTTGACAATACATGGCAGAATCCAATTGGTTTTCTTTAGAAATTCAATTCTTTTGCTTTGAGGATATTAGTTGTTAATATCTCCCAAAAATTTACTGCAGGCTCTTTGACAAGGTTCACTTTCTATCTATAATTGATCAATTTCTTCATTAGTTAAAGGTATAACAATTTCTGCTGGACCCATTCCTGTCAATTGACAAAGTCTTAATTTTCCTTTAAAAGTAAGTTCAGAAATCTTTCTCACATATGTCTTTAACTTACTTGGTTTATGTGGACAAAATATCTATTCCAATATAACATTTTCCCTCCGCATTAAAATTCCTGTAGGAGAATGCTTATAGGACAAGATAACTAGAATGCAATTAAGGTCTGGATCCACATGATCCACATGTGGATCCCGTAATTTCTTTTTCACCAAAGCCAACTCTTTCTCAGCTTCAGGTGACAATTCTTTTGGACTATTTAAGTCCTTGTTACCATTTAAGGTTTTGAACAAATTATCCAGCTAATCATTTTTAATTCCGATAGTGGGTCATAAATTGGCAGTGTCTCCTAGTAGTCTTTATAAAGTGTAAATTTATAAAGTGTCTTGTAAATCATTAAGTGTCTTCATCTATCTCTCCTGATTTGTAACTTTTGGGGTCTAATTTTTTGTGTGCCTATTTTATAGCCTAAATAATTAATGGAATCCCTTCTTTATATTTTTTTCTGGGACAATCTGTAATCCCCAAACAGGCAATTTTTTTCCACTTCTTCAAAACTTTTTTCTAAGGTATTGGTATTTGAATTGGCCAACAAGATGTCATCCATGTAATGATAAATTATAGATTGTGGGAATTTATTGTGTATTTGTTCTATTGGCTTTTGTATAAAATACTGTCACAGAGTAGGACTATTTAGCATTCCTTGAGGGAGGACCTTCCATTGCTATCTCTTTACAGGCTAGGAATTATTATAAGTGGGCATTGCAAAAGCAAATTTTTCTTTGTCTTGTTCTTATAAAGGTATTGTAAAGATACAGTCTTTTAAATCAATAACTATAATAGGTCATTCTTTAGGTAATAGAGAAGGCAAAGGAATCCCAGATTGTAGAGAGCCTATTGGCTGGATCACCTTGTTTATTACCCTTAGGTCTGTTACCATTCTCCACTTTCTGGATTTTTTTTTTAAAATAACAATTACAGGGGAATTCCAAGTGCTGGTTGATTCTTATATATGCTGAGCATTTAACTGCTCCTGTACTAAGCTGCTCTAAGACCTGCAGTTTTTCTTTTGTTAGAGGCCATTGATGAACCCATATAGGCTTCTCTGTTAGCCATTTTAGAGGTAGTGCTATGGGTGTTTTTGAAAGATCAGCAGGTATTTTGCCATTTTTCTCTATAACCTGAATGGTCTGTGACTGTTTCTCATAATACCTTCTAGTGTTTTTTTCAGAACCATGTGCTAGTTTATGGCTTATTTATGTGTTTGAAGGGATATTAATCTTGTCCCCATAAATTTACAGTAATGTTAGCCATATATGGCTCTAATATTCTTCTCTGTCCTCTGGCCCTATACCCTCAAGTCATCTCACATTCTGTTTTACCTGGGATATTGACCCAATACCCAAAACCTGAACATTTACATCCTGAAGGAGCCAACTTGGATGCCATGACTCTGGTGAAATTATTGATACATCCGTGCCTGTGTCCAATAAGCCTTCAATAATAACATCATTTATTTGTACTTTTAATTTTGGCCTTTGTTCATTGATAGAAGGTTGCCAAAATATTCATTTTATAATTTTTCCTGAATTTTTTTGTGTAGATTTTCTATCATTTCGTGTAGTATGTCCTCTAAAAATAGGTTTTAATTTTTAAAAATTGTTCTAGGAAGGTGTTTCTTCCACAATGGCAGTGTAAGATCGGATTCGATTTAATATGGGGGCTTTTGAGAACCCCCTTGGCACATTTCCTGAGGGCAGAAAGTTACCTGACATGGGGGCTTTTGAAAGCCCCCTTGGGGTGTTTCCCAAGGGCAGAAAGTTACCTTGTCCATTCCCTGTTGATCTGCATTCGTTAGTCCAATGTCTTCCTTTTGCACACCTTCTGCATACTCCAGAAGGGAGGGCCATTCTCTTCCAATTATTCCTAACAAAAGCACTGTTTCTGGGAACGCCTTGTTTACAATCTCTTTTTATGTGACCCTGCCTTCTACAATTGTAACATTTAACATTCTGACTTTTTCTTATACCTCTAGAAATAATTTCTCCTTCCCAGTTATCATCACTGTCATAAGACTTTAGATTAATTGCCTCATGAATGATTATCCAAAGGTGCTGACCTTTCTTTTAAAGGTCTAAGTACTTTTCTATATTGTGCATTAGCATTCTCTAAAGCCAGTGTTTCAATTATTATTAGCCTGGCGTGAGTCTGGTACCATTCTGCTTCATGCTGCAGTTAATCTGTGCAAAAAGTCTGTAAAAGTTTCTTTGGGGCTTTGAGTTACTTTTGTGAATGATTCAGTTTTCTTTCCTATTTTTTTAAATCTGGTCCCAGGCATTTAAAGATATCATGCAACATAAATCCAGAGCATGTTTATTGTATAAAGAATACCTTTCAATATCAGCATAATCTCCCTCCCCAAGAAGTTTGTCTTGGGAGACTTCTATGCCTCTGGCCCTGCTTTTTTGTTCTATCATTTTAGCCTCCTCCCTCCACCATGATTTCCACTGTATGCACGGCCCTGCCTCTAACACATCTGTAACCATATCTAACCAATCTTAACGGTGACCCAGTCACAGCATGACCAACTGTTCAACATTTGTTTTACAAATGGTGAATGTATCCCATATGTTACAATTGATTCTTTTACTCTCTGTAATTCTAGCATTTTTACCAGAGCCCAACTAGCTTCTCTATCATCTTTACCATTCTTCATTTTTTAAAATTACTGGGCATATTAATATTGCCTGTTTTTGTCTAATTTTAGATGTCCTTTCTGAAATTGGTTCTTCATATTCCTCTGTTTGAATCTGAACATCTTTGTATTCTGTCTCTTCAGGCTTTTTAAAGACCTTTTTATTTGCATTTATACTAATTGAATTTTAAGTGATAAAATAGAAATCAAACAGAAAATATTCATAATAAACAGTATGATATTCATTATGATAGTCCCAATTACCTTATTTATCTTTTCCTTCATTGATTGTAATATCAAATTGTCTAGCAAATGGTCACAGAATGACCAAGCAACCCTCTATTGCTTTAAACAAATTCCCTCTTTAAAAAAATTGATTTACTCACCAATTTGTTGTCTGTTGATGATTCAGTTGATTGTGAAGTGGGGCAGCTACCTAGTCATAGTAGCCCAAGGAGGGGTCCAAAAATAAAATAAAATAAACAACTCACTAGGAGAAAGAGGCCACTGTCTGAAAAACTTTCCCAGATGAGATTGAAATGGAAACACATGTGGCTGGTCTGCCTAAGACTGGAGCTTAACTCAGAACAGAAAGCCTAGCCAGTGGGTAATTACTCCTCTGGCCACGTGTTGCTCTTGCTAGCAAATGCTGCTTTTTGGGTAGGGAGGGGAAGAACTCTTGCTCCAAAGTTGGATGCCAAGTGTTACATGAATAAAGGAATCTCTGGGCCATATCTCTGGGAAAGGCAGAGATCTCAGAGAAGAAACACCACAGTTATATCTCACCCACTTGTCTTGCAGCTTACTCAGCCTTGCTCCTCCTGGCTTCTTCTGCCTGCTCCTGTCTTTATATATCTGCCTTAAATACTTTCTTTGCTCAGTTAAGGTGTGGCATCACCACTACATGTCTGTGAGTCTGGAACTCCTTCTGCAAATTAAGATGACCTCAAACTCAGATTGGATTATGGGCATAGGTCACCACTTCTGGGGTACTCCTTGTGCTATGATTAAAGGTGAGAGTTACCACTGTCTGATTTTCCTAGACTGACTATGGGTTGATCCCTCTGATATCTCCACTGTTTGTTATTATATTTGAAAATATCCCCAAATGATAGGCAGCTTCATTAATTCCTATTTAGCTATTATGTGTAGTACTGCAACAACATGGGAATCAAGATAAACAGCTTTACTTTAAAGATAAAAGATATTTTTCAAACAGGAAGATGACTTGCTAAAGTAAAAACAAGGATTTCAGAAGGGGAAACATGATTCAGAGAGACCACACATAAGTTATTCTAAAAAGATAACCTTAGGAAGTGAGTATTTGATGAGACAATAGCAAAACATAGCCCAATCTTCAGTTAACCAGTCTTCACTGACTTGAGAGTAATATTATCTAGGGCCAGTGAAAAGTACTAAGCTAGGTGTAGCCATACTTTTGGGAGTCAGATTTTCAACAGAGACTTTAATAGAACTTCAACTTAATCTGGATGCTAAAGAATTATATGATTCAATCCTAAAAAGTTTGCGGTTTCATGGTCCTCACTAGAAGAGATAGTTTTGCAAACTCAGATCTTCTCATTATTTATTTTACTCTACTCCAGTATCTATTTATCTGGAATACCACGTGGAGGTTCACATTATGAGGGAGACAGACAGAGTGATGGAGGGAGAAAAATGAAAGAGTGAGAGAAGGGGCAGGCATCAGAGAAAATTACCCCATGACCACAGTATAATTTTGATGAGATTTAAGTGCCAGGATCCAATGTTCTTAAGACTAAGCCCCATTACTCAGCTTTGTCCTTAAAGGATTTATTTATACGTAGGAGAAATGGCTCAGTAGTTATGAGCACTGGTTGCTCTTTCAGAGGACCTAGATTCAACTTCTGGTATGAAATAATGGCTTACAGTTTTCTGTGACTCCACTTCTAGGGAACTTGATTACATCTTCTAGCTTTCCTGGGCACCAGGAACCTACATGGTGCACATATATACATGCAGAAAAAACTAATTAATTTTGTTTTATAAAATATATATATTTGTAGTTTTATTTGTGACACTTATAATTTTATTTATAAAGGATATGTATTTAATAAATACTTATTTGTAAGCCAAATTGTGCAATTTAACATTGAAAATAGTTATTTTAGCCAGGTGTGGTGGCACACGCTTTTAATCCTAGCAATTGTTAGGTAGAGACACAGCCAGGTGAATCTGAGTTTGAAACCAGCCTGATGTGTGGAGTGAATTCTAGGACATCCAGGGCTACACAGAGAAACCATGTCTCAAAAAAAATTGAGAAGAAAAAAAAAAGACACTTTAGAACCACATTCTGCATCTCATATAGAATAGAAAATGAGTATGAGTGAATAGTGTACAATATGAGATAGGATTCCTTAGGCTGAATTTTGTGCTGTGTATGAGTCATACTTGGCATGTCTAGCACTGAAAAAGTAGGATAGCCAGATTAGTTAAAATTAGGAAGATGCATATTCACTGGATTATGGCTTCTCTTGGAAATTACAAGACCCAATAATTTGGGGCTAGCATCCTTCTTGACAACAGCTTGGAGCAGGCCATGCAACTCCTTCATAAAGAAGACAAATTGTTCCCAGGACTCACCATCTCAAACCAATTTGATAAAAAAAAAATGAGGAACAAAGTTCCTCATTGTCCACCCACTCACTCCCTTATACATGTTTTATTAAATAGTAACTTTAAATGAGAGGGGTTTTAGAAATTCAAGATTAAAAAATTCATGTGTTTGAAGCAATTATTTGTTAAATTATTAGTTATTTTTACATTTGGCTTCTCCCATTAATTTATATTTATGTACCCATACACATGTAAGTCTAGAATGATGTCCTGGCAGAATGGAGAAAAGACTGGGTTTACTTACATCTAAATGGCCAGAGCCCAGTAAAATTTACCTGTAGGTAAGAGAATGAACGGCTAATAATTTGCTAGGGAAATTGCTTGTTAATTTCCAGTCTAAAGTTGTTTCTAACTTTAATTATTCTCTATTATCCTCAGGCTTTGTAAATATACATTACAGGTAGTAGTATTAGATTAAGAGTGTTTGGATATCACAAAAACAAATCACCAAATCAAAATGGGGGCACAGATCTAAACAAGAATTCTCAAAGAGAAACCTCAAATGACTGAGAAATACTTAAAGAAATGTTCAACATTCTGAGATCAGCATATCTTTAAAGTATATAGGGTGATTTAATTTAGTAGTTTTCTATTATCCAATGTCTCTCCATAGCTGTCATTCATTTTTTAATTAACATTAAAAAACTTAAAGTTAATAAAGTATTATTTAATCTATCTCTTGGGGTCTTTATTGGTCCTTTCTGTTTATTAAGCATCTCTTTTATAGTTTGACTAAATCTTTCTATAACTGCTTGCCCTGTAGATTGTGTGGTATATCTGTAACATGCTTTATGATGTAATATGCAAGAAACTGTTTCATCTTATTAGAGACATATATTGGAGTATTGCCAGTCTTAATTTGGACATGTATCCCCATTATGGCCATACCTTTTAACAAATACGTGATTACAGAATTAGCCTTTACAGTTCAAAGCAGTTGCTGTTTGAATTCCTGAATGTATATCTCTGGTGAGATGTACATATTTTAATTTTCTAAACACTGTAAAGTGAAACATGTTCATTTGCCAAATTTTATTTTTTTGAGTATCTTTTGGGTTACTTCCTGCAGTTAATGGAGTTTGGCTATACAAGGAACAAGTAGGACATTTTCCTTATTATTTCCTTGGCTTATTGACAAGTGATAAAAAACCTTTTTTGAACCTTAATTATTATATCTACCTGTAAACAATTATTAGCTAAATATGAGCCAAAGACAGTTTTAAATGATATAGATGCTTATATATTGATACAAATGTCAAATTATTTTATATGTTTGAGACAATTTGTATAGTGATACAAATTTAAATCTAAAATTATTTTATATATCTAAGGTAATTTATATATTGATACTAAATTAAATCATTAATTGTCATATTTTACACACTTTTCAACCTTTGTTTTAAATATTTTACACATTAATGCATATTAAGCATATTATGTCATTCCCACTATGCAATTTTTATCTCTGTTTAATTATCCTACTCATAATGTGTAATTATATTAGTCATAATATGTACATTAGATGTTTTAGATATTCTTTTTAGATATTTTGTATAATGCTATATATTAAGATACTGCTATCATTTTGCACAATATGTATATCTTGGTTAATGTTCATTTTATCATTATATTTAAAGTCATTATTCAAAAACTATACACCCATTTATAGATTGCCTATTTTTACAATGTAAGTTTCAATCTTCAAGATGATAAAAATTGCAGATCATCATTAATTAAGTTAGCCATGTAATAGTCATGTTGCTTAGGTTTCCAAGATACATGCTAAAATATATTAGATAGACAGGAGTCTTCAACCACTTCATAGACCTTGAGAGAATATGGCATTTAATGTTTTGTTATTCAAAATTTGGCCGTGAGAGACACAGCAACTCCTGGCATCACTGTTCCTTTCCCGAGATGGTGCTGGGCATCAAGGACACTCCACTAGGAGTTTGTCTTCCTTGGAAGACAATGGTCTGTTGGGCAAAGAACTGGCCTTGCCTCGAATGTTGTCAGTACGCATGCTATCCAATCCAGATGAACAAGATAAAAGATAGAGGCTGCCAAAACCTGCCTTGACAAGATAAGACAGTTTCTCCAAAAAAAGTTCCTGCTTCTGAAGAGATCTGTTAAATATCGTAGGCCTGCAGCCAAAGTGATAAATGATCCAATTGTGTAAAAAGCTGTGGGTCACTGTCCTCTCCTAAATCTTAAAAGCCACTCTCTTGTGCTTACAACTTACAAGTAATATATTTTCCCTCTCAGGTCTTGATGGAGTTAAAGACTAGATAGTTAAAGTTACTACCATCTCATATCTTAACAAAGAACATTCAAGTATTAGACTCTTATTATTCAAGATAAACAGCCTTAAAATAATCCTTGCACATTGACACTTGCTAATATTCCAGACATTTAAAATATACCTTGTATTTGTTGGTTGTAGTTTGACCTTGCTTATGTTTTTGACTTTCCCTCCCCCAGGCATTACCTTATAATGATTCCTATTATATGTAGTATTATACTTAATTTAAAACTTTCTTAGACAAAAGAGGGAGATGTAGTGGGGTTCAGGCATTACTTAGGAAGCCCAGATGTGTAGCCCCTGAGTTCAGGACCCCTATAGGGTGTGGCCAGAACCAATAGAGACCCTCTTTGTTTCTGCATTCTCAGGGAGTGGACCAGGAGTCCAGAGTGGTACAGCTTCACTCTCCAAGAATTGTCTTTAAAGTTCAATTTGTAACAGTGTTTATATAACCCCTTAATAAATATTAATCCTTTACATGATATTTTGCAAGTAAATATTACTGCAATATCTTTGCTACTGACATGGTGTTTCTATGAAATCTGAGGCTTCTAGCATATTTCCTACAAATAGTTGATCAATTTCATCTTTATCTTGTGTTAGAGGGCCTGGTAGACCCATACAGGATCTAATATGTATTTTATATGGAATTATTTCTATTTCTATTATTTCTTGTAACTGATTAAGTCACAAAGTCAATTCTTTATCATCTGGAATAAATTCAGCAGTTTCAATATGTACAATAACTTTGCCTACATATTGAGAGTCAGTAACTACATTAAGAGCTTCCAGAAAATCTAATCATACCATGAGAGTAGCATATAATTCTGACTTTTGAACATACTCATAAGGGTTTTGAGCCATTTTGTTCAAATTTCCTGTTTTATAACCTGATTCTCCAAATTTGTACCTTTTTGGAGTTGAATTTTTTGTAAATTTATTTTATATCCTAGCTAATTAATAGAATCTACTCTTTGTATTTTTTCAGGAGCAATTTGTAATCCCCAACAAAGCAAACTTTTCTTTACTTCTTCAAACATTTTCTTTAAAGTATCCACATTTGAATTAGTTAGTAAGATATTATTCATATAATGGTAAATTATAGATCGAGAAAACTACACAAATAATTTTCAACAGCTATAGTATAAAATATTGGCACAGGATAGGGCTGTTTAACATCCACTGTGGGAGAATCTTTCATTGACATCTCCAAACAGGCTGAGAATTATTATAAGCAGATACTGTGAAAAGAAAATTTTCTCTCTTCTTTTCTTGTAAAGGCATAGTGAAGAAGCAGTTTTTTAAATCAATAACTATAAAAGACTATCTTTTAGGTAATAGAGCAGGCAGGGAAATTGCATGCTGCAAAAAGCCCTTTGGGTGAATCACCTTATTCATAGCTCTTAGATTTGTTATGATTATTTATTTTCCAGATTTCTTTTTAATAATAAATTCAGAAGAATTCCTAGGACTGGTCAATTCTTCAATATGTTGAAAATTTAGCTGTTCCTGTACCAGTTGTTCTAATGCCTGTAATTTTTCTGATGTCAAACATTATTGTTCCTCCTAGATAGGTTTGTCAGTTAACCATTTTAAAGGTAGGGCTGTTGGAACCTTTGAAAGGTCAACAGCTATTGTACCCTGTATTTGTACAACCTAAATGGCCAGTGATTGTTCTTGATAATACCTTTTAATATTTTCCCCAGAAACATATATTAGCTTATGGTTTGTTTTTGAGATTGGAGGAATGTTAATCTGGGTATTTTATTGCTCTAACAAATCATATCCTCTTAAATTCATTTCTTTATATTAACCATATATGGCTTTAATTTTCCTCTCTGTCCTGGTACTATACATTCTATCCATCTTGTGTTTTGTTCTACCCAAGATAAAGTTTTAATCCCTATAAGCTGAACATTTACCACCCAAAGAGGCCAATTTGGATGCCAAGATTCTGGTGCGATTGTTTCATCTGCTTCTTCAATTACAATCCTTTTGTTTTATTTTCTAAAGCTGTTCTATCATTTGGAGCAGTATGACTTTTATTTTTTTTATAATGGACTCTTCAAATACTCTGAGGAGGAGTTTTCCCCACAGTGACAGGGAATGACTGAACCAAAATTGACATGGAGACCTTTGAGAGTCCCCCTGAAGCATTTCCTGATGCCTAAGGGTTACCTTGTCTGTCCCTTATTGATCTACATTCATTGGTCCAATGTCAGCCTTTGCTGAATTTTTTGGCATATTTGAAAAGGCAGGGGCTTTCTGTTTAGATTAGAAGAAACATTGTTGTAGCCAAAAGTTTCTGGCCTGGCCTAGCCCCAAGGTCCACACCTGCTAGAAACTGCTTAGTCCCAAATAATCACACAAAGGCTTATATTACAATTAATTACACTTAATTACAATGGCTGAGGCTCAGTAACAACTAGCTTTTACAACTTAACGCAACCAGATCTTATTAATTTATGTATTGCCATGTGGCTAGTGGCTTACTGGTTCTTTTACATCTTGCTTCTTTGGGCTGTGGCTTGCAGCTTCTCTTTGACTCTGTCCTACACTTGAATTTCCCACCTGCCTCCAAGATGCATTGACATAGGCAAAAATAGCCTCTTTAATAACAAATCAGAATAAAGAACATTCACAGTGTACAGAAAGATATCCCACATCACATTGTTTCTAGGAATGCCTTGTTTACAATACCTTTAAGGTAACCTTGTTTGCTGTATTAAAAAACACAACACTTTGAGTTTTCTTCAGGCCTTGGAAATTACCTTTCCTATCTAAGCATCATCATGGTTATGAGATTCAACATTGACTGTATTTTGTATCCATTCCTCTGTTGGTACTGATATTTTCTTTAAAGGCCTAATTATGCTTTTGAATTGTGAGTTAGCATTTTCAAAATTATTGTTGTCTAGCTTCTGAATTTGGAATCATTCTACTTACAGCTAAGTCAATCTTTGTAAAAAAAATCAGTGAAGGTTTCTTTTGGGTCCAGTATTATTTTAGTAAATGATTCAATTACTTTTCCCTACTTCTTCAATTATGCCCCAAGAATTTAAAGTAACTGACTGCATGGCAAAGAACAGGATGTAGTCCTCATGTGGAGACTGTTCTTGTATATCTACATCCTCTCCAAAAAGTTGTTCTTGGGTGGTTTCAATGCCTATATCCCTACTTTGCTGTTTAATGGTCTTAGCCTCATCTTTCCTCTTGGTCCTCCACTGTAATTGAGGACCAGGTTCTAATCTTTTCAGCCTTGTAGAACAATTTGGTTACTAGTTGATTTTGAGTTTAACATCTGCCTCACAAAAGGTGAATGCATACCATATGAGACCATTGCTTCCTTAAATCTCCTCAAATCTTACATTTCCATAGGAATTCAGTCAGTTTTTACATAGCCCTGAAGATATCTGTCATTTGGCAATGGTCTCCATAAGATGACTAGAAAAATTAAGATTGGTTGTCTGATAGCCTTGGGACTTTCCTCTCTAATTTTATAATGTAGAGATGAGATTGGTTGTCCTTTAAATTCTTTTATATTTTTCTGAATATCTCTATTATTGTTTTAATATGTTTTTCTAAGGCTTGTAACTTGTCAGTCAAAATGGCAATATTTTCTTTAGTAACTTTCTCTAAGGCCTGTATCTTGACATTTATATCAAGTAAATTTTTAGAGATAAAACAAGAATTATCAAAGTGAAAATTAGCATTATGTCAATCACAGATAAGTGGATTGTCCCTTCATTTAACTGTTTCATTTTAAACCATCAGTTGTGGAGTCATACAAAGACCCAATTCCCCCTATTGTAATAGTGTTTCTCATTTTTTAATGTGGGAAAACTCTCTCTTTTAAAGTATGAATTCTCCCTTTCAAAAATTCCCAATTGTCTCATTGACTCTGCTGTCAATGATGGTGAAGTGTGAGATTGGCTGCCACTGCATAGCATATCTGAGTGAGAAACATAGGTGGTGCAAGCCTGGCTGAAGACAGCTGCCACTGACCGAATGCCAGCAGCCTGAGGCGGGGGTCCAGGGAAAGCCTACAACCCACCAAGAGAATTAGCCAAAAGCTAGCCATCTGAATGATAGACACAGGAGAACATGAGAAAACAATGTGTGTGATTGGTGGGAAGTAAAAGCACAGAGCTGCCTTAAGGCAGAGCTGGCAGGTTGTGAGGGGCTAATTCCAGCAGCATTCAAAGCCCAGGCACTTATGGTGTTTGGGGCTTGTGGAGATTGCTGTAGAGAGGCTGCAGAAGGAAAATCCCAGACTTTCTCAGAAGACTTGGAGAAAAAGGGAAAGCCAGGCAATGGTGCAGTGATTCTGCCAGATACAGTTTCTGTGTGTAGATCCAGCAGTGCTGGTGGCTGCAATGCCATGGGTAAGCAACTATTTTATGAATTTGTGCCCCATGTTGGGTACCAGATGAGGCATAAATTTAATTAATATTATCAATAAAACCAAGGAGTTAGATATCAGGGTAAAAACTTGAAAGATCATAAGAGCAGGAGAGCAGCCACCAGTGACTGAGCTGTGCATGATTGGATGTGTGCTATTCTTATATAATGAGAAACACAATAGTACCACTTTAAACAGGAATAATGCATCATGATATGGTATGACACTGTGGCATCAATAGAACATTTTCAGTTTTTTGGGAGTCATATGGGACTACTGTTATGTATGCCATCTTTCACCAGCTAAAATACCATTATGTCATGCATGGTTGTACTTTAAATTAACTATAGATTAAATGTGCTGTGTAGTGAATGATAAGAAAAAGCATGTACATATTTAATATAGATACAAATCTAAGGTTGGCTGAATTTATGAATATGGAAATCATGGATACAGAGGGTGGCTGTCTTTCAGTTTGAAGATGGAAAAATAATAGGATGCTTTCTGTTCAAATATTTCTATATTTTGTTAATAAATTTACCCTTGTTTTATATAACCATGAGCAATATTATCAGAAAATACCACTAGGCATTTATATATTTGATTTATGAACTAACTATTTGAAAATAAATTTCCAGGAACATTTTAAATGAATAAAAATTAATTTGCATGTAAGCTATATGTGAAGTTATTTTACCCAGTTCCTTGGTTCACTTAGAGTCTGTTTGACTTGACTCTATAATTTTTTATATTAGAATGCAGTTTAGAAAATATTGATTGTGAAGAAACAGCTGCCGACTCCTCTTTTACCATTTATGCTTTAAATGAGGATGAAAAGGGAAGTAAATTTGCCTCAGGATCTCGGCACTTTATTGTTGAAACACTGCTCTGCAGTTCACCTCACAGCCTGCTTATGCTTACCATACTGGCTGGGAATGCCTGCTCACTAAAGAAAAAAATAAAATATTTATAATCAGATAAATTGATAAACTAAATTTTCAGACTTGCTGTAACATCTAGAAACTAGCTGTTGACATTTTTGTTCAGTTCCCCCAATACCAAATTAGCAAATTGAGTCTGCTCATTGTACTGAACTGTAATGAGTTTTCTAAGCTATAGGTGTTTAAACTTACCTTTGCGTTATTTAATTTACAATTTACATTTCATATGATAGAGTAATGAGTAACTGGCTAAAAGGTAAAGGTCTAAAGCCAGGCCTCTCTGTGGCACAGGTTACATTTGTTAGGAAGTTTATTTGCATTTCTGGGTAAACCTTAGAGTCTGATGACTAGGTTTACTTCTATCCCCTTTTAATGCTATTTTCAAAGGGATTTTTTTTTTGGGTAATTGACAAGCACATAAAAATACATTTGATGGAGTGTAAAATCCTACATTAAATTCAAAGCTTCATAATTACTGTCCAAACTGTATCAAATTTTATTGAGATGTATAGACTTTGGGTCTGGTCAATTTTGATGTGTGGTGATTTTTTTACTTGCAATTTTTAAACAATGAAGTTTATAAAATTAAAAGAAAATTAAAATTAAAAAAAATTAAAATTAAAATTAAAAAATTAAAAGAAGGATTGTTGCAGACTCATGCACTATCTGTTTTTCTCAGGATTTCAATTTTCTTTTCTTTGTGACTTTTCTTAAATTTATTCTGAATTATTTAAAATTTTACCCCTTAGACTAAGGTTTTAAATTTTTGTTCATCCTCAATGGCTGGATAAATAAATTAGTTATGATGACTGTGTAGGAAACTCCAAAAGATTGAAAGATATGTCTCAGTGACTTCTGAATTTTTAAATATTCAGCTATAAATGTCAAAATCTGGAGCAAAGGTTAAGTGATGTTGGCTTTATTTGCTGGAATAAAAAGAAGTAGATGCCGTTTTAGTCCTGACTATGTGTGTAGTAGCTAATTGCACAGATCATTTTGAATCTCCTTTGGCCTGCTTTCTGTATTAGTAAGATAAAAGTAATTGACTTGATGGGTTTATGTAACCTTATTTTGAGATTATATTACTCATTTTTCTCACTCCCTTTTCTCTCTCTAGGCTTACTGTGACATCTTGAAACTGGTTTTGACATTTTCAGCTTGTTCCTGAAAATGCCACACTTGCAAACAACAGTCTTATTATGAGAAATCAATGTGGCTTGATACTTTAATACATAAAATATCAAAATACTGTAATATTAAATAAAAATTAAATTTGATATTCTGCTTTTCTCCACTCAGGACAGGTCCTTCTTGCTTTGAGGCTTCACAAAGGATAGAGATGTGCTTAGTTGGACATTTTTTGGGGAGGGACTAACAGGTCCAGCTAATGTGCCTAAGTGGAAGGCCCTAAAATGTCAAGAGGCAGCAGGAGATCATTTGTCAGAACAATGGAGGCCATATAGAGAAATCATTTGCTGGTACAGTTTTCCCAGGGTTTTGTGGTTTTTATAGTTGAATAATTTGAGAAGGTAGAATAATGGAGCCACAGAAATGTGACAGTAATTCTGTTTTTACTTTGTTATGATGTATACCTTCCTACCTATCAGTGCTGTGCTGAGCCGTAATGGGGCCAGATAAAACCGAAAAAGTCAGTAATACAAATTCCATCCTTATTTAAAAATCTGATGTGTTGTTTGTCACAGTTTTCTTTTTGCACTGGTTTTTATGTTTAAAAGTGTTGCACTAAAGTACTGTTTATTACAATTACCACAAATTTTGATACTCTTTAAATTTTGCACTAAAGATAGAATTTCACATGTGTCCCAAATCTTGGTTCTACTAGCCGTTCAGTAATAAGGTATTACTGTGGCCTAAGTTGGTCAGCAATGAGAAGATAATGTGCCTTCTTGTGAGGCTCTTGCTATCGACAGGCTCAGTTGTCTCACTACATATAACTGAAGGCATGCAACGAACTAAAATGTTTCAGTATCCAGTGTAGTTTTAAAAACTGCCATCCAAGGTACCATTCATCACAGTCATGTGAAACTTATGTTCCTAACAACCATTAAATTGTACACAATGTGGAGTTATTTCTGAAAAATTAAGACAAAAGATGGATGCAGCACAAATTCTTCCTTCAGGCAAAGCAAATCCACAGCACTGAGACAATCCATATACCAGGAGCAGGAAGAGAAGCCTGCAATTGCTCTGGAAAATGACATGGGAAAACTAGTTAAAGGAGGAAAAACACTGGAAAGCACAACCACAGCCTGGTGAGGTGGATATTTAGGGGAACAGCAAGTAATTCCCAGCATACATGGAAGGCAACTAATAATAGGCTCTGGACATGTTTCCTTCCATTCAATCAAAATAATGTTTTCCTATAGATCTACCATGGAAAAATAATATGGGTTAGTGACTAAGTTAAGAAATATGCCCTTAATCACTCTCATAATTCGAAATAGAAAAGAAAAACAAAACAACAAAGCCAAGTGTTAAAATGGGAGCCATTTTCAGGCTGTTTATCAAGGTCAGAGGAAAAATGACAAAGATTAGAGGTTACCAAGCCTAGCTCTTGAGTCACAAGATGGTCCCTTACTCCCTTTTCAGGGCTACTGTGAGACTTAAAGAGCTAAACACACACACACACACACACACACACACACACACACACACACACACACACACACACACACACACACACACACCAACAGCAGCAAACAAACCTCCGGATTGCATGTAGTACAACTATTCAGGTTCTGGAAAAGTCTGTAGGTTCCTCAAAAGAGTTAAAGCAACAGATCTCACCCATCCCCATTATTCCATGCATGTATGGGAACCTGAAGATGTCGTAGAATATATTTTAAAATATGCTACTTTTGTTTATGCTGTGGAACATTTGCTTAGTGATGTAAAGGTATGTTGCTTTGGTTAATGCTGCATTTATTTAATCCTGTGAAGCTGTGATACTTGCCTGTCTAAAACAACTGATGGTCTAATAAAGAGCTGAACAGCCAACAGTGAGGCAGGGGTGAGAAATAGGTGGGGTTGGCAGGCAAGGAGAAATCTGGGAGAAGAGAAGGAAGTAGCTAGAGAAGGAGGAGGACTCCTGGGCCAGCCACCCAGCTACACAGCAAACATGGAGTAAGAGTAAGATTTACAGGAAAAGCTCAGAAGCAAAAGATAGATGGGATAATTTTAGTTAAGAAAATCTGGCAAGAAACAAGCCAAACTAAGGCCGGGAACTTATAATTAAGAATAAGCCTCTGTGCATGATTTACTTGGGAACTGGGTGACAGACCCCACAAAAGAAAGAAAGAAAGAGAAAAACCAATAGCATTTTGGCATTCCAACATGGGGCTAGATTAAAAGAAAAAAAAACAAAAACATTTTGGTGTACCAATGTAGCACTTGAGTTTCCACAGTGCCTGAGAAAGCTTGAAAAGAAAAAAAAAAAGAAAGAAAAAAGATACAGCTCCTTTAAGAGGCACTGCTGTTCGGCAAGCATCAATAAATAAAAATGGCAAGCTAAGTAAAAACTGATTGTGGCAGCAGAAGTACCACCTTCTATTGATAGGAAGGGTAAATGTAGCTTTTGTTCATGAACCTCCAAGTGAGCTGTGAGCTTTAGGCTTGGCTCTCACATGGACTTTTATCATGGGAGTGTTGGATTTTGTCAAAGGCTTTTTTAGAATCTAATGTGATGATCATATGTGTTTTCTTTTCTTTCAGGTTGTTTATATGATAGATGACATTGATAGTTATTGATAGATACAAACTATGTTGAACCATCCCTGTGTATCTGGGATGAAGCCGACTTGATCATAGTTGATTTTTTTTATATATATGTTGTTTAATTTGGTTTGCCAGTATTTTATTGAGTATTTTCACATCAATGTTTATGAGGCAGATTGATCTGTAATTCTTTCTTTGTTGAATCTTTGAGTGGCTTGGGAATCAGGGTGATTGTGGCCTCATAAAAAGAGTTTAGCAATGTTTCTTAGTTTCTATTGTATGGAACAGTTTGAAGAGTATTGGCATCAGTTCTTCTTTGAATGTCTGGTAGAATTCTGCACTGAAACCACTTGGCCCTAACCGTCTTTTGCTTGGGAGACTTTTTATAACAGCTTCAATTTCTTTGGGGGTTATATGTCTATTTAGGTAATTTTCTGGTCTTGATTTAATTTTGGTAAGTGGTACTTGTCCAGAAAACTGTTCATTCATTTAGTTTTTTTTTAATTTAGTGGAGTATAGGTTTTTGAAGTATGACCTAATGACTCTCTGGATTTCCTGGGTGTCTGTTGTTATGTCCCCCTTTTCATTTCTGATTCTCTCAATTTGGATACTCTCTCTCTGCTTTTTGGTTAGTTTGGATAAGGGCTTATCTATCTAGCTGACTTTCTCAAAGACCCAACTCTTCAATTCATTGATTCTTTGTTCTCTTTGTTTCAATTGTATTTTTTCAAGAATGAATGTTTATTTAAGAATTAATGGTAACAAAAAGTAAGCATAGAGGAGTACATGGATGGAATATAATTTATTTTATTTGGTCTCAAATCTTGAAAAAATTATTCTAACTACTTACCTGAGGTAGATTTGGGTTGACATTGCTTCAAGGGAATCTCCATACATCCCAGAACTTACCTTCTAGCTTTGGTTACAGGCTCCCAAGAGGTCCTTTCCAACCTCAGGTTATGCTATGTTATAGCACCACCTTCTCACCATAGTTAATAGGCTTCAGGCTTGCTTAACATCCTCAAAGTTCTGTTTCAGGAATGGTCCACTGTTAGTTTACTTAGGTACCATAGACAATTATCAGTGAGATGGGCTGAAGGGTAAGTCATCAGCCTACTAATGCTTTACACTTCGTTTCTTTCTCCAGGGTCTCTCTACTGATTAATAAGCATCCATAATGACTAATTCATTTTTACTATGATTGTCATACATCAAATATTATTTTAAGCATCACAATGATTAAACTTTTGCTAGTAATAGGCATATTTCCCAAGGAGAAAAATACATACCTTGTATATGTTTATCACAGTGGACATTTTTTCATAGTACTAAAGTTATTTATAAAAATTATTAGAACATGTTGGATTAAAAGTGACAGAACCTTTTTTTATTTTTAAAGAAACACAGTGGAATCTTATTCTTTACTGAATTAAATTCACTGGCCTTAAGATTATAATTATTGAACAACTATCGTGTTGAGAGCTTAAAGTCACATTTCAGGTATCACCAGATCAATTTCATGACTATAAACACTAGTACCCCATGGAATTTGGGGTCTCACTAAACAAGTTACAACAAAGCCAGAGGACTGTGATTAACAATAAAATAATTATATTCTACAGAGTCCCCAATACTCCAGGAACTTGAAATATTTGAATTTAAAGTCTTTTAAGAAAAAAAAGAACAATGCGAAGTCACAATAAATAGGCAATGAGCTATCCAAAGAATGGTACAGACAGTCACTTACCCTCTGCACTGGAAACTTCACCTCAGGTGAATCTGCCAGCTACTTTTCATCAAAAATATGCTTTATATTGTGTTGATTACAATCCTTTCTCTGGCATTAAACTATATTTTTCTTTCCTCGACAGAACTGAAATAAAATTTAAAAAGTATCATTATGAAGTTTAATTTGCTGTACACATCAGGATAATAGAATGAAGAACATAGCTTTGGAGTCAAGACCCTCGAAATCAGTGTCCGGTTGCTCTATTAAGAATGATTTATTGTGTTTCTCCTCTGCTTTCTCTGGCTTACAACTATCCCCTATTACTTCTGCTATGAACCAGCTAATGCACTATCTACCACTGAAAGAGATGTACCAAGTCACAAACCCTGGATACTATAACATATTCATAGCCAATATCCTGGCATTTGTTATTTTGACTTGAAAAGAATCTCTAAATCTTAAATTTTAATAATAACTCAAAAAGATACTTTAGGGATAGTTTTGAACAATTTTGAGGGCAGATCTCAACACTAAGAGCTGAGTATTATGCTTTTTGCTGAGGTTGATCATGCAAAAGGGAAATTACTGAGAATTTTAACCCCAACTAAGTACTCTCTAGCTTCTTCGTTCTTTTCATAGCCTGCTAGCAACACACCATCCCCATTCTAGACAAGAGATTTTAAAAAAAGCAGGTAGCAAAAAAAAAAAAAAATTAAAGCACTACTTTCTTCTGACAATAACCCTTGCCCTAACTTATGCATAAGATTACAGTCCTTTCCTTTATTGAATTTATACATTTTTAAAAGTGAAACTAAAGCAATCATTAAGTTGTTCAGAAGAAAAGTATCTTTACCTGAGTTACCCTTCAGATCCACACTGATCTGCCTCAGCTCCTCCAGAACAAGCTTCTGGATTACTAAGACACTATTTCCTTCCATGCAACTATATTTAGTTTTTTTTTTGTTTAGTTTTTTTTAAAATGTTGTTCAACTACAAGAACAGCTCTTTTCATACACAGTATGTGTATAGATTCTCACACACAACTAGATCTCTCACTGAAGCAATTCTTCCACAGAACCATTTGTTGGGGCCCGATTAGATGAGAGCTTCTAGCTTCTCAGACACAAAGCATTTATGGGTTTTTCAATGATACACCCAAGAGCTGAAAATTAACAAGATTTTCTCATTCAGACATTCATCTTTTTTTTCTGATTTTTTATTAGAAAGATGCAAACCCAAGTAAGACTCGCCAACACATGTTTCTTCCACACTCAAGACAAATATCCATTTACACCAGTATGGCTTCTCTGATGGGTAAGAAAGTCAAGAATTCTGTTTGAAGCTTTTTTCCTTTAATTTCTGGGGTTTCTTCAAAGGGTGAATTTTGATACCCAATAAAACATACATAAGTACAAACTGTTCAAAATACTGTTGACACAAAGTATTTAAATGGTTGTTCTCTGGTGTGAATTCTCTTGTAATGATGAGGGCATAACAGTGTTGGAGAGCTACCATACTACACATGTAAGGCTTCCCATCTGTATAAACCTTCTTGTATGGAAGGTTTCCAAAACCCAGAGCATTCAACATGGCTAATAATGGTATCCTGAAAGGGCCAGTCTCTGCATAAGCTTTTCTTACAGTTCCTAAGATTGTAGACTTTCTTTCTCTGATCTCCAATGAAATCTGAGATCTGAAATTCACCCAGGAGTCTTTCTCTTAATGAGTTATGCTGTGTAAATACCTTAAAAAAGGCTATATGACTTCATATTGAGGCATCCATGAGTTTTCTGATGCTGAGATCAAGATCTTTTTCACGCACATTACAGATGTAGTCTTCACCAATGTGTACTGTCTGGTATGGAAGAGGGGCTGAATATTGAAAGCTTTTATCACATACTCTATATTTATAATGTAGCTCCTCTGTTTGAGTTCCCATTTTCTGCTGGGCAACAAAGTACATACTTAGAAAGAAACCATTCTCAGACATAGACCATTGATGTGGTTTTTCTTCCATGTGAATTCTCTGATGTCTGAACTACAGTTAAAACTTTTCTCATATTCAAGGCATTTGAAAGTATGAGTATGAGTTGCCTGGTACCTAATTAGGTTGGCACTCTGAGTAAAATTTCTCATACACTCTAAGCATATGGTTTCTCACCAGTATGGCCTCTCTGGTATACAATAAGGACTTATTTCTGGCCAAAGCACTTCTCATAGGCACTACACTTGTAAGGCTTCTCCACAGTATAAACTCTCTTATGTACAATTAAGGCTAAACATTGTCTATAACTTTTCTCACATTTATTGCATTTGTAGGGTCTTTTACCAGTAAGAGTCCTTTGGTGGCTAATAAGATCCAATTTCCCACTAAAAGCTTTTTTCACATTCCAGACACTTAAATGGTTTTTCACCTGTGTGAGTTATTTGGTGCGTTATGAGATTTTCTCTTTGACTGAAGCATTTTTCACACTCATCACACAATTAAGGCATTTCACCTGTATGGCCTCACTGTTGGACAAGCAGATCAGAGCTCTGACCAAAATTCTCACCACAGATGTCACAGGTATAAAACTTTTTACCTGCGTGGGTTCTCTGGTGTCCTAAAAGGGTTAAGTGGTGCCAAAAGCTCTTTTTCACATTTGCTACACTTATAATGTTTCTTGTAATTATGGATCCTCTGGTGTGAAATAAGATCTGAACTTTGGATGAAGGTTTTCTCACACATATCATATCTATTTAGTTTCTTCCCAGTATAAATTTTCTCACACATACGTGCTTTTTTTTTTTTTTTTTTTTTTTTTTTTTTTTTTTTTTTGCTCTGCTCACATTCAAGGCACTGATATATTTGATTATGTACTTGAGTAATCTCATGTACATGAATATAAATCTTTTTCTCCTTCTGAGGGCATACATGGTATTTTTCTTTTTTGAGTCCTCTGGTTACATCTCTCTTCGGAGGTGTACATTTTCTATGGTTCCCTCCTAAATAGTTTTCCATTAGTCTTTTTCATAGTGATTTTATTGATGACTTCAAAAACACATCTGTTTCAAGCTTTTCATTTATTAGAAGTTTACATTTACAAATTTCCAGCATCATATATATTAATTTTTACTTGGTACCTCCAAACCTATAATCTAGACAGATGAAAAACAGCATTCACTTTCTGGTCTTGAGAAAATCAAAATTCAAAAACAGCTTCCTTAACAATAACTCAATGACTTGGACTTTTCCTTTTGGCTCCATAAAGTCTCTAATCCAGAACTACTCATTCAGTTCTCTCCTCTCCGGGCCACCCTAGCCCTAGGTGGCACTTCTGGTGATTTGACCCTTCAGCTGGGTCTGCCAGGTGGCACACTCTGCAGTGGCAGGCTCAGTCCCAATCTCAGTCAAGGAGGGAGAGTGAAACTCGAGAGGCCTAGACGTCAGCAAGCCGTTCACAATGTACCAAACAAGGGAACCCGAACACTAGGCCAACGCTGAGAGCTCTTACCAGCTGAGACATGGTGGTGTAGCCTGTTTCGGTTGTATTGATTTCAGCCCTGAGTTTGATTACTTCCTGCCATCTACTCCAGGTGAGTTTGTTTCTAATTGTTCTAAAGCCTTCAGCTATGCTGTTAGGTCTCGCCTGTGAGATTTCTCTAGGTTTTTTATCTAGGCGTCTAGTGCTATGAGTTTTTCTCTTACCAATGCTTTCATTGTGTCCCATAAGTTGTGGATTCATTTTCATTAAATTCTAAGAAGTCTTTATTTTTTTCTTTACTTCTTCCTTGACCAAGAGGTGGTTAAATTGAGAGATATTAAGTTTCCATGAGTTTTCAGGCTTTCTGTGGTTTGTGTTGCTGTTGAACTCTAACTTTTTAGTTCATGACGATCTGATATGATAAGGGGTTATGTGGGCAGAGTGTACTCAGAAGGCACCAATACAGAAGAGATATTTATTAAAATATAAACCAACACTCACGGTACAGGTAACAGTTTATAGTAGCACCTGAACAGGGTCTGGAGTCTGGAACAGTGGAAGAGTGATGGATGGACGATGATTCCGGTCCTGTTTCCCCAACAGCCAGGAACCAGGAAGAGAGCGTCTCATGTTCCAGAAGCCCCTTTTCAGTGGGGTTTCCATGCCCCCTTCAGGGGCCCAGGACCCTGGATAAGTGTCTTTTGACCTTATCAGCTGACACCTGAATCCCACAACAGGGTTATCCTCATTTTTATTGTATGTATTCATATTTGTTTTATGACTGAATATGTGGTCAATTTTAGAGAAAGTTCCATGGGGTGCTGAGAAAAAGGTATATTCTTTGGTATTTGGGTGGAATGTTGTGTATATGTTAAGTCCATTTAAGTCATAATATCTGTTACTTCTCTTATTTCTCTATTCAGTTTCTGTCTGGAGGACCTATCCATTAGTGAGAGTGGAATACTGAAATTTCCCACTATTAGCGTGTAGGTTTAAACTTCAGTAATGTTTCTTTTACATATGTGGGTGCAATTATATTGGGGACATAGATGTTCAAGATTGATATTTCTTCTTGATGGATTTTTCCAAACATAAATAAGTAATGTCCTTTCTGGTCTCTTTTGATTCAATTTAGTTTGAAGTCTATTTTGTTAGATATCAGGATGGCTACATCAGTTTGTTGCTTGAGTCTATTTCATTGGGAAGTCTTTTCCCAACTCTTCACTCTTAGGCAGTGTCTGTCTTTGAAATTGAGGTGTATTTCCTGTATGCAGCAAAAGAATGGCTTCTGTTTTTGTATCCGTGGTGTTAGAGTGTGTATTTTTAATAGGTGAATCGAGTCCATTGATATTAAGGGATATTAATGACCAATGATTGTTAATTATTGTTGTTTTTGTTGGTAGTTGGTGTGTGTTTTCTTTCTTTTTATGGTGTTCCTGATTACCTTGATGTTTTGTGTTATATATATATATATATTTTACTTTAGAGTTTTCTTTGAGTGACAAATCTATTGTCTCTATTTTATCTTCCACACTAGGGATGCTCTCTTTAATTTCTTGCATTCCTTTAGTTATGCTTGTATCTGTACATCTTGTTTGTTTACTCAGATTTCTCATTACCAGAATTCCCTTGGTTTGTATCTTCTTTAATGCTTTTATTTCAGTTTTTATGTCTTGCACTGTTTTCATCACCTGTTTGATTGCTTTTTCTTGGTTTTCTAGTTTTTAAGAGATTTATTGTTTTCTCCCATTTTCTTGCTTGTTTTTCCCAATATTTCCTTATCAGACTTTTAAATTTCCTCTTCAAAGCCTGCTATCATCTTTATAAAGATATTTTTAAGGCCATTTTCCAACACTGTCTGCCTGCTTGCTGCCCTGCTTCTCACCATGATCATAACAGACTAAACCTGTGGATTGTAAGCAAACCACCACAATTAAGATTTGTGGTTCACAATGTCTCTTTACAACAATAGAATCCCTATTCCCTAACACACAACACACACTGACCATTTTGGTTTCACAAATCTTTCTCTTTAAGATGATTTGTATCCTAACGGTTGCAACTTCTGTGTATTTTCTCTGTCCTGCAGATAATAGCAATATGACCCCCACTTCATAACTGCTATGATGTTTTCTGGCAATCTCCCATCCTCTCCCTCCCTCTTCTTTCATCTCTCCTTCCCTCTCCCTTCTTGCTCTTGGTTTGCTCACAATAGAACTCAGGCAGCACATGCTAAGCCATTACTAGTCTTTCTGTGATAGATAATCGGGGTCAGGGTTAGGAAACTGAAGCCCTTCCAAATGACAAATGGTTGATATCTTTATCTCATAATTTTGACATATTGTGACTCTAAAAGTCTGAATACATTAGAATGTGAACTTTTAAGTGTTTATACCACAGATAGAATTTCTGTGATCAAATCTAAAGAAATGCATAATAGGTATATATCTTTTAAGATACCCAATTTTCATTTGCTGGGCATTTATATTTCAGAATTGTCTAGAAAATTGTATCTACCTATTCATAAAATTGTGCTTCTTGCAAACTGTTGACTCTATTTTCTTAGTTTTAAAAGTATTCATGGACTTTAGAGGTATCTACAGAGTTTATAAGTGGGATGGTAAGTTTTAAAAGTAGATACAGAAATAGTTATTCAGCATATGTATGTAATGCCACTGAGATCTTATACTTAAAAGTATTACAAGTTTATTAAAAGTATCTCTTTTTCTAGCTTGGTTGAACTTTCTGGCTGGTTATCTACACAACTTTGCCTCACAGCTTTCATATAACTGTTTTAAGCCAAAGGTTTGGTCTTCATGTTCAACTACTAAGGTTTGTAAACCTAAGGAAGAAATATAATTTTCCTTGGAGTTCAGAAACTTTATTTCTTTTAATCCCACTTTTAAAACTTTCTCTGTATAATTTCCTTGTTACTTTTAGATATTTTCTAAGTTTTACCATTTTTTCTTTCTTTCCTTTTTTTTTTTTGGACTGTTTCATATTCTTTATGCACAGGAAGGGACAAAGGTGTTTTATTACTCAGCAAATTACAGTATGCTCACCACAAGTAGTGAGTGTTCACCTTTGGGAACACTCTGCTGTGCAGCAGTAGATGTGTAAATACCTGGAGATGTAATGCAGCTATGCAATTCCATGTTAAGCCTATAAAGAAGTGAGTCCAGGAAAAATAAAAATATTTTCGGCAGTCTATTTGACATAGGTGGCAATTGAGACTAAATGACTGCTTATATAGTGCTGACATATTATACTTACAGATAAACAATCATATAATTATGCACCTTTTATAAAGATGTTTAATTTGGGGCACATTTCAAAGTGTTACAAGCCCATGTATTAGCTGCTAAAGTCAGCACTTATTGAAGTAATTCTCACTTGCAATATACTATATGCAGGATTAATATTTATTAGAGGGTATTTTAACACTCAAGGATACAAATTAAACCTTTGTGTGATTTTTTGAAGTTAGGATTTTCTTGCAATGGGTGCTGATCTGGTCTCCAAGAATGCAGGAACCAAACAAGCCACTCAAGATCCCAGCAACCTTTTTCAACGGGGCTGGCCACACCCCATTCAAGCTCCCAGAACTCCAGAGACATGCCTCCCAGCCTTGTCAGCTAACACCTGAATCTTACCACAGCTCCCCCTTTTGTTTAACTAAGAAGGTTCTAAACTAAGACTATATACAATAGAAATTATTATAAGATAATGTCTGGGGGAGGAAAAGATGAAACACAGTAGGGTCAAACTACAACTAAAACCCAACAAATATAAGGTACATCACACATTTCTAGAATATCGGTAAATGGCGTAGTATATAAATTACTTCAAAACTGTTAATCTGGAATAGTAAAAATCCAATACCTGACTGTTTCTTGCTAAGAGATTATAGGATAGTTACCTTAACTAACTAGACTTCAACCCCATTAAAACCTGAGAAGAAAAGTACATTACCTGAAAGTCAGAAGCACATGAGAGTAGCTCCCAAAATTTGGGAGAGGATAGCAGCATTCAGCTACCTGGACAATCACCTATGGTTTTCTGTGCCATTGGATCATCCATCATTTTGGCTACAGGCCTACAATATCTGACAGATCTTTTCAGAAGCAGGGCATTTTTGGAGGGACTGTCTTATCCTGTCCAGGCAGGTTTCATCTGTCTCAATCCATCATCCTGTTCATCTAGATTGGACGTCGTGTGTGTACTGTCAGCAGTTGAGGCAAGGGCAGTTCTTTACCCAACCGGCCAATCTATGCCAAAAGGGCAAACTCCAAAGGAGTGTCCTTGATGCTCAACACCATCTCAGAAAAGGAAGTGACTCCAGGAGTCATCGCATCTCTCACGGCTGAATTCTGAGTAGCAAAATGTTAAATGCCATATTCTCCAGGTCTATGAAATGGTTGAAGACTCCTGTCTATTTAATATATTCTAGCATGTACCTGGGAAGTCTAGGCAACATGACTGTTACATGGCAAACCTAAGTAATGTTGACTGCCGTTCTTATCATCCTAAGGACTGAAGCTTACGTTGTAAAATTAGGCTACCTATAAAAGGGTGTACAATCTCTGAATAATGATTTCCAGTATGACTATCATACAAACATTAGCCAGAGCTACATATACAGTGCAAAATGATAATAGTATTCTAAATTTATATATATGTATACAAATTATCTAAGCAGAGGTATACAAGACATCTTGTGTACATATCATGACTAGTATAATTACATATTATGTCTAGTATAGTTACATGGAGGTAGAAATTGCATACTGGAAATGACAATAATATGCAAATATTTTAAACAGAGGTAGAAGCATATGTAAAATATTACAGATTCAATTTTATATCCATGTATACGTTGCCTTGGACATATAAAACAATTTCAGATTTTACATTGGTATCAATATATAAATATCTATACTAGTGCAAATTGTCTTTGACTTATCTCATATATTTAATAATTATTTATAGGTAGGTAGAACAATCTACCTTTATCTATCCTATCTATTCCTCTTTCTCTTTTTTAAAAGAGATCCCTGGGTCTATATTATTGTTCCATCCTCAACCCAATTTTAACTTATAACTATCTTGTCAGAATAATAATTATCCGTAACCCTCAGAAGACAAAACCTATTGAGAGAGGGGTGTAGTTTTTCATAAGGTTGCTTTCTGCTGACTTGGGGGAAGTGCCATCTCTTTGGGAACCTGTAAAAACTAAGACAATGGTTAGATCCTAATGGGCTGACTCTAAACATCTACAACCATTCTCAGAGTACTGAGTAAATCCATCTGGAATTCTTATTAGAGATGTGACATGAAGGATAATCATAGAGAGCTATCTTGCAACCATTTTGAATAGTCAATTTTCTAAAAGCAATCATTGAGTGGTATATACCAGGTTCTTTATTTCTGTCTGTCTGTTTGTCTGTCTGTCTCTTTCTCTTTATCTCACTCTTTTCACCAGATAGACTCATTGTGATGGGGGCCCCACCTTAGTTTCAGATGCTTCATAGATAGCTGGTAGGAGAAAAATGTTGTTTACAATGGAAAACTTAAGATTATTGATACCCAATTTACATCCTTTATGACTTCAGGAGATCATATGCAGAGATGATTTTAAGGTTAGGAAGGGGTAGATACACAGAGAAATAGGATTAAAGATAAAATTACAATGATATTGGTACCTAAATATTCTGTCTTCTGTCCCACACTAGGTGGCTTTTCTGATATGAGACAGAATCTCTCAAATTTTCTTTAGCAATATGTTTGGGTTTAGAGAGGGAAAAAGACACTTACTCCAACTCCAAATCAAGCTTTATTTATTTATTTATTATCCAGGACCACTTTTTTTTTGAGAGAAGTATAGATGTAAAGCAGTGAGAATTGAGAAGTTTCCCAGTAGTGCATATTGGTACCAGTTGTTCTCATAGTCCTTTGTTTATGTTCCTTTTATAAGCGATCTCCCTTCCATTGTAGGTGTCCAACCGTCCAACATCCAGTCAATGTCTTAAAGATGGTTATATCAATTCTTTTGTAAATGCAAAATTGAGACCCTGACCTGGTCTTGTTAAATGTGTTTTCCTTAACATGTATCAAATTGTCATATCAGGGATGAGCAATTACTTCTCCTCAGGAGGGATTTCCTTTTCAAAGCAGACCTTTATTAATTTTGTTGGTACCCATATCTTTTCTTCTCCTATGGAAACAAAAGCAAAACCCCTACCCCACCAAAGAACATATCCCAGCTTCCATTACATCCTTGAGGTAGATGGGTTGGTTTATCTCAGAAGGTTTCTCTATTACCCAATGCCTCTCAGTGGCTGTTGTTTCTTTTTCATCAGCATTAAGAAAATTCAAGGTCAGTAAAGCACTATGTAGACTTTCTCTGGGTTTTCTCATTTCTTCTTTCTGTTTATGAAGCATCTCTTTCAAAGTGTGGTGAGATCTCTCTACAACTGCCTGTCCTGTAGGATTGTGTGGCATCCCTGTAATATGCTTTATATTATAATATCCAAAAATATGTTTCATTTTTTTGGGGGGAAATGTAAGCTAAAACATTGTCAGTCTTAATCTGAGCAGGAATTCCCATTATGGGCACAACTTCCAAAAGGTGAGTAAGTACTGCATCAGCTTTTTCAGGACTCAGGGATGTTGCCCATTGCATTCCTGAGTAAGTGTTGATGGTATGATGTACATATTTCATCTTTCCAAATTCTGGAAAGTGAAACACATCCATTTGCCAGATCTCATTTCTCTGTGTATCTTTAGGATTACTTTCAGCAGGTAAAGATGGTTGGTTATAGAATGAGCAAGTGGTACAATTCCATAGAATTTCTTCAGCCTGTTGCCAAGTGATAGGAAAACTCTTCTTTAGTACTATACTATAAACATAATGTTTCTTATGAAATTCTGTGGCCTCCAGCATGTGTCCTATTAACATCCAGTCAATTTCATTGTTACCCTGCACTAAAGGGCCCAGGAGAACTGTGTGTGCCCTGATATGTGTTATATACATGGAATGTATTCTATTTCTGATGATATCCTGTAGTTTTATGAACAGTGAGGTTAAGCCTGTATCATCAAGAATGAAGTCAGCAGTTTCAATATGTAAAACAACTCCTTCTGCATTCTGAGAGTCAATTATTACATTATGAGGCTCTGTAAAATCCATCAACACCATAATAATTGCATATAGTTCTGACTTCTGAGCAGAGTTATAAGGGCTTTGAGCCACTTTAATTAAGTTTTCTGATTTGTAACCAGCGTTTCCTAATTTGTTTGCATCAGTATAAAATGTAGGAGCTCCAGAAATGGGTTTATCCTGTACCACATGAGGGAAGATCCAATTAGTTTCCTTTATAAATTGAATTCTTTTACTTTGGGGATATTTGTTATTAATCTCTCCTAAAAAATTACTACAGGAATTTTGCTAAGGTTCACTGTCTGCCCATAATTGATTAATGTCTTCATTAGTCAAAGTTACATCAATTTCTGCAGGGTCCTTTCCAGTTAATTGACAAACTTTGAATTTACCTTTAAAAATCAGATCTGAAATTTTTTTGATATATGTTTTCATCTTTTTACTTAGCTTATGTGCCAGAAATATCCATTATAAATACAATATTTTCTCTTTGCATTATGACTTCTGTAGGAGAATATCTAGAGGGTAAAATAACCAGTATGCAATCTAGGTCTGGATCCATGCAATTCACATGTGCTTCTTGTAGTTTCTTTTTCACCAAAGCTAATTCTTTCTCAACTTTATCAGAGAATTCTATTGGACTATTTAAATCCTTATTATTGTCTAAAGTTTTGAATAAATTAACTAACTCATAGTTTTTTATACCAATGATGGGTCGTAGATAAGCAATATCCCCTAGCAGTTTTTGGAAATCTTAGTTTCATCTTTTGGGGCATAGTTTTTGTAAACATATTTCATATCCTAAATAATTGATTGAATCTCCTCTTTGTATTTTCTCTGGGGCAATTTGTAGTCCCAACTTAGGCAATATTTTCTTCAGTTCTTCAAACAATGTTTATAATGTATCTGTGTTTGGGTTTGCCAAAAAGATATCATCCATATAATGGTAAATGATGGATTTTGGGAATTGTTTTCAGATCACTTCTAGTGGACGTTGTATAAAATATTGGCATAAGGTGGAACTATTTAACATACCCTGTAGAAGAACCCTCCATTGGTACCTCTTAACTGGATGTGGATTATTAAAAGTATGCACTGTGAAAGCAAATTTTTCTTTGTCCTATTCTTGTAAGAGGTATGGTAAAAAAAAAGTCCTTCAAATAAATAACTTTAATATGCCATCTCTTAGGTAATGAAGAAGGCAGGGGAATACCAGATTGTAAAGAGCCCATGGATTGAATCACTTTATTAATTGCTCTCAGATCTGTCACCACCCTCTACTTTCCAGATTTATTCTTAACAACAAATGCCTCCAAACCTTGTCAGCTAACACCTGAATTCCACCTCAAACACTTAAAATGTTTTGAATGTTTTATTATTTGAGTTCCTTGTAACTGAGCCTTGGTGTGATGGTTGGATCTGGAGTTGATTAAATACTTCTAGACCCCACATGTTCATTGTAGCAGTTCTAAGCTTCAATGAGCCTTGATAATTTGTGTATACACTTACCTCAAGAGCTTACTGGACTAGCAGAGTTAGGACTGTCAGGCATAGTTGGTGATGTGAAGACCAAAATGTCTATACTCTGAACTCATACTTCTTGGAAAAACAACAGTCCAGAGTATGTCATGTGTTTGCAGGCTTCAGTTACTTAAGACAGCTAGGAAGGACAGATAACATTGAGGTGAGGGTTTCCTGACGCCTCTGCACACTCAGCCCTCTACCACTCCACCATAGAAGTGGAAAACAATCTGACCTGTTCCTCAGTTAAAGATGTGGGGAACAGAGAGGCAGTAGTGTTAACTGTTTTGAATGGGTACATGTATAGTTTTGACCTTGGAATGACGTGTTCAACACTCAGGCTCCTCAGAACCACATGTGTGATTTTTGTTCAATACACTCTCAACTATGAAGCATCATAAACATTGATGGAATATACTTGCTTTCCTGAAAGTAAGGTCCTGCATTTATGCATATATTAACAAAGTAGTTAAGAAAACACTAGAAAAATATAAAGAGATTGCCACTCATGGGTAGGTGTTTCTGAAATTATGTATTTTTCTGTGAAACATCAGTTGTTCTAAAAGCACTAATGCTTTAAAATGTGGGTGTATAATTTAAGGTAAAACACCTTATTGTACAATGAAAAGTTTACTTTGCTAAGTACTTAATTTATAGTAACTTTTTTCCTTATAAGAGATTTCTTTAAACAATTTTTAGTAATTGTTTTTATGCAAAGGTTTTTATCTGAGGGCTGACAGAAATTTGAGAGAATTACTCAGAGCAGAATAGGATACATTTTATTTATTTATTTATTAAAAAAACCTCCTTAAAAGGATTTTCTGCAATTTCTCATATAAATCCCATGTAAGGTTTATCAGCTACTGTCGAGAGAACTAAAAATTTTCTCTTGTGCCTCTCATGTTTTATGTCTGACCTTTACTTTCTTTTCTTTGTGACAAGGATCAGGTAGCTGCAAAGTTCCAAGTGAAGAACCTTTGTATATGAGAAACAGCTTATGAAATTCTCTTGTAAACTGGATTTTACTATTATTTTTTTCCCCAGAGACATTATTTTACAAATGGCAGAATTTCTGATGATATACACCTCTTCATTCAAGTGGTGGAGATGGAGACAACCTACCATGGAGCCAGTAGGAAGGACACCTGAGCATTCCCACTTCTACTCCAGCATTGTGACTGATTTTCAGAGTACAGTGATATTTAATAATTAATGATCAATTCAATGTCCCTTTTAATTGAATTCTACTTTCAACTTGTCAGCCAGAGTAGATGAGACTCACTATCCTAGACATGTAGTTGGCTGTTGGGTGGCTTTGTCTTCCCTAACATCATAAAGATGGACTGTAGAATATTCATATCCTTTGGGGTTGGGCCTTAGCACAGTCAGCAAGGCTGTGCAAGTATGAGAGCCTGAGTTCAATCTGCAGCATCAATGTAAAAATCTGGGTAGGTAGCCTGTACTTATATCTCCATTGAAGGGATGGACTCTGGCCTCCACATTAATATGTCTTCTCAACTATGTACTTATCACCACCCCCATACATACAAAGAAAGAACCCACATCTTTTTTCTATGTATGTCTTTTATCAGATTGTCTGAATGAATCATGAAAAATCAATTTCTATAATAATGTTTTTCACACGAAGGATTATGAACTATGCTTTAGTTTGCAATTATAAAACTACCATGTCTTATTGTAGATTATTAATTTGTATTTCTACAAAACTACTTTTTTGTCATTGTCTCTTTATATTCCATTAGTTTGACTGCTTGCTCCATTCACTAAAGACATTACCATATTACAGAACTAGCCTTATTTACTTTTATCTCTGTTTACTTCCAGTGAAGCTAGTACTACCTGTAGCTACCTGTAGCTTTAGAATGAACTTTGAGAAAGAAGGTTATTTTCGTTTATAGGGATGTGTTAGCTACTTTTCTTATTGTTTGGACAGAATACCCAGCAAAAGTTACTCAAAAAAGGTGAAGTTCATTTTGGATGATGGTTAAAGAGCAATACAGTTTGTCCTGATGGAAGATATACAGTGGAAATGTGAAGTGGCTGGGCACATTGCAAAGAGGTCAATGTTCAGCCTGTCTTTCATTTTTATTTGGTCTGGGCCCTTGGCATGTGGGATATTACCACCCATGTTGAGGTCTCCCTGGAAACACCCATTTCAAACATCCCCTGAGGTGTGTGTTCCAGGTGCTTCTAAGTTCTGTCAGGTTGACCTTCAGGACTAACCATCACACTTGCTATATAACAAGCTACTGGCTGAAATCTGCATTTCTGTTGTCCTTATTTTCATTTTTAACTATGATTCCTATTTTTTTTCTTTTTAATGACAAAGAATCATTGCTGAAGTTGGAACACTATTTCTTCCTGGCCTATCATTTTGTCATGTTATAAAATGGTTGGTCTAAAGACATGGATGGGTGCCATGTTCACTCTCATGCCTTTGGACTGTTTGTGACTTTATTGGCTAAGGATTTCTTTAATTACTTTTTGAGAATAGTTCATGGATCTGAAATATTAAGACATTTCATTTTTTAAAAAATTTACCATTTGTACCCTCTTGCTTATTTGGAAACAGTAATATTCCAAATATAAGAAAGCATAAAAATTGTTTAACAAAACTATAGCTCATAATTTTTGCTATAAATTCTTCATCTCTTTTTTGTTGGCAGATGTGATTCTGTTTAGTATTTTATGTTTAGAAGTAGCAGAAGAAAGAGCAATACACTCAGGTCTCCTTGGTTAACACTACGAGAGTGTCTAACCCACCCATACTTACTAGAATGTGTAACTTCAGTTTTATTAGATAATGGCAAACCTCTCACCAATATGCAAATTTACAATTCAACCAGCAGTTTATAAGAGATCATTGCTTTATATTCTTGTCAGCTCTTGGCACTGTTGAACTTTAAGTTTATTGCAGACTTGATGAGCCTTACATGGTGTCATGGTATGGTGTTAACTTGAATTTTATAGATTACTGCTTGGGAGGACTCTTTTCACTTGCTTAATACATCTCTTTATATTTCTTTCTCTTTGTATTCTTGGCATATCTTTACACTATTTTTAATTCTGGTATTACTCCTTGGTGCTTATATTTGCCATATCTTATTTGGAACATGCCTTTAAAAATGACCACAAATTAAAATACAATAATCAATATAAGTGTTTTCTTCAAGAAGGTGCTTTTAAATATTCAGTTGGGTATTATTTTGTTGTCTTGCCTGATCTTGAACTTTTATGTTCCAATAGTAATGCTCTTCAGCTTTCTCTATGTTTCCAGAATGGTTTCAACATTCACTGGCCCAGTGCTTCTTTCAAATGCATCTTAGGAATAATTTTTCAAATTCTACAGAATTTCCGTTGAGTCTTTGTTTGCAATTATAGAAATTTTATTTATAAAAGTGAGAAAAATAAAAATCTTTATAGGTTAACTCCTTCTGATCAAAGACTTCATGTTTTTCTTCTTTTATTTTGGACAGCTTCTCAATCTACAGATTATGTTCTATAATGACCTTCCCTCCTCCAACCAGGCCAGTATTATACCATCTTTAGAGGTTAGAGAGATGGCTCACGGATTAAAATTTCCAGAGGACCAGAGTTCAATTCAGAGAATACATGGAGGGTGGCTCAGAACTGCATAAAACTCCAATTCGAGAGGATCTGATGCCCTCTCTGGCCTCTGGACGTCTGAAAGTAGTGTATACCTGCTCTCATACACATAAATTTTAAAACATCTTTTAAAAATACTGATTATTTCTGGAGAGATGGCTCAGCCATTAAAGGCTAGGCTGACAACCAAAAAACTCAATTTCTTTATAGTTTACAGTTTTTATTGTTATTAAATGCCTTGTTAAACTTCCTCCCTCTCTCCCTTTTTTTACTTTCTATCTACAGGGTGTCATTTTAATCTTGGGTGGCTTGTGACTCACTCAGTACACCAGGGCTAGCCTTGAATTTATAGAGAATGGCCTGGTTTCGGTCTCTTGAATGCTGGGATCAAAGGTGTGCCCCACCACATGTGGCCACAAACTCCATTTTTAATTATTACTGCTAAACAAGAATACTAAGATTTAACATGTTGCTTCATTTTTTTCAACATTGAAATTCTATTAAACTTTCTTAGAAATAAATTGTCTACAGATTTTCTTAGACTTTTCCAGCCCTTCCCTCCCAATAATAATATTGTATGCAAAATAGTAAAAACTTGTGCTTTTTCCTTTACAATTCTTAAAGTTTTACTGGGATGGCCACTTTTTCAGTACAAAAGTAAGCAGAACCAATAATGAACATATTCTTGCTTCTTACCTAACTTTGAAGGCAATCTTATGACTCTCCATTGAGGAATCTAAGATGGATTCTGAGGTTTGGATACATAGCCTTTTCAGGTTAATGCTATCTCTTTTATAACACTATGTGCTAATTTAAAACAAGTTATTAATAAGTTAAATATTAGCAAGTGTGTTTTTACTCTTACCCTTCATTCTACATTATTTTTATAAATAATAATGCTCATTTTAAAGGCACTATTTATTTCAGCTTGACAATATTTTGTTTGGGTTTTATGTCCATGATGATGAGAATAAATTCCTTGGGTTTTGAACCAAAGTTTTTTTTTTTCTTGAAGTGAAGTAAGTTGAGCACTTGCACCCGTTCCCAAAATTGGTAAAACAATTAGCATAAGTGTCAATAAATCTGTTCTCTCTTGAACTTATCTCTTTGTAAAGATATTTGAGTCTAAAATTGCATTTACATGGTTGAACATAATCTATTAATAATTAATATTACTTACCCAATGTGTTTTAAATTCCCATATGCCATGGAGAATCATATGCATATATGTGGACATTATTCTAATATCTATATAACACAATTTTATTTATTATTATATTTATTATTTATATATTAAACTATAGATTATACATATTGCTTACGACAGTGATTTATTCCAGGGTGTAAATTTAAATTCTGAACCTTTAACATTTAGAATTTCTTAAACCACACATGTAAGGATGATTCCAAGTATGTTAATGAGGTACCCATTCAGTGTCAGTTTACCCACTCTTTTAAACATATAGAAACTATCAGAGTTATATAAGCTCACTAATCCTGCTAGGCACAAGTGAGTTGAGGTGTAGAAGAAAGATCATATGCACAAACTCTCATGGGTAGTGATTAGAAAATTGAAGATTTAAATTTTCCTGAAGGAAATCTATGTACCTTCTACAATTTTACTGGAAAATGTTTTTCAACTGCAGCTTTACTTTCTTTCCCCAGGATTTATTTTTCTTCAGATTCCTTTCTTCCCAGCAGTACCCACTCTCCCTGCTGGCTGCCAGTCACTTTATTCTCTCAAAGTCACTTCAGTCATTGTTCCTTATGGCCCTCAAAGGAATAAATAAGGGCTTGCCTTGAATTATTATTTCTCTTTGAAGCAAGGAGAATGCAGAATGTACTAAAAAATCACTTTAATTTAATAGACTCCCCCAAATATATTCAGTTTTTTATGGCCATTAAAATTTTTATTTATACTGTCATTTTTACTTTGTAATAGATTATGAAAACTTTGAACATTTTACATAATATACACACATGCCACTTTTCTTTTTTGGACTCACTTTTATATAAATAATGTCTGTAACTGTGGCAAAATTTCTGATTTTTCAAAAATAAAAATGTTATTGAAATATTTCTATTCAGTGAAGAAAAGCTTAAAAAGTTAACATTTTCTCCTTAGAGTTAAAAAACTATTGCATAGATTTCCAGGGAGTTCTTGAAATCTCCCTTAAACACCACACTTCTATGCATCTATATGCATGGGTTCTTCAACTTGTGTCTTGAAGGGTAAATTGCTGGCCCATTGTCACATTTTCCCAGAATAACCATAAATGGAGGAGAGTGATTATGTTTCTTTATAGACTGTGGCATCCTCATGTTGATATGTATTATCATGCCTAATTTCCATGACCACCTTGCTTAAATGAGCTTGGGATCCCATGATAGGAAACAGGTGAAGTGGATGGGATCTATTGTAAGGAGTGACCTTGAACTTAAATGTGAAGAGAGAGTGAGAAGAAGGGATAGTTACAGTGAAGTTAGAATGTAAAGGGGAGAGCAGAAGAAGAGGTAGTTACAATGTAGTTAGTTGGCCACAGCAGATGCATATAAGTTTAGCAGATGTTAGTCACAAATTAATCCAGAGCACAAAACACCTATGCTCTAGAAGAGCAAAACCAAACCAAATCAAACCAGAGTCACATATGAACCTGTGTTTGTAGTGGCAATTAAAAGAAAGAATAATGTAATATGGCCCATAGATTTTTAGGCATACCAGAAGCAAGCATAGAAGTGCAATCACATTTAGCACAAATACAGAGAGTTCCCCAAGAAACACATTGCTATTGACCTAATTTTTTTCCCTAGTCAAACTATAACATGGAACTAAGGGATACACAGATTTACTGTCTCATAAAAAATCCAAGAGGTATGAAGTGCAGATATATCTTTTTCATTCTTTGGCCTGCCTTTTTTCTAAGTCTGATCCCATGCTCCCATCTTATTTTACTCATGGAGTCTAGAGCATGTTTCTACTCTAGAATTTGAATAAAGAACATCTTTCTCCTATTTATCTCTCTATTTATATTACACATTTGTGCTATATTATCTTTTCTACCCAAATTTGCTTATTGGAATACCAGTCTTAGAGGCAACTGCATTAGAGTTCTCTATTTGTATTTTGTGTAGTTAAATTGGGCAGTGGTGACCATAACACATTTTTTTGTGAATCAAAGTGAATTTTGTTTTCCTTTAGGTCTGAGGCAAATGACACTCAAAGCTTTTTAAACTGTTATAACAGCAGTACTTAGAATTACTGTGCTTGTGAAATTGGCTTTGGTTTACTGGTGTTCAGCCTTGATTCTTAAATTCTGTTACTTTGAATTAAGTTTGCTCATCACCTGAAAGTTGAATTCTGGCATCCCTTCACTTCATTCTGTTTAAAATAAAATCTCAAAAACCAATAATTAAACTTATTTCTGGTTTAATCTTTTATGAAAGGATTAATAGTATACTATTGATAAGTTATTCATGTCTTGTTCAAGATGTGAAAATGCTAAAGAAGTGGCAGTCAGCTCAATATTCTTACTTTACTGATTTTATTGGAGGAGATTTGAAGCTCAGCCAGTTTATCTCAAGTAATGTGTGGCAAGGGAGAGGGCTCATGCAATGCAAGCTGGAGGGCAGCTTAGGATCCAACAAAGATCTAGACATTTGGCAATAGATGTTTGTTGATTTTGAGTTACATTACTTCACTAATGCCTATTTACATGTCTCCTCTGTACAACAGCATTCCTCTCTGCTCTGATGCCTTAATTTACTTAAATCCAGCTTCATATATTCCTCTATTCTGGATTGTTCTATGAACCTTTCTTGGCCCCCCTTTTCATATCTATTTATTCATCCATTTATCTCCCGTGAGTTTATGGATATATATATATATCCATATATATATAATGCAATTAAACTGCTACCTTGGGAATTTTAAATGTTATTATATATATACTATATATATATTATATACTATATATGTATTATATACTATATATATACTATATATATAATATATAATAACATTTAAAATTCCCAAGGTAGCAGTTGATTTTTTCATGTCAAAAAGCATATTGTAGACTATTGATAAGACTGTGAATGGGCTTCTGTGAGCCAAGAATGATTTTGGTTCAAATAGCAAGGACTGCTCTAACTTTGCAATGGATTTCATTGGGCTTGTAAATATACAGAAGCTGTAAGCGTGGATCAGTTTCTGTTTGGAAAAGCTGCTGGCAATGTGGGTACAATGAAGTAACACCCTGTTTTCTGTAGAATCTCTAATTTTTTTATTTATGCATAATATGTAAATACATAATCTAATGACCCCTGCTGATCATACCAATGACTTACAAGTATGTGATTCTGATGTACTTCAACATCCAAGAAACAAATTATGTTCAGTAGAGTTTTGGTGTTAAGTGATTTTTACTGTATTCTAATAGCTTGGAAATTGGTAATTTCTCTATGTTGCTCATATTAATTAGCACCAACAGTTTGTATCTTTCAAGAATCACTGATTTCCATCAGCAGTCAGTCATTTCTATAGTAAGAGATCTTGGAGTTTTAGAGATATATCCACCCAACCCCATTTTTTTGGGCTGTGAAAGAGCAGATGGTGAAGGATTCCTGCATGTTACCATCCATGATCTTGTACAGTGCTTTAAATTACCAGTTGAAGTCAGTCACATTCATATTGATGAACAATTAACTGTCAAAATGTGTGCTCATCCTATGTTACAAAGAAGAGGTATGATCAGCTCAGTATGATAAACCTTTCCTTAGAAGCACTGATAGAAGTAGAGGTACTCACCCAGGTAGATTCTGTGGAGATTTTCACACATCAATTTAGTAATGACTCTTTAGGATGCCAGTAGTTTAATTATAATGCAATTAAAATCTAGGAGCAAGTACTTTATAGTTATTACTATCATACTTGTCCTGTCCAACCTTAATAAACTTTCTGGCTACTGTCAGCTGTGGTAACATGGTAAATATGTTGCCTCTGGAAGAACAATAAAAGGTAAAGGGCTTATGATTGTGCACTATAGAACTTATATTATTCTTAAAAGACAAATGCGTTTATGAACTATGTCTAAGTCTACCTGGGAAACATATTTAAAATCTTCTGATACTATTTTCATAATTTTCAAGATGAACTAAGGTAATAAAAATTCCCACAGTAAACAAACAAATAGAATTTTGTTGGGTTAGAAAGTAGCTAGAGAGAACTCACACACACCTACTTTGCATCATGATGTATGCTCTATCTGCCCAGGAAACACTTAGAATGATCCTTTTATAAGGGAGGAAGTTGGCTTTAAAATTGCCTAATGTAATAGAATTCTAAATAAATGATCAAGAGTTTGAATCCAAGCATGTTTCCTTTCTTTGTGTTCAAAGTCCACAGAATTTGACAACATGCTCCTATTTAACTTTGGCGTATCTCTAATAATTTTCCATTTCACAGTACTTTTAATTTACCTAATGATTCCTTCAGATGATTGAGATAGCTTTGGTATTCCAGAAGGTGGTGTTTGTGTGGACTAGAAAGAGGAATATGTGGGAAAGTAATGTAAGACTGGAGCCTAGGCTGTCAGGGAACTCCCATAGGCCTTGGCTTTAAATATAAGGAGGAGACAGGAGTACTTGTAGATATGTCTATACTCTCCAGCCATGACTGCTGATAAGTAGGAATGAGGTAGGTAGGTATTAAGGTAAAACAAGCCACCCTATAATGAGAAAAAAAAAGATGGTCTCCCAGTAGGTCTTTATATCTATCCAGAAAAATTCACTACTTAGTAATTCTTAGTTACAGTTAGATTTTATGGTATGTTTTGTGGGGAAAAACAAAGCAGAAACACAGAAACTAAACATCATAATAATCAAACACCTTTGGGACAAAGAACCTTATTATTCAGTAATGTAAGAGATTGCAGATACCATCTCAGACCACTATACCCAGCAAAACTTTCTATCCCCATACGTGGAGAAAACAAGGTATTTCATGATAAAGTCAATTTGAAACATCCATCCAGAAATCACCCCTACAAAAGGAACTGAAGGAACACTCAAACCCAAGGAAATTAGCTACACTCACAAAAACACAGCCAATAGATAATCTCAGACCAGCAAAAACAAAAGAACCCCCCCCACCAGTATCAACACCACCACCACCAACAAAACTTAACAGGAATTACCAGTTACTATTCACTTACATCCTTCAATATCCATGGACTCAATTTGCTAAGAAAAAGAAACAGGCTAACAGAATGAATGCAAAAACAGGATCCATTCTTCTGCTGCATACCAGAAACACACCTCTACTTGAAATAAAATCATTACCTCAGAGTGAAGGGTTGGAAAAAGATTTCCCAATGAAAAGAACCCAAGAATAAAGCTGGTGTAGCTATCTCAATATCTAACAAAACAGACTTCAAACCAAAATTAACTGAAAGAGATAAAGAAGGATATTTTATATTCATCAAAGGAAAAGAATCAACCAACATGATGTCTCAATTCTGAAAATCTATCTCCAAATGCCAGGATACCACATTTGTGAAAGAAATATTACTAAAACTTAAATTACACACTAAACTCCATACATTACTAGTGGGAGACTTCAACACCCTACTCTCACCAATGGACAGGTCATCCAAACAGAAACTAAATAGAGAGATAACAGAACTAACACAAGTTATACTCAAATGGACCTAACAAATATCTACAGAACATTTCATTCCAAAACAAAAGAATATACCTTCTCAGAACCTCATAGAACCTTCTCTAAAACTGACTACATTATGGGTCACAATGCAAGTCTCAACAGATAAAAAAAATAATTAGAATAAACCCCTGTATCTTATCATATCACCCTGGATTAAAGCTGGAGTTTAACAACAACACAAACTATAGAAAACCTACAAGTTCATGGAAATTGAACAACTCTCTACTGAATTGTCACTGGGTCAAGGAAGAAATAAGGAAATGAAAGACTTCCAAGGACATACTCAAACTTATAGTACAGAATAAAAGCAGTGCTAAAAAGGAAAGTTCAGAGCACTAAGTCAAAGTGCCCACATTAAGAATTTGAAAAAATCTTATCCTAGCAACTTAACAGCACATCAGAAAACTCTAGAACACAAGGAAGCAAAGACTCCCAACAGGAGCAGAGGTGAGACATAATCAAACTCAGAGCTGAAATCAATAAAATAGAAATAAAGAGAACAATATAAAGAATCAGTGAAACAAAGAGTTGGTTCTTTGAGGAAATCAAGAAAGTAAGCAAACCCTTATCAAAATTATCAAAAGACAGGGAGAGAATATCCAAACTAACAAAATTAGAAATGATAAGGGGGATATTATAAGAATGCTGAAGAAATCCAGAGAATCATTAGGTCATACTTCAAAAACCTGTATTCCACAAAAATTGGGAAATCTAAAAACAAAACAAAACAATTTCTTGACAGATATGCCACATATCAAAAATTAAATCAAAATTAGATAAACAATTCAAATAGACCTCTAACCCCTAAGAAAATAAAAGCAGTCATTAAAAGCCCCCCCCCCCCCAAGCCCAGGGTCAGATACGTCCAGTGCAGAATTTTACCAGACTTTCAAAGAAGAGCTAATACCAACACTCTTCAAATTATTCCACAAAATAGGAACAGAATTAGGCCACAGTAACCCTGATACCCATATCCAAAAATGACTCAATAGAGAAAGAGAATTATAGACCAATTTCCATGATGAATATTGATGTACAAATACTCAATAAAATACAAAATGAATCCAAGAGCACATCAAAAATATGTGAAACATACAAACTGAATCCAAGAACATACCATGATCAAGTCGGCTTTATCCCAGAGTTGTTTCAACACATGAAAATCTGTCAATGTAATTACAATATTACAAACTAAAAGGAAAAAGGAACATACTTAAATAATAATAATGGAAATATAGAGCAAGTTGACAGCCAATGTTAAATTAAATGGAGAGAAATTCAAAGCAATCCCACTAAAATCAGAAATAAGACAAGGCTGTCCACCCTCCCCATAACTATTCAACACAGCACTTGATGCTCTAGCAACAGCAATAAGACAACTAAAGGGTATTAAGAAGATACAAGTTGGAAAGGAAGAAGTCACAGTGTCACTATTTGCAGATATTATAATAGCATACACAAGCAGCCTCAAAAATTTCATGAGGGAACTTTTGCAGCTGATAAGTGGCTGGATACAAGATTAACTAAGAAAAATTAGTAGCCATTATACATATGAACAATAAATGGTCTGAGAAAGAAATCATGGAAACCCCCTGCACAGTAGCCACAAACAATCTAAAATATCTTGGGGGGGTAACTCTAATCAAAAAAATGAAAGACCAATATGACAAGAACTTCAAGTCTTTGAAGAAAGAAACTAAAAAAGATGACAGAAGATGGAAAGATATCCCATCTCATGGATCACTAGGAGTAATACAGTAAAAATGGCCATCTTACCATAATCAATTGACAGATTCAATGCAATACCCATCAAAATTCCAACACAATTCTTTACAGACCTTGAAAGAACAATATTCAACTTCATATTGAAAAACAAAAAATGCAGCATTGCTAAAACGGTTATTTACAATAAAAGAACTATCAGAAGTATCACTATCTCTCATTTCAATCTCTACAACAGAGTTATAGTAATAAAATCTGCATGGTACTGGCATAAAAATAGACAGGTGGATCAATGGAATCAAACCAAAGACCTAGACCAAAATCCACACATCTGTGGATACCTGATTTATAACAAAGATGCCCAAATTATATAATGGAAAAAAGAAAGCATCTTCAACAACTGGAGCTGGCATAGCTGGATGTCAGCAAGTAGAAGAACACAAATGGATCCACATCTATCACCTTCTACAACTCAAGTCCAAGTGGATCAAAGACCTCAACATAAATCCAGAAGCACTGGGCCTGATAAAAGAAAAAGTGGGAAATAGCCTTTACTGCATTGATACAGTAGACACCTTTTTGAACAGAACACCAATAGCATAGGCACTGAGGGGTCAACAATTAATAAATGGTACCTTCTGAAACGGAAAAGCTTGTGTAAGGCACAGAAGAATATCAACAGGACAAAATGGCAGTGTACAGAATTTTTCTATTTTACTTTATTATTTATGTTGTGTACACATGTGTGGATGTGTATGGATGACAATTATAGGCATCAGTTCTCTGTTTCCATCATATATATTTCATATGTTGAATTTAGGTCTTCAGGCTTTGTTACATGTTCCTTTACCTGCTAAGTTGTCTTATTGGCCCTAAAACTTAGTTATTATTGACCCTTTAGAAAGATTTTTAATTTACATTTTCAAAGTTCATATTTGGATCATGAAATTTTAAAACAACAAGAAACTCAGGAAGTGATATTCATCTCTGATTTGATAACATCTCAGGGCAAGGTCCAATAATCTCAATGTTGGTAAAATAAAGTTAAACATAAATTTTTGCTTTTACAGACATAAAGGTCTATTTAAACCAACGGATCTTCACATTATTAGAAGAATCTTTAGCTAAACACTAGCAGAAAATACATTCTTATTTAATGTGCACGGAGCATTCTCTAAGATCGGGCATGTGCCAAATGAAAAGATAATCCTCAACTACTTTCAAAAGGCTTATACAGAATTTATAATGATTTTATATGATCACAACTTAATTAAGTGATAAGTAAACAAAGAAACACTTCAGATTTCAGAAAAAATAACACACTGTAAAATTGCAAATCTGTCTAGGAATAATTTACAAGAAATGAGCAAATAAAATGAATGTTAAGGAAAATACAATCTCACAATTTGTAGAATGTAATCAAAATAGGGCTCAGAGGTCATTTCCCTTGTTTTTTGTTTTAGAATTTATTTTTATTTTTTGAGAACTGGTGTCTCTATGTAGCCTTGGCTGTCCTGGAACTTGCTCTGTACACCAACTGGCTTCAACTTGGGGATCCACATGCCTCTACTCTCCATGTGCCATCATTTTTAAATGGTTATAGTAGAAGAGTTCTTTCAATTGAGTGATCTGGGATTCTATCATCAGAAGTCAGAGAAAGAAAAACACAATATAAATATAAAAAATAATAAAGGCCATAAATAAATAAAATTTAAATTAGACATTTTATTAAGTCAATAAAAGCCCAAAGCTGGTTCTTTAAAAATACAAATAATGCTGATAAACATCTGACTAGACTCACCAGTAAGATAAGGAGTCAACCAATATCAAGACTGAAATGAGAAATCAGTGCAGACCTTGCTGAGCAAGAGCAGTGCATATTTACCAGCTTTATGCCACCAGACACAGCAGTGTATCAATGATTCTCAATCTTCTGAAGGCTGCAGTCTTTTCATACAGTTTCTCATGTTTGCTAATCTTCAACTATAAAATTATTTCATTGCTACCTCATAACTATAATTTAGCTACTATTTGAATTATTATAAACATCTAATATGCAGGATATCTCATATGTGATTCCCAAAGGGATCATGACCCACAGGTTGAAATCTGCTGGCTTAGGTGAAGCAGACAAATCATTGAAAGATACAAATTACCAAATGAACCAAAAGACACTAGTGTTTATGGAAACACTTGAATTCATAAATGGGAACTTCATTTCAAAAAAACTCACCTTAAGTAATTGGGAAATTCTATAAAACATAAAGAAGAAACACACCCAATTATAATAATAATATTAGTAAAAAACAAAAAGCCAAATGCACAACCTAAAGCTTATATTAATCAAGTTTCAAAACCATATATTACAAAAAAGAAAGTATAGATCAATATGACTTATGAGGTAGACATGAAAAATCCTTAACAAAATATAAAGAAACATGAGGTTAAGAGTGTAATGCATCAAAATGATGTGAGTTTCTAGTAAAATGTTAATTCTATTTGCACCCAGATGAAGCAAATAAGGCATTACAAAACCTGCCAGAGACAAGTTTGTTCACTTTAAATTGCCTAACTTTAATATATATGTATTTTGTTAAATATTAATCTTCATAATATAATTCTTGTAGTTTATACTTACAAGAAGTTTGATACATACTCATGATGCATTTTCTCTCATTTTTCCCTAAAACTTTAGCCTTGATATTAAACTCAATTTGAAAAACAGTTTCATCACACAAGAAAACTTACTATCTGCTTTTCTGTTCAGAATAATTTTTCAGGCTAAAGCCACACTCAGAACACGTCTTTTGAAAATTCCAAGTATAACTGTTTATAGTGTAAAATATAAATGATTCCAATAAACAAAATGTAAAATAATGTACTCTAAAATATCATGCACAGGGAAAATGGTAATTAATCTCTTGTCGGACATTTTGTGCTTTGACATTTAACAGGAGGTATGTCAGGGCAAAGGTTCCAGGCCAAATAAATCACTTGTGTTCTCAGAATGTTGACCACAAGGGTAAGACTCCTGAGTCCCACTTTCTGTTTGTACAGAATGTGGGAGCCAGAGTAGACTTTTTTATGGTTCATTCCTTCCAGGTGTTAAGTTTCTCTCTTGTTGCCTGGGTGGTGTGGAGATAAAGATTAAGTTCACACTGAGCAGAAGGTGGCAGTGTGGCTGAAGAAAACGTCTGGTTTTTAATCCTATTAAAGACAGGTGGATTGTTATACATGGTATTTGTACCTTGATATAATTAGTGCTGTGGCAAATTAGTGACAAACCACTAATTTAGCAGGATTATGATATTCTGATACAACAGTTACATGTTTTCTGAAGACTGATAACATCATTATTTATGACACTGCTTTCCTGTAAAATGAGACTGAATCAAATGTGATCACAGAAGGCACACACAAATGCAGAAGTCCTGCTAAGCCCAACACTTCTAGGCAAGTCATAATTAGTATTATGTATCAGTTCAGGTAATTTTCATACAGTTTCCCCTGTCTATTATTAAGTGACAACTTCCTTATATTATGTATTTGCAATTCATCATGGATATTTTTAGTGAGGCAAAGATTTGTATTTTCCAACTTCTTGAGGTGAGGGATCATTCAAGCATATATATTTTAATGGACCATAGACAGCTTATCTTTAATACACTGTAATAAAATATAACAATTTGATATTTTTACCCTCTATCTTAAACATATCTAAGTCTAAGTTTTGTAGCTAACACCTTTATTCTCAGCATAGGGGAGACATAGGGGAGCTGATTTCTGTGATTTGAAGACCAGTTTTAGGCCATGGAGGACTACATAGTGAAATCCTGTCACAAAACAATCAATCAAACAACAATCTTAGCAGGGTTAAGTACTTATAGTGGAGTTAAAATCTTACATTTAAATGTACATTGCATTTAGCAGAACATTCTGATACCAGAAGACAATAATTTGATAGTTGATTGTAAGAGCAATTTTTTTTAAGAGCAAGATTTTTCTAAAGCTTAAAAAAGCAATGTCTTGCTTGTGTTGAACCCCAGGGTCCTTTTGGTTCTTAGTTCTCCTATTTTGGCTTCTGTGATGGAGATCTAGGAACTAAGATGATTAATTTCTCATAGTTCTGGAGGCTGGGAAAGCCAGAATTAAGGTGCCCAGACATTTGGTCTCCCTTGAATTTTTGCTTCCCTTATTTATAGTTGGCATCTTCTGTGTCCTTACACACAAGGGATAAAGGGTAAAGGAGTACTCTTGGGTCTCTTTTTCATGATAACTCTATTCCTATGCCCCATTCTTCTCCTAAAATCCTCAAATTCTCATACCATCATCACCTTACCAACTTATGAATTTGGGAGGCAAAAACATTTATAGCAGCAGGAATATACTTTTCTCTTAGGAGTTCTGGGAATATATGATAACACACACACACACACGCACACGCACACGCACATGCACACACTCCAGATAAAATTATATTTCTGGCCCTCTGGAAAACTTAGGAACTGTCAAAGGTAATCGCTGTGCTAATCATAAAGCATACACATTATATTTGAATGCTTATGCTCTTACAAGCCTCTTTAATAATTTGGGGTGGTGCCATATAGGATGTATAGAGGCCATAGCTTCCTATCCTTCCACTGCTTGGCTTCACTCTATGCAGGGCTATGTGTACTTCTCAGTTGACCTGGCTCATCTAGCAGGAACACTATAGTTTCGTCTTAAATAACACCTTGTTCTGCCTCTGCAGCTAGTGGGGAACATGGGAGGCTTTCCAGATCTTATGACCTCAAGGTCACTTACCTGCCTCAGGTGTTGATGGGGGGGCGGCGGCCCATGATATAGCAGATGAAGGGGGCACATCTCCTATGTTCATGTTCTTGGGCTGTTCACCTATTTCCTCTCGATAGGGTCAGCTTTACTGTGCTGCCCATGGGAGGTTCAGGATCTGCTTTCTCAACTGTTACAGCTGGTAAAGGGCAGGGTCAACATACTCACTTACCTCAGGTGGCAGGCATAAGAGACAGGAGAGCATCTTTCCCTCATGCTCACTACTACATGGCAGATAATGAGCTATGTAGCCAGCTTTCCCACTCTCACAACTTCAGAGCTTGCTTACTCACACCTAAATAAACAGGGTTGTCTCTATTGTGCTGCCCAGGCTAGGTGTAGGGTCCGTTCTAATGAGTGCTGCAGCTGTCGGTGGGAAGGCAGGGGCAACTCTCCAACCTATCTCAGGCAGTGATGATAGGGGGCATCTCTCCCCAACCCATGCTGCCATATGGCAGGTGAGAGATGAGGCCACGCCTCCCATGATCACATTCCTGGGGTTGGCTTACGTATGTCCTATCAAAAGGGTCAGCTCCACTGTGCTCTCCAGATGAAGTATAAGTCCTGCTTTCCCAAGTGTTGCACCTGGTAAAAGGGTCAGGTCCCTCACCAGCTAGAAGTAGTAAGTACGAGGAGGGAGGCTGTTAGGTTTAATGGTGGATGTTTTTCACATATATGTTAAGGATTTTATAGTTTTGAGTCTTCTCAATGATACATTTATTATTCTCTACTCAGTATTTCCTGTACTTGGCTGTAATAATTTTCTGCCTGTTAGACAATGCCTTGGGAAGCATTGTTAGGAGGACATAGCCACTTTATTCCCTTTATTTTATTCCCTTGACCCTTGAAAACTATAAGATGTTGGACAGACTTCACAGCTTTCCAGCCCATCTATAACCTTCTAGCTCACTCATACTCTCATTGGACTTAAATTACATTGTTAAGAGCTATTAAGTTAAAATTATTACTTAAAAATTATTTTGAAGGTATTTATAAGCTGAAGGCAAGGAAAACTGTTTCCAGATATAATTAGAACAAACTGTAATTTTCCCTAGAAATACCATTTATAAGGTAGCCTGATGTGGGAATGCCTTTCTGTATGCTGTGAATATCAATCTTTAAATAAAGGAGCTGTTTTGATCCATGACAGGCACTGTAGAAGACATAGGTGGGGAATCAGAATAGTTAGGAGAAGGAGTGTGGAGTCAGGACAGATGGAGCCAGATGCCCAAAGAAGAAACATATAAGGAACATAGGTGAGCCATGGGCCACATAGCAGGACAGATTAATGAGAATGGGTTAAGATGAGAGAACTAGCTACCAATGTGCCTAAGCCATACGCAAAACAGCATGAAGCTAATATGTGTCTGAGTCATTTTTGGGCCCACGCAGCATCGGGCGGCTAAGTGGTTTGGACCTCTGGCCACCTGGGGCCAAGAAACCTTATTGTAACAGATGATGTCCCAACATGGGGCAAACACCCACATAAATCTTGAGAAAGATTAGAAAGGGCTCTAGAGCTCAGAAACTGAGCCAAAGAAGCTTCCAAATTGTGTATCTGAAGTGGGTCATTGTACAGAAATAGCGTGGTATTTGGGCCACCTTCAAAATGGCAGTGGCGGACTGGTGGCAGGGAGCATAAGCTGCAAGCAGGCCGGTTCCTGAAGTCTCACAGAAGACTCGGAAGCATGTGATTGATTTACGGTTTCTGTTTACTTTGAATAAAAAGGAAACAGAGTCAAACAGTTTCTTAGTAGCAGCATTTCTTGGGTCTGCCTCTGTTTGCTAGCAGCGAACTGAGACAAGGGCCCTTTAAGAGAATGTACTGATTCAGCTTTATCTGCAAAAACTATGTGGCTCTTTAAGAGAGTGTGATTATTTTAAAAGCTTTTCTAGTTGGAAAAATGATTAAGGATTCTCAATAAAACAGATTCAGATGAAAAAAATCTGTAAATGGGTTACAATGTGTGTAAAATGTACATAGGCTTCAGAGAGAAGAGAATTAGGGTAGAAGTCACTAAAAAAGAGAAATAGAGTAATAAAAATATAATAAGCCACATAAAGATGGAAAATAGACACAGAATCTGGATTATGGTTATTATTGTGTTTTCTTTTAATTTTTTTAACTATTAATGGGCTAACTGCAGAAAGACAATGGATTGCAAAGGCTGCTAAGTTAAACAAGAATATATATTTTAAAGGTATCTTGATTTTGAAATTTGTGTCTAAGGAGTTATTGCTTTGGAAGAGTTCTGCTTTTGTTTCCACAGAAGATGAGAACTTGTGTAGAAATACAAATAGGTAGGAAAGGAAGGGCAGAGTCAGAGAAAGATTGAGCCAGATGTCCAAAGAAGAAACATGTAAGGAACACAGGTGAGCCACAGGCCACATGGCAGGACAGATTAATGGAAATGGGTTGCGTTAAGATGAAAGAGCAAGCTAGCAATGTGCCTGAGCCATGGGCCAAACAGCATGAACTTAATATAAGCATCTGAGTCATTTGGGGGGGACTAAGCAGAGGCAGGATGGCTAAGGGGCCTGGGGTGGCAGGTTTATGGGTCTGTGGGTCTGGACCTCTGGCTGCTGGGGCCAGAAACCTTACTGTAACAGTAGCCTGATTCCAATATTCTCCCTTCCTTGACCAAGCCCTTTACAGTCTTATCTTTAAGCATTCCCCATTCCTTAATTGTATCTCAGAATTTCCCTGCTTTGTCTTTATCCTTGAATGTAAAGCCAAGCTTAGTTCCTTTTTATTGTCAAAGCACTTTAGCAAAATTCATATTGAATGTTAGTCTTGTGTTTGCACAAGTTCAGAAACTAGAAGAAAAATGAGATATGCTTAACAGTAACTGAGAATGTTGACTTCTAAGGAAGGCCGAGATGGTTGCAGGGCAAGTCTGAGCTGGAATGCTACCACTGACAGAACTTGACAACTGATCAGTTGGGTAAAGAGCAGTGGTGTTGTGTCTAGGTTAGTGGGGTGGTGATACTCATTATCCAAAGTAAGCACATGTGTTTTCCTGGTGCAAAATGGTTGCTTTTTGTTGGAAGAGGAAAAAATGCTTGAATTTGATGTGAGACTTTGTTCTGGTACATTGTAAATATTTGTCTCTCCTAATGGTTTAATAAAATACTGATTGGCTAGAAGGCAGACAGGAAGTGTCAGTGGTGCTACCAGACTAAGAAAACTCTGGGAAGAGGAAGAGCAGGGCAGAGACACAGCAAACCTAGAGGAAAGTAGAGGATGCTGCTCTGAGAAAATGTACTAAGCCACATGGCTAAACAAAATAAGAATAAGTTCATGCATGTTTTTACATAAGCCATGTAAGGTGAGGAGTGATGTCTGAAGTCTTTAATTCCTCACCTTTCATGTCTTTCAAGCTCAGTAAAGTGCTGAGCATATCATAGGAGTTACATAAATATGTATTGACTGATAAAATATTTTATTATGGTAGCCAGGTTCAGAGTGAGAAAGTTTGATTTAACCCCAAAATTGCTGACTAAAAAGCCCCCAAATTGCAAGCATGAGGAATTTGGTCATATTATTAGCACTCATTTTAAAAAAAGCAAGGCACACTGGTGCATATTTGTAATCTCAAGCTAAGGAAGCAGAAACAACAAAATTACTAGGGACTCTTTACTAACCTTGTAGTGAAACTGTTTAAACATATAAGACAAGAAATAACTGATGAAAACACTTTTGGCCTCTAGACACCTGCCTGCATGCATATATATGCACACGTGTACATGGGCACACACACACACACACACACACACACACACACACACACACACACACACACGTACAGAATCTAAGATTTTCTTCCAGCTGGAGGAGTAAAATTCCCTCTAGATATTGACAGCTAGTAACATGTAATGATGTCTGGGTGAGTGGGTGGAATACACTAAAGGATCTAACTATTATTAGTTAACATATTCTTTATTTAGTTAGTTCTTTTGGAAAGAGCTAGAGTTTAATATTACAGTATACTCCAGAAGTTACATACAGTCAATACAGAAAAAGAGAAAGGAGAAATGGGTTTTGAAGGGTAGAAACAAGGAAAAGATTTAGAAATCTGGGTCAGTGACTGGTGCTTCTTGGCTGATAGGATGTGCAGCAGGGCTGGAGGGAAGAGAAGAGCCATGTTGGGCAGATAAAACCAAGATATATTCACCACATTGAATGAACAGTGTAATTTAGTTCACAATGCCATATGTTTTCAGTTAAGAACAATTAAAAGTGCAGCATCATTTACAATGGAAAGTCTATGAAGCTTGGAGTCAGAGGACCTTGCTGCCCCCTCTCACTGCTACTGGAGACAGTCCTGTAACCTCACAGTGCCTCTGTGAGCCAAGCTGGCATGGTGGCAAGACGGTGTAGATACAGAAAATCTGGATTAAGTCTTGGCACATTTTTTTTTTTAAAAGAACGTTGTGTACTCTTAGAGAACTTGCTGAAATTTGCTGATTCTTAGTTTCCAAACTCAAGATATCATTATCTTGCACTTTTAAAAGGATATCTGATGTAACACATTTAAAGTATCCAGCAAATACTAAGATCTCACTTCATATCCATCCTCCCCTTGATATTCCAAATCTGTGAACTCAGAGAGCTAACCCAGGTGAATTGCAACTCCACCCTATGTGATTCTTTTAAGAAATGATGATATGAATTCTTGAAATCATTCCTCCCACGTTCCTGCCAAAGTTTCCAAGAATCACAAATTCATACAGCCAGAGAAATTAGTCAAATAAATTATTTCCTTCTCTCATTTAACCTATATGCAGTCCCCTTTATCCTCCCCCTTCCCCCAAACTTTAGTTTAGATAATGCCAAAGAAAAAAAATTCAATGAAACTAGTTAAAACACAGTAAGTCAGACTTTATTCAGGACCACTGAAGTAGGAACAGGGCCTATAGCAATGGGCTTTGCAGTAGAGAGACTGGGGTCAACCTTGAACAAACATTATGAAAGTGGAAATTTCTAACCAAGGACCAGGAGGATAATCAATGACTAGAAAGTCACTGGGAGGAAACAGTGGGGCTTCAGCAGAGTCTAACAGGGCTCTTGCTGAAGATACCTGGAGATGTGAGGCCAAAGCTGGCAGCGGATGAGAAATCAGGGTTTTCATATCAAGGTTTCTTTTTAAGGCAAGCTGCAGGGTATTTTTGTTCAAACTAGATTGTATAAGATGGGCCTTGGAAAAGGTTCAGAAGCTTTACTGATGTTTGACAAAGCAAGGATCTTTGTCAATGTGTTAAAGGCAGGTGGCGGTTGTGCCTTTCAGAAGGGACTAAATGACCAATGACTGACAAAATGAGAAACGAAGACTCTACCGTTAGATGTTGGCAAGAGAAAAAAAGCAAACCACATTTCCTCTGGGGATAATGATCCAGAATTAATGTCTTGGGATATGTGTGTGGGAACTCTTTGATATCTCTTGAGGAAGAAATGGTTCTTGTGGAAATATGTACAAATGCAGTTGTCAAGGACTTGCTGGGTCCATTCATGGGGCTACCTGCCAGGAAGAGACGCTCAGAGATTGCTTAGTCCATTGAAGCAGAAGTTTTCTACAGTTTCTGAGGTCACAGCTGATATTCTCAGGATGCTCTTTTCATTGCCCAGGTTTGAATTTTGGATCCTAGCTACTGAGATGAAGTAGTACTGGGACTCACAGTTTACTCTGATCTTAGGCTTATTGTGCCTAAGCATCTGCAGCTTCTTTCTCTTTAGTTTCTGTCTGTATGGTCTTGTCTGTAGTCTGTTTTTGATGAGTTCTTCATCTGGGGATTCTTATTATCTTTAGTTTTTCTTGCACATAATCTTTGGCTTCCGTGTTCTTACTTGAATAGAATTATGAGTGTACTAGCATTCAACTTTGGTCCATCTCAGAGAAGGCTCTAAAGGGAACACCCTCTCTTGGTAGTAATGGTTCTTCCTTGCTCTTTGCTCTAAGGGTTGGCCATGAGTAGCATTTGGGATCTCCCCTAAATCTCCAGGTTATCCTAATATGTTCTGAGTGATGCTCATTGGAGATGATAACTAGGCCAAAATAATGAGACAAATAAAGTAAGTCAGCCTCTTTTCTCTCCATGTTAATTTGCTGTTTTACTCAGGGAACAATGTCTTCCAGATTCATAGAAAAGAATCAAACAGTGAATTTAGCTTTCTACTACACTTTAATAATTTTCTGCTGTACTCAACAAATCAGAGACTCATCTGAAAAGACTGAAAAATGAGATTTGATATGATAATTGTATACTAAATGCCTGTAAGGAGAACTACAGACCAGGTTCCAACACTTCTACAGTCTTCATTTTGGATTAAAATTGTAATTGATCAATACAAGTTTTTCTTTACAGAGTGCTCACCTGTATAAAGTATTTAAAAAACTCTTACAGAAATTGCAACAAATTCTATCATTCTTCTTACTAATTTCTTCTTTATCATAATAATACTTATTGTTATTATGTTATTTTCAAAATGTGATTATTTCTGAATGCAGAACTGATGTATGTGAATGAACTCAGAAGTAAAGAAGTCATATGTTGAGCTGGCTTTATAGAATAAGGCAGAAAAACAGAAATGTGAGAGAAGAGGTGTACTGGTGTAGGCCTCTAGTTTGAAATGGACCTGATAGGTCAGAAAAACACAGGTAAGAGGTTATGACCAGAGACTTCAATTAGGTGAAGAATTTTACACATTGTGCTTAAATTATTAATCAAGCTGACACATAGAGGTTTCAGCCATTCATGAGAAGAATTAAGATCTCAGAGAGGATAAATGAGAAGTCCTATGTGATATCAATACCTTGCTTTAGGAGTATTGAATCATGAATTAAACAGATTCAATTCTGAAGTTTTTCAGGCCTGTTGAAGGGGCCTGAACTTTATCAGAGGGCAGCTGAAACATAATAATATGGGTGGTCTATTAAGCAGGGTCAGCCATTGCTTTTAGGATCATTGCAAATGCTTGTTATGAAAATGATAAATTGCTGGCCAGAATAACAGTAAGAGCCTATTTCATCAACCCATTGACAGATAAGGAGTGCCTTGCCTCATGTTGGAGATGTTTATGTGTGTGTGTGTGTGTGTGTGTGTGTGTGTGTGTGTGTGTGTGTGAGAAAGAGAGAGAGAGAGAGAGAGAGAGAGAGAGAGAGAGAGAGAGAGAGAGAGAGAGAGAGAGAGAGAGATTAAATGGAATGGAATGGGGTGAGGGTGGTGCTGATATAGTGTGAGGAGAAAGCTATAAAACATCAAGGTAACTAAGTAGTTCCGTACTTCTGAAGAGCATGGGACCGGAGGTGGAGATAACTAAGTAGTTCTGTACTTCTGAAGAGCATGGGGCCAGAGGTGGAGATCTGAAGTTTTTCTGATGAAATAGGTTAGAAGATGAAGAAAGTGGAGGTATTGTAAATAGTAAAGTCTTAGTAAGAAAACATGGGAGTGGATGAAGTGAACAAAACTAGTTAGGAGGCATAGAAAAATTATCATAGGTATTTGAACAAAAGAAGTAGGAGGTAGTTGGTCTCTGGAAAGTAACAGGAAATATGAAAATAGCAAATTACCCCATAAAAGTCCAGGAAGGGTGAAGAATGAAAGGAAATTGTTTCTTAACTGTCAACTTGATGCAGCCCGGAGCCCTGTGAGAAGAGTTTCCTTGAGGGATTGCTTGGACCCATTTTGCATGTCTGTGGGGGGTGGTATGGACTGTGAAGTGATTCAGAGCAGCTCAACTGCAGACTCCATAGTTCTCACTGTAATTTCTGATTGAGATGTAAGCTCTTTTTCTTAGAAGTAAGGCTAGGTAGAAGAGCAAGCTGTGTTGCCTTAAGTTCCTGCAATCAGTTTTCTCAATGACGGAGCAGGATTTAGAAGTGGAGGCCAAATATGTCCTTTTCTCCTCATGTTGTTGTTGGCAATGGTAACAGAAATGATGCTAGAACAGAAAGAGTTGGATTTCCTCATGAGAAGGTGTCATTATCTCAGTTATAGCCATTTTTGAAGAGAGTTGAAGTAATAAACTGAGGGATGTTTTGTATTAAAATACACTAGTTACTTGACTCATTTCTAGGACAGAATACCTGGAAAAAGTAACACAAAGAAGGCAGGGTTATTTTGGCTCACAATTCTAGGCTAAGTTCATTTTTGATGGTGAAATCACGTCAGGCAAAGCTTAGGCTGCTGTTCATATTGCACCCACAGTCAAGAGGTAGAGGTAGGCGGATGCTTGTGCTGAGCTTGCTTTATGGTCTTGAGTCATTTCAACAGAGCTTTTCTTACCAGTTCAATTAGGTACTTCACAGATACCTAGAGGACTGTCCCTTCCGTGAGTCCAGATCCCATCAAATTGAAACTAAATATTATTGTATGAATGAATAACAGATAGTAAAGACAGAATTTGATGATAAAATAGGTGCAGATTAATAAAAAAGGGGTCCTACATTGAAAGCCATTGCATTGTAAAATTGCCAAGGAGGCTGTAACTTTCTGTAAACATAGTCACAGTGAACTCCTTCTAAGCCCATGTTTTCTTGGGTTTTGTGTAACTCTTCTGACTTAGCATACACTTATTTTATCTAAGTGGGTTTACCTGAAAGCTATAATATTATGCCGGCTAGTTTTATGCCACCTTGACACAAGCTAGTCATCAGAAAGGAGGGAACCTCGATTGCTAAAATGTCTCCTAGGGTCTGGTGGTAAGGCATTTTTTAAATTAGCAATTGATGGGGGAGGACCCAACCTACAGTGGGTAGTATTATCTGTGACCAATTGGTCTTAAGTTCTATAAGAAATAAGGTTAAACAAACTGTGAGGAGCAAGCCATTTATCAGCACACCCTCCCTCCCCATTGCTTCTGTGTCAGTTCCTGCCTCCAGGTTCCTAATCTGCATGAGTTTCTGCCTTGACTTCCTTTAGAGATAGACTGTCCTCTGGAAGAGTAAGCCAAAACAAACTCTTTCTTCCCAAATTGGTCATGATATTTCATTACAGCAATGGTAACTGTTAATTAGTACAGGTATCTTAGCAACTTTGGTAAACAATTTTTGTTTTATTTTATTAAGATAGAATTTTACTATGTGACCCTTGCTGGCCTGGAACTTGCTATGCTGATCAAATTAACTTCAGACTTTCAGGGATCCTACTGCCTTTGCCTTCAAAATTCTGGATTTACAGGTAGGAGTTAGCATACCTGGCTTGCTTGACATTATTTTAAAGATAATTAAAATGATTTATTTCCCTCATTAACTGCAATCTCTTGTGTGTGTGTGTGTGTGTGTGTGTGTGTGTGTGTGTGTGTGTGTGTGTGTGTATGTATTTAGGTATATATGCACAAACATGCACTTATGAGCTTATGATCATACATGGGGATGCTAGAGCTTGTCACTCTTTATTTTTTTTTCCAGACAGGCTTCTTACTGACCCTGAAACTCACTCATTGTCTAGTATCAATGGTCATCAAGCCCAGGGGTCCTTCTGTCTCTACCTTCCAAGTACTGGGGTTAGAAATATGTCATTATACTGCTTATTTACTGGGTTCTGGAGAACTGAATTCAGATTCTCATGCTTGCACAGCTAGTGTTATACCAACTGAGCTATCTATCCTGTACCAAACATTTCCTTTTTTTAAATGCAGAGTTGATCTGTGATAATAACTCATGTCCCACATCAGGGATATGTTGTGACACTCCCTCTTATAGCGAGATGTTGCAAAATCTTTTCCAGTTATTTGATACTTGTGTAGTTTGAATGTAATTGGCCCCCTAAATCTCATAGAGAGTAGCACTATTGGCAGGCATGGCTTTGTGACTCCATTGGAAGAAGTATGTCACTGTGTGTCAGGAGGTGGGCTTTGAGGTTCCCTATGCTCAGAATACTGCCTAGTGTCTTAGTCAACTTCCTGTTGCCCACAAGATATGACTCTTAGATATCTCTCCTGTACTTTGCCTGCCTGCTCACTGCCATTCTCTCCACCGTGATGATAATAAAATAACCTTTAAAAAGTGTTTGTGAGCCATCTCAATGCCTTATTTGTAACAGTTTCTGTGGTCATGGTGTTCTTTACAGCAATGAAACCCTACGACACTCCATGGGAGTGTGTGTTTCTGTATGTGACAGGCAGATGTACTTAGTACCCTTAACTGCTCATCAATTTGAGTCACAGCCAGACCCACAGCCTTCTGTGGAATTACTGCCCTCATTTCTTCAATAAGTGACATGTTAACAATGAAGAATATTTTCAAGTTATTGTTTTAATAGACCTTTACCCTCAGGCTCAGATAAATCATGACTTCATCACACAGGTTAGAAGACAGATTTAGACTTAATGGGAGATCGCAACTAAATCAAGCACAATACTTGGGAAAATTTACCTCCGTTTAATGTCATATTTCTTTCTAAATGGCTGTAATGAGTGGCTTTTATAGAAGACTCGTGAAAGTAGTAGAGTATTTTTTAAAAGTTAAGACTTTATGACAGGTTTCAAAAATATCTGAAAGTTGATATATATGTTCAAGCTTAATAGTTCCTTATCATAATACCCATAATAGATTTCAAAAACCTTTCTTGGCAATTAAAAAATTAACTAATGCTAAAGAGAGCTCAAAAGATCTTAAAACCAAATGAAATGTGTCAAGATTATGAAGTAGAAGTTGAAAATGAGTATGTGGGCTGAAGAATAAGGGCAGGTTCTTTATTTAAAGCTATCGAGTTTAGACAATGTGAAATTATTAAAGAAGCTGCTTTCCTCCTTCTGCAACCAAGTAAAATAGCTCTTCTTACAGTAGTTAGAGATCTGCTTCCTTATACTGTTTCAAGGTGACCTCCCAAACCATGGAAGATAGGACAAGGCTGAATAGAGTATGCACCAAGGGAGCTTGTTTTTGGTGCTTGTAGACCCTCATTTCTGGTCCTCCCTCAAATGTTCTCTTGTATTTTTTCCTCGTGATTTAACATTCAATCCTCTTCTTAGGAAATGATTGGATAAGTGCAATTCTTAGTTTATACAGAATTTATCCATATTATACTTCTTAAAAAGGATTCATCTTTGAAACTTTGTTTCTAGTTTTTGTGTGATACTAAGGCCTTGTTTCATGCTAGATTCCCAGGCATTAATTAATTTTTGGAAAGGCATTTGTAGGAAGATAAGAGATTCCTAACACTTATGATACACCATGTATGTGTATAGCAACTCATGTTAGTACCAGGATGGTGGTGTTATTTCTATACTAACTAAATCCAAAGTCTTGCATATGCCTGTCCTGGAAATTAATACTCTCTGCCCCTATATGAAATAAGCTGCATGTCCAAGGAGAAATGAGTTTGCTTACTGCTCAACTTCCTATTTAAGCATGATTCATTAAAAACTAGTATATCAGTCATTTTTCTGTCACCAAAATTCCTGAGAAGTGGAGCTCTCAGCCCATAGTCAGTACCATTGTATGGTACCTTTTGCTATGTGGAACATTCTTATAAGCTGTGTGGTGGTTGAAGCTGCTCATCTCATGGCAGCTCAATGCATAAATACAGAAATACCTATATAAGGTATGTCCCCCCGCCCCGCCATGACCTAAGACCCTCTAACACACCTCACCTCTTAAAGGTTCTGTTATGTTCTCCTTTGCACCTTAGCACTGTAGCTATCATGAAAAATAATGATCTGGACCAGGAAGTTCAGTTCATGACTAACTATTTGCTTCAGAAGAGACGGATATTGGCATCCTTAACCCTAGGAATGAATCAGTGACAAAGAGAAAAATTTAGAAAAAGCTATCCAATATGTATACCAAAGGTCATCTTTGTAATTTGAGTCAGAACCCACTTTGTTTGTGGCAAAACAATTGGCTTTGGCATGATCTATGATTCTTTGAATTATGCAAGGAAGAATGAGCCGAAACACAGACTTGCAAGACATGGCCTTTAATAGAAGAAAAAGACCTCCCAGAGACAGAGAAAGAAACAAAACAATAGAGTGAAGAAGGTCAGGGGATTGCAAAGGTCAATGTTGGAGCAGGCAAAAGGCAAAAGGAGTAGATCAGTGGTGACTTGATCTGCTGTGATGTGCAGACAGTTTCTGAGGGGACAAATAAACTAAAAGCTTATTTGAAAAAGGGTCCTGTTACTTCTCACCAGCAGTATTTTATACACACACACAGACACACACACAGACACACACACACACACACACACACACATGCACACACACTAGGGACCAGGTGTTAACATAGGAGTTTTAAGATTTAGGAGATTTTCCAAGTGCAAACAATAATATAAGGTTCTATCCTTCATCGCAACCCTCAAACTCTTAGTTAATGAGTTACTAAACAACTATTGGTAAATAATTGTTAAAGCCAGCAAATATTATTTTCCCATGCTTTTGCATGTCCCAGAAGTACCATTTGGTTCAAGAAAACATGGGCTATGCACTTCCTGAGTGCACTTCCTTAGAAGACCACTTTGTGGGATCACTTGTTCAGGCCAGGCATCTTCCTTCAGGTCTCCTCTTCTCAAAGTCATTTATTTTAAACAAACTCATTCATGTATGTGTTGGTTGGTTTTTGTCAACTTGATACAAACTAGGGTCATCTTGGAAGAGGGGATAAAAATTCAGAAAATACCACCATCAGATTGGTCTATAGTCAAGACTATGGGATATTTTCTTAATTAATGATTGATGTGAGAGGGTCCAGCTCACTGTGAGTGGTTCCATTCATGAACAGGTGGTCCAGGTTCTACAAAAAGCAGGCTGTGTGAGTCAGTACCAGCAGTTCTTCATAGTCTGTGCTTCAATTTCTGTCTCCATGTTTGTGTTTTGAGTTCCTGCCTTGAGTTTCCTTTCATGAGTAATTATAAACTGTAAGGTAGATAAACCCTGATTTTGGTCATGACATTAATCACAGCAATGGAAAGCAAAGTGGAGCAATTGCTTTAACTTTAATTGCATTGCTTTAACTGCCCTTTCCACATCTTACCATCTCTGACTTATGTCAAGAGCTTTCTCCTTTGATTCATGACAGAAACTGTGGACACTGCTCTTGCATTACCACTTCTTCCTCATGCTTTCATTTACCTGATTGTTAGATTCTTGAAATTCATATGAGATGTGTATTTCTCTATCTCACATCCCCACTTGCTAGGAATGTTGCTTCACTTCAGTCACTCATCATGTCTAGCCCATAGCTCTGCCTCTCACCTTTATGCCAACCTGGCTTAGCACAAGAGTAGGAATGACCTTTCCAACCTGAAACTAGTTAGGATTACTGTCTTTGACACATTTCACCGGGTGCCACTATAAACTCCCAGAGATAAATTCTGGAGCCAGATGTGACTGATTCCTTTTTCAATCTACTCTTGAATCTCCACTTAAATAGAGTTTACACTCAGAAATACTAATCTCTTGGCAGTGTACCAAATAGAATGCTTTTTCATGCCTCCAGGTTTAGGTGGTTCTTTTTTTTTTTTTTTTTAGTTTTTACTTTCTTTTGGGTAGTTTGTGCCCTTTTCTGATACCTCTAATGTAATATTGGTTTATGGGGCCACTTCTCCATCCCACTATCAGTATAAGCTCCTTCATGGCATTCTTGCATATTTTCTCATGTATCCTTTTGTTTATCATAGCATGCTTACATATATGTATACATATATATGCACACACAGTAGGAAAATATGAGAATTAATTAAAAATTGTGAAGTGTGTTTTCTGTTTTCTATTTTTTCATTTGTGAACATTGTTAATAAGTTGTTCTTAGTAATTAAGAAATTATTTATTCTTTTTTTATATAATGCATCCCAACAATAGCTTCTCCTCCCTCCATTTTTCCTGATATCTCTGTCCTGTGTTCCCTGTGTTATGTTCTCCTCCCCCCAAAAAGAACAGGCCTTCCAGAAGACACCAAATAAATACTGCACTATAAGATACAATAAGACCAGACACAAACACTCACATCAAGGCTGGATGAGGCAACCCAGTAGGAGGAAAAGGGTCCTAAGAGCAGAGACAACTCCACTCCCACTGTTAGAAGCTTCACAAAACTCAAAGCTAAACAACTATAATATATTTGCAGAGCATCTAACATAGGGCATGCAGGCTCCCCAGGTTTGTTGCTTCAGGATCTGAGAGCCTCATTTCATGGGCTGTGTTTGCATGGTATCCTCAACCCCTCTAGCTCCAACACCCTCTGCATCTCCTCTTCCCTGATTTTCACCTAGCTGAAGGGCAAGACTCAGAGATCTCCAACCTGTGCTCTCCACATCACCTACACATTTTACTTTCTTTTCTGTAGTTTTGTGTTTCTACAGTATGGACATTCAAAATGAGATTTGAGATTCAGAAAACACAAAGTGCAGACTAATAAGGAAGAAAACAATAACCCTATATACTGCTTTAGCTCTTACACTAATGGCATTTGCCTTCTTTTTAAAGGTCTCATTATTATGAGACATTTTTTAGTTAAACATATATACATACACACACACACACACACACACACACACAAATTTTGTTTAGTCTTCCTAATAAAGTGAAACGAAAGGTTTGGGAAGAAACATTCATTTTTATTTTTATTCTTCTCATATATTACATTCCTAGTGCAGGTTTCTCCTTCCTTCTTTGCATCCTCTTCCTTCCAACCCTTCTACCTATCTCAAAAAGCCTCTCTTAAGGGAGCCATGCCTCTGCTTGCTGCCAGAAAGCAGAGTCCATCTGAGAAAATGCTGTTACCGAGAATCTGTGCTTGACTCTGTTCCCTTTTTGTCTGTATGAATAGAAACCTTAAATTGGCCATCTGCAGCTCATGCTCATACTGAGGATTCTGTGAGACTGGGAACCCACCATATTGCAGTTCAAACTGCATGCTGCAAACCTGTCATGTTGCAGATCAAACTGCACAATGCAAATCCACAGATGTATGCCCCAGCATGTCTATACCATAGATCACTTTCATGATCTAGGAAGCTGTTTGGGCTCTGTGTCTGTGCACCAGAATCATGTTTAAAGCTTTCTCAGGCTTGATATTAATGTATTTACACTACATTGAGTGTCATTTTTAGTTGGAAGCTTCTCTGTCCTGCCTAGCTGGTCCCTCAGCTGCTTCACAAATGATCAACTCAGAGGCTTAATGCTATACTAATGCTGGGCCACTAGTTCAGGCATATTACTACCTATCTCTTCCTTGGAAATTAATCCATAATTTTTATCTATGTTTAGCCACATGGCTTAGTACTTTTGCTTTAGTGCAGCATTTTCCTCTTGCTTCCTCTGTCTTTGGATGACATCTGCTGCTCTGCTTTTCCTCTTTTCAGAATTCTCCTGTTCTGGTTGCCCAACTTATACTTTCTGTCTACTGGTCAGTCAGCATTTTATTAAACCAAATACAAGTTTCAAAACTTTACACCATACAAGAAGAGCATTATCCCACAGCATTACCTGAGCTCCACTTAATGTTTGGCTGTAGGACTCTGCATTTGCTCCCATAAATTGCTTGTTTGTAGTGGGACAGTTCTGTAGGACTAAGGAAATTGCCTCAAACCAGTTCAATGGTGATTGACAGTTTTTCTGGGTATGGCATATAGGTATGCCAGTTTGACTGGGCTCTCCTGGTCTCTTAGAGTCTGTCAGGGCTATTTTGTCTTTTTGTGTCTTCATTGAGAAGGCATGTGTAATTCAGATAGGTCTGCTTTTATATGTTACTTGGCCGTTTTTAAGCAACTTTTAATATTCTTTTTTTATTCTGTATGCTTAGTGTTTAGATTATTATGTAGTGAGGGGACAATAGTTTTAGTCCAGTGTATTTGTTGTTATGTAAATTTCTTGTACCATTATAAGATTGACCTTCTTTAGGTTTGAATATTTTTCTTATGATTTTGTTGAATATATTTTCTGGGCATTTGAGCTGAGATTCTTCTCTTTCTTCTATTCTTATTATTTTTAGGTTTGCTCTCATAATGTCTCAGATTTCTTGGATGTTTCCTGTTAAATTTAATATTTTCTTTGCCTGATGAATCTATTTCCTCTGTTGTATCTCCAATGCCTGAGACTCTCTCTTCCACCTTTTATATTCTGTTGGTGATGTTGGCTTCTGTTGTTATTGTTCACTTAACCGGGTTTCTTATTTCCAGAATTCCCTCAGTTTTTAAAAAATTGCTTTTATTTCCATTTCCAGGTCTTGAAAAGTTTTGTTTTTATTAGCTATTTGTTTGTATTTTCTTGGTTTCCTCAGCATTTTTAAAGAGATTTATTGTTTTTCTCTATTTTTTCCTCATTATTTTCTCCATTTCTTTAATGAATTTTTAATTTTCTCATGAAGAATCTCGATCATCTTCATAAAGTTATTTTAAAGGTTATTTTCTCGTGTTTCAGCTGTGTTGGAATGTTCAGGTCTTGCTGTTGTAGGAAAGCTGGGTTTTGGTGAAGACATATTGGCCTTTCTGTTACTGTGTTTTCACACTGGTGTTTAGGCATCTGGATTTGGGGTCATCAAAGATCAAATGTTGATTCTTGTGTTTGTCTTTGTGGGGTGGTGTTTTGTTCTTTGGTTTCTGTTTCCTCTTTGCTCTTCTAGCCTACATAGCCAAGGTTTCTGGTATAATGGGAGTCTTTTTGTCCAGTAGGATGTCTCAACTGGGGTTTTGGGAGCCTTAGTTTCCTTGTTCCGGTCTGGCCTACAGTAAAACTGAAATCTCTAGATCCAGCTTGGCCTCTAGTAATGCTTGAGTCTTCTTTTGGTGCCTAGGACCAGCTTGGCCTCAGGTAAAGCTGCTGGGGACTGCTCTTTTGGGTGGTGTGGACTGTATGTCAGTCTATGGCATCTGTTCTTCCAACAGGTGTGGACTGTGTCTGGGCCTATAGAATCTGCTAGATCTCTGTTCTCGCTTGTGTGGCATGAGCCTATTCTGGCTGGTACAGTCTATTCCTCAGCATCAGAAAACCCAATGGGATTAGAGGTAGCAGCCTAGCAGCAGCAGAGCTAGAGACAAGCTGAGATGGCATTGGGTTGGGAAGTATTTTAGTGGACAGAATGGAGCATTCAGTTTCAATACTGGCTTGTGTGGCCTGGATGCACTTGGCAGAAGTCTTCTGGGGTTGGGAGAAGGGCACAGCTATGGTACTAGGAAATAGCTGGGAGGGTATGGTCTTGGGGACTGGTTGAGGGTGGCCGAATTCAGTTGGGGGTGTAGATCTATTGGAGGGGTATGTTATTTGCTTATTCTGATAGGTGTATTCTGTGTCTTAGTGGCAGAGGTCTACTGTTCTGGCTTGTGTGGCCTGAGCCTGGTTGGCAGAAGTCTGTTTGTCTTTTTTTAATTTGAAAGTTTTACTTTTTTTTAACACACCCACCACTGTTCCTTCTCATTACCCTTTCCCCATTCATCCCCAGCTTTTCCATCCCTATCCCCTATCCATTTCTCAGAGATGGTAAGGACTCCCAGCATAAGTAAATATAGACTGTCATATCTAGTTGAGGTAAGATAAAGCTCCTTCCCCAGAATCAAGGCTTAGCAAGGTATTCCTTTGTAGAAAATAGGCTCAAAGAATCCAGTTCATGCACTAGAAATAAATTCTGGTCCCACGGCCAGAGGCCCTGCAAACTGGCCACGACATTAGACTGTCATCCACATTCAAAGGGCATAGTTCAGTCCCATGCAGGTTTCTCAGCTGTCAGTTCATATTTCATGAACTCCCTATTGGGAGTTCTTGTCATCTTTCCTGTGAGTTTCCTTATCATGCTCTTGACCCTTTTTCACATATAGTCTCCTTTCCCTCTCTTCTGCTGGTCTTACAGCTCCACCCAGGCTTACATGGGATCTCTTTATCTTCTTCCAACCATTGATGGCTGAAAGTTCTACAATGACAACTAGGGTGCTCATCAATTTGATTCTAGGTACCCTCTCCACTATCACTTGGAGTCTTAGCTAAGGCCATCTTTGTGGGTTCTTAGGTATTTCTCTAATATAGATTTCTCTCCAACCCCACAATGGCTACCTCTATTAATGTATCTATTTCATTATTCTCCCTCTCTGCCCCTCCCCCAATGCAACCATCCTGTTCTTGTTCCACATCCCTTTACACCCTCTCCCTCATGGTCCCATTTTACTCAGGAGAGCTTATTGTTTTCCCTTCCCAGGGGATCCATGGATCTCTCTCTTAGATTCCTTCTTGTTACTGAGCTGCTCAGGGGTTGTGGATTGTAGTCTGGTTATCTTTTGCTTTACATCTAAAATTCACTTATGAGTGAATAAATACCATTCTTATCTTTCTGGGTCTGTGTTACCTCACTCACGATGGTATTTTCTAGTTCTACCTATTTGCCTGCAAATTTCAATTATCATTTTTTTCCTACTGAGTAGCATTCCATCGTGTAAATGTACCACATTTTTAAAACCTGTTTTTCAACTAAGACACATCTAAGTTGTTTTTAGGTTCTGGCTATTCTCCTGCTATAAACATAGTTGAGCAAATGTCCTTGTGGTAAGAATATATCATTCATTAGCTTGATTCCCAGTTTTCTGAGAAACTGCCATACTAATTTGCAAACTGGCTGTACAAGTTTACATTCCCACCTGCAATAGAGGAGTGCTCCCCTTACTCCACATTCGCTCCAGCATAGGCTGTCATCAGTGATTTTTATCTTAGCCATTCTGACAGATGTAAGATGACATCTCAGAGTTGTTTTGATTTGAATTTTTAGATGGCTAAGCATGTTGAGCAATTAAATGTCTTTTAGCCATTTGAGATTCTTCTGTTGAGAATTCTCTATTTATGTCTGTATCTCATTTTAAATTTAGGTTTTTTTTTGACCTCTAGTTTCTTAAATTTTTAAAAATATATCTTAGAGATAAGTCCTAGGTCAGATAAAAGGTCGGTGAAGGTCTTTTCCTATTCTGTAGGCTGTCATTTTGTCTTATTGATTGTGCCCTTTGCTTTATGGAAACTTCTCAGTTTCAGAAGGTCCCATTTATTAATTGTTGCTTTCAGTGTCTGTGCTACCGGTGATATATTTAGGAAATGGCCTCCTGCATCAATTTATTGAAAGCTATTTATCACTTTATTTTCTATCAAGTTCAATGTAACTGGGCTTATAATGATGTTTTCGATCCACTAGGACTTGAGTTTTGTGCAGGGCAGTATTGATTTATTTGTATTCTTTTACATATCACCATCCAGTTATGCCAGCACCATCTGTTGATGATGCTATCTTTTTTTCCATGCATATTTTTGGCTTCTTTGTCTGAAATCAGGCATTTATAGGTGTGTGGATTAATGCTAGAGTCCTTAATTCAATATCTTTGATTCACATGTCTGTTTTTTTGCCAATTATTTGCCTTCTTTTTAAAGGTATAGTTATAACAAATTATTGATTAAAAATTTTGTTTTTGGTTTCTTGGTCTTTCTAATATAATAAAGTAAAAGATTTGGAAAACAACATTTTTTTCAGAATTTTTTTTTTAGCTCTCATATTTAATTCATAATCTAAGCCAGCACAACACATTTTTTTTAATACAACCATGGGTTGTGGAGGCATAGAGATGTGTTAGATATTTTCTCTCGATTGCTATGAGGTTTGGGGTCCTAATGCTTCCCCCAAACAACTGCAACAAGGGAGGAGGTGCTACAACAATAAATACATTATTTCATTAAAGGGATTGTTTATTTATCCACCGCTTTATTGTGGCTTTAGGTAAATAAACCTTTCTTATGATGTAGTCACCTGATAGGTGGTTATCAGACCCAGTGAAGTTCTCTTAAGGAGAAAACAGTAGCATAGATTGTTGTAATTTTTCTAGTAGATTGCAATGTCACATCTCTCCCTATGCCTAGAGATAGATTGGATTACCAGGAGGAAATAATTTTCTCTTAATAGGCATAAACAAGGCTCCAAAGCTACCATTACCCTCCTCCCAAGAGTTGAGACCCCAAAATCATTGAGGAAATGGGTTGAAATTTAGAAACATAGGTACAAACTGTTTGCATCAGAGATCCAACTCTAAAGCTGTTCAGTAGAAGAAATTGGTGCCTGTACTAAAATTTTGTTCTTACCCTCACCTGTCTTCTAGAAATCAGTGTTTCAAGTCCAAGTGGATCAAAGACTTCAACATAAATCCAGTTGTATTGAACCTGATAGAAGAGGAAGTGGGAAATAACCTTGGGTGCATTGGCATAGGATACAACTTCCTGAACAGAACATCAGTAGCATAAGCACTAAGATTGACAATTAATAACTGGGACCTTCTGAAACTGAGATGCTTCTGTAAGGCAAAGGACACTGTCAATAAGTCAGAACAGCAGCCTACAGAATGGGAAAAGATCTTTACCATCTCTATATCTGAAAAAGAACTGGTCTCCAACATATATATAGAGAACTCAAGAAACTAGACATCAAAACACAAAATCCAACTTAAAAATGGGGTACAGATCTAAATAGAGAATTCTTAACACAAGAATCTCAAATTATCATGAGACACTTAAATAATTGTTCAACATTCTTAACCTTCAGATAAATGTAAATCAAAATGACCCTGAAATTCCATCTTGTACCTGTCAAAATGGCTATGATTGTCACACTAATGACAGCTTATGCTGGATAGGATGTGGAACAAGGAATCCATGCCTCTATTACTGGAAATCAATATGGAGATTTCTCAGAACACTGGGAGTCAATCTACCTTCAAGATCCTGTTATACTATTCTTGGGCATATATCCAGAGGATGCTCAGTTGTACCACAAAGACACTTGCTCATCTATTTTTATAGTAGCATTATTCATAATAGCCAGAATGTAGAAACAACCTAGATGCTCTTCAACTGAAGAATGGGTAGAGAAAATATGACACATTTTCACAATAGATTATATTACTCATCTGCTAAAAACAATGAGATAAAAAATTTGCAAGCAAAGGGATAGAACTTGAAGAAATTATCTGGTGTGAGGTAATCCAAACCCAGACAGATAAACATGGTATGTATTTACTCAGAAGTGGATATTATCTGTCAAGTAAAGGACGGCCATGCTATAATCCACAGACTCATAGAGGATAAGTAACAAAGAGGGATCAAAGAGAGACACATGGATTTGTTTGGGAAGGGGAAATGGAAGAGATCTCCCAGGTAGACTGGGGGTTGGTAGTGATGGAAACACAAGGAATTGGGTTGGGGGTGAATAGTGGGAGTAAAGTAATGAAAAAGACATTTTGATGGGGGAGCATTTTGGGGTCAGGTAGAAACCGGGTGCAAGAGAAACGCCTACAAATTTGTAAGGATTACCTTACCTAAGACTCCTAGCAATAGTGAATAGGTAGCCTGAACTGGCCATCTCCCATAATCAGATTGATAACTACCCTCGTTGTCATCAGAGGGCCTTCATACAGTGACTGATGAAAACAGATGCAGAAATCTATAGCCAAGCACTGCACCAAACTCAGGCAATGCTGTTGAAGAAGGAAGAAGGATTGTATGAGTCGGGGTGATCAATGTCATCACAAGAGAACTCACAGAAACAACTTGGGCTCATAGAAACTCATAGACTCTGGGTTGACAGCTAGGGAGCCTGCATGAGACAGACCTAGGCCCTCTACATATGTGTGACAGTTGTATAACTTGATCTACTTATGGGACTCCTAGTGGTGGAAGCAAAGCCTGTCCCCAAAGCTTTGGCTGGCTTGCAATAATCTGTCTCTCATATTGGGTTGCCTTGCCCAGCTTTAATACAAGGAGAGGAGCTTAGTCCCTTCTCAACTTGATACTCCATGATTTGTTGACACCCATGGAAGGCCTGCCCCTTTCTAAACAGAAATAGAGAAGTGGATTTGGGAAGGGCTCATGGGGGAGGTAGGGAGGTGGGGAATGGAATGGGAGGAGAGGAAGAGGAAAACTGCAGTTGGGCTGTAAAATAAATAAATAAATTTAATTAATAATAATAAGAAACATCAGAGTTCTGCCTAATAGCATCTTTTTGATCTTTGGCCAGGAGAAAACAAAGGACATTTTCTGCTTTGAATCAAGGGCAAGAATTCTCTTTCAGGTTTCTTGACCCTGCGTCTGTGTAATGTCTCTCCTGTCCACATTACTTTGACGTCTGAGGCCCACCTCGAGGTAACAGTTAACTGTAGAGGATCCGTTCCACATTTGTGGTCAGTTGTTTCAGTGTTTAGCATTGGTGGCATATCCTTACAAAAGGTGCTTCCTCACAGCCAATGCCAGCTGCTCATGACAGAAGTATTGTTTAAGGAATTCTCTTCAGTTTAGAGTGGTAGAAAGGACCCAGTACAATTTAAACACTCTTGAAGTGGACATTTGAAGCCAGTAGGTTCTTTTGATCATTTCAGGAATATAAAACAGAGTAGAAAATTTCCAAGCATTCCCACATTACAAGTTTATTTCTGAGATTGATTTTTATAGTTTTGAAATTTTACTTTGATTCAAGGCTATTCTATGTCAAGTTTTTCCTTATTTCTAATGCAAAAGCTTGGATTTCTAAGTCCCTGGCCTCATTCTGAGAAGCAGCCCTCCCATATGGGGTGGCACCTGTCAAGTTGCTATGGTTCTGGTTTGGAAGGCTCATGGAGAGAGTCATTGCACTGTTTTCTGTGGGGATTACAGGAATAATTGTCACTGGTTTTGTATCTTTAAATTAGAAGTTCTTGTGGTGGTGGGCTATTCTTTTAGCAGCATGTTTCTACTTAGTGGAAAGCATTGCTGAACACAATATACCCACTCTGCTATGTAAATAAAGATATTATTGTTGGAATAATGCAGTACAGGGGATGCCTCTTCTGGAAGGCTTATCTGTCAATCTGTGTTTAGTTGGCTTTTCAGCCCACCCATTGTAATTACGGCTTTTCAGTCTTCTAGAATAGGGATCTTGGAAGGGGATTTGTTACAACTGGCTATTTAAATGGAATTTTCCAAATATACAGTATCTACTCCTTAGATCACAGGTTCACTCCCCCATTCTTTCCTGCTTGCTTTAGAAGCCCTTGGCAGGCTATTATTACATACTGAAGGGCAGGTTTCAAGCACCCTCTGTTTATGAAATGGTGAGGCCATCAGTAAGCTGCATGCAGTTTGAATTGTTGCTCTTTGTTCTAATTTCACTTTGAATTGTGCTAAATATAAGAGTGTGAATTCTTTCAGGAGAGAAGTTGACAAATGCTGTCAGGTCTGTTACATGAGATCTGTCCTTTTCATGATTCAAGTTTGCATAGACACTATTTAATATAGATAATTTGATGGGTGTCCTTTCTAATGACTTTATTAAGAATGTTTTATAGACTCTTTTGAGGTTCTAAGTATATAACCAAGGACTTAATATACAATAGCAATCATTCTTTACTGAGCCACACCTATAGCTTTAGTTCATTTTTTAAAAGATGTAAAAATATTAAATATATATTTCATGAAAGTTGATAGAACTGTAATATTTATGATCTTCAGTAAGAGGATACACACTTTTGCAGTAACCTTTCTTTTGACCTCAAAGCTTGTGGCTCAGAAACAGATATTTAGTTTATAAGTGAATCAATGTCTATGTCACACCAGTACGGATTTCCTTGTCATTTCTTACTTCTGGGAACTGGCAATGCATCATATTGTGGCAAATTTGTACAGAAGCAGAAATGCTGGAGACAGCTTTTCCTGCTTTATAAATGATTTCTTCCCACTCTTTAAAAAAAATGTTGCAAACATTCTTACGCAGTATTTCCCTCCCTAACTCTTCCTTCTTGGTAGCACTTAGATGCTATTTCCATCTCCTGCTTGTGTTGTAAGTCTCTGGTTGGCTCCCATTCTGATTTCAGAATGACATTGTTGAGCTCATGGATAACACTGGAGAGCATTTCCTGAACTCCTGCCTTTGAATTTACATCATCTCATTTTGTTGACCTCTTTTCCTAGCTTTATATTCTTTTGTAGAAAGTATAACAGCAATAATGATCAACAAAATTATTAATGGATGCAATTGTAAATTATGAAATATATTATTAATAATATTATCATTTTAATTCTTGGTGCTGGAAATTGCTAGCTGTTTTTTATTTTAGGGTCAATTTTCTCCAATTTTTTAAATTAAAACTTTTATTAATTTTCTTATACAATACCTTCCAACCTTAGCTTCTCCTCTGTCCACTGTTCCCAGCCCCCCACCTTCCGTGCCCCCAGATCCACTCCTTTCCTGTCACCCTCCGCAGAAAAAAGCGGGTGTTCCATCTTCTTCAATGGCTGTTCTCTGTTGTCTACCATAGGAATTTCCCAGCTAACTTAGCCTGGAAAATTCAGACTCATTTTTACTTCTTGTTTTCTTCCCCGTCTCTGTGTGATTAGACAGTTGACAACTCTTCCTTCTTCTCCCTTGCACTGTCTTCTTCCTCACCCCTTCCATCATCATCATCACTCGCCTATTCTGTAGACTTCCAGTTTTCTTCTTCCCTCTGCTGAAGAAACTCTGAAGTGATTTAGGTATTGTTAACCTAACTAGTATACAGCACAGTATTCTGCACAGATCTGGGACTGGTACAGCCCTGCAACAACATGTGCACCGCCGAGCTCTCTCTCTCTCTGTCTCTCTGTCTCTCTCTGTCTCTCTCTGTCTCTCTCTGTCTCTCTCTCTGTCTCTCTCTCTGTCTCTGTCTCTCTCTCTCTCTCTCTCTCTCTCTCTCTCTCTCTCTCTCTCTCTCTATTCCATGATTATATGTGCACCAGAGTAAAGACCGAGGTATGGAGGAGTTTTAAATGCAAAATCAGAGAAATTTGCGCAGGAACTGATGCCCTAGTTGGTGTCGGCTTACTACTTCCTAATGGAGGTGCCGTTAGATGCTGGCGCAGGAACTGATGCCCTAGTTGGTGTCGGCTTACTACTTCCTGATGGAGGTGCCATTAGATGCTGGCTTGATGTCTATATCATTTTAGCTGGCTTTCTACAGTCCACCATTATAGAAATTCATGCCCATATGTAAGGAATGAGAGATGCGGCATAAGTATAGAGTGTAAAGGAAATTCTTTTTATAGGAAGTATTCTAACAAATACTAACAAAGTATTCCTTTCAGTTGGGTGGGTTTTCTACTTCAATATTCAGGACTTTAGTTTGTGTAGGTCTAGCAAGAATAATTTCATCTTAAGATCAGCCACTTTCGCACTTGTCTAAAACAGCTATCCTTTACAGGTGGGTAAATGTTGAGCCTCATGGTTTATATTTACTAGGGCTTCTAGTTGCTCTCTTCTGGTTGCTGTACTTCATCTAGAATGTACCATGACTATATTTACATTTTTAATGCCTTTTCCACCCAAATTCACTTTGTTCCTCTACATTTGGGCTGCCAACCAGCTTACAAATCATGACATGGAAACTTATGATTAGTTTTGAATGAGCAGCCTAGCTTCAGCTCATTTCTGGCTAGCTCTTTTAATTTAGGTCTGTTTCTCTTTATCTACCTTTTCTCCTCAGGGCATTTGACATTTCTTTATTTCTGTATATCTTGCTTTCACTGTTTCTCACATCTGGCTGATGGGTGCCTGGCTTGTGTCCCCAGACATCTCTCTCATTCTCTCCTCTTCTTCCCTTATTCCTTTTCCCAAGCCTAGATTTCTCCTGTTATTATTCTCTTTTCCTGCCAGCCCCATCTATCCTTTCTCTGCCTAGCTATTGGCCAGTTAGCTTTTTATTAGACCAATCAGGTGTCTTACGCAGGCAGGTGAAACAAATGCAACACATCTTTACATGATTAAACAAACGCAGCATGAACAAGTGTAACTCACCTTTACACACTTAGAGTAATATTCTGCAGCATAAACAAATGTAATACATCTGTGTCTAGTTAAAATAATGTTTTACAACATTTTACCTTTTTTTCTCTTTGTTATTAGAGAAAAAACAAAAGTAAACTAAAACAAAAATAAAAACTCTTCAGTCATGAATGCAGCCCTTGACATGGGGAAGGCATTGTGTATGTTCTAGAGATACACAATCCATTTGCATCTCTTTGCAGGCCCATGTAATTGGAACTGATATGGACTGTTGTGCTAACATCATTAATGACATAATCAAGTTTTATTTAAGGAGTTTTGGACTATAGAGAGTTAGTTAGCCACCAATACTGGTAGTGTCAGAAAGAGTACTTCCTAGAATATGACTCTTTAGCTGAACTCTAGAACCAAAGTGGGAGAAATATCATTCCAAACAGAGGAACAAAATACATCTATGAAAGACCCTGGCACAGTCTGGATATTGATAGATATCAAAGGTTACAACTAAATGGTGATGAGACAAATAGACAGGTGTGTTACAATAGTTTTCTGGTCCTCAGCACCAGAGGTCCAGACCCACAGACTTGCAGTCCCAGACTGCTTAGCTGCCTGCTACTGCTTAGGCCCCCAAAATGATTCAGATGCTTACATTAACTCCATGCTGTTTGGCCTATGGCTCAGGCACATCGCTAGCTGCCTCCTTCATCTTAACTCAATCCATTTCCATTAATCTGTCTGCCACGTGGCTCACCTGTGTTCCTTACATATTTCCTCTTTGGGTGTCTGGCTTGATTTGTTCTGACTCTGCCATCCTTTTCCTAACTATTCTGATCCCCCCACCACTTCTTTTATAGTGCCTGTCACGGCCAAAACAGTCCTTTATTTAAAGATTGATATGCACAGCATACAGAAAGGCGTTCCCACATCACAGGTATGTAGATATTGGAAATTTCTGCATTCTCTTATCCTTGGTAAAATGATGGGAAGGCTAATGTAAAAATTCAGAATTTTTACATTAGAGACTTATTTGTAATTTAATTAATTTTCACCTCACCCCCCATCCTGTGTGTATCAGATAGAGTTTCATAATAGCTCACATTGGCCTCCAGTTATGTAATCAAGCATGACCTTGAAATTCTGCTCCTCTTTGTTCTACCTCCTAAATGCTGGAATTACTTACTGGCATCCACCATTGTGCCTCGTTTACCTGGTGCTGGGGATTGAATTGAAGGCCAGCACTGCCAACTGAACTACATCTCCAGACCTTCATTTGTCATTTTGAAAATGCCTCTCTGGTTCCTGTTTTCAGGAGGCCACCAGGATTCCATGGCAGAAGCTGTGAGAAAACAAAGCAGGGAGTCAGTTGGAACTCATGGGTCCTGGGACTCATTGGGTCCTTGAGATAATGGAGATGAAGGACTTGAAACAAATATCTCCACATTATTGTATGAGAGACAGTGAAGACTACAGGAGAACTTGAGCTGAGGATAGTCTTAATTCTTTTCTTCTATTGAAATCAAAGCTCTGATTCCAGCACATTTACCCAGATATGTCAGTGTAGGCAAATCTAAAACCAGAGCTGCTCATTCCTCTCTGGTGGGACTCAGAGTTAGGAATTACCACAAGAAAAGCACACATTAAGGCATGACAGGAAAGTGCAAAGTTGGGTGGAACAGGGAACGAAATTGTAATCACTGAGCGCCTGTTTCAGCACCAGGCACTAACTAGTCTAGGCATCTCAAATAATTGTTTAGGATTATGACCGAGGGTCTTTAGAAAGACAGATGAAAGAAATAATGTTTTAAGATATGCAAAATTATTACCTAGTAAATCTTTCCCAAAGCGCCACAAAATTTTTTTCATTATGTTTGAAACAGACCTATGTAACTGTCAAATCACAAACAATGGGCAGAGTTGATGAATGAAATGCCTTTATTTGATCCCAGAAATGTGTACGTGCTTTTCAAACAGTGTTTCATAAAAATACAGATGTTGTAGGTAACCACTGATAATTATGCTGATGGGGAATTATTTTGCTAGGTTATTTTAGCCCATGTGACAAATCTATTCTGTTATCTTTTTATTTATATGGTCTATAAATAACACAGCATAAGTGATTTTGAGATATGTGTTGTGTTTACTTTGCAAGAACTTCCTTCACTAACATCAATAGAGTATTTTGAAAACTAAAAAAAAATGACAGAAATTTTTGACAGCTTCTAGAAAGTAAGCTATTAATCATCTTGGTATATATTGAAAAGAGTTTTCATGACTTGTGTTAGTGTGAACAAATACAAGTCTTTTATATGCTTATGGTGGTGTGGTCCCTAGGTCTGCATTGCTCTGCTTCATCAGGAAATGCCAGCTGTTTTAAAATAAAATTTCTTAAGGAGTTGACTCACTGAATATTACATTTTAGATTATTTATAATTCTGAGTCTACCCTTTAACTCTCAATTTTAAATATGTGATTAGATTCTTAGGATTTTCTCATAAAAACTGTGTCTATAATTTTTATTAAAATAATATATCGTGTCTCTGTAAGATATTACTATGTGTTGAGTCATAAACAGAGCTTTTTTGCATATACTTTATGCCCAAAGATTGTAATGTACACAAATTGATGCACATACTTAAAAGATTTGATTTTGTTTCTGGATTAACATTTTAAAAACATGGCTTTCAGAATTTTCTATCTAAAGAAATGCTTTTTTAAACTTGACATCAATGAAACTTTTAAAATAAATCTTTCATATAGAATTTTAATTATTTACATTTTGATAAGTTTCTTTGGGGAGTAAATATTTTATAGTAAAAAAACACAAGCTGACATTAATGAGTCTGAAGCTGTTTAATTGCACAGCCAAGAGCCTAAGGTTTTTTCTTCTGGTAAAATATTTAATGCACTGCCATTGTTTTCTTCACGGTTAGATTTACTGTGACCTAAATAAGGAACTCTTTTGTGATTTTACCCTTTAATTTAATTAGTTAATGATTTTGTAGTCAGGAGTTCCCCAGAGATAGCGAATTTATTGATACTGTAAATCAAGCTCTGGATGTAGCTTCATGCTGTTTTGGGTAGATACAGAGGCTGTTTAGAGTGTGGGCAAATGCTAATGCTGCCAAAAAGGGAAAGTTTTATTGTCTTAGGACTAGTTTGAACTAAACAGCAAAAATATCAGGATATAGAGTTGTGATCACTGATTTTGGTTGCCAGATTAAAAGGATTGAGAACTGTCTTGTTAGTGAGGTACACTTCTGGGTGTGTCTTATATGGGTTTTTCCACTGGTACATAGAATATGAGGATTTGACTTTTAGTGGATCCATAACTTGGTGGGATAGGCAAGATGACACTATTGGCAGATGGCAAAAGTGATCAGTGGGTCCTTTGTGAGAAGAAAGTCACTGGAGGTGTGTGTGGACAGTTGTGTTTTTCCCTGGCACATCCTTGTGTCCCCTCCTTTCTGACCTGTAATGTTGTGAACTATGCTGTTCTACCCTCCCTGTCTCCCTGTCATGGAATGACGCCTTTGTGACCAGTAGCCCAACTAAACCTTTTTTTCCCTTAAGGTGTTCCTGTCTGGTATTTGGTCACAGTCATGAGAAAAGTTATTAAAAGTAGTTAATATAAAGGTTGACTGGATGAAGTTCTGTAGAAGACCAAGAATATTCTGATAGTTTTTAAACACAGGTGATAAATACACTACATTTTATGTAATTATATGATGATATGGGGTGGCCCAAACTGACACTAACATGATTCTCTAACTCAAGAAGCAGAGCTAGGAATATCTGAAAGATAATGAGCTATTATAATTTTCTATTTGGTGTTAACATTTAGAATCTTGACCATATGGCTAACTCTTGAACTTTAACCTAGATTTTACTCCTTTGTATCTTTGAAAATATTTTTAGATTTTAACAACATTATGAGTATTTATACCAAAACAGTGTTTTCAAACCTTTTTTTCCTATCATAACCTTCATTAAAATTTTACATAATATTAATAAATTAAAATTGTATTTTGGTAGAACATACATATTTTTCTTGTCTTTTTACTTTTTAAATGCCATGTTAAAGATCAAAACCAGAGCCTTGTGAATGATAAGCATGAGCTCTACCCTTGAGTTAAACTATTAATTAATTGCAGAATACTTGCCTTTAAATTCAAACTTTATGAGGAAATTAGGCTAATTATACAAACAAAATTTAAAATTGGACTTGACAAATAAAAGTTGCCTATTTATCTGAAATCAAAAGATTTCTGTGTCTTTTTATCTGCAGAGTAGGGAGAAAACAATGATACACAAACAAAAATAGTTACAAAAAATAAACTGGTGGCTGTTTTTTACTTTTCTTTAAATCTTCCTTTGCTACTTCTGGATATTCTTTAAGGACAACTGAAAGCAGAAGGAACAAAATAATGAGCTAAAACGAGAAAAAGTGGTTGTCTGATTGTGGACACCAGGAAGCATACAAAACCCATCCCTCCTCTGCAAAGGAGAAAAGTCTATAGTGAAAGAAACATGGTGAGACAGACTGGTTACCAAGGATTCCCTGGCTGCAGTTCTGGGAGGGGCATCTAGGAGCCTCTCTTGTGTTGAGATATAGCTATGAGTTAGAGATTGACTAAAGGTTTAGAATCAGAAAAACAGAGTGAATATAGACAGGAACACAGACAAAATCAGAAGTGTGCCATGGGGCTTCCTCTGAATACCAACAAACATGTACATGAGAAAAGTAGTCAAGGGCTGGAAAAAACCAGCAAACAGGCTAAGGAAACAATTTGCATATGGGATCTACCCACAGTCAGTCTAGGAGGATCAGGCAGTGGTACTCACACCTTTAATTCCAGCACAAGGAATATCCGGGAGTGGTGACCTATCCCCTTAATCCAATCTGAGTCTGAGGTCATCTTAGTTTACAGAAGGAGTTCCAGGCTCCTAGGCAGGCAGTGGTGGTGCCACGCCTTAACTGAGCAGAGAAAGTATTTAAGGCAGGCATAGAAAGACAAAGAAGGCAGAAGAAGCCATGGCTCACGCTTAGTCCCAGTACTTGGGAAGCAGAGGCAAAAGAATCTCTTAGAGTTCAAAGCCAGATGGGTCTTCAAAGCAAGTTCTAGAACAGCCAGGACTGTTACACAGGAAAATCTGTCTAGAAAAAATGAAACAAACAAACCAAGACTGCAAGAGTTGGATCTGTCCTCTAATATCTCTGTTTTTATTATATTTGAAAATATCCCCACAGTACAGTCTAAGAATTGTTCTTCCTTCTATTATAGCACAGACAACCTTGAAGTTCTCAAAGGGCTCAGAGTAAACACCAGGGCTCTTTCTTTAGAATGCAGAGATATCAGCCCTGAGTAGAGGCCAACAAACTTTCTGCTCAAAGGCCTAGGTGACAAATGTTTTAGACATTTGTGTAAATGGTTTTGTCTGTTTCTCCTCACCTTCCTGTAATATGATTTTCTGGCCTGACTGGCCCATGGTCCATATCCACAGACCCATAGTCGCACAGAAACACAAGAAGCTCATATTAATTACATGTTGCTTGACCTATGGCTCAGGCATATTTCTAGCTAGCTCTTGCATCTTAATTAAACCCATTTTTATTAATCTGCACTGCCACGTGACTCATAGCTTGCCTGTCATTTTACATCTTGCTTCTTGGGTGGCTGGATTACATCTCCCTTCACTCTGCCCTCCTTTTCTTTTGTCTATACTCACATTCCCCACCTCTTTCTAAAATGACTTGCCATAGGCCAAAACAGTCCCTTTATTAATGAATGATATTCATGGCACACAGAAAGACTTCCCACATCACATATATGAGATAGTTATAGTTTTAGAAAAGAAACTTACCTAGAGGTTAAAGTGTATAAGTTTGAGAGACATCAAAAGATAGTTCTTAGTCAGTCATACAAGTTAGATAGAAAGTAAATTAGCTACAATCCTTTGGACTCACCAAAATAGGATAAATAATGGAATATTTTCTTTGAATTTGTCAATTGTTAATAGACTGGACATTACTCATGTAATTATTGTTTGTATATATTTTATACAATTATTGTACTTATTGTATATGGTTTTTCTTTATATATATTTTATTTTCATTAAAAAAATGTAATCTCCATCAGTGTATCTCCCTGCTCTCCCTCCCCTACTTCCTCCAATCCCTCCAAGCCAGACCTCAGCCTTGCGCCCCATACACCCATCCCCTTCCTCAAAAGGGCAAGAAGACCCAAGGTGGGCCAGCCCAGCACAGCACATCTACTCCAGGAACATCCAGTTCACTCATCCCAAAGTCAATGTCTGGCTGGGTGTTCCTCTACAGGGAATGGGCTTCAAGGTGCCAGCCTATGAACAGGAACAGTCTGATCCCACCATCATGAATCCACCCAGTCATGACAGTCAAAAGCCGCCCACCCCTGGAGGACCCAGCTACCCTTCCTGATGGATCTCCAATGGCAATTCCTGCGTCAGTGAGCTCCCCAGAGCTCCAGCCAGCCATCACCATGGGAACCTTCCTCATAATCCCTATCATCGTGCTCATACAAACTCTCCTCCCCTTGCTCTCAGCTGAACCAGGAGCTCTGCCCAGCGCTCAGCCTTGGATCTCTGCCTCCACCTCCATTCCCTGTTGGATGCAGGTTCTGCAATGACAGTGAGGCTATTTACTCATTTGATTATAGGGGAAGTCCCATTTATGCACCACCATTGTTTGGAGACTTGGCCAGGGACATCCTCTGAGTTCCTGGACATTTCCCTAGCACCCAGTCTCTTTCCAGCACAACATTGGCTTCCTCTATTGAGATATCCATCTCCCCCATCTTTCTCTTTGTTCCTCTCACTCAACCATATCCTTTCAAGATTTATTCCCAACTCTTCTTGGTTGCAGCCCATTATGAACCCAATTTGCTAAGATGATCGATATTTATTTTCTCTTAGGGGAATCTCTGGATCTCTCTCTTAAGTTCTTTCTAATCCTGAGCTGTTCAGGGGTTGTGGTTTGCAGCTTGGGTATTCTTTGCTTTTTGTCTAAAATCCATTTATGAGTGAGTATGTCTCATGTCTATCTTTCTGGGCTTGTGCTAACTTGCTCAGGAGAATATCCTCCAAGTCTTTCCATTTGCCTGAAAATTTTAAGATTTTTTTTTTTTTTTACTGCTGAGTAGTACTCCATTGTGTAGATGTACCACAGTTGATCCATTCTTCAGTTGAGGGGAATTTAGGTTGTTTCCAGGTTCTTGCTATTACAAATAATGCTGCTATGAACATAGTTGAGATAATGCCTTTGGGGTATGAATGTGCCTTCTTTAGGTATATGCCCAATAGTGGTATTGCTCGATACTTAGGAAGATTGATTCCCAGTTTTCTGAGGAATAGCCATACTGTATTCCAGAGTGGTTGTACAAGTTTAAACTCTCACTAACAATGGAGGAGTGTTCCCCTTGTTCCGCATCCTTCCCAGCATAGGCTATCATCTAAGTTTTTGAACTTAGCCATTCTAACAGGTGTAAGGTGGTATCTCAAAGTTGTTTTGATTTGCATTTCTTTGATGACTAAAGATGTTGAGCAATTTTTTAAGTGCCTTTCAGCCATTTATAATTCTTCTGTTGAGAATTCCCTTTTTAGATCTGAACCCCATTTATAACTGGGTTATTTAGGTTTTTGGGCTCTAGTTTCTTGAGTTCTTTATGTATTTTTTAGATCAGTCCTCTGTCTTATGTAGGGTTGGTGAAGATCTTTCCACATTCTGTAGGCTAACATTTTGTTTTATTGACTGTGTCTTTGCCTTACAGAAGCTTCTCAGTTTCAGGAGATCCCATTTATTGATTATTGTTCTTAGTGTCTGTGTTACTGATGTTATATTTAGGAAGTGGTTTCCTGTGCCAATGTGTTGGAGGATATTTCCTACTTTCTTTTCCATCAAGTTCAGTGTAGCTGGGTTTATGTTGAGGTCTTTGATTCACTTGGTTGGGTTTGAGTTTTGTGCAGCGTGATAGGTTTGGATCTATTTGCATTCTTCTGCATACTCCTATCCAGTTATCCCAACACCATTTGTTGAAGATACTATCCTTTTTCTCTGAAATATTTTTGGCCTGTTTGTCAAAAATCAGGTATTCATAGGTGTGTTGGTTAATGTTTGGGTCTTTGATTTGATTCCATTGAACCGCAAGTCTGTTTTTGTGCCAGTACCAGGCTGTTTTTTATTACTATAGCTCTATAATAAAGCTTGAAGTCAGGGATGGTGACTCCTCCTGAAGTTCTTTTATTGAGCAGGATTGTTTTGGCAATCCTGTGTTTTCTGTTATTCCATATGAAGTTGAGTATTGTTCTTTTAAGGTCTGTAAAAAAATTGTGTTGGAATTTGATGGGGGATTGCATTGAATCTGTAGATTGCTTTTGGTAAAATTGCCATTTGTACTATGTTGATCCTATCTATCTAGGAGCATGGGATATCTTTCCATTTTCTGATATCCTCTTCAATTTCTTTCTTCAGTGACTTAAAGTTTTTGTCAAACTGGTCTGCTACTTCTTTGGTTAGATTTATGCCAAAATATTTAATGATATTTTCAGCTATTATAAAGGGTGATGTTTCCCTTATTTCTTTTTCAGCCCTTTTATCCTTGGTTTATAGGAGGGCTATTGATTTTTTGAATTAATATTGTACCCTGCTACTTTGCTGAAGGTGTTTATCAGCTGTAGGAAGGAGTTCCCTGGTAGAATTTTGGGGGTCATTTATGTATATGATCATATCATCTGCAAATAGAGATAGTTTAACTTCTTCCTTTCCAATTTGTGTCCCCTTAATCTCCTTTTGTTCTCTAATAGCTTTAGCTAAAACTTCAAGAACTGTATTGAATAGATAAGGAGAGAGAGGACATACTTGTCTTGTTCCTGATTCTGGTGGGATTGCTTTGAATGTTTCTCCATTTAGTTTGATGTTATCTGTCAGTTTGCTATAAATTGCCTTTATTATATTTAGGTATTTTCCCTGTATTCCTGATCTCTTCTGGATTTTTATCATGAAGGAGTGTTATATTTTTTCAAAGGCTTTTTCAGCATCTAATTGGATTTGCTTTTTTTTTCTTTTATGTGTTTTTTTTTCTTTCAGTTTGTTTCAAGATGGATGACATTCACAGTTTTTCATATGTTAAATAATCCCTGTATCTTTGGGATGAAGCCTACTTGATCATAGTGGATGATTTTTTTTTTGATATGTTGTTTGATTTGGTTAGCTAGAATTGTATTGAGTAAATTTGCATTAATGTTCATGAGAGAGATTGGTCTGTAATTCTCTTTCTTTGTTTGATCTTGAGTGGCTTGGAAAGCAAGGTCATTGTTGCCTCATAAAAAGAGTTCAGCAATGTCCCTCCAGTTCCTACTTTATAGAACAGCTTAAGGAGTATTGGTATTAGTTCTTCTTTGAATGTCTTGTAGAATTCTGCACCGAATCCATCTGGTCCAGGGCTGTTTTTACTTTGGAGACTTTTAATAACAGTTTCAATTTCCTTTGGTCTTACAGGTATGTTTAGGTCTTTAATCTGATCTTGATTTAATTTTGGTAATTGGTACCTGTCCAAAGAGCTTTCCATTTCTTTTAGGTTTTACATTTTAGTGAAGCATAGATTTTCAAGTATGACCTGACAATTCTATGGATTACCTGGACATCTGTTGTTATGTCCTTCTTTTCATTTCTGATTCTGTTAATTTGGATATTCTCTCTCTGCTTCTTAGTTTGGATAAGGGTTTCTCTATCTTGTTGACTTACTCAAAGAACCAACTCTTTGATTCATTGATACTTTGAATTGTTCTCTTTGTTTCTATTGTATTGATTTCAGCCCCAAGTTTGATTATTTCCTGCTGTCTACTCCTTCTAGGTGAGTTTTCTTTTAATTGTTCTAAAGTATTCAGCTGTGCTGTTAGGTCTGTTGTGTGAGATTTCTCTGGGCTTTTCATATAGGCACCGAGTGCTATGAGTTTTCCTCTTAGCACTGCTTTCATTGTGTTCCACAAGATTGGGTATGTTGTGGATTCATTTTCATTAAGTTCTAGGAAATCTTTGGTTTCTTTCTTAACTTTTTCCTTGATCCAGAGGTGGTTCAATTGAGAGGTGTTCAGTTTTGATGAGTTTGTAGGCTTTCTTTGATTTTTGTTTTTGTTGAACTTTAGACCATGGTTGTCTCATATGATACAGGGAGTTATTCTTATTATTTTCTATTTATTGATATTTGCTTTATGTCTAAGTATGTAGTCAATTATAGAGAAAGTTCCATAGGGTGCTGAGAAATATGTATATTCCTTTGTTTTGGGTGGACAGCTCTGTATATATGTATTAAGTCCATTTGGGTCATAACATTTGTTAGATCCCATATTTCTCAGTTGATTTTCTGTCTGGTTGACCTATCCAAGGGTGAAAGTGGGGTATTGAAGTCTCCCACTATTAGAATATGAGTTTGATGTTTGATGTGAAGTTTAAGCTTTAGTGGTGGGTTTTTTTTTTTTTGTTTTTTTTTTTTTGCCCTTGTGTTTGGGGCATGGATTGAGACTTCATTTTGGTGGATTTTTCCTGAGATGAATAAATAATGTTCATCCTGTTTTTTTGGACTTATTTTAGTTTGAAGTTTATTTTGTTAGATATTAGGATGGCCACACCAGTCTGTTTCTTAGGACGACTTGATTGGAAGGTCTTTTCTGAACTCTTTACTCTGAGCCTGTGTCTGTCTTTGACATTGAGGTGTGTTTCTTGTACACAGCAATAGGATGATTTCTGTTTTTGTATCCATCAACTTAGAGTGTGTCTTTTTATAGGTGAATTGAGTCCACTGGTATTAAGGGATATTAATAATCAATGATTGTTATTTCCTTATTTTTGGTGGTAGCTTGTGTGTATTTCTCTTCTTTGGCTTTTTCTTCTGTGGTATTATCAATTGTTTGTAGTTTCAACCATGTATATGATTTCCTTAGGTTGGAGTTTTCCTTCTCGGGCCAGATTTGTGCATAGGTATTGTTTAATTCTGGTTTTGTCATGAAGTATTTTGTTTACTCCACTTATAGTGATTGACAGTTTTGCTGAGTACAGTAGTCTGGGTTGGTAGCCATGCTCTTTTAGTGTCTGTATAACATCTGACCAGGACCTTCTTGCTTTCATTATTTCCATTGAATAGTCTGGTGTTTTTCTGATTAGTCTGTCTTTATAGGTAATTTGGCTTTTTTCCTTTGCAGCTTTTAGTATTTTTTCTTTGTTCTATAGGTCTAGTCGCAAGATTATTATGTGGCAATCAGATTTTTTTGCGGGGGGGGATTCTATTTTACTTGGTGTTCTATAAGCTTCTTGCATCTTTATTGGCATTTCCTTCTTTAAGTTGGGAAAATTTTTTTTCATGATTTTGTTAAATGTATTTTCTGTGCCTTTGAGCTGGTATTCTTCTCCTTCTTTGATTCCAATTATTCTCAGATTTGGTCTTTTCATGGTATCCCAGATTTCCTGGTATTTTCTGTTATGGCTTTTTTTTGGGGGGGGTGGTTAGTGTTTTCTTTAACTGACGTATCTATTTCCACTACTGAATCTCCCACTCCAGAGGTTCTCTCTTCCCTCCCTTGCATTCTGTTGGTTATGCTGCACCTGTGGTTCTAGTTCATTTCTTCAGGTTTTATGTTTCCAGCTTTGCCTCAATTTGTGCCTTCTTTATTGTTTCTGTTTCAATTTTTAATTCCCGGCATGTATTTTTACCTGTTTGTTTTCTTTTTCTTGGTCTTCTTTATTTTCTTTCAGGGATTTGTTCATCTCTTCCAATTTTTCATTTGTATTTTCTTCTATTTCTTAAAGGGAATTTTTTATATCTTCTTTTAAAGCTTTTATTTTTAGTAGTGGGGTTTCTCAGTCCCAGGTGGCCAGAGGCCCAGACCTACAGATCTGCCACCTGAGAACTCTTAGCTGCCTACCACCGCCACTCAGGCACCCAGAAATGACTCAGACGCTTATATTAAGTTCATGCTGTTTGGCCCATGGCTCAGGCACATTGCTAGCTAGCTCTTACATCTTAAATCAACCCATTTCCATTAATCTGTCTGTCACGTGGCCCGTGGCTCACCTGTGTTCCTTACATGTTGCTTATTTGGGCTTCAGCTTGGTCTGTTTCTGACTCTGCCCTTACTTTCTTACCTATGCTTTGATTTCTCCTCCTACTTCTTCTGTGGTGCCTGTCATGGCCCAAAACAGCTCCTTTATTTAAAGATTGAGATTCACAGCATACAGAAAGGCATTCCCACATCACTTCCCCCTTTCTGTCTAATCAAAAAGGAAGGTTTCAATTTTAACATAGCAAAATTACATATAACAAAATAGCCATCAAGCAAGAATTACAGTTATAATATCTAGTCTATTAGTATTTAGCAAAATTAAAGAAAATACTCTTATCTACCTTATCTTTATGAATCTAAAGTTTCATATCCCATATACTTTTCAAATGACTAAGAAAAAATGTACCTATAACTATCTAATCTTCAACTACATCAAAGACCACAGAAGGATATATTTATCCAAGTAAACCAGAAGTGCAAGTGACTTCTAAAATCTAGAAAGGACATAGATGACTCTTATCTGCCTGGACAGCCACCCAAAGTTCCTTTATAAAGTTGGGGCATCCATCTTCAGCTTACAGGCCCAGAGTCTCTTTTCACTTTAGTGAAGCAGGAAATCTGCTCTGCCCATTTTGGCACAGTTCATTAGTCGCTTCTCTTTGAGTCCTGAAGAATGTCTGACAGTTTCTTATGTAAATCAGGAACCTGAATGACCATCTCAGCTTGTTCTACCAAAGTTCAGAGGTCACCTTTCTATGGAACCTGTATGTCCAGTTTAAACAGCATACTGTCAAGCAGTCAATATAAGAACAGGTTCATGTCCAGTGGCTAACCGATGCCACGAAGAAGCTAATCTCCATATGAAGTTTCTTCAATGCCCATTTTTCTCTTGAAGTAAATTAGTGCTGCCAGGAGCAGATCTGTCTCACTGTTCAGGAAAGTTCTTAAAGCATTTAAGTGCCATATTCTGTAGGTATTAGAAATATTTGAAGATCACCTATCTAATTGAATTATATCTTTGTATACCTAAAAATCTAACTAACATGCATTTCTTAATTATACATGACAATTTTAAATCAGTTACATAAACATCATATCTTAAACAAGAGTAGAAAAAAACATTCAGCATAACAAAATTGACCTTAAATTTGTATCAGTAAACCAAAGTCCATACCAATGCAAAACATTTTGAGATTAACAGCTGATTTCCTGATCTGAGTAAATTCAATAACCTATTTTTTAAAAAATTATTCATATACCATATCCCCCTTTTCTTCTTACAAAGAGATTAATTATGATCATTAACCGTTTATAATGAAAACAAACATTTATAAACGATATTTTGGGAATTTGGGCGTAGTTTTCCATTACTACTTCCTGCTGATTAAGGGACGTTGAAAATCTCATGGGTTCTTGAGACTGAATTATAGTCTGCAGTCCTGAAGCTGATATGGCCATCTCTTCCCATCAGTGGTTTTTTCAGGGGGTCTTGGTTGATGAAACCATATTTGTCTGGAAACAATCCACAGGTTCTCATCTTTTGTGGAAACAAAAGCAGAACTCTTCCAAAGCCATAAATCCTTAGACACAAATTTCAAAATCAAAATACCTTTAAAACATATATTCTTGTTTAACTTAGTAGCCTTTGCATTTGCAATCCATTGTCTTTCTCAGTTAGCTCATTAACAGTTAAAAAATTAAAAGAAAACACAATAACAACCAAAATCCAGATTTTGTGTCTATTTTCCATCTTTATGTGGCCTATTATATTTTTATTACTCTATTTCTCTTTTTAAAGACTTTTTCTGTCTTTCTTTTCTCTCTGAAGCCTATATACCTTTTACATACATTGTAACCCATTTACAGGTTTTTCTTTTCATCTGAATCTGTTTTTATTGTGAATCCTTAATCATCTTCCAACCATAAGAGTTTTTAAAATATACTCTCTTAAAGAGCTGCATAGTAAATCAGTTAAGTTCTGTTAAAGGGACCGCATCTATTTGTGGCCAGCAAACAGAAGAGACCCAAGAAAATGCTGCTACTAAGTATCCATCTTTGTTTCCTTTTTGGTCAAAATAAACAGAAACCTTAAACCAATAACATGCTACTAAGTCTTCTGTGAGATTTCAGGAACTGGCTTGATTGCATCTTACATTCCTGCTGCCAGTCTACTGGCGCCATTTTGAATGTGGCCCGGATGCCGTGCTTTCTTTGTACAATCACCTGCTTCATATACACAACTGGAAGCTTCTTTGGCTCAGTCTCTGTGAACTAGAACCCTTTTTAAACTTTCTCAGGCCTTAAGTGGATATTTGTGCCCACCCAGGGATGCCATCTGTTACAATGTAGTTTTTTTTCAGTCCCGGGCAGCCAGAGGCCCAGACCAACAGACCTGCAACACCAGAACTCTTAGCCGCTCTTAGCTGTTCAGGCCCCAGAAATGACTCAGACGCTTATATTAAGTTCATGCTGTTTGGCCTATGGCTCAGGCATATTGCTAGCTAGCTCTTTCATCTTAAATCGACCCATTTCTATTAATCTCTCTGCCACATGGCCCATGGCTCACCTGTGTTCCTTACATGTTGCTCCTTGGGCTTCTGGCTCCTTCTGCCTGACTCTGCTCTGCTTTTCCTACCTATGCTCTGATTTCTCCTACTTCTTCTATGGTGCTTGTCATGATCCAAAACAGCTCCTTTATTTAAAGATTGAGATTCACAGCATACATAAACACATTCCCACATCATTTATCATCTTCATAAAGTTGTTTTTAATGTTATATCCTTCTGTTTCCTCTTCATGGTTATGCTCAGTTCTTGATGTTGTAGAGCCATCAGCTTCTTCTGGGGTGTCATGTTGTTCATTATATTCTTATATGTATTCTTCCACTGGCATCTGCTCATTGCTTCCTTGGTTCACCATTTGCCTGCTCTTAGTCAGGCGTGAGCCTGGTGGCTCTTAGTTAGTGCTTAGCTATCTGTGGAGCAAGAAGGGGCTTTGGTTATCCTGTTGTTGGTTGGTAATGATGTAGGTTGTGGTTTGGCCCATGCAATGTCCTTAGAGCTATATATTCCTAGGGGCTTTCCAAGGTTTTTTTGGGTTAGGGCAGATTTGGGTGTGGATGTGGTGCTGTGACCTGTATCCTGAGGTTCAGAGACCACAATGTCTGCTTGGCCTGAAGGTCTGGGTGCCACTCATCTCCTAGTAACTTGTTGACCAGGAGGGGGCTTCTGGTTATCCAATTTTGTTTTTATTATGTTAGTTATAACTTTTTTCATTTTTGACACAAAAGGGGATATGTGGTGATATATTTTATATTTAATAAAGTCAGCCTGGAATATCAGAGAGAGGAAACAAACCACAGTCAAATCTCACCTAGCCATCTTCTCAGGGTAAAACATATCTTCAAGAGTCCTCAGTCTGACTTGCCATTTCTACAGAATATCTTTCTATCTTCCTACACCTGCCTTAAATATCATCTTCACTCAGTTGTTTCACTTCCAGGTTCAACTCTGCATCATAGTCCTAGAGTTAGGTTTAAAGGTGTAAACTACAACTGCTTGGTAGTTAGTCCTTGAACTCATAGAAACACAGAAAGATCTGTCTCTGGGGTTATGTAAGTAAAGGTGTAGGTCACCACTGGGTCTTTCCTGTGCTGGGATCAAAAGCATGAGCTACCACTCTTTGACTTTTGTGGACTGACTGTGGGTGAATCGGTTCTCTGATATTCCAGACTGATTTTATTAAATATAAAATATATCACCACACCTTCCTCCCCACCACCTGCCAATACATCTGCCCATCCTAAAAACTAAAAGCTATGCTTAGTTTCTGGGCAATATGAAAAACTAGTTTGTGATTTGTGTTTCATCTATGGTTGTGGTTTGATGACTCTTGATTTAGATTAGAGCTTGTTTTGATTTTTTTGTTTTGCCTAAAAAAATAACTTAAAAGCACATTAGAAATATCATATACTTTCCTAGAAATTCCATTTCATCTAGAACAATGTTATACTTTTTTTAAAAGAGTACAAAACATAGAGCATCCAAGAAAGAAAAATTGTTTTTCATCCATTAAATATTTCTAAGCATACAAAGAAACAGGAAATTTCAGTGTTAAGGTAAGAAAAATCAGTTACTAAAACTGACTAAGAAGGCTCAGCATGATGGGTACAAGCTTGCCGTTCTGGAGCTCAAGGGAAGGGGCAGAAGTATTACACGTCCCGTATCAGCTCGCACTACCAAGCAAGACACTGCCTTGAAACAACAACAACAACAAAAAGAAAAACAAGAAAACTCAGAATTAAACAAAGCAAAAACATAAAACAAAGAGCAAGTAAAAATTACCCAGATTATAGAGTTGGCCAACAAGGTTATTAAATACTATGACCATGTTGAGAAAAGTTAAGGAGTTACATATAATGTTGCTACATATGTAGTAACTTAAGAGATAAAATGACTGAAATTTGTATATAAGATAAAATGTCTAAAATAAAAAATACTATGTGGGATAAATAGATTAGAATCTGCAGAAAAAAACCTGGAAGCCAAAGCCAGGAAGATCCATAAAACCACAGAGGAAGGTACATGACATTGACCTTAGGCTTCAACAGGTGCATGAACAGATCCACTATTCCACATAAACATACTTTATGTTGTATATGATATTTTAATATATGTTATTTTAAATGTTCATTCTGTATGACTGCATTCATAGGACAAAAATAAAAACCACAAGACTATCTTAATAGACATGAAAAATTGGATTTAACAACCCCCACACCTACACTTGAAAACTAAAAATGAAACTTCTTCAAGTTGATATACATCTATAAAATACCACAGATAGTAATATAGTTATTGGTAGAAACTGAGTGTTTCTATTTTTATAAGGAACCTAACAAAGATGTACATGTTCAAGACTTCAGTGTTCTCTGGATGTGCTGTTGAATAGGCAGAACTAATAACTCAGCTTAAGTGTTACGAGCAATAAGCAACAAACAGTTGTGCTTCTTAGTACTGACAAAAATTTGGAAACTGAAATGGAAAAAAAATGACCATTTCTAATATTATAAATAATAAATACTTGGTAGTAAATATTGCAAAAATACATTCAAGTGATATCTGTAGGGGGACTGTGTTATTCCATTGTAAATAATTGTCCCCGCCTATGAGTTTAATAAAAAGCGCTGGTTGGCCAAAGGCAGACAGGAAGTATGGGCGGGGCTACAAGACTAGGAAGACTCTAGGAACAGGCAGAACAGAGCAGAATACCAGAGAGAAGCCGGAAGAAGTAGAGGACACCTATGCTGCTCTGAGAAAAGGTACTGAGCTGCATGGCTGAACAGGATAAGAGTCATGGGTTAGATTAAGGGTAAAGAGTAAACAAGCCTGGGCCTTAGGCTGATCAGCCTAAAACTATTGTAAGCATCTGTGTGTCTCTGTGGGTCTGTGGGTCTGTGGGCCTAAACCTTGAGACTAGGCCTGAAAGTCCAGGCCAAAAACCTACTACAGATATCTGTAAAGCATCAGGTGGATAATGTAAAGAACCATTATAAAAATGGAGAGTTATGCTCATGAATGCAAAGATTCAAAGTAGTAGATGCCAATTCTATTCAAGTAAATTCAAAATAATCTCATTGAAAGTTTCAATTGTTTTCTTTCATAGATTGATAAAGAAATCTTATAGTAGTCAAAACAACCTATCAAAAAGTCACAGACCAATGATAAATCTACAGTAATAAAGACAGTGAGATAATGGTATAGATACACTATCTGATCTTTAACCTCACATGTGTGGTTGTTATAGTTTGGATCTGGAATGCCTCCCAAAGTACAAAGTTAAAGGTGTGGGCTTCTGGTTAGTATCATTGGTGGAAACACTTAATAAGTGGAGCCTTATGATAGTTTTAGGTTTTGAAAAGCATAAACTCCAAAAAGTTGGTGGGAATTTGATCTCTTCTCTGTTTTACAGTCAGCGTGAATTGAATAGCTTTCACTGTTTATGGTGACTCAAGGTGGAACAACCAAAAGCCAAATAGATGAATTAATAAGCTAACTAGTATATTCCTATAATAAAATATTTATTCACATCAAATATATTAAAGAATGCAGAGTTTGTAGTTCAAGCTAGCTTCAAACTCACCCCCTACAAATCTCAGGTTAGCATAGAACTCATAACAATCCTGTCTCAGCCTCTTAAATGCTAGACTTCTGGTGTGAGCCACCATGCCCATCCTCAGAAATAAATATTGATACATTCAAAATAGTTGGATTTTTAAAATAAGTATGTGTTATGCATTAATTCAAATAAAAGAGCATCACATATGATTTCATTGGCATAAAACTCTAGGAATAATCTCTAGTGATCAAAATAAATCAATCATTGACTTACAGTTACTGTAAGGAGACACAAGGGGAGGATTATCTAGTGATGTGAAAAGAATTTTATGCAATAGACATGTTCATCATCTTGTTTATAGTCCCCATATACATTAGTGAGTATCTAACATTGTAAATATTTGTCTAATTCTATCCTTGAGAATATATGGTATTTACACCCAATAAAGGAAATGACTGCAAATATTTTAAGGCTGATTCATTAGTACTACATAGAAATAATCTGTTTCACATAAACATGAAAGATAAGAGTAGTCAAATCAATAACCAGTGCTCAAATGATCTCAAGATGCTCTATATTAATTTGTTCATCTGTTTTTACAAAATTGCATATCACATCTTAAGAAAAGTAGACACACATATACTGCAGTGTTTATGATAAAATATTTTATAAATGTACACAATGTAGCCTGGCATTTTAAAAAAGAATATTTGATTACCAAGTAAAAATGAAAACTCATGTCTACTTATATTAAATATACACACTATTCAAATAGCTCCAATTGGAGAATAAATAGAGTGATAGAGATATATCTGGGGCTCTTATTCTCATTTATACATACATATATATATAATATGTATTCATATACATATATAAATGAGTGTTCAGCATTGAAATGAGTGAGTACATGTAACAACATGCATGAATCTCAGAAGTATTCTGATAAGTGAAAGAAGTTAGGCACACAATATTACATCCTGTTCAATTCTGTTTCTATGAAAACAGCCTAGCCGCTGGTAAAGTTCAGTGAACAGGAGGTGGGGATTGGTTGCAAAGGGAAAAATGGAAATAGGAATGTAATTGTGGTTACTACCAATTAATAGGTGGGGATTGTTTGCAAAGGGGAAAATGGAATTTAGGAATGTACTGGTGGTTACTAGCAATTAATAGCATTCTTGTAGTAATAACAATGCTGTATATGTTTGTCAACACACATCTAGCTGTCCAATTAAAATGGTGAATTTAATTGTCTATAGATTAGGCATTAATGAAACAGACAGAATGGAATACAGGTTCTTTATTTAAAAGACATTGGTATATATCCATAGGATGGGGAAAAAAGCTAAGGTCTGGTATTTGTGAAAACAAAGTAGTGAAGTTAATCTAATGTCTTCCATGTGTTAAAATTTGCATTTAGAGTATTAAAGTTTCCATGTGGCCTAGATTACATATTTTAAATACATTTTTAGAAAGGAACTAAAATAGAAGTTGACACCTTGATGTACTTTAGAAGCTCATTCTTGTGTTCTTGCATGCCATTCATGTCTTCTTGTACTTGTAGTAATTTATGGTTGAGTCACTGAGTACATTGCTTCATAAGAAGAACATTGAAACATACTTATTCTATTTGTCACTGATATATCCTTGGGCAATGATTGTGACATATTGTTGAACAGAGCTGTATGTATATAGTGTTCATCCTCTAGGACAGTGGTTCTCAACCTGTGTGTGAGTCATGACCTCTTTTGCAAACCCCTATCTCCAAAAATACTTATACGATGACTCATGACAGTGGAAAAATTACAGTTACAAAGTAGTAAATAATTTTATGGTGGGGGTTAGTGCAACAGAAGAACTATATTAAATGATAACAGCATTAGAAAGGTTAACAACCACTGCTCTAAAAAGATCACTGTAGCCTGAATATGCTTTTCACCTTGGACTTGGAAGCTTTGTATGCAAAATAATTGTTTGGAAGAGTACTGAAGAATAAGGGCAAATGATCCTCTTTCAAAGACTCATATTCTTGTAGTTTGAGTCAAATAATTTGATAGTATCTGATCAGAATTGTGCTACTTCATTGAAAGGTTTTACAGTTCACCAGGTATAATAATGAACTTTCACCTTTAAAGATGTATACAATTACTTGGAAGCCCTTAGGACTGTTGTAGTAACAGTTTTCACCAGGGCAATCAGCAGAATTCAGAGACAGAACTGTTTGTTACAAGTAGCCTTGGCATATTGGTAAAAACAATTCTCTGAATATTTAAGAGTTACCTGGATATCAGCTAAGGTTTTCATTGGGTGAATTTTAAGATAAGAAGCTGTAAGTTTGAATAAGCTATTTATCAGATATAGGAACTTGTCATTCAAGGTGGGTCATCTCTAGATGCAAAGAAAGAATGTAGAAGTATAAGGAGAAAAGGCCAAGAAGATTAGGTGATGACAGACACTTTCTCTTTAAACCTGCTGTCATTCTTGGGTCTCCATCAACATTCTAAGGAGGGAAAGCCTGGAACCCAGATTCAGATGGCAGAAATGTGAATAGTGGATATAAGACTGCAGTGTCCTTTAGGAGTTACAAGTAAGAAAATTATTTTTTTACTAACGTAAATATTAGTGTGTCAAGTTAGACAGATACAAGAGATGAGTCCAGAAGATAGACAAAGGCCATGACATGCATGACTTTTCAAGATAAAACAAATTATTTTTTCCTTCTTTTCTGAGTTAATGGTAAGTCTCTCTGTGCTAAACTTCTGTTGGCTGTCACCTGAACATTTGAACAAAGAGGTTTACCAGTTAATGATGCATTAAACCAACACCACACACACACACACACACACACACACACACACACACACACACATACACACACATACCTGAGTACCTGAAACAGTAGGCTGTGCTTATTTCATAAAAGAAAGCTAACAATTGTTTGCAGCCTACATCTTGTGTAGTGGCGCAGTGATGCTTTGAAAGACCCAAGATCTTTTCAGGTTTCCATGCATCACCCTCAGCCTAAGGTGTTTATGTCTTGGTGCAGTAAGGCTGCTGATGTTTTGGATATCATGACCATATCATAGGAGGATGAAAGAAAAAGAATGGAGGACTGAAGGAATGAGATCAATGCTGTCCTTTAAAGGACTTCTGGAAATCACATTTGAGAGTATTCTGATTTTTCTTCAGCCAGGATTGGTTACAGTGGCTAAACTAGGTTTTACGAACAGAACTGGAAGTGATTCAGTAGATACAGTTGAGATTTTATTACTAAGAAATAGTGGTTGACACCTTGCCTTGTTTACCATAGCATAAGGGAATGAATTTATGGGGTCATATTTGAAGTCTATTTTTAAAAACTATAGGCAGAGATGATACAACTTAGAAAGATGAACTTAATATAAGCATTTGAATCATTTTGGGGGGGGGCCTGATCAGCTGCGGGAAGCTAAGGGGTCTGGAGCTGCAGGTCTTTGGGTCTGGACCTCTGGCTGCCTGGGGGGAACCCCCCCCCATATTACAGATGGCACCCAATGTGGGGCAAATATTATAGCTTAATGCAATAAGATTTTTTTTTAAAAAATAGTAAAACATCATATTGGGCTTGGGGACAGAATAATTTTCTCTGAATTATGTGAAGTGCTTACTTCAGAGAAATGTAAAGCAAGTATAGAGTGGTGGGAATAGAAGTCGAGATGAAAACAGTCATAGTAGAAAATGAAATAGTGGAGTAAGACTTGAATATCATTGGACACCACCTCTATTATATTACTGTTGTGCCACACTGCCTTTTGGATTAAAATATAGTAATCTCTTGAACATGAGTCATGTCCCATCTGCTTGGCCTGCTTTTCAAAACCCTCCCAAATATAGACACATCCAAGCATATTTCTCACCTAAGCTATTAGTGCCTGTGTGTTGTATCCTGGTCTATATTCTAGCCCTTGTAGATATATCTGTCCAGAGTCCCCAGATGTTGCCCTAAGATTTCCCCTCATCTTACAGATTTGCTGGGCAGGATTTTTTAGCAGCAGATTCAACCTCATGCAATGAGGATTAGAAGTGAGTTTTAGTTTCTACTAGTTTTAAAGTCTGGGGACTCATAGAAACTCTTATAAACCCAGTTGATAAGCGTTGAGTGTCTGTACTATGTCTTGGATTGGGCTTTACCTCCTCTTCACGTCATTCCCCATGAGCATTAGACTAAATTGCTTCTTCCTCTATTCTTGTTATTATTTACCAGTCTGGATGCAACTTTCTTTTTCTTCCTGTGATATAGAGCCTATATACCTGATAAGCTTCTGGTTTTATACACCTAGCCCTAAATCATTACATTTTTAATCTTCTCATTTATAATGAAATACTTTAATTATGAACTAATCTGTAATGAAACTTTCAAAGTTAGAATACGCTGCAATGGGTGTCATTGTGACATTTATACATATACACTATCATATTTTGTTTTGACCCATTGTTTCCCAGTTCAGTCCTCCCCTTTCCATTCTCTGTCCATTCTCCAAATAGTCCCCCTTTTAATTTAAAGTCACATATATTTATCACCTTATTATTAACTCCCATCTAAACATTTTTATTCATTTCCATGATCCCGTTTCTGTGCTTATATGTTAACACATACAAAGAAATTTAAATATAGGTTCTATATATAACAGAAAGCATGTACTATTTGTTTCTGTCTGCCTTATTTTACTTAACGTCAATGATCTCCAGTTTCATCCACATTTCTGTAAAGATTATTAGTTTCATTATTCTTCATAGCTTAAAATTTATTGATTCAATTTTTTGGTATTTAAATTTTTGACTTCTTTATAGGTTCTAGTTTTAAAACCCCGTCAGACATATTTGGCAAAGTTTCTTTTTCAATTCTGTAGGCAGTCTTTAATTGCTGTTTCTTTCCTTTGCTTTCAAGTAAAATAACAGAACTCAAAACCAATGCACAAAGATCAGTAGTTTTAATTACAAGAAATACTGAGGAGAAAATTCCATTTACAATAGTTAACCAAAATAAAATACCTACTAATGAACATAAGGTTGTTAAAGACCTATACAATGAACACTTAAGACACTGGAGAAAGAAGTTGAAGAAGACACTAGAGGATGGGAAAAAAATCTTCCACGATCTTGGACTGGCAGAGTCCATGTTTTAGAAATAACCTTATTATGGAAAACAACCTACAGATTTAATCACATATTGCCTTGCATTTTTATGTTTTTGTTTCTTGTTTATGTGTTATGCTCTGTCTACCTCTGAGTTTACCTCTCTCTTCTGGCTTAATTTGAGGATTTTTCTATTATACAGCCTACTCTGGAGGGCTCAGTCCCCTGGACTCCTCCCTCATAGGTGAGAAGATAAACTGCTGTAAGAGCAACAAAATCACACTGTATAAGATAGAGAAATACACGGAAACACACTTATAATCAATTGGAGCTTATTAGCACACCACTAGTGACCATAAAACAAAAATAATTGCATTGAGTCTGAATTGGGACATGTGTCCAGAGCTCTTTGCTTCACTACCATAGGAACTGATCTCATATATCACCAAAATTTGTAATCGAACTTGAGCCTGGTAAAGACTGTTGGCTTATCCTGAGGATAGGCTTACTACTCAATCAATAAAATAACTTTCACAAAAAGGTATAATATCAAATGCTGGCAAAAATGTAAAGAAATGGGAAAACTCATGCACTGCTACTGTGAATGAAAAATGATGCAGCTGCTTTGAAAAATAGTTTGACAATTCCCCACATGTTTAAATGAAATTATAATGAGCCACCAATTCTGATGCTAGCAATGCACTCATGAAAAATATGTCCATAAGACCAGTTGCACACTAATGTCTACAGCAGCATTATTAATAATAGCTTCAAAGTAAAAAAAATCCAAAAATTTCTACACACTGATAAATAGATAAATAAATGTTAATTCACAATAATCTATTACATAATACACCATGTTGGCAACAGAAAGAATTAAAGTATTGCTTTATACTACAGTACAGACTTAAAAAGTCACGTTAAATGGAAAAATCTGGTCACAAAACACTAAACATCGATCAATTTTCCTTAGATAAAATGTTTAAAACAAGCAAGTCATTTCTGAATGGCCATCTTAGCTCTGGAGCTCTCCAGGAGATCATAAGCTGATACGGCACTTTAACTGTTCCCTCACTCTTTTGTACATGTTGTTTTCAGTAGCTCTTTCCAATAAATCTTCACCATACAGCTCTCCATTTCTGAGTCTGCTTCCCAGGAAGTTCAACTTAAACATTCACATTGACTGAATGTGATCAACTATTCCATGTTTAATACAAGTAGTCTTCAACAACCACATAGTAGGTGCTGAATTCTTCCTTGGAAACTGATTTGTTTTTTTGTCTATGTGGAGAATGGCCTTATATGTGGTTAGTGGTTCCCAAAGCATTTATTTCAAGAGTTCAACCCGTTGACTTCTCTTCTTGCTTTATAATTTTGGCAAACTCAGCTCTTTCCACAATTTCCATAGTTACCAAATTAACATGTCTGCTGATTAATGTCCACTCCTTGCCAGAATGCTAGGCACTCTACTCACCTATTCTGTAAACTCCTTAGAAACACTGAATGCTACTTGGTGCTCTGCCTGTGGTTGGCAGAGTTCATGAGAGTATGAGAGGTAAACATTCCGAGTAGCACTTATATTCCAAGGACAGAGTAGAATAAAAGGAAAAATGGAAAATATATATATGCAAATGCTCTGGAGATCAGAGCGTAACCTCAGTTGATATTCTTTAGTGATGCTCACCTTTAAATTTTTAGATGGGATCTCCCACTACAAGCAGTAGGAGACAAGTTCAGACCACAGCCTTTTTATGGGGCTTCTGGACCTCAAACTCAGGTCCACATGCTTGCATGACATTTTACTGAATGAGTAATATTTCCAGCTCTATTTAACTTTTTGTTTTATTTTTAAAATGAAGCTTCAACATAAATCATCAAAAATCAGCCTTAAATGCCCAGATAGTTTGCTCTCTGTTATAATAACCTCTAGAGGCACATGAGCCAGCAGCATAAAATAACATAAAGGTAATAACAAAGAATTCCCAACTTCCTTTTTTTATTTTAAAAATTATATTGTTTTATTTCTGCTGGCAGGGGTATGCTGCATGTTGCAGTGGGTGTGGTGGGCTCAGGACAGGTGTGGATGGGGGAGGAGGTGATAGATGTGCTTCTGGGAAACCTTTAGGAAGGACTCACATGGTTGAGAAACTCTTGGGAATCTAGTTACTCATTGCTGTTGAGCTCTATCATCTTCATCACCTGGCTAAGGACACTAGGTTCCCGGACCTTTGTGTCCATGAAGCTGAGGACCTCAGTTTTGAAGAGTGGGCAGTTGTTCCTATCCTTCCCACTGTACTTCAGGAAACAGCAATGAGGAACTTGATGTATCATTAAGTCTCTGTGGGCTTAGAAATTTTTGCCAAGTTGGTGAGAAGTGAGGCCCTGTTGCAATTTTGGCTGACAGCAGCAGGGACAGGAGTGGCTGACAAAGAATTTCTAATATGCCAAAGCTACAGATTACTGCATTAAACTCTACCCGTGTATTCTTGTCATTGGAGTTATTTAGCAAATACCAAACATGTATGTAGTACTTATACAAGGATCTGTCTTAATATTGTTGCCATTAATCATAAGCTTGTCTTTTCCCAGCAAATTCAATGAACCATGATTCCAGTCCTTACATGGGTTGAGTATCAGTGATGATATGCAAAATTGATTTTATTTTCAAGGTTAAACGGCAGATTAACTTTGTATTTGATAGTCAGCTGTGTAGCCTAATTTTTATCTTTGATTTCCTTAATAAATTTAACTATATTTCATTAGCCCTTGGATATTAAATAACCTGCTGATTGTTCACCTTTATTGTATATTTTTCTCCACATAAGTGTTTTAAATTATTCACATATGGTTGTAACTAATTCAGTGATGGAAGTTAATACTTGTACAGCTAAGACTGCTAATATGGCTAAAGGCCATATTTTCATATTTTATGTGTTTTCTTATGTCAGAAGCAACTTGAAAACTTACATCTATGATTCTGTCACCAATAAGTGCTTTCCTTTTGGTTAGTTCCCCTTGCGGCCCAGACTCTTTTCCCTTTCTAAACATAGGCACTAGTTTCCTAGGTGAACAGCTGCCAAAAGAAACTTAGCGCTTGATCATCATAGATAATGTTCTTCATGGAATGAGTGGATGCAAAGGAGTTCTCTGAGTCATATACTGTTGATTATATTTTTACCTAGCTTTGCCTAATGAGTACATCTGAGTTATCAGGTTTAATTAAACTTCAAGTGTAAATGCAAGAAATTGAAATTTAAAAAATGGATTTACCAGTTCTCAGAAAAACTAAGCAGAATATTCATTGCTCCTATTACTTGGAGGGTGTCAAAATTGCTTTCTATTAAGTATTGTATACAATTCAATGAAAAAAGAAATTAAAATAAGTTGGAAAGATTTTCTAATTTGTACAATTTAATCTGCATTTATCCTTGCAGATTTTTGCTCATATATTTATCCATGTTATTTTCTAGTTTAAAGATAATGTCATCATCTAAATAGAATTCACCATGGCTACATAATGCTAGTGAAAGGTATAGGATTCTTTTTATGTCATTTTATATTTTTCCATAACTTTGGGCTAACATTTATATCTGTAAATGGTGCTTGGTATGAGATAAACTTCCTGTTTATTAGACTTTTGCTTACAATTTTCAGTTTTTGTTGATAATGTTGAAGCACATTGTACACTTGTCATCTAGTAATCAATAAGTAATTATTACTCTTTTAGAAAAAATACACTCACATACTTAAGTTAATGCCTTTAGCCCAATACATTTATTTGGTTATAGGACACTTGTGATTGCAAGAACATTAATGGTGCAGTGCATAATATGGTTCTCCCATCTTACAGTACAGGTTCTGGTCATGTGAAATCCATATACACTCCTCTGCAGTACTCTACAGGTCACGAAGTATCTAAAAGCTTTCCCTAAGTTAATCAAATGTGCTAGAAATTCCTCTACTGTTTGTGGTCCTTTGGTCGATGTGATTCAGACTTAATCCTCACCTAAGTCTCCATCAACATAGTCTTTGGCTATATCATATGTTTCATCAGCATTGAAACTGACTTTATTGCAGGGCTAATGGTACTCTTCCATGCAGCCTTTGGTTACAGGATTTTTTAAAAAGTGCTTTCCATGTGCCAATAAATATTCTTTGTGCTGGTATTACAATGGATGATACTGTTCACACTTTTCTAGTGTATTCAAAAGAAGGAGATAGATGTTGATAAGCAATTACATAAATCAATGGGAAATCTGTGACTGAGAGGTAAAAAGTTGTCATTATAAAAGGCAATTTTGTCTTGTCAGGGTTGGTAGACATGATAACAGTCTAACAAAACTAGGAAAGGAGGGAAGGCTGTTTTCAACAAAGGAACAGTTTGTTCAAAGACTCTTGATGGGAAAGTACATGGAAAAATGAAGGCATTAAAGGGGAGAAGCTACAATATAGGAAAATATGAGTTAGGAGCATTAGAAACAGGAAGAAGTGGGAGTATGCAAAAAGACACAGAAGAATTTAATAGCCATTGCTTTTGTGATTAAGTTAGGAAGAGAGGAATTATCAAAGATGATTCTGAGGCATCAGGCCTATGGGGTTAGATGAATATAATAACAGGTAGCACAGGTAACAAAAAACTTAAGATTTTGGTAGGGATAGTGTTAAATTAAATTTTGACATGCTGAGTTTGAGTTATTTTTAATACTTAAAAAGAAAAAATAGAAACTAAACTAGATATGCTGGTAAAATTGGCAGCTGAATGTCTAAGCCTGGACTTCAGAGTGAATATCTTCACTAGATATAAGAGTGACGAGACTGTAATTGACATATCTGTTTATTTTGGTCAAGAAAGAGAGTAAAGATAAGAGATGGTTTAGATTGAGATTTGAGACATATAAGACTTACTGTACAGGTAGAAGGCAGAAAATAAATGGATATTACAGTTAAAACCTACTAAATGGCAGACAGGACAAATAAGGTCCCTGGTTGGAGGAAACACTGTCTATATTTACTAATATGAATTGCATGGATGATCTTAACTGGATATTTTTGTTAGAATGAAAGGAACAGCAATTGGTGAGTATGGGATTATACTATTGTATACTGTAAAGATTTGTAACTCATATTGGTTTAATATAACGCTGATTGGCCAGGAGGTAGGCAAGAAGTAGGGACAGAGCAATCAGGCTAGGAAAACTCTGGGAAGAGGAAAGGCAGAAAGAGATAACAGCCAGACACTGAGTAAGCAAAATTAGAATCCTTACTGAGAAAAGGTACCAAATTGTGTGGCTTGACATAGATAAGAATTATGGGTTAATTTAAGTGTAAGAGCTAGATAGTAATATGCTTGAGCTACTGGCACAATAGTTACTACAATATTAAGCTTACAAGTCGATTATTTAGGAAGTGTTGGTCTGGGTATTTGAGAGTATCTGGCTAAGGCAGAAACTTCCAACTATGGATGAGTGTGAAGAAGACTGGGCTATTGTTGACTAAGTCTGTGAGCTCTTTGACCAAGTTGTCCAAGGAAAGGGGGCATTTGAGTGTCAGGTGAAATGAGATAAAGCATTAATAACAGATTTGTTTTTGTATTTGCAATAAAGGAGTTTGAATAGAGAATTATAAAATTGTTTAAAGAAATACAAAACTAAAGAAAGGTATTAGAAAAATGAAGCATGGCTTATGTTAAAATTAGAAACACAAATCTATATTCACTGCAAAGGGTAAATAAATTTCCAACTTTTATTTATTTTTTTTTCAAGACAGGCTTTCTCTGGTTAGTCCTTGCTATCTTTAAATTCACTTTGTAGATCAGGCTGGCCTCCAATCACAGATTCACCTGCCTCTGTATTCTGAGTGCTGGGATTAAAGGCATGTGCCACAACAGCCTGCCATTGATTGATTGATTGAGATAAGGTCTCACCATGTTGTCTTAGTTGGCCTGGAGTCCAGGTAGCCTTGCACTCACAGAGTGCCGAGATTAAAGATGTATGCCACTTTGAGAGCCAAAGTTACATTTAAAATTTTTATTACTATTAAGAGAGATTCATGAAATAAAAATGCCCCTGATCGGCAAGTGTAGGCGGAGCTTACCCACAAGGACACCAATACCAGATAGATATTTATTAGAATATAAACCAACACTCACGGTACAGGCAACAGAGTACAATAGCACCTGAACAGGGACCGAAGTCTGCAGACGGACGGGCGACGTGAGCCTCCCTCCAGCAGCCAGGAACCAGGAAGAGAGCATGTTGTATCCCGCAGACCCTTTTCAATGGGGCTTTCCCCCCCCCGCCCCCTTCAGGTTGGGGGGCCCGGTGCTCTGTATAAATGTCCCTTGACCTTGTCAGCTGACACCTGAATCCCACAACATCTCCCCCCTTTGTCTAACTAAGAAGGTTCTAAACTAAGATTATGTACAGTAGGAATTATTATGAGGTAGTATCTAGGAGAGGTCAAAGTATAATTGCTAATCAAAGCCTAACTTATATAAGGTATATCTAATAGTTCTAGAATATTGGTAGATAGTAGGGTGTATAGATTATTTTAAAGGGTTAATCTGGGAAAGTGAGAATCTAACACCTGAGTGTTCTTATCTAAGGGATACTAGGGTGAAAACCTTAAACATCTATTCTTCAACCTCTTCAAGACCTGAGAAGGAAGGTGAATTTGTCTGAAAGACAGAAGTACATGGAAGCAGCTACTTCCAAAATTTGGGAGAGGACAGCAACACAGCTACCTGGACAATCACCTCTGGATTTGTGCACCGTTAGAGCATCTATCGGATTGGCTATAGGCCTATGGCATCTGACAGATCTTTTCACAAGCAGAACAATTTTGAAGGGACTATCTTATCCTGTCTAGGCAGGTTTCGTCAGTCTCCATCTATCAACTTGTTCATCCAGCTTGACATCATGTGTGTACTGTCAACAATCAAGGTAAGGACAGTTCCTTACTCAACCGGCCATTTTTTGCCAAAAGGACCAACTCCAATGGAGTATCCTTGATGCTCAACACCATCTCGTGAAGGGAGCAGTGACACCAGGAGTCGTCGTGTCTCTCGTGGCCAAATTTTAAATGTTAAATGCCATATTCTCTGGGTCTATGAAACGGTTGAAGATTCTTGTCCATCTATGATATTCTAACCTGTATCTGAAATGACTGGGATATGATACCTTAAATAGTGTTGACTGCAGATCTTATCGTCTTAAGGAATAAACCCTGTACTAAAAATTAGAATACCTATATAAGGGGTGTACAATCTCTGAACAATGACCCTTAGTAGAACTATCGAGCATTAGCCAGGGGTATTTTACCAGGTAAAGTGTCCACAGCATTTTAGACATGTAAATACATATATATCATCTAAACAGAGGTATATAAAACATCTTGTGCATATATCATAACTAGTGCAATCATACATTATATCTAGTATAGTTAAATGAAGGTAGTAATTGCATAGTATACATGACAATGATGTGCAAATATTTTAAACAAAGGTAGGAGCATACATAAAATATAGCAATTTCAGATTCAGCTTTACATAATAGTTACAGATTCAGATTTATATCGAAGTACAAGTTGCTTTGGTTACATGAAACAATCTCAGATTAAACTTTGTACCAATGTACAAATTATCACAATTAAACATATAAAATGATTTTGCATTAGTATCAATATATAGATATCTATGACAGTGCAAATTGTCTTTAGCTTAGCCCATACATTCAGCTAAAATGAAGTATAGGTAGGTAGAACAGTCTATCTTTATCTATCCTATCTATTCCCCCTCTCTTCTACAAAAAAAAGATCTCTGATGCTATATTATAGTTTTGTCTTTTACCCAGTTTTACCCACAACCTTTGGAGCATAAGACTTATTGGCAAAGGGGGCGTAGTCGTTTATAAGGTTGCTTCCTGCTGACTTAAGGGCGATGGCATCTCTTTGGGATCCTGTAAAAGCTAAAACAATGGTTAGTTCTTAATGAACTGACCACATACATCTATAACCAATTTTAGGATAGTGGTTAACTCCATCTGGAAACTTAATTAGCAGTGTGATCTGAAGGATAATCATAAGGAGCTATCTTGCAGCTGTTTTTGAATAATCTATTTCTTGAAGGCAATTATTGGTTGGTGCGCACCAGGTTCTTGATTTTTCTATTTTTGTCTCTGCTGTCTGTCTATCTGTCTCTTATTCTCTCTCTCTCATACTCTCTCTTTTATTTTTGTTTTTCTAGCAGGAGTTGTTCCGGTGGAGGCCCCATCTCGGTTCCAGATTCTTTGTAGATAGCTGATAGGAGGAAATGTTATTTACAGTGGAAAACTTAAGCACACTTTAGGAGACTGGAAGCAGACAGAATGAGATGTTTGAGAGGTACAGAAACAGGGAGGAACAAGGTTTAAGATGAAGTCACAGTAATATTGGTCCCTAAATATTTTGGCTTCTGTCTCACACCAGGTGGCTTTTATGATGTGAGACAGAATTTTTCATATTCCTTTACCAATATGCTTGGGTTTAGAGAGGGAGAAAGCCACAAGTTCCCAATCTAAATCCAGCCTTATTAATAGTCAAATCAGGACCATTTTTTTTTTGAGATGTAGATGCAAGATGTAAAGCAGTAAAAATTGAGGAATTACCCAGTATTGCATGTGTGTATCAGTTGGTCTCGTAGTCCGTCTTGTACATCCCTTAATCCTCAGTCTGTCTTCTATTGCAGGTGAGTAATTATTCAATGTTTAGTCAATGCCGTAAAAATAGTTGTATCCATTTTCCTGTAAAGACAAAACTGAGAGACCCTGCCCCAGGTTTGTTAAGTGTGTTTTCCTTACCACGCATCCGTTTGTCATGTCAGGGATGAGCAGTTACTTTTCTTGTTCAGGAAGAGACTCCTTTTCGAAGCGGGCTTTTATTAGTTTTGTTGGTACCCATATCTTTTCTGTCCCTGTTGAAACAAGAGCAAAACCCCTACCCCATCGAAGCACATACCCTGGCTTCCATTCGGAAGTCAACACATCTTGTAGGCGGAGCTTACCCACAAGGACACCAATACCAGATAGATATTTATTAGAATATAAACCAACACTCACGGTACAGGCAACAGAGTACAATAGCACCTGAACAGGGACCGAAGTCTGCAGACGGACGGACGACGTGAGCCTCCCTCCAGCAGCCAGGAACCAGGAAGAGAGTGTGTCGTATCCCGCAGACCCTTTTCAATGGGGCTTTTCCCCCGCCCCCTTCAGGTTGGGGGGCCCGGTGCTCTGTATAAATGTCCCTTGACCTTGTCAGCTGACACCTGAATCCCACAACAGGCAAGCTCCTTGCTCAAGGACAGATAGTTCCTGAAGTGCTGGGGGTATTGTATATAGAAGGTAATAAATCACATGTTTTTCATTCCCCTAAAGAAGTTTGTTTAATCTAACTGTACCAAATGTGCTTGATCGCATGAGGATGTATGTCAGGATGTATGCTTGCTCCTGATTGGACCTAAAGGGAAATGCAATGAATTATGGGTTTTCCTTCTGAAGCTATTACAAACTGTGATTTGGGGACATTTCCAGAGAACCTGGGTATGGACCTGGCTTTACAGTGTAGTAATGGTCTTATTCCCATTTGATCAATGGGATTAACACTATTACACTTGGCTCCACTATTTTTGGGGACAGGGTGTCTTACGGAACCTGGAACTCCTGAATTTAGGTAGATGGACTGGTCAGCAAACCTCAGGTATCCTCTTGCCAAGTGCTAGGTTTATAGATATGTGTAGTAACAGCTGCCTGTTGTCTCAGTTCTGTGGGCTGAGTCATTTCTTCTTGTATTTCTGTGATAAATTCTTTACTGATTGAGACATCTCCCTAGTCCTATGTATGTTTCTTCATAGGTATGGTATCTTTTCATAATCTGAATCAGAGAGAGAGACTAAAAATTGAAGTTTGGTAATATAAGTAGTGTAAGTTTATGAGCTTTATATTTTATCTTTCTTTGTAATTATTTTAATGTACTGTCTCAGGTAAATTATGGTTTCACTTAACTCTTATGCTAGATAATTTGATCTAGTAGAATCCATTTTGCCAGAAGTAAGTGAGGTAACAGACAAAACATATATGTTTCTGAAGGACTAGGCAGTTTTGCCAAAGTAATTTATTTACTAAATTATCCTTTCTATTAATGCAAAGTAACTTTTAATTGAACAACATGGGCCACATCTGGACTAATGTTAAACTAATCAAATTCACTTTAGTATAATGTTTTTATATTTTATAGCTCTAAATCTGGTGAAGATTTTTTATCTAATTTCTTCCTTCATTTTTTTTTCATCATAGAATATGCCTTTGCCAATTCTTTCATTTTAGGACTTGTTTAGAGAGCACTTCAAATCTTGAGATTTCATAAAAATATGGGTAGCATGAAAAGCATTTAGGAACAGGAATGTTTTCATGGTAGAGAAGATACAAAAGCATCTACTATTTTCATGTAACATTTTGGAGGCATAACTAAAGAAGAAGGTATTTCAAGATTACTTCAGGCTTAGCTGTTTTTAAATGTACCTCCCCCAAGGTCTTTCTGTACCAGTACCAGATGGAGAGAAATGGGTAATGGAAAACAATACATGTGACTAGGTGATTTAGAAATGTAGCCAGACATTTGTTTTTAGATAATAATTCTTCCCAGTTATATAATTATCTTAAGATTTTTTTCTTTTTAGAGCTGGTGAGGGACTATTAAGGAAACAATTCAGCTTTACCTCTACCTGGTTGCCAGTTTCCAATCTTATTTATTTCACAGTATCAGGTTTATATTTGCAACCGGTACTCAAATAATTAAAGGTGTGTTGACTAATAGGAAACAAATACTTTTCAAACATATTTAGAAAAAAGTATAATAAAATGTAATTTAATTTCTTATTTTTTAAAATGCTAACTTTATATTTAAAAATATTATATATTTATTTTATACCTCTGCCAAAGTTTTTCTCTCTCCTCTCTTCCCAGCCCCATACCTCCTCACTGTGCCCCACCATACACTCTCCTCTGTTGCTCTTAAGAAAAGGGCAGGCCTCACATGGACATCAATAAAACATGGCATATCAAGTTGCAATAAGACTTATATCCTCCCCTTGTATTAAGGCTGACAAGACAGTCCAGTACGGGAAATAGAGTTCAAAAAGCCAATAAAAGAGACAGCCCCTGATCTCACTGTTAGAAGGCCCATAAGAATATCAAATTATACAACTGTAACATGTGCAGAGGGTCTGGGTCAGTCCCATACAAGTTCCTTGGTAATTAGTTCAGTCTCTGTGAGTGCCTATGAGCCCATGTTAAGTTGACACTGTCAGTTTTCTTATGATATCTTTAACCCCTCTGGATCCTATGATCTTTTTCTTTTTCTTCAGCAGGATTCCCTGAGTTCAGCCTAATCTTTGACTGTTGGTCTGCATCTGTTTTCATCAATTACTGGATGAAGTCTCTCTAATGACAATTGGGCTAGGCACCACTCTATGAGTATAGCAGAGTATCTTAGGCACAATTATATTGACAATTTCATTTTTCCAGTTATGTTTGGTTCTATCTTAAATCTCTGGTATATCCAGGCTCTGAGTCTTGGCACTCCAGGCAGTGCAAAAGGTAAGCTCAGGCTTGTGACATGGGTTTCAGGTTAGACCAGTTCTTGGTTGGCCACTCCCAGAAGCTCTGTGTCACCCTTATCCTAGCAAATCCCAGAGACTGGTCAGACTGCAGATCAAAGAGTATGTGGATGGGTTGGTGTCCCAATTCCTCTACCGATACTCATGTCTGGTCACAGGAGGTGGCCAGTTCAGGCTATGAATTTCCTTTTTGAGGAGTCTTAGCTGCTGGAATTCTTATAGATTCTTGGGAGTTTCCCTTGCACCAGGTTGCTACCAGACTCTGAAATAATCCCTGTTCTAGTAGTCTCATGTACCCCCAACATGATCCCTTGTGTTCCCATCCACATGGGCCCCCAGTCCATCCACACACTATTTTCTGTTTTCCCTTTAGAAGGGAAATCCAAGTGTCCCCTTGAGCTCTCCTTGTTACCTGGCCTCTTTGGGGATAAGGATTGTGGCATTGTTATCTTTTACTTTACAGCTAACATCCACATATAAATGAGTACATACCATCCTTCTTTTTCTGTGTCTGATTCCCTCATCCAGGATGAGTTTTTTCTGGTTCTATTCATTTTCCTGTCAATTTTATGTCATAGTTTTTAACAGCTAAGTAATAATCTATTGCATAAATGTAACACATTTTCTTTATCTATTCTTCACTTGAACATCTAGGTTGTTTTCAATTTCTGGCTATTGCAAATAAAGCTGCTATGAACAAAGCTGAGCATGTGTCCTTGTGGTAGGATTGAGAAACCTCTGGGTACATGCCCAAGAGTGGTGTTTCTGGGTGTTGAGGTAGATTGATTCCCAATTTTCTGAGAAGCAACCATGCTGATTTCCAAAGTGGCTCTATATGTTTGCACTCCTACCAGTAATGAAGATGTGTTCCCCTTACTCTACATCCTCTCCAGCATCAGCTATCATTTGTGTTCTGATCTTAGCCATTCTGACAGGTGTAAGATGGTATTTCAAAGTCATTTTGATTTGTATTCCCCTGATGACTAGGGAGGATGAACAATTCTTTAAGTGTATTTCATCCACTTGAGATTCTTTTGTTGAGGATTCTCTGTTTAGATCTATATCTCATTTTTAATTAGATTATTTCATATTTTGATGTCTAGTTTATTGAGTCCTTTATATATTTTGGAGATCAGTTCTCTGTATAATATAGGGTTGCTGAAGGCTGCCATTTAGTTTTATTGACTGTGTCTTTAGCCTCACAGAACCTTTTCAGTTTTGTGAGGTCCCATTTATTGTCAGTCTCAGTGTCCGTGCTGCTGGTGTTATATTCAGGAAGTTGTCTCCTGTGCCAATGCATTCAAGACAGTTCCCACTTTCTCTTCTATCAGGTTCAGTGCAACTTGATTTATGTTGAGATCTTTGATCTACTTGGTCTTTAGTTTTGTGCAGAGCGATAGATATAGATCTATTTTCATTCTTCTACATGACATTTGTACTATGTTAATCCTACCTATCTATAAACATGGGAGATATTTTAATTTTCTAATATCTTCTTTAATTTTAACATACTACACTTCTTGTTACATACGTCTTTCACTTGTTTGGTTTTATCTGTGGCTATTGTAAAGGCTGGCATTTCTCTGATTTCTTCCTCAGTTCATTTATCATTTCTATATAGGAGGGATGTGCATTTTTTGAGTTAATTTTGTATCCCAGCACATTACTGAAGATGTTTATCAGCTGTAGGAGTTCCCTGGTAAAATTTTTGGGGTTCTCATGTATACAACCATATCTGCAAATAGCAAAAGTTTGACTTCTTTCTTTTCAGTTTGTATCTATGTAATCTCCTTTTGTTGTCTTATTGTTTAGCTAAAACTTTGACTATTTTATTAAATAAATATGGAGAGAGTAGATAGACCCTGTCTTGTTCCTGGTTTTAGTGGAATTACTTTGAGTTTCTGTCTGTCTAATTTGATGTTGGCTGTTATTTTACTGTATATTGCTTTTACTATAGTTAGGTATGTTTATTGTATTCACAGTCTCTCCAATACCTTTATTATGAATCATGGATTATGTCTAGAACATTTTAAAGCATATAATGAGATGATCTTTTTCAATTTGTTTATATGATGGATTACGTTAAAAGATTTTCATGTGTTGAAAATCTGGAATAAAGTCTAATTGATCATGGAGGGGAATTTTTTTATGGGTTCTTAGATTTTGTTTGCCAATATTTTAGTGAGTAACTGTGCATCAGTGTTCAAGGGAGATTGGTCTGTAATTGTCTTTCTTTGCTGTATTTTTGTGTGGTTTTGGTGTCATTGTGACTGTAGCCTCATAAAAAGAGTTTGACAATATTCCTTCTGTTTCTATTGTGTGGAACAATGAGGAGTATTGGTATTAGCCCTTCTTCCAAATTCTGGTAGAATTCTGTGTTGAAACCATTCAGGTTTGTTTGCTTGTTTGTTTGTTTTGTTTTTGATGGGAGACTTTTAAAGACTGTTTCTATTTCCTTAAGGGTTATGGGTCTATTTAAATTGCTTATCTGGTCTTGATTTAATTTTGGTATGTGGTACCTATCCAGAAAATTGTCCTTTTTTTCCTTAGATTTTCCAATTTTGTGGAGTAATAGGTTTTGAAGTATGACCTATTTTTCCTCTGGATTTCCTGATTCTTGGTGTTTATGTTACCCTTTTTATTTCTAACTTTTTTTACTTTGGATATTCTCTCTCTAACCTTTGATTAGTTTGGATAAAGGATTTTCTATTTTGTTGATTTTCTCAGAGTCAACTCTTTGTTTCATTAATTCCTTGGACTGTTCTCTTTGTTTGTATTTTGTTGATTTCCGTTCTCAGTTTGATCATTTCCTGTAGTCTAATCTTCCTGAGTGAATTCGCTTCTTTTCTTCTAGAGCTTTCAGGTGTACTATTAAGTTGCTAGTGTGAGATTTCTCCAAATTCTTTATGTAGGCGTTTAGTGCTATGCACTTTCCTCCTAGCACTGCTTATATAGTGTTCCATAAGTTTGGGGATGTTATGCATTCATTTTTATTGAAATCTAGAAAGCCTAAGTTTCTTTTTTTTTATTTCTTCCTTGACCTGTGGTAATTCAGTTGAGAACTGTTCAGTTTCCATGACTTTATAGACTTTCTGTAATTTCTGTTGTTATCAAATTCTATCTTTAACCTATGATAATCCAACACAATACAGGGGTTTTAACAATTTGGTATTTGTTGAGATTTGCTTTGTGACTATGTGGTCAGTTTTAGAAAAAGTTTCACTAGGTGCTGGGAAGAATGTACATGTTGCACAAACTCTCATTGTTCTCATAATAAAAACCTAGAACTAGATATTGGGTAAAAGATCAGAGAGAAAGATCTTCTCACCTAGTCAACTCCTCAGGCTGAAAGGGATAAACCTGTTTCCAGGAATCTTCACCCTGAATAGGGGAAGTGAAGGGAAATACAGGCTGAAACGGAGGATCAAACTCTGCCAGTCTCCTCCTACCTTATATTCTTTTCTCTGCTCAACCATAACACTTCCTTCCTAGTGATGGGATTAAAGGCTTGTATTTTTCCAGAAGCCTGGGGTCCCAAGCTCTGGGATCAAAGGTGTGTGTTACCACCTCCTGGCTCTGTTTGGCCTTGAACTCACAGGGATCTGCCTGCCTTGACTTTCGAGTGCTGGAAGTAAGTTGGTGGCTGGTTCTGTCCTTGGATCTAAAGATAAACTTTAATTATCTTTAAAGCCTTTAAAGCCTATAAAATATATCTCATCCTTTATGTCAGAAATATAAAAAAGTTATAAGTAATATAAAAAACTATATACAATAAGTAAAATCATTATGTACAATATATACAAGCAACAATTACTTCAATAGTGTCCATTAACATTTGACAAAATCAGAGAAAATAATTTGTTATTCATTTTATCTTATTGAGTCCAAAGGACTGTACCTAATTCACTTTCTATCTAACTTATATTATCAACCAGAAACTTCCTCTTGATATCTATCAAACTTAAACATTTTACATCTCTTAGTGAGTTTCCTTTCAGAATTTGTAACTAGGAAGACTATAACTATGTAATCTTCAACTCTGGCTACCTGGATAGTTACCCAAGGTTTTTCTGCAACATTGGGGCATCCATCTGCAGCCTACAGGCCTATTGTATTTGCCAGACTATTCTGTAAAACAGGATATTATGAGAGACCTTCATACCCTGTCTTGTGAAGGTTTTCCAGTTCTTTATTTTGCGTCCTGTTTGTCCATTTGGACAGGACACTTTCTTGCCAAGTGGCTAACTTTGCCACAAATAAAGTCAACTCCATATGAAGTTTCTTCAATGCCCATTATCTTCTCTGAAATAGATTTTTTTTTGCTGCCAAGAGCAGACATTCTCATTGTCATACAAATAAAAAGTACTTGTGTTATTAAAACTTCTTAAATGCCATATTTTGTGGATCTCTGAAGTGTCTGAAGATGACTTGTCTATCTAAAAGATATCTGTTTAATCTTGAAAGCATATCTGACTGTAAGTTTCATTAAAATAACTGCTAACTTGCATATTCTAATTAGTTGGTAGTAATAACTTTCAAGATCTAGTAATTTGCATAACATTGTTCAATGAACTGTATAGGTAGAATACCTTGAACAGGAGTAGAAATGAATGTACAACAACAAAATTAATCTCAACTCTGAATCAATATACACAATTTGTGTACAAACATAAAAAATTTAATATGATGTAAAATATTTAAAACTAGTAGTTACTTTTTATAAAGTAGAGTCAATAATCTATCCTTTATCTTATTATATCTATATTTCCTTTCTTTTCTTTTCAGAGTAAATTCAATATTCTACCTTTTTATCCTATCCTATCTATATCCATTTTTTTCTTTTTTAACAAGAACTCTGAATCTAATTTCATTTGCTCAACCTTTTAAACTGACCATTACTAATAAAACTTGTAACCAACCATAAAAAATGACCATTATCTATAACCCATTGAAAGACCAAAAACCACCCACTTCATCTCTTGAAAATGTAGGTATCATGTTCTTATATTTACTTTCTTCTCTCTGGGGGACAATGTCATCTTTAGGGGATTTTGAAAGGAAAAAATTGGGTTAATTATCAAGTCCTTTGAAAGGTAGCTGTGTAATTTGTTGTCCAGTTTCTGCATAATGGGAAAGTACAGGGCTTGTTTCACATCCTGGTTAGAGTGGTCTGTGAGGCGAGATCAGATCCACTAGCCATCTCAAAATTGTGCTGAGCAGTTTGTAGTCCAGAGCTGATCTTTAGGTGGTGTTTAATGGCATTGTCATAGTCCATGTATAATCTTTTAGTGAGTGTTAAAACTCTGGGGAGGTAGTAAGAGGTATCCTGACTGTTTGGGAGTCAGTCTACACCTGGAGCTACTAAGACAGCCCTGACAGCTGGAGTGGCAAGGAGACAGCTCAGCTCTGGAGGGAAAGGTAGTCAGGCTATACATGAAGCTATGGTGTGATGAGGAATGGTCTCTCAGACACGATATAGTAATCCTGCTCCTCTCCTGGAGAGCTGAGACAGCTGAGATTTTGCTTTGATCCATTAAGGGATCTTCCCAGGAAAGCTCAGCTTCATTTCTCTAGCTTAAGATGTTACTTCTTTTACTTCGTTCTGCTAAAGGGGAAACCTCTGTAGAAATGTAGCAGTCTCCTCTGGCTCTAGCAAAAAGGTGTTATTTTTCTGTTCAGCCTTGCTCAGTCCCCCTAAGAGTATGTCCCAACAAGGTTTTTCTGCTCAGAATACTAAGGGATGTCTTTAGCAAGTTCTTCTCTGTGACAGTGAATAAAAATCTTCACCAAAGACTTTTGAGAAAGATACTTATTTGGGAAGGAGAAGTCTGGGAGAGTGGCCGCCTCTACCAGGGTGGGACAGTCAACTAAACAGGCAGAGGGGTTTCTATAGGGCTTCTTAGGGGTGGATTTCTCTAGAGAGACTCTAGGATTGGTTAGTTATTCATGCATGCTCAAGGATTGCTTAGTTTCATAGGTCAGTTGGTCAGGGGCAGAGACGGCTGATTTCAGAGCCAAACTGCATTTCTTTCACTGGCCTTTATTAGCTTTTGGACTTTTAATTCTAAAACCAGGACATTTTTTTTTTTCAGGGCATGTTTCTTTGATTCTGGGTTAATGAATAAAGTGTTTCTTTCACGGGCTCAGTTCTCAGATCCAGACTGTATTTCTTTCATTGGCCATTTTTAGCTTTGAACTCTGATTCGAAGGCCAGGGCATATTTCTTTCACTGGGTTAGTAATATTTCTTTTACAAATGTGGGTGCTTTTATATTTGGGGCATACAAATTCAGAACTAATACTTCATCTTGATGGAATTTTCCTTAAATGAATATAAAATTTCCTCCATCTGGAAGAGGTCTGTCCAGGACCTTCTGACTTTTAGAGTTTCTATTGAGATGTTGGTGCAGTTCTGATATGTCTGTCTTTATATATTGATTTTTTTTCATTTGAAGCTCTTAATATTCTTTCTTTATTCTGTATGTTTAGTGTTTTTATTATTATGTGACACAAGGACTTTTCTTTTGTTGGTGTCTATTTGGTGTTCTGTAAGCTTCTTGTACCTTCACAGGTATGTCCTTCTTTAGGTTGGGAAAGTTTTCTTCTATGATTTTGTTGAATACATTTTCTGCACCTTCGATCTGAAATTCTTTCCCTTTTTTTATCCCTATTATTCTTAGATTTGATTTTTTCATGGTATCACAAATATCCTGGATATTTTATGTTAAAAATTTTCTTTATTGTCTCTGTTTCAATTTCCAAGTCTTGAACTGTTTTCTTTACCTGTTTGGTTTTTTTCTTGGCTTGTTTTAAGGGATTTGCTGATATTTTGTTGGGTTTTTTTCTTGATTTTTCTAAGGAATCCTTTTTTTTTATCATCTTCATAAAGTTATTTTTAAGCTCATTTTCTTCTGCCTCATCTGCATTGGGATGCTTAGGTCTTACTGTTGTAGGACCACTGAGTTCTACGTTATATTGTCCTTTATGTTGTTGAATGTATTCTTACACTGATGTTTATCTTTTTTTTTCTAACTGGTGTAGGTAATGCTTGTGTTTATAGGGGATGCTGTATTTCCACTTGGCATGGGTAGCACTTGTGCCTATAGGGCATGCTGATGTTGGCAGAGAGGGTTGCCCACAAGGAGGATGCTAGGGTGGATGTGGTTAGGTTTCAGAGTGAGTCTTGTAGCAACAAAGTCCAGAAAATGGTATTGGAGGTATTGCAGACTGCCTGCAGGTCTCTCATTTGCTGGTTGGCTGCTGGGGTCTTTACCAGAGCACTTGAGTTTTACCAGGGTTGGGGGCAGGGCACAACTGCCTTGCTCTGACTGAGATGGGAGGTCAGGGGCACAGGATCTGTTCTGGTGCTCAGGTCCCAGATGTTGGGCAATTTAGCTGGGAGACAGTCACTCACATATTCTTTCAACTGGTGTGGATAGTGCTTACCAATAAAATTCTTTTCTCATTTTGTAGTCTGCCACTTTGTGATGGTGACTTTTGTGGTACAAAAGCTTTTTATTTTTATTAGATCACATGTATTAATTCTTGACCTTAGTGCTTATGCTAACAGTGTTCTGATTGTCTTTTCCTGTAGAAACTTATTTACAGGCTGTTATTGCTGGCATCTAGACATTTTTATTTAAGATAATTGTAATTCTAGGTGCTAATATCTATTTTTGTCTTTGTTGGGTTGGTGCTTCATTTTTTTGGTTTCTGATGCTATGTGTGGTTCTTAAGAGACTGTGATAGCTGTGGGTTGTCTGGTAGGGAGTGCTTCTGAGATCCCACTAGGTGTGGTCACTGGTGGACTCTGGTAGAATGGTGAAATATATTTTTAGGTATTTGGGGGAATGATATTAATAGATGGGGATGGGTTAAAAAGAGGGGTGGGTTGAGATGGTTCACTGGAATGAGTAGAGCTGGGTGTGTCACTAGGATCTGCATAGACCCGTGGGAATAGGAACATAGGCAAAGAAGAAGCCATAGCAGGTGGTTCACTACAGAGTTAGGAATAGACCTGGGCAATTGTAGGAGAGGAGAGTGAAGATTTTCTTCTGGCTTCCAGGGAATACCTGAGGGAGTTGATGTCTGAGACAAAGGGTGAAAGAAGGCTGTAGAGGAACATGTGATCTTCTAGGAGTGGTGGCAGTGAAGAAGGGGAAGCAGCAGGTGGTCTGCTATAGGGCTAGAAACACAATTTAGGGACTAGAATTAGAGGGGCAGAAGGAGAGAGAAGGTTAACTACCTGATTCCCTACTATGTACAGATGGTATGCCCCAGAGAGTCTGGTTGTATAAATTAAGTGTGAATATAAGAAGTGCATTGAGTAGACTAACCACATATATCCAAGAATTATAAAATAATTCATAAAATCTGCTCTGTATTAAAACAAATCTGATTTTTTAGATGCAAAGACTTGGATCAAAGAGATTATGTAGGTGCTATTTTTTTTTTCAAGTCAATGTATTAAAGTAAAAGCATATAAAAATAACTGACAGTATCCAGACAAAAAAAATATGCATCACAACATGAAAAGTATAATATTTTAGGCCTCAGTTTTTCCCTGATGACATATTTATAGGATTAACAGTTTTGTCATTTTCTACTTTGGTGGGAAATAGCTATTTAATTTACTTAAAAAATTAGAAGACTACTTTTTCTCTGACTATTGAAAATTTCCCACTTGTGTGTTGTTCTTTCACTTCTGTATTATCACTTTTGACAGATACAATATTTTGGCATTCACTTTTAAGAGCAGGTAGATTATACAACACAATGAGGAATGTTCAACTGTTTATTTCTTCTTGATAATTATTTCTTTGAAAACAATCTCATTTATCTAAAACCAGGCTTTAAATTATACTCTTTACTACCTTCAGTCATTACTCAAAGATGATATCCATTTATGACTCTTTACATAGACAACAGTTTTGTTTTACAAAAGGCATGAGGACTTTAAATGAAAAGATTTGGAAAATCTTGACAATGTGGATAATTTAACCTATTGATAGTTTCTTTTAAAAGGGTTTTGAAAGTTCAGTGGAAAGAAGTACATGTTTGACTCTAGGAATTTTCCTGAATTTACTGCTGTGCATATCTCTATATTATGACTCATCTTCCTAGTAGGAAATAGTACCAATAGTTCTGGTCTTTGTCAAAAATACTACGGTTTTGGTTTACTCTGAATCAGAACAGGCAAGTCACTGTTAATTACTATTCTTAAAGTGGCATTCATTACATGTTTCTAAGTTTTAATTACTATAAGGATTACCATAACATCAACGGTCATTCTTCAGAGAGCATTAAGTCTAGTATAAAAGGCACTGAGGGCACTTTATTATTATATTTTCATTTATTTGTTTATTTATTTAGGTTTTTGGAGACAAATTTTTCTCTGTGTATTCCTGGCTGTCCTGGAACTTTCTTTAAGATTAGGCTGACCTCAAACTCACAGAGCTCTGGCTGCCTCTGCCTTTAAGTAATGGAATTAAAGGCAGCTCCACTACTGTCAGACTTAATTATTTTTATTATTGGAAATAATGGTAAAACAACAGTCTTGATTCATCTAAATGAGAACTTCATATGACCAAAAGTGATTGAGTTTTATGCCATGATAGCTAGAATCAAATTTATTTGTCCCTTCTTTTATACTTGGCTAATAATATCAACATTTATCTTTGTCTTATACATTCATTTTTTTTCTAAATCCAAGTCAACATATTTGGAAAAAGGGTAAGAATGAAAACTCCTGAAAAAGTTTGATATGGGCATAAGAATTCCCCTATCAGGGAATGAACAAAAATGATCATGATCACCTGGTACTAACAACTAGAAGCATGAGGACAGATAGCTAGAAGATGGGAGTTAGGGTGAGACAATCCCTGAGCAGCATCAAAATTTTTATGGTAAGAACTGCAGCTGAGAGCCATGTCTAGGCCCCTGTCCTACCATGGCCATGGTCTTTGTTGTTGTGCATGGGTCATGTTACCATGGAAGGCTAAGTAGATGCCAGGGGTCTGGGCTACCACTTGGGGAACATGTTGGCATTCAAGGGCCATGTTACTACTGGGGCCATGCCAATCTAGGTGATCTTTAATGCCAGATAAGGCAATAGTGACAACTGGGCCTGAGCTGCTGCCAAGGACCATGTTTGGGTTTATGGTCTTTACTGCATCCCACTATGTTGATATCTGTGGCCTGTGTTGCCACCAAAGAAGGTTCAGGATCTGAGCCATCACATGTGGTCATATTGGTGTCAGAGGGTTGTGCCACTTCTGGACTCATACAAACCTGAGTGACATCTTCTGGCACCTGGAGCCATGGTGGGCTGCAGCTAAAACAATGTCATGGTCTGTGGCTCTGATAAGCCAGGTATGAAATTGACATCCAATGTTCCTGTTGCCATAGAAGTTTATGTGGATGCTCAGGGTCTGAGCCTCTATCTCAGGCCAGGAGGATATTTGAGGGCTATACTGCTGCTCAGTCCAAGCTCATCTGAGTGACCTGCACTGCCAACCAGGGCCATATGGTGTCTAGGCCTAAGATGCTGCTAAGGACCATGTCTAGGTCCATGGTCCAACTGAAGCTGGGGTCTCTGTGGATATTTATGACCTGAATTGTCACAAAGGGCCATACAGATATCAGGGATCTGAGCTGCCACCGTGGGCTATCTTAGTGCCTAAGAGCTAAGCCTCTGCAGGACTAAACAGACCTAATTGGCCTACACTGTCACCTAGACCTGGGTTGCAGTCTGAGACCACGCCTAGTTCCATGGCCATGGTCTGTGGTAAGGTCTGGGGCTCCTGTTGTCACTGAAAGCAGTGAGGATAGGGCTTCACAGAATTGGTCCTGCCCCTCATCAACTGCAGCACTTGGGAGAACTAGTTCTATACCTCACCTAGGCAGCATAGAATTGGCCTTGGTGAGATAGGTGCAGGAGAGCCAGTCCTGATGGCAAAAGAGTGGGAGAACTAACTATAATGACTGTCATATGGTAGTGTGGGTGAGGGAGAGATACCCCCCTCACCTCTTGTTCCCTTGTCCCTCACCACTTATGGCAGTTGTGTAAAACTGCTACTTGTCACAAAAGTAGGAGAGCTGACCCTGCCTCTTACTACTAGCTTCAGCGCTCTGAAGAACAGGCCTGAACCTTGCCTGGATAGCACAGCAGAGCTCACCTGGGTCTCAGGTGATTTGCATCTCCAAAAGTACATGGGAGATCCGTCCATACCCCTTATCTGCCTTATGATAGAAATGTCAAGGGGGAGAGGGTCTCTCTATCTGTCACCTCTTACCACCTGTGGTGGGTGGGGAGAGCTGACCTCGGAGTCATGAAATTGGGAGAACTGGCTCTATACCTCACCCAGGCAGCATAGTAGAGCTGATGTCCTTGGCAAAGGCACAGATGAGCTGCCCAGAAGATGTGAGAGTAGAAGAGCTCACCCAATCCCCTCTCATCCGCCATGTGATAGCATGAATGAGGAAAAGCTGCCTCTCTTCACCCTTTGTCATTTATGGTGGGTGAGAGAGTTTGCCTCCAGGGCCACAAGAGTGAGAGATCTGGCCTTGTTCCTCACAGGCTGAAGCACCTGTGATAGCAGGCCCTGCACTTCACTTAGGGAGAACATTAGAGCTGACCCTGTTGGTATATTGACACAAAAGCTAGTCCTATGGACATGAGAGCAGGTGTCCCTCCCTTGTATGCTATGTGATGACAGAGGTGGGGAAATATACTCTCTATACTCCACCCCTTGCTAACCATGGCAGGTGAGAGAGAGCTAGTCTCAGGGACATGAGAATGAGAAGAACTGGGCCTGTTCCTCACCAACTGCAGCAATTGAGAGAGCAGAACAGGCCATATACCTTACCTGATCAAAACAGAAGAGCTGGCCCTGGTGGTGTGTGGGAGAGCCAGATCCAAGGGCCTAAGAGTAGATGAACTGGCTCTGCTCCTTGCTGCCTGCTGCATTGGGTGAGCTATCTGGGGCAGAGTTGTAGAGTTCACCCTGTTGGTGATGATGAGGGGAAGCTGGTAGGATGACCAATCTTGTTACCACCCAGACCCAGAACCAGAGCTATCAGTTGGTCCACCCCAACATCCACTTCACTTATGAACTTTTAGAGAGTCTGAAGTACCCAAAGATACAGGACCTCCATTACATGGGACAACATCAGGATATCCAGGAGGAGTCCCAGTGAGGGCCAAGTATTAGTAGGGTAGTAAAAGACAGCAGCCTTGAACTAGACTAATGATCCGTTGCAAAGAACATGTACAAATAAAGTTTTATGGACTAAGAGGTATACTATCCAACTCACTGAATTACATTACAGCTTCCATGTTTTGTTTTTAGACTGTAATTTTACATTTTGTTTTGTTTTTAGGGGAAAGTTATAAGGGTGGAGGTCAGAGGATAAGGAGATGAGTGGGAACAGGTGCATAATAAATACTCAAAGAATCAATAAAAAATTTAAGAAATTATGATGGTAAATAACTAATATAACAAGTCTGCTGGATCAAGAGTGGCTACTTGGAGTATTGTGTTGGATATTACTGGATATAATATTGTTTCTTTCTAGTCTCTTGTGAAAGTGTGCTATCATTAAATAATGATTTTTAGTAGTGGAGCAGGTGGGAGGGGGTACACATTCATGCACGTTCAGCATTGCTTAATGTTGGTTTTGAGTATTAGCTAGGACTGGACTTTTTGCCTCCCAAAAGACACACTATGGGGATAATATCAAATAAAGGATGATTCTTGACATTGGCATCCAGAGGAAAGATTTCTAAGTTGTGAGAGCATTGTAGGATAGTTGTAAACTGTGTGAAGATATGTTTCTGTGGTTGGTGTAATAAAAAGCTGAATGACCAATAGCTGGGCAAGAAGTCCAAGTGAAATTTCTTGAGAGAAAAAGGAAAGTAAGAAGAGAAGGAATCTAGGCACCCAGGAGATGCCGGGAGACATGGAGAGAAAACAGACAGTACAAGATGGAAAAGAGGCAATGCCACATGATAAAATGTGGATTAATATAAATGGGTTAATTGCAGTTAAAAGAGCTAGTTAGGAACAAGCCTATGCTACAAGCTGAGCTTTTATAATTAATAAGAAGTCTTCATGTCATTATTTGGGAGCTGACTGAGAGGGACAGAAAAAAGTCTTATTACATGAGAGAATATCAGATCTGGTGTGGGAAGACTAGATTGGTGTCTTATCTACTGCACTCTGAAACCTACCATTGTGTTTTCCTCTCTTACCTATTTAGATCTTTTCTTTCTTTGCTGTTTAAAAAGAGACATGGACGAGGCTCTCCAAGTATCCTTAGACTTCCTACCTATGGTTTTCTAACCTATGTACCCTTGAATGAATCTTTCTCATGCTTAATCCTATGTAGTATAAGCATTTATCTTTTATTAATTGTTTACTTATTTATTTTCACTGAAAATAGATTCTCCTCTCATAAAATACATCCTGACTACAGTTTCACTCCCTGTACTTTTTCCAATTTTCCCCAAAATCCCCTCACTGCAAGATCCACTCCCCTTCAATTTATTCTTCTAAAAAAGCAAGAGATTAAGCCAAACAAGGACAAAATGAGATACAATAAGAAAAGGCAAAAGTCCTTGTATTGAGGCTAGACAAGGAAAACCAATAGGAAAAAAAGTCACAAGATCAGGCAAAAGAGTCAGAGATGCACCCGCTTCCACTATTAGGCCCACAAAGACATCAAGCTAACAGCCATAACATATATGCACAGGACATGATGTAGGCCCTTGCCGGCCCCATGCTTGCCACTTCAGTCTCTATGAGTTCATGTGAGCCCTGCTTAGTTGACTCAGTGGGCCATATTCTCTTGGTGTCTTCCAACCCCTCTAACCTCTACAGTCTTTCCTCCCCTTTCCTGCAGTGTTCCCCCAATGTCTAAAAGGGGAAGCATTGGAGATATACAATTTAGACTCTCCATGCAATGTTTGGCTGTCAGTCTCTGCACCTGCTTTCATCTGTTACCTGAGGAAGCTTCTCTGGCAATGACTGGAAGAGGCACTAATCTATAAGCATAGCAGAACATCATTAGGAATCATTTCACTGATTTTTTTCCAGTCATGTTTGGTTCTATCCTAGGTCTCTGCGTTATCCAGTCTCTGGCCATCCAGCCACCGCAGAGCATAGGAGTCCTCTTGTGGCACTGTCCAGGAATTGGCTGCCCACTCCCACAAGGTCTATGCCATTATTGCCTTAGCACTTTTTGTAGGTAGGGCAGTCTGTAGGTTGAAGGTTTTATGGCAGGATTGATGTTCAGATTTCCCTTTCAATAGCCTGCAAGTACTTTCTTGCACCAAAGAAATGAAAATGTACAGGTGAAGGCTCCGTGCAGGCACCAGCTCAATCTCTATATGTTCAACAAGTTGTATGGATCTTGTCCTTGGCAATGCCCCTGCTTTTAATTTTAATACAGTGACCTTTTATCTTAGAATCATCCTGAATCATTTAGGGATCTTCATGGGACCCTTTTGGCTAATAATGCAAGCAAATTTAATCCAGTTCTACCACTGGTTACCTTTCTTGGCTATGGAAAAAAATGGCCAGTTATGATCCCATATGCTCAATTACTAGGAGTCCTCCCTAGGGTCATCCTCATAGTTTCCACACCACTCCCAAATACCCCCAGTTCTAGCACTGTCTTAATAAACTCTTTCACTCAATCTCTTCCTCACCATCTGATTCCTGTATCTCATTCTCGCCCATCCACAGTCCATCTACAAAATCTCTTTTTTCTTTTTCCCAGGGAGATCGATACTTTCTCCCTAAAGTCCTCTTCTTCATCTAACCTCTCTGGGTCTGTGGGTGTAGTTTGATTATTATTAATAGGTTATGTCCATTTATAAGTGAATACATATCATATTTGTCTTTCTTGGTCTGGGTTTACCTCACTCAGGATAATTTTTTTTTCTAATTGCATCCATTTGTGTGAAAACTTTATAATGTAATTTTTAACAGTGGAGTAATACTCAATTGTACAAATATAGTACATTCTTTTTACCTATTTTTCTGTTGAGGAACATATAGTTTGCTATTAGTCTCTGGTTATTATGATTAAAGCTGATATAAATTAAATTAAGTGAGTGTCCTTGTGTAGAATAGAACATCCTTTGGATATACATTCGAGAGTAGTATAGTTGGGTCTTAAGGTAATCAATTCCCAATTATCTGAGAAACTATAAGTCATTTCTAAAGTGATTACACAAATTTTCATATTCACCTCCAGTGAAGGGGTGTTACGTTTGCTCCATATTCTGAAGATAATGGTCAGCCTTGTTTCTAATTTTAGTGGGATTGCTTTTGAGTTTCTCTCTATTTAAAGTGATATTGGATATAGGCTTGTTTTATTAACTGTTGAGGCATGTCCCTTGTACTCCTAATCTCTGCAGAACTTTTGTCATGAATAAAGTGTTGAAATTTGTCAAAGGACTTTTCTGTATCTAATGAGATGATCTTATGGTTTTTGTATTTGAATTTGTGTATATTGTGTGACTTTTTTTTTTAATCTATTTAGGTATATGGAGTATCACTGGGATGAAACCTATTTGATCATAATGGATGATCTTTTTCTTGTGTTCTTGAATTTTGTGTGTGAGTATTTTCAGTATGTTGTTAATAATGGAAATTGGTCTGTCATTCTTGTTCTTTGTTGAATGTGTGATTTTGTTATCAGGGTGTCAAAAATAATTTGACAATGTTCTTTCTGTTTTAATTTTGTGAAATAATTTGAGAATTATTGGTGTTATTTATTCTTTGAGTGCCTGGTAAATTTCTTCAATAATACTGTCTGGGGAAGTATTATATATTGGCTTGTCTCTTTGCATATAATTCCTTGTCTCTTTGATCTTTCAGTATTTATTTTGGTTGGAAAACACTTAATGACTTTACTTTCTTAGAGGTTATAAATCTAAGTTTTTTATTTCACTTTATTTAATTTGGCAAGTGGCATCAATCAAGAAAATTACTCATTTATTTTATATTTTATATTTTCCAGTTTGTGGGGGACTTGTCTTTAGCCTGAACTGAGGGTGGAACATGGCAATAAGGATGGGAGCAGGGGAGGGAAGTGATGGCTATAAATTGAGTCCGTGGTATTGTAATATTTTGTTTGTGCTCAAAGTTTGAACATTAGAGGATGGAACTTGCCAGTAGTTAACCATAGAGATCTCGAGATCATAACATCCAGGAGACAGGAAGTGGTATGGTTATACAGAGAGAAAAATTAATAAGGCAGGGCTGGGAAATGAGTGCTACTCTTTTGGGCATAATAAGTTGTGCCAGATGCCAGAAAAACCTTAGCAGTGGTGATGTCATTTTTGGAACCAGCATATTAAGCTTCCTTTTCCCTAGAAGAATCCCTCCACAAAAGCCAGGCAGCCTCCCCTGCTGTTAATCTAATTAGTTGAGTCCCTTCCGAGGAATTGGGTAATCTTACTGCAGTTTAACAATGGCTAAGATTAGATAGGTCTTCATGGCAACACATCCTGTTGGCAGAGTAGCTTGCAGCTGTGAATTTCTCACTTGCTTAACCTTGCTTACCCTTCCCTCTAAAGGACTATATGTACTACTGAGAAGAATAAACTTTCAGAGCTTGATCAGAATACTGTCTTGCTCTTGTTTTTAGTGTTTCTTGTCCCTTCATTTGTCTGCCGTCTTCCTTAGGTTCATGTTGTTAGACCCCATGGGCCAGGGTAAAGTTGGTGAGTTAAGAGGTTACTGTGGCTAACTAATTCCTTGTCTCTTTGATCTCTCAGTATTTACCCCAAATTCTGGCTCCAGATTTTTATTATTAAGAGCAATCAGGATGCCACTACATCTGCATCCAACTTTTGAGGCATGAATTCATGGAAGAGCTGATTGCCTGTGGCTTTGCAGGCACCAGCTCAGGCCAGAGCTGCATGCAACCTGAGTGACTACCCTGTCAGTTAAGTTTTCATTTCTTTTCCCCAAGCTCTCTGAGGGAGTCTGAGGTTTTTTTTTTTTTTTTTTTTTTTTTTTTTTTTTTTTTTTTTTTTTTTTTTTTTTTTTCCTGTTGCAGCCTCTCTGAAGCAAACACCTCAGGAGATTGGGCTCAAAATATTGCTTGAGTTAGGCCCTCACCACTGGCTAGCTCTGGCTTTTAGGCAGCTCTTGTTGCATGTGTTTCTTCCCCATGATATTTCCTGTGGGGTTTTTTCTGATAGTGGGTTGTGGTTTTCTCTTCTGGTGGGTTGTGGCTTTCCCTGGACCTCCTGCTTTGGAATTTGCCCCACTAGGGAGCTACCTTGATACATGTTTTGGCTTCTTCAATAGTGTGAGGCTACACATAGCTGTCAGCCTCATACTCCACCATCATCTGAATTGTCATTGTCAGTAGATTTGGCAAAATAACTGGGTATTCTTAAAGGAAAGAATTAGTTAGAAGAGAGAGACTTTTTTCTCATATTAAAAAATGAAGAAGGTAGTCAGGTCTCTGTCTGATAACATACTAGACAGTTTAAAAACAAAACAATTGAACAGAGAATAATTCACTTAGATGGGATTTATGTAATATCAACTCTAAACAATATTGGTCTGATTATTTTTTGTTTTATCTATAAAATGTTGGTTAATATGAAGGCTATGATACAAATTTTATTAATACAGATCATAAAGATATTTAGCCCCAGACAGAGGAATTTAAAGGAGAATCAATCTAAACATTGCATTATAAGGTTAGAGTAGAAAAGCCAAAAGTTGTTAACCAACCATAACCTTAATTTATCCAGTAACCTTACAAAAATTGCCAAAAGACATATATCCTCAAGGCTGTATAAGAGTGGAATTGACTCCTGTGGAAATATTAGACTTAAGGAAATTTAAGTAAGTGATCATCTCATATGGCATGCTTTCATCTTTTAGGAAGCATATGTTAAACTCATAGTCAACTTGTAATAGGATTTCCTTCAAGATTGAAGAGACTTGGTTATAGCAGTCTTGGAGCCTAGTCTTCAATTAGAATGAAGGACTTGGTAGAAAAAATTGGCTAAGACCATTGAATAACCAAATGGGGCTTGAGGTATGGAAATTTCCCAAGACCAACTTTTTGGAGATGGAGATTATGCTAAAGTACAAAGAAAATCTCTGTGAGATGAAGACATACTGGATTTATACTGAATAACAGTCTTAAATGCTTGAGACAGAATTGAAAAAGTAGAAAAGAAAATTGAATCATTTACTAAAGTTATTCAGGGTCCCAAAAAATGTTCTCTGATTTCATACCAAGATGGAGTTCAACATTAAATAGAATTATACAAAACTCAGAATTTGACAAATAATAATATTAATATCTGGCTTTAGAAAATGTTATTGTATAACATAAAAGGGTAACTAGGTCATTACAGACAAGATTATCACCCATAGAGAAATGGATCTAAGATATAGTCAATATTGAATCTCATAGCCATGATGATGTAAATCAACATAAGAAAGGTGATTTATGGAAGTTTGAAGAAAAATTGAAATTTCACTTGCTTTAATTGTGGTAAACAAGGTCATTTAAAAGGGGATTGTAAAAAGAGCACTCCTTAAAACAATGCTTTTTTTTCCTAAAAATAATCCAAACAGAAGACCCCCTTTATTATAGATTATGTAGAACGTATGGCAAAGTTCAACATTGGACCGATGAATGAATATCAACAAAATAGACAAAATAACCTTTTGCCATCAGAAAAACATTGGGAAGGAGCTCTCACAGGTCCTAATACCAATTTTCGTTCAGTAATTTCTTATTACCATGGAGAAAACTCCTTCTGAAAGCAACTAAGGAACCTAATGCCTATTGTAGAAATCATACTGCTCTTTATGCTAGACCAGCTATAGAAGACAGAATATTTCAGGAGAAACCATGGGGCAAATGTTTTGGCAAATGTCTATAAATAAAGTCCTATGATAAAAATACAAATAAATGACATTGTCATTTGAAGATCTTGTAGAAAAAGATGCAGATGTAATAACAATTGTACCAGAATCTTGGTATCCAAATTGGCCTCTTCAACAGAGCACAAGATTGCTTGAATGAATAGGGCCAGAAGAACAGAGAAGAAAATTAAAGTCATATGTGGCTAGCATAGCAATGAATTTATGGGGTCATGATTTGTTACAGCAATGGAATATTCAGATTAACATTCCTCCAATCTCAGAAACAAACCATAAATTAATGTATGCTTTTGAAAAATTACTGAAAGGTATTATAAAAAACAGTCACCGACTATTCAGGTTGTACAAGAATAGCATGCAACAGCTGCTTATCTTTCAAAGACAACAACAGCCCTACATTTAAAATGGTTTATGAACAAACTGATGACAGTATAGTATCTAAACTGGACAGGGAAGACACAAAAGAAAGCAACTACTGAACTTTATCAAGACAAGGTAGGACAGCCCTCAGAAAATACTACTTTACAGATAAGTCTGTCAGGCATTCTAGGCTTGTAGGCTCAAATGGATGCCCCAACTTTGCAGAGGAACCTGGGTTGACTGTCCAGACAGCCAGCTGTTTCTGTCATTTCTCATATTTTTGGAAATCATTCCTGCTTACTTATGTATTACTATTTCCTTCTTGGGTCTCTGATGGAGTTTACAAATTTATAGTTATAATTTTCCTTGTTAACAAATTCAGATAAGAAACTCACTAAGATGTGTAAAGTGTATAAGGTTGAGAGACACCAAAAGATAGTTTTGGTAATACAAGTTAGAATAGAAAGTGAGTTAGGTACAACACTTTGAGCTCACCATGATAGAGTAGATAGTGTAGTATTTTCTTTGAATTTGACAAATTTTTGTGGACTAGACATTGTTGATGTAATTATTGCCTACACATATTATATATAGTTATTGTAGTTATTGTATATAGTTTTCTTATATTAGTTATAGATTTTTATTTTAGAGAAAAGAGGGAAATGTTGTGATATTTTATTTGGGTTCTAACAAATAATACTTGCCTGAAGATTGCAGGGTGGAGTTTGCCACTAGTTAACCAGTGAGGTCTAGAGGTCTGTACAGACAGGAGACAGAAAGTGATATTGGCTGGGCAGAGAGAGAGGAAGTGATAAAGTGGGGCAGAGAAAGGAACTCATCCTTTTTTTTGGGGGGGGGCTGGGTAATTGGTGAGGTCAAAGGTGATGGTGGCTGGCTGTTCCTTTGTCTTTCTGCTCTTTCAACATTTATCCTGATACAGAGCCCTAGGTTTTAATTATTAAGACCAATTAGGACTTGCATTACACTGTGGAAACTGAACTAAGGGAGAGTTATGAAGCAGGACTCTTTCTTATTCTTCTATCTGGTGTTTCCTGCCCTTGAGTAGGAAATGGCCAACTGAGTTGGGGGCTGGGATGTGGCCACTGGGGTAGATGCTGGAAAGGGAAGGGACAGTCTGTGTAAAACCAATCTGAAGGAATGTTTGCCCTTGATTTAATTTTAGTAAGTAGTGCTTATCAAACAAATTGTTCATATCTTTTAGATTTTTTAGATTGGTGAAATAGAGGTTTTTAAATTATGTACTTATGGTGGGCAGTGGTTGAGCACACCTTTAATCCCAGAACTCATAGGACAGAAGCAGATGGATCTTTGATTTTGAGATAAGCTGTGTCTACAGAGTAAGTTCCAGGAGAGAAGGGAATACATACAGGGAAACCCTGTTTTAAAAAACAAACAAACAAAACAAAACAAAAAATATATACTTGTGATTTTCTGGATTTTCTTGATGTCTGTTGTTAATTTTGATATTCTTTCTCTGACTTTTAGTCTATCTTGTTGATTTTCTTTAAGAACTCTTCATTTTATTGAATCTTTATTTTTATTTTATTGACTTTAACTCTCAGTTTAGTCATTTCTCGGCATCTACCCCTTTTGGGAGTACTTGTTTCTTTTTGTTCTAGAGCTTTCAGGTATGTGCTAAATTTCTAGTATGAGAGATTTGGAACTTTTTAGTGTAGATGTTTAGTGTTGTAAACTTTTCTCGGTATTATTTTCATTGTGTCTCATAAGTTTAAGTGTGTTGTATATTCATTTTCATTGAATTCTTTAATTTCATTTTTTATCTTGGTCCTGATCCAGTTTTCATTTAGTAAAGAGTTATTCACTTTCTATGAGTTTGTAAGCTTTCTTTTCCTCACTCCCTCCATCCCTCCTTCCTTTCTCTCTCTTTTTTTAACATATCTGATTTTGTTGTCCCCTTCCCTGTCATCCCCCAGCTTTCCTCAACCTATCCCTCCATTCGTTCCTCAGAGAGGGTAAGGACTCCCAGGATGAGTCAATGCAGTCTGGCACATCCAGTTGAGGTAGGAACAAGGCCCTCCCTCAAGTATTGAGGCTGAGCAAGGTGTTCCTCTGTATGGAATGGGCTCTAAGAAGCTAGTTCATGTACTAGAAATAAATTAGGGCCCCACTGCTAGAGGCCCCACAAACTGCCCATGCCATTTGGCTGTCATCCACATTCAGAGGGCTTTGTTCAGTCCCATGAAGTTTCTCCAGTTGTCAATTCAGAATTAGTGACTCACGATAGCTCAAGGTCAGCTGTCTCTGTGGGATTTATCATCATGATGTTGACATTTTTGCTCATATAATCTCTCTCCCCTTTCCTCTGCTGGACTGGGAGCTTGACCCAGTACTTAGCTTCGGATCACTGCATCTACTTCCAGCAGTTGCTGGATGAAGGTTCTATAATGACTATTGTTAAAAATTTTTTAAAATCCGTGGTGGTCTAATTTAATGCAGAGGCTATTTCAATTTTTTTTTTTTTTTAATTTCTGGAGACTTTGTATTTCTGGAGTATATCATCAGTTTTGGAAAATATTCCATGAGGTGTTGAAAAGAAAGTATTTTTATTTGTGTGTGTGTGTGTTTGGGTGGAACATTCTGTTAGGTTCATTTATCTCCAGTGTTTTTCTATGTGGTATTTCTCTGGATGACCTGTCTGTTATCAAAAGGGTAGTATTAAAGTTTCCCACTGTCAGTGTGTTAGGGTCAACATGTAATTTAAGCTATAGTAGTATTTCTTTTACAAACATGAAGTCCTTGTTTATGATATAAATTTTACAAATTAAATATCATGTTTGTGTGATATTCCTTTGATGAATATGAAGGATTGTTTCCCATTTCTTTTTAAATTTTGTTTTCAAGTTTTTTGTTAGATATTAAAATGACTATATCAGGTTGATTTTTATGTTCATTTCCTTGGCATATAATTTTATAACTCTTTATCCTGAAGTCATACCCATCTTTAAAGTTGAGATATTTTTCTTTTATGCAGCAGAAAGACAGATCCTGTTTTGAATTATTTTGTTAATCAGTGTCTTTTTTTTTTTAATTGGGGAATTGAATCCATTAACATTGAGAGATATCTGTGACCGATGATTGTTAATTCTGGTTATGTTGTTGTTGGTGTGTTGTGTGTTTTCCTTCATTTGCTTTTGTTGATATGAGGCTGTTTTCTGTTTCCAAGAGTATAGTTAGCCTTGCAATAGAGTTTTCCTTATATCTCCTTTTGTAGGGCTGGATTTGTAGATAGATATTATTTAAATTTGACTTTATCATGCAATATTTTATTTTCTCCATCTATAGTGAATGAAAATTTTTCTTGGTATAATAGTCTAGGCAAGCATCTGTGGTCTTTTAGAATCTGTGGCACATCTGTCGAAGTCCCTTCTGGCTTTTAGAATCTCCATTGAGAAGTAAGGTGTAATTCTAATAGAGCCATCTTCATATGTTCATACTTGGTCTTTTTCCCTTTCAGCTTTTAATATTCTTTCTTTCTTCTGTATCTTTAGTGTGTTAATTATTATGTGGTGAGTGTATTTTCTTTTCTGGTCTAATATATTTGGTGTTCTGTATGTCTCTTTTACCCTTATAGTATGTTCTTCCTTAGGTTAGGAAAATTTTCTTCTTTGATTTTTGGGGTTGTTTTTTTTTTTTTTTTTTTGCTTTGTGTTTTGCTTTTTAGCTGGTATTCTTCTCCTTCTTTTATTCCTATCATTTTTAGGTTTGGTCTTTTCACAGTGCCCCAGATAACCTGGATGTTTTATGTTAAAATTCTTTTAGTCTTAGTATTGTCTTTGATCAATATGTCAATTTTCAGAAATCATATCTTCCATGCCTGAGGTTGTTCTGTCTCTTGAGTTGTGCTGGTGGAGTGTTGTGTGTTATTTTGTTTGTGTTCTGACAAATAACATTTGCCTTGAGATCAGATGGTAGAGACACCCACTAGTTAACCATAGAGGCCAGGCAATGGTGGCACACATCTTTAATCCTAGCTCTTGGGAGGAGGAAGATCAAGAATTAAAAATCATCTTTGGCTACATGAGATTGAAACATTCTAAAAGAGAAAAAGAGCCTGGTAGTGGTAACTTACACCTTTGATGGGAGTCACATGCTTTCCATCTCAGCACTAGGGAGGTAGATATGGGAATATAAGGCAGGCACATACAGTATCTTAAGTCCATATTTGGTCTGAAACTTTGTAGAGGCAAGAAATCTCTTGTGGCTGGCTGCTCATTTACTTTTCTGATCTTTCAGCATTTGCCACAATGTCTGACTATGGGTTTTTATTGCTAAGAATAATTAGGATCATGCTTCATTGAAGCTTCACTCTTTATATAGTTGGTCTTAAGGGCTTCTTTTGTGCTTCAGCTACATTGCAACATTTAGTACTTGCTGTAGTAGGATAGCTAAGTTCTGATGGTAATATGTTGCCTGTACTATTGGTGATTGTTTTTTTACACTGGTGTCTAGTTATCTGGCTTTGAGGTAATGATAAATTTGACTTCTGTATTTGTATTTGTTAGGTGGGTTTTTTGTTCCTTGGTTTCTTTTTTTTTCTGGATTTTAAGAGACTATGTTGGCTGTGTGTTGTCTATTTAACTGGCTGGCTGGTGTGTTCACAGGGAATGCTTGCTAGTGGTTGAGGGTGATGGAAATGGAGGCTAGAGGAGAGATGGTCTGTTATAGTGCTAGGGGTGATCTTGAATAATGGGTCCAGGAGAACAGAGAGAGTGAGGAAGTTTGGTAAAAAGCCTGCCTGGTCATCAGGAAGGTGTAACCTGTAGTTGAGAAAGGGGTGTCTGCCTGAATTGGGGGTTGGAACACACCAACAAGCTGGGGAGGGAAGATAAGGTGCTAAGTGTTTGCTTTTAAAGATTAGACTGACACAAAAGATTATAGTCATTGGGACCCAGAGCTTCTATAGTTTAGATCCTGAAAACTAATGTTGCAGCAGAAGTACTGGTCGAAAAAAAATGGTAGAATTTTAGCAAAGGTAAAATTGACCACCTGTCTCTTTGAATTTAGAAATTATTCTTACTTCTTCAAAGTTGAAATACAATTATGCACTGCTTTAGGACTGGCCACATACAGAATGATAGTACCATATAATTCTGCTATCTCATGATATTCTTGCCATTTTAGGTTGTGTAAGTAAAGTCCATCATGCACACACAAAGAAGAAATTACCTAATGATGTATTTCTCAGAATGTACCTCTGGTATTATACAAGATTGTCCTTAGATACTGTGGTGATTTAAATAAGAATGGCTGATATAGACAAATATATTTTCATGCTAGGTCCCCGGTTGATGAGCTGTCAAAGAAGAATTAGAAGGTATGGCCTTGCTGGTGTCAGTGTGGTCTTTTAGAGGATATATCTCACTGGGAATGAACTTTTCAGCTTTCAGAAGCCCATGTCAGGACCAAGGATCTCTTACTCTCTATTTAAGGATAAGGATGTAGCTCTCAGCTACTTCTCCAGCTCCATGCTAGCCTGAAGCCATGGTGCCAGCCATAATGAAAATTGATTCAAGTCTCTGAAAATATAAGCAAGCCCCTGAATAAATAGTTTTCTTTAAAAGATTTTCTTTAGTCCTTGTGTCTTTCATAGTAATACAACAGTGACTAAGACAGACATTATATGCTTTGCTAGTATTCTTCAAAACAGTTTGATTTATCTGAAACCTGGCTTTAAATTGTACTCCTTCCTACCTTTATATCAGACCCTTCATTAGTTATAGATGATATCCATTTATAACTTTTTATATATAAAACTCTTCACATATACATTTTTTGTTTTACAAAGGGTGTGAAGAACTTAAATGAAGAGTTTTGGGAAAACAGTATTTTTATCTGTGGGAAGGCTTGAGCTTTATAGATGAAAAGGTCCAGAATTTCATAGACCTAAAAAAACTTTCTAAAAATTGAAAATAGCTGTTCAGAGATAGGAGACCCAGTTGATACAATGTCAAACATAGCTGACCAGGTTGTCATTTTTTTTTCTTTCAGATGTTACTCAGAATAAATATAATATTTACTAAATTGGAGGTATTAGACATCTTCTTGTAGATCTTGGAGTCCCAATGGTGGACAGTAAAAATAATGTATTTCTCCTGGTGGATTTATGAACAGTGGACATAGATAAATTAGAGTTAGGAATGTGACTCTAGTGGCAAAAAGAGTAAAAAAAGGCAATTTTGAACAGAAGCATTTTAACTAATTAGTTTTTTGGGAAATAAATTACCCAATTATGATCTGTAAAGGTAAATAAGGATTAGAGAATTTTGATCCCTTGGGGGAACTCTGGAAGGGTTTGTATACTTCTGGGTGGTATCCATCTGCAACCACTACATTGTTCATAGAAAAATCAATGTAGTGGTTACATTTTAGTAAATTTTATCCTTAAAAGCAAGTTCTGGGAGTTATTCCATTCTGTGATTCCTTGACAGCAATATGAAGAAGTAGGGACTGTATAGGTACTAGCTTAGAACACCTGTCCTTCACTTTATATTCACATTTGATCTATCTTGTCACTCTTTGTCTGAGTCCAAGTTACCTCTGGCTGTTTTCTAGCACCAACATAGGCCTTGTGTGGTCTAAAATAAGATGGCCTCTATAGAGAGTGATATTATTACATGGTGTGACTTTGTTGGAGTAGGTGTGGGCTTATTTGAGGAAGTATGTCCCTGGGGAGATGGGCTCTGAGGTCTATGCTTAAGCTACTCCCATTGTAGAACACAGTTCACTTCCTGTTGCCTGTGGATCAAGATGTAGAACTTTCAGCTCCTTTCCCAACTCTTTGTCGACCTGCATGCTGCTATGATAACAATGAACTAAACTTCTGAAACTGTAAGCCAGCCCCAATTAAATGTTTTTCTTTTTAAGAGTTTCCATGATTATGGTGTCTCTTCAGAATAATAGAAACCCTAACTGAGACAGATGTTAATACCAGGGACGGGGTGTTGTGATAAGCCTGACTGCTTTTGTTTGGAGGATAAGAAAGATAATTTTCTCTCTTGTGAAGATATAAAAGGATATCTTTGGTGTTAAGAAGGCAATGGAATGCTTAAGCACTGTTTAATGGGCCATACTAGTGGGGCCAAAGCAAGCAGTGGTGCTGAGGGTTATTTGAACTGTGGGGGCCTGGCTAAAAAGATATGAGAGGAAAAGAATTTGAGTTCGTTGCTTATAGATTATTCTTTTGATATTTTAGTGAAGAGTGTGGTTGCTTTTTGCCCTTGTCTAAAGAATCTACCTGAAGCTAAAGGGAAGAAATTTGGATTCTACTGGCAGAGAAAAATCTCAAAACAGCCTAGTATAGACTTAGTAAATGTGGTTATTAGTTTTAACTTTAATGAATATTTATAATAAAAAGAAGCAAGCTGAGCAAGTAAAAAATATATGATTTGGGGAGAAAAGGAGCACCCCTGGAAGTAGAATGTAGCTGAATCCTGTTATTAAGGAGATAGAAAGATTAAGAAATGGAATAAAGGGAGTGGTACTACTCCACTCAGCTAAACTTTCAACTTGTGAAAAGGAAGAGCAGTTTATGCTCAGGTGTGCTGGTGAATACCTTTAATCACAGTATTCAAAAGTCCGAGACTACCTGATATCTGAGTCTGAGGCCAGTGTGGCTTAAAGATCAAGTTTCAGGATATCTAAGCTTAGTAGTTGAAGGAAACTATGAAAAAACAGAAAGCTGGTGAAGATATAATTGAACAAGGGGCCGTTTTCCAGTCCCAGGAAGCAGAAAACTATGACAACTTCGATCACATGGTTCCAGGTTTAGATTCTAGGATAGAAAGGGTTATGTAATCTTTCTCTGTAACTGAGCAAAACTGCTGGGGCCAGGCATGTGTCAGGAGTGTCCCTGAACAGAGCCCCAGAGAAGCCATTGAGTGAAGCCGTGAAGTTGAAGCCTAGATTGCCTTAAAAAACCCTAAATGTTGGAGATGATTGAGCCATAGGATACCTGCTGAGGAGATCTGCTAATAGGAAGTGGAACTAGGCCAAGAGAGAGAAATGTGTTGCAGTCAACAAAGCTGAACAGAGTTGGGGATCTAAAGAGCACTTTGACATCAGACGTAGAGATGCAGTCTGGAGTTTGCCCAGCTGGTTTTTGGTCTTAATTTGGTTCAGGATTTTCTCATCATGCTTTGCTTCTTCCCTTTTAGAATGGCAATGTTTATCTTGTCCCATTATATGTTGGAAGTATGTGATCTTTAGGCTTATAAATAAGTTTGAGACTGTTATAGACTGGGGACTTTTGAATGTATCTTTGCATTATGATATTTTTAAAAGCCAGTGGGGACCCTGAAGTGGAATGTGATAATTTGAAAGAAAATTACTCCTCCCATAGATTGTAGCAGTATTAGGAGGTATGGCTTTTTTGGAGTAGATCTGGGCTTGTTCGAGGAAAATATGTCTTATGGGCATGGGCTCTGAGTTTTCCTATGCTCAAGCTACTCCCAATGAGGAACAAAATTTACTTCCTTTTGACTTCAGATCAAGATGCAGAACTTTCAGTTACTTCTTCAGCTCCATGTCTACTGCATGCTGCCATAATGACAATAAACTAAACCACTGGAAATGTAAGTAGCCTCAAACAAGTGTTTCACTTTATAAGAGTTGCCATGGTCATGGTGCCTCTTCACAGCAATAGAAATCCTAAACCAGACCTCTATTTCTTGGGTTTTTCAATAAATACAACTATGTTGTGTGTGCGTCCCCATGATCAAGTGATAGAGGTATTGATTCATCAAGGTTGGCCATAAGAAATGTACACATGTATATGTTTGGGTACTATATTACATACAGAACATTTCCACTTTTGTCTATTTTCATTTTACTTAAGAATAGTATTATTTCTGAATAATCTTTTAAACTCATCTTGTGTTTCTGATTTTAAATGTTAGTAGTAAAATAGGAATGAACTATTTGTTTCAAGTTCTTTCTTGCAAAGTAGTTTTTGGAGGAATTTCTTGTACCTGGCCAATGTGAAAAAGTATGGATCAAAAATATAATTTCAGACAAAATTTCTCAAGGTTTAAAGGAAGGATATGGCCTGGTTATGGTGGCTCAGGTCTTTAATCCTAGCATTCAGGAGGCAAAGACAGGTGGATCTCTGAGTGACTGGACAGTCTGATCGAAAGAGTGAGTTCTTGGCTTCTGGGAGCCCATTCCCTAGAGAGGAACACTTTACTCAGCCTTGATACTGGGGGAGGGACTCAGACACCTACCTCAACTGGATATGGCAGACTAAACTGACTCACCTTGGGATTCCTTGCCCTCCCTGGAAAATGATGGGGGAGGCTGAGGGAGGCTGAGGGAGGCTGAGGGAGGGCTGGAAAGAGGATAGGGAGAGGGAACAGTGGTGGGTAGGAGGGAAAAAACCTTTTAAATAAAAATATTTACAAAAACATAGTGAGTTCCAGGAAAGCCAGGACTATACAGAAAAATTTAGTCTGAAAAAACAAAATCTAAAGAGAGGGTATAGTGGAAAGGGTAATTAGGAAAGGTTCTAGATTTATTCTAAAATACTTTACAATATAAATTTATAACTGCACATAGTAGGACAAATTGAATCCCACTACATTTTTCTACAGATAGAAAATGAAAATGACCATTATTGCCCCTGCCTTCGGGATCAGTCAATGAGGGTCTGGAAGAGAGGGAGTGGGACAAAGAATGGGAGGAGACGCAAAGAATGGAGACAAGGCTGGAAAGTCTGCTTAAGTCTCAAAGTTTATTGTAACTTGGTACAGTATATAAATGTTTCAGGGAGGCAGCCCCCCACCTGATGATTACAGCACCATCCATGGACATAGCCCCCACCTGCTGGCTGCACTACAAGGAAATAGTAACAGTAACTATAGTAACAGTAACCAAAAGCGGGGGGTTAGTCATTGTGCAGAAAAAACAAAGTGTGCACCATGGCATGGTAGCCAGGACCACAAGGAACCACAAAATATATCATTCATGCTTGGGAGAGAACCTCTTGGTTCAGAGAACAGTTCAACAGGCTAAAAAAAAAAAAAGAAATAAAGTCTTTCCCACACTTGTGGGTCTCCACACATTATGCTATTGGATTCCCTGTTCAAAGCATTAGTCAGTACTAGTGAGCTGGAGTAAGTGAAATGAGAAGTATGAAGATATATTTGGTACAATGAGCAAGTGCTTCATAATTTGATAGGCATGAGAAAACTGCTATCACCTTCTGCACAACTTAATAAATTTTAATAAATCACAGTTGTGATTGTTTGGGTCAATTCAAAGACAAGAATCAAATCCTGTGTGAATTAAATATGACTTAGCTTTGTACTTGGCACAAATGATCCTCTAGAAAAGTATATCAGTTTAATTTGAATATGCTTGGTGTTGTGACAAGCAGAAATATATTATTTTGGAATGTGTGAATAATCACAACTTGATGAGTTATTGCATTATATCCTGTGAATTATACTCTAAGGTATCTCTTGTTTAAATGCACAGAACTTTTGGGACTCCTCAACTGAATCTAAGTCAGAGCTATAAATAGTAAATATATTCATATGTCTCATTCTCTACAAAATAATCTATAACAGAATTCCAAATTAGCCTTGGTATTATAACATTGCTTTAATTTGGTAATTCAGATTTGTTGGCACAAATGACAAAGCAATCTCATGGTCTAGTAATATGCAAGAAATAATAATGTATAAAATAATCAATAACCTTTCTTGATAGTTTTTTCTTTAAGTAAATTGTAAGTTAGATAGTGAAACATGAAAGCAAGACAGTTATGCCTGCATATAAAGACGTTTCCAGCCTAAAAGAGGTAAAGGTCCTCAGAGCGACAAACAGTATGAAGACACGATATTTTATGGCCAGATATATTGGGCTGGAGTAGCATCAGCTTATTGTGAGAGTGAAGGAAAGGACCAAGAAATCCATGCATGTTCATATATATGTATACATATACATATATGTAAATATATATCTATATGTATGCATGTGTATAAACAGAAATTAAACACAAGTACACCCCATTGGATAAATTTTTCCATAGCCTCATGTTAACTACAGTTTGATCTTTATTTTGTATAAGGTAATAATAACAAAAAACCAGATCCGCAGCCTAACCTGAATGATGAACTAAGGTATCTCCCATTATGTTTTTTGTAAACTAGACAATTAATAGTGGCTACTTTAAAAATTGGGAAGAATGCTTTGATACAATAAAATTAGAGCACATTTTTACTACTTTTAAAGAAATTCTTTTATAATTGAATTTTGAGATTATAATTACATCATTTCCCCTTTTTTCCTTTTTCTAATCCCTTAATTGTATGATCCTTAGTCTTTCTCAAATTCATAGCTTCTTTTTCTTTAATTATTGTTACATATGTCTATCTATCTATCTATTTATCTATCTATCTATCTATCTATCTATCTATCTATCTATCGTCCATCCATCTATCCATCCATCCATCATCTATCTATCTATCTATCTATCTATCTATCTATCTATCTATCTATCTATCTATCTATCTATCTATCTTTTCTTAAATGTAATGACTCTTCTTCCTGACAGCCAGCTGCCAAATTATTATGAAAACTTGACCTATAGCTTTGGCTTGTTTGTAACTAGCTCTTATAACTTAAATAAACACATTTTTATTAATTGACATGCTGGCCCATGCTGCCCCATGCTGCCTCTTCCATGTCTCCTTGAGTCTCTCTCATATGACTAGATTCCTCTTCCTCCCCTCTCTCTACTGGAAATCCTACCTATACCTCCTGACTAGCTATTGACCACCCAGCTTTTAGTTACAGCAATCACAACAATATAACTTCACGCAGTGTACAAATATCCCACAACACTTAAATTTATAAATAATAAATATAATATTCTTAGTCTATATAACATTACTTGTATGTATTTGATAACCAGTTGGTGTATTTTTCCCTGGGGAAGATTTATTTTTATTGGTATCAAAACTTCTTAGGTTTTTTTGTAGTTTTTATGTAGGCTATGGCATGGTAAACTTTCTTAATTCCATGTTAGCATATGTTCATGTGTCCTGAAGGTCTTGTTTAGGCAGCCATGTTTATGAGACTTCATGGATGTAGCTTCTCTGATATTTTTAAGAGACACAATTTCACAGACAGCTTCCTATTTCTCTGGCTCTTACAATATTTTTGCCTTTTCTTCCAAAATTATCTCTGAGATTTAGGTGTAGGAACTGTGGATGTGTCTGTTGAGTCCGGGCTCCACAACTCTACATTTTGATTGCTTGTAGTTTTTCTGTAATGGTAATTGTTGCAAGGATGATGAGGTGTGAAAACTTCATTTATCTGTGAGTATAAAGAGAGCCAGTTGTCTGTAGGGAAGGGGAGAGCATGCCTTAAATTCCCACACTTAGGAGGTAGAGGCAGAAATTTTTTTATGAGAAATAGGCCAGCTTGGTCTACATAGCTACATAGGAAGCTCCAGACCATCCAAGTCTACATGGTGAAAAAGACTCATCTCAGAAAGAAGGGGAGAAGAAGACGAGGAAGAGGAGGTGAGGGAACAGAGAAAAGGAAGAGAAAGTCTCTTGATTTGCTGATTAAGGTTGTTCAAGAAACTCTGAAAACATAAAATATTGCTCTCGCCTTTGGTTGCCATCTAGAGATGGAAGATAAGTCCCTATGTTGAAGATACAAAGCATTTTCACTCTGGACACAGGAATCAGAGGACCCAAGGTAGATATGACCTGAATGCCTTTTGCCTGAAGACTGGCTTTCATCAGACCAGAAAGTGTCAACCAAGCTTCCAAAGGAGGGAAGCAACCAATAGTCCTCAGCTACAATGCTCATGAACTGCAACTACAGGCAGCAGGGCATAATAACCCCAAAGTATAATAATACTACAGATAATGCCTAAAGTAGTAGCATACATGCCTTGGCAATAACAAATAGCTTTCTAATTGTGCTTAAGGCCTGATCAACAAGCGGAAACTCAGATCTGGAACTGGAAGCTTAGTCAACTGCCGGGGATTGGTGAAGTCAGGGGTGTAACATAGAACTGCTCCTTTACTAAACTGCCCAAACTCTATTCTAAATGTTTACACTTAATTTTTTTTTAAAGTAAGAGCAAATGCTATTTTGTGCTAAACCAAAATTTTGGAATCATAAAAGTTTTCTGGCTCCAGTTCTTGTGAATGAAAGTAACATCACCTTTCACTTACTGTTTGGGAATATTCTCAACAAACAAGGTAGGTCAACCACATCTCAGTTGGATGGCAAAACACCTGTGAGAATATAGATATGATAAACTGTACTTAATGGGATATTTTAAAAAAAGACATGAATGATGAAGTGGAGAGGCAGAGGGTAGCTTCGTGAAGCGTTAGGGGAAGTGGGGGTGGACATGATCAAAGTACATTTTATAGACGTAAAAAATTCAAGTTAAAAAAAAAAAAACCTCCCACCCTTTATAGTAGAACTCTGTGGGCAACTCTCATCCCACACCCCGCCATAACCTGATCCTGGTGAAAACTGAAATTACAGAAGGTCCCTCACAGAAGGAGCTCCGCCTCTGCACTCTTGGCTACTGAATGCAACAGGACTAGAGCCCCTGGTTCTAGGCTAACTGTGGAGCAGGATAAATAATTTACAGATTCTATAGCCTGTGACGCTTCTCAACGTCACAGTGGGAAACACTCATATCTAAGAGAACCATTTGGTGGTTGCCCTCTAGTCTCGTCAAGCCCTGTAGCTCACCCTTGCAGGAGATCCTATAGGAATCTTCAACCCTGACAAGAAAGCAAACCTGTGAGCCCACAGTGCTGTGAGGAGACAGAGGAGGGAGCACTAATGGGGACTGGCAGGGATCCCAGGGCTGTGAGAGAGCCCTGGGTGTGGAGCTAGGGAGGCAACGGGAGGCGTGGCTGGCGTGCCTCCACAACCGGTACAGAGGCTTGAAGGCTGTCTAGAGCAGGAAGTGAGCCTGAGTCTGGAAGCTAAGGTGAGAATAGTCCTGGTGCTTTGGGCTTCTCTTGGGTGAGGGCAGGAAAGCAGTCGGAAAAATGTTTTAAAGGACGTAATCCTAAAATGATCCCGTGTTAATTGTGGAATTTCAATTTGAGTACTTCAGTTTCTATTTAGAAAGTCGAATGAGTTTTTCTCATGTGAGATAATGCAGTTTGGTGAGCACTGGCATGCACAGTAGTCAGTTCCAGAGGTTATCAGTGCTTTTAGTATCTAATCTTTATATGGTATATGTGGGATGCTATAGTATTGATATTATTATTTAGACCTGTCTTGTAAGTTAGCAAACTGAGTTCAGAGGAAGTGATTTGCCAAGATTGCACAGCTCTCCATGGCAGAGCCCAGACCTATTCACCATCAGTGTTTTCCCTGTGGTTGCTCAAGGATGGTTTCAAAATGATTTTACTAAATCTACAGAAGAGATAACACCTATGGTAGTGACTTTCCACGATAAGAATCCAACATATGAAGAACTGTTTCTTCCCTATAAACTTTGAAAGATTTAGCTACCTTGTTTCCTTTACTAGTTCTCATTTTCTTTAAAATGACAACTCTGTATGGAAACAAGCCAGATATTCATGCAGAAGGAACTTGTGCTCTATCAGCTATTTACTACCTTGCTTAATTTCTTTCTTTTTTTTCAATTTTATTTTTATTAAAAAAGTCATCTACATCAATGTATCCCCTGCTCCCCCTCCCCCCAGTCCTTCCCAGCCAGCCCTCAGCCTCGCCCCTCCCTATCCTTCCATCTCCCCCATCCCTCCCCGAAAAGGGCGATAAGTCCCAAGGTGGGCCAGCCCAGTGTGGTATATCCACTCCAGGCAAGTCAGATTCATTCATCCCAAAGTCAATGCTGGGTTGGGCGTTCCTCTGTAGAGAATGGGCTCCAAGGTGCCAGCCCATGAACAGGAACACAATCTGATCCCACCCCTTGTGGCTCCACACTTTGCTCATGCCAGTGGAAAGCCGGCCGCCCTGGTAGTGCCCAGCTCCCCCTCCCGATGGATCTCCAGTGGCAATTCCCAATTCAGTGAGCTCCCTAGAGCTCCAGCCATCCATCACCACAAATGGTTAGAAACAGTGGTCTGGATAATAAGTTTTCTAGGCTTTACAGCTATATGATTTTGGACATAAGGACTTAGCTTTAGTATTTTTGTATCTTTGCTTGGATATGGACACTTCTTGAGGAAAGATTATTTAGTTTAATTATAAACTCATCCATATAGCTTGGTATTGGCACTTACAGTTGGTCCCCTTGACTGTATTATAACATTGTAAGAATGCAGAAAAAAATTGCTAGAGGGATCACAGACATAGTTTGCTCGACTGAACAATCCACTATTACTAAGTAACTGAGTCTTGTGAGAACATTACCGCTCTTGAGAGTGTGCCCTATTACCTTATTATCTTTTATGCTCTACCTCATGCAGATCCAACATGTCAATACTTGGTCCACTGGGTATCAGGACTCCATCCTATGAGCCTGTTAGGGCTAAACCATGGCCAAACCATTTTTGACAGTTCTAGACAATATGTAAATGAGTGGTGTATGGCTGATGATTGGACTTGATGCTCATTTGCCAATTTCCTGTTCTAGACTCAGTCATTTCTGAATTATTATTATTTTTTTTAGCAATGGCCATTGTGTGTTAAAGTGCATGCTCTCTGTCAGAGCCTTTGAAAACAATACATGTGAACAGATCTAGAGCGGCAAAGATTTAATTAGTAAGTGATATGCCACTACTATTTTATTCTGACTTCATTGCCCACCGAAACACATGGAAACTTATCTCTTAGCTGCTCTGTTATCTATAATTGCTTTGTGAATCTTCAATTTTTAAATTAAAGTTCCCGCATCTCTAAAAATCATGATTACTTATTTTTCCTGTGAGGCTAAGCATATATAAACTTACAGAAGATCATGGTTTCTGCTACCATGTCTGTTTATAATTAAGAACACAGGAAGCCTAACGACCCTGAGGAATACTCAAGAACAATATCCAAGAATTCACAACCCAATGCCATTTTACTGAAAAGGAAGAAGACAAAAGGTCACTCTGGGGATCTAAGAAGTTTTATTTATTTTTTATTTTCAAGTATGCAGATGTTAGTTGAAAGATTCAGAGCATAGTGAAGGCTAGAATTCCAGGGACACACTAATGTGCTTATAAGGTTCTTAGGTAATTTTTTTTTTTTTTTTTTTTTTTTTTTTTTTTTTTTTACTAAAAAGGTTGTCAGATCTAAGTTCTGGTGACTATAGTGATAATTATAAAGCAAATATTGGAGGTCATCAGGAAAATCCTTGCATATAGCAAGATATATTTTCTTTTGAGTTAGTATTTTAACTTAATCAGAAAAGAAATTTAGCTATATTGTATAAAATGTAGCAAAAGGGGACAGTTGTTCTTATTAGGTTACATATTTACAGGATTTTCCTAGGAAAGCTAGTATTATTACAAAGAATCAAGCATTAGTTTGAACATTATAACATTTCCACTTTGGGATTTATACAAAATTATTTTACTTTATTTTCCTGTAGACTATGTAGGTATTAATTTAGAAGCTGATATTAAAAGAGTCAAATTTTTGTTCATAACATTAGCTCATTAAACTTAATATAATTTCTTGTGACCCTAAAAATTCAGAACCAGAGAATGCTAGAGATGAAAGAAACTTAGATTATTTACAAGAGGATTTCTCATCAGTAACACTGTTTTTTTTTTTAAAAAAAAAAATACGGAATGCTTCATGATTTGTGTGTCATCTTCTCGCATGGGCCCTGCTAATCTTCTCATTAGGTAGGTTTTAGTGAGTGATGATTCTGCAAGTGAACATAAGTATTAAAACTTTAAGTTATTCACTATAAGTGCATGATATTATTTGTCAGTTGCAACTCATAAGGTGGTTTGGACTGATGGATGGGTATATTGGATAAATGGATGGAGTAAGTGGTGGCTAGGTAGGCAAATGACTAGATGGATAGATAAAAGGCATGTGGCACTACCCAGAGTACTTCCTAGGGAACACGCAATAAGTCTGAAAACACCTCTTGCTACCACATGCTCCTTTTCATGGCACTGAGGGAAAAGGATTGCCTTTGGTCAAAGCCACCAGAAAAAAAGTCTCAAACAATAGACCTTTTTTCTTACTTGTACCCAAGCATTTTATCATTTGCCACACCACCTAAAGGAAGACAGCTTGTCTGGTAGTTAATTCCTTCCTTCCTTCCTTCCTTCCTTCCTTCCTTCCTTCCTTCCTTCCTTCCTTCCTTCCTTCCTTCCTTCCTTCCTTCCTCCTCTCTGTTCCTCCCTCCCTTCTCTCCCTCCCTCCCTCCCTCCCTCCCTCCCTCTCTCCCTCCCTCCTTCCTTCCTTCCTTCCTTCCTTCCTCCTCTCTGTTCCTCCCTCCCTTCTCTCCCTCCCTCCCTCCTTCCCTCCCTCTCCCTTACACTCTCCCTCTCTCCTTCCCTCCCTCCCTCTCCCTTACTCTCTCCCTCCCTCTTGCACTATTTCTCCATTTTGCATATTGACACCTAGGCTTGAGATTTGTCAGCCCAGCTCCCAGAAGAAAACAAGCAAGAAGTAGACAGAAAAATAATACGCTTTTCCACCATAGGTAGTATGCTCTGCTGTGTGGGCTGAGCAGTCTGTAGGCAAGGGTGTTCTTGCCAATAGCTTTTAGTCACTCCTTTCCTATTCTGTTCTTCTTGTCCCTGCTGCTTTTCCTTACATTGTACTAACCCACATAGACTACTCAGGCTTCTGCTTGACCTTGACCAAGGTTTCTTGGACCTGCACTAAACCACCCATCAGTCTGGTCCAAAGGCATCACTCATGGTATTCTACCTCTCACTTGAAACCTAAAGCAGAGTGTCCTTGCTCCAGAACAAGGTCAGTTAGCAATGCCAAGAGTGATGGGATTTTTCCAGTCTAGGCAACAGGATAGACAATATCTTGGACAGGTAGCCCTGATCTCAGTTGGGAGGGTTCTGGAAGCTACAGGAGAGCTGCTGAGAAAGGTATATACAACTGAGAAAAAAGCAGTCCTTTTCCACTGCTGGTTGGCCAGTTGCTTCACTTTCTTAGCTTCATGTTTTTAACTTGAAATCCTTGCATATAATCATAAAGTAAGTATTTCATAGGATCATGTGCTGGCTTTTCATTAATATGACTGAATATCTCATGGCATCCTGGACACACATAAAGCAGCAGATTGGGTTCCAGGACAAAAAAAAAATATTCCTTTAGAGATGTCTCTTTCATAATCTACTTCCTCAAATTAAACTTCACTTCATAGTTTTCATCACCTCCCAATCTAATTATTAGTTCTTCCATGGAATAATCCACTGAGGTATCAACAGCACCATTATGAATGACCTTATCCAGCTCATTCATTAATTAATGGGAGATGGTACTTCATGACGGTGATAAATGTAGTGCGTGCAATCCCGTGTGTTGTAGAATATTTAGTAGTCTCTATAATCTCTACATATTAAGTTCCATCAGAGTTGGCATCACTTCTATTGAAGTGTATCCAATAATAAAAATGTCTTCATACATTGAAAAAAAATGCTATTCAAAGATGGGGTGTTGGCAGTCACCTTTAGTTAGGAACCTCTGGCCTTATGTAACTTCTTTGCTCTAAAAGAATGTTAAATCTTTATCTCTGTTTCATGTATTAAGAAGCCCATTTTTCACTTGGTAGTGTAATTTGGTCTAGTATGTTGAAATTAAGAGAAGATAAAGAATAAAGTTACAAATATAATTCAAGGCCCCCTTGTTTTATGGTCCTTTCTATTCCTTCTTTTTGTAAGACTTTCAGATTGTACCAAAGATCAATGGCACTAAAAAAAAAAATCACTGAACACATTGTTTAATTTGAATGATCACATACACACACACACACACACACACACACACACACACACACACACTGACTCACACAATGAGACAGGGTCTTTCTATACAACCAGGTTGGTCTTGAACTCTTGGGCCAAATACTCTGCAGTTAGGACTACAGGGACGAGCCACTCTATCATGCTAGTTTGTTTACAAAACTTTTCAATGAAGCTACCTGTTAATTCTGACAGAAGCACTAATCTTTCCAATGTCCTATGACAGAGTTTACTGGTGAACATCAGCTTCTTGCCTACTTTTTGATATACTAGTATAAAGACAAGCACAGTCTTAACATGGGATCCTTTCTAAGTCTGCATCTATGCTTGCTTTTCTACTAGGAACATATTCTTTCCAGGTTCTGTTTTCTGTGTGGCATATTGATAATGTAGACTTGTAGACTGTATTACTCCCCTCCTTAAATTCATTTTACATAAATAATTATATTCAAATATCTTAAAATGTAGTTTGGTTTATTTAAAAAATGTCCTAGTAAGAGAGATATTTTGATACTATATTTTTGATGGCAATACAATTCTACCAGGCAATTATAAATTCCACATATTCTTGTTGTATAACAGAGTTTTCTTGGAAGATGCCACACACACACACACACAAGCAATGTACGTGCACATGCACACATACCCACTTCTGCTCACCCCAGGAAGAGAACTCATGGCACATCAAAGTAATGACCTTACCAATGTCCATTTTGGTGAATCAACTGCATTTCCACTGGTCAGTCTTCTCCCCTGTGGTGGTTAATTCCATTAGACTTCTAGGGAGGGAGGGGCTCTTAACAATCTCCAAGTGCTGTCTCTCCCAAACATGAAAATTTTATCTATCTCCTGAGTCACATAACCTTCTCCTCTCCTGGAGGGATTATTTCAATTTTGGGGAAAATGCCATACAGCAATGTGTGTGTATGTGTGTGTGTGTCTTGGGTAGATATGGAGATGCTTTTAGAGTCTTCAGACAAGGAGAAAGCTCGGCAAGAAAAAACTTGAAGTCTCCTACAATGGAAAGAATTTCACTGATTTGGAAGATAGACTTTCAACGGGAGAAACAAAGCCTTGGAAAAGTAAAACATAAGGCAGATGGTAGACCATTAGTATATTAAACTAAGTAATTTTGATTTTTATACCAAGCACAATAGGAAGCTATTTACTAAGCAGACATTTTAGAAATTACCAACAAAATATTTATTTCCACAACTATATGGTGTCCAGTCTTTTTATTTCTTAACTGTTCCTCAAAGTGACATGTAGTGGTGGGGATAACATGATAACATAAAATCAACCAGCCAACCAACCAAAGTGACCTGTGAAAGAAGAATTAACTCTGAAGGACATCAAGGTGTTGTTCCTTCCTAAATGTGTTTGTGAAATTATGCTTTGCCAAGGATGCAGATCAATGTCAAGTGCTAATTTCATACAAAAGAATATTTGGTTGAGAAACTAACAGTCAGAAAAAGAATGTAGGAATATGATCACATCTTTCAGGCAAGAGAGAAAAGAAAGTTTCTAAATTCAACTTAGCTGGTGACCAAATTAACTTCTATTCGCATTTGAATGAATAACCTTAGCCCTAACTAGAGCATGCACATTTGGAAAACAGTATCAGCTTTGAAGAAAGCTGCTGCTGCTTCTGCTGATGGAACAATCTGTCCCTATTATGATGCCTGCTACCTCAACGAAATAGAAAGATTGCAAGCTGTACGACCGGGAAACTAACCAAGTCAAGCTGTCCCGACTTGTCTTGTTTAGTCTTTGAATTGTCACTTACCCAGAAACTAAGATATGTTTAAAACAGGAGGAGGTCTATAATATTGCTAACCCCAAAATGTAGGATGCTTATTACATTTCCAGATTTAATTAAACATATGACTCTTGTGTGCAATATGAAGAGTTTGTGGCCAATGACTCATGGGATGACTAAAAGAATACAATGGTTTTTGATGTAAAACCAGAGTTTACATGAAAGAATGGAATCTGGCTAATAGTGCATGTCACTATTCAGTGTTCAGAAGTTAAGGCTTAAGATCTGACCTCTTTCTTCCATTCTGTCATACAGAAGAATAATAATCTCAGAAAAATTAACAGTAAATTCTACTTAGTACTTCTTGTGAAGGTATTGAACACAATTTGTTTCATATCCTGAAGAAATAAGAATCTAGTGTTTTGTTCATATAACCTCTCAGACTTTGAAAAGCAGACCATTTTTATTGTAAGTTAGAAAAATTACTCTTTTCAGGAATGTTTTTGGGCATGTATGCAGTTAAAGTGTTATTCAAAAGATTTAAAAATAAATGTTAAGTATTTGGCATAATATTTTGAGATGCTTCGTTAAACTCAAAGGACTTCTGTGGATTTCCACATTAAAATATCAAATTCCTTTCAAATGAGACTTTGTAGGAATTGTCTTGTTCACATTGGCTTTGGTAATAATTCATTTCATTCAGTATGTTTTATTCTTTTTTTAAGGTACTAATTTTGATTCAGAGAAAATTAAGAAAGGCAGTGTGATAAAGGCAATTTTTCTTTTATGCAAAAATATAAATACCTTACTGATTTTTTTGCCTCATTTTTGCTTTCCAAGTGTGATTTTTTTGTCTTCCCAAGCATTCATTTTTTGTTTTCCTGTTTTTGTAGAAGAATTGGTGAATAGTTAGCTCACAATTGGAACTTTCAGCAATGTTAGTTCTTTATACACTATTTCTTGAAAATAATAAGGAAAATTCTGCATATAAGATAGAGCAAAGAGATTGCAAGTATGAACATTGCAAGGTAGAAATATTAGTTTACAGAAAGTGCATCGAATGAGAGTAGAAAAATTGACCATGAAAGAGGTATGTCTTCCAATGTTAACAAATGTCCAGAAAGAGAATATTTAGGATAAGAAGGAATACTTCGGCAGACGGGGTGTTTAGGATTCACTATGATCTACAGAGAAAGGTATATGCATTGTAGATGAAGATCTGGTTTATTATTCATATTTTATCTGCTTTAAAAAATTCCTACTGAATTTTTATATCCTACAAGATAAAACTTAAAATTACTATGCTTATTATACATTATATATCATAATATTACATGTTATTATGTACATAAAAGTCAGAGGATAACTTGCAGAAATTGGTTTTCTCCTGTTACCATGTGTGTTCCAGAGATAAAACTCAGGTAATTGGGCATTAGTTACCTGTACTTGATGAGCCATTTCCTATCTTAGGTGCTTGTTTATAAGAGGAAATTTTCCAGTGTTTTTTTCTCTCTACTACCACCATGAATATCAAATATGAATAATTCAGGCAGACTGACAGTAGTTAGAGACTATAGTAGCTTCCCAAGCTGAAGGAAAGTCTTCCTTTTCTGTTGCCCTAGTAGACTGGGATTATTGATTCTCAGGTTTTATCATTAGTTAACTTTTTTGTCATGCCATCCGGTATAAATCTTTGCTTTTCATCACTCTCATTTGGCTAACTGCCTCATGGGCACTTAGAGTGCTCCGCGATAAATGTTAAATTTGGTTTGTTAAATATTACCCAAACTCACATTTTGTGCCAGTGAGTACTGAACTACCCTCATTTATATTTAGGGTGTGATTCTTACCCCTTTTGGAACCATCCTCACTCCTGTAGAATATGTGAGCATATTAAAGGGGTATGTCTTAATGGAGATTGTCTTAGATTGAGTGCAGAAGTTCTACTGGCATGGCTGACAGGAGATAGTTCTCTAATGATGGAAGAGCTTTACTGTCTGTTGACACTGAAGGAAACCACAGAGGTAAGTCAGGCATCAGGCAGGTATATGTTGATACTTCCTGGGCAGGGCTTTGATTCTGGGTAAGGCAGTTCTCCACAGCAGTCTATAATCGAAAATATAGCATTGAGCCGTAAATCAGGGATAGTAAGAGAAATTGAGTGGGTGCATTGGCCTTGAGAAGAGAATCTGGACATTGTGATTGTTTTATTTTTTGAAAAATTGTAGGCATCATTAGCATGTAGTGTTCCCATCTTCCACCACTAGGCTCTCAAATACTAACAATTCTAATTAATTTGGGGGACCTTGGTTGAAAATCATTAATGATCACTGTGTTAGAAGACTGCTTATATATATATAGCTTTAATGTTTGTGGACAAGTGAGTATTTTGTGGGTTAGAATACTATCTGGTTAATATTTGGAAAGATCTAGTAAGCAAATCTGTTGTGACTCAAATAATATTGGCTGAATAGAAGTAGTTATATGGAACTACAACTCTAAGGTGCATAAAGGATATTTAAAATGTTGCTATTTATTTCCCTGTAGAGCAATTGGCCATCTGATATTCTCATTGGCAATCTAAAAACCATATGCTTTTACTTTAATATCTACTCATTCAAATATTTGTAAATTTCATTGATACTGTGGATGAAGTACAGGAAGAAAGATAAAGAATTTAGGCTTGCCTGGTCTTGACTGTGTCTAATTTTATTTGGGTTTCTTTAATGCTTCTAAAGAATGACAACACAGAAGAGTAATGTAGAATGGTTTTCAGTACACTGTGAATTAACACTGGTTAATAAATGGAGTCTTGTGGCCTATGGCAAGGCAGCTTGGAGACACACAAGAAAATCCAAGCAAAAATAAAGAAAAAGAAGGCAAAGTCAATGAGACACTACAAGCTAATGCCCAGAGAAGGCAAGATGTAAAAGTACAGGTAAGCCACAAGCCACGTGGTGGAGTTAGCAAGTAATAAGCCTGAGCCATAGGCTAAACAGTTTGTTATTACTATAAGCCCTTGTGTGATTATTTAGAAGAAAGTATCTATGGGACTGTGGGTTGAGACAAAAGGGCTATGCCAGGAAAGAAACTTTATCTAAAGTTTACATTTAAGAAAACACTAGAGCATGTAACAGAGATAAGAACATGGAAGTATTTTAAATTTTGACCATTCAAATTAAACTCTCTTAGTGATAACCACTGTATTACAAGTGATGAATTTATATTAGTTCAACTCAATCCTTTTAACATATACTAACAGTTCAAAATGGAATACCTGCTGTTAACTTAGCCCTGTTCCCTAAGCTAGCTGGTGATGGCTTTGGCAACTTCCCAGGAGAAAGAGTGAGTATGGAAACTAAAAGAACAAACCATCTTTCAGGGTGTGTGCTTCCAGAGCCGAGTTGAAAATCTGAAAAATTAATTGTAAAGTACACAACTACTCTGTATGTTTCAGAGAAACTGTTGTAATCCACAAAATTTGTGGTTAATTTTAAGGTCTTTTACTTTGCTTTAGTTTCTTTTTTATAATTATAATTTGTTCAGTAAAAATGTGTCATCACATTTTGCTATTTGTAGATATCATGATATTTTCTATATTTTTAGAAACAACTAATTTATGATACATGTTAAATATCATAAATAAACTGAGTTACTCATGTTTTTTTAAACAGAAGTCAACCTATGTAATGATTTATAATTTATAAAAAAAACCAGGTCATGTATTTTGTATTTTGATAATAATTATAAAACTAATTTATTTTAAATAAGAATAAATAATACTAAAAAGATTGGTCTATCTTTCTCTGACAGCAGAAATCACAAACATTATTTTATAAAGCCGACAGGTTCCCTTATAGTTAATATTTATGAAGTTATTAAAAATATGAACATTTATATTTTAATGTGTTCTTTTGATGCTTAATGTAATTATTACAAAGATAAAACAAGGTTAAATGACAAAAAAACCTATGTAACAAAAACAAAAAATAACTATTTCCATAAGTTTCTCAGTCCTTCCTAGCCCCATAGACTGGAGGAACCTTTCCCAGCTGAGGTGACTCAGCCACTTATAAAATAATTACTCAGAGGCTTATATTAATTACAAACTGAGGTTTATGGCTCAGGCTAATTACCAATTAGCTCTTATAATTTAACCCATTACTCTTATTCTATGTTTTACACATGGCTTTATGGTGTTACCTGTTCCATTATATCTAGCTTCCCTGACTGTGGCCCACAGATTCACTCTGGCCTTGCCTTTGTTCTCCCTGTATCTCTCTTGGGTTTCTCACCTGGCTATGTCCTGCCTTGCCATAGGTCATAGCAGCTTCTTTATTAACCAACGACAGCAACACATATTTACAGATTTTAGAAAGACCATCCCACGTGTGTGTCTGTGTATGGATGTGTGCACATGAGTGCAAGTGTGGAGACTAGAGGGCCTTAGATTGCCTGGGGCTGCACTTGCAGGCAGTTGTGAACTATATGCTCAATGTGAGTCCTGGTGAAGGAACTTGAGTCCTCTGTAAAAGCACCATCCACTCCTAAGCATTGAGTAATCTCTCCAACTCTTCTAATGGGTTTAAAAAACCTTTTGGGTTTTAAAGATGGTATTAGAAAAATTGTATAAATAACTTGTATTATGCTATTATTTTGTACTTCATTTCAATACAGCAGTATTACATCAAGAACAGTGTTCTAAATAAAAACATACCATTCTTCTTAAGCAAGTGATTAGTATTTCATAATACTGAAACAACATAATTTGCTCAATACATATGTTATTTAAAAGCTGTCATTATTTTAAATAATTTTCAGTAAATAACTGCACATAACTCATTGAGTGCTACCAAATTAGTTCCTTAGATACGTCCCTAGTGCTGTAGTTGCTATGTGGAAAGCTCACATATTTTGAATTTGACACAGTGTGCCAAATTATTTTTTCAGAAAATTTGTACCAATTTGCACTCTTTAATAATGAATGAAGGTCCCAGCTACATTCTCTTAGTTAGGTGTCAATAGTCATATTAATACTTGACAAGTAGGTAAAAAATCTGTGGTTTTTTGTTATCTTTTAATCATTAGTAAGATGGAAAATCTTTTCATCTGTGGGATTTACATTATTTTGTAAATATGTGCCTTTTGATAATTTTAAAAGCTAGATTGTTCCTTTATAATAAAAATAGATTCAACACTATGTGGTAGCGATTAAATTTATTAACCCTTAGTCCTATTATGACAAATACATTTTCTAGACTTTTACCTGTTTTTGTGATACCTTTTCTAGAGTAAAAGCTGTAATTTAAAATATCCAGTTTTTAAATATTTTCTTGTATGATTTCTGAGTTTAGGTTAACCTTAGTCTAATCACAATATAAAAATATTCTGATTGAAAATGCTATATTTTTATTTTTCTTTTCTCAAACAGAAAGCTTTCATATTGTGCTTTCTCTCTCAACTCTCCCAAGGGGAAGAAGAAGGTCACCAATGGCGGAAAGCTACAGCAGCACAGTTACAGGAAAAGCTTGCTTTGTCCTCAGGAGAGAACACTGCACTTCACCTCTTGCTTTTAGGTACTCTACATGTTCCAGAAGTCTCTCTACCAACAATCTATAGAGATAGTTTCTCAAAGTACTATCTTTGGTACTCTATATTTATTCATAAATGTATATTTTTGTGAACTGGGCTTCTTGTACAGAATGACAGGAAGACTGGTGTGTGTGTGTGTGTGTGTGTATGTGTGTGTGTAAGGTAGTTTTTTCCCTCTTGACATAGAGCTATCTGGAAACCTCAGTTGAGGAATTGCCTTTATCAAACTGATTTGTGGACGTAATTGTATGATTAATGATTGATATGGGAGGACCTAGCCCATTGTGGGTGGCATCACCCCTAGGCAGGTAGTGTCCTGAGTTTGTATAAGAAAGAAAACTGAATAAGCCCTAGGAATCAAGCTAGGAGGCAGATTTCCTCTACTGGTCTCTGCTTCAAGCCACACCTTGGCATTCATTGAAAATGGATTGTAGCCTGTAGACCAAATAAACCCTTTTCTCTCCAAATTGTTTTGGCCATGGCATTTGTCACAGCAAGAGACAAGCAAACTATGACAGTGTCTTTTCAAAGGGGGATTATTGTCCCAATTTTATTTATTTTATAATTTATTTCTCCCATTTAAGTTATTCTTTTATCTTGTACTTAGATCTTCATTATTTTTAGATGTTTCTTTGTTTTTAAAAATTGTCCATTAGTATATATGTTTGTAATGAATGAAAAGAAAGTTTAATAATTTAGTCTCTATGAGAGCCGTGGCAATGTTTATTTTTAATCTAGTGCCTGGGATTCACTTGGGCAGTCTGCTCTATGCCTTCCTCTGACAAGTGTCTTTCACTGTGAGCCATCGCTAGGCTCTGTGCTTTGTATTTTCTGCTCATAGTTTGAGAAAATTCCATAATACTTTAACCCATGGTTCCAGAAACTGCAAAATGAGAATAATAATACTACTAATCAACATAACTGCTGTGTCTGATACCATATCTTCTATCATCATTAAACTCTTGAGTTGTTCAGTGGAATAATTTCTTAACTAGAAGTCAACAAAGCTTCACAGTTGTCACTATGGACCGTCTTCAGCACCCCTGATTGTCAAGGAGTGTGGGGTACTGGCCTGTTCTTTCTCTGATCTGTGTCTTCTGATATGGATTTCTTGTTATCTGTTTTGAGAGTTAGTAAGCAATGTCATAAACTTTCTTGCATAATATATTTTGTATTCCTTGCATAAAATAGAAGTGAAATATTATAAAAAGTAGATGGTTTAAAAATCTGTATTTTATAGTTAAACACAAAACCAAATACGGATACAAACAAGAAGAAAACTGAGACTTTGAGTCTTTTATACAACTATCCTAAAGCTTTGCACACAGGAAGACTTTTGTGGTTGAGGTTGATTTGTTTTTTAAAGGCAAGGTATAAACCATGTAGCTCAGGCTAACTCTGAACTTTTTATTACCACGTAGCTCAGGCTAACCCTGAACTTTTTATTCTCCTGCCCATTTTCTTAATGCTGAGTTTACAGTTGTGTGTTTTTCTTGTTCATTTCTCAGAAAACCTCTGAGTTTAATTTGATCATTTTGTTTCACATAACTTTTAAGCTACTGAAAAATTTCAATTCTAGTCTTCTATGTTATTGACCTTTTGTTCTAAGGAAATATCTATTTAAATATTTAAAAGGTGCAATATCTTCACTTTCACTACAATTTCAATAGCCAAGATGCAAGTTTGGTAAATAGAATCTGACATTCTCAGATCAACTTATTCCCTCTATTTTGTATTAAGAGTTTTATAGTATTCCTGGTTCAACTCCGAGAAGCCCAAAAAGTTATCATCTCGCATCATTTCCCCTCCCTTGGAAAGCTTTGTGGCAATCACTGTTGAAGATTAACACGGAACCCAGAAGCATCTCTAACTGTATTTCAATCCTGATGGCTTTCTTATAATATGAGGTTTCAGGCCCAAATTAGCCCCATAGTTTGGACCTGCCTGCCACTGCTTAGGCCCCTCAAAATGACTCAGACAATTATATTAATTTAATGCTGTTCAGCCTATGGCTCAGGAATATTTCTAGATAGTTCTTTCATTTTAATTCAACCCATTTCCATTAATCTGTCTTGCCATGTGGCCTGTGTCTCACTTGTGTTACCTTACATGTTGATTCCTTGGCAGCTGGGTCACATCCCTCTTGACTCCACCATCCTTCCCCTATCTATGCTCCAATTTCCCCACATACTTCTAAGATGTCTGGCATAGGCAAAAACAATCCCTTTATTTCACAGCATACAGAACGACATTCCCACATCTCTTTCCTTCTTTCTTTATTATCTCTTTGGCATGAAGAATCCAACTACAAGAAACAGACAGATTTAAGAGATAAAGTGATTACTAAAAAGATGAATACGGGGCTTCATTTGGATACTCCCAGATTTCTAGTCACCTTTTCATGTCTAGAAAATCTCTAAGACATCTAAGCCCTGCATTCTTTAGTTTCTATTTACTAGTCTTTTGAGGCATTAAATGTTTACAGCATTTGTACCAAGTTCTAGTGTCCAGGAAAACCATCAGATTTACACACACACACATACACACACACACACACACACACACACACACACACACACACACACACGAAAAGTTATATCAAGATTGTTGGTGAAATATGATCAAGGTCATGGCAAACATTGCTTTTTCTTGCAGTTGCATGATTATCAGGACTTTGATGATAAATCTCCACCCACTGAAAATGCAGTTAACTTATCTCAGTGATTTTGATTTATTAGCCTTGCAGTGAACAAGGTTGCCTGTTTGTTAGCATGTGTTTTCCACCTCAGTCGCTGGGGACCTTGCACACTGAGGCATAGCCTTAAGTTGGTTGAGCTCTGTCATATTTAACAGGAAGCATCTGGTCAGAGATGTACTTCTGGACATTTCTGTGTGCTTTTGTACCATCTTTAATATAGAAGGAATACCTGATTTTAATTGAAGAGTGCCTTTCTGCACAAACAGTGTTGTGGTTTTGAAGAACTTTGGAAATACAATAGTAACATGAAAATTATTAGTGAGCAGTCAGCTTCATTTAGGGGAACATAAGACAAATAAAGGGCATAAAATAAATACTGATTGAAAAGTTGTATTCTATTTAGATTTTTTAAAAACTTTGCTTCAAGAGACCAAGACATCTAATTAATTTTATTAAAAATTATTCTTAATTTTAATTATACATAGGAATCTTTCTACATTTTCTGAATAGCATAAAGAAAATTGTTGAAAGTCTCTAAACAGAATGAGAACTGAGTGAATGCAAGTATCACATGCCAAGATTTAGAATAAATTCCAGGGTTAAACTGACCATTGAAGCAGCCATGCATCAAATCAAGCTTTTTATTTTTTGTTTCATTATATCTTGAAGCTTCCTGCATTAGTAGGAGCTCTGTGCTTGGGTTATAGTAGCACTGTTTTTCAGCCTCCACAGTATTGTCACTTTAGACTGAACAATTGTTGGTCTTCTGGGGCTATTCTGTACGTTTTAGTGTAGTTAGTGTCATCTCTGGCCTGTGTCCACTATGTGCTAGTAGGGTTACCCCAATTGTGAAAAGTCTCCAGGGTCTGGGGAGATGATCTAGCAGGTAAAGTGTTACAATGAGGTTTCTGACCCCGTCCAGCCAGAGGTCCAGACCCACAGACCTGCCATCCCAGGCACCTAGCTGCCTGCTGCTGCTTAGGACCTGAAAAATGACTCAGACACCTACATTAACTTCATGCTGTTTGGCCTATGGCTCAGGCACATTGCTAGCTAGCTCTTTCATCTTAACCAATTTCCAATAATCTGACCTGTCATGTGGCCTGTGCCTCACCTGTGTTCCTTACATGTTTTTTCTTTGGGTGTCTAGGTGGATCTGTCTCCTACTACTACTACCTCCTACTACCTATTCTAGTTTCCTGCCTACTTTTTTTATGGTGCCAAAACAGCTCCTTTATTTAAAGATACAATATCTAGTATATTTGTATTTAACAGAATTAAAGAAAATACATCATCATCTACCTTATCCTTGTGAATCTAAAGTTCCTCATCCAATATACCTTTTTAAATAACTAAGAAAAACTGTACCTATAACTATCTAATCTTCAACTACATCAAAGACCACAGAAGGATATAATATTTACCCAAGTAAACAGGAAGTGCAAGCAACTTCCAAAAATCTAGAAATGACAGAGATGACACCTATTCTCCTGGACAGTCACCCAAAGTTCCTTTATAAAGTTGGGGCATCCATCTTCAGCCTACAGACCCTAGAGCATCTGGCATACCTTTCAGTGAAGCAAGAAATCTGAAAGAATGTTCTGTGCATTCTGGCATAGTTAATCAGTTGCTTTTCCTCGTGTCCTGAAGATTTTCTCTCATTTTTCCCTGCAAAGCAAGAACCTGAAGGACCATCTCGGTTTGTTCTGCCAAAGTTCAGAGATCACTTTCCTATGGAACCTGCATGCTCAGTTTAAACAACATACTATCAAGCAGTCAATACTAGAACAGGTTCTTGTCCAGTGGCTAACCATTACCACAAAGAAAGTAAACTCCATATGGAGTTTCTTTGATGACCATTTTTTTTCTTGAAGTAGATTGGTGCTGCCAGGAGCAGATCTGTCTCACTTCCAGAAAAGTCTACATTCTTAAAATAGTTTAAATGCCAATTCTGCAGGTTTTAGAAGTGTTTGAAGGTTACCTATCTAATTGAAATATATTGTTATATACCTACAAATATCTAACTAATATGACATAAGTTTGGTTATCACAGATGATTATTAATCTGTGTTTCTTAATTATACATTAAAATTTTAATGAGTTACATAAACATCATACCTTAGAGTAAAAAATACGTACAGCATAACAAAATTGACCTTAAATTTGTATCAATAAACTAAACTCACCACTGTATTTTGAGATTAACAGCTGATTTTTAAGTAAATTCAATAATCATTCAGAAACTGTACACCTCTTCATAGGTAACCTAATTTTACAATGTAAGCTTCAGTCCTTAGGATGATAAGAACTGCAGTCAACATCAGTTAAATTTGCGATGTAACAGTCATGTTGCCTAGGCTTCCCACATACATGCTAGAATATATCAGATAGACAGGAGTCTTCCACCATTTCATAGACCCAGAAAATATGACATTTAATGTTTTGCTATTCAGAATTCAGCCATGAGAGACACAATGACTCCCGGTGTCACTGTTCCTTCACCAAGATAGTGTTAAGTATCAAGGACACTCCTATAGAGTTTGTCCTCTTGGCGTAGAATGGCTGGTTGGGCAAATAACTGCCCTTGCCTCGACTGCTAACACTACTCATGATGTCCAATCTGGATAAACAGGATGACGGATGGAGACTGACAAAAGCTGCCTGGACAGGAAAAGACAGTCCCTCCAACAAATCCCTGCTTCTGAAAAGATCTATCAGATACCATAGGCCTGTAGCCAAAAATTGGATGCTCCAACGGTGCAGAAAACCATAGGTGATTATCCAGGTAGCCGAATATTGCTGCGTTCTCCCAAATTTTGTAAGCTACTTTCAAGTGCTTCTGATTCTCAGGTAATATATTTTCCTTCTCAGGTCTTGATGAGGTTGAAGAGTAGGTAGTTAAGGTTACTATCCTATCATCTCTTAGCAAAGAACATTCAGATATTGGATTTTTACTATTCCAGATGAACAGTTTTGAAGTAATTTATATACTTCACCATTTATCAATATTCTAGAAGTGCATGATTACCTTATATGTGTTGGGTTTCAGTTGTAGTTTGACCATGCCTGTGTTTTGCCTTTTATAATAATTCCTATTGTATATAGTCTTAGTTTAGAACCATCTTAGTTAGACAAAAGGGGGAGATGTGGTGAGACTCAGGTGTTAGCTGACAAGGTTGGGAGGCATATCTTTGGAGTTCTGGGAGAATGAACGGAGTGTAGCCAGCCCTGTTGAAAAGGGCTGCTGTGATCTTGAGCAGCCTGTTTGGTTCCTGCATTCTTGGAGATTGGATCAGCATCCATTGTGGGGCAATCCTAACTTCAAGAATCAAACTAAGGTTTAATTTGTATCTGTTAGTGTTAAAATACCCTCTAATAAATATTAATCCTGTATATAGTATATTGCAAGTGAGTATTACTGTAATAGTAAAGTATCAAGACAGCTATTTGTATTCCTAGGATATGTGCAATAGTCAGCTGGCCATCATTGTTTGTAATCCCAGTATGCTGGAAGATTTCCAGGGGATCCCTTGAACAAGGCCAATTAATCAGACTAGCTAAAGTGGTTCATTAAGAGGTTCTACCTTAATATATAAGGAATTGAAGAATTAAGGAAGACACCAATGCCTTCCTTGGATTCTCTCTCTCTCTCTCTCTCTCTCTCTCTCTCTCTCTCTCTCTCACACACACACACACACACACACACACACACACACACAAATGCACATACACATATGTTTCTAGACATCACCAAATATACTGGGAATGGTGTTTGGGAGTTAGTGGTGATAAATGCACTGTTGACTAATGAAAGATATAATTTGATTTCTTTGTGTAATAAAATTATTTTTAAACATGATGAAATTGTATTTATAGAGTTTGTTTTAATTGAACTTATTCTTTTAGTTTTTTATATTTTTTTTAAAGATATGCATACAACCCTGCATATTTTATTAAAAATTATTAAGTTTTAGTTACAGAGGAGAGTTTCTCAGCACTTCTCTGCAACAGTGTCAAGACAATTATTGAAAGAAAGAATCTAATAAACACACACACAGCATTTTTTCATACTGTAAGATGAGGGATTTATCAATTAGTTTTGAGTTCTGTGCTTCACAAGAAGGGAATAAAATGAGCTTAGAGTAAAATGATTTACAGTAACGGGTTCTGATATATCTCATTTTCTAAGGAGTCAGAGGTTGATATCCTATTTTAAGTAGCATTGCATCTTCCTGCATTCTGATTTATAAACTACCTTCATAAAGTTTTGCAAATTAATTTACTTATTTGAGCCTTTCATAATTCTACTTCTAGAAGTTGAAGGTCTTTACTGTATTAAATATCTTCAGTGTTTGTGCTAAATTATTATGACTTTTGTCAACAGAGACTAATCTTGTTTAGGGAGACATCTTCTAAAGAGAATAAATAAGATAATACTAGTTTCAAAGAACTAGAACATTCCAATTTCTTCTTAAAATCAATTTTATCATTACATCATGTTATATACAGGTTTTTAGAGTTCCCTTGAACACAGAAATAAGTATCTTGTGACAGAACTGGAGATCAAATATGCCATCAGAAAAGCCCTTGTGTCTAGTTGTGTTTCATATTCCAGTATAGTAATATATAAGATCTTTATCAGCAATATATATTTCTTACTTTATGACAACTATTCTTTGCGTCAAATGCTAATTCTAGACTCAAGAGATAGATTAAATAAATTATTCTGTGAAATTATTCTTAAATTTTCTTAAGGTATATGGAAAGATGAGTGGATATTTTATCATCCTAATCTAATCAAATCACCTTGGGAACATGTTTGACATTTGCCATTTATTATAAAAAAGCTGTCATAAATTCTAAAAACATACTAAAACAATCACCTTATTGTTTTGGACCAACAAAGTATAGAGATAACATTATTCTCTCCTTAAGGTAACTGCCCTATACTTTGGATTGAGATAATTATTCTGGTATAAAAACTGAGTTGTTTTTTCAGAACACACTACAAAAAATATGAGAGATAATTTTTTAGACCTGTTCTAACACTGCATGACTAACTTCATGTTTTTAAGAATAAAACATTAGCTACAGACTTCCAACATCACTTTTAATATGACACTATCAGTATAAACAGTCATTTAAAATGAAATTATTTGACCAATATCTGATGGAAATTTATGCTCTAACATTTTCTTTAGAATGTCTTGAAATTTTAAAACATGTTTCTTCATTTTTGAGAAATTTGGGCAGTGAGCATAAGATATTTTTTTCATGAATATCAAAGAACTTGGCTTTTAAAAATGTGGGTGACAAAAATTCTCAGTGAGGTCCTCCTGGTTCTGTGGCAAGCAAGTACTTTGCCAGCTGAATAATTTTCCCTGCCCAATAAGTTATTATTTTTTGAGTTAAAAAGAAAACAATCAATTAAAAATTCATTTGGGTTATAGATAAACCTAAGAAATCTTCCTTCCCTTTCTTTCCTTTCTTTCTTTGTCTCTTTATGTCTCTGTTTCTCTCTCTCTGTCTCTGCCTCCCTGTCTCTGTTCTTTTGAGACATTGTTTCTCTATGTACTCCTAGATGTCTTTAAAACTCACTGTGTAGACCAGGCTGGCCTCAAACTCAGAGACCCAACTATCTCTGCCACCCTAGTGTTGAGATTAAAGGTGTGTGCCACCATGCTTGGCAAGTTAATCCCTTACTCCATTTCAATGCAAATTTAGAAAATTAATATTGAATATACTGTTTTAATGCAATGAAGAAGTTTAGCAATTGCTAAATATATATTTTAATGCAGTGAAATGTTTATTAGAAGCTAAGTGTAGCCTTAATTTTCCTAAAAACTGCTTACAGTGTTGAGATATTAATATAGTTGGCTGATAATCATGGTTAAATTTTTAATAAAAAATGCAAGTGGTGATGTCTTTTATTATTACAAACAGGTGTGCATTCTCACTTGGGAAGGCCAGAATTCATATTTAGTTAGAACAGAGTACCTGCCTTAATTTACGTCAGAAAGGCAAGCAAAGTTTCTTGGGAAGCAGAGGCAGGCAGAACTCTGGGAGTTCAAGCACTGCTTAGTCTATATAGTGAGTTCACATACAACCAGGACTTTATAGGGAGACTCTGTCTCAACCTCTCCCCAACCCCTCAAATAACCAAAGAACAAACAGAGGGTAGAGAGGTAAATCAGTGGTTAAGACCACTGGTTGCTCTTTTAGAGTGATGAGTTGGGTTCTCTTCTCACACCCACAAGGCAACTTACCACCTATAACTGTTTCCTGGGGATCCTATGCCCTTCTCTGACTCTTCCAGCTCTTGCACTTATGCAGTGAGTGTACATACAGCTATGCACACATATATACACATAAAATAAATATATTAAAAAAGAAAGGCAAACAGTAAACCACTTTTCCCTTCATTTAATACATGAAATTTGGCAGGGAAAAATGATACTAGAAGTAACTGTAACTACTTTTAATCAATTTTTACCAACAGTACTATTTAAACTACTTAATTATAAACCTCAAAATAATGTTTAGATCATATGTAGCTAAATTTTGAGATGCTACTCAGAAAATAATTTAAGGAATAGGTGTTTTAGAAAAGAGAGAAAAAAGAAGGGGAAGTATCTCGAAGATAGAATTGCTGAGGGATTAAATTCCAGTATAAATCTTATAGAGGCTCCTTTACATCTGTGTCTTATATGTATTTTTGCAATATAACATTATATCATACATTTCTGGTGATCTTTCTCATTCCAGTTAAGAGATAAAAACATGTAGTTAATTTTAAAAGACTACCTGTAGGGTCACTTCCATTTGACAAAAGGTTTAGTACTGTCATGGTGATATGTGATGTTTAAGGGTGGCTCTTAGGAATTGGGCACTAAATTAAAAGAAGGATTTGAATTTGTTAGTTCACCCAGAGGAGTGCTTTGACTTCTGAAGTCTGTTTCAAAGTCAAAGGCTTTCCTTTGAGAGTGCTTTGCTGTTCACTTACAGAACTGGAAAAGGGCATCCAGTCTCTGCTTTAGTCTAGTTAGGAGTAGAGGCCACCAACAGGGATAATTTAAAGTCCCCTCAAAAGGCTCTTCTATCAAAACATATCTGCCTGATTGAAGTCTATATATTTCTTTTTACTTTCTTGAACTGATTGAAATTCTGCCTACTACCCATTCACTTACATTACAGTGTCCTCTTTAAAGTATATATATTCCCAGGAGGGTTAAGTAGTCTATTAATCAATCATTCACTGTCCAATGTGACTTAGTTTAATTAAATTACTTTTCTCTTGGTAATGGGAGTTTTGATGAGGGTCAAAATAAGGGAAAAGGAAAGTAATTTTGACCCTGGGGCAAGCCTGAGCAGAGTGCCAAAGTGGGCTCACTTTTATCATCTGAAGGGCAGTGTGAGGGCACAGGACCCGGGGTCAGGAAGAGAGGCACAGAACTATGAAAGTAAAGGTGAAAGGGGGGTGTAAAATGCCCAAATAGTAAAGACTCTGGGTTAATATTTTTGCACACTCTGCTGAAACACTTTTTTACTTGGGTTATTTTACTGACTCTGACTCTCCTGGAATAGCACTCAGAATTGCATATAGATGCTACAAGTTGTATCCATGTGTTGCTTTGAGCACTAACGGTGGATATTTGTTTTGTTTAAGATTTATTTCGTTTTGATGGCTGCTTTCAGCAACACACACACACACACACACACACACACACACACACACACACACACACACCTTTCTGGATTGGGGCCATGGAATAATAGTATGTAGTTAAAGATTAAATTTGTATTGTAAAGCTGACTACATGGGAAATCTAAGGCATAGTAAAGTTGGCTACATTGTTCTCTTAAAAAGCAGGTTAAAATGAAGGATGATGAGCCTACAGCAGGACCCCAGATTGAATGCATTTTAATTCATCTCAAGGTTGCAAGGTCAACCGGAAGATTAGTCTTTTAGAAGCAGGGGCCATTATCAAAAGAAGATAGAACTGTTTCTGTAGCCTTTATCTGTCCTCCACATTGTCTTGTTCCACTTGCATCTGCCTTCTCCAGTTCCACTAAACATAGAATACTCATGGTTTCCTGGTCGTTCTTTTGTAGTTTATCACTTTTTATTCTATATTTTCTATCTTTTAGGTTCATTTGAGTGTGATGTGGGTGAGGGAATAAGTGTGATGATTTAAAACATCACTTGAAATTATCATTAGTTTTGAAGAAATTCTAGTAATACAACTTGGGCCTAATCGTCTGATTAGTTTATTGTTTCTTCTCATTATCCCTTATGGGGTTTGTCATAAGTAGAGTATTAGACAGACTCAGTAAATTCTCAGTCAATGGCTCTAATTTTGAAACCTACAAACATTGAAGTAGAATGTGTGCAAGTTTAGTTGTAGCAAATTTGTGTTCTGGGTAAAGTTAAACACCTAAAACCAAACCCATCCATATTTAAAAACAAGTGTGGTTGTTTGAATAAATTGGCCCTGACTGGGCACTGTTAGAAAATGTGGCCTTATCAGAGTAGGTGTGGCCTTGTTGGAAAAAAGGTGTCACTAGGAGTTGGACTGTGAAGTCTCAAATGCTCAAGCCAGGTCTAGTGTGACATTAACTTCTTGCTGATCCAGTTGTAGAACCCCTCAGCTACTTCTCCAGCACCACATCTAAGTGCATGCTGTCATGTTTCTTGCAATGATAATGGACTAAATCTCTGAACTATATGCCACCCCCACGCCCCCGTTAAGTTTTCCTTTATAGAATTGCTGTGGTCATGGTGTCTCCTCACAGCAATGAAAACACTAAATAAGATTTTAAAAAGTATGCTTGAAATAAATACTTCAATAAATACCAGATAGAAGTTGATGACATTAGAAGAAGGGATAATATATGGGGAAAACTAAAGGACTAACAGAGGGCAGAAGGGTACCTAAAGGTAAAGAGTCAAAACTGAACTTTTCTGTCACTGTTGCCTTCCTCTCTCTCCCTTTGGTTTTAAAGGAAAGTCTGAGAAGGATCTGACACTTAGAACTTCAGGCAGAGGACAAAGAAAAGAAAAGAAATCCCAGATCTTGGTTATACATTCTGTGGATTCCATATTTCCCTCTGTCAGGAGGTAGCTTGTGTTATCTAAACCAGTAGAAAATTATTTTTACTTTATTTTACTTTTCTTTTCAATAACTTAAGGATTTGAATTTTCTAAAATAAACACTACAGGAAAATTAGATCAATGACCTAACATATAAGAAAAAATTTATATAAATTAATATTTACCTTTATGCCAATATCGAGAATAATTTAAAATAAACACTAAGATTTAGTAACTGAATTAACTGCCTTATCCCTAGACTTTATTTTTACAAATAAAATCTATTTTAGTTGTCTATTAATTTAATACCAGATGGAAGTGAATATGCATATGAGTATATATTTTACCTTGATATGTGGCCTGACCCTGAGTTGTCTCCAATAGGATTTAAAGTTAATGAGCAACTCTATTTTATTATCACCTTTGTTATTAGGACTTGGCTTATGTTCAAGGGAGAATTCCATCTTTAATTATGCAAGAATCCTTTGCTTAGCCTTTAACTCTTAAATTAAGAACCAGGTCACCATTGCTTAATTACCATCTCAAGTTATTTCATATGAGTTGTTAAACTCACCAAGTACTTCAAGAATTCTTGAATCAGAGAACATGTTTTAAATTTATCTTCCTATTGTACTGGATTCATAGTAGAAATTATATGAAAGTGATATTATTATGACTGTAATTAAAGCAAGATTTATGTTCTATATTCTTTGGGTTTCTAGGGAAGCAGATCCAGTAAAATATCCACAGTTATGTATAAAGGATTTGTTAAAGGAATTGATTCCCACTGTTCTGGAGGTTAACAAAAAGCAGAAATTTAAGAATGTCAAAAATCTAAGTTTGTCTTAGTCTGAGGTCATGAGGACTAGGCAGGGGAACATATTATTGAAAGCTTGAAAACTGGTTGAGAGAGGGGTTGCTGGTAAAGTTCAGAGTGCAAAGGCCTAAGTACTCAGAGATCTGATGTCTGAGGGCAAGAACAACGCATAGTCCATTCAAGAAGAGAAATAATGGAAGGGGTAAAGTATGAGCAATGTACAATGACATGTATGAGAATGCCATAGTGAAACTCATTTATATGCTAAGTTTAAAAAGCTGAAAAAAATTTTAAAAGACCTGAATTTTCTTTTTCTCCACCTTTTTACTCTGTTCGTGCTCTCTACAGATTGAATAATGCCTACTCACTGTAGTGAGCACTAATCTTTACTCAATTTACTCATCAGGAGACATGAGTCTTCTCATACCCTTATGTAACATTTCATTATATTACTTGCCTTTTCTTATCCCTGCCAAGATAATGCATGTATTTAAATCATTACACCTTCCTTCCATATATAATATTTTGGAGATGGTGATAGACAGTTGGAAAGAAGTATGCATTTATGTTTGTCTTCTATGTGGTTTAAAAATATCTACAATTAATCTATAGTATGGTTAGATCATTACTAGTTTTACTACAATAATAAATCACCACAACTTAAAAGATTAGGTGATAAGCCTAAAATTATAAGGGTGGAAAATATAGAGACCAGATTTTAATCTAGATCTTTCTGATTCCAAAAATCTTGCTACTAAACTAGGAACATATGTGAACCTTTTGAAAACTGGTGGATCCTGACTTATTGAAAATTGATAGTACGTGGTTCTGCAGACTCGATGATGAGCAAAAATACAGTTCTTCCTCTTATTATATTTATAACCTTATTGAATATAATTGATGGTTTAAAAATATTCATGATACTGAAAATATGGTTAGAACAAGTGCACTTAACAATAGAACCCAGCTCCACGTACCCAAGTAGTGTTAACTGAGGAAGTCTCAGCAGATACCAGAAGGACACATAGGAATTAACTAATGGACCATGATGTAGGAGTACTCCAGGGAGAAAAACAAGTGAATGATCTTCTAGAAGAAGAAACATTGGTTTTCGAAATTAAAATTGAAGACAGTAGAAATAAAGTTGAACCAGAAAATGAAGTAGAAATCAAGTTGAGTAGGAACGCTAGCTACAGCTGGGTAACACTGTAATAATCAAATGTTTATGATTAGCCTTTCAAAGCTTTTGCAAACTATTCATTATTTAAAAAGTGCCAACTGTGGGCCTTTGGTAAGCACATTCAGCAGAAGTTTGTGATGAAAATGTCTATCCCACCTCTGAAGGTCATTGGCTCTTTAGTAAGCATGTTCAGCAGAAGTCTCTAATGTAAATATCTATGCCATCTTTAATGGTCATTGAATAGATGAAGTACATAAAAACTCTCTTGCATTTTATTTACTTGTTAATATGTTACATAGAATGCTTGGGTTAACATCTGTTTTGTTTTGTTTTTCTCTCTTCTGCCAGGTTTTATCAGTGGGAAACGTTGTTTCTGATAGAAACAGTGTATATTTTGGGCACATAGGAATCAGATAGTCCAACATGAAAGAATATAGTATTTCAGTAGCTTTACAAAGCCTACATAATCTTTACATAAATGTGACTATATTATTCTGGGGCCAGCCTGCCAGGCCACCTTGCATACAGAATTAGTGCTTATTGAATGATTCAAAGCTTTCAAAGTATAATTCTATCATCTAACATGTATTTTTATAAGAGTGAAGTTAGATACAGTGAGTGATATGTCTATAATACTCATGTTCAAGACACCAAGGAAGGAGTATTGTGACTCATGACAATCAAGACTAAGTTGTGAAACCTTGTCACACAAACCCAAAGGGAAGAAAGAACTATGTAAGGTAGGTAGTATGGCTCTCATTTTATAACTAAGGAAAGCAAGGCGGGAAGACAACAAAGTACGTACAAGCTGTAAGAAAGTTTAGACTTTGAATTCCAGCTCTGTATGCTAATATATCTTTATAATACACTACTTGCTCTCATTAGAGTATAGGCATTTGCCTATAAAATTATGTGGGTAAACATATTTTCATATACTTTCTGAGGAAAAGAAGTCTAAAACTCATGTTCTGTCAACTCAGGATTATTTTTTCTTGGACTGTTTTTTACTCATCAGCACATATCCTTTTAATATACTTTCTATCACACTAGGCAGAGGATAAACTTTCAACCATTTTTAGTCTATGTTATTTGTATATGTCTTCATTGTATGTTGTTGAGATATATTTATATTTAATATAAATAGTCTGGAATATCACAGGAAAGAGCCATCCACAGAACCAAGTCATAAAGGTCGTGGAGTGTTGATCTATGACTTTGATCCTATCACTCAGGAGATGGAGATCAAGGTGAGTTCAAGGCCTAACAGCCAGGTAGTAATAGGACATACCTTTAGTCCTAGCTCTAGGAGAATTGAACCAGGAAGCAAAATATCTGGGTGGGAATATAAGGCAGGCGAAGTTCTGAATCTATCTGAGCAACCAGTCAGTCTGAGGACACATGAATATGACTTACCCTGTTCGGACTTTGAAGTTGGCTGGGTGAGAATTGACTATGGTTTGTTCCTTATCTCTCTGATATTCTAGCTTTTCCTCAGTATCTGGCTTCAAGTTTTTATTATAGCACTAAGTAGAATTAGTGCAATATTTGACAGTCAACGTTTAGGGCAAGAATTAAAAAAAAAAAAGTGGCATAGACCAGAGCTACATGTGGCCAGAATCACTACTTAGCTAGCTAGGGTTTTGGTTTGGAGTTAGCCTCCAGCTAAGGCAGAGCCCGCTACACATGTTTCTTCTTCACAACCACCTGGGTGAGTTTTTAGATAGTAGCTTTTCTCTCCTTATGCTTTGTGTGCATATGTTTTTTTTTTTTTTCATGGACTCTCCCTTCTTGGATTGCTACCACACTAGGTAGTTGCCTCACTTCACAGTCATCTGAATTATCATTGACAGCAGATTTGGTGAGTTAATTGGAATTTCTTAAGAAGGGGAGGTAGTCTGAGACAAAGATGTTTTTCACACATTATTTTATACTTAATAAAATCAGCCTGAAATATTAGAGGACAGAGCCATCTCTTCAGCCTTTTTTGTTTTTGTTTTGTTTTTTTGAGACAGAGTCATCTGTGTAACAGTCCTGGCTGTCCTGCAATTTGCTTTGTACACCAGACTGGCCCTCAGACTCACAGAGATATTCCTGCCTCTGCCTCCCTAGTTCTGGGACTAATGGCATGCATTACTTCTGCCTGGCTTGATTGTGGGTGAATCTGTTCTTTGATATTCTGGGCTAGTTTTACTAAATATAAAATATATCACCATAGGAATACACTAGAAGTTTTGAAAATGAAACCATTAAAGGAAAAGATAATTAATGTAGATGGGATTATAGTGGTGTGTATTATAAATACTATTTTATCAATCATTCTTGTTTAAGCCCTAAAAATTGTTTTTTATGAGTACCTAGTTGGCTATGAGTGTTAAGTTGGTTGATATGGGTGCCCAACTACAAATATTAGAAAATCTTGGTAAAACAGATCACAGGGATATTCAGACCCAGGGAAAGGAATTTAAAGAAGCTATCTCAACATTGCCTTATAATCTTACAGAGAAATAGCCTAAAGCTTCCGAAAAGCCAACTTTAATACATACAGTATCCTTACAGAAATTGCCAAATGATAGAAACCATGCAAAAAGCTGAATGGACTCTGTACAAATGTTAGAATTATGAAGATTCAAGGAAGCAATAGTCACCCAGGATATGCACTCACCATTTGTAAAGCATATGTTAAATTCCTGGTCAAATTGTAACATAATTATTCCTAAAGATGGAACAGATATGGTTACAGCAGTGCTAGAGGCTGAGTCTCAGTTACAGTGGAGGACCTTGTGGGAGAATGAAGCTAATAACAGATATGGTTACAGCAGTGCTAGAGGCTGAGTCTCAGTCACAGTGGAGGACCTTGTGGGAGAATGAAGCTAATAACATAGAAAAATGCAATAGAGAATTTGAAATCTCCCAAGACCAACTTCTTGCAGAGGGAGATTATGTTAATATAGAAAAATAATCTTTATACAATAACTATATCCTAGTTTTAGGTCAAATGGCAGCCTTAATGATTGCAATAAAAATGAAGACATAGGAAAGAAATTGAATCCTCTATAAAAGTGATCCTAGGGCCAAAAGAAAACTTTACAGAATTCTTACAAAGATTAGCTTCAGTGATAAATAAAATGGTACCAGATTCAGAGGCTAGGTAAATAATAATTAAATTTCTGGCACATGAAAATACTAACTCACAAAACAAAAGAATAATTAGGTTTTAAAAGACAAGATCAGCACCCTTGGAGGATTGGATCTAGGATATGATAAATATGGAATCTTTTGGCTATGATGATAATTGGAAATTTAAAGAAAAATCAAAATATCAAATGCTACAACTGTGGAAAGCAAGGTCATCTAAAAAAGGACTATAAACAAAGCATTTCCAGAAACAATGGCTTTGCTAAGAATAATCCCAAGGGAATGCTTCTTCTTCCTGGAATATGCAGAAACTGCGGCAAAGGCAGGCATTGAACCAATGAGCTCAGGTCAACAAGGAACAGACAAGGTAACTTTTTACCTCTGAGAGATGTCCTGAGGAGGCTCTCACAAGTCTCTGTATCAAATCCAGTTTAGTCGTATCGTGCTATCATGGGGCAAACACCTTCCCAGAGAGATTAAAGAAACTAAGACATATTCAAATAACCATAGTGTTCTAGACCAAAAAAAAAAAAAAAAAAAAAAAACCATAAAAAAAGAGAACTAAAAATTCAGGAAAACCCATAAAACAAATATTTTGGCAACTTCTATAAATGAACATAGACCAAAATTAAAATTATGAGTAAGGTCTAGTAGAGAGACAGTTGTAAATGTAACAATGATTTCACCAGATCCTTATCATCAAAAAAATTTACTTATTCAAGATGTAAATATTATATTTTTGGGGAATTGGAATGTTATTATAGGTAAAACAGAACACAAAGGCTCAAATTCATAAGACCAGAAGGACAGAGAGAAAAATTAAAGCCATATGTGGTAAGCACTGTTATGGATTTATGGGGGATCAGATTTATTACAATAATGTAATACTCAGATTAATATTTCTCCAATCTCAGAAGCAAACCATAAACTAATTATGTTTCTGGGGAAAATATTAGAAATAGTCATCAACTCTTCAGGTTAAATAAAAACAGGGCACAATAGCTGCTGGTAATTCAAAGGAACTCAACAGCTCTACCTTTAAAATGGTTAACAGATAAGTCTATATGGGTTCAGCAATGGCCTTTAACAAAAGAGAAATTGAAGGTCTTAGAATATATGATGCATATGCTCAGTACATTGAAGAATCAACTAGTCCTTGGAATTCTCCTGTATTTATCAAAAAGAATTCCGTAAAATGGAGAATGGTAACAGATCTAAGAGCAATTAACAAGGTGGTCCAACCAATGGGCTCCCTACAATCTGGAATTTCTTTACCTTCTCTCTTACCTAAAGAACAGTCTGTCATAGTAATTGATTTAAAAGACTGTTTCTTTACTATACCGATATAAGAACAGGAAAGAATAAATTTGCCTTTTTGGTGCCCACTTACAATAATTCTTAGCCTGTAAAGAGATATCAATGCAAAGGTCTCTCTCATGGGGAATGTTAAATAGTCCCACTCAGTGCCAATATGCTTTACAACCATCTTTATAAATGAGATGTAAGCAGTTCTGACAATCTATCTTTTACCATTACATAGACCATATCTTCTTAGCTGATTCAAATACAGATACTTTAGAAAGACTGTTTGAAATGCAAAAAAAAGCCAGCTTGTCGAATATAAATTGCTCCTAAAAAGATACAAAGATAAGATTTATCAATTACTTAAGATATAAAATAGGTCTATCAAACCTTATGCAACAAAAGGTGAAAATTAGGAGAGATACAAACTCTTAATGATTTCCAAAGATTGCTAGGAGACATTTCAATGTATGGCTCACTTTTGGGATGAAAAATTCATGAATTGGATAATATGTTCAAAAGCTTAAATGGTGACAAGGACTTAAATAGTCCAAAGGAATTATCAGCTGAAGCTGAGAGAGAATTGACTTTGGCAGAAAAGAACTTACAAGATACACATGTAGATCCCGTGGATCTGGACCTTAACTTTGTGCTGGTTATTTTAACCTCTAAGCATCTCCTACAGGAATTATAAGGCAAAAGGTAAATACTATATTTGAGTTGATAATTCTACCATATAAACAGAATAAAAAGTTAAAAACATATGTGGAAAACATTTCTGATTTGATTTATAACGAAAACTAAGACTTCATCAATTGACAGGAAGGAAATTGTTATGCCTTTAAGTAATAAAGAAATTGACCAATTATGGACAGAAAGTGAACCTTGGCAAAGATCTTGCAGTAATTTTTTTTTGGAAGGATTAACAACAGATATCTCAAGAGTAAAATAATTCAATTTACATAGGGAACTAACTAAATTCTTTCTCATGTTGTAAAGGGAGCACAATTTATGGAGCCCCTATATTTTATGTTGATACAAATGAATCAAGAAGATCATGTTACATATTAGAAAACTTAAGTAAGGTAGCTCAAAGTCCTTATAATTCTGTTCAAAAGTCAGAATTATATGCTATTGTGATGGTATTAGTGGATTTTACAGAATCTCTTAACATAGTCACTAAATTTTTGCAGAAAGAGGTGTTTTATACATTAAAACTCCTGACTATTCCTGATGAGCCAGAACTAACTTCATTATTTATTCTGTTACAAGAAATTATCATGAATATGAATTATTGCTCCAATGTAACACACATGTGATCACAAATGGGTCTTCCAGGCCCTCTAGCACAAAGTAATGATGAAATTGATAATAACAGAAAATATGCTAGAGGCCTCCGAGTTTCATAAAAAAACATCAATAGCAAAGATTTAAGAAAGAATTTCCTCATTACTTGGGAACAAGCAAAAAAAAAATTGAAAAAAGGTTGTCCTACCTGTTGCTTCTATAACCAAACTCCATTGCTAGCAGGAAGTAATCCTAAAGATATACATAGAAATGAAATATGTCAGATGGATGTATTTCATTTATAGACTTTGGAAAATTAAGATATGTTCATTATACACTAGATATATTTTCAGGATTTCAATGGGCAACTGCTTTGAGTTTGGAAAAGGCTGAGGCTGATTCTGTAATCACACATTTGCTTGAAGTTATAACTATCACTGGAAAACCTGAACAAATCAAGATTGACAATACTCCAGCATATATCTCTAGTAAAATAAAACAGTTTTTGCATATCATAATATAAAGTATTTTATATATATATACTTTATATGCAACATAATGAGACAAGACAAGAAGTCATAGAAAGATCAAAACAAACTCTAAAGGATATGCTAAATAAAGAAGAAGGGATTTTAAAAAAGACTCCCCCAGAAATAGACTACATAATACTTGACTAAGTTTGAATTTTCTCAATGCTTTTAAAAAAGGAACAACAGCTGCAGAAAGGCGCTAGACTGTAAGAAAAATACTACTGAGCTAAGTCAGCGTGTCTACTTCAAAGATGTATTAATCTCAGAATGGAAACCAGGACATGTGTTATTTTGTTTATGCAGGCAAAGAAAAGCTGTATTGTCAAAATTAATAAGACTAGATTTGAACAGGAGAACTTCTTGATAAAGAGAATTGATGGCTCATCCACTGAAGCAACAATTCTTTAAGATGTAGGGAAAAAAAAAAACCACCAAACAAGAATCAGAGCAGGGTTTTGTTTTTATCTTTACAAAAAACTAGAAATACCCATCTTCAAGAAGTCAAAAGACCTTGGACACCTAGATGTCTAAAATAGAAGGAAAGGCTATCCGGAAAAAAATTTACAAGCAAAGAAAAATCAGGCCTAGTGGTACAAATATACTCTACAGGATAAAATCTCAGTGCCTAACATCTTTATCTATATATTTCTTAGAATAGTTAATCTCTGACTTCAGTTATAAATCAAAGCTGGCACTGGAGTTTTGTGTGGCTCTTTCCTTCTCTAAACCTAAGCGTGCTTGATAAAAGAAAATGCAAAATCTCTTTATCAGAAGAGCCACGTCATATGGAATAGAAGAAAAACTAAGCTTAAAGGACTGTTATGTTGCTACCAAACTCATGATCTTTTGGTCCATTACTTCAGCATCCTTAGCCGTCAGAGAAATGCAAATCAAAACAACTCTGAGATACCACCTTACACCTCTCAGAATGGCTAAGATCAAAAACACAGATGCCAGCCTATGCTGGAGAGGATGCGGAACAAGGGAACACTCCAGTTTTGGTGGGAGTGTAAACTTGTACAGCCACTCTAGAATGCAGTATAGTGGTTCCTGAGAAAACTGGGAATCACTCTTCCCAAGGATCCAGCAAAACCAGGATTGGGCATATACCCAAGGAATGCTCATTTGTACCCCAAAGGCATTAGCTCAACTATGGTCATAACAGCATTATTTGTAATGGCAAGGACCAGGAAACAACCTAGATGCCCCTCAACTGAAGAGTGGATTACTAAACTCTGGTACATCTACACAATGGAGCACTACTTAGCAGTTAAAAAAAAAAGTTAAAAAAAAAACCACATCCTGATATTTGCAGGCAAATGGATGGATTTGGAGAATATCATCCTAAGTGAGGGTATCACAAGCTCAGAAAGATAGGCATGGGATATACTCACTCATAAGTGTACTTCAGACCAAAAGCAAAGAATACTCAAGCTGCAAGCTGCAAGCCACAACCCCTGTGATCAAAATGTACTTAAGAGAGACATACAGAGATTTGCCTAGGAAGAAAAAATAGAGAAGATCATCTTAGCAAATTGAGATCATAATGGGTTGTAACTAAGAAGAGGTGGCAACAAATCACCAGAGAAGGAGATGGTTGAGTGAGTGGAGCAACAAAGAGGGAGAAAAGGAGAGATGGATATTTCGATAGAAGAAAGCAAGGTGGTAGAGTTAGTGCTTAAACAGGACTTCCCCTATAATCAAATGAATAACTGCCCTAAATGTCTTCACAGAACCTACATCCAACAGTGAATAGAGGTGGAGGCAGATATCTATGGTTGAGCACTGGGCCAAGCTCCTGGTCCAGCTGAGAGCTGGGGAGGAGAGTCTGTATGAGCAAGGGGATAGGGATTATAAGGAAAAGTCCCACAGAGGTGGCTGGCTGGTGCTCTGGGGAGCTCACTGAATCAAGAACAGCCACTGTGGAACCATCAGGCAAAGGAGTTAGGCTTTCCAAGGGTAGGCAGCTGTCGATTGGCATGGGCAGTATGCAGGGCCATGAGGGGTGGGATCAGACTGCATTCCTGTGTGTGGGCTGGTACCTTAGAGCTCATTTCCTGAAGAGAAATACCTATAACAGTCTTGATTTTGGGATGAGGAAATTAGACTTGCCTGGAGTGGATGTGCCATGCTGAGCTGACCCACCTTGGGACTTCTTGCCCTTTTGGGGAAGGGGTTCAAAGGATGGGAAGACTGAAAGCTGACTGGTAGGGATTGGGAGGAGGGAAGGGAGGGGTAGCAAGGAGATACATGTAAAAAGAAGAGTAAGAAGTGCATCCACACTTCCAAAGTGTTAGGAAATTCTAATTAATCTATTTGATATAAGAAAAATTAAATACCCAAAGAATTTAACATAATAAATATTTTGAATTGAAATAAAAATAAAAATATCATATATATTAAGATTTTGTCATAAAAGTAATGATCATATAAAGTACTAATTGTAGAAAAATGCTTTATATAGCTGCCTATTTGGGGTTTGAATCTCTTATTAATTTTTTGCTTAACTGTGACATTTGAAGTCTCCAAAAGGAAGATGAAACCCCACAATGATGATTTCACATGGACTATGACAATCTCACTAGTCTGATAAACACCAACCAAAGATTGGCCTCAGACTACAAACTGCTCAGGACAATTTCAAGTTGAAAAGCTGAGATGAACCAGACCACTCTAGGCAGGACTTGAGACAAGCCCTGCACTTTTCCATTATGCAAAGCCTAGACAACAAATGATACAGCTACCTATTTCAAGACTTGACAATTAACAAATTTTGTTTTTTTCAAGATCCCTTAAAAAACTCCATATGGATTTTACTTTCTTTGTCTCAAATTTAGCCACTAGTCATGAAAGTGCCTTTGCCTCAACTGCTGACAGTATGATGCCTGAGACTGAAAAGCAGGATACATAAGAATGAGTTTTTTAATATTTGACAGAAAATGGATATGTGGTGATATATTGCTTATTCAATAAAAAAATAGTCTGGAATATAATAGGACAAGCCTCTTACAGAGCCAAGTCATAAAGTTCAGGGAATGGTGACCCATGACTTTAATCCCATCACTCAGGAGATATAAGTCCCTCTGGATCTCTATATATTTAAGACTAGGCACACACCTTTAATCCTAGCTCTAGGAGAGTTGAACCAGGAAATAAAATATCTGGGCAGGAGAAGGAGACATTCAGAATCTATCTGAGCAACCAGTCAATCTGAGGATCTGTGAAGATAGGACTTACCTTGTTTGGCCTTTGAAGTTGATGGGGTGAGAATTGGCTGTGATTTGTTCCCTGTCTCTCTGATGTTCTAGCTTTTCCCAATATCTGGCTCTGGGTTTTTTATTATAATACTAAATAGAATTTATGCAATAGTGTGTGAAACCCAAGTTTAACTAAGGAGAACATTGCATTTTTTTTTTTGGTCCATAATTATTGGTTCATACATTTACTGTGATTCAAGCCAAGGCACCCTGAGCTAATAATTATTTGTAGACCTTTGTTAAAAGCAAAGCTATGAGAACAAACCCAGAAGATGGGAAGCCACCTTTTTAATCATCTATGGGAATCTTACAGGTATGAAACCAATTTAAAGGCAACAAATGCTTAGAGAGAAAGAGAGAATCTGACTCCTAATAAATTATTCAGGTCCTCAGATCTATACATGCCTAAAGCAAGTTGTACTTGGAACTTTTAACTTGCATATAGCTATTAATCTTCCTGTTCACAAAGCATCACTTTTTGAAGCATGCTATAGGAAGAGATCTCAATGCAGATTTTACCCCCTGTGGAAGAAGGCACACAATACAAAGAGTAACTGGTAAACAGTAACAAGGGCCAAATCACATATCTCCAGAATGAGTGGAATGATTTTGACGGTGTATTTGGATCAAGGCAACAGTGATATGAGAATAAATGATACAACGGACCTTATTAGTTTCACAAAGGTTTCTTTTGCAGGTGGTATTCTTCCTTTTTTTCTTTCCTTTCTTTCTTGCAGTAGTGTTTAATAAAACTTTCTAACATTTACGTGTTGTGAGGTAGAAACATAATCTGAACTTTTACCCCTTTCTGCATCACATCTTTGATAAATTCTTTGAACAGATATTTGCCTGAGAAGTATCAATTATTCAAAAGCCATGCATCTTGACAGACAGATGCTCATCACTGTAGCAATAGGGTTTTTTGGTCTCGGGTGGCTAGAGGTCTGGACTCATAGACCTGTAGTCTTAAGCTCTTTAGCTGCCTGCCATTGATTAGGCCCCCAGAAATGATTTAGACGCTTATATTAAGTTTATGTTGTTTGTCCTGAGGCTTAGGCACATTGTTAGTTAGCTCTTACATCTTCACTTAACCTGTTTTTATTAATTTGTCTGCCATGTGGCCTGTGGCTCATCTGTGTTCCTTACATGCTTTTTCTTGGGCAGCTGGCTTGGTCTAACGGTTAAGATTTGGTGCTCTCACCACCACGGCCTGGGTTTGATTTCCAGTCAAAAAACAAACAAATAAACAAAGCAACAACAACAACAACAACAAAAAAAACGGGACCCCAAGATCCCAACAACCCCTTATGAATGGGGTTGGCCACTTTCTCTTTAGGAGCCTGGGACCCTGGATAAGCATATTTGGACCTTATCAGCTGACTGAATCCCACCACACATCACCACAGCTAACCATCCTTTCTCTTTTCTTTCTCTCCTTCTCTCTCTCCCTCCCCTTCTTTTTTCTTTGTTCTTTACTTTTTGTTATTGAGACAAAGTTTCTCTGTGTAGCCTTCATTGTCTTAGAACTTACTGTGTAGAGCAGGCTTGCCTCTGTCTCAGAGATTTGTCTGCCTCTGACTTGCAAGTGCTGGAATTAAAGGCATGTTCTACCACCATCTAGGAGTCACAACTATTTTTTGATAGGGTTTCTCTTTGTATTCTTGGCTGTCCTTAAACCAGAATGTCCTTTAACTCACAGAGATCTGCTTGCCTCTGCCTCTGGAGTGGCAGGATTATAGGCATTCCACCACCTGGCAAGAGAATTCTTTAGTGAACAAGTCTGGTTGATTTTTCAGAGGATACTCCCGTGGGGTGCATAGAGTAATTATCAGTAGCAGTTTAAAGGAGAGGATGACGCAGATGCATTTGTCCATCTACATTTCTTTTCCCCAAAGAAAACCCAAGGAGAGAAAACCACCGATCATTCAAATGATATTTCCTAATCAGCCCTATCCCAACTATCTATAATGTTTGGTTAGAGTGAAAATTTTTCTTTGGGAAAATGTAGTTAGTAAATTCTCATTTAGTAACATTTGTAGATAAATGAATAATGTAACAAAGGACATTTTCATTGGTGACTAATATACATTTGCTAGTCATTTAGGAGTTTTAAAGAAGATGTCTAAATACAGCTTGACAGTTTTAGATGTTTAAAAATGCCCACGGTCAGGATTTAAGATGATGGACCTGATTTTCACGTGGACTGAAGTCAACTTCCTTATTTTCCTGTTTAAGTGGTGAAGCCCATGACGATCGTTACCATGACGATCGTTACCATGACGATCGTTACCAGGATGTATCAAGGAGTACAGTTTCTGTGCATCTACAGTAAATACTTAAGAAGAAATTAAAACTTCTATAGATAAACTTTATAAAGCAGATTCAATTGTGGGGAGATTTTTGTAATATATGCAGAAATTCTTCTAAAGTCTATGTGGTCTTAATGATAAAGCAAGGCTAACTTGATCAAGTAGGTTTTTTTACATTTAATTTACTGCTTTTAAGGTGTAGTTTTCATATCTTTCAGAACAATTTTATTTTGTGGGTGAAAATTGCTTCATTCTCAAAGCAAGAATAATCTCACCTGCTTTTCCTTTGGAATGAGGATTATCTTTATTGCATATCATTTTCAGTCACTAAATAAGGACAAAAATCATTTTCCCATTTATGCATGTTGGCCTTATATCGTTCTCTTTTCTAGTTATTGTGGGAGTAAATTAAATAGCATGACTCATGCTGTGTGACTAGTACAAATCAAATAAGCACTGGGAAAACTAGGAATGTTCAACTCTCAGGGTTGTTTCTTTAAAGGAGGATATATATAAATAAACTACTTAGGATGAGACTTGAAGTTTGGAACAATGCCAGCTACTGAGTCCTCTAGGACTTACTTTCCTTTTTGTCTTTGGGGATTGATACTTTACTAGGTATGGCGTTTACAGAGACTCTCACAATAATCATGTTTCTTGTTATTCAGTAACAAAATTGTAATAATCTTCATAAACTTCTCTCTAATTGCACTGTGTACAGCTACTACCTTTTCAAAGCTCACTTTCTCAAGTGCTTAGTCATTTTTTTCTGCTGCCTTTGCTCATCACTGCATTAGGTATCAACACCCCCACTTTGGAGATGCTCTGTTGTAGGAGATATATTGATCTTCCAGGTACTAAGCGAAATGGTCAGTTTGCTACTGTTTGAATTTATCCCTGTCAATCACATACTCCTTTTATAAATACTCTTATTCATTGAATTTATGATGTTCTGTGTTGTAGGCGGTTTCTGGCCTGGACTTTTAGGCCTAACCTCAAGGTTTAGGACCCACAGACCCACAGAGACACACAGAGGCTTACTATAGTTTTAGGCTGAGTCTGCCAAAGGCTCAGGCATATCACTTGTTAACTCTGTACCCTTCATCTAACCCATGTCTCTTGTTCAGCCATGCAGCTCGGTACCTTTCTTTAGAGCACCATAGTTGTCCTCTGCTTCTTTCGGCTTCTCTCTGGCATTCTCTCTGGCATTCTGCTGCTGCTTCCTGTTCTCAGAGTTTTTAGTCTGGTAGCCCCGCCCACACTTCCTGCCTGCTTTTGGCTGATCAGCGCTTTTTATTAAACCAGTGGTTGGCACAATTATTTACCATGAAACAACACAATACCCCTACAGTTCTGTGTTTAGGCTTTAAGTCCTTATATTTTAAAATAATACTTTAATTCTAATAAAGTATTTTATAAAATGATGTATACCAATTTTATGCAGTTATAATTAACATTAGTTATTAGATGAACTAGTATTACAGATGGGCTAGGTTCAAGTAAATGAATTATTTAGAGATAAAAAATAGTTTTTTAAAAATAGGATTATACTATGATAGGATTATACTATAATGTACTATAGATGATTTTCAGTTTTATCTGAAGATTTAAGAGAACACTTTTTGAACATTTCTAGACACCTTTGGATTTCTCTGAAGAATGTTTCTACGACAATGCTCTGATTCTAGATATTCCTCCTCCCTTATGACCTAACTTTTCTTCTTCTTTTAAGTGGCAAATGATTAATTAGTTAAATTGTTAGTCATGGAGCTCCTAGATAACAATATAAAATAAGTATTTTACCAGAATCCAACTGTCTTGGAGATAATTTTAATTACTATTAAACAACATAATTTAGTAACAAATGGCTAACGAATGCCCATTATAACTGCTAGTCAGTGAAATCAGCATTACTTGTATGTAATCAGTTATGTAAAGCTTATTAATTTTTCTTTTGATAATAAATAGTAGGAATCTCAAAGGTCAGGTGAGCAACTACTATTGAAATGTTTTATTTGTCAACATAGCATTATAATTAGAGCTTTAGGATCTCCCAAATCTGGAAGGAGACTATGGGGAGAAAGAAGGCTCCTGGAAATGATAGTGTGACTCCTCATTTCTGGCCATGTGGTGGCTCTGAGGCAATACACAGGGTCTGAGACTGTAGGGGAGCACAAATGCTTTGGGATAAGTTTGTAAAGGAGGAGGGTCCCTCAGGACGTAGAATCCATGACTCCAGAATGCACTGCTGGGGTAGGTGTCAGGAACTAGGGTATTTCTTCTCGGCTTCCAGGTCCCTTTTAATCTTTTCAAGATTTTTAGCCAGATTTGACTTATCATAATTCTCAGTGAGATATATTGCAACCACATTGTCAAAAGTAAATATGAGCAGGAAGTGGCATGATGTCCACAGGGAGGGTGAGGAAAATGTAAAAGATGCTCCCAGGTTGCTTTGGGCCTCCTCCTCCAGGTTTGGGTGAAACCGTGCAATGCTAACTGCTTTTTGAGTCTTCTGTCTCAAGGTTCACCAATCCTTTGTTGCATGGTTTCTAAGTCTTGAAATGGCTATGGTTTGGTTTACGTATTCACTTGTTTCAAGTATTATATCAAAACAAGTCTTTGCTATTTAACCTCAGCCAGAGGTGGGAATCCTAAATGTTATGGTATAATTTTGTGCTGTAAAATAATACAATTATTTTAAAACAATCAGTTTCCAGGTTAGGTCCATGGTAACTTTGGTGGTTGTAATCACGCTTTTCACAGTTATTTAATTATATTTGAAATCTTTGTGATAATGATAATTGAATATGGAAAGAGCTCTGAGCTTTTCAGGCTGATCCATCCACCAAATAATGTCATCAAGAGGGTGTCCTTCTACATATGTTCCCACAAGTCTAATATATAAAGTTTGAGCAGATTTTTACCTTTGACAACACAAGTTCTTTTTCTTTATAGCCATTGACAATTATGATATTTATAGTTCTTTGACATTTATAGTTCTTTCTTTTCCTGGTGAGTAACACTATTCAATAACAGCTTTTTTCCTTTTAATGTTTTATACTGTCATTTAATTTTGTCTCTTATCACTCATATAGAATTATCTTAAAGCTAAAAAATAATCTTGTTCAAGATAGATTTTACTATTTTTGTTACATAGTACTTTTTATCTCTCTCTCAAATTCATTTGGATTTGTATGTCTTATATTTCTTGCTGCCAGAAACAGCAATTAGATTTCTTAGTTTTTCATTATTGTGCAATAATGAACTTAAATTAAATATAATTTCAAATATCTGCACAAGCAGCAGACGGCAAAGGCTCTGCTTAAACTGATCTGTTGTCTGACAGGTAGTGACCGCTCAACGCTTAAAGGTTAACATAAGTCGGTACATATTTGCAGGATATTCATATCAAATGCATATCTGGAATTCTGTATCAGAGAATTTAAATAAACTAAGAACTGTAGATACTCTAATTCATTGATTCATAAGCTAACCATTTGAATAGCTGCACAATTATTTCTTTCAGTGAATGAGTTGCCTTCTCATTTGTATTAGTTCTAACTGATTCATTTCCTAGTTTTGAGTTCTCAAACCTATACTAATATCATGTATACGTTCATTAATTTGAGTAACTTTCTGCAAAGTTATAGAATATGAATTGCTTCATAGCTATTTAGTTACTTTATTACTAATTTTTGAAGAGGCTTGACATTTATTGAACTTATTTGTATTCTTGTCAAAATGGAGTTGAAATTATTTTTATATTTCTGTGCTTTCCATTTTCTTCCATTGGTATTTATGTCTAAAGCAATACCATATTGTGATTGTCATCATAGCTATGAGTCTTGAAACTGGGTAGATTCTTTTCTCCAAATTTTCTTCATACAGTACATATTTTTCATACAGTATATATATTCTGATTATAGTTTCCTCTCCTTATACTCCTCCCAGTACCCCTATCCATATCCATCCCTTTCTGTTTCTCTTTAGAAAACCAAGAAGCATCTAAGGGATAACAATAGAGTAAGATACAATAGAATATAATAAAACAAAAAGTTAAAATTGGACAAAACAAACAAAAAGAAAAAGCCTGAGAAAAGGCACAAGAAAGGCAGATATAGATGCAGAGAGTAATTTGCACATTCAGTAATCCCATTAAAACACAAGACCTGAAGCCATAATATTTTTAAAAAGAACCAATATGATAAAGGAGAAAAAGAAAGAAGGAAAAAGACACAACACCCTGATACAACATTATGGGACAAAGAACCTTACAGAATGATACTGAGTTTGTTTTCTGTTGATACTGTACTGCTGGACATGGGACCTACCCTTAAGAGTGGTTTGTTTTTATAATGAGACTCTCTTGGAGGAAACAAAATTTTCATTTGCAAGTAGTTATCAATGGTAGCTAGATTCTGGCATAGGGATGAGGGCGTGTGTTCACTGACCTTTCAGCTTTAGGATCCATCTGGTATATAACAGTAAAGACCATGTGCATGTCTGTGGGAGTTCATCTATGTGTGTTCTGTTGCTGTAGAAAGCCTTGTTTTCCTGGTGTTCTCCATTTCCTCTGCCTCTTTTTATCTCTTCTACCATCAGATTCCTGGAGCTTTGAGGGGAAGGACTGGGTGAAAACATCCCTTTTAGGGCTGAGTGTTCCAAGATCTCTCACTGCATATTATCTACTGTGGGTCTCTGTATTTGTTTCCATCTGCTGCAGAAGAAAGCTGCTCTGATGATGGCTGACCAAGGCATTGATCTATGAGTATAGCAGAATGTCATTAGAAGTCATTTCTTTGCTATTTTCCTTTAGCAACAAAATAGGATTTGGTTTTACTCTAGGTTCCTGGTTCTAGGTCACTCAAATGGTGTTAGGTATGGGTTTCATTCCTGTGAAGTTGGCTTTACGATAAATCAGATATTAGTTGCTTACTCCCATGAGCTTTGTGCTGCCATTTAACTAGCATATATTGTAGGCAAGACACTGTAGATTGAAGAATTTGTAGTCTGGTTTGTATTTGTTTCTTCATTGATAGTATACAAAATATCTTCTGATATCAAGAACACAAATAATCCCTTAGGGGTGAAGGTTCTAGGTAGGCACTAGCTTAGCTTCTTTATGTTCAATGAGTTGTGTAAGTTTTGTCTTCAATGATGGATCCTTGCTGTTGTTTGTGGAGAGCAACCTATAGTCTTGGCAACATCCTGGGTTGTTTGGGGATTTTTATAGGACCCCTTGACCAACATCTCAAATGTAGCTCATTATCAGTACTGGAAGCTTCACTTGGTAATAAGAGACATAAGCTCTGTCCCTCCTTTTATTTGGTGATTTCCTTGGATCACTATAATATGTGTATATATTTTATGAAGTTTCTATGGTATTAGGTTTCCACAGTAACCCTCACATGGCTCTGAATTTTAGTTGTCTCTCCGTGTATTCCTGCATTATACTTCTCTTCTCTCTCCCTGATCACTTTATCTTCTGTCTAGTTACCCAAACTCATCTATTCATAACTATCTATTCTATTTCCCCTTCCTTGTGAGATGGGCCTCTCCTAGTTCTTTACTCTCTAACCAACATCTGTAATTCTACAGTTTGTAGCTTGCTTAGCATTATCTAACAACTAATATCCACATGTAAGTGAATGTACATCATATTTGTCTTTATAAGTATGAGTTACCTTACTCAGGATGATTTTCTTCTACTTCTATCCATTTACCTGAAAATTTCATTACTTCGTTTTTAATGGTGGAGTCAAAGTACATTGTATAAATATACCACATTTCTTTTATCTCTTCATCCATTGAGGGACATCTGTCTTTCCAATTTTGGTTATTCTAGCTATTATGTCTGTTTGTGGTGAGACAAAGTGTCCTTTGGGTATACGTGGTAGCTTAAATGTAATTGGTCCCCATAAGCTTATAGGGAGTAGTATCATTTAGAGGTATGGTCTACTTAAAGTAGGTATGGCCATGCTGAAGGAAGTGCATCAATGTGGGGGCAGGCTTTGAGGTATCATTTGCTTAAGCTTCTCACAGTGTTACAGTTGACTTCTGGTTCCCTTCTATCAAAATGTAGACAGCATCATGTTTGCCTGCCATGATGATAATGGACCGAACCTCTGAAATTATAAGTGAGACACCCCAATTAAATGTTTCTGTGATCATGCTGTCTCTTCACAGCAATAAAAATCCTAACTAAGACAGTATATGTCAAAGAGTGTTATAGCTTGATCTTGAGACTGATCCTATCCTTACTGAGAAACCACCATACTTTCCATAGTGGATGTACAAGTTTTTTTTTTTTTTTTTTTTTTTTTTGTTCCACTAGCAATGGATGAATCTTACTCCATGTCTTTGACTGCATGAACTATCACTTGTTTAATTGATCTTAGCCATTCCATCAGGTAAAATATTAAAGAAATTTCAATTTGCATTTCTCTTTGGCTGAGGATGTTGAATTTTTACTATATTAATCCTATGAAACCATGAGTACTGAGAGACATGGGAGTATATAGCAAGTGACAATTAGTATTTGACAAGTGGATCCACAAGACTAATGGAGAACTACACCTGGCAGAACCATAGGTCAGTGATTGTTAATGTCTAGTTTTTTTTTTTTTTTTTTTTTTTTTTTTTTTTTTTTTTTTTTCTGTCTGTAACTTTCTCAGGTGCCACTGCTATGCCTCCCTAGTAAGAACAGCTGTTCCACATCTTTGGCCACATTTATAGTTGTAAATAGTTAGGAAAGTTTATTTCTGATTAGGCTATATAATTCTGATATATAGAAATAATACCAGAATATTCTTCTTCATTGACACAGAAAAGTAACAGCACTTTCAATTACAAAGACAACTAATTTTAGACCTCAGAACAAATTCAACAGACTAAACTGCTCCTGCAGAAAATATACAAGGACCAATATCCATGTGTTGTTTATTGCTAAGTCAAGGCCAGGCTGTTTTGAGACATACCCTCCTTTCAATAGTTGACTTTCTGCGTATACCTTGACCACTCAAGGTTCATCCTGCTACTGTTATTGTTAAGCTCTGAATTTCAGTGTCATTCTCTCACTGGGGAAAAGTCACATGCAAGGCCAAGCATTTACACTGGCCAGTCTGTGACCTTAATAGCCTTAGAAAAACAGTATGACTTTCATGTATTATAAGAATGGGTTGGGCCCTGAAAATGTAACATATAATTGTCCAAAATTTTGGCTAAGGAAGGAGGAAGCAGCAGCAATGTAGAGGGGAAGAGCAAAGGAGAAGTGAGTATGTATGAATGAGAATATGTAAAAGCATCAGCATTGTAGGGATGAAGCTATGCAGAATGTGAATGTATGTGTACTGAGTGAGAAATGAAGAAGCCTAAAGAAGGTGAGAGATATGTGAGAGAATGAATGGATGAGAGAGTGAGCAGAGAGTGAGTGAATGATGTAGAAAAAGCAATTATGTGTGAATGAATATAAGAGAGATAAAGCTATATAAAAGAGTTGTTGTTCTGTGTAGTAACTGTGCAAAGAGTTGTATGAGAAAATATAAGAACAATGTAAAATGTTACAAGGTGAGAGCTATGTAAATGAGATAAATAATTATGGATGAGACAGTGAATGAGCAAAGAGTGAGTGAATGATGTAGAAGCACATGTGTGTAAATGACTGTGTGAGAAATAAAGTTGTGTGAAAGAGCATCTGCTACATATAGGAACTATGTAAAGAGCTTTATGAGAATATGTAGCAGTATAGAATGTTATATGGTGATATATATATGGCTGCATGGAGATTTGTAACTGTGTGAAGGCAAGAAAAATAAAACTGTATAAAATGAGATGTAGAAGTGAAATATATAAAAGATGTATAGACATGTAAAAATAGATGTAACTGTGTACACAGATGCATGACTATATGTATGTAAAGAAATGTAGATGTATGTATAGAGTGCTGTAATATGGAGATATGTAGCTGAATGGAGACAGTCAGAGACCATTTTCAAGTTGAAGTAAAAGAGAAAATTACTACCAGAAGCCATGTATGTTTTCTTATTTTACTGTCAAGGATTTATTCTTAATTACCCTATGATAAAAAGTGTCTTATCCCTCACTACTGTGACACATCCCTTTTGTTACTCTGGAGTGAATTGTGGGAGCTGGCCTTTCATAGTTTGCATTACATGAGCATAACAGATATTTCCTGTTACTCAGTTTTTTCTTTAAGGACTTGAAGTTTAATCGTGTGAGTCTTTCACTTGTTAGAGTTACATAAGAAATGTTCTGCTCTTTGAGGCAATTGAGATTGTTGTTTCCGTGATTTCTGTCTCAGTGTGTCATTTCTGTATAGGAGGGCTACTGATTTTCCTGAGTAAATTTTTTTAATCTGGATATTTTGTTGAAAGTATTTATCAGCTAAAGGAGTTTTTTCTGGCTATGTATATTATGTATTTGTCATATCATCTATGATACTTGGACTTCTTCCATTCCAGTTTGTATCCCTTTGATCTTTAATTGTCTTATTGCTCTAGGTAGGAATCCAAGTACGATATTTAAATAGATATGGGGAGAGTCAACAAGATTATCTTGCTCCAGTTTAGTGGAATTTCTTGGAGCTTTTCTCCGTTACAGTCGATGTTGTCTATGAATTTGTTCTAAGCAGTGTTTATCATGTTGAGGTATGTTCCTTTTACCCCTAATCTCTCTTAAACTTTTTATCATAAAGGGGAGTTGGATTTTGTTAATGTCCTTTTCTGTATCTAATTAAATGATTATGTGGTTTTTGTCTTCAGTGTGTTTGTATGGTGGATTATATTTATTTACATATGTTGATCTGTCTTTGTATCTTTGATCTTTTTGATGTGTTTTTGGATTTCATTTGCAATTATGTGTAGTGGAATTTGTTCCTCCTACTGGTTTAATAAAAAGTTGATTGGCTGAAGGCAGATAGAAATTGTGGGTGAAGCTATCAGACCAAGAAATCTCTGGGAACAGGAAGAGCAGAGCAGAGAAACCAGAGAGACACTACGATGAGACACCACCAGATGCAGAGGAAAGAAGTTGTAATGCTGCTCTGAGAAAAGATACCTCATGGTTAAACAAGATAAGAGTCATGGGTTAATTTAAGATGTGGGAACTAGCAAGCTATATGCCTGGACCCTAGGTCAATCAGCAGAAAATTAATACGAGCATCTGTGTGTTTCTGTGGGACTTCAGGTCTGCAGGTCTGGACCACAGGCCAGACAGGTCAAAAACTTCATACAACAGTTATTATTTAAAAAATTTGCATTTATGTTCACAAAGGAAATTGGCCTACAATTCTCTTTTGTTGAGCCTTTTTCTGATTTGAATATCAGGGTAACTGTGACCTCATAAAATGAATTGGGCAATGTTCCTTCTGTTTCTATTTTGTGGAAAGTTTGAGGAGTATTGATGTTAACACTTCTCTGAAAGTCCTTCTGACTTTTGGTGTCTCTATTGAGATGGCAGGTGTTATCCTAATATGTCTGCCTTTATATGTTACTTGTTCTTTTTCTTTGCAGCTTTTAATAATTTTTCTTTGCTTTGTACATTTGGTCTTTTGATTATTTTGTACCAATGAAATTTCTTTTCTGGTGTTTAAGCACCATATATGTTCAAACTGGTAGTATAAATACCATATGGATTTTGGTGTTCTGTATGTTTCTTGTACATTAATAAGCATCTTAATCCTTAGGTTAAGGAAATTTTTAAGGGAGGCAGTTTAATTCTAGCATCCAGAAAGTGGTTAGTTGCTCCTATAATAATCCTTCTATTGTTAGCCCAGTAGACATATCTTGCCAGAATTGATTTTTAAAATATTGGTATTGTGCAATATTTTAAAAATCTTCTCTCGCACATCACATCCCAGCTGGAATTTTCCCTCCCTTTACTTTCCCCAGCCCTTCCTCTGTTTGCTTCTCCCTGGTTTCCCTTCAAAATTAAACAAGGCTTCCGAGGGATACAACTGAACATGAAGTGCTGAGTACAATACTGACTCAAGAATATGAATAGCCTTCCTCTACACAAATGACAGACTGAGAAAGAAATCAGGGAACAACATCCTTTGCAATAGCCACACACAACATAAAATTTCTTGGAGTAACCAACTAAACAAGAGGAAGATCTGTATGACAAAACTTCACGTCTTTGAAGAAAGAAACTGAAGGACAAAGAGACCAAAAATATTCAATGGAAAAAAGATAGGGTCTTCAACAGATGATGTTGGCATAACTGGATGGCAGTACATAGAAGAATGCAAATAGATCCAAACCTATCATCCTGCACAAAACTCAAATCCAAGTGGATCAAAGACCTCAACTTAAACCCAGCTACACTGAACTTGATAGAAAAGAAAGTGAGAAATACCCTCCAATGCATTAACTCAGGTGACCACTTCCTAAATATAACACCAATAGCACAGACACTAAGAACAACAATCAATAAGTGGGACCTCCTGAAACTGAGAAGCTTCTGTAAGGCAAAGGACACAGACAATAAGATAAAAAATGGGAAAAGATCTTCACCAACCTTACATCAGACAGAGGACTGATCTTTAAAATATATATATAAAGAGCTCAAGAAACTACAGCCCAAAAATCTAAATAACCCATTAAAAAACGGGGTTCAGAGCTAAAAAGGGAATTCTCAGCAGAAGAATTATAAGTGGCTGAAAGGCACTTAAAAATTGCTCAACATCTTTAGCCATCAGAGAAATGCAAATCAAAACAACTTTGAGATACCACCTTACACCTGTCAGAATGGCTAAGATCAAAAAGAAAGATGACAGCCTATGCTGGAGGGGGTGTGGAACAAGGGGACTTGGGGGGAGGGGGAACTGTGCCCTTCTTGTTTCGCCTTCTTGTCTCACTGGTGAGCTCAGCTACCCTTTTTGCAAGTTCATTTACCCTGTGGATGCTGCCAAAAAAATAAGATAATAAATAAAAACTAAATAAAGAACAAAAACAACATTGAAAAAGTAAATGGTTATTTGTTTACATTGCTCACAAGTTATAGTTAAACAACATGCACAGTGGCATTACTTAAGTCTTATAATTAAATGCTGACTAGATATTTTTAAAAGACCATGAGATGAGGTATTAGTTTGCATTTCTTCCTATTTTAATGCATACTAAGAATATGAGAAAACTGAAAATGTAATGCATGCAAAAATAATCTTAAAAACAGAAAGAATACTAGTTACCAGGTATTCACTATAGGCGAAAAGAAAATAGAAAGTTATTTACTTTGTATAATTCTTCTGTTCTACAAGATAAAGAATTTAAATGAGGAATCAAACCAGAACTCTAGAACAACGCAACCTACAAATCTTAACACTCAGGCTTGTTAGAGTAGACAACATTTACTTTAGTCATGGCAAAGTGGGATGAATGATTCAATATTTGTATACTGTGTGTTCAGTCTGAGTTAGTGCTGGTGAGCTGAGACAGTCATATTAATATTGCTACAAATTGGCATTTTAGGAAGGTGGGATAACTGCCTTTCAAATCCTCAATTACAGATAACTAGGACAATCCCCCCAAAAGGGTAGGGACAGGATTGAGGAGTATGTACATAATACCAATTAAGTGTTTTGGTCAGTGATGTTAAGCTCATGCCTGAATCATCATTCTAACTTTTAATATGCCTCAATAATTTGAATGAACTTCTCTTCACCCTCACCTCTGGTTTGAGTGCTAATGATCAGTGAAGTAGCTGAGACAAATCATTACGTGGCTATCAAACGATTGCAGAGCAGTTTTATTCTTCAGCTGGGTACAGACAAAAATTATATTATATCCCAGTCATATTAGCATTCTATTATGCGAGATTTGGGGGGATCTTCAGAGAAGTCAGTTTGAAGGAGATCTCAAATCATTCTTACTTAACAAAGGCCATTAGCTACTTTTCCTCTAGGGGTGTAAACCCATTCTCACTTAAAGTTTCCCTTCCTAGGATAACCATTCCCAGTTCTCCACGGTATGTCAAAAATGTTTTGAAGATCTTGCCTGTTGTATTTTAAACAAATTTAATTAATAAAGATTTTTTTTTTAAATTCTCGTTTTATATATTATTTGGGTTGAAATAGTATCGAAAAGGATGCGAGCGTGGATAGTTCAGCGTTACCTGTACCATGAGGCTTATCTTTTTGTTTCTCACACTTCAGTTGGCTTCCCAGCTATTCAAACCCCAAGCTGCTGATTGGTCATTTATCCATTTTTATTTTTTCTTATGTTTTGTTCTTATGTTCTTGTGGTAATATTTACTGTTTTAATCATTTTGAATACCTCAATTTTTCAGAATAATTAATGTATATGTGTTAAAATATAAAATATATTTAGTGGAGGAGGTGCATAAACACATTTTGTATGTTCTTCTGCCTCCTGTCTGTGCGGCATTATTTTTTGTCTTTTAAAAATTTATCCTTTAAAAATTTCATACAGTATGTTTAATATAATTTTTCTGTCCTCCATCTCCTCCCTGTCTTGCTCCTTTATGTTCTCTTTAAAATAAAACATCAAAAGAAAGGGGCACTCAAAGGTTGTGTTGGCTAACTACTTCAAGGACGGGGCCTTCCCTGGAGATAATTGATCTTCCTATTCCATCAACTATCATTTGTGAACAGCTTCTTTGTCTTTGGGGTTGGGCTTTTGTCTATGTGTGTGGTGTATCACTCAACCATCAACAGCTTCTTTTTTCAGTAATGGTAATTAACACAGAGACCTACAACTGAACAATGTTCAGAGAGCAAGGCTTTGGAGTGATCAGTCCTGAGTGGGATGTTTTTGTCATACCCTCTTTAAAAACTTAGGGATATTTGCAGAAGAGGGCAGGAAAGATTGTAAGAGCCAGAGGTATGAATAGTTTTAGAGAAAGTATATCCCCCCTCCATACACAGCAGGGCAGATGAACATTGAATTCATAAAGACTATGATAGTAAGTATGCTATCTTTTTATTTTATCCATATTAGGTTTTTAACATTTCCTAGCCACAGGACATTTTTAAAAACATGCAAGCCCTGCATAATACATTTGTTATAGATATGTTTATAAATAATCTCATTATAAACATGTTAGCATACAAATAATACTTTTGAATCAGTGCTTATTTCCTTGTATAGATTTTTTGGAAGATTAATAGATCAAAAGATATGATTATATTCTAAGGCTCAGAATGCTTTTTAAAAATGTCAGGTGATTGCATACTTAGTCATATATTTAACTAGACCAAATGCCAGACAGATGGAATGTGGTTCTTTGGCACAAAAACTCAAGCCATTGAAATGGGAAACATAGGGTCATCGTGCCAAAAAGTACCATTATTTTCCTTTAAATCAAAACTCTTTAATACTATCCCTGATTAGAAGAACTAATCCCTTAGCACATCTATTTTTAATGCAGATTATAAATATTATCACCACAATTATCATCAAACACAGGAATGTATACTTGTTTTGTCCACTGGAATCTACTTATCACTGCATGTGAGACTGATTTCAATGAGTATTAGAAGTCACACATATTCTTAGCATCTGAAGTGTGGTCTTTATGAGACTAGAAGATGGGTGTGAGCAGACACATTTAAAGTTTTGCTGCAAAGAACCAAGTAAATGTGGTAAAAAAAAAAATCTTCTGATATTTTAGAAGTGTGATTTACCTATTAAATAAAAATTTGAATTATAGCCCTTTTCATTGATAAAGATTATGATATGAGGAAAGTCATTCTGATAGTGTTGCAATCAGTCTGGTGTCTAAACTGTGGGGAATTTCAACGTGATTGTCAAACCATATCAATACAAACAGCATGATGGCTACTGATTTACCTATTGAAAATAAAGTATAATATGTTAAATAGAACCTCATCTCTAGTTGAATTCTCCACCTAAAATTTTAGGCTGTTGATAAAATTTATACAGGTTATAAGTGACTTTTCTTGAGAGACAAGACTAATTGTCTTATTAATTTCAGACATTTTTCTAGGCCTCATATAACTTAAGATATATAAGTTAAAAAAATAGTAATGCCCTAACATTACATTATCTGTCTGTCTGTCTGTCTGTCTGAAGTGTAATAGTATTTAGTTTTATAAATAGAAACCAGGAATCAGATATTAGGTTGAAAACTGGAAGATCAGAGAAGCACAGCAACAGCCACTAGAGATTTCTTACCTCTTATAAATTCTCAGACTGAAAGGGGGTGTTGGAGATCCTGTCTCCCCCACCACCTTATATTCCTGTCTCTACCTTCTAAGTGATGGGATTAATGGCATGAGCCTCAAATGCTGTATTAAAGGCTTCTGTCACTACTCCCTAGCCTCTAGGGTTAATTAGTGACTAGCTCTCTCCTCTAATCTCTAGGTAAGTTTTATTTGTCAGAACACCAACAAAATATCATACAGTATTCTCCCTTTTGTCAAATGAAGAGAAAAAGGCTCTAACAACATAGAAAATCTATATACAGTAAGTAAAATAATGATATACAAGTAATAATTACATTAGCATTGTTTAGTCCTTAGTGTTTGCCAAATTCAAAGAAAATACTCCATTATCTATCTTATTCTGGTGAGTCCAAGGTGTTGTACCTTACTTCCTTTCTATCCTAACTTGCATTAACAGCCCAAAACCATTTTTATGTCTCTCAGCCTTACATACTTTACACCTCTTTTGTGAGTTTCTTTCCAGAATTTCTTAAAAAGGAAGACTATAACTTAATTATCTAGTCTTCAACTCTGAGAAGGATATACTATTACCTGAGTAAACAAGAAGAAGTACAAAGCAAACAATTTCCAAAAATAAGAAATGACAGAAACATCTGACTGACTGCACAGTCACTCAAAGTTCCTCTGCAACATTGGGACATCCATCTTTGGCCTACAGGCCTAGAATATCTTATAGACATTTCTGTGAAGCAGAATTTTTGAAAGAATTTTGCCTTGTCTTGGCAAATTTCAGCAGTTACTTTCTTTTATGTTCTGCTTGTCCAATTTGGACATCATACTATCAGCAGTTGAGACAAGGGCAGTTTCTTGTCCAGTGGCTAATTGTTGCCACAAAGAAAGTAAACTCCATATGGAATTTCTTTGATGCCCATTATCTTCTCTGAAGTAGATTGTATGGTTGCAAGAAGAAGACATGTCTCATTTTCATAAAAAAATGTTATTAAAACATTTGAAATGCCACATTCTGTAGATCTCTGAAGTGTTTTAAGATTACTTTTCTATCGAAAATGTATGTCTGTTTGACCTTGAAATCATACCTAACATGACTACAAGTTTGATTGTAATAGGTGACTAACTACTGACCTGTATTTCTTTATTATCCCCCAAAATTTTAATAATAACTTACAAGGACTAGAAATTTACATTACATGTTAAATAAGCTGTATGGGTATAATATCTTGAACAAGAGTAGAAATGTATGTATAATATGTTCTAACCAAAGTAACTGTAAATTTATATCAATATACAAAAATCCATGTCAATGTAAAATATTTAAAACTAGTACTTGCTTCTTTGGTTGAAAAGTAGATTCATTAATCAACCTTTAAAAGTTATTTAAAAGGTTTGTTTTCATTTTATATACTAACCACTGTTCCTTTTCCCTCCCCTCCTTCCACTCATTCCCAAGTTTCCCCTACCCCTGCTGATCCACTCCTCAGAGAGGGTAAGGTCAACTATGGAGAGTTAACAAAGTCTGGCATATTAAGTTGAGGCAGGACCAGCCCCTCCCATCTATATTAAGGCTAAGCAAGGTATCCTTCTACAGGTAATGGCCTCCAAAAAGCCATTTCATGAAGTAGGGATAAATCCTGGTCCCACTGCTAGAGTACCCCAAAACTGGTCAAGCCACACAAAGTCATCCACATTCATAGGGCATAGTTGAGTCCCATGTTCGTTTTGCAGATGCTAGTCAAGAGTCAGTGAGCTCCCACTATCTCACGTCAGTTGTCCCTGTGGTTTCCCCATCATCATCTTGACCCCTTTGCTCATATAAATCCTCCTCCCTCTCTTTGGACTGGGAGCTGGACTAGTGCTTTAGCTTTATATCTCTTCATCTGCTTCCATCAGTTGCTGAATAAAGTTTCTATGGTGACAATTAAGGTGGTCACCAATTTGATTATAGTGTCCGGCATCATCTTCACTATTTCTTGGAGTCTTAGCTGTGGTTACCCTTGTGATTTCATATAATTTTTTCTAGTACCAGATTTCTCCCTAACACCAAGATAGTTCCCTCTATCAAGATATTTCTTTCTTTGCTTCCCACTCTGTCCCTCCCCCAACTCAACCAACCTGTTCTCTTATGTTCTCCCTGCTTCACCCCTTACCCCTATCTTTCCAGTTTACTCAGGAGAACTTATCTATTTCTCTTTCCCAGTGAACCATGGATGTCCCTTTAGGGTCCTTCCTGTTATCTAGCTTCTCTGGAGCTGTTGACTGTAGGCTGTCTATCCTTTGCTTTTTATGTCTAATATCTGCTTATGAGTCAGTACATGCCATGTTTGCCCTTCTGGGTCTGAGTTACCTCATGCAGGATGAATTTTTCTAGTTTCATCCATTTGCCTGATAATTTCAAGATGTCATTTTTTAACTGCTTAGTGAAAAAAAATTGTATAAATATACAGATTTTAAAAATTCATTCCTCAGTTGAGGAACATCTAGGTTGTTTCAAGGTTCTGGCTATTATTAATAATGTTGCTGTGAACATAGCTGAGCAAATGTTCTTGTGGTATGAATATGCATCCTTTGGGTATATGTCCAAGAATGGTATTGCTGAATCATGAGGTAGCTTGATTCCGAGTTTTCTGAGAAACTATAATAGTGGTTTCCAAAGTGGCTATACACATTTACATTTCCACTAGCAATGGAAGAGTGTTCCCCTTACCCCATACCACCTATAACATAGGCTGTTGTCAATGTTTTTGTTCATAGCCATTTTGTCAGGTATAAGATAGTATCTCAGAGTTGTTTTGAATTGCAATTCCCTGATGGCTAAGGATGTTGAACAATTCTTTAAAATGTCTTTTAGCCATTTGAGATTCTTCTATTGAGAATGCCTTTCTTAGATATATATTCTTTTTTAAAAAAATGGATTACTTGGTAATTTGATATTGTTTGCTGAGTTCTTTATATATTTTAGAGCTTAGCCTTTTGTCAGATGTAAGGTTGATGAAAATCTTTTCTTTTTCAGTAGGCTGCTGTTTTGTCTTATTGCCCATATGTTTTATTTTACAGAAGTTTCTCAGTTTCAGGAGGTTCCATTTATTAATTGTTTTTCTCAGTCTCTGGTGCTATATTTAGAAAATAGTCTCCTGTGCCGATATGTTCAAGGCTATTTCCCACTCTACTTTCTATCCAGTTCAGTGTAACTGGATTTATGTTGAGTTCTTTGATCCACTTGGACTTTAATTTTGTGCAGATGATTTGCATTCTTCTGCATGCCACCATCCAGTTATGCCAGAACCATTTATTGAAGGTTCTTTCTTTTTTTCTATTGTATATTTTTGTCTTCTTTACCAAAAATCAGGTATTCATAGTTGTGTAGATTATTGTCAGAATCTTCAGTTTGATTCTCTTGGTCTATGTATCTGTTTTTATGCCAATATCAAGCTGTTTTTATTACTATAGCTACATAGTGGAGCTTTAAGTCAGGGATAGTGATACGCCTAGAAGTTTCTTTATTGAATAGGATTATTTTGGCGATCTTGAGATTTTTGTTTTTCCATATGAAGTTGTGTATTGTTCTTTTGAGATCTATGACAAATTGTATTGGGATTTTGATGAGGATTGCATTGAATCTGTAGATTGCGTTTGGTAAGAATGCCAATTTTACTATGTTGTCCTTATCTATCTTTCCATTTTCTGATATCTTCTACAATGTCTTTCTTCAAGGATTTAAAGTTCTTGTCATGTAGGTCTTTCCCCTGTTTGGTCAGAGTTACTCCAAGATATTTCATGTTATCTGTGGCTATGGTAAAGTGTGATGTTTTCTTTATTTATTGTCAAGCCTATTTATCATTTGTATATAGAAGGGCTATTCATATATATTTTAGTGTACATTGCTGCAGGTGTTTATCAGCTGGTGGAGTTTTCTGATAGAATTTTTGAGGTCACTTATGTATACTACCATATCATCTGCGAATAGCAAATGTTTTACTTATCTCTTTCTAATTTGTATCCCCTTTATCTGATTTTGTTGTCTTATTGCTCTAGCTAGAACATTGAGTACTATAGTGAATAGTTATGGAAAAAATGGACAGCCTTGTATTGTTCTGATTTTATTAGGATCACTTTGAGTTTCTCTCCATTCAGTTTGATGTTGACCGTTGGTTTGCTATATATTGCCTTTACTATGTTTAGGTAAGTTTCTTGTATCTGATTTCTCTCAGACCGTTACCATGAAGGGTTGTTGGGTTTTGTCAAAGGCTTTTTTAGCATCTGAAGAGATGATCATGTGAGTTTCTTCTTTCAGTTTGTTTATATGATAGATGACATTCACAGTTTTTCCTATGTTGAACCATTCCTGAATCTCTGGAATCATGGTGGATGATTTTTTTGTGTGTGTGTGTGTGTTGTAGGATTTGGTTTGCCAGAATTTTATTGAGTATTTTTGCATCAATGTTCAAGAGGGAGATTGGTCTGTAATTTTTTTTATTAGTTTCATTTTTATGTGGTCTGGGTATCCGACTGTAGCCTCATCAAAAAATTTTGGAAATGTTCTTTTTGTTTCTATTGTACGGAACAATTTTTGAGGAGTATTGGTATTAGTTCTTCTTTGAAATTTTGATAGAATTCTGTGCTGAAACCATCCAGTTCTGGACTTTTGGGGGGAAGATTTTAAATAACTGCTTCTATTTCCTTCAGGGTTATATGTCTATTTAAGTTGTTTTTCTGGTCTTGATTTAATTTTGGTAAGTGGTACCTATCCAGAAAATTGTCTACTTCTTTTGAGTTTTTCAGTTTTGTGGAATGCTGGTTTTTGAAGTATGACTGAATGATTTTCTCAGTGCCTGTTGTTATGTGTCCCTTTACCCTGCTTTTAACATTTTAATCTTGTTAATTTGGATATTTTCTCTACATCTTTTGGTTAGTTTGGATAAGAATTTTTCTATCTTGTTAATTTTCTTCAAGAGCCAACGATTTGTTTCATTGAGTCTTTGTAATTTTTTTCCAAGTTATTTTAGTCCTGAGTTTGATTATTTCCTGCCATCTACTCCTTCTGGGTGAGCTTACCTTTTTTCTTATAGAGTTTTCAGGTGTGCTGTTAAGTCAGTTGTATAAGATTTCTTCAATTTTTTAAATGTAGGCATCTAGTGTTATTAATTTTCTTCTTAGCACACTTTCATTATATCCTATAAGTTTAGGTATTTTGTGGATTTATCTTTATTAAATTTTTAAAAGTCTTTCATTTCTTTCTTTCTTTTCTCCTTAACCCAGAGGTGGTTGAACTGGGAGTTGTTCAGTTTCCATGAGTTTGTAGGCTTTCTGTATTTTGCATTGCTTTTGAGCTTTAGCTTTAGGCCGTGGTGATTTGATAGGATACAAGGGGTTATTCCATTATTTTTTATCTATTAATGTTTGCTTTATGACTGAGTAGGTCATCAGTTTTACAGAAGGTTCCATGGGTTCTTCAAAGAAGGTATATCCTTTTGTGTTTGAGTGAAATGCTCTGTATATATCTGTTAAGTCTCTTTGAGTCATAACAATTGTTAGATCCCTTATTTCTTTGCTATGTTTTTGTCTGGTAGATCATTCTATTGGTGAAAATGGGGTGTTGAAGTCTCCTACTGTTAGTGTCTGGTGTTTGATGTGTTATTTAAGCTTTATTATTATTTCTTTTACATATATGGGCTCCCTTGTCTTTGGTATATAAATGTTTATAATTGAGACTTCATCTTGGTGGATTTTTTTCATGATAAATATGTAATATCCTCCCCAATCTCTTTTGATTGATTTTTAGTTAGAAATCTGTCTTGTTAGAAATTAAATAGCTATATCAGTTTGCTTCTTAAGTCCATTGGATTAAAAGTCTTTTTCCAACCTTTTACTCTGAACTAGTATCCATCTTTGAAGAGTAGATGTATTTCTTGTGTGCAGCAGAAGGATGGATCTTGTTTATGTATCTATTTTGTTACCTTGTATCTTTGTATAGGGCAATTGAGTCTATTGACATTAAGGGATATTAATGGCCAATGATTGTTAATTCCTGTTATTTTTTTGTTGGTTTCTCTTCTTTTGGATTTGTTCCTATTAAATCATCTATTGCGATTTTGTGGATGCCTCTATCTTCCTTCAGTTGGAGTTTTCTTTGTCCAGTTAGGAAGCTGCTGAGGTCCCAGGGTGATGGATGGGTTTGGAGGATGGGGTGGGACTTGTAGATTTCAGGTTACAATGGGGATATTAGTGGGGATGCATGCCTGCAGGGAGTAGGTAACACAGGTTATGCCCCTGTACCCAGATCCTAGATAATTAGCAGTTATCCACCTTTTACCATTTCTATAACATATATACAGTATAACAAAAATAACCTCAAATATGTATCAATATAAAAATTACAAGCCAATGTAAAACTATTGGTTTTAAATATTTAAGTATTTTAAACTAGTAGTTGCTTTTTTTTTTTTTTTTTGCAAATGCCAGCATCACAGAGTGAGCTTCTCCAAGCAAAGGCCTACAGATTAAAAAATAAACATAGGTGGGTCACTCTTGAAAGAAGAATGCCGTTTATTGAAGATCAGGGAAAGCTTTATATACTGAGGGCTGCCTTTTCACCTTGAGTAACCTCTGCAGCTCACAACACCTGACCTTAGCCAGCTTCTTTCCCCTCTCCTAACTTCCTCATTTCTAAATCGCAGCACCTGCTTGGGTGTAGTTCCTGATAATGGAAATGGATCAATTGGTTCCTGTAAACATGGCAGGCCACTACATCTTTTGGTTTCAAATTATTTTCAGTAATCTACACTTTTATCCTATTTGTATATCCTATGCCCTTTTTATAATGAGATTCTTGTATCTATTTCTTTTTCTGTTTTTGTTTTTCTTGACCATTATTAATAACAACTTGTAACTAACCATCCTAAATGATGACAATTACCCATGATCCATTAAATGACCAAAACTGCTCACCCAACCTCTTGAGAATGTGGGTGCCATGGTTTTTATTAACTTTTTTTTGGGGGGGGGTCATGTTTTTAAAATTACTTCTTTCTGTCTGGGAGGCAATGGTATCATTAGGGCATCCCAAAAAATTGGGGGGATTATTTGTTAAGTACTGGGAGATCTAGCTATATCATTTGCTGCTCAGTCTCTGCATAGTGGAAAGTCTGGACTTGTCTTAAGTTCTGGCTAGAGTAGTCTATGAGGCTGGTTCTTTTCAGCCATCCACCTTGAAATTTTCTGAGCAGTTTCTAGTCCAAAGATGATCTTTGGGTGTTATTTGTCAGCTTTGTGGCATTACCATAGTCCAAGTGGGACTGCTATTGTGGGACCCCATCATCTTTTTGAAGACTTCAGAGATCACTGTTAGTAAAGTGTATCATTCACTATAAAACTTAAACATTAATATCAACATAAAGTTTAAATCTTAAGATAGTACTATACCTAAAAAACATTTAAAGTGTCAAAATGAATTCAAGGAGTAAAAGATTTATGAAAATAATAGTCTTGTGATTTTTTTTTGTTATTGTTGTTCTATATCCTATACTATGTGTCTCTTCTGATATGAGACAGAGACTCTGAAATTTCTTTAACAATATGTTTGGATTTAGAGAAGGAGAGAGCCACACACCAACTCTAAATCCAACTTTAATTTTAATTGAACTGGAGGTACAAAAAGATCGTTTATATTAGGTCTCTGTAGAGAACAGCAGAAACAAACATTTGGGAAGATTTATGAAATTTTATCCTGTTGGAAATATGATAGGCCAATTTATTCTTTTTGTTGAAACATTCTCCCTGGATGATTCATTTTTCTTCCCCAGATGTCTTATTTGTCTATAGGGGTCTTTAAATTACTTAGCTTGTTGCCTTCATTCTCCTAGAAAGACAAAAACAAATCCCTGCTCCAACTCTAACTTTGGGGAATTTCCCTTTTGGGAGTTGTATATGATCGAATAAAAAGCATTTGTTAGTCTTATAAAGTTAGTTAAGATTGAATGGTCATGCTGTTTGATGAACTATCACCTCTTCTAATCAAGAGGACTCAGCTGTTTATATCTATTTTTTTCCCCATTTTTGTGGTATCCGTGGCTTTTCTTCTCCTGTGGAAACAAAAGCAAAACCTTTTCCCTTATGTAACACATATCCTGCTTTCCATTCTGAAGTTGGTACATCTTTAAAGTATACTGATTTAATTCTGTTGTCTTTTTTTATTATCCCATGTCTCTCCACAGCTGTCATTTCTTCCTCATTGGCATTTAAAAATTTAAAGTTAATACATTATACAATCTATCACTGAGGATGTTTAATGCCACTTTCTGTTTATTAAGCATATTCTTTAGAGTTCAATTACCTCTTTCTCTAAGTGCTTGCCATGTAGAATTATATGGCATACCTGTAATATGCTTTATATTGTTATATGAAAAAAACAGTTTTATTTTACTAGAGACATATGCTGGAGCATTGTCAGTCTTAATTTGTACAAGTATTCACATTATGGCCATAACTTCTACCAACTGTGTGATTACAGAATCAGTCTTTTCAGAACTCAAAGCAGTTGCCTATTAGAATCCTGAATATGTATCTATGATGTGCTATACATATTTTATTTTTCCAAACTCTACAAAATGAAACATGTCTATTTGTCAAAATTTGTTTCTTTGATTTAGTTAGTTCTGAAGTTAGTGGAGTTTGATTATACAAGGAACAAGTAGGACATTCATTTTTGTGATTTCCTTGGCTTATTGACAAGTGATTAAAAATTCTTTTTTAAAAATTCTTGCTATTAACATAATTTTGTAAAATAAAATTATGAGGCTTAAGCACTTTTATTACCAGTAGTTTATCAATTTTATTATTATTTTGTGCTAGATGGCCTGGTAGATCTAATATGTATATCAGGGATGACATATAAGGGACTTTCTATTTATGACTATTTCCTGTAGCTGAATAAATAATGCTAACTCTGTATCTGGAATAAGTTCAGCAGTATCAATATGGAAAACAGCTCTTTATGCATATTAATAGTCAATAACTATATTAAGATGTTCTGGAAACTCTAATAATACCATGAGAATAGCATATAATGCTGACCTTTGAACAGAATCATACGGCCTTTGAGCCATTTTATTCAAATTTTCTTATTTATAACTTGCCTTTCCTGATTTGTTGGCATCAGTGTAGAATGTAAGGGATTCAAAAGTTGGTGTTCCCCATACAAGTAAAGAAGAATCCAGTTAGTTCTCTTTATAGATTAAATACAGGGCCTTGTAGATACCTATCATTTGGCAATTGTTTACATAAGGAGACTGGATGAATTAAGGTTGGTTGTTTGAGCTCCTTTCTAATTTTACAATGTAATGGTGAAGTTGCTTTTCCTCTAAATTTCTCTGCCTGTGTCTGAATATCTCTATTGTCTGTTTTAATACATTTTTCTAAGGCTTGTGACTTTTCAATAGTAAGTTTTTTTAAAAGGTTTAAATATTATCAGCCACCGTTTTGCTCTCCTAAGCAGTAAATATTTCTAGAGCTTTTATCTTTCCAGTCAAATTGTATTATTCTCCTTAGTAATTATTTGTAAGGCTTACATATTATCACTTGTAACCTTTTCTAAAATCTCTTATCTCTTGAACAGTAACTTTTTAAAATTTTGTATATTATCAGTCACCTTTTTACTCTCTCCATCAGTAAATTTTCTAAAGCATTTATATTATCAGTCTTGATTGTATTATTCATTTTAGTAATTGTTAGGAAAACATGCATATTATCAGTGATAACCTTTCCTAAGGCCTGTATCTTGACACTCATATCAACCAACATTTTAGGTATAAAACAAGAATTACAAAACTGATAATGATTATAATTGACATTATGTAAGCTCCATCTAAGTTAATTATTTCCTCATTTAATTGTTCCATTTAAAACCACCCATTGTGTAATCATACAGAGATTTAACTTCTTCCATTGTAATATTTGTTGTGATTCACAGCACATAGCAGCCACATGGTAAACCAAACATGGTGCCAGCAGAACGCCAGGTACAGAGGGCATGCCCCTAGGCATGGCTAAGTAAATCTATGCCCACCGCCCTCTTAAAAAGTTGCCCGACATGTGAATCCCTCTCACTCTCCTCTCTTGCTCTCTCTCCCCTCCTTTTCTTTCTCTCTCAGCAACTCCCCTGAATAAACTCTCATGTCTCATCTGGCAGCATTTCCATCTATTCCTCATGTACAAAACTGGCATTTTGGTGCCATGATTCGCATAGACCCTCTCCTGGACTTAGGTGCACATAAGCTTTAGGAGATCCTGATCTGGGGCCATTGCCAGGCCACCTTCCAAGGTAAGTTTTTCCTTTCTGCTCAGAGAAAACGCGAACTATTGTCTCTGGAAAAGACCTTTGATCATTCAGCTTTCCGGTAGGACTATAGTCCCATGGAGGACCACCCCTAGCCAGGATCTTCACTGGTTATGACTGTCCCTTCTCACCCTACACTTACTAATGGCCCTCACTGCTATTGAAACCCAGCTTGGATCATTGATCCTGTTCCCGGATACGGTCTTCAGGGCTCTGCCTTAGCACCTACTCCAGGTACTGACGGATGCCTGTGGTGGCTTAGCATGGTTTGTACAGCTGCTACCGAGAACTAGAGTTTTTAGGAGTGGCAAGTGTTTTAGGCTTTGCCTTATGCCTATCAGAGTTGCTGATGAGCTTCTAGTGATAGTAAGCCTGGTTTGTGTGGCCACCCTCGTGGTGGCTAGTGCAGTTTTTGGCTATGTCCTAGTGCTGAGAGCTGACAAGTTACTTAGCAATATCTAGTGTTGTTTCCCCCAGGATCATTTACGGACTGGGTGACAACGCAGGTTTAGTGGTGGAGCCCCTCCCTTCTGGTCCTTAGTAATGGGAAATAAGTCAGCAGAAAATATCTCTCTATACTCACCTAGGATGCAATCTTGAAGACTCTCAAGCCACTTAGCCTTTTTTGCCTTATTTAGACACCACCAAGCTCATTCATTTTTGCACAAATAAATGACTTTAGTATCCCTTGGATCATAACTCAAAATAGCCACCTAATGGCTCACTGGACCTCGATATTTTATGGTAGCTGACTTTTGCAAGCCTATGGGCAGATGGAAACAGTTTTTCCCTACCTCTTTCCATGTCTCACCTCTAAACTTTCTCTTCTGTCTTCCTGTTCTCCCTCTGTTTCTAGACACACAACAAGATCCATAGATAAGATAATAAAAGCTTATACCCTGTTTTCTCTGTCAAAAACTTCTCAAGAGTGAAGGCAAGTTTAGAAACAAAACTCATACAGAAAAAGTTCATAAGACAAATGTAGCACACCCTGGGAGCTGAGGCTGACCCATTTGTAGACTCCATTGGAATTACTATACAAGATGGGTCTTAGCCAGAGGCAATTTTGTGACTTGCTAACTGGCAAGTCTGTGTAGAGCTGCTCTGAAGCCTCACAGATGCACTCTCACAGTAGACTAGCTTAGATTCTGAGGATGCTAAAGGAAAGCAACTCATGACCCATTTTTACCCTACCGCTGACATCAGAGTTACATCTCTTGGGAAGGGACCACTGACCCCACAGGCAGAAGTCTTAGCACTGGCTTCTTAAGGTGGATCACAGGAGAGATGAGAAAACCTGCCTAGAAAGATACCACCTGCTGGCAAAAGCTATCTGATCTGCTCCTCTGCTTCCTCCCGTGGCAGAGACATCAGTGCAGCAAAGACTTCTGTGTATGCTTTGAGCGGCCAGCTTGGCCACTGGTCTTTGGCCTTGCCTTGCTTCACAGAGGCTGTTCAGGCCTTGTCCTGGCTGCCATCAAGAAAAACATTGGTCTAAGTGACTGTTCCCAAGCACCACATGGCAGGGGGACTTTACACACAGACTACTCCCTGGCTGATTTCCTAGGCTTGGCCGTGGGCAGTTGGTGCTGCCAGGGCTGCCTCATGAAAAGGGAGCCTCAGCTAGCCATAGTGGTATCAGGATAATCCATCTTTTTCCCATAGACACCAGTGCCACAATACTAGGTTCTGCAGGAATTTGGGGGTTCTACCTCTCTAACCTTCATTGTCAGGGTGGGTAGCAAACAATTGCATTTTCAGAGATATCCCTGTCACCCACTCACTTTTGGTCATGCCAACCTACCCGTACCTCTAATGGAAAGAGATTTTTTAGCTAAAATAAGAGATTTCATTTCTTTTATTAATCACATTTGCCTCAATCCAGCCTTGCCAGCCGCTCCCTTGCTTCTCCTGCTATCTACTCAGCCTGCCAGTGCCAGACCCAGATGCATTTCCCTAAAATTTCTCATCTTTTAGTTTCCATTCCAGCCTGCTTCTCAGAGTCCAGATGGTTATGGAACACAAAAAGCTCCAAGGAGTCGTCTTGCCCTTCCCTTCCCCCACAGACTAATTCTCCAGCCACAGCTTCTAGAGATTGGAAAAGCCCAGGAACCAACTTACCACCTGAAAACAGTTGACTCCCACCCACTGAGGACTAGAGAAAAGGAACCAGGAACCATTTTTAGAGCCAATACAGAAAATCAAAATCCATCATCACATTCCTTAAGCTCACCTGGACTGCAGGACTGAGCCACAAACCCCAGCAGATCTACCACCAGAAAAATATAGCTCTTCACCCATAAGACAGCTTGAAGCAGCCTTAAGAGATCCGTCAACCCTGTTCCATTTTCCCCTGACACATATACTTGGCTTTCTTTTTATAATAAACAAAAAGGGTGATATGTTATGATTCACGGCATGTAGCGGTCACATGACAAACCAAACTTGGAGTCAGCAGAACACAACCAGAGGGCACACCCCCAGGCATGGCTATGTAAATCTGTGCCCACCCATGCTCTTAAAACGCTGCCAGCCACGCGGCCATGTGAATCTCTCTCTTGCTCTCTTTCTCTCAGGCATCTGGCTGTGTGTGAGTCTATCTCTCAGGCATGAAACTAACAATATCTCCCCCTCTTTTAAGATAGGGTAAAAAAAACCCCACCTTTTTAAAGTCTAATTCCCCCGTTTAAGAATTCACAATTGTCTCAACAAATCTGCAGCTGCTGCTGATGGTGAACTGTGAGGCATAGCATGGTCAAGAGAAGAACACATGTGTACAGCCTGGCTGAGGACAGCTGCTATGAACTGAGTATTAGCAGCCTGAGGATGGGGTCCAGGGAAACACCATAACCCATCGGGGAAAGGAAACCAAAAAGACAGCCATCTGCGCATGGGAATATGCGAAAGTGGCTAACTCTGTGGCATTTGGAACCTAAGTACCTGTGACATTTGTTGTAGAGACTGCAACAGAAAAAAATTTCAGACTTGCTCAGAGGGCTTGTTGGGAAATAAAAGGAAACCTACAGATGGGGCAGTGAAACCAGCCCCTGTGTGAAACCCTGGCATGTGGCTTTTTCATAAACATATGACCCAAGGTTAGACACCAGATGAAGCATGAACCTAATTATTATTCATATCGATAAAAACCAGGGGTCAGATATTGGGGTAATAACCTGAAGATTAGAGAAGCAGAACAGCCATCAGTGACTTATCTCTATCTTCTAACCAAAAGGATGCTGTCTCTGTTCTGTCTCATTGTTTTCTCTCTCAGCCTGCAGAGCACCGGGATTAAAGCACTCTAATGAGCCTCCTAAATGCTGGAATAAAAGTTATATGGCTTCCAAATGCTGGGAATGAAGGCATGAGCTACCACCTCCTGTCTTCTATGGTTAAGTAGTGCTAGCCTGTCCTCCCTCTGATCTTCAGGCAAACTTTATCAGAACACAAGCAAAATATCATACAACACTAGTAGTGATTCTAATGTATTTTTGGAGTTTCCAGGACATCATATCACTTTCTTGTTGCTGTGTTGAATTATCTGATAAAAGACAATTTAGAGGAGGAAGTATTTGACCTATGGATTGAGCCATGGTGGAGAAGGCATGGCAGTGGGCTGCTTGCTTCCATCTGAGTAGATCAGGAAGCAGAGAAGAGAAACAAGATGGGCACCCAGTAGGCTTTCTACTTTCTCCACTTTTCATAAAGCTCTGGAATCAAAGTTTTCAGTTGGCACCACCAATATTCAGGACAGGTCTTCTAGCCAAATATTAGTCAGGCAATTGAATGAATCGGTCAAGGTGATACATTTGACTTCCAGTACAAGGTCTGTTTTTTGAGTTTATCCTATCTGGAAATATCCTCACAGCACTACCCAAAGATTTGCCTCTTTGATTTCTTAATCCAATGAGGCAAAATTAGCTGTTCTTTTATGTATCTTAATTTGCATAAATCTTTTCTTGAACCACAGCCAACTAAGAAATGTTGAGATCAGGAGAAATAGTCTTCTCTAAGGCAAGCACATACTAATTGGTTATCCAATGCCAGATGGTCAGTCCTCAAAACAAACATACAAGTGACATTATACAGATTGAGCAGGTTGTATTTATGTTCACATATATATATCTGCATATATATACGTGTACATATATATATATATATAATGAAAAACAATCAATGAAAATTAATTAATGAAAAAGTTAGGCCCTGACTTTGGAAAAGAGCAAGGAGGGGTGTATGGGATTGCTTGGAGGGAGAAAATGGGGAAATATGTTGTAATTATATTAATATCAAAAGTTAAATAATTTAAAAAGCTTTGGTTCTTTTTGTACTGAGTATCTCTCTCTCTTTATCTTTGTGTGTGTGTGTGTGTGTGTGTGTGTATGTATGTATGTATGTGTGTGTTCATTCTAATAAACTATGTAGTCAATGCCCTGATACATTTCCCTTTATTAAAATAAAAATTACTTAATATACTTTGAGAGTCATGTTGGGGAAGACATCTTCAAGGAAAAATCTAGACCCAAATTGTTATTTATTTATTGAGTGTAGCTACTCATGAATGGTTTACATGTACTCTGCCACTGGGCCATATTCCCAGTCCTTCAAACTGGCTTTTATAATTATGTTTATCCTGAGACATGAGCTCCAGGCCTGAGCATGCTAAGCAGGTACTGTTTTGTTAATCTACATCCCTAACTGTGTTAGGAATATATTTGGACCAATTTCACAATATTAATTAATGTTTTGACACATCTCAGAAATATGTCAATTTAAGTAATCATAGGTATATAAAACATAAATTTAATACATTGAATTTATTGGTAGTTTTTATATGGTAGTTTTTATATACATCTACTTAGTAAAAGTTGTATAAACTAACGCATGTTCCATTCCTGAAAATTGTCCCTTTCTAATTGAAACCAGGACCCTGATGGACAGCTGGATCTAGGGTTCTTTTCTGGAGGATGGCTGCCTCTGATTTTTGAATGAATATCTTGATTTCTGTTAATGAATTATTTAAGTGTAAAAAGAACAATTAATTCACTCTCAGCTTTCTACTATATCATTTTGATCTTACAGAAATAGTTCTTAATAAAGGCTTTCTATTCTAAGTTGGTTTTATTTTAGGCAGTTCTAGCTTTTTACTTAGAAACGTACTTGAAGAGCTATCGTATCTAGTTGCCTTATGCTACTGTTTCCTACTGTTTCCATGCCTCTCCCTTCGTGCATGCCAGGCTTCTTGTCACCTCACTCTCTATTATCTTTTCTTGTATGTAGGGCTCACAGCCTTCATCACTGCCCAGCCTTACCTGTGTCTGTTTGCATTCAGCTCCTAGTTGTTCATCTGTTCCTTTCTCTTTCCCTACACGCCTTCATCACTGCCCAGCCTTGCCTGTGTCTGTTTGCATTCAGCTCCTAGTTGTTCATCTGTTCCTTTCTCTTCCCCTACCCCCTTCTCTTCTTGTTTCCTTCTCTCATTCACTAGGACTTACAAGACTGTGTACCTGGTTGTGGTTTATGACAAACCAGATTTTCTTCTGGTCACTGCCTCTGTTGTGTCATTTAATGGACTTGTTTTCTTCTCCCAAGCAGTTTTGTTTATTAGTTTCTTCTATTTTCTCAGAATTAATGTATTTTTTTTGCTTTGTGTTTATCAGATATATTAGAGTTGTTTTGTTTTTATAAATAAATTCAAGGCAGTCATTTATTGTTATTGCTTTGTGTATGTTCTACATGTATGATGTTTTTGTACATGTCTGCCTAACTCCCAGTTCTAAATATTTAAAATTTTCCATTATGAACTACATTTTTAATTTTAAATCTTATTATGTTTAGAATTTTGTATATGAATACTTATATTATCTCTACTCTTTCCTTCCCCTCCAACTCCTTGTTTCTGAATCCCAAATCCATTACCTATTCTTTAATTATTGTTACATATGTATATGTATGTATACACTCATATATATAACACATATCTTGATGTATCCATTTGGTGGTATTTGCATGTATATATGTTTAGGGGTGACCTTGTGGATTGGATAAGCTATCAGGAGCTTCATCCCTGGAGAAAATTGATCCTCATTCTCGCAGTAGCTTTTAATTGCTCATAGCTCTTTATCTAGAGGTAAGATTTTCCCATACCCATATTGGTAGGAAACTGGATTGTCATTGTGTAGTATGAGGTTTTTGTTCCTGACTTTCGGGCCTACCCTAAAGGTTTAGGCCTGTAGACCCACAGACCCACAGAGACACAGAGATGATTACAATTTTTTTAGGCTGATTGGTCTAAGGCTCAGGCATATAACTTGCTAGCTCTTTACCCTTAAACTAACCCATGTCTCTTATCTTGTTCAGCCATGGGGCTCGTACCTTTTCTTAGAGCAGCATGGTTGTCCTCTGCTTCTTCAGGCTTCTCTCTGGCATTCTGCTCTGTGCTTCCTGTTCTCAGAGTTTTTCTTAGTCTGGTAGCCCCGCCCACACTTCCTGCCTGCCTTTGGCCAATCAGCACTTTTTATTAAACTAGTGGGTGGGACAATTATTTACCAACACAATCCCCTACATCATTGTTCAGGTCTTATTTAGACTACCATATTGTTCAGATATCATGAATGCAGCTTTTCTGTCATATATAGAAGATGATATCTCACAGCAGACACGGACCTCTGTTGCTACAATCTGTCTACCGTCCTCTTCACACTGTTCCCTGAGCCTTAGGTGTATGGGTTGTGTTGTCGATGTATTCATTGGTGTTGGACATTCCACAGTCAGTTGTTCACTGTAATTTGACCATTTGTGGATTTTGAGTGGTCTCTGTCCAATACAAAAAAGAAGCTGCTTTGATAAGAGATGAGAGCTACATTTAACTGTGCATATAAATCTGTTATTTGGAGGTGTCATGGATTATAGTTGGATATCAATAACAGAAACAGTGGAAAGCTTACAAACTCATGGAATCTCAACAACCACTACCATGGTAAATGAGTCAAGATAGAAATTAAGAAATTATAGAACTGAATGAAAACAAATACATGCCTAGATTTGGGGGAAACAAAGTGCTTCTAAGAGGCACGTTCATAGCACTAAGTGCCTACATAAGAAATAGAAGAGATCTCATATTAGTAAACTAACAGCATACCTGAAAGCTCTAGAACAAAAAGAAAAAATCACACGCAGAAGATGTAATAGCAAGGAATACTTAAATTCAGGGCTGAAATCAGTAAAGCAGAAGCAAGCAGACAAGCCATACAAAGAATCAATGAGATAATGGGTTGTTTCTTTGAAAATATCAATAGGACTGACACACTCTTTTCAAAATTAAAAGGCCCAGGGACAAGACCCAAACTTGCAAAATCAGAAATAAAAGGGAGACATAACAACAGACACTCGGGAAATACAGAGAATCATAAGGATATACTTTTAAAATGTGTACCTCACCAAGTTGAAAAATCTACCAGAAATGGATAGTTTTCACAAAACATATCACTTACTAAAGTTAAAGATCAGATAAATCAATTTGAACAAACTTGTAACTACTCGCAAAATAAAGGCAGTAATTTAAACCTTCCCAATTTGAAAAGCCCGGGGCCAGATGGCTTTAGTGCAGAATTCTACCAGATTTTCAAAGTAGAGTTAATGCCAATACTCCTCAAATTATTCCACAAAATAGAAACAGAAGAAACATTACCCATTTTATTTCATGAGGCCACAGTTTTTCTGATACCTAAACCACATAAAGACCCAACAAAGAAAGAATTACAAACCAAAATTTCCCTTTTGAACAAAGCCACATTCTCCATAAAGTACTTTTACAGAAGAAACTGTTTTCTTACGTTTACATGTCCCTAAGCTCTGCCTACCAGCCACTACCTCCTTACATTGCAGCCAATAGTCTTTCTTACTGTTGATAGACTCCTACCTTTCCCAGAAGATTACACTGAGGGAATCCTACTGGCCTTTCTAGACTGGCTTCTCTCATTGCTTGCATAATTTCATGTATTGATAGCTTATTTCTCTTTAAAACTTAATACTCTTCTATCCTATTGAAAGACATCTTGTCTGTTCCCATAGATTTTAATAATTAAAAGTGAAGCTACTGTAAAGTTTTGCATGGAAATTAGTTTCTAAACCAAAGTAAATACTGGGTGTGTTTCTTGGACTGTGTGGTGTGTTTAGTTTTGTGAAATTTGCAGAATTGTCTCCCAAAATGTCTTAACATTTTGCATCCCCACCAGTTTCAGAAGGGAGTTCTCACTAGTCTGTGTCCTTTCTCAGTATTTTGATGCCCGCAGGCTATTTTATAGGCCTATAGCTATTCTAATAGATCTACAGTGGGATTCCATCACCATTTTAGTTTACATTTCCATAATGACATTTAAAGTGCAAATCATATTTTAATATGGTTATTTTTCATTTGTCTTCTTCAATGAGGTTTATGTTAAGTTATTGATTTTAATTAAAAAGTAAATTTCTTTCAATGTTCCATGTGTGTGCAGTACCCAAAAAGGTCTGAAGAGGATATTGTGTTACTTTTGCTTATGCTCTCAAACATTTGTTTAATGATATAAAGATGTGTTACATTTGTTCGATTAAAATACACCCCCACACCCCGTCAAGAGAAGGGTTTATAAGTGTGTGGGGGCCGGAGATGAGGGCTTTCTGGGAGATGCAAGTGAGGAGGAGCAGAATTCTACCTCAACCTTTTAATCTTGAGTTCTTCAGAGAGAAAGAGATTTAGCTCAGTTACCTTGTAGCTTTGAAAGAGTCCAGCACCTAAGAAAGCAGAAGCTCCGCTCTTGCAGCCTACTTTCTGCTGATGATGGGAGAAGTTGCCATTGCTGAGTAGGTGCCTTAAAAGGCAGTAACGGCTTAAAAAGAGGATGTGAAGTGAGGGTGTTGGATTCCCCCAGGACTGGAGTTATAGATGGTTTTAAGCTGCCCATGTGGATGCTGGAAATTAAACCTGAGTCTTCTAGAAAGCTACCAGTGCTCTTAACCACTGAGCCATCTCTCCAGCCCTCTTGCCCATATTTTTAATTGACATTCTTTTTAAGTAGTGGGTGTTTTTTAAATGTTTTTATCTTATCTGAAAGGAATTTGAGAATTGAATGCTGTGGATAGCATAAAGTCTTAATGCAGATTTTTTCTTTTCATTTCCCTGCCCAGTTGTTTCAGCACATTTCTTGAAAAGCCATTTCATTTTCCACTGTAATGCCTTTATTACATGGTTGAAGATTAATAAATTATATTCATGAGGGACTATTTGTACAAATATATGTATATATATGCATATATCAATCAATATACAAGTAAGTGTAATTTCATCTATATTATATATCAATCCTGTTTATATAATTGTCTTCTATCAGATCCGCCCTGTTGTGGCTTGCCTGTTTCTTCTCTCTAAGAGAATTCAAGTCATTTGTTTATTTGTTATTCTTTAAAGACAGTGATTTTCAGTGAGTGTCAAAGTATTGGAGATCATCTGTGAAAATGGAAACCCTAAATCTCAGTGCTTATAGATCTTATAATCTGTGCTGAGTATATAAGCTAAGATAAAAGTCCTACGTTAAACCCCTAATCATCAGTAACATTTTGTCTTGTGATTTTTACTGATTGAACTGTCCCAATGAGGCATATTCTCCTCTTAATAATTATCAATTTTTATAAAATTAAAAACTATGTGTCTATGTGTGGATATGCACATGTCTTTAGAGGTGAGAGAGGATTCCCCTGGAACTGGAGTAAGAGGTGGTTGTGAATTGATTGATGCAGGTCTAGGAACAGAACTCTGGTCCTCTGAAAGAGCAACACAAGCTCCTATGTGCTGAGCCATCTCTCTAGTCCCACAAGCATCTATCTTCCATACCCAGAATCAGAATCATCCTGGTGTCTTCTGCATTTCTTCAGGCTGGAAAGGGAGTGGATTGTATTGCCTGGGTGTTTATATGGACTAGTGGACACCTCATGCTTATCTCACCCACAATCTTAGAGCTAGACCTTCAAGAATTCCTAATAAAGGTGGCATACCATGGGCTCTAGGTTAAGAGGAAGCAAATCTGGCCAGAGGTATAGACTGGACTGTAGTAGAGTCCAGTGAAAGTCCCATAGATCCTTGGGATCATGGACGCTGAGGTTCTTTAGAATAATAATGACTTAGAACACTGATGGCTTGCCACCTGGAGTGGCCTGCCTGGGAAAGAGGTGTGGTTTTGAACAAAGTAACTCCCTGGGGAGCGTGATTCTAAGGAATGTCACAGCTGAAGCTTGAGCTTGGTGCATTTTCAGAAGCAGTGAACAGTTTCTCTGGGACTTATATCGTGCTTCTCAGTATCCACTAGGAATGTAGATGCTAGGTTTACACAGAAAAGAGAATAGGAAGGCAGAGTGTATATATGAGTGACAAAGAACATACACGGCTTTTTCTTTTATTTCCGATGCTTACCGTAAAGTGTGGTGTGCATTTGTTTTTATTCTTATTGCTTGGCATCTGGAGTATACTTTCAGCCTGAGATTCACATCATTTTCTGACGCTGACAGGACAAATAGTGTTTTTCCTTTATTTCCTGAAACTTCCTTTTCATACATGCTGGAATCATTCAGTGTTTATGTCTTTTATTTATTATTTCATCTTTCCTTTTCTCTTTTTGTTGACTGCTGAAAAATCTAATTCTTAATTTAGTCCAATCTAGACTTTATTCTATATATTGAACTTATAATTTTTACAAATAATGTATCTATTTCAAAGCTCTGATTTGTTCATTTTCATATCTTTATTTTACTTCTGATGGCTTCTTTTTTAATGAAATGTTATTTCCTCCCCTGTCTCATAGCAGAGCATAACTTATTTTAAATTTTAAATTCTTTTTTATACCCCTTTATTATTTCCATTGTCTATGGAATTGTAATTCATTATAGTTGTTGATATCATTGGCCCCCTTTCCCAGTGTTGGTTTGGGGTACATGCTTTGTAATTTTAAAGTTATCCTATAGCCTCTGATTTAATAAATAGGAAATTTTATGGTGGTTTTGTGTTTTATTTATTTCCATGTTCACTTTCTGACTCACACTGTGGTTACCAGGAAGTTTGCTAGTTCAGATCCACTCTAGCCTTGGTTCATCCTGCTCCTGCCCCTGCTGCTTTATGACATCTGGAAAATACTTCTGTTATTTTTAAATTATTATTATTTTTTTTTTTGGTTTTTTTTTTTTTTTCTTTTTCTTTCAAAACTGATGAAGGCAAACTTCTTGCACAGGAAGGCAATAGACATACACCTGGGGAAACTTGTATTCTCATCACCGTCTGGAAGGTGCTTCAAACTGATGAGGCCTGTGTCATTGTTTGTATCTCTTGGCAGTTCTGCTGCCTGCAGCTGCCTTCCATCCCCTCTGGCCCAGTTTTCCCAAATTCTTTGCTTTGGGGGCCATTGCCATGAAAGTGCTCCACTGGATGCATCTAAAGCACAGTGGCACATTTTTCTTGCCAGCCCATTTGATACAGGTTGGCACTGCTGGCACACTGAATTAAGGTGAAGCAGCAGGCAGTACTGGAGAAGTCCATTTCTATAGAGATAAAAAATAAGGAAATGAGAGAGAACAAAGAAATGTAATTTTTCCTTGTATTATAATTCAAGAATACAGCCATTGGCCGAAGCAGAAGACAAACACTGCCTGTTGATTGGCAAGGGTGGGGCTGTGTTTTGATTCACTAAGGGTTGCTTGTGGGACTAGGCAGATGAGCAGCAGCATGCTCTGTGTTCTTGCCTACATTATAATCCTGAGAATTTGAGAAATACTTTCTTTAGATGATTGGATTTAAAGATGTGGTTGCTGTGGCTTCTTCCCCTGGGTGGAAGCCAAGGAAAAATTTATACCTCTTTATCTGAGAGCATGTGACTATAGTCATAACTTTCACAGGGCAAAGTTTATGCTTGTTCCAAAGTGTTAAACAAGTTTTGAGCACTTCTTCACAGCATGTTGGTTGAATCAGCCAACTGAACAATTATATTTAGAGTTTAGAATAAGGGCCCTACAAAACATTTCGTATTCTTGTTTATAATCATGTAGCCACCGAGAGCTCAGTAGTTTTAATCAGTGCAAGTGGTTCTGTAGCTGTAGAGACATTCGCTGCATTGTGCACAATGCTTTAGAAAGGTATGTAGTGTTAAACATAGGAAGATAGGTTCACCTTAGTCCAGGCATTAATCAGTATATTTTTGAACATCTCCAGTATTGGAAAACTGAACCAGAAACTACTGAGTCAAAGTTTAAGGCAGGGGTTGCTTCCAACTAACAAGCATTTAGGTGAGCCTCTAAAATGAACTTCCTAGATTCTACTCTAGACTGGTATGTTCTTTGAACTTTCCCAGATGGTTTTGACAGCCTTCCAGTGTTGAGGACTAGCTGTGTTAAGTATAATTTCCAGTATTTTAAGTATAATTTTTGCTTTCAGGATGCATGCAATCTGTTTGGGGATATAGGACTTTTAGAAACACCACCCGTGTTTTTAGTCTGTTACACAACAGAGATAGCATAAATATCCTAAAGCATAGGTAAGGAACTGAGACTAGACAAACCATGAAGAGATGGGAAGAAAACAGGCCTCTTAAGTTGAAAATTGGCCTAAATATAAGCTCAGAGCTGGAATATGTAAGGTATATACCACATATAAATTGGGTAGTAATGCAAACATAAAAATTAGGTGAGCTTTCATAGGGTCTTAGGCCTAAATATTTGAATTTGAGTTCATTATTTAGCAAAATAGTGGTTTACCTGGACAATTCATTTCATTTTCTTTGTACTTTTCAGGCCTACTAAATGTGGGACAGTAGTTTTAGCAGGACTGTTGTTTGGATTTATTACTATCAATAAAATGTTTGGGGCACGTTCCATTAAAAAAAAAAAAAAGTGGTCCATTTACCTCAGTTTCAAAGGTGCAAGAGCAGTCTAGCTTTGTCCCAGCCCCATCCCCTGGTGGGGGGTGCTCTTGGCTGAACTTATCATGGTGAGAGTGCGTAAAAAGTGAGAGATCATGTCTCAGAAACAAGAAGCCAGAGGAGCTAGAATCTGCTGCAGCCTCTCTGATTGCTGACTCCAGTTGACTTAAGAATTCTTCCTCACTCTGTTCTCTTGAGTCTTTCCTATGACCATTGCCATACTATGGGCCATGATCCCAGAATGTGAACTTTTGAGAATTAATTTAAAGATGTACAAACCTTTACAGAGGTTGTTTAGGTCCAGTAAAGTGGGGCATATACAGAAACTCCTTAAACTAGGAGTTTAAACCCATCAAAGAGGAGGTACTGAAAGTTCTAGATCAGAGGAATGAAATATTGAAGTGTTAGTTATTCACTTTATTTAATTATGAATAAAAGAATTAGCTAAAATAAATCATGTCTTTATCACTCATGTAACAGCAGAGTTCACCCTTTGTAAAGGATCACCCCACCTGCCCACCATGGCAACTGCAGGAGCCATACCTAAAGGAGCAGAAGGTGAGTACCTTCATGTGTAGAGAGCATGTGTAAAGTACTATACTCTCAATGTTTTGAAGAGTCTTTTTCTCTGATTTATCCAGAACAAGCCACATGTTAGCATGACTTGTGACAATGTGCCCACTCTCTACCGGTCAGAAAAGCTCAGCATGTTATCCACTAGTACTGTGGAAACATGTCTGGTGAAACTAGATGTGTCTTGACTACCGACTGATCATTTTTACTTCTTTAGAAAGTGACATTTTCTATATGTACATTTATATTGAAACTTTTTCGTTTTTACCTGCTAGATATATGTTTATTTTAGCTGAAGATTCTATGACCTTTAAGATAAAACTTAGTAGAGGCTTAAATATAGAAAACCAGTTTGCACTACTCTGACAGAAAAAGGAGGAGCTGCCATGGTTTATGAAATTAATGAAGTTCAGATTTAAAGTCACTTCTTAAATTTAGAATCCAACTCATTGTGTTACTTTTTTTTTTATAGTACATGTAATATAAAGCTTTAACTCTTCAAAGGAAAATTCTTGCATGGTGAGCTGATTAGTGGTAGTTTTTGCTCTTCTTGTATATTTTCTATTACATGTCATGGAGTTTGTTTATAATTCTTTACGGAAAAACCCTAAGCACTAGAGGAGCTAGAAAAGAGGTCCAGTGGTATCCAATTTGAGCAATTTAGCAGTGAACAGGAGAAGTGGGTACTTAAGGAGCACATGCAGAATCAAGTGCCAGTGTGCCTAAGGGATTTATACACTTTTTTTCCTCTTCCTTTTAGAGACAGTGTCTTCCTATGTAGCCCAGGTCGGCCTCACTCTTTTCTTGGTTCTGGTTCTCAAATGCTGGCACTACAGGCATGTGCCTACATGCTTAGCTTGAGGGTGCTTTTTCCAAATCCTGTGAAATCAGTCACAGAGATTTTCAGATATTTACTGGGACTGTACATGCAAGATGATCTCACCAGTTGACCAGTACTCTATGTTTATCTTCTAGCAAATTTTTGCAAAGCCTTTGTTAGAAAATGATCAGGAAAGAGTGAACCCTTCTGAATGCAGCAAGTTTCACACTATGGTTTTGAAAATTACATGTTTGCAAGGCACTGGGGCTTTTTTGGTTGCATACGAGGCTTGTTCTGTGTTATAACTGAGAGATGGCTCATTCCCTGTCACAGTTTCCCTGTCTAAGTTTTCTTTTTGTAGCCATTCTAGAGGTTTACTGTAGTAGTTTAGGAGAACCACCACAGCAGTAAGAGGAATTTCACACTGTTAGCATTTAACCCAGTCTGTATAAAGAATGAGACTTTAAAGATTAATGTATTTAATTATCTTGTGCAACTCCAAATCTTTGAAATCAGAGGTGTGCATATATTCCTATCTATTCCTTTCTTTGTAAATATTATTTGCATTCATGTTTCAGGTCAGTTTATTGTGACCATTGCAATTTCTAAAATTTATTTTATTATAAAATATTGTTATTGCTTATAATAATTTGGGGGTTTTTAGTAGCACAGAGAATCTCAAACATGACACCTCATTGTCTGCGGACATTGTCTATGGGCTCATTAATTTTAGATAAAGTATCTATAACTATGCAATCGATTTAAATTAAATTAGAGGGTTGTTCATTTTTTTGCTATTAAAAAAAACAAAAATTGATTAATGAACTTAACCATGCAAACACAGGCAGGAAAAATTTTTAGTACAGTGACAGTAATACAGTGATACAGCAATAATAATTGCTCAATGGGAAAACTTACAAATTGGATCTTGTAGTTAAATATTCTGTGATAAGATATAAATCAATTCCCTTAACAGCTTTCTGAGACATATTATCCTTATTTTACTAATAAATAAACAAAGGCTTGAGAAAATAAAATTAAGTTCATGAGCAAATTGAATTAAAACACAGCAGGAATGTGGCTTCTTAAAAGTTACTCTATATGTGGTGGGTTTGTGTTTGCAAATGTGATGAAGTATATAGATGTCTTAATGTAGAAGGAACAATGACAACATAGTTTTAGTTATTATGTGCACTTAGATATACAAAAATTTCATGTTAATATCCTCACCCCTTTGTATCAAAGAAGTGGGAAGCTCAAATGTTATCTGCATAGACCCTACTATCAGAGTTGTTTAACTGTTCAAATATTTGACTCACTTGTTGAACATAGACCTACTCTTGGAACTGATTAGAATAAAGAAATAACTCTAGCTTGACCTTTCCCATTGTGTTGAGATCTGAATTCTCTTATGCAACCGTGGGAATTTACACCTTCAAAGCTAAATTCAGAGAGTGCAGAAATCAGAATAGCTGACTCAGCACCTTTGATGACAATGAGGGCCAGCTTGAAGTCAGCATGTATTGTGCAGAGGACCTCAGCAAAAGTGCCTCAGGATCCATGGAAAATTGTTGCATCGTGGCCTTGGTTGTCTGTTCTGCTGATTTATGATAAGATATAGGCCTTGATAAAGCCCCTCCTCAAAGGAGGTAAGGCTTCTCTTGAGTAGTCAACACTGGCTGGATATCAAGTTGAGGCAGGACCAAGCCTCTCCACCCTGTATCAAGGCTGAGTAAGAAATCCCACCATATGAAATGGGATCTAAAAATTCATTTCACATACCCAGGATAAGTCCTGGTCACATTGCCAGGAGCCTCACAGACAAATCAATCTACACAAGTGCACCCTCATTCAGCGGGCCCAGCTTGTTTCCATGCAGGCTCCCCAGTTGTCAGTCTGGAGTCTGTGAGCTACCACTTGCTCGGGTTTACTGTTTCTGGGGTTTTTCTCCATCATGATCTTGATACCTCCTGCTTCTCTAATTCCTCCTTTCTCTCTTCAACTGAGCTCTATGAGTTCGGCTAAGTGCTTGGCTGTGGGTGTCTGCATCTACTTTATTAGTCATTGGATATAGGCTCTATGATGACAATTAGGGTAGTCACCAATCTGACTACAGGGAAAGGAAAATTCAGGCATCCTCTCCACCATTGCTAGGAGTCTTAGCTGAGGACTTCCTTGGGGGTTTCTGGGGATTTCCCTAGCATCAGGTTTCTCCCTAACCCCATAATGGCTCACTCTGTCAAGATATCTCTTTCTTTGCTTTCCCTCTTGGTCCCTCAACCTGTCAGAATGGCTAAGATAAAAAACGTTTTTGACAGCTTATGTTGGAGAGGATGTGGAGATGGGAATGCAAACTTGCACATCTACTCTGGAAATCAGTATGACAGTTTCTTAGAAAATTGGAAATTAGCCTTTCTCAGAACCTAGCAATACTCTCCTGGATATATATCCAAAAGATGCTCAACCACACTACAAGGACACTTGCTCAACTTTGTTCATAGCAGCATTATTAGTAATAGCCAGAACCTGGAAACAACCTCCATGCCCCTCAACTGAAGAATGGATAAAGAAAATGTGGTACATTTACACACAATGAACTACTACTCAATGCTTTAAAAAAAATGCTATCATGTAGGCAGATGAATGGAACTAGAAAAAAAATCATTCTGAGTGAGATAATCTAGACCCAGAAAGACAAACATGGTATGTACTCACTCATAAGTGAATATTAGATGCAAAGCAATGGGTGAACAGGCTACAATCCACAACCTCAGGAAGCTAGGTGGAGAGGACCTTAAGAGAAACACCTGTATTACCTAAGAAACAAGAAATGGTTAAGATCTCTTGGATAAACTGGGAGGAGGGGAGTAGAGCAGAGATGATGGGGGTGGGAACATGACCGTTCAAGATGGAAAACTAACTTGGATAGGTGATACTTTTAAATTGTATGGAGTCCAGATTAAGAGGAGGAAGCTGGGAAATACTTACACTAGAATCAGCTAATTATAAAGGCCATATTTAAGAATGGATTCTTAGACTGGAATTCATGAGAACATTGTATTCAATATTCATGCCAGAAAGTTTGTATGTAGTTTTTGTTAAAGGAAATTATGAAATTTAGAAAATATAAATGAGATAAGCAATATTATTATGACATGACACATCATAAGATATGAATATCTATTTTCATGGTTGCCCTACAGATTTATTGAGGCATTTTATTTTGTAATTGTTACTTTGTCAGCAAGTTATAATTTAAACATATGCAGAGAAATACATAGTCACATACAAATGGTCAACAGGGTAAAAGTTAATTCTTTTTATACCCCAAACATTTTAATATTTTATAAGATGATATTCAAATGATTTTCAAAGCTAATGAATATTTTAGGTTTGTGTTTTATTAGTTTGTCAGGGGTTTAATATTTAAGATTATTTTATGCTTCTAACCAGTATAAGCTAGGTTTTCTTTCTAAACAATAGATACTATACAAAAAGATCAGTATATTCATTTCTTCTGAATCTAATTGTTAAAAACAGTTTGACCATTCTTCTGCAGAGCCTTGTAAAGCTCACAACTCTCCTCAAAATTCAATTGTCTACCTTAACTACATTGACTAAGAAAGTATAAGTAATTGCGTTAATGTAGTAGGGGGTTCTCGGGTCCTGGGCGCCAGAGGTCCGAGACCCACAGACCTGCCGCCCGAGACCGCTTAGCCGCCCAGCCGCCCAGGCCCCCAGAAATGACTCAGACACTTATATTAAATCCATGCTGTTTGGCCTATGGCTCAGGCACACTGCTAGCTAGCTCTCATATCTTAAATCAACCCATTTCTATTAATCTGTCGGCCACGTGGCCCGTGTGGCTCACCCGTGCTCCTTACATGTTTCTTCTTGGGCGGCTGGCTGGATCTGACTGACTCCACCCTGCTTCTCCTACCTAAGCTCTGATTTCTCCTCCTACTTCTTCTATGGTGCCTGCCATGGCCCAAAACAGCTCCTTTATTTAAAGATTGAGATTCACAGCATACATAAACACATTCCCACATCACTTCCCCCTTTCTCTCTAATCAACAAGGAAGGTTTCAATTTTAACATAGCAAAATTACATATAACAAAATAGCTATCAAGCAAGAATTACAGTTACAATATCTAGTCTATTTGTATTTAGCAAAATTAAAGAAAATATTCTATCATCTACCTTATCTTTATGAATCTAAAGTTTCATATCTAATATACCTTTCAAATGACTAAGAAAAACTGTACATATAACTATCTAATCTTCAACTACATCGAAGACCACAGAAGGATATATTTACCCAAGTAAACCAGAAGTGCAAGCAACTTCTAAAATCTAGAAAAGACAGAGATGGTGCCTATCTGCCTGGACAGTCACCCAAAGTTCCTTTATAAAGTTGGGGCATCCATCTTCAGCCTACAGGCCCAAAGTCTCTTTTCATTTCAGTGAAACAGGAAATCTGTTCTTCTCATTCTGACACAGTTCATCCGTTGTTTCTCCTTGAGTCCTGAAGAATGTCTGACAGTTTTCTCTGTAAAGCAGGAACCTGAATGACCATCTAGGCTTGTTCTGCAAAAGTTCAGAGGTCATCTTCTTATGGAACATGCATGTCCAGTTTAAACAGCATACTGTCAAGCAGTCAATATATGAACAGGTCCTTATCCAGTGGCTAACCATTGCCACAAAGAGAGTAGACTCCATATGGAGTTTCTTCGATGCCCATTTTCCTGTTGAAGTAAATTAGTGCTGCCAGGAACAGACCTGTCTCACTGTCCAGAAAAGTCTAAGCTCTTAAAACATTTTAAATGCCATATTCTGTAGGTCTTAGAAGTATTTGAAGATTACTTACCTAATTGAAATATATTTTTGTATACCTAAAAATCCTAACTAACCTAACTATAAGTTTGATTATCAAAAGTGACTATTAACCTTCATTTCTTAATTATACACTACAATTTTAAAACAGTTACATGAACATCATACCTTAAACAAGAATAGAAAAACACATACAGCATAACAAAATTGACCTTAAATTTGTATCAATAAACCAAAATCTATACCAATGTAAAGCATTTTGAGATTAACAGCTGATTTCTTGATCTAAGTAAATTCAATAATCTAATTTTTAAAAAATCATTTATATACCATATCCTCTTTTTCTTCTTAGAAAGAGATTAACTATGACATTAACCATTTATAATGAAAACAAACATCTAGAAACAATATTTGAGGAATTTGGACGTTGTTTTCTATTACTACTTCCTGCTGATTAAGGGGCGTTGAAAGTCTCACGGTTGTTGAGGCTGAATCAGTCTGCAGCTCTGAAGCTGATATGGCCATCTCTTCTCATCAGGTTTTTTCAGGGGGTCTTGGTTGATGAAACCATATTTGCCTGGAAGCAATCCACAGGTTCTCATCTTCTGTGGAAACAAAAGCAGAACTCTTCCAAAGCAATAAATCCTTAGACACAAATTTCAAAATCAAAATACCTTTAAAATATACATTCTTGTTTAACTTAGTAGCCTTTGCATTTGCAATCCATTGTCTTTCTGCAGTTAGCTCATTAACAGTTAAAAAATTAAAAGAAAACACAATAACAACCAAAATCCAGATTTTGTGTCTATTTTCCATCTTTATGTGGCTTATTATATTTTTATTACTCTATTTCTTGCTTTAAAAACTTTTTCTAACCTCTTTCTTTTCTCTCTGAAGCCTATGTACCTTTTACAAACATTGTAACCCATTTACAGGTTTTTCTTTTTATCTGAATCTGTTTTATTGTGAATCCTTAATCGTCTTCTAACTAGAAGAGCTTTTTAAAATACTCTCACTCTCTTGTAACATAATTTTTGTGGATACCGCTGAGTCAGTAAGGGACCACGTCTGTTTGTGGCCAGCAAACAGAGCAGACCCCGGAAAATATTGCTACTAAGAAACTGTCTTTGTTTCTTTTTTGTTCAAAATAAGCAGAAATCTAAAATCAATCACATGCTACTGAGTCTTCTGTCAGTTTTCAGGAACCCGCTTGATTGCAGCTGCAGCTTACACTGCCTGCCGCCAGCCCACTGCTGGCGCCATTTTGAATGTGACCCGGATGCCACGCTTTCTTTGTACAAAGACCCGCTTCATATACACAATTTGGAAGCTGCCTTTGCTCAGTTTCTGCTAAAACCCTTTTTAAACTTTCTCAGGCATTAAGTGGATAATCGCCCCACGTTGGATGCGCCATCTGTAGTAGTAGGGTTTCTCGGTCCCGGTCCTTTTTGATTAGAGAGAAAGGGGGAAGTGATGTGAGAATGCGTTTATGTATGCTGTGAATCTCAATCTTTAAATAAAGAAGCTGTTTTGGGCCATGGCAGGCACCATAGAAGAAATAGGAGGAGAAATCAGAGCTTAGGTAGGAGAAGCAGGGTGGAGTCAGTCAGATCCAGCCAGCCGCCCAAGAAGAAACATGTAAGGAGCATGGGTGAGCCACACGGGCCACGTGGCCGACAGATTAATAGAAATGGGTTGATTTAAGATATGAGAGCTAGCTAGCAATGTGCCTGAGCCATAGGCCAAACAGCATGGATTTAATATAAGTGTCTGAGTCGTTTCTGGGGACCCGGACGGCTGGGCGGCTAAGCGGTCTCGGGCGGCAGGTCTGTGGGTCTCTGGACCTTTGGCACCCGGGACCGAGAACCCTACTACTACACGTTAATCAGTCCCTGGCAGGCTGAGGCAGGAGGATTACAAATTCCAATCCTGTCTGAAATCTTGTCTCAGAAACTAAAGAAGTTTTTTTTTTTTTTTTTTTTAAAGACTTTTTATTTTTTAAAAGGTATTTTTGTTTCTATTTTAGGTCCTGTATTAAAAACTACCAAGCAAGACTTTTTACAAGAAGCGGAATCTCTTATTGCCCAACATTTCAAGAGAACAAGTGAGGTAATGCTTTGCATTATTTAACATGTTTTATTCAGAAAATGAGTACGAGACTGGTTACCACAAAGGATTTCATGAACACTGATATATGATAGGCTCTGAGTCAGGAAGAGAATGACACCTTCAGTAGCTTTAATAAAAACTCATTCAGGAGACATACAAGTAAGTTTTTTTTTAACTATTCAAATTATTGTTATGTATTTATTCTGCACATTTGATATAGTTTTTAGTGATGTTAACATTTATTTGGATTTGCTATATTAAGTAAATATCCCTTTGACACTCTTTAGAGAGAACTAAAATAAGAATGTACAGAGGTATGCCTCTTTTCGCCTCAGTGACTCCTGTCCGTGTCTTCTACGTCACTTCCCATCAGACTGTCCTGCCAGCCTATAGGCCTTTGGAGCACCAGCTGTCTCAACTGCATCCCCAGCAACAAGTGCTGTGCCTGGCTCAGCAAGAATTTGCCAAGTGGTAGGCAGCATTGAGGTTACAGGAAGGGCGAACAAAGAAACAGTTACAGAGAGAGTAGGGTCACTGTTCAGAGGAAAGGCTTTACGGAGCAGGTGGGAAAATAAGCTGCCATTGTGACAAGTGCACCTTTAAGGGTACGGGGGCGGGGAGGGGGATCGTAAGTATAGCTTACTGTGTGCCTGCTCTTTTTTCAAATAGAGTTCTAAGCAGAATTTTAATGGCATTTCTTTTATTGGAGATAAGTTGTGCTTTTAGCTTATGTTTCTTTTGATGAGCCTTTTTGCTAAGAATGAACATGGGTAGTTAGCCATATGACCAATACTGTTATCAAATTATGTTAATTTTCCACTAAAAAATTAAATTATTTTTAATTATGTTTTCTTTAGACTTGTATACAAGATATATAGGATAAATGTATTCAGGGTTAGACATATGCCTTGGAAATCTGACCCATTTTAAGAATTATATCTAATTTTGAAAACCAATATTTTCCTATTATTTTATTTAGAAAAAATAATACCTATCACCAAAATCTTATTCACAACTTGAGTTGCTAACAGTTATATTTGACAACAATTTGAATGTTTGTAACCAGCCCTATCTGTCTGTGAAACATACATTGTATTGTCAGTCACCTTTCAGAAATCAGGAGCTGTATTAGCTTTTCACTGCATACGTTGGTCAAAATTAAGAAACAAGTGAATAAACACAGCTGAAAAATTATATCCTGTTATCAATATGATTTTAATGATAGCATACTTCCAGTTTGATGAACGACTTCCAGTTTAGCAGAGACAGGTTTGGGAATTTTATTGGTAATTAGAAGTTCTCAAAGATAGTTAAAAAATAATTAAATTGGAAAATTATTTTTAAATAGACATTATTCTGAGCTTGTATTTCTTATTTTTGAGATTATAACATTTCTCCCTTCCCCTTATCATTTGAAATGTTTCCTTTCACCTGCTCTTCCCCCTCTTTTCAGATTCACAACCTTTACCTTTTCTTTCCTTACTTCTTCTTATTGCATATATGTATTTACAAGTATATTCCTAAACATTACCTGTTCGTTCTGCATGATGCTGCTTGTATGTATGTTTTTAGAGCTGACCACTTGTGTGCCTGAATTTTAAGATACCTCTTTTGAGGCAGAAGTTGCTATTTTACAACCCTTTTCAAATGGACTGGAACATTCAAGTTTGAGAGTGGCTTCAGGGTGTAGGCTTACTAGCATCATATTGCTATAAATGTCTTATACAGCAAGACACTTTGGAAAATGCAGTCAATGAAGACATGATTTTATCTTGACAAAATTTATCATGCAATTGTATTAAATAAGTAATACTAAAATTTATTTTTGTTTTATTTATAGAATAAGTCTCAAAGTAGTTCTGTGAATGTTTTTAAAAATAAGCACCAAAAACCAAAAACTGGCAAGTTCATACCTTTTGAATTGAAGAAAAATAAAATCCTTGGTGTAGCTGAAGAACATCGGATGGTACTCAGAAGCATTAACTATCCTAAGGAGACTTTCCAATGTACACCATTAAAGGAAGACTCGCAGAAAGTTTCCCTCCCAGAGCCACATGTTTTAAATTTAAAAGAGAAGTACCAGCCTGTAGACCCTTTTAATAAAGGTAAGCTGTCAAAGGAGGCAAGAAAATCAGAAACCAATGCACAGAACTATTTACTTTGTATTAGCTTGAAATGCGATTTCCTGGTTCAGAGAATAGCTATAACTTTAAATTTTAGAAATGGAAGTTAAAGAGGATGATCAATGGAGCATCCAACCTTTGGTTCATTGGCAACTGTGACAAGAGCATCCTACTGGGGAAGGGGAACTTGGGATCCAGAACTGGCTCATGTGTTTTCTATTAGAAGCCTCTCCCACCCCCTTTTTCTAGTGGAGAAAATCCAAGAATGTTTGTTTCCCTGGTACTAATCAGCTTGAATTTCCACGGAGAGAGATGGCTACAGCAGGTCATCCCCATCTAAGGATGTTCCTCCAGATCCCACACAAATTTCCTAGGCTGTAGAGTCTTCTGTAAGGAAATGTTAATAAATATTTATTCTCTATTAGAAGCAAAGTTCCTTTTAAGCAAAGTTGATACTCTTTATTCACAGTAGCAGCTTAAATAAATGATCTCATAATATATTGCTAGTTATAGTAGTAAAAAGTAAAAGCCTCCTGTTAACTTAGGCATTTCTAAAATATTCATTTGATTTTTTTTTCCCATTCAACAAACATTGTCTTTTCCTATCCCACTGCATGACAATTGCTGGACTAGAGGTAAAAGCAAAGTTTGTGAAAACACTAAGGAGTAACAAATAGAAGCCAGAATGGAAATTCGCCAGTGGAGCTCTCACTAGAAATAGCTTTTAAGATGTTTCTTTAGAGGTAGGTTGGGAACAGAAAGAATTCACACTGAAGAGTAGGAGCAAATGTATCAATTCCCAGGAGGGTGAAAGATCACGATGTATGTTAGGAGATGAAGTTGAGGGGAGAGATAGGGATAGATTTGGAGGTACCTAAGCAGTGTAGAGTTTGAGCATATGTTTCATAAAAGCTACTCAAGATTCTAAAGCTGTAGTGAGGCATGGTTAGATATTTTTTGTTAAAAATAAAGCTAGAAACAGAGAGCCAACAGAAAAAAAATGACAGCTGAGACACATGAGGAGGCTGCCTGAGAATTAGTCTCAGTTCCAGGCCTATGTTAGGACAGTTAGGTGAAATGTGTGGTAATGCTGCACTTGAGTGTATTCTTTGGAACATGAGGCCTGAGTGATTTACCTTGATAAAGTAGTCTTTAGCAGAAGAGAGCAGAGAAAAGCAAACAAAACAAACAAACCCTGTTTATTATACTCCCTTTTTGATTTTCATTAATATATGAAAATCTCAAAAAGGCACAGTAGTAATTTATTTACTGCTTTTATTCTCAATTCGGCTGAGTAAGAATACCTCTGTATTAGTTGATTTCAATTGCTGTGGAAAGCCACTATCATGGAGTCCTCTTTTAGAAGAAAGAATTTACTTTGGGTATGTGGTTTCAGAGGCTTTGAATCCATGATGATGGTATCATATTGGAAGTATGGCAGTAGGCAAACAGGAGTGTCATTGGAGCAGTGGCCGAGAGCGTATATGATCTATGAGCATAAAGAAGAGAGAAGAGCACGAAACATTGGAAATGGAGCTGGGGTGTGCACTCTGGATGCTCATGCCCAGTGAAGTGCCCATTCCACCAAGGCCGTCCTTCCTAAACAGTTTCACCAGTCAGAAACCAAGTACTCAACCACACGAGCCTATGACACCATCATTCTCATTCAAACCAACTCCACTCCTCACCTTCTGTCTCACATACTGTGCTTGTCAGTCCTTGCAGCTATTCTTTAAATATATGTCAGCAAATTCAGAATTAGAGGACTTTAAGATGAATAAACACGATTTTTAAATTAACAAGATGAACATGTTAAGGTTTGTAAACTAGAAAGTTGAGCATACATTAAGTTGAGTGAAAAATTCAGAGTATTGTATAAACTGTTTCTGTTGCTGCAGAAGAGTACCTGAGTGTGTGTGTGTGTGTGTGTGTGTGTGTGTGTGTGTGTGTGTGTGTGTGTGTTTCACACAGTTGTAGAGGCTTTGAAAACAGAAATCTAGTATTTAAATATTTAATTAAGTCTTTGGCCTCGTTTCCTAGGTAGTAACTTGTATGCTACATTATCTGAAGGTAATACAAACTATGTCTTCACATGGTAGAGGATGAAGCCCTTAAGACTTCATCACTCCTCAAATGCCCCATATCTTGATAATGTCACTTTAGGCCTTGGGTTCAAAAATTTTGGAGGGACACAAACATTCAAACAGTATTAGGGAAAATTTAGATGGAAGGTGGGTGGGGAAAGAAATGGAAGAAACTAAAAATACTGCATTTTTAGATCTGTTAAACAGGCATGCATATTGAGATAGCCATTAGGAAGTTGGGAAAGAAAATATGGTACAGAAGATAGCAGTACATGAAGACTGAATATTAAATCTGCATATAGGGGTCATTAATGTACTGAAATTGTGCAATTCATGCATTTGTTCAAACACATTTATTTGTCATTTAAGGTATAAGGAGACAAAAGTTATACTAGTTCCAATCTAGAAGTTCATACTTGCTGTATGTAATTTGTATGATCTTCACTGAATTAGGGTATTTAAACCATGAGCATATAGTATGGGTGGCACCATAAACAGAAGCAGGCTCTGCAGCTCTGCTGCTTTGAAATTATTAGAGGAATATCACATCAGATTGATCAGTCAGGCATGTAATCCCAAGAACTTTAAAGTGTTTAGTAAATTTTGGAACACAGATATTTGTTAATACAAGAAGGAAGGATAATCCTAGCTAGTCAGAGGGCATCACATGTACCTGATGCTAGGTAACATGAAAATGAACGTACAGTCTTCAAGAGAACTGGAATCCAGTGAGTAGAGGGCCTTAGACACGACACTAGATATTTATGAACATTGATCTTTAACCTTAAAGTAGAGGAATTACTTTAATACATTTAAGAAAAAAAACCTGCAGTTGGAATGTTTACAGGCTGCAGAGAAAGGGATGTGGTATGTCCTATAGGCAGGAGACAAATGAGGAAAGAGGACATCCGTTCTGGTAAGATGGCAGCATCTGGCAAGTTGAAATAAGAGGAAAGATTTTCAAGATATCAGGGGAAAGAGTGATCTATTGGTCAGCAACAAGAGAGAGAATAAAAAAGAGGATACATGCTGCATCACTAATGACTTCTACTAAGGCAACATGGAGTCATTTGTATGTAGTAATTTAGAAGACCAGTAGCACATCTTCTGTAACAGTAGATCCACAATCAGGGATAAGTAGATTATGTAGTACTGAGTGCTGTAGTTCCAGGTAAAGAAGCTCAGAAATAGTATTAAAAATGTTAGTGGTTTTGTCTGCCTTTAAAAGTTAGTAAATAAAAAAAGAAGTGTTGAACTAAGAAAACTGCCCCATTTACAGTGAGAAATAAAGGTTGGGCCTTTAGTTTTGATCTAAGTCCCCAACAAGATTATCATTGCAGCAAAATCTGGTAAGGATGGGTCTTCCACAACCTACCCTATTATGTTGCATAACCTCCAGGCAGTCACCACTGAGAGACCAAAGCAAAGGGGAAGCACACAAAGCATGCTTTACAACATGAATTAAAAGAGACTTTGAATGTGGTTATTGATATGTAGAATTAATTGGAAGCAAATAGATCAGAAATACCGATCTATTTGAAATTTTAAAATCATGAAGAAGAAATTAAGAGTCCAAGTTTAACTGAGTGTTCAAAAAGTAAAACAACCTGCATAAGGTGAACTAAAGAACTTGTGTAGCCTCCAGCAAGGATAACAACAGGAGTTGACTGGGGAGCCCATCAGAAATTTCCCCAGGAGACAGTAAGAAGAGAGTGGCCACAGAATGAACTCCCCACCACAGGCTAGAGGTGCCTTTGTAGCAACTCCACAGTAGGTGCTGGACCTTAGATGCACCAGTGGCTGCTGTGTCTTCTTTTCCCCTTTTGCTAATGGAGGTTTCCTGTGGTTCCATTGCCTACTATGTACTTATGGAGAAGATGGCAATCACTTTTGTGCTTGGTTCTTACATCACTAGACCACCAGGAGCCACAACTTGATCTGACAGAGATGCTAAGGTAACAGACAGACCTGGATACAGAGCTGAATGTTATGCCTATGAGAACTCTAGGTTGTTATCCTTGTGGAGAGAAAGTATTTTCTTTCAGAGACCAAGAATTATTGGATATTTTGTGTTTAGAAGACCAGACTAGAAAAGACTAGTAGATATTCACTAGATATTATCTTTTTCTTCCTTGGTACCTACCTAAAATAAATTTCTTCAATTTCTTGAAGTGAGATGGTGTTGTATGACAGTTGAAACTCAAGGGATAATGCTGGAGATGATGTACACCCATAGCATCCTGTGTTCTCCCAGTGAGGCTCCTTACATTTTCAAGCCTGAGAACTCCTTTTAAATATTCTTAGATGTTTTACTTATGTGAGTACGATAATAGGAATCTAAATATCTTTTGATTAGCAACATTTTGTTCAAAAGTTCAGCATATATACAAAGGTCAGTACAGAGACTATATAGGCAAGAAAACCTGGACCTGAATTCTTATAACACTATTACACCAGGTGGAAAAATAAGTATCATTTAAATAATCACAGGTGCAGAATGAGAGAGTGTAACAAATTGCGTGCATCTGAACCGAGGCTGATATTAGAGCTAAGGTGTGAGAAATGAGTACAAATAATTCAGATCACCAGTAGGATGCTCTAGGCAATGGGGCACACACACAAGGGCTTTTGACATGAAAGACAAGCCAAAATCTAAACCAACCAACCAAAACTAATGTAACTACAGCTTCAACAGTGAGCTATAGAAGTGAGCTTGGGCTTTATTGACATAGGCTCTTGTAGCTGGTAGTATGTTTGCAAATTATTAGCAAATGTCTCTGAGGTGAAGAGGAAAAAAAGAGCCATGGTTTGCAACATCCATTAATGTCCTTGACAAATACTCCAGTGTGTTCTTACTCATGACAGGAAGGAGATAGAAGGAGATGTGTATAGATGGTTCTCTGGAGCAGACAGAAGCCGGCTCCAGCATACCACTATACACAAGCTGTGTCAAATACTTTACATATACCACTTGAGGTTAGACTGCATCACTTCTTGTTCTAGTCATTCCAGATACTGTTGTGGTCACTGGATTCTCTTAAAGGCTTCCATAACACTGCCTGGCTTAGGACTCTATTAGCTCAGTTAAGTACTGACATTTGGTAACCAGGAAGGGGGATTGGAGTTGATTATAGTTCTTCATTTTCTTTCCTCTCTCCAAGGTCTCTCTTCCCTATTCTCTTTCAAATTTGTGCCTACCTTTTAAAATTTGTGTTAAGTACCTGTGTGTGTTTGTGTGTGTATGTATATATGGGTGTATCCTGAAATACATAAATTCAACCTTCTCTGTCTGTGTAATGGTTCTTATATGTACATTTTCAGGGCTGACCATTTGGTATTGATATCCACTTGGGCTGCTCTTCCCTGGAGAAGCCTATTTCTTTTCCCCTCAGCATCCCTTAGTTATCTGTAGTAGTTTCTACCCTTCATGTTAACAGGTCTACTAGTGTCATCCCTCAGATCATGTTCAGACAGTCATATTGACAAGACTTATGTGTGTGACTTCTGACACTACATGGAGACACAGTCTCACAGCAAACTCCCTGTTTTTCTGGCTCTTGTATTCTTTCTGCCCTTACATTCTGCAGTGATCATGCCTTTGATGCACGAGTTGTTTTATAGATGTATCAACTGAGACTGGGATTCACAACTTGGCATTTTGATTGGTCTTCTGTTTTCTGTAAAGATCTCCTTCTGATGTAAAGAGAAGTTTCCTTGATGAGGGTTGAGAACTACACTTATCTGTATGTATACAAACACATATTTAGAGTGTAGTTAGGGATTGTGCTGATTATTAGTCAAGTTGTAGCTGAAGGTTTCTCAAGATCCATGACTTCACTAGCCCTTTTGTGATGGCCAGTGTTTATTGTCAACCTGGAGAGAACTGGAACCACATTCGTGAGAGGTTATTGAGACTAAGTCGGTACACATAGGAATGATTTACTCAATCTCATTAATTGGGTAGGTTTTCATTATTTTTTGGCTTGGATTCTAGAATACATAAAAGTATAAAGGTGGCTAGGTTCACAGCATTTGCCCTCTCCTCTTGACTGTGAATACATTGTGACTGCTGCTTGAAACCCTTGGCCTCCCCATTATGATGCACTATACCCTCCAACTTGAGCCTAAATAAAACCTAAATAGATCAGTCCTCAATCGTACAGACTCAGTTATGGTAGCATAAAATGGACTATGACAATTTTCCAGAAGTATTTGATGTTCAACAGCCTTCAAATTTGACTAGACAGATTCTGTGTGGCCAATATCTAAATTTATTGTTTACTTATCAAACTGCAAAAAATATATGGGTTGTTACAATCACAGACTTGGAGAAGATCATGTAGGGAATAAGTAATGATGGGAGAAAAATTCTAGGGCTGAGCCCAAGGGACTTTTAGAATTGATAGGATAAGAAGAAGAGTTACAAGCCAAGGAGTAGGGGATGAGCAGCTGTGAGGGAACCGAGACGGCATGAAGTGCAGTATTCATGTTTCTACACGGGAGGAACAATGCCTTAGATAGGATAAAGAGTAGATAGCCATATGGCCTAGGAGAGTCAGATTGTCAGGTTAGGAAAATGAATATCAAAGTGAGTTCTTCACTTGAAGGTGACATAGGACCAGAAGGTAACAGACTTTAGAGGGAGCATGAGGGGGTCGGGCTGGCAGAGGTATAGTCTGGTAGACTGTGGAAGTGAATTGGTTATTTTCACAGGAAAGAGACAAAATATGAAAGTTTCTATGAGGCTATTGACTTTATAGAGCTCTGGAGAATGAGGGAGGGATAGAAAGAATGAGCGAGAACCGCTGGACAGCTGGGTCCTTCATTAGGAAGGAAGGCAAGGGACATTGTCCAGGATATAGTGAGAACCAAATTGCCTGATGAAAGTCTCAAGATATTTGAGGTGCAGTGGAAAGTTTATGGCAGTGGTTTGAGGAAAGATGATAGATTGTGTATCTGTGGAGCTTGAGATAAAATGTTAGGAGTGACAAATTGAGGTGTGAGTGTCTGGTAGAGACTAACTCATTCCAGCATTGGTTTCTTTGGGGAGATATTTCTCTCTGGAAGCTCATTTGCACACATGAGATTAGGAATGGGCGATGTGAGGGGGGTGTGAAGTGTTTGTTAGAGTACAAACACAGTGCCTCTCCAGAGAATCTCATTATAGGCTCCATTGGAAGTCACCATTTGACTTGCAGCCTTTGTAAGTGCTCTGCCAGGTAGCACTGATCTTAGAGCTGATGTGGGAATTAAAATTGGAATTTGTGTGTCAAAGTTCTTATCTCCAAAATCACACATTAGGTCTGTGCCTTGGATCCATTTCTTAAATGTATTTCGGATCTTCATTTCAGGGTGACTGGAAATGTAATCTAAGATATCATTAGCATTAATTTCAGAACTTGATTAAAGTTTGTGCTCTTAGAGAAAATCTGTTTTGGTACTTTGTACTCTACTCAGGCTGACAAATTTAGTTGCATTTTCTTCTGAAAATGGAGTATCTTTGTGAGAACATGCTAAACATTTCCTTGAATTTGATCCAAAGATATCAACTTTTAAAAATGCTGTGACAATTATCATATCAAATAGCTTTAGCAAATATGTTCTTTATGCTTGACTTTTTTAATAGAGTAAAATAAGGAAAAATATGAACTGAATTTTTCTTCAAGTTTATAGAGTCTGCAGTACTGATTAACCAATTCCAACTGTCATTATTTCAGCAATATATGACTCTGGATAATTATAAAATAGAATTCTGAATGATAGATTATCAAATTAATAAATGTTAGAAATTAGAGGTCACATGAAGAATTCAGTTTTGTAGTTCATATTAAATACCACTTTATAATCATCATGAAGTACATCATGTATAGTGAATATGTCTTCATGATTTTCTTTGGGAATAAAGGTATATACCTTTACTCTTGGGTTAAATTTTACAACAGCCTTTAATTGAACTTTGTAAGATTTAAAAATATTTATGAACAGAGCATATACATCTAGGGTCAATACTAGTCTTTAAGTAGTCTGAAAGAAAATGAGAGAGAGAGAGAGAGAGAGAGAGAGAGAGAGAGAGAGAGAGAGAGAGAGAGAGAGAGAGAGAGAGGAGAGAGAAAGAGGAGAGAGAGAATTTGTGGGATTTTTTTGAGGTGTGTAAATGTGCTAACTAGATCCAGAGAACTAAACTAAGTCCTTGGTCTTAGCTTTTCTCCTCTGGGCTCATTTTACCCTTGTTTTTTAAGCTTGATCATTTAATCTATGACTCTGGCCCGAGTTTCACATGTGGATCATGACTGCATGGATGCAAAGTGGAAGAGTGTTTGTTTATTATGTTGTTAATAGAACTAAAGGGTGCTTGGAAGTCCAAAATAATATATATGTTCACTAAAGAAGGTGAGTTTGAGCTGTAAATGAGTAGACATGTGTGAGTATGTATTTACCAAGTCACAACTCATTTTCTTTACATTTACAAAGAAGGCATGTGCATATAATAATGTTTTCCTTAAGGCATTATTAAGTGCTGCATTTGTAGGACTCAATAGAGAAATATCTAAGGAAAAATGACTTTGTTTTATGCTTATTTCTTTGGCCACAATTACAACTTATCATACAGTGTTTTGATCAATGATGTTTATAAAATATCCTATTCTATATTTTAATGACTTCTTGAACACATGTGATGGTAGCAAATGTGTTAACATTGCTTTTATATTTATTTCTACAAAATTATTTGGAAGGATTTAAATCTGGGATCCATGACAATTTATAAGAAAATAAAAACTAAGGTTTTTGGTTTTGTTTTTTTTTTTTTTCCAGTGTGGTGGAAAATTATATTAGCATCCCAAAGTAATTTGCTCTTTGAAGCTTTCAAACTTGGAACTGTTTCTCTGTGCATAGAGACAGTCCCTTGCTACTGAATAAAAAGGTGAACTCAGGATACCCTTGGGGGATGGTCCCACAGAGAACTGTACCTTTGCTTTATTTATATTTTTCTCAGTTTGGTTGGTTGTTTCCTCTCTCTCTCTTTTGTTGTTGTGAAACTTCCTTTTTTTTCTTACTCTTCGTCAGAAAGAACCTGTGAGGAATTCTTAAAATTAGTGACTGGAATAGATCACATGGCCTTATGACACAGGTCTGGGTCACAGGGCCAGCATCTCTATATTCTTCCTCTCTTCACACTATCCTTCAAACAGATGGTTGCGGGATGAGGGCTCTGACAAAACAGAAGGTTCATTGCCTTCTCTGTAACAGGGTTTCTTATGTGAAAAATTTGATATAGTTAGAAAACCTTAAACATGAACATCATTGTAAGAATTTAGAAAAAAAAACTATTACTTTTAACCATCTTCCTTGTAGTAATTCTAATTTTATCAGCCCAGAAAATCCCAGAACAACGGGTATTGCAAGCTATCTGATTACATTTGTTCCATGTTTATCACAGGTTGGGACAAGTTAAGAGCGTTGTCCAGTCTTTTACAAAGGGTTAGGGTCACATCACAAGTTTTATATATGAGTAATTAATACCAGCTTTTTGAGGAGGTAAAATGATAGCTTCTTGTTTATGGCTTGGATATTTGTCATAACAACATTCTTTAGTGAACATATATATTATTTTGAACTTCCAAGCACCCTTTAGTTCTATTTACAACATAACAAACATTCTTCCACTTTGCATCCATGCATTTGAGAGCCACAGGTGAAACTCAAGCATACTCAGTGATTCACTATTCCTTGGTCAGAGTCATAGATTAATGATCAAGCTCAAAAACAAGAGTAAAAAGAGCCTGAAGAAGAAAAGCTAACACCTAAGGACTTAGTTTAGTCCTCTGGACCTAGTATTGAGGAAATTATCTGGACTCTGTAACTGGATAAACCAAGGCTGTTCCTCTTTGAGGAAGCAGTGACAGTGCTCACTGCCTGGGGCTTTTAACTGTCTGTGCTAACACCCCACCAAGTTAGGAGTACTTTATTTATTTTTATGCTAATTTTGTTTTTATGTTGATTGTCACAATAATTCTGCTGGAAACAAGTGTCTAAGCCAGTCATCCATTGTGGGTCTGGGGAGTGGGATTCCCTGAGTTGTCTTCAGTAGGCTGAATAATGGTACCTGGAAGGTACAGACTCTAATCCCTAGTACTTGTAAAGTTACTCTGTTAAGCAAAACAAAACAAAACAAAACAAAAAAGGTCTTTGTACTTACTATTAACCTAAAAATCTCGGAGTAGGAATTATGTAGAGCTGAGCTGGAAACATTATGACAAGGATAGTAGGAGGCTGCAAATGTGGAGAGGGGAGAGTGGATTATGGAGATAGGTTTACTGCAGGAAACATTGCTGGCAGCTCTCGGGAGGGAATTGAATGGAAGGAAGGAGGGCCACTTTTCCTTTTAATACCCGTGAAGGATGATGTCCTCATTGGTGCTTTGTTGGGGGGACAATTATTCTCCAGAACTGGGAGAAACTAAATTTTTTACTGTTTATCTCACCAAGTTACTAGCAAACTTGTAATAACAGGTATAAGGTACTAGTGCAGTGAAGAACCAGAGAAGCACCTTTATTCTTGAGCAAAAGTTTCTTGACCCTAGTTTGAGACAGCCCTGCCTGAGTTCTGCTGGGACCAAAGTACAAACAAGAGATGGAATACGGCCTATCAGATAGCAGCTAATTAACCAGGGAATGCCCCAGTACAGGAGACAGCCTGAGGCCATTCAATAATCACAGAATGTCCCAACCCAGGAGGTGGTCTAGGAAGGAGTGTTGGACAAATAGCCCGCTAAAGTAACAGAGGAAATCTGCAAAGTTCCCCAAAAGGAGCTGATTCAGAATTGTACTGTACTAAGACCCCTAATTGTTGTATAACCTTGTGCTTTTTGTCTTTAAAAACCCAGTTTGCAGAGGAGCTTGTACCTCCTCTGGCCACTACCATGCCGGTGAGCCAACCAAGGTCCTTGTCACTTGCATTAATCAATAAACCTCTCTTTAGCATTTCGGAGAGTTTGCATCTCTGGTGGTATCTTTCGGGGTCTTGCTATCAGGGCACAACATTGATATCGAGCATCTGTTAATTATCTAGCAGTACATCAAGCTATGCGTCATAGCTGTAGTTGTCAACGTGATCCACCTGGGAAGAGGGCACCTTAACTGAAGAAATGCCTCTGTCAGATGGCCTTTGGACAGGCCCATGGGGACATTTTTGTTTGTTTTTTGTTTTTTTGTTTTTTGTTTTTTTGATTGCTAACTAACACAGGTAGGCCCAGCTCACTGTGGTTAGTAGGATCCCTGGGCAGATGGGCCTCACCATTTGTAAGAAAGAGAGCTGTGCTGCATAGTGATGCAGCTGAGTGGTGCTGCAGGGCGGTGCTGCAGAGCAAGCCCCTTTCTTTTTTCAGTGCCTTGGTTTCCTGTGAGCAGGGACTCTCCCTCAAGAGAACTGATCTAAAGCCTCCTCCCTAAGTTGTTTTGGTTTTGGTCCTTTTATCTTCAACAGAAGCTAAACAAGGATACCATGAGCTACTCAAACCTTGTAGAAAATGCATATTACTAGTGTGCTTTGTAGATAAGATGAGATGTTTCCTGAACATGAGAGAGATGTTGAAGCTCTTACTCTTGGTACATTTGAGGTCTTCTGTGGCTAAAGTTTTTTGTTTCCACCCTTTCCAATGGGACTGAGTACTTAGGGTCCTCCAAGTGCTTTGGGAACTTTGGGAAGGGGGAAGTGGAAAGGAGCTCTTTGCCTAAATTCTTATGTGATGTTGAGAACTTGGTTTTATTTTACTTTAGTCTGCCCCCGAAAATTGATTTACTGCTTTCTGCTTGGAGTCCGTTTTATTGCTCATAAAGAAGATAATCTTTTGGAAGAGACGTGCCATTGAAAGTAATGTAGTTCTTAGGTAACAGGAAAGCTACAGCATGCTGAAGCTCTGTGCTTCAGTGCTCGAATATTCCTGTTTCTTCCGATGATGCTATCAGAGTCATTTTCAGTAGGTCTTCCCAGAGGCGGCCTGTTGGTTTGGAGAAAGCATGGCAGGGGCAGGCTGATGGCTGGGAAGATGGAATCTGCTGCTGCTCTCTCTTTAAGCCAAAAACATAAAAAGATGGATTTCAGAAAATAGGTAAAAAAGTCTGTTTCTGTGTGGGGGCTTGTACATTATAGTTCTACGGATTGGAGAGATCAAGAAATCCCGGGAAACTCATTTATTTTTGCTAGTAAAAGTGAGAAAATAGCTGGTGTTTTACAGCTGATTTAAAGGGTAGACTATTAGCTTTGGGATGAACTCTGACAATTTGTCTTTCTCCTTTATTGCGAAAATGGTGGCTTTTTGTACTTCTATCTGAGAGTCTTCTATCAGTACTGCCTCTGTTCTTGGGAGTATAGAGTGTTTCCTTGAATGGGAGGAATGTGGTATTCTTGCCTGATTTTTTAACTTTCAAATGGATTTTTTGCCTTGTCTAAAGGCAAAAGAGTGAGGACCAAGTCTGGAATCAAGTTTGTTCAGATATGCTACCACTGATTTTATTTATTTGTGAGACTAACTAGACTTAGATAATTTTGTGGCAGTTACAATTGAATAAAGTGAATAATTTTTCTAGTAATTTATTTTCTTTAAACATGTAATAGTCTAGATCATTAGACTTTGATCAATCTTTCTGGATTAAACTCAAATTTTTGTTTGTTATTAATTATAATAACTATTTGTAGCAATTATAAGAAATTGTACTTTTTGTGGCTAGCCATGGATTTTTTTTCCTAAGTACTGAGTGAATTTTATATAATACTTATTTTTGCATTTGTAGCCATGAAAAAAACATTCACTTCAGGAAATTTTTTTTTCTCTGCGGCTGAGGAGAAGGAATAGCAATAGGTTTGGAATGTGAGTACTCAGAGCAGGGGGCTGTTCTCTACATGTATGATAACCAAAGTCTAACGTACTGTGTGACACCTGCTTGGAAGGAACCTGGAGGTTATGGACCAAATATCAAACATTAAGGTCCATTTTTCCATCTTGTATGATTTTGGCCAAATTATTCGATATATTGGCTGCTTAATTTTTTAAAATTGCAGTGATAATTTAATAGTTGCTGATTATATTGCTACATGAACCAAATGAAATCTGTGTGAAAACACAATGTAGCAATAAAATACCAGACATGTTACTGATGCCTTCTTGGAGACTGCTCAGCACATACATGCTGTGTAGAAAAACCCTAGCTTTCTACTCATGGAACACAGTAGTGGAAAGAGTGTCTTAGAAATATACATGAGCTTTGTGAACTTCTATCTTTGCCTCTGTGCCCACTGGGCAGAGAATCTAAAGGTCACTATAGAATGTTTATTTAGAACCTGTCTGAAAACTAGTTCTAGTGTTTATACACCCATGCTTAAAATATATGAGACCCAGGTATACCGTAGGGCTTCAGCTCTTAGTGGGTCTTGTAGCTTTAAAGTATTATAAAAAAATATGAACTGTTTAATAAACTTCTTAGGGAACAACTGTAACAAATGTTTGTGCCTTCAAGTTTCCGAGGAATTAGAATTTTCCCCAGAAACATCTGAAGAGTAGGACCAGTGCTGGCCACTACTCAGAAAACCTTGGTTTTGATTCTGCCAGGATCAAGGTCAGCTCTCAGCCTGGCCTTTGTCACTGGCAGCAAGTGAGACTGATTCCTGTTCTGTCTGGTTGTGATACTATTGGCAAGTCTACGTGAAGGTAACAACAGAGTGCCAAATCCATTTGAGGACAAACTGCATGTCATGATTTGTTGAGCATCTCACAGAGACTCATTTTAGGTGTGGAAAATTTTCACTCCTAATGTGAGACAAGAAAGTATGTCAAGATATTTGAGGTGTTTCACCTAAAATAATGGTATGAAATGTGAGGAAAGCTGAGTTGTTGAAAAAGTGAAAACAAAATAATTATCAGAAATAGCTGTTTACCTCAATGATACTAATAAAAATTTGCATTTTTTAAAATTCTTTTTGTTAGTGATAATATCCCTTTCCCTATTTCTTAAAAGGCAATTATCACACAAAATAGTTTATGGTAGAAGTGTTATTGCTTCCCTGGCATTCTGCATGCAAGGTTTTTATCTGCATACTTATCATTTCCCTCTAATTACCTGACATTATATTTACATTGTAACAAAATCCAGTAGAGGTGGCACTTAATCTCCAAGTTCTCGTCTGTGTTAGGAAGCGATTTTATAGGGTTTTTTTTTTTTTTTTTGATACTTCTTTTCCAAAACAGTTTCAAAATGCTATGAAGGTATCAAAATATAACTTGACAAGTTACAAGGAAGAAAGTAACATTTGATTTGGGGGATATGCAACCTTACAATAACTCAAAGATCAGAAGACCCTTAGTGGTGAAACTTTAACCATCTTAGTTTGAATAAGAAAAATTCTGATTGTGTGAGAGTAGAGAGGAAAGCATGGTGAGGCACTGGAATTTGTATTCAGTAAAGGTGATACTGACCACAGTGCAGTGGATTATCTAACAAGTGACCGTTGGTGAGAACCAGGAATAAAAAAGATGACAAGCGCAATGAAATGATTGTCCTGGCTCTAGATGAAAATGTGCATCTGTGGTAACATCTGCCAAGAAAAGCCAGTTAGGGTAGATAAGGGTTCCCAGCTTTTATCCCTCTGACAAATGTTTATTGGGTAAACATCCTCTCAAGATCTGTGCAGAGACCAGGATTTCACTCTATTTACAAAATAAGATGCACTACTAAAGTTGTGGGACTACAGGCAGAAGACAAAGATCCTGGAGTTGTATAGAAAAGAGTATCCTTATTAGCTGCTAGTTATCCAAACTGAGCTTCACTTATCAAGTCCCTCCAAATCCTTCAAAAATGGGAAGATCCCAGGCAGATTGTGTCACAGGTAAAAGACATAAGCTTGGGTGATCTATTGATTGTAAAATAAGCTTCCTTTCATTCAAGGAGAGATTATTGACTAATTTGAGGTCACAGACACTCTACCTCAATAATCTGGGTTTGGTTATGTACCTTCAAGAAGTTATTTCAAACAGACCAGTTAATAGTAAAAAGTAGAAGAAGGAGACTTAGTCAACAGGAAGAGTTGTGGAGAGATCACTGGTGGATCAATCCTTCAAATACATCTTCCAGGTCTTGAATTCAGGGTAAAGTTTAAATAGAGGGCCAGGGATATGCACATTTGAACAGTTCAGACCAAAGTATGAACCCATTCAGCTACCATTGAGCCATCATTGTCTAGGCTTTGGTCTCATGCTATAAGGTGGTCTGACAAATTGTCACAATGAAAGCTCTTTCTAGGAGACAAACTCTCCTCTAGATGGCATCCCCTTTTTCCTTCCCGCATCAGATGCCCAGGAAATGCCATTTTATTTAATCCATTGTTTCACTAGGTTGGTAGTCAGATGGAGAGACACAGGGGGCCCTTTAGAATCTGCCAGGCTGGGTAATATGATGCCTCTTTCCTCAAGGTAGCTTGCTACTGACACAGCCCCAAACAAAGGCCCCGGTATAGAGCAAGGGACTGGAACCTTCACAATTGGCACACCTAGTATGACTATCAGTAATAAACAGCACCCATGGTGGACAGGCTCTTCTAATATTAAGAAACTCAAGAAAATTACAGTATGTTTAAATTTTATACACAAATACATTTATTTTTTTTTGTAGGAAATGAGAATTGAGGCTTAGTAGCATTAAGTAAATATCTAAAATCACCAGTACAGTCAAGACATCACAATACAGTCTGTGTTTTATACTCTTAATACTGTTTCCATTAGATAGCCTTGTATGGTTGGTAAAGATTTCCCATCATGTTGGTTCCACATTTCACTGAAAGCTTTTTTCATTATTTTACCTACATCTGTTTTTATTTTAGAAAAGGACTCTTTGCTGTTGTTGTTAATCTGCTGCTACATTTTTGTAGCCTGTGTATTCCTACATCTTTCCATTCTTTTGGTTAGAAAAATGTTTGGTTTTTTTTATTTTTATTTTTAATGGTCCATTGCTTGCACAAAATTCTAGGAAATGGAGTTAAAAGAATAAAGTTGTCTATTATCTTAGATTTTCAGTTACAGAGGAGAAAGTATTCTTTGGGCACAATTTTGTCTAATCACCCCACCTGGACTTAACTAATGAAAAACTCAGAGAATTGCCATACAAGGTCATGGTCTTCCTAATGGTAAACAAGAGCAGAATCAGTGGTTTTTTTATATACAATTTTGTGTCCTTATTATTTCACTATATTACATCTCAAAAAAAAAAAGGGTTCAAGGATTTCAGTAAAAAGTGCCTCTACATTATATGTTTTAAAGCTCATTTTTTAGTAATGCCTCTGCTTCTCATGAATGAGACATCACAGTGGTTGCTGAATTATTCTTTTAAGTCAGGGGTAACAAATTAGCAAGTAACAAAATGTGTGAAATATCTGCATGTTCAATGGGAGAGATAGTGTCTAAGGAAATTTTAAAAAATCTCAGTCATCTAGGCACATTTTAATTCAATATTTTTATTAGGCGTTATATAGCCCTAGATTTATATTTGCTTCTGCATTTAGTCCTTCTGCTGCCGTTTATCACCCCTGATCTGGTTTAAAGCTATTCTTATATCCTTAGGTATCATTTGTCACTTGGGTTTTCGGAGCTATGTGGAATAATCATGCTAAGTCGTCATATGCAAGTGAGGGAAATGAAGGTGATTCGCTGATTGGTTCAAGGTCACACAGCTCGCTGGGCAGATCAACTGTGACTAGAATCAGCTTTACATGTTCTTAGTCCTCTACTACTTTTTTTGTCCTGAAGAATTAAAAAGAGAGGAAAGAATATACAGGGAGACCAGTTATGGACACGCATCCCTGATGGAGGCATTAGAAAAAAAGCCTCAGTAAACAACAAACCATCACCTTATAGGCCTCCTTGCCTGTTGATTTGTCTCATTTTTGCTTGTTTTGAAGGCCTGTTTTCATATTCTGTGGTGCAATAATTTAGATTTTATTAGAAAATCCCTCAGTTCTTTCCTTTGCCTTTGTTTTTAGGCTTCTGCAAAGCCTCAGAATCAATGTATTGATTACAAAACTGGCTTCTGTCATTAGCTACATAGGTGGAGAAAATCCTGCTCTACTTTGTAAGATGAAGAGTTTGGAAAACATAGGATACATCTGTAAAAAAAGGTGTGGGAACTTGTTCTGGCTGGAGACCATACATTTCAGTAGTGGGAGCAGGGAGAAAGGAGGCCTGCTTCCCTCATGGTGCCTAGAAGTCAAAGTGAAGAGAGACTACTATGCCAAATACCCTTTGGATGTGTCTGCATCCTTCTACAGTCTCCAGGCTTCTGCCACTTCTGAGTAGTATCTAGGAAAGTGCTGAATATTTTAACTTTGGGACTTTGGGGTGCACCTCCTAACAAGATCTTAGCTAAAACAATAAGAAGACATGTAGGGTTCCGTTTCTAACTGATAACATTTCTCAGCCTATTCATTCAAATGGCAATCCCTTCTGAAAATCACGTCACAGCCATATTCAAAAATAATGTCCCACCATGGGCTCAAGCCAAGTAGTTTAACATTAGGACTTTCGAGGGATACTTCTAAATAATAGCATTTTACTAGCCCAGGTTCTAACTCATTGGTTACCAGTGGAAGTGCTTATCCTGAGGGCTGAATGAGAAGATAGCTAATTAAATCTGAAGCCCTGTATTCTGACTCTAGCTTCTGATTATTAGTATTTTACCATCATTTCATAATGTGTGAGATACATTAATAAGGTAAAAGGAAGTATAACAGCTAACTAGCATGTGTGTATGTGTGTGGAGTGAGTGGTGTGTATGTGTGTGAGAGGTATGTATGTGTATGGTTTCTGTGTGGTGTATGTATGTGGTCTGTGGTGTGTGTCATGTGCTCAGGTTTTTATGTAGTGATGACAGTGTATAAAATAGCTTTGGGGATTTTTCCTCTCTGCTCTGCTCCTATAAGAGAAAGGCACTGTGAGAATAGGAAGGTATAGAGTGTAGAGCAGTATCATACAGAAAGGGCTCCCTGGAATGTCAGAGCATTATGAATTGTCTTCATATTCTAATGTTTTCAGAAACTTTGTATTGCTCTAGAACTATCAGTCCAGATTCCCCTTTAACAAAAATCACATTCTATTTGGTATTTACAAATACATTCAGAACTTCTATTTTAAAACTTTATTAAGTAAATATTTTATATAAGATATATTTATCTAATTTTGTTGATAGTCCCAGTTGTATAAGTAGGCTTTGAGATATGCTTCTTCCGTGCTTTCCTCTGTCTTTAGATAGTATAGCCCTGAGTTGTGCTTATTTTGATGTATACTTCTACCCTGTCCCATCCAGCTGACTCTTAAATACACCCCCATTAAAGTGTTGATTTTAATGTGAATTTATTTTGAAAAATTTGTGTTGATTTTATGAAGTTATTTGATTCAAATTCAGTTCTTAGAGATTGCTATAAATCTGAGTCAGATTGTCTCATATAACTAGGCAAATTAAATCGGACCACTCTTGATAATATTATATTAATGCTTCATAGTAATGTACTTCTAACATTACAATAAATAAATTGAATGATTTCTCTGTTGCTGCTAAGCATTTAATTATGCATTCACTTAAAGACAAAATTGCAAATGTAATAGAGACCAGTTTTCCTGTTTTGGATGATCTTAGCAAGTTAGAGTTTAGGTCAGTAGAGAGTGCAGCATGCCATGCTAGCATTCTGTCTTGATTGACTTTTCTTAGGTTCTTTTCGTTTTAGGATTGTCCATCTCCACGCTGGCCTTTGGATTCCTTCAAATTCCTGTTGGGCTCTGTGAAAGCAGCAGAGGCCTTGTCCTTTACTAATGCTATCTGCAAGTGAGCTGGTTAACTTAGCAAGTTAGTATTTGTGTTTCTCTAAGTGCTAGATGTCTCTGGTGAAAAACACAGTCTTTCACTGTTTAGTAATTGTCAATGTTCACACATGCAGTATTGTGTGTTCCTTCTACTGTGAAGGAGAAGTTCTTCTAAACTGTCAGGGTGAAACACTTTCAGATATTCAATTTTACCCAGAGCGAGCTGGAAAACTACTCACTGTGTGTCTGTTTTCTTAGCTCCCTTTCTGCTGTCCCATCGCACTTTCTGAAACCTTGTATTTCCCATTTGTCATGAAATAAACTAGATATTTGAACTCATGTGGCGTAAAGGTGGAATGTAAGGACAGGAACAGGACAGAATCTGTAGTATGCTTGTTTTGTGCTAGGTCTTTATTCTAGACGTGTCTCTTATGTGAAAACCCTCCTTTTCATGAGCCCTCACATGTCTATCGGTAGTCGTTGTTTGTTTTTTACTTTGATATTTGGCAGCTGGACAGAATAGCAGTGAGTGGAAAAGGCATGTGATGCTTAGGTCGTCACATGCCAAGTTGCTGTGGGAGGTCACCACCAAGGTGCACAGCAAGAAGGTGGGGCATCCTCAGCTGTGCTATCGCCTTTCTAAAACTCATGAAAAATGTTTTTTAGTTGTATATGCTGGTGAAAATAAATATCAATTTTGAATGAATATCACCTTGTAGATTGTTTAAATAAATTTCCTTTAGCACATTAAAATGTAGTAGTCATGGAAATATGTACACATAGAAATTCAATGTTTATACCAGATCAAATGAAGTGGCTAATTGGGCTTTGGGCTTTGTTGTACAAGAGCATATGGATAAGTTGTAAGGTTAGAAAAGAATCATAGCATTTTAGTTTCTTTTAATTATAGAATCTTTTCTACAAGGATAAATGTTTATATTTAACTTCATAAGAACTATATGTGTTAAAAGTAATCACATGCACCAATGCATCTGTAACATATAAATCAGACTTCAATAAAATTGAATTGATTTTTGACTAAGTTCTGAATGCTAATGGGCCAGAAATTCCCATCTGACTATTTTCTAATCTTGCAGTACCTTTTTTAGTGATATAGGCTGGCTTCTTCTTCTTCTTCTTTTTTTTTTTTTTTTTGGCACCCACATATAGCAAATAACTGTGAAACATTTCAAACCTCAAAGTGTCACAAAAACTGTGAAGTATGAAATGGAAGTGCCAGAGCGTATGAGACACACATTGCACAGTAGTCCAACGCATGCATGCATGAAAAGCAGCAGCAGCACCGTGCAGGACAGAATGGTTCAGAAATGAAGGAAAAGCAGCCTCAGTTTGCAAACTCTCCCCCAACCCCTTACAACTTCATGCTCAGCAGTCCCTCCCTTCTCCCCTCTGATATCTGTCTGCTGTGAGGAACAAAACCTTCTATGTAAGTTACCAGTGAGCTATGGTGAAGGGTGGTGGAATCTCTTACCCACAGGTGCCTTCATTTCCTTCACACTGACCTACCTGAGTCAAGCAATCTGTCAGCCATGACTGATATTTGTTCCTTTCTCAGTTTTGTTTTCCGTTTGCTATTCCAAGAGTGGTAGAATAAATTATTTGGCTTTTTAATTGTTATTTCTTTCTTTCATTGAACATAGATTTTTATGCAATATAATCTGATATGGTTTCCCTCCTTCTACCCCTTCCAGTGGCCTCCCCACCTCTGCTCCCATCTAGATCTACACCTTTCTGTCTCTCCTTAAAAATCAAACAGGCATCTAAGTTAAAATAATAAAATAGAATAATACAAATCAAAACCAAACAAACCAGAATATGACAAAATAACCAAACAAGAAAAAGAGCCCAGGAAAAAGTACAAGAAAATCAAATAGGTGCAGAGAAATACATGTTTTCATACATAGAAATTCCATAAAAACCTAAAACCCGAAGCCATAATATCTTATGGAGGCCAATTCTCTCTCCTCCTCCTGATCCAACTCTTGGGCAACCAGCTCCCTCCAGGGGGAGGGAGGTGGAAAGGGATGGCAGTGACTAGGAAGTGCTATCTCCCCCTCACCCATTAGAGATGTAAAAAGCCTTTATGGCAAAAACCCCACAAAAACTAAGAAATAACAAACAAACAAACAAACAAATAAAACCAAAAACCAAAATCATGAGACAAAGAACCTTAAAATGTGACATTGTATCTGTTTTGTGTTGGTTCTCTACTACTGGTCACCCTTAGAGTGGCTTGCTATTTATTTGCAGGTAGCTATCAATTAAGGAGAGCTTATGGGTTAACCCATTGGGGCATGCATCCACTTTTCCTTTTAGCTCTAGGATTTTATCTGGTGCAGACCCATGCAGACCTTGTGCATGGTGCCTCAGCTGCTATGAGTTCATATGTACTCAGCTCATTAGAGCTAGAAGGCCTTGATTCACTGGCATTCTCCATCCCCTCCGGATCTTACATTCTTCCTGCTATTCAGGGAGGGGTCTGATGAAGACACATCCCTATTGAGGTTGAGTGTTCAACAGTTTCTCACCCCTTGAATATTGTTCAGCTGTGGGTTTCTGTATTTGCTCCTATCTGTTGCAGGATGAAGCTTCTCGAGATGAATGAGCAAGGCATGGTCTGTGAGTATAGAAGAATGTTGTTAGAAGTCATTTTATGGTTGGGTTAATTTAGTGGGACAGTAGTATTTTGCTTTTCATTTAGGTCCATGGCATATCTAGCTTCAGGTTCTTGGCCTGAAGCAGTGTTGTGCATGGGTACTATCTTATGGAATGAGCCTTAAGGCAAATGACATGTTGGTTGGTTATTTCCCCAGGTTTTGTGCCACTATCACACCCAGTGACATTGCAGGCCAGTCACTTTTGTAGACTGAAGGGTTTATAGCTGAGTTGGTGTTTACCTGTCTCCTTTGCTAGCATTCAGAATACCTTCCAATACCATGAATACTAGTTTGTGAGGTGAAGGTTTTAGTAGGCACCAGATTAACTTCTCTGTGTTCAATGAGTTGTATAGCTCTATAGCTGTCTTCGGCAACAGGGCTTACTGCCACATAGCTTGGGTTGTTAGGGGTTTCCTCAGGATCCCTTTGGGTAAGAACTTAATTAGATGTAGCTCATTACTGATACTGGAAGCTTCATTTGTAATGAGAGCTTTCCATTTGGGGCTCTGTTATCCCCATTATCTGAGACTTCATTTAGATTGCCCTCATATATATATATTAGGAAGCTTCTACTGTATTAGATTTTCTTATAACACCCCCAAATGGTCCGTGGTTTTAGTTATTCCTTCATGTGTTTCCTCCTCTTTCCTGTTTGATCCTCCCCTTCTAGTTCTCTATCCTTCCTGTCCACCATCCATCATATCTATCTATTTTCTTTTGCATTCTTAGGGAAATCCATTCCTCCAACCTAGTTCCTTGACTTTATTTTAAAGTTGTTTTTTTTTACATTTTTCTTTTATTGATATAATTTTCTCACATAATATATCCTGATTATGGTTGACCTCTCTCTACTTCTCCCAGTCTCCCCACCTCCCTTCCCATCCACATCTATTCCTTTTTTGTTTCTCAATAGCAAACAGAAGGCTCCTAAGGGGTAATGATAAACTGTAATAAGACAAAACAAAAAACCATCACACTGAAGTTGAACAAAACAAGCAAACAGAAGTAACGGAGCACAAGAGAAGGCACACCAGCCAGTGAGCCATGCGTTGCACACTCAGGGTCCCAAAGAAACACTAAACTTATAGCTTTAATATATAGAGAGGACCTGGTGCATATCCATGAGGCCCTGGGCGTGCTGGCCCAGTTTGTCTAAATCCATATGAATTTAGATTATATTAATTTAGAGGGTCTTATTTTCTTGGTATCCTCCATCCCTCTGCTTCTTAATCTCTTTCTGCATCCTCTTCCGCAGGGTTCCCTGATTCTTAAGAGGAGGAATTTAATAAGACAAAGAGCTGAGTGTTTCAAGCTTTCTCACTCTCTCTCTGTATTTGTTCTCTGCTGTAGGAAGAAGCTTCTCTGGTGGTGGTTGAAAAAGGCACTGTTCTATGAGTATAGGTTGTTAGGAGTCACTTTATGGTTACTTTTGGCTTTACTACAAGTCTCTAGGCTATCTATTTCCTGCTCTTGCTCACCCTAGCAGTGTTGGGTATTGGTTCCATCACGTGTTATCATTACACTAGAATCTCTTGTAAGAAGAATAGCATTGTAGATCAAAGGATTTGTAGTTAGGTTGGTGTGTCTCTTTTAGTAGTGTTCAGAGTAGCTTCTCTTACCAAAGATGCTAGAATGTAGGGATGAAGGCTCTATGTAGATACCAGCTCGTAGGTATTGTCTTCATCAATAGGTTCTTTTTGTGCATCTTAGCAACAAACAGCCAGGGTTGTTTGAGAATTCTCATGGGACCCCTCCCCTTGACTTTTAAAATGTAACTATGGGCTTATATTAGAGTGTTTCTCTATTTTTATAATTCTAAGATTCAACTGTATATATTTCAGTTGGGGAAAATATTAAGAAGTATTTGGGGTTATAAGTAAGTGTTCATTTACTCAAGTTCAAATACTATGAAAAGAAAACATGGATCCCTGCAGGGTAACCACAGTAAAGTCCTTAGCAAATAGATAGGAATGCTGTCAGGTAGAACTGGGTATGACAAATTTATTTTCTAAATTAGCAGAAAGCAAAGGCGACAAACCACAGTAGGCCTATGTAGGCTTCTGATTCCCAAGTGTTTAGTTTATGAATCACTTCACACACCACTGCCTAATTTGTAGTGCTCAGATATAACAGCTGTTAATTTTCAGAATATAAAGTCTGGTACTCGGAGGATTCAGAAAGGGCGAGTGGCTTCCAAAGTAGTTGGTCAAGCAGCAGATTGTAGCTCTTAACTTAAGTACTAAGGCTCTTTACTTAAATGCATTGACTTGCATGGCTTGGCACATTTAAGGAGTTTTTAAACACTGTAGATTTGAGAGACGTCCCAGCAAAGGAATTGGTACCACAGGGGCCAGGGTGTATATAACAGTGAATTAAGAAACTGATGCTGTAGCGTTACAATGCAATCAAAAGGCATAGGGCCATCACTGTGAAGGGACACCATAATGAAGGCAGCTATTATAAAAGAATGTGTTTAATTGGCAATTTTCTTACAGCTTCCATTATCATGAAATTGGGCAGCATGGTAGCAAGTAGTCATGCTTGCTGGAGAAGCAGCTGAGAGCTATCCTAATCTACAGGCCAGGACAGAGATATAGGCCTGGTATGGGCTTTTGAAACCTCAAAGCCCACCCCAATGACACACAGCCCCCAACAAGGCCACACATCCTAGTCTTTTTGACCCTTTCAAAGAGCACACTACTCCCTGGTGACTACATTCAAATGTATCGGCCTGTGGGGATCATTCTTATTCAAACCAGTAAAAGTACAGAAGATTCCTCCTACAGTGGGAAGGCATTGGAAGGTGTCCTGCCAGATTTTTAACTTGAGGTACAATAGGAATGAGAATTCATGAGTGGCCAGAGAAGACCTTCAAACTAGGAGCATAGTGAGAAAGAGCAGATTAACTGTGAGATGAAGGAAGACTTGAATGTTATGCATTCACTCACTTCACTTCCATGTATGTCATCTGTGGAAGGGAGGCATGATTTCCTGATACTAAGCTGTATGTCTTTTTTGTATATGTAGGTATCTAGTTTATGGAAGGAGATGTAATAAAGGGCCCCACATGTATTATTTGTGGGAGGTAGATAAATATCTTAGATGGTAAATAAATATCTGAAAAGGTTCCTCTAAATTTCCCAATGAGTTTCTTGTCTTTGACTTCCATGGCTTGTCAATCATTCAGCCATCTTTAATCCAGATGCTAGAATCCCTGCCTCCGAGAACAATGATAATGATATATGAAAGCATGATACTCAAGATAACAGTCTGCTAGACTCCTATCTTAATTTAATTGAAGACAAGCAAGGGCTGTTTACTAGAAGTACAAACTATGGTTCTTTTACCAGGAGACCTCATATTTGTTCTTGTTGGCGGGGGGTATCCCAGGAAGGTCAATTTATGCTCATTTCCTCTAGGAAGTTGTGTTAAGTTTTTGACTGTGACACATGTTTGGTAAAAATCGAGCTTTCTCACGAGGGGATACTTGTTATCTCAATTACAAAGTCAAAGGATACATTTCATTCTCTATCTTTTGTTCATGAGACAGTGAAAATAGTTTCCTAGAACTTCAGTTGGAATCTCCCAATATGTGTGATTAATTTCATTTGTCAGAACAAATGAAATTATAGGAATTATAAACCTAAGGTTATTTCCTGTACTCCTAGTAGCTATCAAACTGCTTGTCACACTGTAGTCATTCAGCAACTATGGCAAATACTGACTGAATAACCAGAGAGGTCGAAAAACAGTCTCTGTCCTCAGGAAACCACCAAGTTCACAATCTAGTGGGGATTGGCATTTTGGATAACACACATGTGCTGGAAATTCCAACAGTAGAAAATCATATGACATCCACCCAGCCCACACACTAGAATGTGAAATGTCACTAAATCACAATCTGTCATTCTTGACTAATGAATCTGTCTATAAAATTTGTAACATTTTTAAGTACTGAATTTTATTATAATCACTTTATATAAAATGGAATACAGCTTAGGTAGTGGGTCTTAAAAAGAGAGTAACATAAAAGACTACATTATAGTCTGTATATAAGGGCTCATTTATTTTTTTATTTATTTTACAAAAAAAGATCTGATTTAACTAATATAAACATTTTCAAAAAAAGGATCTAAAGATAAGAGACCTCAAAATTCTTGTAGTTCCTTCATCTCTCATCTTCATCACATGATGTCTCCTCTGTGACGATGTCCTGAAACTTGAACTAGAGAGCACAGATTCATTTGTTGCATCCTATATTTCTAAATCATTCAGATTGATTTTTAGAAAACTAAGCCCCAGTAACACATTTAAGTTTAAATCTTTAAGCCTTTTTTTTTTTTTTTTCAGTATATATGGAAGCTCCTTTTTGGATGGAAGGGAAGAAATAAATATTCTTTACAAAGTTCAGGGGAGAAATGAGTCTCTTTCCCTTTGAAGTATGTGTGTATGTAATATCTAGAGTATTGGGGAAATGAAAGCAGTTAATCTCTGCCATTGGCAGATATAAATAATAGGAAGACAACATAACTGAATAAGTTATAAATATTTTATTTATTGATTCTTCTAGTAAATGTTTAACAAGTGTGCTAAGTTTTGTAATGAGATGTACAAACAATTCAAGGTAAAGAATTCCCAATCAACACCATTAAAAAGCTCCCATTAATAAAGGGAACGTGGGCCAGGTAACTGAGGAATGCTGCAAAGTAGGGGAGAGATCAGACTGCATCTTGTGAGTGGAATCATCCAAGGAGAGAAAAGAGAAGAAGTGCAGAATGTCATCTTCAGGAAGGGGCAGCATCTACATTTTGGTGAAGTTCTACAGGTCTCTGGTGGCGTCTAGCTCCCAGTTTCATTGGACTTTGAACAATCTGCAGAGAAAACACCTTGGCCCATGTAGGATGGTTGGTTAAGTGAGAGGGTCCCCAAAGCTGATCTTTCACTTCTGCAAGGGGAATGGAACATGGGTAAAGGACCAAATCAGATGTAAAGCAAAACAAAATAAAATAATAGCAGCAGCAGCAATAACATCATCATCAACACACACACACACATACACACACTCACATATACACACACACACACTCACACACACACATTGTGCACATATATACACATACACACACTCACACTCACACACATACACACACACACTCACACACACACTGCACATACAAACACTGCACACACATGCACACACATACACACACACTTGATTGTAGAAGATAAAAGGAAGCTATTTTTTTTAGCCTTAACTCCTAGAGAGACAGAAAATTCTGGAATTTATAGCCATAAATAACTTGACTTAAGACTGAATTAAAATTCATATTATCGATATCTTAAAATCTCGAATGTGAGAAATTAAAGTTATCATAGTTGGAAATGTTTACTGCCTGCAGAAAGCAAACACACATACATTTACAGGAGTATATCTTAATTGCATCTTGCACCCAGCACATGAATTATAATTGCTACAAAATACCTAAATAATTCTCAGGGAATATTTGGTTGTAAATAGTCTTTATTTGTATAGAATATGAATTTACAATGTAGTAAATTAAACCTCATAATAAAGTACTCACCAGGAGTGAGACTGAGCCACTTCTTCTGATTAGAAGTAAATTCACAAAAGTCATAAATATATGTTATCAGGTAAATAATAAAAATAACAGATCAATTTATATAAGAATTAAGTAAATAAACGTATAGCCATGTGGCACATGTCTTTAATCTCATCACTCGGGAGGCAGAGACCAGCTGATCTCTGTGAGTTGGGGGACAGCTTGGTTTACAGAGTGAGTTCCAAGATAGCCAGGGTTACAAAGAAAAACCCTGTCTTGGAAAAAGAATATGAACATATGAATGAATTAGAAACTAATGATACAGCTGAGATCCAATGAAAATCTAAAGAAACTTCTAGGAGTTTAAGTAGGATGTTATTGAAAATAGAATTAATAAAATAAAAGCATATTATAGAAAAATACATAAATTAGAGCACACAGAGAGAAGAAATTAAAAGATGGAGTCCTGGAGAATGTATTGATTCATTAGAAATAAGAAGCAGACTTCTCTAGCTCGGAAGCTAACTAGAGAATGGGAGGAAGTATATTAGAAGAGGTGATGACCACTGCTTCATGTGTACCCGATTCCTTGTCTGGAGCAGGAAAAAGAAAATGAACATGAAATAGTACTAATAGTACTGGGACAACAGCAAGAGACAGTAAGAGGCCAGGGATAATGTGCAGCAGGGTATGGAAGCTGGCTTGTATGATGACACGGATGATGTGCAGCAGGGTAAGGGATAGGCCTTGTGAACATAGAAAACAATGGTGATACACATAGCAAAAAGAAATGTCCATACCAATATTTTAAAGGAGGGGAAAGAAGGATGGCTTCTCTCCTTAACAAGAAGCTAGCTTATAGAGGATTGCATAATACAATGCAGCGTTACTAGTGAGTGGTGTAGGCAAGAAATACTAGTAGATACTTAAGACTCTTTTTAAAAAAACCTTGTCAGTGCATTTCAGTGATCTAGAATTACACAAAAACCTGTTCTTAATTACTGTGAAATTATTTTAGTAAACAATGATAATTTGTAATTCTGAATTTTAGAAAGGAAATGTTTTTGAGAAGCATGGAGACTAGAGGGTACCATGGTTGTAGGTGAGAACCCAAGTGAAGAAGCTTTTATGGATCCAGATAGTGCCTGGTGAGGGCCTTTGGAGGCACTATGAAGTGGAGCGGGTGGACAGTATTTAATGAATGATTGCACCAGGGAGGGGATTGGAGGGAAGTGATTTGAGATGCTTTCCCAGGTGGATAGTACTGTTGTTAATTCTGAGAGAGTCATACTGATTGAAATGAAGATAGTTGATTACTCAAAATTGGAACTCAAGAATTGTGTATGCAAGATAAATAAACCTATGAGCCCAACAAACCTAAGCAATAAGTATAGCCACAGGCATTGGACCAAATCGTTCAAGTGGAGGGTTAGAAAGTCATCAAGGAGAGAAAGAGTATGTGGGGAATATAACCAATGGCTAGAGGTAGTGAAGACAAAATGAGGTCCTGGAAAAGACAGGTGAAAAGGGATCAGAATGAAGGACATTGACCGATTTCAGGTGACTGAAATTTGATTCCAGCTAACCTCTGAGGGGAGCAGGGCAATTTTATTGGCCATTCTCATGTCCTGTGTGTCTTCTACTTGATTTCATTTTAAATCCCAACGGTCCCAACTACTCCCCCATCCTTACTTCTAGCCTCTCCATCTTCTTTCTTCCAATTATTTCAATGAAAGGATTCATAGTTCATGTTATAAAACTGATGTAAAGTTTCATAACATTGGTTTAAAGGCAAGATTTGACTTAGAGACATTGATAAACTCAGAGTGTTATGACCGGGATCAAAGCCGTGGCCCATCTTAAGGTGGAGCTAATGACAAACATTTGGAGATCTGCATGCTTTAATCACCACTTGCCTCTTCCATAATCTTTACTGAAACTCAGGGGTAAAATTGCTTGTATTTTGTAGTTTGGAGGCAGTCTCACATGATTGAGTTAAAAGATACTGCTGAGGACCAAGCTACTCAACTGTAACATATATGCACAGTTAGGTCAGACCCCTGCAGGCTCCCTGGTTATTGGTTCAGTCTCTGTGAGCCCCCATGAGCCCAGGTTAGTTTATCTGTGAGTTTTTTGTGATGCCCTTGGCCCCTCTAGCTGTCTGCAACTCTTTTACAGGCCTCTGGGACCCCACTTCTCCTACTGGGTTGCCTTGCTCAGGCTTAATTCATGGGGAGGTGCTTAGCCTTCCTGCAACTTAATATGCCTTGTTTTGTTGTTACTCAGGGGAGACAACTTACCCTTTCCTAAACAGAAACAGAGGAGGAGTGAATGGGGGGGGGCAGAGGGCAGTTGAGGAGGGACTGAAAGGAGAAGGGGGTGGAAATAAATACATTTATCTTTTTTTAAAAAAAGACACTACAGAGGACTTTTGCTTTAGAACTTACATAGGCTATGCCTAGAAGTTCTGGAGACTGCTGCTTTCAGTACTTCAAAATAAAATCACTATTCTGAGGCTCACAGGAGAGAATTCCTAGGTCAGCTCTAACCACACAGTGCTCCTGGACACTATAAAGAATAATAGTGACACTGCCTTTTCAGTTTCTCCTCACACTTACCATTCTGTGTCACTCTAAACTGCGTAGTTCAGCCCAGAGTGTTCCACTTTGGGTTGACAATGAGACTCCCGCTAGGTGTAACTTTTCTAAAGAACGGGCTTTATGTTATGTGTACCACATGCCTCTGAATCGCTTAATGTATCTGAGCTAAGAAATGCAAAGTGCTAGACAAACCTGACCTAGTGTGCATGCTTTCATTTTGACTGTATTAAATGAGGAGACTTTTGTTTTCATTAACATTAATGACATGTAACTTATTTTAAAATAGCAGAGCCTCCCATATAAACTGAGCGTTATGAAGATGCTATGGATGACACCACAGAAGGCCTCTATAGCCACTCGCATGTGCTATGTTGTTACAGGCATTTTTCTGAGATGTCCTTTTTAAATATATACTTTTAATTTATGGTTTACATTTTAGCCCTAAAATTTTAGTAAGTATAAAGCATCAGCGTGAGATGCAGATCAGGGAAAACTATTCAGTGTGTTTTATGAGTAAACTTGTGTTAATTTTTAAAAAATATGGTGTCTTATTAAAAGTCTGTAATTTGCAATTAAATTTGAACTTGAAAATTATAGTAGTGTACAACCAAAGCTTTTGTGTTAATTTCAGAAAAGGTTAAACTGTCCAGTATCGTGACCGATATTGAATATGTGAGTAAGAAGATGGAGAAAGAAAAGCAGCAGCAGCTGCACCTCAAGTCCAGGTAATGTGGAATTATTTCACCTAGAACACATACACACACACATATACACACAGGCGCACATGTATACACACATACACATACATACACGCACATATATACATGTACACACATACATACACATATATACACACATATATACACACACATACATGTACATACACACATATATACACACATACACACACATATACACATACACACATACACACACATTCAGCACACAGACACATACACACACATACACACATACATATGCACACACACGCATACATACACACACCTACACATATACACATGCATTAGCACACATATACACACACACACATGAACACATAGATACACACACATGCACACACATACGAATATATATACACCAGACACACACATACATGCATATACATACACATACACACACATACAGGCACACAGACATACAAGTTCACGTACATACACACATATAAGCACATATATACACACAAGCACACATATACACACACACATACACACACATACATACATACATACACACACACACACACAGTGAAGGGGGGATTTTCTTTTTTGCCAATATTCTCTCACCAACTGCAGTGGTTTTCAAGCCTATTAACACCCCATGCACACCGCTAATTTATCTTTCTGCTCTAGTCCCAAAGCATATCAATTATCAAAATTTTAGTTTTCAGTTCAATTAACTTTTGAACTGGAGGATGTCTGAGTAGCTAAGCAAACCATCTGGGTTTTACAGTGCATAAGCTCAAATCCAATTTGTGTCTTTCTTGAGAAAAATGCCATATTTTATGATAATATTACATAAGTTTGGAATTTTAATAACTCCTTTGCAGCAATTATGGAGCAGAATAAGTTATAATTTTCCCTTTAAAATCTAATAATTAAAGGTTAGTCTTTTTCTAACAGAAGGTGAGGATGATTCCACAGAACATAGTTGGATTGCAAGGATTTGGAACATTGCTTCTGCTCCCCACAGTGTCTGGAGATGGGTCAGCTACTCTTCTGGATTATTCTCCAGGATCAAACCATCTTCCAGATGATTTTACAAGGGTGTGCCTGAGGGTTAACCCCAAGGCTTTAGATAAGACCTCAGATAGCCCTTAAGCACTTATTTTTAAGAATTTGTAGAATGTAGATACTCCTCTGTTAAAACAACTTTTTGATAGCTTACTTTACAGCAGTTCATTAACACAGCATGTTAAGAAAATTCCAGTAATTGACACAATGTACAAATAATAGAAATTGGAGGGCATACTATTTTGCTTTTAAAAAATATCTTGGCTTCTAAAATCTGTCATAAATTGTGCTTAGCACTAGAATATTCTTGTCCGGTGTAACCATTCTCTTTGATTAAATTTATTACAAGTATCAGATTTGAACAAGTGGAAAGTGTGCACAGTTTCAGGACAAAAAGTTTGGGTTTATTTGTAATTGGGAAAGAAATTATCACATTAAAAAAGATTAATGTTCTATCTTTACCTGATTTAACTCGTCTCAGGCTAGCTTACCTGAGTCATGATTGTAGAAGACTACTTAATAAAGCAGTTGAACAGTTTAGACTATCCAGTGAGCTTTTAAGAGCTAGAAAAGTTAACTTCATTCATTTAAAAATACTTCTTACTTTACTTATATGAAGCCTGTAATCCCAAGAACACTAATGGTAACTTAGGGACAAGTGGGGCACTGGTTAACAATAAATCTGAACAGAAATAATGTCTTTCATTATGTTGTCTTTCTCAGTAGGGTTAACTGTTTCTCAGGGAATTATTTTTCCTACAACTAGGGGAAGATAAGTGTCTCCTAATACTTCTAGTTCCCATTTTTAATGAAAACAGGTCCTGTTTAATGAGGAAGATCGACACTGTTTGAAATTAAGAACAGGTACATGTACTCCAATGGCAGCCTCGGGCAAGTAAACCTGAGCTTCAATCCACTCGAGCTGCCTTGTCTGTATTTATAGCTAGTTTATGTGGGAGCTTGTTCCTACCTTAGCAGTTAGCTTCATCTCATTAATGTTGGGATGTGATGGGAATGCATAGAGAAAGATAAGTCAGTGTTTGGGATATGGTGACTCAGGTTCTTTGAAAACCTGTGTTTTATAGATTAAAAAAAAAGGCATTAGGTTGAGGATTGTTGTTGTTGAATTCTGGTCTCCATATAATATAAAAAAGAGTTGTAGGAAGCAGAAGAGAATGAATCAGCCAGGTAATAAAGAAGCAGATTGTTAACAGGTTTTCAGACTAGAGTTGGGAGGGTTTCTGTCCAGGTCACCTAGAAGCTTATGGGAGAGGATTTCTTCTCCTATATTGACTTTCAAGGTGTGTTGGGAAGTGTACAACATTTTTAGGTATATTATAAAAATATTGACTGAAGAAAAGAAAAAAAGGCTAAAAATAAGGAATATAAAAGAATTTTATAAATGGATGATGTTTATCTTTATCCACATTTTTCTATTTTTGGCAAGCAAAAAACAAACAAAATGGAGTGTCTCTATTTTCACACTTAAGCTTAAGAACATAAAGTTTTTTTTTTTTAACTGTATCTTCAAATTTTAAATTAAGTATTATCATGCTTAAGAATCCTGGTCTTAGGATAAGTCTAATATGAAGTTGTGTGGATACATTCTAAATGTTACTTTCCAATCATGAAAAAAATCATTTATTTTTTAGCATTGACTTTTGGTGTTATTAGAAGTATTTGGTGCATTTGAGAGCATGAAAGCTGCATTTCTGTCTGAATGCTCTTGTAATTCAGGCAAGTGAGCATGGACTTAGACCACCAGTTTTGTCATCAATGAGCTTCTTATATTGTATTTGAGAATCTACACTTAGGTTTTTTATCAGCCCAATAACAGAACAAAGATGAAGTGTATTTGCCTCAACTTTAGTAGAATATTGTAGTAAGAAGTTTCTGGCCTGGCCTAGCCCCAAGATACAGCCAGCAGTCCCAAATAATCACACAAAATCTTGATTAATTACCTGCTATTTGGCCCGATTCAGGCAAGTACCTTGCTAACTCTTACTCTTAAACTAACCCATGACTAGCAAAGTGGCTTAGTATCTTCTCTCAGAGCAGCATTTCATCTTCTTTCCTCTGCATCTGCCTGGCATCTCTGCTCTCTTCTTCTTCTTCCCAGAGTTTTCTTACTCTTGTACACCACCCCCCCCACCCCCCCACCCCCCGCCTACACTTTCTGTCTGCCTTCTGGCCAATCAGCATTTCATTAAACAAATAAAAGGGACAAATATTTACAAACTACAAGAGCATAGTCCCACAGCAGAATATAAACAAATTTTAGAATTTCCAATGCAATTACCCTAGTCCTTGATCAAATCCTTGGGTAGGTCTTGTGTATAACAGAGAGGTGAAATGGGTTTATCTTATAACGATATTTACTTATAACTTATTCATTTTTATTGCAGTGCCTACAATCTGATATCAAGCTCAGATTAGGATAGTCATAGTTTTTCCCCCACACATGCTAATATTTTTCCTTAGGAAAACATTTTAAGTACTAGAACCTCTGTAACACTTCTATAGCACCCAGGTAATAATGCCATCTCTAGGCATTTATTCCAAGCCGCTGCACAAATGACAGTGTTCAAGAATGATGGTATCAGAGAGGATTTTTAATTTTTAAAATTTTTTTTCAGCTATTACATTTTCTAATCTGTTTATATGGCCCTTGACTCTAGAGCCAACTGAAATGTTTGAATCTCTGTAAGTGATATTAGGAAAATGATATTATTTAAAATCTCTTATGAAACAATGAAAAATAGATCTGATGCTTATTTTCCTGACTTTTGTTAGGTGGGGTTTTCTCGGAGATGTTCCTACTTGACACTAAGTTTAGTATAATTCTTTCAACAATATTTACTTGGGAGACTGAATCACTCAAGTTGTGTCTCTGTGTTTTGGAAACAGAATGTTGGAACCCTTTCATTCCCATCTTGGCTTACAAAATCTGACCTCTTCTATGGGACTTCTGAGAGAACCTGGTGAGTTTCACTAAGCGAATGCTGGGGACAATAGAGATTTTCATGATCTAAATCAAAGCGTTAATATTAAGCAAAGTCACTTGTTTATCATTTCATTTTAAAAACTGTCGACAACCACTGATAACTAATTTTTGTCATTTTATTTAAACTTCAGAAATTGTATCTTTTAAAAGCGTGTGTAAATATAGAATGTTGTGGGAAATTCTGAAGATAAATTCTTAGAATTTAAAAGTTCTCAGTAACAATTCTTCTGAGTTACTGTTTTTTAAAATATACAAAATATCTTCAAAAGAAGCTACACATGGTATTTTAAAGTCTTTTAAATACAGCCAGAAAATTTAGAACTATTTTGACTATTTAGACTAATTTGAAGACCTAGAAGGGGTTTTGACTTAAGGAAGCTATGCTGTAGTTTTCCTTCTTGGTAACTTGTTACTCATATTCTTAATCTTCAGGCTGCTATTAATTTTTCTTCTGTATATACAAAGACTATCTAGACAAGGGCTCATAGAAGACCATTCTAAAACGTGTCGAAAGAAGGCCAGCTACAGAGTACTGTGAAGGTGAATGGAAGAGTAGAATTGCAGCCACCCATGTAATATTTTTAAGATTTGCTAAAAATTACTCCAATATAAAAAGGTTCTGTAAAAACACCGGAAATATGTACTAAAGGAAGCAGCAGCATGACAGCAAGAGACTCTGTCTCCCTTTCACATTCCCTGCCATATAATGGGCCTTAATACATGCTGAAAGAATGGGTGGATGATGGATAAAAATTAAAGAAGACAGCACCCAAATGAAACAGTTGTCAAAGTGTCCTGTCTGTCATTTCACTCTAGAGTGGAGGTAGTAATACACAGGGCAACTGTACAAGTGTCCAAAGAAAGAGTAGCATTGTAACCAATGTTTTATCATGTAAAGTTTTGTTGGATTTTTTTTTTTTTTTTTTTTTTAGCTAAACCACTATTTTCCAATTGAGAAAACAAATAACTAAAACAGAAATGTCTGAGGCCTGGAACCAGCAATTTATTTTGTAAAATGAAATATGATGAAGTATTGTTTGTTCTTGAAAAAATTATATACATTTGTTGTATTACATATTTGTCGAAAAAAATATCTTAAAATGCCTTTAAAGTCCATTTTAATGATGTTTCCTAAAAATCTGTCTGAAATGGACTTTTCCTCTATTATTATAAGCCTGTTTGTTAAAATGTGTCTTCAGTAATCACAGGAAGCATTCACTGAAGTTCATTAATAACAATACTACTTAAGGAGTCGGAGAACAAAGAATGTTTCCTCTGGAGTGCACAGTCTTTTCTCTAACCTTAAACATTTCTAAAATGCCAATAAATCATCATTTTCATTGGGAGAAAAAGGGAAAAAAAAAAGTAAACTTGATTATAGGAATCAACACCCAATCCTGATTTCTATCCATTTGACTGAAATTTAAATGGGTGACTAGGGAATCATGCCTTGAAGGCTTACCTTTTAAATGGTGTAGCAGAGGGCTTGCAAGTGATGCTATTGGAGTTTTGATTCTTCTAGCTTCTAAGTGGAAGACTTATCCAAACAACTTAGTCGCTTGGCGACTGCTTCTTCATGGGAAACGCATGGAGGCTGATAATGACACCAAACTGCAGGCTTGTGAGGTGTGGCACAATCTGACACTCACCAAACTGAGCTGCAGTTACTAGCAACAGTTTCAAATCAATGAACTTAAGGCACGATAGGAGCAGACACCTGGTTTGCAGAGAACTGTCTCAGCATCTATCAAAGAGGAGCATCTTAAAATAAACCTTCACAGTGTGAACACTGTGGTCCTTCAGAGATGCCTGTTTCTTCTGTTGTCATGGAAGTCATCTTTTCAGGACCTTCAATCTGCTCCTTTCTTTCCTACTTTAGTACATTTGATAAGTCACTTCTAATTTGATATTCCCACAATCACCAGTGATTTCAAAACCTTTCCTTACCTTTTGGAGACAGAAAAAACTGAACCATGGTATGAACTCTTATTTCGGTCTTCTTTTGTTTTTTTTAAAAATTTTATTTAACTTTATTTTATGTGCATTGTTGTAAAGGTATCAGATCCCCTGTAACTAGAGTTACAGACAGTTGTAAGCTACCATGTAGGTTCTGGGAATTGAACTGGCATCCTTTGGAAGAACAGCCCCAATAAAGTCTTCTTATTTTATTTAAGAAAAATTTTAATTTGTTTTATAAACCAACCACAGATTTCCTCTCTCATCCTTCCTTCAGTTCCTCCCTCAGCCTTCCCCACATCTTCCATAGCCTCTTCCAAAAGGGTAAGGCTTCCCAGTTGAGGCAAGACCAAGCACCTCCCCCAGGCTGAGCAAGGTATCTTACTACAGGTAATGGGCTCCAAAAGACCAGCTCATGAGCCCCTGAAACAGACCAATCTGTCTTCATTATGCAGAGGGTCTAGTCTGGTCCACAGCTGTAAGTCTAAAGGGTGAGCTTGGTTGGATTGTCTAAATTTCCTCATCCTGATCTTGACACCCTCCCACCCTCGCCTGTTCCTTGGTCATATAATCCCTCTTTCCTCTCAGACTGGACTTCCAGAGCTCTGCCTGGTGCTTGGCTGGGAACCTCTGCATCAGTATCCATCAGTTGCTGAATGAAGGCTCTATGATGACAGTTAGGGTACTTAATAATCTGATAATCTGATTACTGGGATAGACCAGTTCAGCACCCTCTCCACTATTGCTGGTAGTCTAAACTGAGGTCATCCTCATGGATTCCTGGGAACTTCCCTAGCACCAGGCTTTTCATCAACCCCACAATGTCTCCCTCTATCAAGAAAGGTTTTCTTAACAGACAGTTTCAAAAGAAACTCTGGAAGGCAGGAGTTTAGTCAAAGAAACCCACATAACCCTAAGTGACAAATTCTATAGCTTGATGAAAATCCTTTCAACTCTCTGGGCTTTAAGTTTCATATGTGTTGTCCTCAAGGAAAAGTTGAAGTTGTTATTCAGGATAGGAGTAGATGGTTAGACAATGTCCTTTCTCTGTGGCTGGCTCTTCAGAATAGTTTTTCTCCAGACTATTAACAGTGGAAGGACCATGCTTTCCTCCAGTATCACAGTCTTGAGACCCTCAGGGAAAATCACTGAATACCCCCTACAACTCTGTCTGATACAGCATCCTCCAGATGTGGTCTTGTAGTCACTGGTCCATGTCTCTCCTCTGACCTCACCACCACCTCTCTCATTCTAGAATCTGTTCACTATACTGCTGGAACTCACACTGAATGACAAAACAAACACACAAAAAACCAGAAACAAAAACTAACCTAGTAAACAAACAAAACCCCTTTACCTTCTGGGCCATCTCTGCAGTCATGAGAGCGTTTCTTCTAGGGCTCTCTAAAGTAATTTCTTTCTCCTGTCCTTAACACACCCATTTAGGGTCGGAGACGGGAGCATGTCCTGATCCTCATCACTGTTGCTTCCAGACCACTTCCTCCTCTTTTATAGTGTTCTCAGCTTTGGCTCTCAGGTAATCCAATGACATCCTCTGTTAGCTTGCTTCTTAGGTAATTACTGTTTTGTGGCCATCTTCTCCAGGACCCTTGTTAGTCTTTCTAGTACTTGTCATCATTCTTGGCAATTTTGCTACTGAAGGAAATGAAATCTCTAATTCATTAGCTTCTCAATTCTTTTAACTCTTTTTCTCTAGAAATTTTGCCTTTAATCTATCATCCCATATGTGCTCTATTATGTTATCGTGTGGAGAGCTAGATAGCACCTCCAGTATTCTACTTTGAACAATGCTATTGATAAGGCATGGCACTTTATAAAGTCCAACAAATTTATAAAAGTAATTCCATGAGGAATCTTGGGACTTAAAAGATAGTTTTTAATTTCTTCTCTAACTATGCTAACTCACCAGTGATTTTTATCCAGTTCATGATTTTTACATACCAGCATATTTATATGGTCCCCAGACTCCAGCTTACATATTTTGTAAATCAGTTAAACAATTTATTACATTTAGTAACTCAATTAGGTGATATAATATATTGTATTAGGATAATTTTTATACTCGTGAAGCTCAAATATTTTCTTTCATTTAAATGAAAATTAGTCCTGTAAAGAATATAGCTTTGAGGGTTTTTATTCATTCATTCATTCATTCATTCATTCATTCATTTATTTATTTTTTGGGGAAGGTAATATGACCTAAGGACTAAAAGTCCTGGTTAAATATTTAAAAAATAATTTAAAAACTTGACTGGTTTATCAGGAAACCACAAACATAAATTCACATACACAAGAAATCCAGATGACATAGAGGCCTCATGTTCTTTAGAGGCATTGGTTTTCATGGCTCACATTTCTTTCTATTTTCCTAGAATTTCTACCTAAAAACTATACTAATAGAAGTCCAAGCACACTCTTCTCATTCACTTCTGTCTACCAACATATGTTTGTATGTATGAATGTTTTCTAAGTATGAATATAGATGCATGATTGTTTTAACAGTGTGCTGAAATCTTCTTCCAGTAAGACGAATGACATTTTTGTTAGGACAATAAGGTGTTAGGCTCATGAATCTCAGAGAATACCTCATGAATGAGTTGTGTTAGCAGCAAAGATAATTTCAAATAGTTGAAAACAATCTTTCTTTGTAGGTTTAATTTTATACCAGGGTCTACTATATCCTGCGAGATACACAAAGCTTATTTAATACATCCAGTTATTGATGTAGTCTGATTAATTCGATGACTTCACATCTCACAGTAAAATATATGAAAAAAAATGAAATTTAAAATATTTTAAATGCTTTGTTATTATTTACTATAATGTCTTTTCAAAATATTAATGAAAGAATGGATGTTTATAATACAATACATTTATTTTTAATATAATAATAGTATAATTTTAACATTGTTTATATATATATGTATATATATAATTTCTCAGATTTTGTGTCTGCTCAATCCTAACTTTTCCAGTTTTTCATAAGAGGAACTAAGAGTCATTAAGCTTATGACCAGCCTTAGCCACATGTCAGGTTATGTTTGATATTTGTGAATGTGTATATGTATATATGGTATAAAGATAAACCCAAGGATCCCACCTATGCTGTGCAGCTACTTTACTACTCAAGTACACCCCAGCCCTAGTATCATAGTTATGATTACAGTTTTCATATTTATTCCATTTTACTACACTAATTTACATGCATTCATGTTGTCTGGTATATATTGATGACAGCTATGTTATTTGATTATTATACAACCAGTAATATTAAGGCAGATTATAATTGAGAATAGGAAGAGGCTGTGGGCTGAGCATTGCATAGAGACTGCAACATTATGAACTAATAGGTAATATACATACGCTTTGGTTTTTGACAGTTTTTATCTTTGTATTATTAAATACTACATGTAGCAATGAGGTTTCTTGGTCCCGGGCACCAGAGGTCCGGACCCACAGACCCGCAGCCCCAGACCCCTTAGCCACCTGCAGCTAATCAGGCCCCCAAAAATGATTCAGACATTTATATTAAGTTCATGCTGTTTGGTCTATGGCTCAGGCACATTGCTAGCTTGCTCTTACATCTTAAATCAACCCATTTTCACTAATCTGTCTGCCATGTGGCCCATGGCTCACCTGTGTTCCTTACGTGTTGCTCCTTTGGACTTCTGGCTTGGTCTGTCTGACTCTGCCCTACTTGTTCTATCTATGCTCTGATTTCCCCTCCTTCTTTTTCTATGGTGCCTGCCATAGGCCAAAACAGCTCCTTTATTTAAAGATTGATATTCACAGCATACAGAAAGGCATTCCCACATCACCTCCCAATTTCTGTCTAATCAAAAAGGAAGGTTTCAATTTTAATATAACAAAATTACATATAACAAATTATCTATCAAGCAAGAATTACAGTTACAATATCTGGTCTATTTGTATTTAGCAAAATTAAAGAAAATACTCTATCATCTACCTTATCATTGTGAATCTAAAGTTTCATATCCAATATACCTTAAAATAACCAAGAAAAACTATACCTATAACTATCTAATCTTCAACTACATCAAAGACCACAGAAAGATATATTTACCCAAGTAAATCGGAAGTGCAAGCAACTTCCAAAATCTAGAAATGACAGAGATGACACCTATCTGCCTGGACAGTCACCCAAAGTTCCTTTATAAAGTTGGGGCATCCATCTTCAGCCTACAGGCCCAGAGTCTCTTTTCATTTCAGCGAAACAGGAAGTCTTCTCTGCCCATTCATCAGTCACTTCTCCTTGAGTCCTGAAAAATGTCTGATAGTTTTCTCTGCAAAGCAGAAACCTAAAGGACCCTCTTGTCTTGTTCTGCAAAAGTTCAAAGGTCACTTACCTATGAAACCTGCATGTCCAGTTTAAATAGCATGCTGTTAAGCAGTCAATATAAAAACAGGTTCATGTCCAGTGGCTAACCATTGCCACAAAGAAACTAATCTCCATATAGAGTTTCTTCGATGCTCATTTTTCTCTTGAAGTAAATTGGTGCTGCCAGGAACAGACCTGTCTCACTGTCCAGAAAAGTCTAAACTCTTAAAACATTTTAAATGCCATATTCTGTCTGTCTTAGAAGTGTTTGAAGATTACCTAGCTAATTTAATTATATCTTTGTATACCTAAAAATCTAACATGCATTTCTTAATTATAGATCACAATTTTAAACCAGTAATAAAAACATATCTTAAACAAGAGTAGAAAAATACATACAGCATAAGAGAATTGACCTTAAATTTGTATCAATAAACCAAAATCCATACCAATGTAAAACATTTTGAGATTAACAGCTGATTTCCTGATCTAACTAAATTCAATAATCTAATTTTTTAAAAATAATTTATATACCATATCCCCTTTTTCTTCTTAGAAAGAGATTAGCTATGACCATTAACCATTTATAATGAAAACAAACATTTATGAACAATATTTTGGGAATTTGGGCATAGTTTTCCATTAGTACTTCCTGCTGATTATGGGGCATTGAAAATCTCATGGGTTCTTGAGACTGGATCATAGTCTGCAGTTCTGAAGCTGATATGGCCATGTCTTCCCATCAGAGAATTTTCAGGAGGTTTTGGTTGATGAAACCATATTTGCCTGGAAGCAATCCACAGGTTCTCATCTTCTGTGGAAACAAAAGCAGAACTCCTCCAAAGCAATAAATCCTTATATACAAATTTCAAAATCAAAATACCTTTAAAATGCATATTCTTGTTTAATGTATCAGCCTTGGCAATCCATTGTCTTTCTACAGTTAGCTCATTAATAGTTAAAAAATTAAAAGAAAACACAATAATAACCATAATCCAGATTTTGTGTCTATTTTCCATCTTTACATGGCTTATTATATTTTTATTACTCTATTTCTCTTTTTAAAGACTTTATCCTCTTTATCTCTCTGAAGCCTATGTACCTTTTACACACATTGTAACCCGTTTACAGGTTTTTCTTTTCATCTGAATCTGTTTTATTATGAATCCTTAATCATCTTCCAACCATAAGAGCTTTTCAAATACTCGCATTCTCTTAAAGAGCCACATAGTTTTTGCAGGTAAAGCTGAATCACTAAGTTCTCTTAAAGGGACCGCGTCTCTGTTTGTGGCCAGCAAACAGAGGAGACCCAAGAAAATGCTGCTACTAAGAAACCATTTGACTCTGCTTCCTCTTTATTTAAAGTAAACATAAACCTTAAATCAATAACATGCTACTGAGTCTTCTGTGAGATTTCAGGAACCGGCCTGGTTGCAGCTTACACTGCCTGCCGCCAGTCTGCAAGCACCGTTTTGAATGTGGCTGGATGCCAAGCTTTCTCTGTACAATGACCAGCTTCAGATACACAATTTGGAAGCTACTTTGACTCAGTTTCTGTGAACTAGAACCCTTTTTAAACTTTCTCAGGCTTTAAGTGCATTCTCATTTCTTTGCATATTTTTATAGTGAACTTTTTCAGTCAATCTCTCAAATATCAGTAGGCTTACTGTGCATTACACAGCTTTGAAATGTGATTTAGAAATTTGTGTTGCTTTTTCAGAATGTAATAATTTAATATGAAAAATGCTTTCTGGCATGATTGGTCATGGTTCTCCTTAATAGGCACTTTATAAAAGTATAAGTTTATAATATGCAAAGAGATCTTGCTTTCTTCTCTTCATGAAAATGTGAGAAACTCTTCCTAATGTGCCAGATTCTAAAAGAATCAAACCTTTTCCTGCTGAGAGGAAGCAGGCTGTGACATAAAGGGACCTGTGAGATATCAGGAGATATTTGTCAGACCATTGCAATAACAGCTGGGTCCTGGTCAAGACTCTTCTCTGCTGTTGCCTACCTGCCACTAAAGGAGAACCAGTAGGGCTTAGTTAATTGCAGATATTCTAATTTCTGACATTTCAAGGGAGGCAGTACGTAGTTGATAGATATTAATAGCATTAAGAGTGGATTTCAGATGTTTATTATTTTAAATAGTTTTCAATAAAGCATTTTAAAATTATAGGTGGATCCTATGGCAACACTAAGAGAGAGTACCCTTACACACATGCTGTACAATAGAAGTAACATTCAGAAAAGCTGTAGTGTAGCAGAATAAAAAAGTGGAGAGGTGAAATAAAATTTAAATATATTTATTTAATATGGCTACACATATTATTTCTATGTATAATCAATATGAAAAGTTGTTAGCAATACATTTTATATATCTTTTCTCAGTAAACTTTTCAAATGTGGTGGATAGGGAAGCTTATAACATATTTTAATTTTGGATACACTTTATGTGTTCATAAAAATCCATGGCTTGTAGTTTTTGAGCACAGCTTTTGACTGGGTGCATTCAAAAGACCTTGACTGCTTATTTCTGTATTTACAATATTATTTGGCACATAGATAATGTACAATAAATATTTTTTAAAAATGAATAAAAGGAGAAAAAGAAAGGTCAAAGAACATTGTAATGGAAATGTACATCCATGGGATGTCAAGTCACGTCTCTATCCTATCTTCAGTCTCAATTAATATATTAGGTAAGTTAATGTATTTGTATTTTTGTTCAGTTTTATAAATTGACCCACCAAAATGTAGTATTTCTTTTCTAGTTACAACTTAGTGGAAAGAAACTAGAATCAAAGAGTAGGAGGTTCTTGGCATCAAGATTATAGCCAAGAACAATTTTATTAAATTGCTCAACATGCTGTGCAATTAATAGCCCATGATCTTAAGCATAAATAATTTATAAAACAGCTTCTAAGCATGCAGGTCTGCACTTAGATACTTGAACATTTTGGAGAGTAAGTGGTAGTCATATATCCAATCTGAAAACTTAATATCCCCATCATTTCAAATCTCCTTAGTATCCCTCTCCTCAGGCCGTTGCCCAAGGAACTGTCAAAACACAAGGGCATACAGTATGTTCTTCCTTCTCCTATAGTAACATTCACACATGCGGTACAACAAATATGTAAAAAGGAAATATGCATGACACACACACACATGCATGCACACACTAGGATGAAAGCTGATTTCATGGGAATGTGACCTTGCCCTTGCAAAGGATGTAATGCTCTGTGACCTTGTAATTCTTAACTATAAATTTGTTTTCAAATTGGTGCTGGGTGCTCGAGTGGGCTGTAATGGCAGGGCATGCTCTGGAGGCTAGCCCCTCTCTTCCTGTTTTTACAGTGACAGGTTCTTGAATTCTACTGAATAGTGTCACTAACACTTCCCTAGTGTGGAGACTGGGTGCTGAACCAAGGAAGATCTAGGATGAGTGTGGGGGTCTGAGTAGCTGTGAAAAACTTGACAGGTGGACACTGCTGAATCAAAACCTTTTCTCCATTTGTTTTTCTTAAATAATTCACCCTTTTCATTTTATAGATTCTGAAAGTTATATAGCTGGCTGTCCCAGGATCATGTGAGGAATGATGATAAAATAAATCCCGTGTTAACACTACCTAGGTCACATTATAGAGTACTTCACGGGCTACTCAGCAGCTTCTCCACTCCTGCCCCTCTTCCCCATTAAAACTTTCCGCTTCATCTCAGAGATGACCACTAATATTATGTTGGTGGTAGCTTATGTGCTTTTCTTTCAACCCTTATAACTTGGAAGAGTGGAGATGCATCATTTTGTTTTATTGTGTATGCCTTTTCTGTGCTACTCTGTTGCTTGCTGACCATACTCACGTCTCTACACTGCTGTCGCTATGTGTTGACACCAGTACTCTGTATTGTTTTAGAAGCAGTGTGAGGTGTTCATCCTGTTCCCTTTGGATACTTGAGGAGTTTCTCTTTTAGACTGTCATTCACTTCATCTGCCTTGCTCTGAGTATGTGGAAAGGCTCCTTTTTGTGAGGCATATACTGGGAAAAATTTTGTGACTCTGGAATTGAAGTCTTCAGCTTCTCCGTGATACCGAGCCACCCAGGTAGATTGTTCTAATTTGTGGCCTCCTTGCAGACAATACTTCTGTGTGGTGACTGGTTCTTGCACCTCTTAAACTCATACCTCCAGCTCATGACTTGGTTACAGACATTTCTTTAAAATTTGTCTTAATTTTCACTTCCCTGAAAATAAAGTTAAGTATTTGTTTTCTGTCCTATAGTATTTGGCTAGCTTATTAGTTACAAAAAATAAATCTTATTCAATTTTATATATTTTACTTTTGTCTTTGTCCTGTTTCTGAGTTGTAGCAGCTCTTTATAAAATATTATCAACTGTATTTTGTAAGTTTAAGAATTCTGTTTCTTTGTTCATCTTTATAGACATTTAATGATTTTTTTTATGAATAGAAACTTATCAATGAGTTTTCATAAACTCATTTTTAAATGTTGTTTGCAAAGCATTAAAAATCTTTTTTTAAGTCATAGAATTAATGTTCAGTTTTTATATTTAAGCTGTTTTAGGTTCCGTAGAGTTGAATTTGGGCAAAAAGTAAATAAAATACCCAGTTTCAATTTTTCTTGTCCTTTCTTCCTTCTTAGTAACTACAGAAATCTTTACTGACACACCCTCCTCCTTCCCTTACTTGACTTCAGGACACCCCAGGGTGTGCGAGGTTTCTGTAAACAGGTGTTTCTGATGCTGATTCACTTAAGCTTGTCTAACCTGGTGAGTGCAACATGACTCATTGCTAGATTTTTATAACAAACCTTTTGTCTGGTTTTCTGTTTGTCTTCAACAAGATGATGTTCTTGCATTTATGAATTAAGGAATTTTTTTGTTTTATTTGTTTTTGAGATCGTGTCATGAGCAATACTAGATTTTTGTTGTTGAGACAGAGTCTTGGAATGTAGCCCAATTTGGCCTTGAACTTAATCCTCCTGCCTCATGTTTCCAACAGCTGAAATTATAGTTGTGCTACCATATCAGGCTAACAGAATTTGTCTGTTCCCATCTCCTTTATCCACCACCTGATTTCACTAGGTATGTTATTTTTATATGTACCTTCATACTTTAATTATATTAATGTGTTTAAATTATGGTATTTGATAATTACTGGTGACATTGTTGCCCTGAGCTGTGGTCTCAGGCCAACTGTTCAACCACTCATTAGCTTCTGTTCCTCTCCTCAAAGCTCATGTTGATAAAAGTCTCTGTTACATCCCTTTTCTCACATATCCCACACTCTTCCTGGACCACCATAAGCTGGGTAGACCGTGCTCTTCATTTCTGAAATTTAGTATGTTTTCTGAGGTGTGTTTTAATGAGCATCATAGAGTGCCATGATTTGTCTGTTGAGAGAATTGATATCCTTCAGTTGTAAACTATATTTAACTTGCTGTGCTTTGTTATTTTCTCTCTTTTTTATTTGCTATTATTTTTCTTTTAATCTCTTAGAACTTTTTATTGTGGTTCAGGTTGTCCACATCCATTAATCTTATTTTCAATATTCTTTCCCTATTTTCATTTCTGAAAATGCTTTTATTTTCTTGTTTTACTTCTCTCCTGAATTTACCATCTCAGATGATTATTTTTAATGTTTCATTGTATTTTACTTTTATTAAAATTGTTTTTTATGGTAGTAGTCAATTTTTAATCCACAAATCTACATAATACATGTGACCAGAATGTTAATAATGTTATTATTACTTGACCAGAATGTTAATAATAAGTTATTAACTTGAGTCAGCATTTTTCATCTTTTTTGTTCCTAGTAATTTTGCCTCACAAATCCTCTTTGCTTTTTTGCAGTATTTTGAATACATTAAATGTTAGTTAACTTTTAATTATTGCTCAATTTGAATGTATTGAGTTTCCTAGGACCAGCCATTTGAGGAAAACTGGGGTGTGACTAGCCAGGACAGTGCTAGTAAATAATGAAAAACCCCTTTGGTGACACAGTTTGGCTGTGCACATGAGTTGTTTAGCCTTTGTTTTTCCAGCCATTTTATTTCCATGGTGAAGGACAGTTCACTTTGTTGAATATCCACACTTCCTTCTACCTCATCCTTCTACTTGCTGAGAGTATTTGTGAAAACTTTTAGCTTCACCCTTCAAAATTCTTAAGGTCCTCTAAAAATGTTGAGTTATTGCATTGTCAAATCAGGATTCTATCCCTGTTCCCTAGGTAGAGTTGATCCTTACACTGTGGCCACTTATTTTCTCCAATGTTAGCAACTGTGAGCATCTCTGATAGCCTTTGGCTTCAACTCCCAGTATACCCTCCATAATGTTAGGAAGAGGCTTATCACCTATATAATGTGCTAGAAGGTTCTAGAATGTTGCCTGGTTTCATTTAAATAATTTACATTGTGATATTTATTGGTTGTTAATTATTTCTGAGAAGTGGAAAAGGTAAAGACTTCATTTTATTCCACATTTTATGAATCAGAATGTATAATACTATTTTGAGATATTGAAACAAATGACAAGAAGTTATTCCCCCTGGAAGAATTAGAATTCAAACATGTGGATTCTTGGCATAAAGCATTATTATCACTCGGTACTTTTATGCTAAGTGATATTCTTCGAAATTCATCAACAGTTGCTTACAAGATACAAGATGCAAACTATCATTTCAGTAGAGTGTATTCTTCCAGCTGATGAAATAAGCTAGCCCTAGTGTGGTCTAAAAACAAGAGAAGTCTATCGTCTTAGAGTCCTGAAGCAGTGTTTCTCAACCTGAGGATCATAGTCTCTTTGGGTTTCAAACAACCCTTTCATAGGGTTCACATGCATAGCAGATATTTACATTATTATAACAAAATTACACTTATGAATTAGCAAGAAAAATGATTTTATGGTTGGGGTCACTTCATGAGGCTCTGTATTAAAGGATAGCAGCATTAGGAGGGTTGAGAATCGTTGTCCTGGAGGATGGATACCTGAAACAAAAGTGTGTGCAGAGCTGTATTCCATTCATGGCCACTGGGAGAGGATCCTTCCCTGGTTTTTTTTTTTTTTTTTTTTTTTTTTTTTTTAGATTGGAGGTATTTTTCCAATCTGTACCTGTAGCATCAGCAAGAAATCATTCTGTGTGACTGTTTGTCTCTTTCTGTAAAGATACAGGTGGACTAGGTTAGGGACCCTCGCTACTTTTGCATGATGCCATCTTGACTTAACTAATCATATCTGCAATGATCTTGTTTTCAAATACACTCACATTCTCAAGTACTGGAGATTAGAACTCAGTTTGACACATAAGATAAGGCTTGCTGCTGTTTGGTGTAGAATGAATTAGTTGTATTAATTTTAACTTAAAAAATTAATATAAACAAAGCTAGAGAAACAAGGCTTGGGAAACAACTCTTTGAAAGCATAAACACTGCTCTTTTATCACAGCTATCATTGTTTTAATTTTGTTTAAATTTATACATTTCTTAAGTTGAGTGGAAAGTATTTGGAGATCCTTTGGTCCAAGTTTCTCAATTGTTTCTTTGATGGATGGATTGACAGTTCTGTAAGCCATACAAGCCTTTGTCATGCAGCCCAAGAAATGAGGACACTGGAATGATGCTTTGAATTAGTTCGTCAGTGATTAAAAGTTTAAATTCACAGAAACTTGACAACTGTAGTGGGTGTTTCTTTCTACATAACAAGGAAAAATGCTATTTTGATAAATTGCCCTTTTAAAGTCAGAGTTTGGACACATTTTTTTAAATTTATTTCTTGAGAATTTCATATGAGTCCTCTATATTATTTCTTCTCCTCTCTCCCTTTCAAATCTTCCAGTGTTCCCTAATCCCTCTTAGAATTTATGATTTCCACATGTATGACTGATATTCTTATTTATGTATGCATATTGGTATAACTAAGTAGATTATATTCCTACATACCTACCTGCATATGTACACACATATAACTCAATAGATATGCCCATTTAGTTTTGTTTATATATACATGTGTTTAGGGATGAGCACTTGGGGTTAGAAAGCCTATGGGGGGGGGCTCATACCCATAGAAAACTGATTTAAAATAAATCACTAAAGAACTACAAATACAATTGGACAGTTCTTGATCAGCTAAGCACCAAATCCAAATTGGGATGTGGTATCTTGAACAAGCATGTAGTGAAGAGAATAGGCTGAGGACCCACATAGGTGATTTTTACAAGATACCATCTAGGTTTAAGTTGAGGTAAGAAGCAAAGAAGAATGAAATGAAAGTGGGCCCTTCTCTAGAGAATGATGGGAACAGTTATTTTGTAATATTTAAATTTGTTTGTAAAGAATCCTTGCTGCTTATCTGACCAGATGAAGAGAATAAGAACAGGACATTGTCAGGAATTGCGGCCACTTACAACGGCTTTCATGGACTCTTATAATCACCGTATGCATGCGGGGAACTTCAAATTTCTAGGTACTTTAAGATGTTCTCAACTATTAATACCCCCAGGCTGCTGTCAAAAGGAAATGCAAATTCTATTTGACCAAAGGTAAATTATACAAATTATTTTTAAAGAGTGGTGGCATTTAAATAAATAAAAACTTATGCATACAAGGAAATGGTACAAAAGTGGTAAAAATGAGCCAAAATATTTATACTATTTATCCAATTCAGATATTATCTGATGACTAGATTTAGATATTAAGGCAGTTGTGCTTAGTGAGCTTAATGAAATAAATGATAATTTGAAAACAGATACGCAGAATATGAAATTATAAAAAGTGACACCAATTTGAAATACAGCCAGTAGAATTTCTAGAAATAAAAGTTTAATAATTATTACTAAATAGGAATCTCAGTATAGGAACTCTACCAGAGGGGGATTTCCAATGCTGGAGAGGAGAGGGAAAAGGGAGGGGAGGGGAGGGGAGGGGAGGGAAGGGAGGGGGGAACTAGTCACAATTGCTAGATGTTACAGGAAAAGAGAGGATGGTGGAAGAGAAGTGAAGCTCAGGGGATAGAGACAGGACAGGGTGAGAAGTGTTCAGAAGAGGCAGGGCTCTACAACAGGTACATGTCAAAGATGCGAGAGATGCTGGGAGAACCTGGAGGTCAACATCCACTTTGACATTTTAAATAGACACCTTAGTTAGCTATTTGTCCCAGGTTTCTTTGAGACTCACCAATTATGTTGTCAGTGGACATATTTGTGATGAGGAAAGGCAACATAAGGAGAGGGAAAAAGGATTCAGATAACACCCAGAATGGTGACTAGGAAGGTGGGGAAGTTCTGTTGGGGTGACTTCAGAGAACAAAAAACCTCCCATTGTAACCTAGATTTACAAGTCAAGGTAATTGCAAATCTTATTGACACCCTCAGACTTTTGATGAAAAGACCAAGTCACCCTAGTGAGTGTGAGTGCAGAGTGTGAATGCAGAGTGTGAGTGCAGAGTGTGAATGAGTGCATAGTGTGTGTGCAGAGTGTGAGTGTGCAGTGTGAATGCAGAGTGTGTGTGCAGAGTGTGAGTGTGCAGTGTGAATGCAGAGTGTGAGTGCAGAATGTGAATGAGTGCATAGTGTGAGTGCAGAGTGTGAGTGTGTGTGAATGCAGAGTGTGTGTGTGTGAGTGTAGAGTGTGAGTGTGAGGTCAGAGTGTGAGAGTGCAGAGTGTGAGTGTGCATAGTGTGAATGCAGAGCGTGAGTGTGTAAGTGCAGAGTGTGAGTGTTCTGAGTTCTGGGGAAGATGTGGAAGGCCAGTAGCTCTTACCTGTTCCCTGGTCCAGTTAACTTTAACTTCAGTTACTCTACTCCTCAGTCTATTCTACCAGGTCTTCAAATAATTAAGTGCACACGTCCTTTGCACAGACTGGGATTTAAAAAAAAAAATTCTGTTACAATGACTTTTTGGGCTTTTCAGGTATGGATGGCTCCATCCAGCTTTCCGGTGCTGAGAGGCTCCCTATTCCATGGCTTGTACCCACTCTAGCAGAGCTTGAGAACAGCTTACATATGTGCAAATGGGTGAACAGTAATGCTCACGGGGGTACAGTCTATAATAACCTCAGGCTGGAAGCAATACAACTTAAAATTGCATTCACCTAACTGCAGCATTCCCAGCAGAAAGCACACAGCCTACATTGACATAGATCAGTTTTATTAATATAATTTTGAGCAATTCAGGCAAAGCACAAAGTTGTTTTGGTAGATCAGGTTCAAATAAAAATGTAAAACTAAGATTTTTCTCTTTTAGGACCATTGACAAATTGTAAAAAAGGGGAGAAATATTTACAAGTCAGAAAATTGGTTTGTTTGGCAGGAAGGAAGTTTCTTTGGAAAATGAGAATTCTGTGATACTGACTTTGCTACTAACTGGCTCCCTCTCCATAAAACTCAGGTGTGCATATAGGTGTTTGTACTATTTGGTCACTTTATAATAGAAATTTCAAAAACAACACACTTCACTAATGAAAGCAATGGTGACCCTTGTCCCATAGAGGTTTTGGAAACAGGAAGTTGTGGGGAACCCACTGGTCCAGTTATCCCTGGACCTAGAAATTTCCTCCAAAACATGATGTTCAGTATCCACATGGAACTGTTTCAGACAAACTAGAATGGATGGTCTTTATGCATCATCTAAAGTGCTGTAAAGTTATGAGAGAAAATTCATTAAACTGAAAAATTCTACATCATAAAATCAGAATTTAAAGAACCATCCCAGTTAACTAGAGAGAGATTTATCTGGAGGTTGGACTTATGGCTGTTAGGAAAACTTTTAAGTTTCCTAAGAATCTTCCACATCCTAGTTATTTCTTGCTTGAGTATCTTTCTAGATGGCATGATTCTGACATGTGTTCTATTAAACTTCCTAATACTATAATGGAATGCCTGACACAATAAATTTAAGAGGAAAATGAATTTTTACCCATAGTTTGGGGGATTTCAGTCTATGACTGGGTGGATCTGTGTACAAGTTTTATGTGGGAGATAAGAAAGTGGTCAGGATAAGAATTTGGTAGAAATAATGCCCTTACTTCACAGGAAGGCCTTGCCCCTTGAAGTCTCTCCCATATTCCAGAAGGCCAATAAAAGCTTCCTAAGAACCAAGACTAACTAAAACATGTGACTCTGCTGGGCCAAATTGCACTGACTAGGTTCTCTCACTCACAGCTCTCTGTCTAAATGAAACTTAATCTGTGCTTATGGTATAGAGCTCCTAACAGAAGGTATAGATGCCTGAGAATATGGGACTCTGGGCCCTAGATCCTTATTTTACTGTTGTCTTCCATTTAGGGCTAGAAATTTCCAATGCTCTGATGTCCCCCTAAATTGTCTCCTTACCTGTCATAATGTCCTGAAACCCTTGTGGGTAGTTTCTTCCCAGTGAACTACCCACATCAATCCTGTGTGGTAACACAAATACTTGGAGTTTCTTTCTTTCTTTTTTTCTATTAGACTGTCTGCTTCTCAACACCTGGGGCTGTATCTTGTTCCTCTAATAATAAAACACTTAGCCTGATACCTAGTAAACATTTATTATTTAGCTACACCACACAAATATAAAATAAAAATACACATTGGTTGTAGATGGAAAATCCATGTACTGAGCGGAACTTCTGGGTGTTAGTTAATTCGCCTTAAAGAAAACCACATCTTGTTTTTTCTTATACCTAAAAAAGTATCAAGCATTTGACTGAATGTAGCTTGAGTAAATAATGTTTTGATTTAAAGGTTTTCTTTTTTTTAATGTCAAGAATATGCTCAGCATTGGTCTATAGACAAATGTCTTAGAACCTAAACTGCTTCAGGCCAGTAATATGTTCTATGTGAACTCTGCTGAGCAATATCAATGGTTAATATTTCTAATTAAAAATACTGAACTTTTTTTCTGTCTAATATATGTACATATTAAAGAATGATGCAAATATAATTGACCAGTAAATACTTTTTGACTCTGTCTTTATATCTGAAGAGAACTATTATTGTATCCTAGCTCACAAAAAGCCAGAAGTTATTCTTTGAATTTAATGCCCTGGAATGCTATTCTAGTGTTCCAAATTTATTTTAAACCAATGAAAATCTCTGTAGTCTTTGGATGGTCGAGCTTTGAAGGACCTTCAAATTTCCCTGTGTGGTCTGTGAGATGAGTATATAGTTTAGATAGATGAGGGCAATAGCTGTTAACATTACAGAATGCCCCCCCCCTTTTGCTGAAGGGGGAAATTTTTTTCAGTGTTCCTGATTGTTTTGCATGAGGTAAAAATATTGTATTAATTTTAAGTTAGAATTAATTTATAATAAGTATTCAAATAATATATTCTGTTACACACCAATGGGTATAAAATAGACTTCTTATTTTATGATCCTTTTCCTATCAGTTTGTATTGTGTCCACTGGGATCTCTAACGCAGGCATATGTGCCATTCTTTTCAAATGTTTCACATATATGAATCTTGAAGCATAAGGTTGCTATTCATAAGGTCAGGAGTCTATGCGAGCAAATACACTGCAGCTCTTTGCTCACAAATGATGGGACCCATGGTGGTTTGACTAAAGGGTTACTGGGGACTGGCTGTTCTTCAAAGGGCCGTTTATTAAATGTCATGCTAATTACTTGTGCCATCAGCCTTATAATGCAGATCCCTGTGCAGTTACTTTCTGGAGATTTTATGTCTGCTCCCTTTCTGGAATATTAATTTTTAAATGCACATAGAGGATTTAGGCATATCACCAGATAGACAAAATACTAATTTGTTTAGTTAACCTATGTGTTGTAAAATTGAACTTGGTTTTAGAAGTTAACAAGCAAAGCTTTATTTCTTATTTATTGTTTCTTTTTAAAGGAAATGTCTGGAAATAATTTATATTTCTTTTTTTAAATCCAAGGTAGTTTCTTTGGTATAAGTTTTCAAAATTGGAAATAATAATTTATTGCCTCTGTAAATTCTAAAGTGTGCCCTATAACACCTCTCAAACTTACCTGAATTAAGGGGCAGAAAACTAAAGCCTACCTAAGAGGAAACTCCAGTGCAGAGGGATGGGGGGGAGGGGGGAGAGGTCCCTGCAGGCAGTCTGCTAAGGTCTGGGAAGACTTAAGAGACTGAGGAGGGCTAATGGAAACGGCCTGAGTCCAGGCTAGGTGTGGCCCCTGAGACCTGGGCAGCAAGTGCATCTCTGCATGGCATGGGTGGTAGTGCATCTCAGCACAGGTGTCTGACACAAAGACCCTCATTATGGTTTAAACAGGAGACAATTTTTTCCTATTTACAAAACAGAGAAAGTTCTTAAACTTACTTTTTTTCTCATTTTTCAAAGTTTTAAGAGCCTCCAAGTCATTCTAATCCAGTGCTGTCTTAATGAAGATTTCCTGTAACTTATCTCTACAGCATGCATTTTAAAAATTGGTATTTATATCTTTCTAATTTCTAGTGTTTCTGAGATGTAATTAATTAATTACATAATTAAAAATACATGAGGTTTTGTGTGATTGTAAAACCATAGGTATTGTAAGAATCAATTTTCATTAGTATTAAATAGACATGGAAAAACACCAATTGGTTAAATAAAATGACAATTGCTTTATCTTATGGTTTTAGTTATAATTCTCTGTCCCCACTATTTTGCTTTGTCAGAGTTAAACTTTCCAGCATCAGTGAAGATGAAAACACGTGCTTTCTGAAGTATGTCTCCAAAGGTTGTTTAGAAACTTTTATTATATTCTTGGATCCATCAGATAGGTTTTCTTGGTAGCAAAACATGTGAAAACCATAGCCAAGAAAAAAAGATAACCATTTTCTAAAATTCAAACGGACTAGGAAATCTCTCCTTATATATTTCTCATTGTTGTGAATTTGACAACCAGATGAAGTCATCTATAAATTGTGAAGTAAACACAACATTTAAAATTCAATTTTGAAATCTAAAATGTTTGCTAGGGGGGAAAAATAAGAAAGAAAAAAGAAACCCAAAAGCTTCTCCTCAGGAAATTGACCTGGCTGCTGGGATTTCTTAGAGCTTTAATTTATTACGTGAATTTTTAATTCTAAAGGTGTACTTATGATTAACAAGCTTTAAAGCTTTCAGGAAGTGATTCAGATTTGACTTGGCAAGGTAACATGAGTAGGGTACCTGTAGACATAAAGCACTTAACTTATCCTTATTTGCTCATTAGAATATGATATACAATCACTGGAACATTGAGATGGCCAGATCTCAAGTCACCTTCTAGGCAGTTTTGCCAATAGGTATCAAGACAGAGAACATTCCTATCACTTCAGAAAGCTCCTCTGTCTCTTCCCAATCTCTCACCACGTTCCACCTCTAGAGGGGAATGCTAAGTGATGTGACCACTGTGACCATATTCAAGTGACTCTGCATTGTAATCCCTGCCAGTTTAAGTGTGTCGTAGAAACAGAGTCATATAATCTGTGCCTTAGTTTAAAGGAGTTGCTGGATTCATGAATGTTTTTGGATGTATCAGTGATTTATTTATAAGTGAGGAATAGTCTCTTTATCCATATCACAGTGTTCAATCACATTCTCTTGTTGGGAATATCTGTATTATTTTTTAGCTCTTTGCAAATGTAAAGCTGTCATTGTTATTTATCCACTTTTTTGTCATATGTTCTTGTTTATCAGGTGAATACCTGGTTGTGAGATTGCTGGATTATTGCCACTTACTTAGGAAATAAAGACTTCCCCAAAACAACAGTCCCATGGCTGTTTTGATAAGCCATGCATGCACATTTCAGTTACTTATATTTCTCTGAAATTTTAATGCTGTCAGTTGCTCACACTAATGGTTTCAGTGGGGTGATGCCATGGAAGTTTCAAGTTTCACTTTTCACATAGTTATTAATATTTTCAAGTATATATGTGTGTGTGTGTATATGTGTGAGTACAGGCACGTGTGTGCAGATGCCCTCAATATCAGAAGGCACTGGATTCCTTGGTTCTGTGTTTGTAGAAGTTGTTGGTCATTTAATTTATGTGTTTGGAACTGAAGTCAGGTTCTCTGCAAGAGTAATAAGCACATATCTTTAATTGCTGAAGCATTTCACTAGCTCCTCAATTTCCATTGTCATGCCCAATAACCAATGGGTATACATTGGCTTTATATGTATATTTTTCATCTGCCTTCTTTTTATGAAAAAATATTTATGCATTGTGTGGTGTATACATGTGTAGGTACACATTTGTGCACATGCTTTCATGCAGGCATGCCTGTGTATGCATGTGGGGTGTATGCATGCTTATGTGAGTATATACATGTGTGTCTGCATTCATTTATGCAGTATGTGCCTGAGTGTATGTGTGTATGGTACATGAATGCTTGTGTGAGTATGTACATGTGTGTCTGCATGTGTGTGCACACATGCATATGTGTGTGTGTGTGTCTGTATGCGTGCATGTGCACGTGGAGAATGAATGCTTGTATGAGTGTGTATGCTTGCAGAGCATGTCTGGTGTCCTTCTATTGTTTCACTTTCTGAAGTCCTCCTCTCAGATGGAGCTTTTCAGGGAATCTGTGGTGTGAGACTGGGAAATGCAAGCCAGAAGCTCCTTCCATCCTTCTTTCTGCTCCTGTGAAGGGGTCTCAGGCCTACTTTATGTTCAGCATTGGCTTTCTAAGTGAAAGCTGGGAGCCATGCTCAAGGCTCTATCCTTGTGAGATATGTGCTGCTACCGACTGAGCAGTATCTTCAGTCTCCTCAGCTATTGTTTTTTGTGGTGTTGTAACGGGCAGGCACCCCTAGATCACCCCAAGACACCCCAAGACCACGGCTAATGACCACTGTTAACTTTAAAGAAAAAGAGAGCTTAGTAAATATGAATACCGGTACACACATATGTGTGGGCTCAAGGCACTGTGGAAGCCAAGAGTGCTGAATGCTTTCAGGGTAGAGTTCTTATACCTCACTCCGGGTAGGCAAGGGGGTACATCCGGGCACACTCTGAGTAGGGGAGGGGATACTCGGGCTCAGAAGGTTACAACAGGGCGGGGCCAAAGGTCAGCTTAGGACGGAGTTTAGGAATGCTGACAGGCAGGCATATTTCCTGTGAAACAAGAGTCTTAACAGTTCTCATGGTAGGGCTTTCCTGGGTGGCCCCACCCAGGTTGCTACATCCCCGGAATGTGGAATGCAGTCCCAGCCAAGTAATGGAGGAAGTACATCCTGTGTTGCTCAGGAGGGGGTTAGTGAACATGTATCTTCTTAGCAAACAGAAAGTTTCAGCACAAGAGGTCAAATCTTAGGTTAGGCCAGGAAAATCTCATCTTTACAGTGTTTGTCTTTTCTCAACTTTTAAAATGGGATGGACTGTCTGCTTAGTAGAGTCCCAGGACGCTGCATGTGTTCTGAAGTCCCTTGTCATAAGCTGTGTTTAGGATAGCTAGTAGTTTCTACTTTTTCCCTGTCATTCCCTGTGTGCAGTTTTATTGTTGATGAAGTCCAATTTTTAGATTTATTATTATATGGCTTATGCCTTCTGTATCCTGTAAAAAACCTTTGCCTATCCGAGGTTGTGAAAAACTCTTATAGTTTTCTTTTCTGGTAGCTTTGTTGAGTTAGCTTTCATATTTTTCTTTATGATCCATCTTAAATCCATTTATGTGTATGCTTTAAGATAATGTCATTTGTTGACGATTTTTTTCTTTAATGAATTATTTCCATAACTCAGAATCCAGGACTTTATATCATGCTCCTTGATTCATTTGTCTGCATATTCTTTCCCTAATCTACATTATTTTAACCTGTAGCTTTAAAAATTTGAGGTCATGCGTGTTCTTTGATATTTCCCCCCTTTTTGTATTGTAAAAATCATAAAGTGAAGCATCATAAAGTGAGCTTCACTGAGCAAAGGCCTACAGATTGAAACATAAACACATGCAGTTCACTCTTGAACCAAAAATGCCCTTTATGAGAAGCTCAGGGAAAGCCTTATATACTTGGAGGCTGCCTTTTGACCTTGAGCAACCCTTGCAGCTCACAAGCAACACCTGACCTTAGCTAGCTTCTTGCCCTCTGTTAACTTCCTCATTCCTAAATCACAGCACCTGCTTGAGTGTACTTCCTGATAATGGAAATGCATCAATTGGTTTTGGTAAACACAGCAGGCCACTAAACAGTGCTAAGCCCTGGGGACTGCAGGCTGACATCCCCCTTCCTTTTATTCAAAAAGGACATCCAGACTAGGCCTGTCTTAGGTGGCACAGGGAGTGCCATCTTTACCGTCATTAGATAATTCTGCTGCATAGGGCAGAACCTCCTGTTTTAGGATGATATAATTACCCTCATACCTTACCCATCTTTTGGCTCGCTAGCCAGATTAGCATGTTAATCTACACCTCCTCGCTAGGTGCTGGATCATGGGCAATAGCACAAAGCACATTTTTTTTGTGGCCATATTGACTTGGGTTTATAGCTTGCTCTATCTTAGGAGCACAATGAGAAGCAATGTTCCTTCCAGCATTGATCATGCCCACTTCCTAATCATCTCCTAGGCCTGTAACTAATTGATTGGTGTTCTGGTCTCATTCACTGCAATGATCTCTTTAGACAGGTGCTGCATATAATTCTCAGAACAAATTTACCTGCTCTTAGAACAACAAAATCTTCAAGCCAAGCTGTAAGATGCCTCATCTCACACTCTTCTGTGTCTCTAAAGCATTGGCTATTCTTCCTAATAATAAATCTAATGTGGCTGCAGTGGCTACAGAATTACCAAAGGCAACCCCCACAGAGGCAGCCATAATGGCAGAACCCACATCTACCTGAGTTCTATAGAGAAATTTTCAAGTGTTAATGTATGGAGCTAACACACTTTCAGAACTTGACCTTCTATTTATAATTAATAGAAATTCTGATTTATGTTTCACTTTTGATTTTTATTTGACAAAAGCACTGAAGAGAGATGACAGGCAGAAATGGCTTAATTCTTCAACATATAATTATAAATGTTAATTATGAGAGAGTTTGCATCTTACATCATTTAACTAATCTTGCTTATGTGACATTTTCTCTGACTTTATAAACTTATACCCTGTGAAACTTAGTAATTATAGAAATTTTTAATTGGCTTTGGTATTATGGATATAAGTATGCAGATGAAAATAGGGCTAAAATTCTATTCTGTGATTATATTTTTATTTGTGGCTCCATTTTTTTCTTTTTTAATATATTCCTTTAGTGAGTGTTTAGTAAAGATAATAATGCTTTAATTATCTCCAGTTTTCTGACAAGCCAATTCTGGAAGGCAGATGGAAATTACAAACTCAAGCTTCCTTAGGAAATTAGATTCTTATTTTTGTTTTCTAAATGGAGATCAGCTCATTCTAGAATTTGCACAATAATTCTAGCTCATGAATAATCTGTGAATAAACAAAAAACCTAGATTTGCATCGAAAACTTTTGTAGATAATTTTGTTTCCTAAAGCTTAATCATCCTGCTATATTACAAAACAAACACACCATTATACTATGTTAGAACTCCTGGAAAGCCAAATGTGTAGGTCAACTTCCTTATAAAGCATTCGGTATTCCCTTTGTGATAGAGCCTATGTGAAGAGTCTGCCATTTACTCTAATTTCTGGGTTCTAGATTTCTTAGGGCTGGGATTATCAGTCAGCTTCAGAGAGCATTAGAGAAGTCATTTATCTGTTCAGCTAATATACCCTTTTTTCTGCTAGTTCACTTAGCATTTTTGTTGTTGCAGCAATAAGGTATGAATTTATCCGATTGTTTCCATATGATATTGGGACCAAGCTAGACAGAGTTGGAGCCAAACATGTTCAATGTTACTACTCTCTTGTTTCTAACTCATGTATTATCTCAGGGTTGTGGACTATTTCCCCATTTGGCCTCGGAGAACTCAGACTGCCGGTTCTAGTTTCATAGGTAAGCAATGTTGTAGGCCATATGACCACCGATATGAAAAGCAGTTAATAACTTTTCCCTAGAAGATGGCTGTGTATGAGACAGTACTTTAGGCCTCATCAGCTCCATAAAAGTTGATTATAGAAAAAAATTGGACTAAATCAAAATCAAATACGTTATCAACTTTTAATTTGTGGCACATTATGTGTGTGTGTGTTTGGTGTGTCACAGCTAGAGGTTGATATTGGAATGTTATCTATAATCCCTTTTTTACCTTCTCCACCTTGATTCTTGAGTCATAGTCTCTCACTGAGCTCGGAGATCGATATTTTGGCTAGCCTGGCTTACTAGTGAGCTACCAGAATATGCTGATCTCTGCACGCATTCCAATAGAAAAGATACAGACTTATGGAGCCATGCCTGGCTTTTACATGGATGCTAAGTATCTGAACTCAGGTTCTCAAATTTTTCTAGAAGCAATTTACTCACTCAATAACTGCCCACCTAGTCTTCAATCTTTTTGTCTATAATTTTTTGTCATAGTTTAAAAAAACATAAGATTTTTATGTCACCATTACATTTAGTCATTGACAAATATTCTAACGTATGCTGTACTAAAATTTACTTAACAAATCTCTCAATTATTTTTAAATTTTGTTTGTATATATTTCCTGGGTCCAAAGACTACTCTCTGTTGAGTAATTAGCTAGAAGTCAGGAAATTCAGTATATAATTGTAGAATTGGTTACTATTTATTGCAATAATAAATATAAAGGAAAACATATATTGAGTGAGGTCTAGATAATCCAAAACCGAGCTTCTAATGTCTCTTTCCCTGTCAGATCACATAGAATCCATTTATTTCCTCCAGTAATGAGGCATGGTAATATACCAAACTACTCAACAGAAATTCAATACCTAAGATTAAAATGTATGTGGGTGTGTGTGTGTCTGTGTGTGTATGTATGTATGTATATTCTGCTTTTATCCATGCATCTATCCATCCATACTTCCTCAAATAGACCCATCTATGCATTCACTCATCGATCGATAGATCTATCCATCCATGAATCCATTCATTCATCTCCATCCATTCATTCATCTATCTGTGCATCTTGCCTCTGTACATGTGTACTATATAGGATATTTTTTGGGAGCCTAGGTTCTGCTTATACATGTGGATTCTGTAGGTTGAAATCAGGTCCTCAGGTTTGTTTGTGAAAATAGAAAAATCCTGCAACTCTCTCCCCCTCGACCCCTTCCTGAGGTCCCTGAAACTAGCCAAGGTTGACATGGCTGCTTGGGACACACCCAGCAGCTTGAGCCTGAGACCACATTCCTGATCTAGCAACCTAGGTGGGGTCACCCAGGAAAGTCCTACCATGAGAATTGTTAACTGTTAACTGTTTGAAGCGTGCACAATGTGTCCTGCTCCAGGAAATGAATGTCTTCAGGTGGTCCTTATTGTTTCACAGGAAATAGCTTGCCTGCCTGCATTCTTAAACTCTGTCCTAAGCTGACCATTGGCCCTGCCCTGTTATCCAGGAGAGCCTGCCCATACCCCCACCCCTACCCAGAGTGGAGTATAAGAATTCTGCCCCGAAAATATTCAGGGCTCCAGGCTTTTTTCTGCAGTGCCTGGAGCCCACACATGTGTATACCGGTATTCATATTCATTAAACTCTCTTTTTCTTTAATGTTAACAGTGTCATTAACCGTGGTCTTGGGGTGTCTTGGGGTGCCCTAGGGGCGCCTGCCTATTACATGTTGGCAAGTGCCTTTACCTGCTAGGTTATTCTACCAGCCCTATATTTACCCAATAATTTTATTGGAATTTAATCACATAGACCTCTTCTTCAGAGAATGTACCAGTATTTCAGATCTCTATAAGGAAAGTAGATATTCAGCATAAATTCTGTAATTTGCGTACTAATCTGAGAGATGGTCTAATCATTTAGGGAAGTTTGCATCAGTATGGGAAAGTCTTTAGCTGCCACATTCCCAGGCACCAGCCATGGGTCCAACTAATACAGATTTTCCTGAGACGTGCTCTCTCAGGATAGCTTAGATTATGTTCTTCTCTGTATTATCATTAAAAATAAACTGATCAGGGACGTGTACATCTATAATCCAAGAAAGCTGTAGCAAGATGATTATTGTGAATTTGAGGCTTGCTTGGGATATAGTGTTAATACTCAGTTTCGAAAAAGATATAGTAAAAATACATAGTGCTATACTAAACACTTCTAATCTTTCTTTATATTTCAAATGTGATGGTTTGATTAAGAATGTTTTCCATAGAGTCAGAAATTTGAATACTTAATTGTCAGGTAGTAACATTGTTTAAGTATGTTAACATGGTGTTGCCTTGCTGAAGAATAATATTCCTAGGGAAAGCAGGGGACTTTAAAATTTCAAAAGCACTGTGTAATTCACAGTCCACTCTCTATGAATCATGCTTATGTTTCTGAGTTGTGAGTTCTCTGCTGTTCCTTCTGCCTGTTGCCCCAATTCTCTGCCATGTTGACTTCTGACCCTCCAGAGTCGTTGGTTCCAATAAACCCTTCTGTAAGTTGCCTAGGTCATGGTACTTTATCACAGCAATAGAAAAGTAATTAACACAGTAGATTATCTCTTCCTTAAAGTAATCCAACAAATGATATTTCATTAAAATATGAACATTTTAAAGAAGACTTTGATTACTGGAAAAAATACTTTTCTCAATATCTACTTCTAATTTCACCTGATAAATATATATGAAAATCTAAATCTTGACTAAAGTAAGATCAGAGAGTCTGAATACTAATATATGATGAATTTTGGAGGACTTAAATTTTACTATTATTTTTATTATTATGTGTATGTGTGTGTACATGTATAATGTGTGTGTGTGCCATGACATACATGTGGAGGCCAGATGACAACGTAGGATTCTATTATTCGATTCTGTAGCTAAAAGTTTTCTCTGTGTCCTGTAAGCTGCTTGGTCCCAAATAATCACATAGAGGCTTAATATTAACTACAAACTGTTCAATTTGTGGCTCAGGTTTCTTGCTAATGAGTTCTTTTTATCTTAAACTAACCTATTTCTTTAAACCCATGTGTCATCTTGTGTCCCTTGGCTTTAACTGTGTTCCATTATGTCTTGCTCCCAGGAGACTCAAAGCATCTGTCCAGGACCCCCTCCCCCCTTTCTTTCCTGTATGTCTCTTAGATTTCCTGCTTGGCTGTTTCCTGTCTTGCCGTAGGCCAAAAGAGCTTCTTTATTAGCCAATGGTAGCAACATATAGTCACAGTATACAGAAATTTTAACCACAAAAATCTTTATGTGGGTTATAGAGGCTGACCTCAGATAATAGAACTTTAGTGGCAAGTGCCTGTACCCACTAAGCCTTCTTACCAACCCACATTAAATTTTTTAAAAATTAAAACTGCAATAGGATAATTAAAATCTCTACAGAGGAGTGAAGGAAACCATTGAATGATTAGCCAAAATTCAGTTTCCTCAACATCTTTTTTTTTTGCCCAAAAATCAGTGAATTGACTTATGTCTGTCAAGCTTGCAAATATCATCTACCTCTCTAAAATAAATATGATTAAATTGAATGTGGTAGCACACAACAGTAAACACAGATTTTGGGCAGCTGAGGCAGGAGGACCATGGGTTTGAGGCCAGGTTGCATATGCAGATAGCGAGACCCTGTAAAAATAAAATTATATTCAAACTTATGGGACACAATGAATTCAGTTTTAAGAGGAAAACTCAAAGCACCAGGTGGCTATATGAAAACCTAGAGAAATCTCACAAAAGAGACCCAAGAGCACAGCTGAAGGCTTTAGAACAATTAGAAGCAAACTCACCTATAAGGAGTAGGTGGCAGGAAATAGACTTAGAGCTGAAATCAATACAATAGAAACAAAGAGAACAATATTATTTGAGAAAGTCAACAAGCTACATAGAACCTTATCTAAACTAACCAAAAGCAGAGAGAGAGAGAGAGAGAGAGAGAGAGAGAGAGAGAGAGAGAGAGAGAGAGAGAGAGAGAGAGAGAGGAGAGGAGAGAGAGAGAGAGAGAGAGAGAGAGAGAGAGAAGAGAGAGAGAGGAGAGAGAGAGAGTGAAGAGAGAGAGAGAGAGAGAGGAGGGAGGGAGGGAGGGAGGGAGGGAGGGAGGGAGGGAGGGAGGGAGGGAGGGAGGGAGGGAGGAAGCGAATCAGAAATGTAAAGGGGGAGATAGCAACAGATATGCAGGAAAAAAATCCATAGAATAGTAATCAGGTCATACTTGAAAATCTATGCTGCACTAAAATGGAAAACCTAAAGAAATGGACAGTTCTCTGGACAGGTACCACTTACCAAAATTAAATCAAGATCAGATTAAAGACTGAAACAGACCTATAACCCCAAAGGAAACTGAAGCTGTTATTAAAAGTCTCCCAAGTAAAAAAAGGCCATGACCAGATGGTTTCAGTGTAGAATTCTACCAGACATTCAAAAAAGAACTAACATCAATTCTCCTCAAACTGTTCCATAAAGTAGAAACTGAAGGAACATTGCTGAACTCTTTTTATGAGGTCACAATCACCCTGATTTCCAAACCACTTACAGATGCTGCAAAAAAGAGAATTATAGACCAATCTCCCCCATGAACATTGATGAAAAAATACTCAATAAAATTCTGGCAAACCAAATCCAACAATATATCCAAAAAAAAAAAAAATCAACCACTATGAACAAGTAAGCTTAGTTCCAGAGATGCAGGGATGGTTCAACCTATGAAAAACTGTGAGTGTCATCCATCATATAAACAAACTGAAAAAAAAGAATTACATGATCATCTCATTAGATGTTGAAAAAGCCTTTGACAAAATTCAACACTTCTTCATGATAAAAGTTCTGGAGAGATCAGGAATATATGAAAAATACCTAAATATAATAAAGGCGATGTACAGCAAACCAACAGCCAACATCAAATTAAATGGAAAAACACTCAAAGCAATCCCAATAAAATCAGGAACAAGACAAGGCTGTCCTGTCTCTCCTCATCTATTCAATACAGTTCTTGATGCTTTAGCTAAACCAATAAGAGAACAAAAGGAAATTATGGGGATTCAAATTGGAAAGGAAGAAGTCAAACTATCTCTATTTGCAGATGATATGATCGTATACATAAGTTACACCCAAAATTCTACCAGGGAAATCCTACAGCTGATAAACACCTTCAGCAATATAGCAGGGTACAAGAGTAACTCAAAAAAATCAATAGCCCTCCTATATACAATCGATAAAAGGGCTGAAAAAAAAATCAGGGAAACATCACCCTTTGCAATAGCTGCAAATAGCATTAAGTGTCTTGGAGAAACTCTAATGAAAGAAGTGCAGACTTGTAGACAAGAACTTTAAATTACTGAAGAAAGAGATTGAAGAAGATATCAGAAAATGGAAAGATCTCCCATGCTCCTGGATATGTAGGATCAACATAGTAAAGATGGCATTTTTTACCAAAAGCAGTCTAAAGGTTCAATACAATTCCCATCAAAATACCAACACAATTTTTTACAAACGTAGAAAAAACAATACTCAACTTCATATGGAATAACAGGCAACCCAGGATTGCCAAAACAATTCTGCTCAATAAAAGAATTCAGGAGGAATCACCATCCCTAACATCAAACTTTATTATAGAGCTACAGTTAATAAAAACAGCCTTGTACTGGTATAAAAACAGATTTGTGTATCAATGGGATCAAATTGAAGACCTCAACCTTAATTCACATACCTATGAACACCTGATTTTTGACAGAGGCCAAAAATATTCAATGGGAAAAGATAGTATCTTCAAGAAATGGTGTCGGTATAACAGGATGGTAGTATGTAGAAGAATGCAAATAGATCCAAACCTATGACCCTGCACAAAACTCAAACCCAAGTGTATCAATGACCTCAGCATAAACCCAGCTAAATTGAGTTTGATAGAATAGAAAGTAGGAAATACACTACAGTGCACTTGCACAGGTGACCACTTCCTAAATATAATACCAGTAGCACAGACACTAATAAAAGCCAGCTTCTGTAAGGCAAAGAACACAGTTAATAAGACAAAATGATATCCTGCAGAATGGAAAAATATCTTCACCAACCCTAAATCTGACTGGGGACTGATCTCTAAAATATATAGAGAAATTAAGAAACTAGAGCCCCCAAACCTAAATAACCCCATTAAAAATGCATTTCAGAGCTAAAAAGGCAATTCTCAACAGAAGAGTTACAAATGGCTGAAAAGCATGTAAAAAAATGTTGAACATCTTTAGCCTTCAGAGAAATGCAGATCAAAACAACTTTGAGATACCACCTTACAGCGATCAGAAGGGCTAAGATCAAAAACACAGATCACAGATGACAGCCTATGATGGAGAGGATGCAGAACAAGGGGAACACTCCTCCATTGTTGGTGGGCGTGTAAACTTGTACAGCCACTCTGGAAAGCAGCATGACAGTTCCTAAGAAAACTGGGAATCAACTTTTCCAAAGATCCAATAATATCACTATTGGACACATACCCAATAATTGCACATTAGGTATTATCTCAACTATGTTCATAGCATTATTTATAATAGCAAGTACCTGGAAACAACCTAGATGCCCCTCATCTGAAGAATGGGTTAGCAAACTGTGGCATATCAACACAATGGAGTACTACTCAGCATTAAAATAAATGACATCCTAAAATTTTCAGGCAAATGGATGGATTTGGAGAATATTCTCCTGAGCAAGGTGTCACAAGCCCAGAAAGAGAGGCATGGGATATACTCACTTATAAGTAGATTTTAGACAAAAAGCAAAGAATAACCAAGCTGCAAACCACAACCCCTGAACATCTTGTGATCAGAAGGAATTTAAGAGAGACATCCAGGGATTTCCCTAGAAAGAGAAAATAGAGAAGATCACCTTAGCAAATTGGGGTCATAAGAGGTTGCAACCAAGAAAAGGTGGGAACAAATCATGAGAGAAGGAGATGGTTGAGTGAGAGGAGAAACAAAAAGGGGGAAAAAAGAGATGGCTATTATGATAGAAGAAGCCAATGTAGGTTTGGAAAGAGACCAGGTGCTAAGGAAACAAACCTCCGAGAACTCACAGGATGTCCCTGGCTAGGTCTTCAACCAATAGTGGAGGGGGTGCCTAAACAGGATTTCCCCTATAATCAAATGAATAACCACCCTAAGTGTTATCACAGAACCTACATCCAACAATGAATAGAGGTGGAGGCGGAGATCCATGGCTGAGCACTTGGCTGAGCTCTTGGTCCAGCTAAGAGAAGGGTGTCTGTGTGAATAAGGGGATGGTGATTGTGAGGAGAGTTCTCACAGAAATGGCTTGCTGAAGCTTTGGGAGCTCACTGAATCAAGAACAGCCACTGGGGAACCATTGTGAAAAGAAGCTATTCCCTCCAATGGTAGGCAACTATTGGTTGACATGGGCAGTATGTGGAGCCTCGAGGGGTGGGATCAGACTGTGTTCCTGTTCATGGCCTGGCACCTTGGAGCCCATTTCCTTCAGAGGAACATTTAACCCAGTCCTGATTTTGGGATGAAGAAATCAGACTTGCGTAGAATGGATGTGCCACACTGAGCTGAGCCACCCTGGGACTTCTTGCCCATTTGGAGAGGGAATGGGGAATGGGGAGAGGGAGGTTGAAGGCTGACTGGGAGGTTTTGGGAGAAGGGAAGGGAGAGGGAGCAGGGGGATACATTTATAGTAATAATAATAACAACAATAATAAAAAGAATGCATGGCAACACGTGATCCTGTAAGAATCAAATGCACTAGCAGAAGAATTACCACTTCTCTTACACCAGAATTTCAGGTTCTTCTATTATTTAATTTTGATTCATGTCTTGGTAATCAGTATTATGTCGGTTTTCAAAAGAAATGCAGGATTTTTCAGCAGATTTGAAAATTTTCCCCTTTGGCCTTTCGACATTGAAGAAGTTACAAAGTTTCTGATTTGCAACTTTTCTTATTCAGAAAATCCTGTTATAGGTCTATTATTTATTAATTGTTTTGTGGAGCCATGGAATGAATTTGAAAATATCTAAACTTTACACCTTTGCACATGTTTTCCATTTTCAAATCTGTAGTAAATATTCTTTAATCTTATAATTTAAACTTTCATTCCTTTATTTTTGTAAGATATAATTATAAACAAGTGTACGTCCAGTTATTATCACCCAAACTTAAGGGGAAAGATAAACATTTGTTAGAAGATTCTGACTCTTTTTAATTTGGGAATTTATTACCCAGTGTTACCTTTAGTTATAATTGTCCTGATCTCATATTCAGTAATGTGTGATTCATTACCGAGTACTTATTTTTGTGTTCACTACTCTAATGCCTTCTCTCTTTTTCATCTTTGGATGCATGTCGTCTGCATTCCAGGAGCGCTTGCCAAGTCCAGTCATTTGGTATTTTCTGCTGTCAAACACACTCCCACTGACTCCATTTGACATCTTCAATTTACATTTTTATTTCTTTGTATTTCTTGTCTTAAGGAAGTGTTCATTTCTAATTTTATTTTTTTTAACATTCCTTAGTAGTTTTTATAGTCTTATTTTTCTTTACTTATTGCTTTTTTATGATGGGATCAGCAAACTTTTTTTAAAAAAATTGATGCTGGGTCTACCAGAATATGTTTTGGAGGAGACTGAAAGATGCTTCAGCAGCTAAGAGCACTAACTACTCTTCCATAGGACCCAGGTTCAAATTTTTGGCACCCACATGGCAAATGACAATCATCTATAACTCCAGTTCTAGGAAATTTGATGTTCTGTTCTAGTTTCCAAGGGCACCAGGGGTGCATGTGGTACATAGACATAAGTGCAGGCAAAACCATGATATAGATAAAATAATAAAATAATAGAAAATTTAAAAACATTGTTTTTTGGGATTTAAATTTCCTCCTTTAGACATAAAACTATTTTTGCCTTCTGTGGTTGCTGTAACATACTATTAGACATTTACAAAGCATACACCACCTATCTAGCTTATAATCAGACAGTGGTACCATACTTGCTATGTCAATTCTGTGCACAACTGTTTTCTGAATATAGTCCAAGAGTCAAGAACATGAAATCAGTTTCATTGGAATTAACATATTTATAGTTGTGCTTCCTTATTGAGACTCTAATGGTGAATCTATTTTGTTGCTCTTTCTGGTTTGTGGATGATACCTATATTACTGTTCCAATCCCTCTCCCAGTCACTCTGATCTACTTGTAGCTTCCATCATTAGTCTGTTCCTCTCGTGCTCTCAAATATCTCTTGGTTTTATAGGCACCTGTAATTACATATAAGACCCACCAGGATAACCCCAGGTTGTCTTCCTGTCTCCTCATCCTTAGTATAAACACATATGAGAAATCTCTTGTAGCATAGAGGGCAGCATTTACAAGGGTCAGGATGTCAACATCTTTAGAGCCATTGTTGAGTCAGCCATTGATTGATCTTTTTATGTTTATCAGTCAGGTTGGCAGCAAACTCACTCTGGGTTCACACGCTATCTTTTCATTGGTCTACACTTGGGGACCTGAGTTAGTCTTTTCTCCTATGTGAAGTGAGGACAGCATCCATCAGTATCTATGGCATGTAGGGTTACTGTTTAGATTATACTAGAACATGTGTTGTGAATTGCTTTGCAAATTGAGCTGTCAGTACATATTAAATCACATGACTGCACAGAGAGAAGGAGCTTCATTCCCAGTGAGTGACTGCAGTACAGCATGTGGCCTTTCGCTGCTCGGCTTTACTCCTTTACCTTGGGTGTGTCAATTACCTGCTGCTGGTTCTGTAGTTGATGAGCTGCTGTCCTGTTCTCTACTGTTCCCAATAACCTTCAGATATCCATCTAGAACAGTGAGCCTCTGCTGATGGAAGATCTTTCTCATTCTATTTACGGCATGAAAAATTATAGTCTTCATTCATTACTACCAAACTTGCAAGTTCTAGCCTCATCTTTGAGCTTTTCTCTTACACTAGGGTTGTAGCATACCTTCTTCAGAGTCAAGGTTGCTTTGTTTGAGTTATCATTTTCAAGCAGATTTTGATAGATGTGAGCAGAGAAAAAGAGAGAGATGTTTTCTTTCTTTCTGTTAGGAGGTATTGAACCTCTTCTCACTATCTTGAGAATGGGGATTATATTAATATTTACATGAGTGACTCTCCTTGATTTATTTCCATTTGTTCCAATTAAAGGAAGAATTCTCTTCTGTCAATTGGTGAATGATTAGATTTAATGTGTTGAGACTTGAGAATTTCCAGCTTTCCATTATCACTGTGGCATTTTACTTGGCTGTAAGGGCTTGCCTCATGGGTGAAGCTAACAAGCAGATAGAACCAGGAATCATAATTCTTTCTGAACATTTTAAACTCATAGATAGCCTGAATGTACCTATCAAACCCATTCAAATACTTGGGAATTCAGAAAGAAAGGCAACTGGGATGCCACCTTTTTGCATTGTATTCTTTCATATTCAAAAATAAGTTCCCAGCTATTTTTCTAATTTGTGCTAGGCTTGTGCATTTGCTTTCCATCTGTAAACCAGTTATATTTAGAAGACATACACAGATTAGTCTTTTGAAATAGTCAGGGCTTAGAACATAATGACCCCGAAAGATGGTGCCTTCAAGTGCTGAATATTTTTGGCTAAAGAGAGAGCTGATGAGGCAGCCGTGATTTTATGACCCTCCTTTGTAATCCATTTTATCCCCAACACAGGTTATAGAAACTGCAATTTCTCTTTCTCCAAGAAAAGCATTAAAGCACAGGAGAGTCACCCCTTATTATCTGCCCTCCTTTGTTCTGAGCCCCCCTGTGATAGGTGCCTTGTTCAATTCTTGGAGACCAAGGACCAAGTAAAGAAACAGTTGTCACTATGTCCCCTCCTAGTCTGTGACCATTAGATCATTCTTCCAAGGTTAATGCTAATTGTAAATAGTAGGAGATTTAGAAGCCTTAACTAATATTATTACTCAGACATCAAACTTAAGGTAAAGTTTCTCATTGCTATGATAAAATATACTTGGCTAAAGGCAGCTAAAAGAAGATGGGTTAATTTTGTCCTGTAATCTGTAAGAAATAGTCTGTATGATGGGAAGGTGTGGCAGACAGAGTAGCTTTAGTGTGTATGGCAGGAATATGAGCAGTTGGTCACATTGTTTTCCACAGTCAGAGAGCTGAATTCTGATGCTTGGCTGGTGTCTTCCTTATTCCTTTCTTATTCTTCCTGGAGCTGCAGTTCCTGCCCTGGCATCACCCACATCCAGGATGAATCTTCCCTCCTCAGGTAAACCACTCTAGAGATATTCCCACAGACACCTAGAGAGTGCGTCTCCTCTGTAATACCAGATCCAGTAAAGTTGAAAATCAAAATTAACCATCATAAGAATTAAGTGTAAAATGGCTTTTTTGAGGGTCTTAAGATTTGTGTCCTGTAAAGCTTTAATACATGTTCAGAACTTTCTCTTATTAATCAATTTTTTACAGGTGTGTCAGCCATGAACTTCATAATGTTGAGGAAACCATTACTTCCATGATCTTTATTTTTCTTGAATCTTTTTGAGTGTTCTTAAATAGATTCATTTTAGGCAAACAGAAGAAGATAGTTTTAATAATGTTAGAATATATACGTTGCTTATTTCATTTTGTAAAATAATACATATGAGTTAATTTAAGTGGACTTTTTAGTGATTAATTCTAAAATTCAACTAATATAGCAGACAGAATTCAGCTACCCAAGCAATTTTTTTAGGTTTGATTATTCAAATAATTAAGATGCTATTTGTCAACTCTAGATTACCATCCCTTTTAATTATATAGATAATCAAACTAAGAACTGCTAATTCTCTCTCCTAACTATTAATTGTTTGTAATTACCTACAGATTAAAACTGCATATGTAATTAACTCTAAGAATTAATTGATACAAAAGGATTGATAGAAGGGAAACAGAATGAGCTTAGCATTAAAAAGGCTCTGGGGATGTAGGACCATAAGCCCATTTGGTTCTGTCATATTCTAATAATGATGTATTGGCTTTTCATTGGTGCATTGTGCACTGTCAGAGGCAGCTGCATGGGCTGCTACTTCAAAGCATTTAGTCTCCTGGTTGAGTGAAACTTTTTATATGGAGTTTGAATTGCTGTTGTCATTGCCAATATCCAGATGAACTGAACAAATCTAGTGTGTGCAGTGTGGGGTGCTACCTCCGACTTTTCCTTTGCTCTCTGGTCTCCGCTCCTTCCCTCATGTCTTGGTGACATTTCCATGTACACAGCTTATGTGAGTCATTTGAAGAATTTACATTTTAAAATAACTATGCTTATTAGGGTTTAGAAACATCTCCCACCTGTATAAGTAATCGACTCCTGTTAAGTACATAAATTTGAATAAAAATGAAAAAATTAAACAGTGCCTTCCACCTGGAGGATATTTAGAAACTTATAATTGTAAATATCAAGATATAAGACTCTTAGGAAAGATGATCTAGTGGAAACATTTTGTACCAAGAAAAGACAGCCCTTAGTAATTGCATGTTAGAGCACTGCTGTTCCCTAGTGGGTTTGTATTTCATGGTGCTTTCATGTTATGGTTTTCCTGGACAGCTAAGCTAGTTCCAAACTGGTTCTGGGATCTTGGAAGAATGCAAAGCAATTTTATTTGTGCCTAGATATAGCAATGAGGTGTGCAGAAGACAACAGAAAAATGCGAACTTGTGATATGATAACATTTTAAAATAAGAAATAAGGAAAAGCAAATTCAGGAAGACATCATTGGGAGGAGTTCTCTATCACTTGTCTCCTGTGCTCAGAAATTACAGCTCTTTCTGAACTCTTTACATTTCTTTCCAAAATATCCCACTTTCCGAGATGTTTAAATCCCTGATTGCTTTGTTCTGTCCTGCTGCTTAATATCTGGGATTCCTGATAAAATTTTAATTGTCTCTCCTGTTAATGTGGGACCTGCTCCTGAGAAAACTGCATGTGTGTACACGCTTGCGTGTGTGCGCACATACACACTCACACACATACACACATTCACACACACTCACACACTCACATATACACGTGCACTCACACACACACTCACACACAAACACACACACACGCACACTCACAAACACACACTCTCACACACACAGACACACGCACACACACACAGACACACACACACACACACACACACACACACACACACACACACATACACACACACACACCATTCCCTTAGACTTCAGAGTCTTCATTTCTCTGTGGCATCATCTCAGAAGACTATTGACTCTGAGAAAAGTTTCTGATAATTTAGTCTGATATATCACTCTGGTTTTCTTTATAACTTTGGGCTGACTTTGTGGAATAAACTGGAATTTGTTGCTTGTCACCTTGTGTTGTAGCTTCTGAGGGGAGTCATTAGCATACATCAGTGTGTGAGTGATTGCCTTGAAGATTTTAGTAGAGGCTTTACTGCTTCCTGAAGTGGAAAAGTTATAGCTATATTTTCTAGTGTGATACCTACATACTGGAGGAAATAATACATGGTTTTCTCAACCACATGAGTCTGTCTGGTGAGCAAACAGGATAAAATATTTGAAAATCCTCCAAATTCTCTTTTAGAAATAAGTTGTGTAGTATCTGTTCCATATGGGGGCTTTTGATCTTCCATGGTGGTTAGGAAGATCTGTACTTTGCCCATATAATTATTTTTTTTGAGACCAATTCTATAATTTTTTTTTGAGTTTTCTTGTTATACTTTCTTGTTTTAGTGTGTAGTAATTGTATAGATTAATGGATTTTATTAAAACCATTACACACAGGCATACAACTCCCCCCCCATACACACCAGGCTTTAATCATGGTCATACCCTCCATCACTTCCTTAGACCCCTCTCTCCAGCACTTTCTTTTTCCACATACATATCTTACTGTTTCCTTTCAGCCACATCTTTCCTGACCCCGTGCTGTATATGAAAAGTGATACAGGCCTTTCTTAATATTGCTTTCTGTATTTAACATGATGATCTCCTGCTCCATATGTTTTTTTCTTAAGTGACATATATCATTTATCATTCTTCTTTATGATTGACTAAAACTCAGTTGTGCATATGCCACAATTTATTTATGTTTATATTGATTGACACCTATACTGCTTCTATAATCTAGCTATTATGATTCATACAGCAACAAAAGGTAGTTGTACAAGTATCTCTATAGTAAGCTGATTTTGTTTTTTAATATAGCAGAAGTATTATAGATGTATCACAATAAACATTCTACTTCAATTATTTGAGGAATGCCCACATTGCAGTCCGTTCTGACTAGACTAGTTTCTACTCCTGCCCGTGTGTCTTCAGCATCACTTTTCCTTAGGACAGCTGTTGATACAGAATGAGATGCGACCTCAACGTAGTTTTGTTTTCATTCATCTTATGACTCAAGATTCTAGACACTTTATCATGCATCTATTGGCCACTACCCTTTCTTTAAAGTATCTTTTCAGATAATTTCTCTATTTGTTAATTTTATTATTATTCTCTTGATGCCTATCTCTTTTACTTCTTCATACACTCTGGATATTAAATAAATAGCTGTAGAAATGGTTACCTAGCAACGATTTCTCTCCCATTCTGCAGACAATTGTTTATTTCTGTTATTTCTTATACCTCACAGAAACGTTTCGTTTCATACAAGCCTCTTTGTCATTTTGTTGTTAGTTTAACAGCTATCAATGTGTAGTGTTCAGAAAAACCCGGGGTACTCTGGTATTTTGAGCTGTTTCAGTTTCTCACCTTACATTCCGGTCTTTGAACTGACGTGTACGGGGCTGGGGAGGGGGTAGGAGTCTGTTTTATCTTCTTGTGCAAGTGGGTGTACACTTTTCCAAGTACCATTTCTCAAGGAGACTTTTACATACTGTACGTTTTTGGTACCTTTGTCAAGAATCAGATATCTGCAGCTGTGTGGACCAAAGCCAGATTTGACTCTGCAGTGTTTACATAGCTACTTTACTCACATTTCTAATGAGCCAGAAACATGGGCCTATTCCAAGTAAGATATTGTTTTGGCCCCAGAAAAGTTTACAAACTGAAACCAGAGACTGGAAAATGATGTATGGTTCTCTGCAACAGGGCTTCCTACACTCCGACTTTCAACCTCCCTTTGCCTCACAAATTGTACCCCCAAATATAGAGATTTACAAAATAGGAATTCAAACCAAATGTTTACTGATAAATCAAGAAGTCTATTTTAAAACATTTCTTTGGTGAGGCTTGGTCTGTTTGTGGGGCCCCTAGCAGTGGGAGCAGAATTTATCCCTTGTGCATGAACTGGCTTTTAGGAATCCATTCCCTATGGTGGGATACCTTGCTTGGCTTTGATAAAGGCCTGGGTTGGGTTGGGGGAGGGTTTGGTCCTGCTTCAATCTCATAGGATAGGTTTTGTTCACTCCCCACGGGAGACCTTACCCTCTCTAAGGAGTGCATGGGTAGGGGAGGTGAGGAGAAGAGGGAGGAGGGGGGAGGGGAAAAGTGATTAGTATATAAAATGAAAAAAATAAAAATAAAACCCAAAACAAGCATAACAAACAGCCTTTCCTACTTCTTTGGTATACATGTATCTTTACCATTAAAGAGTTGCATAATAATGACATAGATGTGCTTGTTTACTTTATAAAAAGAAGTAAATCTTGGCTGAATATGTGAAACTCTAAGACAGAATATCTTTATCTTTTTTTCAGAGTTCATTGATATTATTATACTCATCAATGTTAATGATGTTGCATCACATAAATTTTGTAGTCAAAATTTGTAGTAATGTGTCTAACCATGCCAGAAATTGTTGGAAATATTTCTTACTCTTAAACCAAAAATGTACTTAATGTATATATATAAATGGTGTTCAAGCCAGAAACTCAAGCAGTACTTTTAAAAAACAAATTCTAGTATAATGCAATTTAAAGTAATTGATGACTTTCAAAGTGAAGAATGAAGTCTCTGCTTTTGAAATTAAGAGAGATAAAGTCTATATAGTAAAGGAAGTGCGACTCACAGTATACAACCATCTGTAACCTGAGCTGTAGGCAGCATATGTTGGCATTGTTTATCATGGAGACACATGCAACTCAAAGTTAAGGTACACAGTGTAACTTGATTTTGGTTTTTTGACATTGATCTTGTGTTAATTTTAGGTTGTCACACATTCTGAGACTTTTTATTGTTGCCATTTTTTTCTTTTCTTTTCTGTCTTTTTTTTTTAATGCCACCCAGATTGAAGTGTACAATCCCATGGGTCGCCACACCGAATTTAAGAAGCTTGGGATGAGACATGTGCAAGCACCCATTGTGGGGATAGGATAGGAATTGTGGGATATTGTTTTGAATATGTTAAAGAAACTTCTCAAGGAAACTGAAGAGACGACTCAGTGGTTAAGAGCACTGGCTGTTCTTCGAGGAGATCTGATTTGATTTCCAGTACCCACATGGTGACTGCTAACTATCTATAACTGCAGTTCTTAGAAATATGGCACCCTCTTCAGGTGCCAGTGGGCAATGGATGTAAATGATGCACAGGCATACATCCATGGGAAGCACCTATACAAATAAAATAAAAATAAATAAATATCCAAAAAAAAAAAAAAAAAAAAGCTTTACAAGAGTATGAAGACTTGCCAAACATCTGACATGTCCTGGGCAACCCTGCGTCTTCGGAGGGCTTATAAAAGTCCCAATTAAAGTAAAAGGTATATGAATATTTTCTGGTTAACAGCTTGTGTTGTTTTAATCTAATCAGTTCTCTGTAAGCTACTTCTTACTGAAATTTGCTTTCACTAAACTTTTCCTATGTAAATACTGAGTCAGGACTGAAATATATGACTTAATGTATTCCCCTTTTAAAGAGGTTTTAAACTTTTTGATGGAGACCAGAGAGTCTTTTGGCCAGACATTTGTATAAAAAAATGTGCATGTGTATTATGATATGTGTGCAATAACAGTTTCCCTTTTATTTCTTAAATTTACATTTCCCACTATAAGATATTCAGTTTATGATTCTATAAATAAACTGAAGCAACTAAATAAAACAATTACTTCTGAAGTCTCAAAATTCTTGTTTGATACATCATAGATGACTATTGAACTGACATTTTTAGAAGATAATTTATGGGTAGATATTAGAAAAGTAGTGATTTTTTAAAAAAATTAGATTATTAAACTTACTTTAATCCAAAATTCAGCTGTTAATTCCAAAATACTTTACATTTATATAGATTTTGGCTTATTGATACAAATTTAAGGTCAATTTTGTTATGCTATATGTATTTTTCTACTCTTGTTTAAAATATGATGTTTATGTAACTCATTTAAAATTATAATATATAATTAAAATACAGATTAATAGTCACCTTTGATAACCAAACTTTAAGTCATATTAGTTAGATTTTTAAGTGTACAAAGATATATTTTAATTAGGTAATCTTCAAACACTTCTAAGACCTACATTTAAAATATTTTAAAAACTCAGACTTTTCTAGACTGTGAGACAAATCTGCTCCTGACAACACCAATCTACTTAAAAAAATAAATAAAAAACTCCATATAGAGTTTACTTTCTCTGTGACAACAGTAGCCACTAGACAAAAACCTGTTCTTATATTGACTGCTTGACAGTGTGCTATTTCAGTTAAACATACAAGTTCCGTAAAATATGACTTCTAAACTTTGACAAAACAAGCTGAGATAGTCCTTCAAGTTCCTGCTTTGTAGAAAAACTGTTAGACATTCTTTAATACTCAAATTAAAAAAAAAAAAACAACTGATAAACTATTCCAAAATAAACAGTACATACAGTCTTTCAGATTTCCTGCTTCACTAAAAAGTTCCATAAAAAGTAACCTCTAAACTTTAACAAAACAAGGTAAAATAGTCCTTCAGGTTCCTGCTTTATAAAAAAACCTGTCAGACATTCTTTAAGACTTAAAAAAAAATTGGCAAACTATACCAAAATAGAGGATATAGTCCTTCAGATTTCTAGCTTCACTAAAGAATATGTTGGAGACTCTGGGCCTATAGACTAAAAATAGATGCCCCAACTTTATAAAGAAATTTTAGGTGACTGTCCAGACAGATAAGTGTCATCTCTGTCATTTATAAATTTTAAAAGTTGCTTATACTTTCTGTTTACTCAAATAATATTATATCCTTCTGTGGTCATTGATATAGTTAAAAATTAAATAACTATAAATATAGTTTTTTCTTGGTTATTTAAAAATGTATTAGATATAAAACTTTAAATTCACAAAAATAAAATAAATAATAAAATATTTTCTTTAATTTTGCTAAATACAAATAGGCTAAATATTATAACTATAATTCTTGCTTGATAGCTATTTTGTTATATATAATTTTGCTATATATAAATTTAAAACCTTCCTTTTGATTAGACAAAAACAAAGAGGTGATGTGAGAATGACTTTCTATACACTGTAAGTATTCATCTTTAAATAAAGGAGCTGTTTTGACCCTTGGTGAGCACCATAGAAGTAGGCGGGGAATCAGAATAGGTAAGAAAAAAAAGACAAAGTCAGACAGAGACAGACCCAAACGCCCCAAACACAGGTGAGCCACGGGCCATGAGCAACATATAAAAAACACAGGTGAGCCACGGGCATGCAGCAAGATAGATGAATAAAAATGAGTTAAGATAAAAGAGCTAGCTAGGAACGTGCCTAAGCCATAGGCTAAACAACAAAAAATTAATATAAGCATCCATGTGTTTCTTTGAAACTTTGACATTACTGGTCCAGATAAGTGGCAGGTCCTAACTGTAGGGCTAGTCCGAGCCAAAAACAATCATAACATCATACAGCTTAATTGAGTGACAAGATTGCGCTAATTATTTTTCAGAAATAAATTGTCAAGTGAGTCTCAAGTCTTCCCATCATTTATTTAAAGACAAGACTGTGGCAGAAATCGCATGGAAGGACTGAGGGCCTCTGCTGGCTGGCCATTTCCTCTCTCAATAATGTTCACCATAACACTGTCATTTACTTTGCGGTTTTCAAATCTTAGTTTTTAATAATAACTTTCTGGATTTTCTTTTCATGTATTTGCATTTCTTTCTATTATATATATATATATATATATATATATATATATATAAATATATATATGCGTCATTCACAAGTAGGATTTGGCTTTAAGTTTTCTTTTTAAAAAGCCAGTCATTGTTCTTGGGAGAAATAAGTGATGAAAATGGATGCTTTGGATGGGCACATGGCGTGCAATAAGAACATGCAGCTGCACTGGGAAGGAGCCACTTCCTTCCCACCCTTCTTTAGACAGTGCCATGGCTGCTTCATCTCTCTGATGAGATGGCAAGATGTGATTTTAACACAGAAAAGTGAGTCCGTAAAAATGATGTACTTTCCTCTTTGTACCATTAAGCAATATGATCAGGGTGTACTCTTCTTAGACAAATATTATTTTAACCTCTATCCACATTTCTAGCAGATAAGATGACATATGATTGGAGAAGCTCTGCATTGAGAAGGTGCTCTTGTTTGCCTCATGAATCTGCCCAGAGTTTATCTGGATCATCAGGAATATTTAAGGATTATTATATGGTAAGTATTTTTAAATATGGACATAACAGTTTACTTGCTGTTTCCCCCCCCCAGAAAAATATTGGGTCAATTTTGATTTAAAAAATGAAATTTTACTGTGGACCTATTTTATTCATAAAGTCTCCATTGAAATAGTTAAGTGTGGAGCTTCATGCCTGAAATCCTAGCACATGTGAGGCTAAAACAGGAGGGCCATACATTTGAGGCCAGCCTAGGTATCAGTTTTGAGAGACTGTCTCAAAAGCAAAACCAACTTTACCCCTTCTCTTTCATACACACACACACACACACACACACACACACACACACACACACACACACACACACACACATACACACACACATACACACACACATACACACACACATACACACACACATACACACACACATACACACATACACACACACACACACATACACACACACATACACACACACTTATCCCCCCAGAAGCAAAGCTTGAGTACTTTTATCATGTTTAGTGAAAATTTTACTAATTTTTATACTATTGTAAAATATTTTGAGATTAACAGCTTTTTTTTTTTTTGGATAAAAGTAGATTCAATAATCTTCTTCTTTAAAATCATTTCTATATCATATCCCCCTTTTTTTCCTTAGAAAGCGATTGACTATAACCATTAACCATTTATAATGAAAGCAAACATTTATAAACAATATTTTGGGAATTTGGGCAGAGCTTTCTGTAAACCACTTTCTGCTGTTTGGGGCACTGTCAATATGGTTCCTGAGGCTGGAACTTCTTAATTGGCAGCCTTGAAACTGGTGTGACTATCTCTTCCCATCAGAGATTTTTCAGGGGGTCTTCCTTGATCAAACCATATTGGCTTGAGAGCAATCCACAGGTTTTCATCCTCTGTGGAAACAAAAGCAGAACCTCTTTTCCAAAGTAACATAGCCTTAGACTCAAATTTCAAAGTCAAGATACCTTTAAAATATGCATGTTTGTTTATCTTAGTAGTGTTACAATCAAATGTCTTCCTGCAATTAGCTTATTAATAGTCAGAAAATTAAAGGAAAACACAATAATAATCACAATCCAAACAATGTGTATTTTTCGTCTTCAGGTGGCTTATTATGTTTTTATTACTCTTTTTCTTTTTTAAGGATTTTCTCTACCCCTTTGATTTTCTTTCTGAGTCTACATATACTTTTTCATACATATTGTAACCCATTCAGAGGTTTTCTCATCTGAACCTGTTTTAATGTATATCCTAAATCATTTTCTCGCCGGGAGTTTTTTAAATGCTAAACTGTAAAGCACAGTTTTGACTGCTGGCTCCACCCAGCTTGGCTTTTTAACATGGTGGATGTTCCAGAGTCATGCTTACCTTCTCAATTCTGGGAAGCAGTATTAAATATTGTGGAACTATGTTTTTAAGCCCACAGTTGTGCTCCCAAACTGGAAAACAGCAGCTGGGAGAAGCCTCTCTGTACCATAGCCCTTAAGGGAGACTTTGTAAATCAGTAAAGCTGATCAGCTTATGGAGGCAACCAATTTGCTGCTGGAGACCTCAGCTCTGAAACTGAGACTAGGAAGCCCAGTATGGCTCCCTTTGGGTGCATATAATTTTTTAAAAAAGCTTTTTCAGTTCTATCTGGATCAATGACCATCCAAGAACATCATTTATAGTATAAAACTTCTGGCCCAGGTAGCCCCTCAGTCCAAATGAATATCTCTTGCCTGCGGCCTGGCCTATCCCAGCCCAAGGTTACATACAGCATACACAAAGATATCTCACATCAGCTTTTAGAATTCAGAGTGTTAACTTTTGACCCAATAGTGTGGGTCTTTACTTTGGGTTTTCCTAATTAGAGAAAGTCCTCAGATGCTGCCGTGTCAATATGACAGGAAATTTATGTGTAAACATCTTTAGCACCAATGCTTTAAAAGAGACCACAGAGCTCCAACCCATGTCTCAGATAGCCAGTCTATATATTTATGCCTCTCACATGATCTATCCTATGTTCGAACAGACATAACCCATCTTTTATTCTTTATATTTTTTATGTCATGACTTATTCTTCTTGACTTTTCATTGGAAATCACAGCAAAATATGGCAGTAAATGGTACTAGGTTGATTAAAACATCAACAGTTAATTCTTCTCACAGTTCTGGAACCTGGAAATTGGTCATCAGGTGGCTGGCAGGCCTATTCTTCTGAAGCTTCACTTTTGACTTCAAGGCAGTTGACTTCTCTCTGTGTATTCTCATGGTCTCTACACGGATCCTGGTGTCTCTTCTTATTTCATGTAACCTTAGATAACTTTTTAAGAACTGTGGACCCAAAGATTATCACACCGAGGGCTAGGACTCTAACATGATTGAAGATCACAATATAATTCCTAATTTTGTTAAATAAATGAGGTATATTTGAAACATTTCCTTATGCTAAATAGATTTTTAACATTATTTATTTATTGGTAGGGATATGGGCCATAGCCCACAGGTCAGAAGACCACCACAGTTCTTTCCTATACTGTGTGAGTTCTGTGGTTTAAACATAAGTTATCAGAAATCAGGCTTAGCAGAAAGCACACATTTATCCATTTACCAGCCATAGTAACTTTTAGTAGTAGTTGTTGTTGATTTCTCAAGACAGGGTTTCTTTGCATAGCCTTGGCTGTCCTGGAACTGATTCTGTAATGCAGGCTGGCCTTGAACTCACAGAGATCCACCTGCCTCTGCCTCCCAAGTGCTGGGATAGAAGGTGTGCGCCACCACCACCAGGCAAGCTGTATTCTTAACTTGTCATTTAAACATACTTCTTCTTTTATTTTATAACCACAACATTAAAATTAAGTCATATCTATTTTTTGGTGCTAATTATGTTACTAATTTCTCTATGAGTTCACTTTACTGCAACTAAATTTTTACAACTGTTTTAGGTGTGGGAATTATATGGATGTTCTTTATAGAAAATATATGAATGTAGACATGGAAATTAAATAAGCATAATCTCCTGAAAAGAGTTAACAGTCTTTGTTATATGTTGTTTATAGAATATACTTTTTTAATTCACTACTGTTACAGTTTAGAAAAATGATTCCTACAAGCTCATGTACTTGAACACTGGATTCCTATCTGATGGATTTGTCTTGGTAGGTTGTGTGACATTCAGGAAGCAGAAACTAGATGGTCAGGTGGTGGGTCCTATGGTTCTAACTTGATTTTGGTTACAGTCTCAGTTCCCTATGCCTTACACTCCCGCTTTCCAAGTATGAGCCAATCCTGTCACCATTCCATCCCTGAAACAATAGACTGTATCCTCCCTCTTAAACCATGAACAAAGTAAATCCTTCCTCTCCTAAGCAGCTTCCATCAGTATTTGATCATGGTGATATGAAAATAATCAGTACTGGAAAATGGAGTCACTGCTGTGGTAAACTTCACTGTGTGATTCATAAGCCTTTGGAGAGGTTTGCAGTGGGAATGTGAAAACATTTGCAGCATCAGGCTGGAGAAGTGGTAGAGTGTTGTAAGCAGAGTTGAGTGGACCTTTGTGGTACAAGTTTAGAAAACTAGACTATTTTTAGAAATATGGGTGTAAAAATGTTTGCATGAGGTTTCAGTGGGGAATGAGGACTCTACTACAAACATCCACATTCTGACAATGCAGCCAGCTACATTCTGCTTCCTATGCCTCGCGTGTTGATGATGCAGATATGAGTCATTCCCACTGCCTTGTCTTCCCTGTGATAATGGACTGGACTTCGCATGAACAGATGCAAATCTTTATTTTATACGTGAATTTTTTCAGGTTTTAATGCAGTGAGGATAAGAGTAACCAATAGCTATTATTTTAAAAATTTCATTAATCATAAAATATGTTTATACTATTGTTGTTAGCTAATAGGATATATATTTCAATGCTTATAAATCCTTATAAAATAATGTCCCTGGAAAGCCGCTTTCATTGTATCCTGTGCAAGACAAAAAGGTGAGCTGTCACTTCTAACTTCTCTGCCTGGCATATTTTAAACAATTATTTAGACACTACTCCCAGCTGCATGAAGAACATTTAAAATTTTGGGGGAGGAAACACCTCTGTCAAGATTATGTCATACCTGATTGCAGAGTGCTTAACCTGAAAAACAGTCTTTATTTGTTACTGAGGAGCATGGGAGGCTTTCTGTTCTGACTATGGCTGTGACATAGTAGCTGGTGCTTCTGAATTATGCAACTGTTTAAGGTGTTTGAGCTCCAATGGACTAGAGAGAAGGTGCCAATCATAAACTTTTCTATAAGTGCTTAGATGTAACTAGGGGTGTGTCTTGTCTTGGTATGCCAACTACATTGTGTGTGTGTGTGTAAGACAGGAGTATGTGTGTTATAAGACAGTAGAGAGAGAGAACGTGTGTATGTGATTAAGACAGGAGAGAATGTGTGTATGATTAATGAGAAAGGGGGAGGAGAGAGAGATTGAGACTGGAGTTTGACAGTTAAACTTTCAGCTTTTTTTCTGGTTCCCCTGGCTTTTTCAGTTTTCATGATCAGAAGTCGAAATGCCTTTTGTTTTGCGTAAGGATTCTTCTACTTACACAACATTAACATTCTGTGTAGTGACTACAAAAAGAAAACAAGTTCTAAGTTCGTTTTACGTTTTAAATAATTAAAAATCATTACAAAATTGTTCTATCTAATTAAAAAATGTATATCCTAAAGGTTCTTGTTTGGAATGTTATTAAAACTTCGACTATACACTGTTACAACCACATTTGTGTATTTCTGCTGCCACCGTTCATTTCCAAAACATTTTTTTCTCTCAAACTATAAACCTCTATCCCTGTTACATGCTAATTCTCCCACAGCTTCTTCCCTGAGTTCACATATGCAATACTTTGCTTGTTTCCTCTGTGACTCTGATCATCATGGGTACCTCAAGTAATCAGAATCTTTATGGTTTATTTCTTTAGTCAATCGCTTATTTCACCTAGCATAATGTCTTAAAACATCATTATGGATTGTTTCATATGTCAGAATGCACTTTCTTTATCTGACTGAATAATATCCCATGTAAGCGTGGGCATCCATTAACTGAAGCTTGAGTAGATTTTACTCTTTGAATATTCTGAATAATGTGTCTGTGAACTTAAGGGTTCACACATTGCTGAATCTCTACATTCCTTTGCAGTACATGCCCAGAATGGATACTGCAGACTCACATTGTATTTATACATTTAGCTGTTTGAAGAATCATCTTATTGTTTTCCAAGAATAGCTATATCACTTCAGTTCCCACTAGTAATTTCTGGGGATTCAGCTTCTTTACAATGTCAATCCACTTCCTTTATTGTCTATGTTTTACATTCTGGTGAAGTTTGGTAAACCATATTGGTGTCAAATTATTCCATCAGTTGAGAATACAAAAGGTAATTGGAAAAATAGAATACATCTAACTACATTGTTAAAGCAGAGTGAAGGCAAGGTCATTAACACTCAGCTTTTCATTTTTCATGGGGAGAAGTAAATAACATATTTTGCTTCGAAATATTCTGTAGAGGCATTTCAAATTGATATTGTCATCTCCGAATATGTTAGATCATATTCATAGCCATCCTGGGATATTTGTGACACATGGGCTGCAGACTAGGTGTGCTAGCTACAAATTGACTAATTATTAAACCTTACTTGGCTAAAATAAGAAAGCCATTGTGGGTATTCTTCCTTTAGGTTATGAAAAGACTATCCATTTTAAGGAAAGGGAGAAACCAAAAGACCTACTGACCATTTTAGTTTATTATGATACTTATGGCTTCCTCTCACAAACAAAAAACTCATTAATTTTTGTTAATTTTTTTTTTTGGAAATTGAAAAAAAAATTATTGAAGTTGTTTACAGTAAGTAAATTTTGACCACAGAATGTGTACTCACTAATTACATTTCTTTCAGCTGATTTTGAGAATGTTTTGGACTCTTCTTTTAGTAAAAATGAGTGTTTCAAGAATATAAAGATTATTATTTAGCTTTAACTTGGAAATTTTAATGTCTATTTGTAATTTTATACCTATGTACATTGTAAAAAGAATTTGAATATTTCACTCACATGAAGTTTCTTATATATGAAATTGCTCACTTTAAGAACAATGTTTTTATCTGTTGAGAATTCAATACATCCATACAATGCATTTTGGTGACATTTATCTTCCCTAACTTTTCCATAATTTTCTGCCACCTCCCAAGTCACTGAACTTTATATTCACTCTCAACACCCCTCCCATCACCTGGAAGGTTTAGTTTGTGTTCTCGAACTACTCCTGGGCCTGAGGCCTGTCCCAGAGAATGATTGACAAGCCAGCTATACGCGGGGCTTCATGTCTGCTGGGAATTCCTCTGGCCTGCACTTGTGCTTACCTGGATTCACTGTCACAAACACTGAGTTCATGTGTAGATGGGCCCTATTGTGTCTGGGAAACACTATTTTCTTGAGGTCATCTGCTTCCACTGGCTCTCATAACCCTTCTAACTCCTCTTCCACAAAGATCCTAAAGCCATAAGGAGAGGTTTGTAGCAAAGATGAGTGCTCCAAACCACTTGGCACATTGTTCACTTGTGGTCCTCTGTGTTAATTGCGATCAACATAAGAACTTTTTGATGAGGGTTGAGCAATGTACATATCTCTGGATATAGCACATGTCATAAGAAGTCATTTAAACTTTGCATCTACTGACAGTAATAGTGATAGAGTTTCCCTTAGGATCTACGATCTGCTATCATCAGGTTCTTAGCTTCATTAACAGTGTTGGACATGGCTTTCATCTCATGAGTCTTAAATCCAATAACAACATGTGACTGGTTCCTCCCATAACATTATGCCACTATGTACCAGTGAGTATGTAATCTCAGAAATTGGTAGGCTTAAGAGAAGGGATTGCTGAGCTTAAGGTCAGTCTGATTTGCAGGGCATTCTGAGCTAGCAAGTGACATCCTTTATGGTGTTACAGGAAGGAGCTGAACATCCATCTAAAAATAAATCTCAGTATACAATTTTTACTGTTTTCATTATAAAAGATGACTATAGTTCCACTTTGTGGTGTCATTATACAGCAGCTTATTTTCTGAGAAAACTAATACACCCCACCAGATTTCTTAATAATAATTGGCCTGTTGTTCTGAAATGCCCTCAGGTGGAAAAGACATTTAAGGAGCATAAGGCTCCTGGGTGTTAGAAATGGTGCTATCAGTGTTTCTACTTATGTGGCTGCCAGTCAAATTATAGCATTATTATTATTGTGTGGATAAGCTAGAATGTGGTTGTTTCCAGCATTGGGATGAAGGCATTAGAAGTTGTATACAGAGAACATTTTAGCAGTTATTAGGTGCAGGAAAGGAACAGGTTGTGCATGCCCTGGGGAATCCCCGCCTTCCCCTACCCCCTGGGAAGCTAGGTACACTTGTTCTCCAGTAAAGGAACATTAACTAAATTTCTTAAAAAGTAATGAAAGAGAACAAACTATAAAAAGGCAGCCAAAAAAGACAAACATCTGTTACTGAGCATGTCTCACTTGACTTCCTTTTAATGTTCTTAGGAATAAATTGATGAACTAGGAAAGGTTTAGCACTAATTAGCTTGTTTTTTATCAAACAAAATTCACCAGACATGGATGTTGAATATGAATGAAAACTTCAGTAGTAATAGTAAGTCGATAACAGGCTGATGGCCAGGGTAAAGGCTTCAGGCTTTTGATTTATGGCTGTGAGCTGTGTTTTGATTTGAACGGCTATGATTTACTTTTTGTAATGGCCAGGAAAATAATCTTTCAAAAGTTGTGCATTCAATAAACAATGGGTGGATTTTTTTCAGTCATGACCTGCAGGCTCCTGAGATAACAGAATGATTTGGAACTATGAGAAGGCCAAGGTTTGAGGCGCAAATAACATGAGCAGTGATAAGTGCAGTTTTCAGTAGTTACATGTACACGTTAGCCTGAGTATCAAAGACTTCTGGCCAAAATTTTGTGATTTAGAAGGCCATGAGAGTAAGTGGCTCAGAAAATGTGTATCAGTTGTGCTCATGTTTATGGCCTGAAGACATTCTCTGTGGGGTGTAGGGATTATATTGCTCCATTGTAAATAATTGTCTTGCCTACTGGTTTAATAAAAATGCTGATTGGCCGAAGGCAGATGGGAAGTGTGCGGGGCTACCAGACTAGGAAAACTCTGGAAACGGGAAGAACAGAGCAGAAATGCCACAGAGACACCACGATGAGATGCCAGCGGATGCAGAGGAAAGAAGTTGAATTGCTACACTGAAAAAAGGTACTAAGTCTCATGGCTAAACAAGATAAGAACCATGGATTAGTTTAAGAGCAAGAGCGATCAAGTTATATGCCTGGGACCCAGATCAATCAGCATACAATTAATACAGGCGTCTGTGTGTTTCAGTGGGACTATGGGACTGTGGGTCTGAATGTCTGGGCCACCAGTTTAAGCCAGAAAGTCTGGGCAAGGAGGCTAGACTGGAAAGTCCAGGCCAGAAACCTAATTCTACAGTGGGGGAGGGAGTAGATGCCAAAGCACTGGCCTGGGGTGACTGGAGCAGCTCAACTAAGACACCAGATCTGACTTAGGTTTTGTTCTCATCTATAATAACAAAAATGTGCTGGTTTTTTGAGCTTTTCAAATTTCAGTCTCGCATGAGAAAATGTTGACTTGTTCATAGTGATCATGGCAAAAGGAATTATTGTAAGATGTAGAAAATGAGATATACCCAGATGTGTACACTCATGTACACATATGTACATATATACCCCTACACATACACAGCCACACTCACACAGCTATAGATGAATATACAAAAATACATACACATAACCCTTACATATACACCCATATGTATACACATGTGCACATATATACACATGAACATTCATATACACATATACTTCCTGCATATATACACACATGCATGTATACATTCATTACATACATAGACATATATGTAACCCCACATACATACACACAGTACACACCTATGCACACATACAAACATATATACATCTATACCTCTTCCATAAACACATACATGTCCATATAGATAGATATATGTACCTTCATACATACATACATATAAAGCAAGTATATATACATACACAAATACACATATGCGCAAACCTCCACATACATATACATGTACTCACATCTACATATATACACATAAACATATACACATACAGGCATACAGATGTACATACATACACACACGTATACGTGCACACATATACACACAGACACACACATATATGAATACACATGGAACAACAATGGTGAAATGTAAAGCTTTGAGACTATTGCTAGGAAGAAGAAAATAGGAAGAAACCCTGGTTTAAGGCTGTCCCGAGCATTTTTGCGGAAAACATCTTTTTTATATATACTCATTTAAGAAGTTGCAAATGCTCCTAAATGTTTGACATCTGAAATGTCTGTCTCTCATTCCTCTTCCTTGGAGTCACCACTAGATTTCAGTAAGGACTTGAGTAATAGCTGGTATTAGTTATTAATTTATTGATAGATTTCTCAAGTCTTTTTGTAGAGAATTTGCCATGGTATATAAAAATATATAGTATGAAATATGTAAGTAAAGGTATCAGAGTTAATAGTTTATTAAGTATACTGATTCACAATTCAATAAATTATATGATTAATGTACCAGAAATTTTATCTGTTCATATGCAAATTTTATCATCAAATAAAAGATTTTATTATTGGTCACTTGTTGAAGTGATTTCATAAAACGAGAGCAAAGTAAAAGTTACTGAAGTAGCTGATACCAAAGGTCCTGTGATGTAATTGGATAGTGTGCTCAGAGCCCTTTTATAATCCTATCTTATCATAAAACAAGACCATACTTTGATAAAAACAGTTTTACATGTGAGAAAGCCTGGGGACATGGAGCATGGTGGAGACTCTATAAAAAGCAGTCTGACATCCTGCTTTCATCTTTCTGCTGTTTTTCTTTAGTAAATACATACTGGCATATCTTAAAGAGTGTAGAAATATCCTTCTGAGCCCTTCTACTCTGTGTGTGCTCCATGTGTCCCCAGCACTACTAACACAAGGAAATTTATTAGAAATAGAGACTCTCCAATCCCAACCCCAGATTTATTAAAATAGAGCATCTGTGGAGATTTATTAGCATTTTGGTGTTTGAGACACATTTTAAAATGATTTTCTGTGATAGTTTTTGTGAGATTTTGAGATGTCATGATGTAGAGAGGCTGAGTTTCCTTACAGATATGGAAATGTACTATTTTATTGTGATTTGGTCATGTGGTAGCATAGGAATTCATTTTCTTTTGAAAGTTGGTGAGTGGGATTATCTCTCATCAAAGGTATAAAACCCCATTAGTACATAATGAAAAATAAATACAGTGAGTGTCAAAGTTTGTCTAGAAAATATGCTAGTTGCTTTGATAAAGTAGATTTTCCACTTGGGTTATTCTAGACAAAGTCAATAAGATAATGCTTCTATCCAGGAAAGCATGTCTTCATTTGGAATTAAATCTGTAGTGATTTATGAACATTAAAATTAACTATCAGTGTCCTCCAAGTGATAGAAAGTAAGCTAGGGTATCATTTGCTCAGTTCATATAATTTCTGGTTTGAAATTCCAGTGAGGCTAAGTTCTGAAAACTTCTAAATGAAGTAAAAATGGAAATAAATAAAACTAAAAATATAGATCAATTTAAAATTTAACACAACCTCTATCACTGTCCCTTTGTTTGATGTTCTGACTTATTGTTTAAATTAAACTTAGGTTAGGAAGGAAAAAATTATGATATTCCCTTTTTTTTTTTTTGCAGATGATAGCATTCTATACATAAAAATCTCCATGGGGTGCACACAAAACCTTTGGCTCTAATAAATACTTCCAATAATGTATCAAGACACAAAATTAACACACAAACATTGGTCACTTTTATGTACAGCAAGAACAAATTTGCTGAGAAATAAACTAGGAAAAATATCCAATTCACAGTAACTTTTCAGCCTATTTGAAAATCAATTTGAAACTGGATCCCACATCTTAATTTAAAATTGGATCACTGAACCTGCTAAAGGAAACGTAGGGGAAGACCGTAGGACACAGCTACAGGCAACACATTTCTGAATAAAATCTCAATAGGAAAGGTAACAGAATTGACAGATGGGATTAAATGCAACTAAAAATATATACAGCAAAATGAACTGCTAAACAAATCAACAACCTAAAGAATAAGGGAAAATGGGCCAGAAGTTAATATTATTATCTATAATATACAAAGGGCTCCAGAAATTAAGCATCAGAGGAACAAATCTGCCAATCAATAAATGAGTCAATGATCTGGAGAGAGGTTTATCAGTAGGTACTAGGATAACATTCTGATATGTTACTAATGCACAATATGCTGTCTTTAGGTAATGATAATAGACTATATATTTCAAGAAGCTAGAAGAAAGGATGCTGAGTGTTACACAGTAAAGTAATGATAGATATGTGAGGAAATAGATACATTTTCTCTTAAAGATTAAATACTGCACCCAAGTGTTGAATCATTGTGTAGCATTCTTATGTTTTATTTATCAGCTAAAAATAACTATGTTTTTTAAATAATAGAGTAACAAATTAACTCAAGATTTTAAACAGAAAGACGGGAATGCAGGGGCTGGAACATCAGGAGTGTCTCAGGATGTCTGTATTGGTTGCTTTTCTCAGCGACATGACAAACAACTTTAGGCTCACAAATTCAGAGGGATCTGTCTCTACAGCAGGGAATGTTTTTTACAATAGAGCACAGTTCACATCATGGACTGGCAGAGAACCAAGAACCAACAAGGCCACATCCTCCTGCCTTTTACTGCTTCACTGATACCATCAAATTATGAATCTGTCAAGGTACTAACTTCATCCATTAGACCAGAGTCTTTCAGAATCATATCACCTCTGGTCTTTGGAAGCTATAAACAGACTCAGACGTATGCCTTTTTAGCTTCCTAGGTATCTCAACTCAATCAGGTTTACAGTCAAAATGAACTCTCACAAGCTTCAGAGAGACAGGCTCCAAACTCATAAATCACCATTTTATTACTTTTAAATAGAATTAAATTCTGTTGATTTTTCTATCAGCTCAGCCATACATTAAAAATATAATTCAGTTTTATGTTTCTGGAATTATTCCTTTATGGTGCTATGATTTGTTATTGCATACACATTCCTAGAAATGGTAGTCCTTTACTTTTTTACAAATAACTTTCAGAAGGATTTGGGAAGCAATTGCCTCTCTCCCTTTTTGGCTTTATATCTAAGCGCTGTATTTAAAGCCTATGCTAAGGAGCTGTGTAGGTCAGAGGTACATTGCTTGCCCCTTAGTGCAAAACTCTAGACTCAGTCTCCAGAATGGCAAAATAAACAAGCAAAAAATTCCACGTAAAGGAGTAAATTCCTATAGTTTCAGTTCTTCAGGCAGGGTACAGTGAAGTTTTGCTGAGTCATCTTGTATAATTGCCCCAATTCTGAAAAACAAATGCTCCTGTAGCGCTACCAGCTTTCTCTTTGGCAATCCTGCTTTTCTGGAAAGATACAAAAAGGAAATGCTGCAATTAAGAGCACCTTTTTTTATGTATGCTGGTTTGGTTCTCTGATCAGGTTTTCTGTAGAAACACATGAGCTTGAGTACGCCGACCAGCTGAAGGTGCCCGCATGCTTTCAAAGCTCTTCTGTTGCTTGTGTGCAATCTGGTATACTCCTAATACAAGGAGAATGACACATAAAAATCCTCCAAAATACATTTGGTGACTTTTGATTCTGCATGTGTGAATGATTGGCATCTCAGATTGGAAGCAGTCGTGGTTTAAGAACTGTAGCTCAGGGCTCCTCACAGTGCTAGAGGCATGGCTGACTTCCACAGAACAAGCATTGCGGTGAATGGTCCAGCCTGGCAGGAAAGCTTCCCAGTTGATTTCACATGTTTTGATGTGTAACTTTTAACTTCATGTGTTATACTAGAAATAATCTCCTGTCACAGTTGCCCCTTTGAAGACTGATAATTTTACCTTGAATGATTGCATCATATTTTATGTGTATTCTAGCAGGGACACTAAACTGTTTAAAACTATGAGAATTATTTGACTTAAAAAATACCCCTTTAATCACATTTGGGGTGCTAGGCAATAGCATGTCAATTTTAGAGTACCTTTTTACAGCAAATATACTTCAGAAATTTACAGCAGTAGAGTGAAACAGCAATCTGTCTAGCAGTAACATGCAAAATGAAAGGTTTGAGAAGTTCTATAGTTAATCAGTTTAAGAGTTTAATTATTATACTATGAGGATCTGTCAGAAAGGGGGAAAAACAAATTTGGAAAGAAGATTGGGATTGATGGGTTAGACAGCCATTTTTCTAAAAAGAAGCTGGAGGTGTAATAATATTGTGTAAATTCCAGAAATGAGTGCAGAGTTGACTCTGATATTTAAGAGGATGTGAGAAGGGGGTTATGAGTCTGGGAAGTTATGTGAGATAATCTATTCAGGTAGTTACAAAAAAAATTGAAAATTGTGTCAGGAGAGTTTTATTAGTAGCTTTTATATTCTTCAGCCAAATGTTTGGGCAAAGAAAAGCTGTTTCTAGGCAGAGAGAAGGAACTCAGGGCAGTTGGAAGAAGCAGGTGGCAGCTGTGCAAAAATGAAACATTTCTAGAAAAAATCGAGCTGAAATACCAAGGCAGAGTGGATTTGAAAACTGAATATAGATGTCTGCGGAAGACTAAAGCTTAGACAAAAACCTGGCGTTCCATTTTCAAAAACAAACCACAACAAACAAAAACACGCAGGTAAACTGAAACAAAACCCCAACTGTGTCTAGCTAGTGGAGGAAGAAAGGGGCGGCATGGAGAAAGTGGCCTCAGTGAGTCTGCACAAGAGAAAAGGATGTCCTAGGACGGGTCCTCACATCCTTATGGAGAACTTGAACTTGGTTAGTCTGGCCAAGAAGGAAGACAGAGAACAAAGCTCCATAGCAGTATGAGTAGTATTCTCAACTAAAGACTAACTATCCCAAGTCAAAAACAGTTTCTGTGAAGGTATGGGACATAGAGATTAAGAAGTAAGCTTCAGGAAGATTAGTAACTTTGTAGCCGTGAATACCTACCTATCTGGGAGCATCGTGAAGGCAACAGTGGAAAGGCTGCTTTGTGGTTTAGTGTCACTTAAGTGTTGTGCATGAATTTAAAATTTTATACTAGTGTTTTTAGAGCACTTTACTTTAAAAAGAAGGTATGATCCAGAGATTCTAAAAGCAGTAGTCTGTTTTCAAGGTTCTTGTATGCTAATGTAACTGTAGAAAAAAGAATCTTAGTTCTTGAAAATGAATGCTGTGAGAAAGCGTTCACATACACAACTCAGATTGCATCTGAGAGAATAAATTACTAAACGAAGCTTCGCTCTGTAAGTAACAGCCATGATTTCAACGGACACTTGATGTCTTAAAACAGATTTTTGTTTTTGCAGCATAAATGCAACATGTTTAAGTTTCATTTTTATGTTTTTAATATCTTCTGACAATTTATATACGTTTTGACTTCAGGTAATGTGCACATGCCATATGGTTACAAACCACGGAGCCTTCCATTGACTGATGTTATTTTCATCAAATCTGACAGACACAGTTCCACCCATGCTCCAATTTTCCCACTCGATTATCAGAGTGGTTTGAAATTTCTCATTCCTAATTTTTCCAAAAGGTATTTTGTACAACGAGATAATCATAGAAGATTATTAAGTGGATGAAATGGATCAGCTTCCCCTTGGCTCACATTGGTCAGAGAGTGTAGTGGGAGGTTTCTGGCCCTGACTTTCGGGCCTAACCTCAAGGTTTAGGACCTGCAGACCCGCAGACTCACAGAGACTCACAGATGCTTACAATAGTTTTAGGCTGATAGGCCTCAGGCTCAGGCATATCACTTGCTAGCTCTTTACCCTTCATCTAACCCATGTCTCTTATCTTGTTCAGCCATGGGGCTCGGTACCTTTTCTTAGAGCAGCATGGTTGTCCTCTGCTTCTTCCGGCTTCTCTCTGGCATTCTGCTCTGTGCTTCCTGTTCTCAGAGTTTTTCTTAGTCTGGTAGCCCTACCCACACTTCCTGCCTGCCTTTGGCCAATCAGCGCCTTTTATTATACCAGTGGGTAGGACAATTATTTACAATGGAGGCTGGGGAGGGGCTGGCTCGGTCTAGTAGTTAAGATTCTGTGCTCTCACGACCACAGCCAGGGTTCGATTCCTGGTCAGAGGAAAAAAAAAGAGAGAGAGAGAGAACGGGACCCCAAGATCCCAGCAGCCACTTATCAATGGGGTTGACCACACCCCTCCAGGTTGGCCACACCCCCTCCAGGAGCTCAGGACCCTGGATAAGCGTCTTAGGACCTAATCAGCTGACACCTGAATCCCACTACAAGAGAGGCTATTGCCAATTATTCAGAGCCATTATGCAATTATCTTCCCATATGGTTTTATCATTGATTAGCATTAAAGAAATGTATAAGAAAACTCCATATTAAATATTATTGTTTAATCATTGGGCGTATACAAGCACTTTACACCAGGCTTGCTTTGAGTAGCACATAGAAGACATATTTTACTGAACATAAGATGGCTTCTCTTACTGAACAGTTTTCCTGGGTACTTTTAGTCTTTTAGGGTTATTGTAACAAAACACAGCAATGTATTTGGTTTAACCGAGAAAATTAATCATCTCATAATTTTGGAGGCTAAATGTCCAAGCTTAAAGCTGCCAACAATTTCTTTTCTAGTGTCATCAGAGGACCTTATTCTGGTGTCTCTTCCTCCTCTTATAAGGTCATGAGACCTATTGTAGGGCCTCACTTTTGAAATTCGCACTATCTAGAAGCCTTTCCTAAAAATATAAACACACTGGGAATTAGAACTTGGAGAATTTGAAGAGAATATATTTTAGTTCATAAGCCTTTGACAGTGAGGAATTTTTTTAACCAATTCTGATAAGCATAACAAGTACCATCACAAAATACTGCACATTATTCTTCTACTTGTTGTTGTAATGAGGTTTCTTGGTCCTGGGTGGCCAGAGGTCCAGACCCACAGACCTGCAGTCAGCCCCAGACCTCTTAGCCGCCCACTGCTGATTAGGCCGCCAGAAATGATTCAGACACTTATATTAACTTCATGCTGTTTGGCTTATGGCTCAGGCACATTGCTAGCTAGCTCTTTCATCTTAACTCAGCCCATTCTCATTAACCTGTCTGCCATGTGGCCCATGGTTCACCTGTGTTCCTTACATGCTTCTTCTTTGGGCATCCCGCTCGGTCTGCCTGTCTCTGCTCTGCTTCTCCTACCTATGTTGTGATTTCCCTGCCTACTTTTTCTATGGTGCCTGTCATGGGCCAAAACAGCTCCTTTATTTCAAGATTGATATTCACAGCATACGGAAAGACATTCCCACATCAACTTGTATTTTTCTATTAACTCAATTTGAAGTTACTTTTTATAGATTGTTATTTTGCAAAATTTTACATTTCTTTGGTAAGGCACAGCCAAATAAATTCTTATCTATAAAAAATATAAAAACTCTTTATCACTAGAATTATTAGTAAGAATTATTTCTGGGTGCAAAAGATACTGAAGATTTAGCAATTTGAGCATACCTACACATTCATATGGAAATTTTGGGTCATAATATATGTATATATATATGAATATAAATATACATTTATAAAGACTTATCCTTCATTTGAAAATATAACAGAACACTAGTTAAAATTGTACACATAGTTAAGTTATTTTCTTATCTCAACTCTTTCCAGAAATCTCCCAAGAAGAAAGAACTACAACCTATCAAGCCGGAGCAGAAGTCAGACAAAAGGTACAACAGAGAAAAAACATAAAACAGTGTGTTTATTTTTGTTGTTGGCAATATATATGCTGACTTTAGTACTAAAGTATAGAGAAGTATAGGTTGTTGAGAGCTCAAATCTATGTGTTTCATGCATGTGAGTATATGAGTCCATGTATGTGCATGCCAAGGCCAGAGTAAGAATGATGGCTGACTCTATTGCTAGTAATCTTATTATTTTGAGACAAGGTTTCACAGTGAACCAGAACCTCACAATTTCAGCTAGACTGGCTGGCCAGTGAGTTCTCACCTGTTTCCGTGCCTATAATGCTGGTGTGTGGCTTTTTATATGGGTGCTGGGGATTTGAAATCGGGTCCTTTTCCTTGAAGAGCAAACTTTCTGAAAAGGTCAGATTTCAGATTTGTGCTTTTTTTTATTTTTATATACAGAGGATACATTTATTTATTAACATTATTGGAGAATCTGGGGCTGAGGAGTAACTGGAAATAGATTATGGAATTCTACAGAGGAGAAGAATGCAGAGAAGTTCTGGGTCTGAACACAAACTCTTTTCAAATCCCTAGATGGTTCCTGATCTGTACACATGCAGAACAAACCATGGAGTCCAGTCAAAAGAAACAACTTGCATCATTAATTTTTAGTTGACTTAATTAGTTACATAAAATGGAGAGAATCAGAGCTGAGAGATGGATCAATGGTCATGATCATGTACTGCTCTAGAAAGAATATTGCTTCAGTTCCTAAAACTTATGTCAAGTGGATCATAACTGCCTGGTAACTCCAGCTCTAGGGGATCTAATGTCCTCTTCTGGCCTCCATGGATAATAGCCAACATGTGTCCAATTTCTCTCTACACATATTTAAAAATAAAAAAAAAATTAAAAGAACATTTTGGATGTTGGGATAGTAGCTAAGTGTATCTGTAGAAGAAGGTTTCTGGCCTGGATTAGTCCCACACTTCAGATTGCTGCTTATCTGGGCCAGCAATCCCAAAGTCCCAATGAAACACATAGATGCTTATATTAATTTTATGCTGATTGGCTTATGGCTCAGGCATATTACTAGCTAGGTCCTGCATCTAAATTCAATCCATTTCCATTAATATTTCATGACATGTGGCCTGTGGCTTACCTGTGTTACTCTTACATGTTGATTCTTGGGCAGCTGGATGGTGTCTCTCTGACTCTGCCCTTCTTCCCTTATCTATGCTCCGATTCCTCTGCTTACTTCTAAGATGCCTGCCATAGGCCAAAACAATCTCTTTATTAAAAATGATATTCAAAGCATACAGAAAGATGTCTCACATTATGAATCTTACAGACAAAATTTAATAACTAGATATAAAAACAAACTTCTCCAGTGAAGAAAGGGAAGTTATTAAAATAAAGAAAAAATGTAGATATAAAAGATTTAAGGACAAATCATCAATTAATTTGACCAGTGGAGATGTGTATATATAAGACCATATCCAACATCTGTAGAAAACATACTCTTGTAAAACACATACATACACACACACACACACACACACACACACACACAGACACACACACGCAGGTGTATTATAAAAATCAAGCAGAAAATATGAAATTTAAGATTAACAGTAAAGCAATTTAACAAATCCAGAAGTTAGTTCTTTGAAAAGATGAATGAAATTTATAAGATCCTATAACATTTGATTCTTTAAAAAGAGAGGGGATACAAATTAATGTAATCAGGGATTGAAAGAATGGATATCATTCTATATTATGTGGACATGAAAAGTAAAATAAGACAATGTGTAAAAAACTTAATCACATTCACATTCAACTAAGAGGCAAGAATTAAATTTTATAAGAAAAAAGTTTAACAAAATTGACACAAGAAGAAGCAGAAAATCTAAACAACTCATGTCTGTTAATTGGATGCTATTTTAATTTCCTATGAACTTGTTTTTAAACTAATAGTTTTTAACTCTCACAAGTGAGTTGTTTCCCAAGTATATGACTGTTTTTCTCACAAATATTTTTCAGCTGGTTAATTTGACTATGAAACCCCCTTTCCTCTAGGTATTGCTAAATTAAAATTATTCTAACTCTGTAAACACTAAGAAACTACACATTTTCAGATACTACCATTTTTTTGTAGCTGTTTGCTAGAATTAGGCAGCTAATATGAATTCTAAATATTTCCTCTTATAAGCTACCATCTGCTAGAGAAGTGATTCTCAACTTCTGGGTCGTGATTCCTATAAGGGTCACATATCAGATATTCATGTTACAATTCATAGCAGTAGCACAAATATAGTTAGGAAGTAGCAATGAAGTAAGTTAATGGCTGTAGTCACCACAACATGAGGAACTGTATTAAAAGATTGTAACATTAGGAGGGCTGAGAACCACCATTCTAGAGGGATACAGAGCAGCGGCGTTGTTGTAAAGAATTCTGCCTACTTTTTTTGCCGGTATTTCTTTCATATTGTAAAGGATGACAGCTGAAGGGAATTTTGGACATAACTTCCACCATTCTGTTTGCTAAAGGAGAAAACTAAGATTTAAAAGTGTTAGGGACATTTACAGGGTCACGAACGGAACTAGAATCTGTGAGTAGATGGGTGTCTTAATGTTCCTGGTGATGCTGCTTTTAAATGTCATTTATATCTCAAATCTTGTCTTTCTAATGATTCTAAAAGCTAACAAATAGCCACATTTAAATGACTGTAGCAATTTTAAACAGTATTGTTGGAACTGAGTCATGGAGACACACAAAAGGTGAAACAATGTAAAACAGATGCAAATGTGTTTTAGACACACATTCACATGTATTAAGTGTATTTAAGTTAACCAATATCAAATTCCTATAGTTATTTAAAATCCTAATTTTTTTTATCATAGAATGCCATGAAAACTTCAAATTCACAAACCATGACCCTTTATAACCAGGCTTAAGAGGTTTTATTCTTAGGAGTTTCCCATATATTTTCAGTAAGTGGTTTCCTTTCAGTGCACATGAATTGGACTACATTATACCTTCCACCAGGTGCTAGCAGAAGTCAATGAAGTTTTTGCCTGTCTCTAAAATACTTTTATATTTCAAAGGTGAAAATATGTCACACATGTTTATATACTTCCACAATCCAGTAAATAGCAGAGTATCTGTTGGCCCTAACTTCTTAATTTTAGAGAAAATGATATTTATAAATATTCAGAAGCTTTGCTGGAACCCTCAACAGTTGGCACATAAGACTGGCTTATGTACTCTGACTATTTTGTAAGGAGGCAGTCACTTGACTGTGAGGAGGCAGGAATGGGGAAGCTGAATAAAATCATGGCTGCTGCATAGGTGGGAATCACTGCAGAGTGGGTACAATCCTCTGCCTTCTGTGCTATGAAGCGGGAGGGGGAGGGGGGGAGGGCGCTATTCATTATGTCTGCTATGAAGGGAGGCCTATTCATTTTGTCCTGCCAATGATCAAAACACAAAAGACAGATCTTTGTGTTTGTTTAAGATTTCTTGTTTTTTTTTTCAACTTTAATGACTTTACTATTGAAAAAGTGAAGACAAAAGGTCTTCTAAGATAAAAGGTCTAAGCTGTATTGCTTAGAAATGTATAAATTGTGCAAAATATAAATGGGCATTTTCATCATCAGTATATTTTCCTTCAGTTTTTAAATTTATTTTAAAAGGTTATATATGTGTGTGTATCTGCTCCCCCTCCCTTCCCTTCTCCTAGTCCCCCCCACCCATCCTCCCTCATCTTACCCTACCCCATCCTCCCATCCATTCTCCAAGGAGGGCAAGGAGTTCCAAGGTGAGTCAGTTCAATCTGGCATATCTAGCTGAGATAGGTCCGAGCCGTCACCCCAGTATTAAGGCTGAGCTAGGTGTTCCCCTGTAGGAAATGAGTTCCAATATGCCAGTTCATGCACAAGAACATAGTCTGATCCTACTCCAAAAGGCTCAACGAATTGCCCATGAAACTTGACAGTAATGTATCTTTGGAGAGACTAGTTTCTTTCCGATTCAGTGAGCTTCCATTAACTCCAGTCAGCCATCCCTGTGGGTCTCCTCCTCATGATTCTGATCCCTTTACTTATATACACTCTCCTTTCTCTCTCTTCAGCTGGATGGGGAGCTTGACCTGATGCTTAGCTATGAATCTCTGCTTCTGCCTCTATCCATCGCTGGATGAAGGTTCTGTAATGACAATTAGGGTGGTCATTCATTTGATTATAGGGAAACTCCAGTTTAGGCATCCTCTCCTCTATTGCTTGGAGTCTTAGCCAGGGTCAACTTGTGGATTCGTGGAGGATTCTTTAAGCCCAGTTTCTTTCCAATCCCACAGTGACTTCCTCTATTAAGATATTTATTTTTTTGTTCTCTCCCCCCCCCCATGATCCTCTCACTCTACCATCTCTTCATCTCATGATTTGTTCCCGCCTCTCCTTGCTCACTCCCCATTATGGTCCCAATTTACCCAGGAGATCTCTATTTCCCCTTTCTAGGGGGATCCCTGGATGTCTCAAGTTTATTCTGTTATCAAGGGGTTGTGGTTTTCAGCCTACATATTCTTTGGTTTTTGTCTAAAATCCACTTATGAATGAGTATATACCATGTGTATCTTTTTGGGCCTGTGTTTCCTCAGGATGATACCCTCTAAATCCATCCATTTGCCTGAAAATTTTAGGAAGTCATTTTTTTTTTTTTAACTGCTGAGTAGTACTCCGTTGTGTAGATGTACCACAGTTTGTTAATCCATTCTTCAATTGAGGGGCATCTAGGTTGTTTCTAGGTTCTGGTTATTATGAATGACACTCTAATGAACATAGTTAAGCAAATGCCCGTGTGGTAAGATTGTGCATTTTTTGAGCATATGCCCAATAGTGGTATTGCTGGATCCTTAGGAAGATTGATTCCCAGTTTTCTGAGGAATTGTCATGCTGCTTTCCAGAGTGGCTGTACAAGTTCACACTCCCACTAACAATGGAGGAGTGTTCCCCTTGCCCCTCATCCTCACCAGCATAGGCTGTCATCTCTGTTTTTGATCTTAGCCATTATGATAGGTGTAAGGTGGTATTTCAAAGTTGTTTTGATTTGCATTTCTCTGATGGCTAAAGATGTTAAGCAATTCTTTAAGTGTCTTTCAGTCATTTGTAATTCTTCTGTTGAGAATTCCCTTTTTAGCTCTGAATCCCATTTTCTTAATTGGATTATTTTGGTTTTGGACCACTAGTTTCTTGAGTTCTCTATATATTTTAGAGATCAGTCCTCTGTCAGGTGTAAATTGATGAAGAATTTTACCCATTCTGTAGGCTGTCATTTTGTCTTTTTGACTGTTTCCTTTGCCTTGCAGAAACTTCTCAGTTTAAAGAGGTCTCGATTATTAATTGTTGTTCTTAGTGTCTGTGCTACTGGTGTTATATTCAGGAAGTGGTCACGTGTGCCAATTCATTGGAGGTTATTTCCCACTTTCTTTTCTATCAAGTTCAGTGCAGCTGGGCTTATGTTAAGGTCTTTGATCCGCTTGGATTTGAGTTTTGTGCAGGGCGATAGGTTTGGATCTTTTTGCATTCTTCTACATACTGCCATTCAATTATGCCAGCACCATTTGTTGAAGATACTATCTTCTTGATATTGTATACTTTTGTTCTCTTTGTCAAAAATCAGGTGTTCATAGGTATGTGAATTAAGTTTTGGATCTTTGATTCAATTCCATTGATCTATAAATCTGTTTTTGTGCCAGTACCAGTTTTTTTTTTCTTTTTTAATTACTGTAGCTCTATAGTATAGCTTGAACTCAGGGATGGTGATTCCTCTTGAAGCTCTTTTATTGAGCAGGACTGTTTTGGCAATCCTGTGTTTCCTGTTATTCTATATGAAGCTGAGTATTGTTCTTTCAAGGTCTGTGAAAAATTGTGTTGGGATTTTGTTTCTTTTACATATGTAGGTGCCCTTGTGTTGGGGGCATAAATGTTCAGGATTGAGATTTTGTTTTGGTTGATTTTTGCTGAGATGAATAAGTAATGTCCATCCTTGTCTCTTTTGATTGATTTTAGTTTGAAGTCTATTTTGTTAGGTATTAGGATGGCTACACCAGCTTGTTTCTTAGGTCCATTTGATTGGAAAGGCTTTCCTCAATACCTTACTCTGAGCCAGTGTTTGTTTTTGAGTTGGAGCAGAATGATGGATTCTGTTTTTGTGTCCATTGTGTTAGGGTATATCTTTTTATAGGTGAATTGAGTCTATTGATATTAAGGGATATTAATGGCCAGTGATGGCCATTTTCTGTTACTTTTATTGTAGTGTCTGTGTGTGTCTCTCTGTGTGTGTTTCCCCTTTTCTTCAGTGGGATTATCTATTGCTTGTGGTTTCATGGGTGTATCTAGTTTTTTTAGATTGGAGTTTTTTCTCTAGTACTTTCTGTAGGGATTTGTGGATAGGTGTTGTTTCAATATGGTTTTGTTGTGAAGTATTGTGTTTCTTTCATCTATGGTGTTTGATAGTTTTGCTGCTTATAGTAGTCTGGGCTGGCAGTCATGTTTTTAGTGTCTGTATAACATCTGACCAAAACCTTCTTGCTTTCATTCTTTCTATCTGATGTTATTCTGATGGGTCTGCCTTTATAGGTAACTTGACCTTTTTCTTTGCGGCTCCTAGTATTCTTTCTTCTTTCTGTAGGTTTAGTATCTTAATTACTATGTGGAAAGCAGACTTTTGTGGAGGGGGGGGGCTAGTCTATTTGGTGTTCTGTAAGCTTCTTGTACCTCTTTAGGCATTTAATTCTTTAGGTTCGAAAAGTTTTCTTCTATGATTTTGTTGAATATATTTTCTGTGCCTTTGAGCTGGTACTCTCCTTGAATTCCAATTATTTGTTGTTTTCATGGTGTCCCACATTTCCTGGACATTTTGTGTTATGACATTTTTGGTTTTAGTCTTTTCTTTGACTGGCATTCTATTTCCATTATTGAAACTACCACTCCAGAGATTCTCTCTTCCAGCTCTTGCATTCTATTGGTTGTGATTTCATCTGTAGTTCCAGTTTGTTTTTTCAGGTTTTCTATTTCCAGCATCGCCTCAGTTTGTGTCGTCTTTATTGCTTTATTTCAATTTTTTAATCTTAAAATATTTCCCTCATCCATTTGATTTCTTTTCCTTAGTTTTCTTTATTTTTTTCAGGGATTTGTAATCTCTTCTAAATTTTTGTTTGTATTTTCTTATATTTCTTTAAGGAATTTTTATATACTCCTTGAAGGTTTCTGTTATCTTCATAAAGTTCATTTTAAGGTCATTTCCTTCTGCTTTCTCTTCATTGTTAAGCTCAAGTCTTGATGTTGTAGAACCACCAGATTCTTCTGGTGTTGCCTATGTTGTTATACGTATTCTTGCACTGGCATCTGCCCATTGCTTCCTCAACTCACTGCAGGATTTGTCTGAATCTCAGAAAACTGATTTTAGTGCATTCTGTTCTGTCTGTGTCTTTGTCTCAGGAATCCTCTCTTGGTTCAGTCTGGGTTCTTGGTCCACTTGGAGGTAGTATATTCTGTGTTACAGTGACTCTTCTTAATCCAGTAAGTGCTGGCACACTGTGGGTCTGAGCTGACTGCTTTTGATCCATAGGTGCTGAGAAACTGAGGGTCTTAGGTAGCTGTTCTTGGTCCAGTAGGAGCCAAGGAACTCCCTTAGTTTCTTAGTCTGATGTGGGCTGGGGGTGTCTATGAGTTTACAGTTGCCACTTAAGTTGATGGGTAATGGTGTGTATTTATTTGGGAGTGGGTTTTGGAGCTAAGGGTGTCCAATGAGCTGGGTTTTACTGGGGATTTTGGCCTGCAAGATCTTTCCCTGCTGGCCTAGATTTAGACAGAGCTGAGTGGGAGGTGGAGTTCCAAAGATAGTATCCAGGGCCAGTTTCTTGGAGACTGGGATATCTCTGCCTAGCCTGGGCAGTGTGTCACTCACCTCTTAGTCTGCTGTGGGCCACAGGTCTGTGAGATTCCGATTGCAGCTGAGGTCACCAGGTGATCCATAATCATCATTATAAAACAGCTGAAATCCCATACATTTAGGGAAAATTAACTTGGATGTAAAGCTTTCACAGTAGATATTTGATTTGATTTTAACATTTGGATTTATATGTATATATATGCACACATACATATATTTTATAGATGAGATTTTACAAAGTCAAAATGTTTAATATGTAAGTAGAATCATATGTTTAACATGTAAACACACTTTATTTCTCTAAGTATGTATGTCTGTGTGTATCTCTATGTGTATGTGCACGTATGTATAGATGCTTGCAGCTGCCGGAGGAGGCATCAGATCCCACAAAGCTGTAGTTACAGACAGTTGTAAGTCACTTGACATGGATGCTGAATATTCAACTTTAGTCCTCCGACAAACAGCAATTGTTCTTAACTTTTGAGCCACCTATTTTTTCATTAATTGAAAGGTTATTTTTCTTCCCGTACTCTTCTCGATCTTTCCTGCCCTCCTTCCCATCCAGTTTATGCCTTTTCCCTCTCCTATGAAATCTAAACAAAAAAATCCACAAAAATGAAAAATCAAAGCAAGCAAACAAAGATTCAGTAATACAAAAAAGTGCCTAAACAAAACAAAATTAAAAGCATATATTTAAAAAAAGAGTTTGTTTTGTATCGTTCAGCCCTTTCCCCTCTAGTGTGGTGATACTACCTAGTGACACTTTAGTAGAGAAAACTGATGTTCCCTTGATAGCAAATATCAGGTGCAGATAGCTTCTTCACTGGAATGAGACCCATGTCCCTTTTCTGCTCAGTGCTAGGACCTGACTGAGACCCCGTGCCCCTCCCCTCCTGTGTTAGGACTCATCTTGTTGAAATCTGTGTAGGTCTCGTACGTGCTGACATGGTATCTGTGAATTCGAATGTCCTGTTGTATTTGGGAGACATTGTTTCCTCATCCATCACCTATGACTCCTCCCTCCTCTTCCACAGAGTTCCCTGAACCTTGAGGAGAGGGGTTTGATGAAGACATCTTTATTTCTTTACCATTTCAATTTAAATTACAATCTGTAAAAGCTTTTAAGCTCTGTGTTTCAGAAGACTGTTGAAAACTGAGAAGATTAAGATATGTTTGAGAAAGTTCAAATCATTTTTAAGGAAAAAGAATAAACATTTTGAGGAAAGCCAATTATTTTTAGTCTAGTGATCATTTCCCAATTAATATTTTGGGTTTTGTTTTATATTTTCGAACTGGAATAAGTTATGTAAATTTCTAAACAAATGACTTTTTAATATTTTTTTAGAAAGTAAAGTATTGCATGATTTTTTATATGTGTACACATATATAGATAATTTTTAAAAATTAACTAACACTGAAATGAAATTTTCTTTCTGAGGATACTATTTGAAATTTCTTTATTTAGGTTTAGTCTGCTTCCCACTTTTTTATACTTAAAAAGCACTAAACAGTGAGTTCTCTACTTCTTAAGTGAAAAGGATGGAGTTGATCCTCCAGCTTTCGTGCTTGTACTTGTTCTTCTTGGCAGACATCTCATTGTTCTGAAATTTTTCACATTTTGAATTCTCTAGCACAGCCCAGGTTTCACTTCCACAACCTCCCTCCACCCTTTCAGGGCCTCTAGCTTCCCACACCCATCACTTAGGGACTCTCTTGCTACACACCATGTGGATGCATTGGCTCTCATGGAAAAGATAAGATGATCCCTTACCTTTCTAAACTCTAAAGCTAGCCACATGGGTGACAATGTCGGGTTGATTTACAGCTTGCCATGGACCTGCCCCTTGAACCATATAACCATGAGCTTTTGATTGCCTTCCGGGAGTAGAAAATGCCTTATTTTCTCCTTGTAAACTGGAAGCTTTATGGATATAATCTTCCTCTGAGAACACACTTTATCCCAGTGTAAATCAGTCCTCTCCCTAGTGACACTAATCCCCTTAACAAGTGTAGCCTCTCTGCTAGTATAGCCTTGGCTGTGATGTTAAGCTTGCGGTATCCTTTTTTCTCCTCAGACATTTTGTATTTCTTTCTGTACCGTTGTAAATCTACATACCAGTGATTGTTAATAACTACACAACAGAGTCAATATTAGCCAATTAGCCAATATTAGCTCCACCAAAGATGTTACTCAGTTGCTTGTGATTGTAGCCTCAGACAAATTCTTAGGGCATGGGCAGAAAGCAGCTACATTCATTGCCAAAATATCATAGGAATGGTTGGCCTCTGGCCCAGCTAGCAGTGGTGCTCCTCTCTGAACTCTAAAGAGCAAGTCCTCTGCAACCTGCAGGACTCCTGGTGCTCTCTTCTAGGCTGCTAGTGAATTTAGTGGCTTTTCTAGTACAACCGCTGAAGCCTTCTGCAAACAGCTAAAAATCGGTATAGTTAGACCTGTCATGGAAATAGCTCATGCTTTTCTATGGAATTTTGCATTATTTCCTATACTATCATTGTGATAGAACGCCATAACTAATGCAACTTACAGAAGAGAAGGTTTATCTGGGCTACAGTTCCAGAAGGATGGAAGTCTATCAGCACCACAGAGGAGAAGCATGGCAGCAGGCAGGCATGGCTCCTGGAACCATAAGTTCAGAGTTCATACCTTAAACTTCAACCATGAAGCACACACCACACCAGACATGGTGAGAGTCAACTTTAAAAACTGCAGGGTGTGGAGGTGTTGTTTCAATTGGTGGCGATGTAAGCTGCAAGTGTGGTTGTGGCATGTGGCAACCAAGCTCTTCTCTCCTAGCGGCTGAGATGCAAAAGAAAGAAAGGGAAGAGAAGGAATATGAGGTAGCCACTGAAATCTCAAGGGCACACCTCAACATGACCCAAAGCCTCACAAGGTCTTACCATGTAAAGTTTCCGTCACTTTCCAATAGCATGCTACTGGAGACTAAACCTTTCCTGCTTTGACCTTGGGGACATTCCAGTTATGAACTATAATAACAGAACAGAACCTTCTGAAGATATATTTTAAATGTCTATGGACTTCAAATATCTGTGTTTGAGTAGCAGTTCACTTGATTGAAAGACCGCTCTGATTTTCAGCCAGTTTTCAAGATTAAACTGGGTACTCTTTTCTTCCAGATTACACAGTTCTCTTCCTCTGCTCACTATCCTTTTCTCTTTCTCCTGAATGCATTAATTGTACAAACCTATGCTCTTCACAGTGACCTTGAATTTCTTGATATGTGTTACCAATTTCCTCTCGTCAAATCCCTCAACCTAGCTCAATGATTATGTCTGTAAAAGAGTCTGTAACATTTTTAATAGAATGGTAGTTTTCACACACACACACACACAAATGGATATTTAAATACAACCTCCTGAGTGCCTTTAGTGTCATTCATATGTACATGTTTATAGGACTGTCCACTTGGTATTGGAAAGCCAACTAGAGAGAAAACCCCAATTCTCCCCCTTTCAGCTAATTCTCTATAGCTCTTCATTTATGGGTGGGGCCTTTTGAGATTCCCCTCTTCCATGTTGGCTTGTCACTGCATTTTTTAAAATTTTTTCAGGTCTTGTTTAAGAAACCACATTGTTTTGAGTTCATGAGTGCAGATTCCTCTTTATATATCCCAAAGCAAATGTGATTCTTCTAACCTTACCACCCCCTTTACTTTAATGGCCCAGTGTAGTGGTTTTGTTTTATATATATATATATATATATATATATATATATATATATATATATATAGATATAGATATAGATATAGATATAGATATAGATATAGATATAGATATAGATATAGATATAGATATAGATATAGATATAGATATAGATAGATAGATAGATAGATATAGATATAGATAGCTATAGCTATAGATAGATAGATAGATAGATAGATAGATAGTAAGTTGACCACTCCACAATTAAGAGTTCTCTGCAATTTGATCAGCTGTGGATTTCTGTAATTGTTTCCACATGCTGCAGAAAAACTTCTTTGATGAGGGTTAAGAGCCACACTCCTCTCTAGGTATAAGAATTAGTACTAAAAATGCAGTTAGAGATTATACTGGCTTAAGAAAGTGCCAATTTTTAGTTCTCCTCCAGGTTCCATGGCTTGACCAGACACAAGTAGTTGGATAGGTTTACAGTGCCAGATATGAATTCCCTCCTTGAGCTGGTCTTAACTCCATCAAACAGATATTGGTTACTGCCTAGACATAAACTGACACTTTTACATTTTTGGAAATAGCTTGTCATTCTGGTCATTGCTGTGGTTTATTAGGTGTCTTAACTGGTAGGACTACTGCTTACTTTTTTCTCTTGGTATCGTGAATATATAAGCTCTAGCATCATGAAAGCTAATCCTCAGGAAGGATGCTTCTGGATATAGCCAGTATGATTCCTCCAAGTCTTGAGTCTAAAGTGTATGGTGCTTTCAGTAAGAGGGTCTTACCTTCAAATCCTGGTAGGAAACCAAGAACAGAATGCAGAGAAAGTAGAAATGGCTTCTTGGTTATCTTCATGGGGAAATTCCATAAATGTGTCTCAAATTCGAAATAATTGTGTCCTGTTTCCCAGACATCTTTTCTATGTTCCTTCTCTCAGCTTCTATCTATAGCACCCATCTAGTTACCCCAAGACCAACTAGCCACTCTTTATTTTCCCCATTGAAATGTTTTGATTGTCAAATTGATTAGGGTAAGAAATGCCTAGGGTTTAGTTAGGCACACCTTTGAGTATAGCTAGGAGGAGTAAGTGAAGGGGAATAGTTGCCTTAAATGTAGTAGAGCTACAGGGCTAGGGCCTGAGGCTGACTGGATGTGGGTAAAGGAGAAAGTCGGCTGAACATCTGTTTCCCCTTTTCTGTTTCTTGTTTGCTTAAGATATGAGGAGGTCACACATCACAGCCACAGTTACTTCTGTTGCCATGACTTCTCCACCATAGTGGGCTGTGGGCTCAGTCTAGGTTCATTTCAGTCGCTGTGTTAAAAAGCCCAACTAAAAGGAGTATAGAGGAGAAAGGGGTTTTTGTTTTGTTTTGTTTTTTAGCTCAGAATTCTCAGTTACGGTCTATCGTAAAAAATTCATAGACAAGAAGCTGAAATGGTGGTCACATACATTCACTATCAAGAGCAGAGAGATATGAAATAGAGACATGCTCACCTGCTTATTTGCTTGCTTGCTCTCAGCTAACTTTCTCTTCCCATATCCCTTTCGGGACTTCCAGCTAAGGGAATATAACCAACTATAATGGGATGTCTCCCTACACCGATTAGTAATCAGTCTGATCTTAGCAGGCCTGTCCACACATCAGCCTCATTGTGATATTTTCACAGTTGAGGTTCTCTGCTGTGTTTTCTAGGCTGTGTCAAGTTGGTAGTTCAGACTAAGTAGCACAGAATCCACATCAATTCTTCCTCTTGTGAGTCGTCCCTATTTGACATTTGTCACAGTGGGGAGGAGAAAGTAATGAACACACCCACCTCATTTCCAAAGATTGGGTGTGAACCTTCAAAACTGCTTTCCTGAAATTTAGATATGTCATTTCCTGGTCCACGTGTTTAGGAAACACAAAGAAAAATAAGTAATTAGAATTCAATAAAACAAATAAATTGAGAATAACATTTCTTACTCCATTTTTGTTTGGCCTAATTCTTGGCGCCCTTGTTTTGTCTAAATTCTTACCCACCATCAATCTGATAACAGACTTGGATATAAACTTACAGGATCAATGCTTTGCATATTTAATTTTTCATTTTTCTAATGTGAAGACATTAAGTGTTTTTTTGAAATTCTCACATTCTACTCCTTAGGGCAGACATGTAACTACTGAAGGGAAGCTTTAGGTTTTTTTTTTTTTTTTTTAAATGAAACTCTTCTTTGGTTTCCCTCCTTTCAGTGTGCTAGTGTGTGGTATTTAAAGAGAATCACTCCCAAAGGGAGTGGCACCATTAGGAAGTATGGCCCTGTTGAAATGTGTGGTCTTGTTGGGGAAAGTATGTCAAGTTGGGGGTGGGTTTTGAGGTCTCTTTTGCTCAAACTTCCCCTTAGTATGACACTGACACCATTTTCTGTTGCCTTCTGATCAAAATATAGCCAGAACTATGTCTGCTCACACGCTGTCACACTCCTTGCCATTATGACAATGGACTGACTCTCACTGTAGGCCACCCCAATTAAATATTTCTTTATAAGAGTTGCCGTGGTCATGGTGTTCACAACCATAAACATCCTAAGACACAATCCTTCCTCTTCAGAATAGTAGAATCAGTCTACCTTGAGCTATTTCACTTCCAGTAAACTCCCAGAGTAATAAGCTAGAAGATACATTAACTATATCCTGCACACTTGCCCTCGTGCCCTCTGACAAGTTAATCTGGGCTCTTAGTATGGCTTAGTTGCTTTATCAAATGTTTTCAGTCTGCTCCATAGAATGAACCAGAGTAAAGCACCTTGAGGCCACCCTACTAGCATGAGTTTATCTCGTAAGGCATAGCTAGAAGAGGACTGCATCTTCCAGAAACACTTCTGTCTCCACATCCATACTTACTCCCAAGTCTTGTTGTTCTGGCTGCACCTTCAGGCTTTGAAGTCCACTTTCTTCAGAACTGTCTTCAAGAGGAAGAACAAGTTTAGGACAAAGAAAACCATTCTGTGGTGTTTTATTTGACCTGTGTCTTCATCCTTTTTTCTAGTTCCCTTATCTTGAGAATGCCTGCTTGTCCATACTGTGAATAGTTACTGAATTTTTTTTTAATTTCTATCATCAAAAGTTTGAACTTTCTTTTAATTGTGAAGCCTGGTGTTTTTACTTCTTGGTGTTTATTCTTCCACGCGATGGTTCTGCTCAATAGAGATGTATATCCAAGCAGGAGCAGGACCAAGCAGTGGATTGTAGAGCATATCTCAGTATTATCAGTTACTGCCATGCAAGCAACTCTTTCACTCCAAGTCCAGTCTTATCAGGCTAGGAGAAGCACTGCACTTTCAGGTGTGACAAAGAGGACACAAAATGATCTCTTTGACAACTGAGTAGAGCCTGTTGGCCACAGCTACAGGTTAAGATGGAAACTTCCACTCTCCCTTCAAGATAGGATGGCCTGGTATACATCCTCATCCATGTGTACAGAGCAGAAATATTTCCAGTAATGTCTGCTGAAGGATACAACAGCAAATACAGACATTACAGGCCTATGCTTGGCTGGGGCTGCAGGATGGATTCTTGCCTGGAATCAGAAAGGAACTTCCTACGGAGGAACAGGCAAGGAAAAAGGATACAATAAGGCCCTCACCATTTTGTTGTTTAATTCTTTACATGTTACATCCTGACTGCAGATCCCCTATCTCGTTCCTCCCACTCACAGACCGTATGCTTCCCCAGATCCACTCCTCTGTTTCTCTTCAAAAAATGAGGGCAGGTCTCACCTTTAAAATAGATCAGTATGAAAATAGCACGATATGGAAAATTGAAGTCCCAGGGATGAGAAAGCAGTCTTACAATGCCTTTTCCCTGGAAGGGCTCACATATTCTAATAGAGAGTCAGAGGCCCGAGGAACAAGTGATGCTCAGAGAATATCTGCACTTCCTACTTTTCTACTACCCTTTGGCCTATTACTGTTGCCTTTTTCTTGCAGGTATTTTTTGGGATCAGAGTCCATAGATGATATGTCTCATTGGGAAGGAATGTCAAAATTGTAATACGTAATTTTTAAAGATAATTTATCACTAGTGTTCTCTGCCAAGAATACTAGAGTTCATGAACAGGAGTCAGATGCTCAGTAGCCCTACAACTGAGTGCTGGTGACTGTGCTTTTGAAAAACAGCTCCCGTAACCCTTTTGGTACAAATACTATAGTCATTCCAGATATTCCAAGATAATTCTAAAATGACCAACAAGTAAACCAAATGGGTCCAGTACAAAAGACTATCAGATGCCTTTGTTGTAAAGAGAATTTCTAGAAAGCAGGACCTTTCACACAAAGCTGGAATCCATTTGAAATGAACAGAACAGCATTCCTTTTCTGCTCTTGTATGTATGCTGTATGGCATGATCTCTATACCCCTCCAAACTACTTCTCTATGATAAGGTGGAACAAATGATCAGGGTTTTTAAAATGAATTTGGAATCACAAATTGCTGTTGTATTTTTAGGAAAAACCACTAGAAAATCTAATGTGAGCAGCAGCAACAGTAATAAAAAAACCTAAGGATGGGTCCATATTTCTTCTTTCTTTGGTGGCCTTTAGCCACTTACGGTCTGAAATGTTCTAGAAATCATTTTAGATTAAAAATTTGACCCTGTCCAGAAATTCAGACACACTTAGAGAACTTAATTAGAATATCAGCCTCCCTTTTTAAATATGCTAGTGCTAAAACATACTATAGGCCCACAAGCAGCAAGAAATAGATTGGCACTTTGGGGGAATCTTGGGAGACCCAGGGAGGGTTATGAATAGCAATGGGGCAAAGAGAGAAGAAAGCTCAGAAGAAAACACACCTCATTTTGATGTCTTAAAGTACTTTAAGATTTTGTGAAAATTAAAATGACATTATCTTCTACTTCAGGAAGATGGTATCTCATTTTAGAAAGTCCCAAGAACCTTCTCTGATTTCTGAAGTGAGCAGGTTTTGATGGCATGAAGTATTCAACCCTTGTAAATGGATAATAGTCTGGAGACCAAATATCTCTTTTCTTAAAGGTCATGTTGAATTCAAAGCACTGTTTTCCTACTAAGTAGACCTTATTTAGGGGGTTCAAGTCGAACACTAATTTGTTTGGCTCATTCCCAGGTTGCTTTCAAACCCCACATTTTAAAGCATGAGGCATCTCATGTTTGTGCTTCAAGGCTTCACATCCAGGAAATGAAAGCCCTCAACACAGCTTAGTAGCAGAAGATTCAAATCACAATAAATTGTGTAAACTTTTACTCAATTTGGATAATGCAGACATGCTAGTTTAATCAGGAAACTTGTGATACTTTGCTTTATGATAATATAGGTTGGAAGAGAAATTGGTGTGGGTTCATCATTGATCTCTCAGGATATTTCTGTATTTGGCAATTTAGACTGGTTTTGTCATGTGCTTGCCTCTTAAAAAGTATTTGACTTTGAAACAGCCAAAATAAGTATCCTTTAATCACTTTCAACCTATGAACAGATGGGGAAACAGCACTTTTTCTAAATGGGGCATACACAATTTTTGCATATCAGCCAAAATTGGTTGATAGTAATATCTAAAGCAAACTCTAAAACTGATTTAGTGTTTAATTTATTATTGTATAACCATTAGTAATTGAAATAAAATTCCCCACTCAATTGTTTGTCATTCTCAGGGTCTATAATGCTTAGACTCAGTTAATATGTTGGATCATTTAATACTTTGATTATATATTTGTCTGCTTCAAGTGAAAAATCCAAATACAGTCATGACTCTTTGGTCTTTTCACTTTCTAAAAATAAGGATAGATCATGGGGCTGTGCAGAGGCAAGGTGGTCTCTCATGGCAAAATCTATTTATAGCTAGCCTCTAGTGACTCATATTTTTACTCTTGTAATAATTGTTATAGAGACTCTTGGTGGCCAAGAATCTCCATGAAAAGTGACATTTCTTTCTTCATCGCCTTCTGATAAGACATGGTAAACAGATACATTTCCTTTGGAAGATAAACCAAGGCTAGTCTCTGTAGATTCTTTAACTCAAAGGGGGTCTTTGATTTCTGTATATATGGTGGTCGCAAGACAGTGCTCATACATCATCCACTCCTATCTTAGACCCTGAGTGGACACCCTGGAACAGTACATGTAGCTGTGATACGGCTGCATCTTTCATGCACTACAAACAGAAGCACCTGAGTAAAAACTCCTATCCTGTCTCTTGTCAAGAAGAATTTTGTCCCCTGTGATTTTTATCACAGAGCCAAAAAACATTGAATTTTGTCTTTGTGAGGTTATAAAGTCACCAGATTTCTCTTAGATGCCAGAATAGTAACCTTGAGGTAACTATTTTACGGATTAAAGGATTAACTGCAAATCTAAGGCTTAAAGAAAGTGATTATTATTAATCCAATCAAATATGTAACTAATTGTATTTGTCTTTGAAAATAAGCATTGTATACTGGCCTATCTCAAAAGATCTGAGCAGAAAAACTAAAAACAATCCATTTTCCTTTATAACCCAATGCTTGCTCTGCAGTCTGCAGATTAATGGAATATTTGTACCACTTTCTGTAGACGATTTGTCAGAATTGTGCAAGGTGGGCATTTCTCTTTGAGAATCCAACCTACCTGTGATTAGGAACACTGCTAATACACTGCCGTAACATTTTTGCATGTTTCTTCCTATCTTATTTATATGCATTTTAAGCAAAAAATTACAAGCATTAATATGTATAGTTTAATATTCTTATTCCCCAAATTTTGATAAGACTTTTATTATCACATAATCAATATTGGTTTTATGACTACATTTTATTGATTTAAACTCACATCTTAGATATTTATAAAAATCATTCATTATAAATGAAGCCATAGTAGGCTTTTCTTATAATTTTCAGAAAGGATGGTGACTAGTTTTTATTCTCACAATGGCAAGTTATTTTTTAAATAGTCTATGCAGTCAAGAATAATGTTGACATAATTTCTTTAATAAAACTTTTTTAAAATTTGAAGATAAATTCTTCTTTTATTCAATAAAACCTAACCACAGTTTCTGTTCTCTCCAATTCTCCCAGTTTCCTTCCACTTCATTACTTCTCCTTAACCACCTCCCCTCTGTTTCTCTTGAGAAAAGAGTAGGCCTCCAAGAGTCAACAACCAAACACCACAAAACAAAGGCCCTAATATTGAGGCTTGACAAGGCAACCCAAAGGAAGGAAAACAATCTTAATAGCAGGCAAGAATCAGAGATATACTTACTTCAACAGTTAGGAGCCACCTCCCCCGCTCCCCCAACAGCAAGCTAAATGCCATAACAGAGGACCTGGTCTTGCACTTGATAACTTGAGTCTCTTTGAGCCAATGGAAGCCCTGATTAGTTGATTCTGTGGGCCATGTTCTCTTGTTGCATCTCCTCTGGCTCCTCCAGTCTTTCTGCCCCTTCATCAGCAAGATTTACCATCTCTGAATGGAGGACCCAAATGGAGATCTCCATTCTAGACTCTTTGCAAAATGTCTGGCTGGGGGGTTTCTGCACTGGCTCCCAACTGCTTCAGACATAAGATTCTCTGATGCAACTAGACAAGGCACAGATCTACAAGTATATCCGAGTTGCCTTAGGAGCCATCTCACTGCTTCTTGTTGTTTGTTGAGTGTTTTTTAGCCCGTTATGTTGTTATGTTTGGCTCCATCCTAAATCTGTAGAACAGGGCTTCCTCTGGTAGGTGGGCCTCAAGTTAAACCAGACACTGCTTGGATATTCCCACAAGTTCTATGTCCCAGCACATCTGCCACAGAATAGATTGTAGTTTTAAGGTTTTGTGTCTTCATTGGGGCTCAGGTTTCTCTTTCTGTATCCTGCAGTACACCAAAGAGACTAGAATATTTAATAAAACTTTTAATGAAAAGTGTGTAGGGTTACCTTTATAATTTTTAAAATGGAAACAATGGTGGCATATTATTTCTATTTTAACAAAGTTAATGTTGGAACAATTTCTTTTATGTTTCTCATAAAATCTGTGGAAAAAAATCTTTATGTTTTAATTAATAATGATAAAAACCTTATTGAGAACATAGTAAGTTTTTCAAGGCAGTCTGTTATGTTATTACAAACCAGACTTAAAAGTCATTACTCCTAAATCAGGATATATAGTGAGACAGTATGCAGTATATTTGGTTTTATGAGGATATGATATCATTTCTTAGAGATACATTTTTTGAATTGAGTTATAAACACTTTTATGAATACAGATTGGGATACTAGGAGCTTACAAAATAGTTGTTAATTTTTCATTCAGGAAATGAATAAAATCTGAACTATTTGAAAAGAGGTAGCTAGTTTCTTTTATATATGTGTGCAATACTCTTGTATTAGGAGGAAAACATCTAAATGACTAATTAAAGCTTGAATTTATATACAGGGTTATAAAAATTAGCACTGAATAATAAAACATTTATTTTGCTATGGATTCAGTGATAGTTTGCAGGAAAAAAAAAGACTTTGGGATTCCAATTATTTTAGGGATATTTGTCTGCTTAGTAGATGAAGGTTCATTCACAAGGCACAGTTTGAGGCACATAATCTTGTTCAGCAACAGAGGCTTTAATATGGCTTTATTGGACCAATGTTATTAACATATGAAGAGCAATGAATGTAGTAAACACAGAAATATATGAGCCAAGGTGTCATATATCACCCAACAATGACTAAGGCATCAGTGACTTCTTTTTAGATAATCAATCCATTTTTTTAATGTCTGATTAGTTTTTTGAAATGCATATTTTTCAGGTGGCATACAAGGTAATGGGGTTCAGCATTTTATTTTTATATGTATATGCTGTTATGCTTTGTTCTCATTCACTCCTGTCTCCACTGTCTTTCCCTGAACCCCCTCTCTATCCAGATGTTCCCTCTTCTTCAGTTAATCCTGGGCTGTCCTTAGACTTGCTATGTAGTATAGGCTAGCCTTGAAATCCTGCTTTTTCTGCTTTCTCAATTCTAGGATTACAGATGGGGCACCACACCCAGCTATGATTCTTATTAAAAATTTAGAAATATTAGTACAATGAGTTCAGTAAGGGAATTTTTATATACTTAGCTTATTTCATGTAAAGTAGATTAGTAACTATTCTAAATTTCTACTCACATATATATCTGGTGAATTTGTAACTTACAATGTATAACAAAAATTTCGGGATGAAACATTTCCATATCATTTAGAAGCTATTCATTGTAGTGTATACAAGTAAAGGTAATTAATATATTAATGTAGCCATTCAAAGGGGATTTTTCTAAACTTTGCTAGAAAATAAGTAGGAATTATAAATTCATGATAGTCTTGAATTACGACGCTTCTGCTTCTGGATCATCCTGACATCCTGGTGGATCTGCTTCCCTATCTAGCAGATGCTTAGCTTGTGACAGCAGCTAAAGCCTATACTCAGAAGTCCTTTCTGTGATACATTGTTTGGAAAACACAATCTTCATAAAGCTGTCATATTTCCTATGTTCCTTTCAGAAAACACAATTGATAACATGTATGTACCTTATCACAGGGCATATGGGAAAATGCGAGGGAAAGGCAGGAATGGGCTGTTGGGAATTTGAATGAGTGTTACCAGGTATGTTCAGCAGGAATTCCTGATAACCACTGTCTTTTTCTGTGCATTAAATCCATAGGGATGTAGCCATCTATCACTTGGAACTCAGAAAATATCATTGTTAGCTCCCAAAACAGTGACAAACTTCATGGCTTCTCATGCTACCCCAGGAAGGGCTTGTAGCTTCTTGCAAAATAAAATAAAAAATAGTTCAGGGTTAAATGACTGTAAATATCAGAGATACCAGATTTTGTAAAAGTCAACCCTAAAATGGAAAGAAAGATTTATAAACATTAATAAAGTGAATGGGTTTTTTTTTTTTTCAGTATCAGGAACTTGTTACCTAGGGAAATTATATTAAAGGCATAAAGTAGGTTCTTTTCTGCCAAATTAGGAACAGACGGTACTTGAAAATCAACTTATTTGCATAAAAGAAAGGGTTTCACATTAAATTTTACTTTTTTTTTTTTTTTATCCAACCTGTGTGACATATGTGATTGGTTTTCCAGGATTGGGAACCAATCAGAGGCATGTGCATGCCAGACACGCACTGTTGCTGTGCTGAGTTAAATTTTCTGCCCCTCTGTTACAATAAGGTTTTTTTGCCCCGGGCCGGCAGAGGTCCAGACCCACAGACCTGCCTCCCACAGATGATCAGGCCCCCAGACATGACTCAGACACTTATATTAAGTTCATGCTGTTTGGTCTCTGGCTCAGGCACATTGCTAGCTAGCTCCTTCGTCTTAAATCAACCCATTTCCATTTTAATCTGTCTGCAATGTGGCCATGGCTCACCTGTGTTCCTTCCATATTTCTTCTTTGGGCATCTAGCTCGATCTTTCCCTGACTCCACCCTTCCTTTCCTACCTTTTCTGATCCACCCCCCCCACTTCTTCTATGGTGCCTGTCATGGGCCAAAACAGCTCCTTTATTTAAAGATTGATATTCACAGCATACAGAAAGGCATTTCCACATCATCCCTCTATGTAATATTTTATAATGATGAACTTCTAAGCTTTTGTCCATCTTATTATTGTCCTTATCAAAATTCATCTGCCACAATTTGGTTTAATTTTAATCTTCTTTTCAAATCCTTTACTTGTGAGAACAGTTCAAATTTTTCTAGCCAGTTCTCTATAAATTGGTCTATCTCAACTTTCTCTGCACTAAATGCGAGTTGTTATCCCATCGATTACTGACCAATGTCTGTCTACGTAGGTCCTAAGGCAAACATTTATTTTTACTTGTTAAAAAAAATCACTTCCAACATTATTTAAATGTTTGCATCTCTTAAAAATGTTTTGAGAACATCATACATGAACTAAACAGCTACATCACTACTGTTTCTCCCTCTCCAACTCCAACTGTGACCCGTCTTTCCCTCCCAAATTCACTATCTCTCTTTTTAATTGTTACCATTGCATGTACATATGTGTATATATGTCTACATATGTGTGGGTATGTGTTCTAATCACTGAATTGGGCAAGCTATGTAAGAGCTTGCTCCTGGAGGTCATTGCTTCCTCCTCTCTTAGCAGTGTTGACCATTTTTAACTCTTCATCTAGATGTGGAGCCTTGAGCAATTTCCCCTGTTCAGATAGGGAGCTTAGTGTTTCCATATATTTGATTTATTCAGTAATCTGAGTTGATGGGATTTCATGTGTGTATTTTCCTGATCATGTCTAGGAGGTGCTATCTAGCAGCAAGTGTGTCCTGAGCCTCTGGTTTTGAAATTCTCACTCTCTCAAAAATCCATTGTTTGACTGGAGTTCTTTATCAAGGATTGAGGTCTTGTAAAATTTCCTCCATATCTTTTGGTGTGCCAACTGATACTGTCATTATCCAGGTCTTGTTTATGCATCCATACTGTTGAAACTTCATGGGTATATATACTATGATACTTCATGTCCTCGCCTAGTGGGAAGACACCATCTAGCAGTCAGTGTTCTACCTCAGGTTCCTAAAATCTAGAGATGATCTTCATTCTAAAATTTCTAAAGAATTTTCTGTGAATAGAGTTGAAACTTATATTCCAGAATGATGTAATACTAATATTCCTGTGACATACAAGACAGTGTATACTAAAAGATAACACAGCCTTCAAGACATATAAAAAATACGAAAGACAGATTTGCCACCCTCTGACAACCACGCTTTGGAGGCTATGTAGACATCAAAATCAGGCTCTCACTCTTCAGGCACCAAGATAGTAACGAGAGTAAACAGAACAAAAGAGGCTTGCTCAATAACCCGCTTAATGTAGAAAGAAAAATAGGCTAGAAGAAAATAAAGCACAAACATAGTTAGTGTGTGTCAGAGATTCACTCTGAGAATTAAGAAAACTGGGTGTAAAATTGAGGCCTGTGTGCTGGAGAAGAGGCAGCTGTGTTGAGCGAATCTCCTTTAGATATGTGCCCAGGATACATATCATCATCCTGCTTTTTACTGTCTTTATGCTGAGAATTTTCAAGAGAGGTAGACTCTGAGAGACTTTGTAAAATAGGTCACCACGTTAATAATAAATCATATCTATGATTTTTGTAGATGTAAAGTTACCAAGGCTACATACTCATACTATATTAATTGCTAATGGCAGGGAACTAGCAGTTTTCTTCTATGCTCATCATGAGTACTGCAGGCTTATTCATGTTAATATTGATGACTGATCACAGTTTGCAGTATGATCTCTCTGCAATTTATCCTGTAGCCCATGATCCTGCTTGCTGCACTGTTGCCTTTCTCAGGTTTAGGATCAGAAGGAATTTTCAGGTGATGCTGGGTTTACAGATAAGTGACAAATGCCTAGATATTTAGAATAACACTGTGGAGACATGAAAATTATTTGCATTAACCTTCCCTTTTAAATAGTTGTAGATAAGCTTGAAAGATTCAGTTTCTTTCCTTTGGAAGTTTGATGTTATACATGACATACTGATTGCAGCATTGTTAGCCTTCTTTGGGAACTTTATCAGCATAGTTAAATGAGGTGTTACATTAAATCTATGTACAAGTCATAGTACATTTCTTGTTTCAACATATTTTTCACTGAAGGCTGATTTAATAGTAAAAGTCTGTAATCTCAACTACTCTAGAGGCTGGTGCATAAAAGTTCATGAGTTCAGTACCTGAAAGGGAGTAAAAGGTCACTTTGAGCAACCCAGTAAGTCCATGTCTCAAATTTAAATAATATAAAGGAGCTGAGATGTAGCTCAGGGTAGAGTGCTTTTATGGGCTCAGTCCTCAGTACCAAAGTGTGTGTGTGTGTGTGTGTGTGTGTGTGTGTGTGTGTGTGTGTGTATCCATTTAAATAATTTAAGGCTGTAGATATGTTTAATTTTTAGTTGTTATTAAGAAGTCTTACTATTTTATTTTTTAGGTCAAAAGCTGCTACAAAGTCTGATAAATTAGATAGTAAAGTCAAAAGAATTGGACCTCACATAGAAATTTACCAAGTGTTCCAGGGAAGAAACAAATTCATAATTACTAAAAGAATTATTAAACTGATCACCAACGTACAAGCATATGTCAGGGGATGGCTTGAGCGCAAAAGATTTCAAAGAATAAAGATTAAGGTAAGAGGTCTTTACATTTTATGTAGGTTTCATTACAGAATCTTGAATAGTTTGTCTGCAAATAGCTGTGCAATCCTCTAACAAAGTCCTATCGACACATTTTCGATAAAGAAAATGAAATGAATAATCTGCACTGAGAATGGTTTTGTCTTCTGAGAATTTGAACATTGAACAAAATACTGGGCCACCCGTAGCTTGGCAGTTCTGGAAGCAGAGAAGACTCTCTTTTTGTTGTTCTTTATTATCTAGTTAGAATAAATGGAACCTTTCTGACTCCCACCTTCCTGGGTATTCTTCCAGTGTGACAAATGTTTACTTCTGAAAATAACTGCACAAGAATTCCTTCTCCACAACATCTACCTTGGCAATTTTTGAAACAGCAACCCCTGTTTTTAGAACAAACCACAAGGATACCTTTGGATGCCCAAATATAAGAAAAGACTAAATGGATGGATCTTGATAAAGCTGTGAGAACTAGAGAAATGGCCTCATCTTGAGGACTAACCATTGGGAAGCATGAAGAATAAAGTGAATGAGAAGTGCACACCTGTAGGCGGAGTTTACCCACAAGAACACCAATACTAGAAAAATATTTATTAAAATATAACTCACGGTACCAGCAACAGATTACAATAGCACCTGAACAGGAACTGGAGTCTGCAGACGGACGGACGATGGAATCCCCTCTCGCAGCCCGGAACCAGGAAGAGAGCCCCCCAGCGTCCCAGCAGCCCCTTATCAAAGGGGTTGGCCACACCCCCTCCAGGAGCCCGGGACCCTGGATAAGCTTCTTTGGACCTTATCAGCTGACACCTGAATCCCACAACATCTCCCCCCTTTTTCTAACTAAGAAGGTTCTAAACTAAGACTATGTACAGTAGGAATCATTATGAGGTAGTATCTAGGAGAGGTTAAAGTACAATTGCTAATCAAAGCCTAACTTATATAAGGTATATCTAATAGTTTTAGAATATTGGTAGATAGTAGGGTGTATAGATTATTTTAAAGGGTTAATCTGGGAAAGTGAGAATCTAACACCTGAGTGTTCTTATCTAAGGGATACTAGGGTGGAAACCTTAAACATCTATTCTTCAACCTCTTCAAGACCTGAGAAGGAAGGTAAATTTGTCTGAAAGACAGAAGTACATGGAAGCAGCTACTTCCAAAATTTGGGAGAGGACAGCAACACAGCTACCTGGACAATCACCTCTGGATTTGTGCACCGTTAGAGCATCTATCGGATTGGCTATAGGCCTATGGCATCTGACAGATCTTTTTACAAGCAGAACAGTTTTGAAGGGACTGTCTTATCCTGTCTAGGCAGGTTTCGTCAGTCTCCATCTCAATTTGTTCATCCAGCTTGATATCATGTGTGTACTGTCAGCAATCAAGGTAAGGACAGTTCCTTACTCAACCGGCCATTTTTTGCCAAAAGGACCAACTCCAATGGAGTATCCTTGATGCTCAACACCATCTCGTGAAGGGAGCAGTGACACCAGGAGTCGTCGTGTCTCTCGTGGCCAAATTTTAAATGTTAAATGCCATATTCTCTGGGTCTATGAAACGGTTGAAGATTCTTGTCCATCTATGATATTCTAACCTGTATCTGAAATGACTGGGATATGATACCTTAAATAGTGTTGACGGCAGATCTTATCGTCTTAAGGAATAAACCCTGTACTAAAAATTAGAATACTTATATAAGGGATGTACAATCTCTGAACAATGACCCTTAGTAGAACTATCGAGCATTAGCCAGGGGTATTTTACCAGGTAAAGTGTCCACAGCATTTTAGACATGTAAATACATATATATCATCTAAACAGAGGTATATAAAACATCTTGTGCATATATCATAACTAGTGCAATCATACATTATATCTAGTATAGTTAAATGAAGGTAGTAATTGCATAGTATACATGGCAATGATGTGCAAATATTTTAAACAAAGGTATGAGCATACATAAAATATAGCAATTTTAGATTCAGCTTTACATAATAGTTACAGATTCAGATTTATATCGAAGTACAAGTTGCTTTGGTTACATAAAACAATCTCAGATTAAACTTTGTACCAATGTACAAATTATCACAATTAAACATATAAAATGATTTTGCATTAGTATCAATATACAGATATCTATGACAGTGCAAATTGTCTTTAGCTTAGCCCATACATTCAGCTAAAATGAAGTATAGGTAGGTAGAACAGTCTACCTTTATCTATCCTATCTATTCCCCCTCTCTTCTAAAAAAAAGATCTCTGATGCTATATTATAGCTTTGTCTTTTACCCAGTTTTACCCACAACCTTTGGATCATAAAACTTATTGGGAAAGGGGGCGTAGTCGTTTATAAGGTTGCTTCCTGCTGACTTAAGGGCGATGGCATCTCTTTGGGGTCCTGTAAAAGCTAAAACAATGGTTAGTTCCTAATGGACTGACCACATACATCTATAACCAATTTTAGGATAGTGGTTAACTCCATCTGGAAACTTAATTAGCAGTGTGATCTGAAGGATAATCATAAGGAGCTATCTTGCAGCTGTTTTTGAATAATCTATTTCTTGAAAGCAATTATTGACCGGTGCACACCAAGTTCTTGATTTTTCTATTTTTGTCTCTGTCTGTCTACCTGTCTCTTATTTTCTCTCTCTCATACTCTTTCTTTTATTTTTGTTTTACTAGCGGGAGTTGTTCCGGTGGAGGCCCCATTTCGGTTCCAGATTCTTTGTAGATAGCTGATAGGAGGAAATGTTATTTACAGTGGAAAACTTAAGCATTGTCGATATTCAAAAGATATTTATATCTTTCATGACTTTAGGAGACTGGAAGCAGACAGAATGAGATGTTTGAGAAGTACAGAAACAGGGAGGAACAAGGTTTAAGATGAAGTCACAGTAATATTGGTCCCTAAATATTATGCCTTCTGTCTCACACCAGGTGGCTTTTATGATGTGAGACAGAATTTTTCATATTTCTTTACCAATATGCTTGGGTTTAGAGAGGGAGAAAGCCACTAGTTCCCAATCCAAATCCAGCCTTATTAATAGTCAAATCAGGACCTTTTTTTTTTTTTTTTTTTTTTTTTTGAGATGTAGATGTAAGATGTAAAGCAGTAAAAATTGAGAAATTACCCAGTAGTGCACATGTGTATCAGTTGGTCTCGTAGTCCGTCTTGTACAGTCTTTAATCATCAGTCTGTCTTCTATTGCAGGTGAGTAATTATTCAATGTTTAGACAATGCTGTAAAAATAGTTGTATCCATTTTCCTGTAAAGACAAAACTGAGAGACCCTGCCCCAGGTTTGTTAAGTGTGTTTTCCTTACCACGCATCCGTTTGTCATGTCAGGGATGAGCAGTTACTTTTCTTGTTCAGGAAGAGACTCCTTTTCGAAGCGGGCTTTTATTAGTTTTGTTGGTACCCATATCTTTTCTGTCCCTGTTGAAACAAGAGCAAAACCCCTACCCCACCGAAGCGCATACCCTGGCTTCCATTCGGAAGTCAACACATCTTTGAAGTAAATGGGTTGATTTAACTCAGAAGATTTTTCTACTACCCAATGTCTCTCAGCAGCTGAAGTTCCCTTTTCATCAGCATTAAGAAAATTTAAAGTCAATAAGGCACTATGCAACCTCTCTCTGGGCTTTTTCATTTCTTTCTTTTGTTTATAAAGCATCTCTTTTAATGTGCGGTGAGATCTCTCCACGACTGCCTGTCCTGTAGGATTGTGTGGTATCCCTGTAATATGCTTTATATCATAGTATGCAAAAATTATCTTCATTTTTCGGGAGACATAAGCTGGAGCATTGTCAGTCTTAATCTGAGTGGGAATTCCCAATACGGCCATGGCTTCCAAAAGGTGAGTAAGTACAGCATCAGCATTTTCTGAACTCAGGGCAGTCGCCCATTGCATTCCAGAATAGGTGTCAATAGTATGATGTACATATTTCATCTTTCCGAATTCTGGAAAGTGAAACACATCCATTTGCCATATCTCATTTCCGTGTGTACCCTTAGGATTAGTTCCTGCAGGTAAAGATGGTTGGTTATAGAAAGAGCAAGTGTCACATTTTTTTAGTATTTCCTTTGCTTCAATCCAAGTGATGGGAAAACTCTTCTTCAGCCCTTTGCTGTTAACATGATGCTTTTCATGAAATTCTGTGGCCTTTAGCACGCTTCCTATTAGCAACCGATCTATTTCCTCATTACCCTGCGCTAGAGGGCCTGGGAGGCCCGTGTGTGCCCTGATATGTGTTATGTACATAGGATGTATCCTACCTCTGATGATATCTTGTAGTTGTATGAATAGTAAGGTCAAGTCCGTATCATCAGGAATGAAGTCAGCAGTTTCAATATGTGAAACAACTCTTTCTGCATATTGAGAGTCAGTAATTAAGTTAAGAGGCTCTGTGAAATCCAACAACACCATAATGATCGCGTATAGTTCTGACTTTTGAACAGAGTTATAAGGGCTCTGAGCCACTTTAGTTAGGTTTTCAGACTTGTAGCCAGCCTTCCCTAAATTGTTTGCATCTGTATAAAATATAGGAGCTCCAGAAATTGGTTCATCTTGTACTACACGAGGAAAGATCCAATTAGTTTCCTTTATAAATTGAATTCTCTTGTTTTGGGGATATTTATTATTAATTTCTCCTAAAAAGTCACTGCAAGCCTTTTGCCAAGGTTCACTGTCTGCCCATAATCGTTCAATTTCTTCATTAGTCAGAGGCACAACAATTTCTGCAGGGTCCTTTCCAGTCAATTGGCGGAGTCTCAATTTACCTTTAAAAATCAGATCAGCAATTTTTTCGATATATGTCTTCATCTTTTTGCTTGGCCTATGTGGCAGAAATATCCATTCTAATATGATGCTTTCTCTTTGCATTAAGATTCCTGTTGGAGATTGTCTTGAGGGTAAAATAACAAGTATGCATTCCAAGTCTGGATCCACACGATCCACATGTGTTTCCTGAAGTTTTCTTTCTACCAACTCTAATTCTTTCTCAGCTTCATCAGATAGTTTTCTTGGACTATTTAAACCCTTGTCACCTTCTAAAGTCTTGAATAAATTAACTAGTTCATAGTTTTTTATACCAATCATGGGCCGTATATGAGCAATATCTCCTAGTAGCTTTTGAAAATCGTTAAGAGTCTTCAATTTATCTCTATTTAATTTTACCTTTTGTGGTCTAATTTTTTGTAAACCTATCTTATATCCTAAATAATTGATAGAATCTCCCCTCTGTACTTTTTCTGGAGCAATTTGCAGTCCCCAATTAGGCAATACTTTCTGTAGTTCTTCAAATAATGTTTCTAATGTCTGTGGGTTTGGGTCTGCCAACAAAATATCATCCATATAATGGTAAATGATAGATTGTGGGAAGCGCTTGCGTAGTATTTCTAGTGGTTGTTGTACAAAATATTGGCATAAAGTGGGACTATTTAACATTCCTTGGGGCAGGACTCTCCATTGGTACCTCTTAGCTGGCCCTGAATTATTAAGAGTAGGCACTGTAAAAGCAAATTTCTCTTTGTCCTGTTCCTGTAAAGGTATGGTAAAAAAGCAATCTTTCAAGTCAATAACTGTAATAGGCCATCCTTTAGGTAGCAGAGAAGGCAGGGGAATACCAGATTGTAAGGAGCCCATAGGTTGAATCACCTTATTAATTGCTCTTAAATCTGTCACCATCCTCCATTTTCCAGATTTCTTCTTGACAACAAAAACAGGAGAATTCCACGGACTGGTTGATTCTTCAATATGCTGAGCCTGTAACTGCTCCTGTACCAACTGTTCTAACGCCTGAAGTTTTTCCTTTGTCAAAGGCCATTGTTGAACCCAAATAGGCTTTTCCGTTAACCATTTCAAAGGCAGTGCTGTGAGTGTCTTATTAAGAGGGCGATTCTTTTGTACAACTTGAATGGCTGGTGAATTTTTGTCATTTTTGGAAACATAGTTGATCCTTTGGCTGACATCATAACCAGGAGGGATTTTAATCTGGGTATTCCATTGAATTAGGAGGTCGCGACCCCACAGATTCACTGCTATATCAGCCATATATGGCTTTAACCGTCCTTTCTGACCTTCTGGTCCTATGCATTCAAGCCACCTCACACTCTGTTTCACCTGAGATATTGTTCCAATACCCAGAAATTGGATATCTACTGTCTGTAAAGGCCATCTCGGATGCCAGGACCGTGGGGTTATGATCGAAACATCAGCCCCCGTGTCGACTAAACCCTGGATATAAATATTGTCTATCAGTACACCCAATTTTGGTCTTTGTTCATTTATCGAAGTCTGCCAAAATATCCGTTTCGTAATTTTCTTTGGAGTTTCTGAATCTTCTTTTGAATTTATGTTATCATCTGATATCGTATGTTTTTCAAGATCAGGTATTGGGTGTTCTATTCGTCTTGAGGATGCTGGTCTTCTACTACGACCGGATATGATCTCACCATCCTCGAATTTGGAGTCTGATTTTGGGGGGCTTCCCGGGGGAAGCCCCGAAAGGCGTTTCCCGATGGCAGAGGGTTGCCTTCTTTATCTCTGGTAGATCTACATTCATTGGTCCAATGTCGTCCCTTGCCACATCTTCTGCATAATCCAGAAGGCAATGGCCTTCTGTTCGAATTAAACCTAGATCGGGCCTCGTTTCCAAGAGTACTTTGTGTACAGTTTCGTCTTACATGGCCTTGTCTACCACAGTTGAAACAAGTGATTCCTTGGTTCCTCTTCCTTACCTTATCAATGGTTTGGTCTACCCAATTGTCTTCATTACTATGGAGAGGTTCAGCATTGATTGTATATTGAATCCATTCTTCTAGAGGTGCGGCTCTGATTTTTAAAGGCAGAAGCATTCTTCTACATTCTGGATTAGCATGATCAAAGGCCAGAGAAAGTATTATTTGCTTTCTAGCTTCTGGATCTGATATTGCTCTATTTACAGCCGTGGTAAGCCTGTGTAGAAAGTCAGTATAAGGCTCTTTTAAACCTTGTTTGACCTTAGCATAATGCTCAACTTTTTGACCTGAGTCTAAAATCTTTTCCCATGCATTAAGTGCGGCCGTACGGCATAGCAATAAAGTATGTTCGTCATAAGTAGTCTGAGTCTTCACGTCAGCAAACATTCCTTCACCAAGGATTTGGTCCTGAGAAGCAAAGAAACCCCTAATTCTTCCTTGATGTTCTAAGGTCCTGGCTTCTTCTCTAAACCAGCTTCTCCACTGCAAATTTTGACTCTGGTCCAAGACAGCAGCCGTTAGCTGCATCCAATCGAGGGGGAGGATTCGGTTTTTTGCAGACCATGAATTCAGGAGCTGCTTTACATAAGTAGAGTGAATACCATACATGGATATTGCCTCTTTAAAATCTTTGATGTCTTTCATATGTAGTGGCTCATAACTATACTCTACATATTCTGAGGAACCTCCTGGTGCCATCTTGGTCTGAATAGTAGCTGGGAATAATAGTGGTGGTGAAGGAGGTATCCCCGTGATGTTTACAACTTTATGTAAAGTATTTCCAGTACCATAACACCCCATTGGGGGTTGACCTGAACTGTTCTGAGCATCAGATGTATCATTGCCCTTTTGTAGTGTTGCAATATGGTCCCCACATTCTTCCATTTTGGATATAATGGGTTCCCATTTTTGGATTTTGGACACTACGGATTCCCATTCTTGGAATTTGGACAGTGCAGGTACAAATTCTTGTATTTCGGATACCATCTGTCTCAAAGTTTGACTTTCTTGATGAAGTGATCCTTGTAAAGACTTCACCGAGTTAGCAATTTTGAGATCTACATCATTAGCATAATTAATGATTTTCTCGTCCACTTTGTTAATGTGGTCAACAAGTTTCTTGTTCTCATCAGTTACGTAGAGTTTATATTGTTCTAGGTCTAAAGACCTCGCCGAGTTAGCAATTTTCAGATCTACATCATTAACATAATTAATGATTTTTTCATCCAGTTTATTAATGTGGTCAATAAGTTTCTTGTTTTCATCAGTTACGTAGAGTTTATATTGTTCTAGTACAGTGTTATCATTATGTGAAAGCTTGTTGTAACCAGTTTGTAGCATATCCATCGTTTTAGACATAGCAGAGTCTAATTCACATATCCTGGACAACAGCTGCTGATTGAAGGTCTGCATCTGCTTAACGTCATCTGACAGTGTAGCGTTTGATGATTCTATAATACCAAGTTTGGATGGTAATTGAAAGTTCAGATTCGTGACCTCAGTCATCACCCTTCTATTGTGGAACACAACATACAGAAACAGACCAAGAAATAGTAAAACTGGGGTACTGAATACCTCAAGATACTCATTTAAAAACTTGTCAACCATCGTGGAAAAATATATACCAAATTCCTCAAAAGAATAGTTGTCAGCCATTACCTCAATCCAGGTGCAATGACGCTGTGTGGTCAGAAGGTGTCACAATAACGTTTAGTGCCCTGCTGTATGGCCGCTGTAGAGACACTCAGCACGCTATTCACAGATCCTAGGTGTTAGAGGGTCTCAGCAGACAAAATAGAATCTTTGGAAAAAACAAATTCTCACAAGTCAAGACAGGATGTTAATTACAAGATAGAATGGTTTTAGTTATCTTTGTTCACCTACAGGAGTAATTCACAATTGTCCCAGGTTACAGGGGTTAGGGGCGGAGCTGCTGCTTGAATCTGCAGTTTTTGGGTCAAACTCAGCCAGCCAGGTTGGGGGAAGGGCGCTCGTGCAGCCGCAGTTCAAACTCAATTAAAATGAACTGAGCAGCGGTACAGCTAGGGGCGGAAGCAAGCAGCCCGGGTCTCAGCCGTTTAGCTAGGCAGAGAGCCGCGCGCTGGGGGAGGGGTGAAGTTACCGATCACGTGCGCAGCAGGCAGACAGCCCGGGTCAGCCTTTAAGCTAGGCAGCAGAGCCGCAGCCGCGGCGACTGGTATACCGACCGCGCGCGCGCGCGCGCGCGCGCGCGTGCAGCGGTTAGACAGACCGACCGCTTACAGCGGAGCCGCAGCCGCGCGACTGGTCGAGGGGCGGGGCTACAGACCGCGCGCGGCAGCTGCAACCGGCCCGGGTCTAGGCAGCTATCCGCGGGTCGTGTGCTGGGTGGGGGGGGGTCTACCGACCGCGCGTAGCAGCGGGGCCGAGGCCGTGCGGCTGGTGAGAGGCCTGGAGCGCCAGCTGGCGCCGGCTGAACCAGAGCGGGAGCCTCGGAAGGCGTGCGCTGGGGGAGGGTGGGGCTACCGACCGCGCGCAGCAGCGGGGCCGGCTGAACCAGAGCGGGAGCCTCGGAAACTGATGGAGTAAGCCGTTTGGAGGTCACCGCTCAAAACCAAATCCGCACGGGGCTGGATAAGCCCTGCCCACACTCAAAACCTGACCTGAGTGTGAATTAAACCCGTCCCGTGGGCCCGCCCGTGGGTCCGGGACACGTTGGGCGCCAGATGTAGGCGGAGTTTACCCACAAGAACACCAATACTAGAAAAATATTTATTAAAATATAACTCACGGTACCAGCAACAGATTACAATAGCACCTGAACAGGAACTGGAGTCTGCAGACGGACGGACGATGGAATCCCCTCTCGCAGCCCGGAACCAGGAAGAGAGCCCCCCAGCGTCCCAGCAGCCCCTTATCAAAGGGGTTGGCCACACCCCCTCCAGGAGCCCGGGACCCTGGATAAGCTTCTTTGGACCTTATCAGCTGACACCTGAATCCCACAACACACACCTTTCTCAAAGTGGGCATCTGGAAGGGACTTGCAGTTGGTTCCTGAGCAACTACTATAGGGACACAGCTATCTTCTTGATCATAAGCTTAGGCATAAACATATTATCATTATATATAATAATATATCTTATACATATCACTCTATCATTCTGATATTAAACCTAATGTCTTATAAAAAGAAAACTATTTATACTTAACCTATCACTAATTCTGTTAGGTAGTTGCTGTATAGGTTTTATAAATGAGGAAATCCAAGCTCAGATACATTAAATCAAGTTCTGAGTCCAGTCAAATGGCTGATTAATATCTCTTTTGACACCAAAGACTATGCTTATTCTTCTTATCCTGTCACCTACTTGCACTACTTTGAAAGACTATTTCTGAATCCAATCACAGGTGTGTTATAGATCCTTCTCTGTAGCTCAGACACAGGCATTCATTGCCTACCTGAAATTTCCTTAGTTAAGTCACACTTCATATAGCCTGAAATGAATTTGTTTTCTTAAATTCCCAAGTACTTTCTCTCCTGTACTACCTATGCACTACATCAGCTCTTCTGGTCACTGCCTAAAGTTGTCTGCAGTTTTGACATTTTTATTGCCATATGCAATTGCTATGAGTTAAACGTATTTTTATATTTTCCTTTTCTCTACCTTCCCCCCCCATATTTTATTTTAATCTGATCTCACATGAATAAGTACAGTGGATTTCCAGCTCATTTCCTTGCCTCTAGAAAATGCCATAGTAAAAACTAACCACTTTTGCTATTTCTCATGGTCTTATGCTGCTTTACACTGACTAGACATGAAGTGTGAACTTCTTGACATTGACATATGGTCTGGTCTCTGGCTTCTATCCAGATCAGCACATGGTGATTCTTCTTATATGCCTTAGAAATTAGTAAGCTCCAAATCTTGATTGTACACTGTTATCCTGTGGTTTTAATTTTTTTTTTTTATCTCGGTCAGGAAAACTCTGTCTCTTGCTTCTTTTCATGAACTCCAAGTCATTCAGACCCTCCCATCCCCTGGTCCACAGTGCAGAGCTGGCATGTGCGTTCTTCTGTGCGGTTCTCTACACTATTCTCTCCTATAGTGAATACACAGTTGCCACTGACTATGCAATGCCTGATGTTGTCCAGCTGACAGCATTAGGACTTTGGCAGTGACAATATGCTGACATGTAGAGAGTTCTATTTTGTTAGGTGGCTGTGGAGGCACAAGAATAGATTGTACTGATGGCCTTGGGTGAGATGGAACATTTATGGGGCTGATAGAATCTTGGGCAATGGAACTGGAGGAAGCTAAAGATAGTATGCACTTTATAAGAGTTCTTAAAAGTCATGTTGAAAATGCATTATTAAACCATATTATTAATCAAGGCTTATAACATGTACTTGTATGTAATTTTTTGATATTAAGTAGGTCAGGACAAGAGATTTTAGATTGGGATATAGGCTGTTCTGAGTAGTGTGTTGGGGAAGAGGGTGACAAAAGACAGGGATGTAGTTTGGTATGCTTTTTTTCAGTAGCTGGATGCATGGTGAGGATAGTTTCAGATATGGAAAATGTCAGTAGGACTTGGGGTTGACTGGATGAAGAAAATGTTGAGAGAATAGACAATATATTGCCGCCTTTTTGCTTTGAGTATTCTGGTTTGAACAGCACACAATTTTCGATATTATCAAGTAAAAGAGTAGGAAGAGAAGAAAATAAAGTAGAATACAGATATCAATACTGTCTTAGGATTTCTGTTGCTGTGAAGAGACACCATGACCACAGCAACTCTTATAAAGGATAACATTGAACTGAGGAGGAGGCTTATAGTTCAGAGATTCAATCATCATGACCAAAAGCATAGTGGTGTTTACGCAGATATGGTGCTGGCTACATCTTGATCAGAAGGCAACAGGAAGGACTATGTCATTGGGCAACATCTTCAGCATAGGAAGCCTCAAAGCTCATTCCACATAGTGACACAGTTCCTCCAATTAAGCCTACTCCAACAAAGCTACATCTCCCCCCAGTCCTCTGGGTTTCATATCTTGGTCTATAACATCAGAAGACTTCTAGTTTACCATGGACAGGCCTGACCTAGGGAACCCAGATATGACACTACCCACTGCCTGCTAACATTTTTTAAGCCCAGCTGGACAGGCTATTCCTAGTTACCCTATGTAAAATACCACTCACAAGACCCTTCAACCATGTCCAACAATCCTAGATGGCACAAATACACACACACACACACACACACACACACACACACACACATGCACACACACACACAATAGCTCCATTGCCTGGTCTACAATTTCAGAAGAAAACTTCTACATTACTAGACACCAGGCTAGATCTATAGCCCTCAGCACCTCAAAACCTGAGAGGAGACACCCTACTGGACCTGAAGATATGCTAGTCACCAGAATGCTCAGCCATTTAGGACAGAAGACCAAGAGAGAAAAGAAAAAACAAGGAACAAACACTCACTAAATGAATACAAATGCAGGAATCAATGCCCAGACATATAATTATTCTAAATCCAGACACCTAATACCTGTGTAAAAACACAATTAATAACAGAAAGGATGATATATCATCACCAGAGTCCAGCTATCCCACAGTTTAGACCCTAAAAATAACTTTATAAAGATGATAGAGGTTCATAAAGAGGATATGAACAAATCCCATAAAGAAACTTAGAAAAGGACAAAAAATGGAAGAAACTAATAAATCCCTAAAGAAAGCTAAGAAAAAACAAACAAAGGAAGACAACTGCTCAAGACCTAGAAATAGAAATAGAAACAATGAAGAAAAAACAAACAGAAAAAATCCTGGAAATGGAAAATCTGGGAAAGCCAACAGGAGATGCACGAATCTTCAACAAAATAGAAGAGATGAAACAGAGAAGAATATCAGGCATGGAAGAAAAGCAGAGGAAATAGATTGATTAGTCCAAGAAAAGGTTAAATCTAAAAATCCCTAACACAAAAGTTCTAGGAAATTTGGGACCCATGTAATAAAAATAAGGATATATTAAGGAGAAGAAACCCAACTCAAAAACCCAGAGAAATATTTGACAAAAATAATAGAAGAAAAATTTTCCAGTCTAAGGAAGGACATGCCTATAAAGGTACAAGAAACTTACAGAACACCAAACAGATAGAATCATATAAGAAAATTTCCTCACTGCATAATAATCAAATAACTAAACATATAGAACAAAGAAAGAATATTAAAAGCTGCAAAGGAAAAAGAACAAGTAATATATAAAGACAGACCTGTAAGAATCACACCTGACTTCTCAACAAAGACCCTAAAATCCAGAAGAGCATGGACAGATGTCTTGCAGATTCTAAGTGACAACAAATGCCAGCCCAGACTACCTACCCAGCCAAACAGTTATCACCATAGATGGAGAAAAAAAATGTTTCATGACAAACTTAAAGAATTAAACGTTTCTCACAAATCCAGCTCTATAGAAAGTACTAGAAGAAAAACTCCAACCCCAGGAAATTAACTACATCCACAAAAATATAGACAATAGATAATTTCACACCAGCAAAATTCAAGGAAGGAAAATATACCCCCACCACACAGATACACACACACACACACACACACACACACACACACACACACACACACACACACACACACATACACACACACAGATACACAGATATATATACACACACAAAGACATACACACAGAGAGATACACACACAAAGACATACACACACACAGATACACACACTACCAACAGCGTCAACAAAATTGACAAGAATTAAGAATCATTGGTCATTAATAACTCTCAGTACCAATAAACTCAATTTATCAATAAAAAGACATGGACTAAAAGACTGGATACAAAAATAGAATTGATTGTTTTGCTGCATGCCAGAAACACATTTCAACATCAAAGACAGATATTACCTAAGTGCAAAGGGTTAAATTTTTTAAAATAAAATGACCCAAGATACAGACTAAGCTATCCTAAAATCTAACAAAATTACTTCCAACCAAAATTAATCAGTAGAAATGGAGAGAGCATTTTGTATTCATTAGTAGAAACATCACTCAAGATGATGTCTCAGTTCTGAACATCTATTTCTCCACTACAAGGGCATCCACACTTGTAAAAGAAATATTTCTAAGCTTATGTCACACATAGAACCCTGTACATAATGGTGGGAGACTTTAACACCTACTCTCACCAATGGATAGGTTATCCAGACAGAATCTAAACAGAGAAATAATAGAACTCTAACAAATGAACCTAATAGATGTCTACAGAATATTTTACCCAAACACAAAATATACCTTGTTCTCAGCACTACATGGACTGTTTTTCAAAAAAGTTCTCCAAAATTGACCATATACTCTCAGCCAAAAAGCAAGCCTCAACAGATACAAAACAAATTGATTGAAATAATTCCCTTTATCTTACCAGATCATCCTGGATTAAAACTGCATTTCAATAACAATAGAAATAGAATGCCTACAAACTCATGGAAACTGAACAACTCTATATTGGGTTACCACTGAGCCAAAGAAAAAAACTAAAAAAGTTAAAGACTTCCAAGAATTCAATTAAAATGAATGTACAACCTATCCAAACTTATGGAACACAATAAAAGCAGTGCAAAGAGAAAAGTTTAAAGCATAAACCGCTTTCAAAAAGAGCTTGGAGAGATCTCATACTAGCTACTTAACAGCATACCTGAAAGCTCCAGGATAAAAGGAAGCAGATACCTAAGAGGAGTAGTTGGCAGGTAGTAATCAAATCAAAGACAAAGGTTGAAAAAAAATAGAAACAAACAGAATGATACAAAGAATTAGTAAAACAAAGAATTGGTTCGTTGAGAAAATAAAAACATAGATAAATCTTTATCCAAACTAACTAAAAGTCAGAAAGGGAATTTCAAAATCATAGAAATCAGAAACTAAAAGGGGGACATCACAGCAGACTCTCTGGAAATCCAGAAAATCATCAGGTAGGACATACTTAAAAAACCCATACTTCACAAAGTTTGGAAATAAAAAGAGAAAGAAAGAAAAAGAAGAAAACAATTTTCTTGATGAATACCATTTACCAAAGTTAAATCAAGATGAGATAATTTAAATTGACCTATAACCTCTAGCAAAATATAAGCAGTAATTAAAATTCTCAGGACCAAATGATTTTTATCCCAGAATTCTACCAGACTTTTAAAAAGGGCTACTAATGTTACTCTTCAAAGCATTCCGCAAAATAGAAACATTAGAAATACTGTCAATTTTGGGGGGGGGGGGCACAGTTACCCTGATGCCCAAGCCATACAAAGACTCAACAATGAAAGAGAATTATAGAACAATTTCACCCATGAACATTGATACAAAAATACTCAATAAAATATTGGCAAACAGAATCCAAGAATACATCAAAAAGATCATCCACCATGATCTATTAGGCTTCATTCCAGAGACACAGAGATGGTTCAATTTTTAAAAATCCGTCAATGTAATCTACTATATAAACAAATGGATAGAAAAAAAACTACATGATTATCTTTTTAGATGCTAAAAAGCTTCTGAAAAAAATGAAACATCTTTTTAAGATAAAAGTCTTGGAGAGATCAGGTATACAAGGGATATGCCTAAACATAATAAAAGCAATATACAGCAAGCTGATTACCACCATCAAATTATATGGCAAGAAACTCAAAGCAAATCAACTAAAATAAGGAATGAGGCAAGATTGTCTACTCTCTCCATACCTGTTAAACATAGTATTTGAAGTTCCATCTATAAAAATAAGACAAAGGAAATCAAGAGGATACAAATCAAAACGAAAAAGTCAAAGTATTATTTACAGATTAGATGTGATAGTAGACATAAGTGGCTTGAAAGACTGTACCAGGGAACTTCTACAGCTGATAAACGTCTTTAGTCAAGTGACTGAATACAAGATTAACTTTTAAAAAAGTCAATAGCCCTCTTATATACAAATGATGAAGAGGCTGAGAAAAAAAAAATCAGAGAATCATACCCTTCCCAATAGCCTCAAATAATATTTCTTGATGTACTCTAACCAAGAACTTGAAATACCTGTATGGCAAGAACTTTAAAATTTTGAAGAAATTGAAAAAGATATCACAAGATGGAAAATCACCCATGCTTATGTATCAGTGAGCTTAATACAATAAAATGATTGTTTTATGAAGAATAAACTACATTCAATACAATACCCATTATAATTCCAACACAATTCTTTAAAAAACTTGAAAAAACAATACTCAACTTCATATGGAAAAACAAACAAATAAAACTCAAGATAGCTAAAACAATCCTTTACAAAAGAAGGAACCTCCAGAGGTAGCACCATGCCTGTTTTCAACTTCTACTACAGTGGTATAGTAATAAAAAGAGCACAGACATAAAAGGACATGTGGATAAATGGAACTGAATAGAAGATCCTGTCATAAATCCACATACTGATAAACATCTGATTTTGGCAAAGAAGTCAAATTATACAATGGAGAAAAGAAAGCATCTTCAACAATGGTGCTGGTTTAACTAAATATTGGCATATAGAATAATGCAAATGGGTTCATATCTATCACTCTGCACAAAACTCAGGTCCAAGTGAATCAAAAACTTCACCATAAATACAGATACATTAAATCTGATAGAAGAGAAAGTCCAAAATAATCTCAAACACATTAGCACAGGAGACAACTTCACAATCATTAGCACAGGCATTAAGAACAACAGTCACTAAATGGGAGCTAGTGAATTTGAAAAGTTTCTACAAGGCAAAGGACACTGTCAATAGGACAAAATGGAAGCATACTGAATGGGAAAAGGACCTCACCACCCACACATCTGGCAGAAGGCTGATTTCCAATACATATATTCAAAAGATTAGATGGAAATAAACTAATCTAAATAAAAATGGTGTACAAATCTAAACAAAAAATTCTCAATGGAAGAATCTCAAATGGTTGAGAAACACTTCAGGATATGTTCAGAATTCTTAGCCATCATGGAAATGCAAATCAAAACTACTCTGAGATTCACTTACACCTGTCAGAATGGCTAAAATCAAAAACACAAGTGACAGCCTATGATGGAGAGGATGTGGAGCAAGGGGAACACTCCTCCATTGCTGGTGAGAGTGCAAACCTGTAAAGTCACTGTGGAAGTTAGTGTGGCAATTCCTCCAAAAACTGGGAATTAGTTTATCACATAATCCCATATACCACTCTTGGGCATATACTCAAAAAGTACTTCATCACACCCAACGACACTTGCTCAACTATGTTTATAGCAGCATTATTCATAATAGCCATAATAGCCAAAACCTGAAAACAACCTAGATGTCCCTCAACTAAAACATGAATAAAGAAATTGAGATACGTTTACTCAACGGAGTATTACTCAGCTGTTAAAAACAAGAACACAAAGAAATATGAAGACAAATATATCATTGCACAAATACTTTTTGGTATTATAATAAAAACTGGGAGCCAAATACTGGGGGAAAGCAGATATATCAGAGAGACAGAAAACTAACCACAGCTAGTTCTTACCCAGCCAACTCTTTTAGCCTGTCTTTCAGCATCATCCTACTCAAACCTTTTCATCTCAGCCAAAGGGGAAATGTCAGGGGAAGCTGGACTCCTTTCTTCTCTCCCTCTACCCAGCTATCTTACTTCCTGCTCCACTTTCCTAGAGCTAGAATTAAAGGTCTATGCTCTGTTCAACCTTGAACTCATAGCAATCCTTCTGGATCTCTGCCTCCCAAGTGCTGGGATTAAAGGTGTGGGTCACTACTCCCTGACCTTCATGGCTTGTCTCTGTCCTGTGATATACCAGGAAATTTTTATTAAATATATAATATATCACTACACATCCCCTTTTGTGTTAAAAGTAAACAAGAATTTAAGTAAAATAAGAAAAAATATATAAAATAGATACAATAACTAACTACAATATATACAAGCAATAATTACATCATAAATGTCAAAGCCATTAATAATCGAAAAATTCAAAGAAAATATTCTATTATTTATCCATATGTAGTTTCTTCAATCCCCATAATTTTCTCTGAAGTAGACTGGTGCTGCAAGGAACAGACATGTCTTATTATCACAGAAATAAAAAGAATCTATGTTATTAAATATATATTAAATGCCATATTCTATAGATTTATGAACTGTATAATGATGACTTGAAAATCTAAGGTATATCTCTGACCTTGAAAACATATGAAATATGACTATAGGTTTTATTTTTAAATAAACTTGCATTTCTTTATATTTTAATTAATAGTTTTCAAAGACTAGAAATATGCATTACATTGTTATATGAGCTGCATAGGTATAATACCTTGAACAAGAGTAGAAATATATGTATATTGCTTCCTTGAATCTCTGTAAATCTAACATTTGTATAGAAGTCCATTCAGTTCTTGCACAGTTTCTATCATTTGGAAATTCCTTTAAGGTTACTGGATATATTACTGGATATATTACAGTTGGCTGTTTAAAAGCCTTAGGCTATTCTCTATAGCCTTATAAAGCAATGCTGAGATTCAAGTGTGGCTTCTTCTTGTCACAAGAAAAATAGCTGACACACAAGGTATTTTGATGGAAATGGCTGTCAGTGAACAGAGGACAGTGGTGGAGGGCATATTTATATGCAGAAGACTTTCAAAAATGCCCTTTACCTAAGATCATTATAGTAACTTTTACCTTCCATAGGCTTTGCATCATGGACCAAGCTTGAAAGCAGTTATCATGATGTATCAGTGCTTAATCCACCGTATTAGACATCGACTTGGTCTTTGGAGAACAAGACAGATTATAGACTTTAGAGAGCTAGAGGAGTGGCTGGACAGGAAAAAATGTAAGTATTGCAGTTTTTTCTTGTTTGGTGTTAAGATTAGGGTGTAGGTTTAGCCAATGAAAAGACCTTTTATCTACCTAGCAATGGAAGGAAGTCCATATTCATTTTAAGGTGGCATTTTCTGTGTACTTGGGCTCATTTATAAGGTTTATAAACAATTATAAACAGTAGAATTCTCATTTGTTTATTTAAAGTGTAAAACAATATTTAAAGGAAAAGTGTTGGAAAGACAGGCAAGGAATCAGATTCTACACAGGATATAAATCCAAGCTGGTCCAGAGACCTAAGGATCATAAAATAAGGAAAAAGAGTCTGTTATTTCTTGGAAAAGAGAAACAGATTAGCCCCATTACTTGAGATCTCTCTCTCTCTCTCTCTCTCTCTCTCTCTCTCTCTCTCTCTCTCTCTCTCTCTCTGTCTCTCTCTCTCTCTCTCTCCCTTATCTTCCTCTCTCTCCCTCATCTTTGGAGGCAGGGTCTCATTAGTCTAGACTGACATTGAACTCTCTATGTAGCTAAAGATGACACTGAACTCCTCATCCCTCTGCCTCCCAAGTACTAGGAGTACAGCTGTATATCACCATATCACCATGCCTGTTTTTTACACAGCATTAGAGAAGTCAGGGTTTTATGTGTGCTAGGCAAATGCTAGGCAAATGCTTTACCTTTACCAACCAAGTGACATATTCAATTTGAGATAGTTTTTTAAAAAAATCATATTTTCAAGAGATTTCAAATGAATGATTTAGCCTGAGCCATAAATCAGAAAGTTTGAAGTGGCCATGCAAGCCTTAATGTTATGGTAAGGTTCTCTGCCCTTTGGAGGAGAGATTGTTTACTCCTGGAATGCATATAAAATTGTAACACTCTGTGAATATTAATGCACACTGAGCATATTAACTTACATATTACTTCAAGTTGTTGGGAATTCTGCTCATAAAACAAAGACACAAATTTTCATCATGGACTTTCTACTTTCACTTGATAGGTTGAGTGTTGTTTAAGTGGTACATACCACTAGACAAATTTTTCAAAGAATGAAAATAAATGACACAAGTAAACTATACTCAATTGGAATAATTTTATGCCTTTACAGAGAGTGTTAGGTAACATTTTGGTAGTTTCAGCTAGATTTAAAATATTTATTTTATATTTGGGACTTCACATTCATAAAAGTTCTATAAGGCAGGACCTGTCTTTCAACAAAATTCACTATTTAACATGTACCTACTGTGTCAGAACGGCAAAGATTATTTGTTCAAAGGACAACTTCCATTAAGTTTATATACCGAGATATTTTTAAATGAGCTATACTTCTTGCATTTCTTTTGCTACTGATTAAAGAAAGAAGAAACCAAATAAAGAGTCAGAGAGACAATTCAGAGCTTGGTCATATGAAGTTCTTGAGGACTTAGCTCATGTGACCTAGTTCAACAGCCTGATTTTCAGCAAGTTGGATAAGGCACGTGTATAGTTCTCAAGGTTTCCCCTAAGCAAACAGTACAGCAAAAGACCAAACAGATGGGAAGCTTTGAGCGAGATAAGGTATATAAAGCAAGCAAAAGACAGTGGCAGGGACAGTGAAGACCTGTTTGTACTTAGGGAGCTTCTGGAACTTATTTTACATGCTTGAGGGAAGAAGGGGAAAAAGAGAGCCCATCCGCATGCTCTCCAGTTTTATATCTGTTAGTCATGAGCACTCTACCCACAAGTAAAAAATTTAGTAAGATATGTAACATGGAGGTGTTTGGCCCAGACTAGCCCTACAGTCCAGATCTGCCCGCAGTCGCTTTTCCCCCCAAAATGACTCAGACACTTATGCTAACTTCGTTTGTTGTTTCGGTGTTGATATTTGCAAAGTCTGCAATCATTTGTTATGAAAGAGATAGAGCCCGCACTCTGCCCATGTTCTCCACGAGGAGACAGACTGAATTTCAAAGCTGTGAAAATGGGTGAGAAGAGAAACCTCACCTCTCACCCCTCTCCATAAGGCTGAGTCCAGCCTGGCTTCATCTATAGGTGTGCTAATGAACCTGGATTACAGTCTCCAGTCCAGAAGGACTTCTCAGGTGACTTGTCCTGGCACATTATTTATAAAACAAACAAACAACCTCCCCCCTGCAAACAACAACAACAACAAAAATCCGACCAAACCAAAAAAAAAATGTTATTTTACTTTTCTGGCTTTTAGTCTATGAAACCATGTTTGCCAAGAGAGAAGACTGGCAAGGGGTAGAGAGAAGTGAGCTGCTGAAATACTTCAATGACTGTGGACATTTCCCTACTCAGAACCAGATCGACGAGTCCTGGGACCTGTTCCACAGATGTGAGTTCTGCTGCTCCTTTCTTTTTTCATGCTTCCCTCCTTGTTCCTTCTTTCCTCTCGTTTATCTATCATTTGGTTGTATAAATTCAGTGCACATTGTATTTTATTAAATAAGGACAGTTTCATGTACTCATAAATTGCATGTTGAGCCTGCCCACGAAGCCCTATACCATCCAATTTGTTTTTATCTGAACGTAATCTATAAGAGAAAAGGCAGATTAAAAGAAATTAAAGTTTTTTTTTTAATTGGAGAGCATAAAGATGATTTCAGCTTTTACTTTATATATATATATTGATATATCAAAAAGTTATATGTAGCTAAGTATGTTAATCACTTTTTCAGTTGATATAACAAATATTTTAGAAAAACAATTTGAAAGGAATTATCTTGACTAGTGGCTTTAGAAGATTCAAACATAGAAGTGAAGGAAGGAGGAGACAGACAGAGCTGCATAGCAGGATACTGTGCACAAGAAAAGTGCCTCAAGTGACTTATTTCTGGAAATCCAAAATCTCCCAGAATAGCAACTGTCTGCCAGGGCCATAAGCTTCAACAATGAGACTATTCAGGACATCTAATTTATAGTGAAACTATACAGAATATATTTAAGCCACAAAATTTAAAATTTCTGCTAATTTTTTTCTCCTGGAGAGTCAGATTAGAGGCATAAGCATAGTAAGCTAAATCATTTTACAACTGGAAAATAATTTCTTGCTGGGTGTATAGCTCAGTGGTACAGAGCTTGCCTGGGATATACAATATCAAGGGTACAGTCCCTAGTAATGATAGAAAAGGAAAATAATTTGGTTCCAAATAATAGATAAATGAAAAGATAAAATTGTCTGATAATATTTAATAATATATATGAAAACACATTTTTCTCTTTCTAAAGCTAATAAGAGGAGAAATTATTGCAGGTGTGAGAAATCTTAATGAATTAATTTTTTTCAGCCTTTTCTGCTAAATCATGAGGCAGCATATCTGCCATTGCCCAGAGCTCCCTTCTGAGTACATCTGTATATGTGTAGGAGGGAAAGGGAATGATATTTACTCACTTAAAAAGTCTTAAGTAAGCCATATAGTATTATTAATTTTCTTATTATTATTATTACACTTGTTTTTAAATCATGTGGCTGTATTTTGGTTTCTTGATACATCACATAAGCGTTTGTGTCTTATGAGCGTCTTACCACTTACCAATAGTACCTACTGCAGGCAACATTTTCAGTCAATAAAGAGAGAAGGTTATGTAGTATTTTTCTTTCAACATCGTGTTTGCTTCAAAAGTACAATGTCCTCCAGTTCCATGTGTATTTTCAAAGTGACAACTTTTTTTTTAACATGATGTGTACTATTCCTGTTTTCATATAGACTGCATTTTTTTATTCATGCCTCTCCTGATGGACACTCAAGAGGATTCCATGTCTTCATTATCTCTTTGGGACATTTTCACAGTGAACATATAGGTATTTCTTTGCCATGATGATTTAATAGTCTTGTTCAGAATTATGATACTTCTGGTTGATTCTTTTCCCTTTTACGGTACTTGTATAATGTTTTCTATAATGGCTGTAGCAACCTGCATTCCTACACAAAGTGTTCAAATATTCCTTTTCCCCCATATCTTTACCACGTATCTCTTGTCTTGTTGGAAATAGCCATCAGCCATTTTAGCCTGTGTGTGGCGGCATCTCAGCGTGGTTTTGATTTGCATGTTTCTGTCTGGCCATTAATTATGTTGAATTTTTTTTCCTTTTGTTGTTTATGTGGAGTTTGAAGGGTTTTTGGTTTTTGTTTGTGTTGTTTTGTTTTTGACAATGTTGTGGTCCTTGTCCATTTTTAATTGAATTTTTTTTTTTTGTGGGGGTTTTAGTTGACTAAGCACTGTCACAGTTTACCAGAATTCTTCAATTCTGCTAGCTGCCTTTCAGTCTGCCGATTCTCAGTTTTCCCATATGTCAGCTCTTGACTTTGTTGTAGTCTCACTCTGTATTTTGGATTTTGTTGCTGTTCACTTTTGTGGTGATGTTCAGAACATCTTAGCCAATGATATGCAGGAGTACCATGTAATCTTCTAGCAATTTAATAGTTTGAGATTTTACACTTTAGTGTAATGCATTTCTCATTGATGTTTTATAATTATACAACATAGGCACGATTTTATTCTTTTTTCTGTAGGTATCCAGTTACAACAGCACTACTTGTTGTTGAAGATGCCAACCTTCTCTCATTGTATTCTTAGCATCAGTTGTTAAAGATCCGTTGCCTACAAATATGTCAGTTTGGTTTTGACTCTCTGTTATGTCTCATGAGTTTATATATGCTTTGTGGTTGACTCACACTCCTTTTAACAAACTTATAATAGTTCAAAGTCAGGAAACAAAATGTCCCTGGTTCCCCCCCCCCCCTTTTTTTTGGTTGTTCTTAAGGTTGTTTGGCCATGAGGCATCTTTTGTAGTACCATATACATTTTAGGTATCTATTTTCCCTAAAGTGCCATTTTAAGATTAAAAGTATTTAAGGTGATATCATTTTGCCCAGACTGATCTCATTTTGTATCTATATAGAAACATATAGATTTGCCTTGGAAACAGACTTGGCACTGTCTGTTACCATAATCATGGTCAAGATATATTAACAAAAATAATGTTTGTACAAGCTAAACATAAATCAAAATAACTGATAAAGGTATAAATAAAATAAGTGTCATGTTGTATCTAAAACAGCTACTATGTTCTGCCAAAACAGATATTGTAAGGTTACTTTGATTCTCATTAGAGATTGATATAACTGGGGTCTGCATGGCTTTTTGGCTTAAAAATGCTGAGTTCAGGAATTGGAGAGATGGGTCAATGTTGAAGAACATTGGCTGCTCTTTCAAAGGACCCCGGTTTAATTTCCAGCACCCACATGGCAGCTTACAACTGTCTGTAACTCCAGATCCAGAGGATCTGGCACTCTCACACAGACATATATGCAGGAAAAACACCAATGCACATAAAATAAAACTGAATAAATTTTAAAAAGTTGAGTTCATGCCAGAGAGATATTTCAGTGGCTAAGAGCATTGATTACTGTTCCAATTAACCTGGATTCAATTTCCAGCACCCATATGGCAGTTTGTAACTGACTGTAAATACAGATCAAGGAGATCTAGCACCCTTATGCAGGCATATATGCAGACAAAACACCAATGCTTGTTAAAAATGTTCTGTACTTATTACCTTTGGAACCAAGAATTTTGAATGTGTGCTAACCTACTATTGGCTACCTGTTTTAAAACATGAGTCTAATTTGACCTTATATTCTGCAACATTCTAACCTATAGTATTATAGCTTCAAAAATATCAAATATGAGGACTTGAGACAACCCCAGCACTTCCCTACTATGCAGAGACTAGACAAAAATGATCCAGTTACCACTTCCAGGACTTGACAAGTAAACTAAGTTTTTCTTTTTGGGATTCCCTGAAAGATGTTGTCACCACCACCCAAGACAGAGGAAGTAAATTTAAGAACAGAATGCCCACATTTCCAAAAGATGGGGTGGGTAATTTTTGATTGTTAAATGGGTTATGAATGATTGTCATTGTTTAGAGTAGTTGATTACAAATTGTGTTGGTAATGGTCAAGAAAAAAAAGATGAACAAAGAAAATTAAATTCAGGATTCTTCATTGATAAAGGAAAAGAAAAAGAAAAAAGATACAGATCCTGATAGGACAGAGGGGTAAATGATTGAATATACTCTGAAAAGTAAAAGGGAATAAACATATTTTACATTGGATTGAATTTTTTGATATTATATACAAATTGTGTTTAAAGTTGAGATTAATTTTGTTATTGTACATAGATTTTTACTTTTTAAAGTATAAGCTCATTTAACAATATAATTAAAATTGCTAGTTCTTAAAAATTATTAATACCAATTAATAAGGATATAAAGAAATGCAAATTAGTAGTTAGTTACAATTAAACATGTAAGAATATTAGATATGTTTTCAAGGTCAAACAAAAATATTTTAGAGAGATAGGTTGTCTTCAAACACTTCAGAGATTTACAGAATATGGCATTTAAGACATTTTTAATAACATAGGTTCTTTTAATTTTATAAGAATGAGACACATCTGCTCTTGGTAATACCAATCTATTCAGAGAAGATAATGGACATTGAAGAAACACCATATATAGTTTACTTTCTTTGTGGCAAAAGTTAGCCACTAGGCAAGAAAGTGTTCTTGCCATAACTGCTGACAGTATGCTGTCCAAATGGACAAGCAGGACACAGAAGCTTTCTTTTGCCAAGCCTTTGCAAGACAAGAGATAGGAAGTATGTTCAGAAAATCCTGCTTCACAGGTAAATCTGTCAAATATACTAGGCCTTTAGACTAAAGCCTAATATTGCAGAAGAACCTTGGATGACTGTTTAGGCAACCAGTTATTTCTGTCATTTCTCACATTTTTGTAAGTTGCTTACTTGTACTTCCTGCTTACTCAATTAATATTATTGTTCTTCTCAGGTTTCTGAGGGAGTTGAAGACTAAATAGTTTTAGAGTTTTCCTTGTTAACAAATTCAGAAAAAAAAAACTCACTAAAACGTTGTAAAGTGTGTAAGTTTGAGAGATATCAAAAGATAGTTTTCAGTTGGTAATACAAGTTAAAGAGTGAATTAATTAGGTACAATCCTTTTAACTTACCATGATAAGATAAATAATGCAATATTTTCTTTGAATTTGTCAATTGTAAATGAATTAGACATTACTTAAGTAATTATTGTCTGCATATATTGTATATAGTTATTTTACTTATTGTAGTTTCTTATATTAGTCATAAATGTTTTTGTTTTAGACAAAGAAGGTGAAATGTGTTGATATATGACATATAGTTTTCTTGAAGATTAGAGGACAGAGACAGTTACAGAGTTATCTATAGAGATCAGGAGGTGATAATACACACATTCAGTCCCAGCATTTCAGAGGCAGAGGCAGAGTTCAAGGTAGAGCCAGGTGGTGGTGGCACACACATTTAATCCCAGCACTTGGGACCCCATGCCTGTGTTTCCTACTGGGGAAATACACAAGCCTTTAATCCCAGCTCTAGGAAGTTTGAATCAGGATGTAATGTGGCTGAGCAGAGAAATGAATATAAAGCAGGAGGAGACAGAGTTTGTCCCTTCGCTTTTTGAGAACTCAGAGGCATTCAGTCTGAGGATTCATAGAGACAGGCTCTTCCCCTTTCTGTCTTAGGAGTTATCTGGGTGAGAGGTGGCTGTGTATTAGTTCTCTGTCTCTGATCTTTCAGCTTTTTCTAATATCTGTCTCCAGGATTTTATTAAAAGACTAATTAGAATTTACAGAATAAATATAGTCAGTGTAAATGTATTTACATTAATTCTTTCAATTTCTAAATGCAAAATGACTTGCCATTTATTTGTGCCTACTATTTCTTTCATTAATATCGTATTATTATCAATGTAAGGACATTTCACCTTTTTTATTCACTTGATTCCCAAGCGCGTTACTATTCTGATATCATTGTAAACAGAATTATTTTCTTAATCTTTTAGATTTTTTATTCTTTTATAAAGAATTGCAGCTTATTTTTTGTATGTTAGCACTTCTTTGTACAGTTGAGTACTATTGGAGTTGATTTTTTTCTTTCTTTCTTTCTTTCTTTCTTTCTTTCTTTCTTTCTTTCTTTCTTTCTTTCTTTCTTTCTTTCTTTCTTTCTTTTTTTTAACTTTTTGGGGCCCATTATCTAGCTCCCAAATAAATCACACATATAAGCTTATTCTTAATTATAAATGCTTGGTTTTATTTTCATTTGTTTCTTGCCAGTTTGTCTTAAATTATCCCATCTGCCATTTGCCTCTGGGCTTTCTCCTTTTCTTGCTTCTGTAATCTTTCACTTTTACTCTGTAACTAGCTCTGTGGCTGTGTGGCTTGGTGGCTGAGTGGCTGTGTGGCTGTGTGGCAAAGTGGCTGGTGGCTGGATGGCTAGGTGTCTGAGTGGCTATGTGGCTGTGTGGCTGTGTGGCTAGGTAGCTAGGTGGCTGGGTGGCTGGGTGGCTATGTTTGGGTGGCTGACTTGCTGTGTGACTATGTGACTGGGTGACTGTGTGGCTGTGTGTCTGGGTGACTGTGTGGCTGGGTGGCTGTGTGGCTGGGTGGATGGTTGGCTGGGTGGCTGTATTAGGATATATATATATTTAATATATAAAAAGTAGTCCCAAAAGTTGGATGGCGTCTGAATGTTAATACTGAATCATGACTTTATTTTTAAATGCCTTTTCTTTGCTCTTCAGGTATATTCATCCATTTTATTTTTTACCTCTGAACTTCAGCCACTCCTGTCAGTCACTTTCTCAGCTTTCATGACTATTTGCTCCCCTGTTGTCAAAGCCATCAGAATCACTTTGATTTTTAGTGTCAATAACTAAGTTAATTGTTGAGATTTTAAACAAGACAAAATACTAAGTATGAAAGATGCAAAAAACATAATATATGAAAATTCCAATAAATTGTAGTTGCTAACATGTAAAATCTATCTTTATAAAAGGCTCCACTGTGCATGAAACATTATTTCTATAAAAATATATATTTTTCTACATGTTATGTAAACATATTTATTTACTTTACAGTAATCCTATTTGCAAGCTATGCATTTATTTACATTCTTTCTGTGTGAATAATATTATTCATGTTATATGAGTATTCTGAAATGTATTTACTTTTGTATATTTAAGTTTTGATTTTGAAAAGTGGCTTAATTTTAAAAAGTAAATGCAACAAGACAATTATTTCAGAAATGAGCAGGTGGTAGTATTCAAAGCATAAGATTTCCAACTTAATAGTTTCATGTGATGGTTTTTCCTGATCACTTTGGGGCAAGGATTTAGAGCTTGGCTCTGGTACTGAACCATTGGTGTTATCTCCTGATTCTACAACTCAGTAGTTACTTGTCTTTGTTTTTATCTTTCCTGTTTTTTCTTCTCCTCTATAAATGTCAGAAAATATCCCTGCTGTTATATTATTGAGAGGCTTAAATGAAATTATTTATGTGAAATATTTAACATTTGAATATAAGTACTCAATACACATTTGTTAATTATAGATATTTAAGGGTTTTTTGCTTTGAAGTTATTTAAACGTTGAACCTTATTTCATTGTATATTGACTCATTTCATTGGGTTTTAGCCAGACTTCTATACATATGACTTCTCTGATATCAAAAGGATTTTCTGCTTATCTGATAGATGAGGACTAGGCTTGAAAGAAACTTCTAAATTTGCTGGTAAGGCTTAAGGCATAACCTGAATATTTTCAAACTAAGTTGATGTTAATTTCATTTATTATTATTTTTTATTTTTTGGTGAAGATATTTCAAAATCAGTGGTATGAAAACACAATTCCACGTATTAGAGAAAAAATTTTTGGCTTCAAATGTAGCTCATGGAGGAGTACTTGCCAACTGTGTGTGAGGCCCTGAGTCCTACCTCAGATGTGCAGAAAACAAAACAGAAAGGTGCCCCGCCCCACCCCCCTCTTCAATAGCTTTCAACAGCACTAATGGCTTTGCTTTTACTGTGTACAGATAAGCTACAGTGAGATTTGCTATGAGATAGTTTTCTTAAATATAAACACACACACATGTATATATATATATATATATATATATATATATATATATATATATATATATACACACATATGTATGGTAAGTCTGTTAAAATTCTTATTTATTGGAATTTTCAAAAGAAAACATTAAAAACATGTTTTTATTTCAATTGCTAAGGTTAGGGAACTTTCTATTTTTTATGTGCATTTGGGGGTGTGTGCATGCATCTGTGGAGATGTATTCAGGGCTCTAGAAGTATCTTTCTCTTAAGCGATCACCCCTCAGTGAACTTGAAATTCACCATCTTTTGATTAGGTTGGCTGACAAGCTTCTTTTCTCTTGCCCCCTCAGTGCTATTGCTATGGGTATCAGTCATACCTTGCTCTTGTGTAATGCCAGCTCAGGTCTTCATGCTTGTCTGGAAATTATTCTTATGAGACGAGCAAAACTTTGTCTCTAAAAAACAGCATGATAATTTTATTTTTGCATCTAACTATATATCTCTGTCCCACTAAAAATTCTTGTGATGCCCACGATACACTTACTTAAAGTGAAGTAAGTTCTGGTACCAATGGGAAGAAGGCCGAATCTTGGAGAGGCAACAGAGCTTTCTGGCACAAATTCCTTTTTCAAGAGATTCTAATTATATTTATTTTAGATTGCCAGTCATTTTCATTCATACTGACTCTTTGATTGTGGATGATGGCTCAATGTATGAAACTTCACTTATTTCGAACTAGTAAAGTATTTAATCGAATTCACATCTAGTTAATTCACTTGATTAACTTCTAACATTTAATACCAAGTGGGTCAGATTCCTGAAAGTCTTTGCATATTCAGGTATTTTTAACTTTTTGTCGTTCCTTATTCTTATTACTATGGTAACAAATTGCAACTGAGGACATGGTTTTAGTGTGAAAATTTTCCTCTGGGAGAATGAAGTGTGCTTGGGCTATATGTATTGTGCATATTTAAAGGTGCAGAACATGCAGACATGAAACCCTTGCCTAAAATCCCAAATGAAAAATGAGAGCAGGATGGTGAAAGGAAAACACAGTCCTGTGTGGTTCCTTGTTCTCCATCCTCTCAAGAGCTGCTTCTCCATGGCTTTGAACTTGGAGGGGCTTTTAGTGTCTTTCTATGATGTGATTAGAACTTTGAATTCATTTGTCATACTTAATTTTTATTCATAAAGTTAATCAGAATACTCAATAGTAATTTAAGATCATATTCAGTGGAAAGACGAATATTTAAATCTAATAGGTACGTATATATTCTTTGTCCTGAGAGTTTCTACCCCAAAAGACTGTGTCCCGAGGTTAGTTATTTTCATATTCCTTGGTTAGATGGAGGTGAATTGTATCCATCTCATGGCTCCCTGTTCTTTATCCAAATCTGCTACACTTGCACTTTCTGCTACTTTTTCAAAATATAGTTTTATATAAGATGGAAACATGATGATTTAATTTCTCCACTAGTTGTGCTATCAGGTACTCTACCAATGAAGTTTTAATAATGTAGAAAGAGAACTGAAAAGATTTCTTGTCTGCAGAACCATCTCTCCAGCCCCTTGACATGAATTTTGAAAGTAGATTCTGGAATATAGGAAGTGTTAGACTAGCAAATACTGATATTTAAAAGATGTAGAAGAACTGAAAGTCAACTTGGGGCAAAACTATTATTAAAATAATTTTAGGATAAAATTATATAGTTTATGTGGCTGGCTTCTTTACTTGGAAATGTTTGTGAGGTTCGTTTATGCTTCATCATGAATGCCAACTTTGTTCTATACTAACAAATAATATTAGTGTGAAACTATGCCATATCTTATTTACTTAGGCACTGGCTGTAGTAAAAAGTTTCTGACCTGCACTAGCCCCAGGGTCTGGACCCACCTGCAGCTGCTTAGCCCCCACAAATGACTCAGATGCTTATATTAACTACAAACTGTTCAACTTATGGCTCAGGCTTATTGCTAGTTAGCTTTTTCATTGTAACCCATTTCTGTTAATCTTTATCTTTCCACGTGGCTCATCGCTTACCTGTACTTTTCCATCTTCCTCTCTTGTCGGCAGCTGACAGCATCTCTGTCTGACTCTGCCCTTCTTCCCCTTTATCTATGCTTGGATTTTCTACCTGCTTCTAAGAAGATAAGTCAAAGTGTACAGAAATACATCCCACATCAATAGGGTCAATGGCTATTTGGGTTGCTTCTGTATTTCTGCTATTAAGTACTACAAACATCTTTTTGTGGCTTTTATTTATTTGTATCTCTCTAATATCCCCAATAGACATTTGTTCATTTTCTATACACATACACACACATATAAACACACAACACACACACACCAAATACATACACACAGAGATAGATACACACACACCACATACACACATACACACATACGCACACATATACACACACCACACACACATATATACACATACACACATACACACACATATACACACACCACACACACATATATACACATACACACACACACATATATACACATACACACATACGCACACATATACACACACCACACACACATATATACACATACACACATACACACACATATACACACACCACACACACATATATACACATACACACACACACATATATACACATACACACATACACACACATATACACACATATACACACACCACACACACATATATACACATACACACACACACACACACATACACACCACACAACTGGTATTGTGGTCTTTACATTTCTTTCTATATTTCTCTTAATTTTTGAGAATGTCATATATGAGTACATTATTTACAAAATTTTTACCCTTTCCTATACTCCTTCACACTCCTCTCATTTATTCCCACTTTCTCTTAGTTATAACCTCTTCTTTAAATATTATTACACAACTTATCTGTACATACACACATGTATATATAAATGTACATACTTTACATGTATATATATACTGAGTCTATTTAGTATTGATTTGAAGAACAAAGTCTTAGAACTTTATTAACTCTAATCATTTCTCTCTTCTATAATAGTTATTTTGCAGAATACTTAAGAAGTTTTGACCACCATAAATAACAAATAATTTCCCTATAAATATAATGAGTTTTGTGTCTGTGAACCATTTTCTTTTAACCTATTTGCCTATTTGAATATAGAAACATAAATTTGATTTTAGTTAATTTTTGTCCTTCATCCCTGTTGTGTTTCATTACTGCCTTCCTCTTCCCTGTATATAAGCAGTTTCCTGAATAATTACAATTACACCATAAATTTCAAAACATTATTTAAAAACACTTCATCAGTTCAGTAGAATTTGCAGTGTGTAGCTTAATTTATAACAATAGTTACATTTATAATAAAAGATAGCTGTTAAAACATAGAAACTTTGTCTTAATATAATTCCATGTCATATCTGTACAATGGTGTGATTGTATGGACTATGTGTAGGAAAATATATGCCTAGTAATAATTTTACAGCTATGTTCTTTTGTAATAGCGCACTTTGTAGTAGTTGAGAGAAAAGATATCATGCTTTATGAAGCTTACATTTATGAATATACATGCTGTTTTGTTTCTGCTCGGTTTTTCTTTGGATATGAGCTATCATCTGTTGTCCTTCCCCACAGGGCTTTTTACCACTGGTAGCACCTTTTAACAACCTTAATCCTGATGGAGAGTCAGTCAGAAGTGTTGTTTTGTTCTCAGTATACAAGAAAATTGTATACTTTTCCTTCTCTTTCCATGACTGGCCTTCCCTCTGTCCTTCAGCATGTTGGTCACTGTACAATTGTACCTTGTGTCTACATATACTTTGAGTTCAAATTTAAGGCTCATGATCTTTCTCTTATCTTACTATGTTTGATAAGTTTTCCCTTTTTTCTCCTATTCACCTGCAGCTCTTACTGAGCACCTCTTAGTACATCTAAACATGCTACAAAGGTATGAGCCCCCTCTTTATATTTAAAATTGTTCTTTGTCTTAGTTAATGAATGTCAGTCTATCTTCAAACTTTTTAAAATTGTGGATGATCCAGTGTTGTGATCTTCTCATGTGCTTATTGTGTTCATCTCCACAATGCATTTGGATTCTTTCCCTTGATTTATCTTTATAATCACTTTTTAAATCATCATGTTTTCTTTATGGTTTATGTTAATAATCTGAATGTTTCTTTTAGTAGCTTCTTTCAAGTATGTATTAATTCTAATGTCTAAATTCACCAATTAATATCATTCACAGCCTTCTTCTTAAGATTCAAAGTATGTATCTCTATTTTTCTGCATGTCTCACTTTATGTTGTTAATATTGAATACTGTACATGCTAGATACACTGTTATTATGTGTCTGAATTCTTGTTCAGCTCCAAGGCATTATTTTTAGAGACTTGATAAGTGTCTTTTTTGTTTTGTAGACTTGACAGGTGAAAACAGACTCAAGGAAACCTATGCTCATTGGTTGTTCATTCCTCTGGTTATCACTTAAAGGTGTGTGTGTGTGTGTGTGTGTGTGTGTGTGTGTGTGTGTACATAAAAAGGCCAAAGGAGGATATCAGATTCCCTATATCTGTAGTTATAGCTAATTGTGTGATAACTGACATGGGTACTGGGAACTGAACTCTGATCCTTTGAAAGAGCAGCAATCATTCTTAACAAAGTTACCATGTCTCCAGAACCTGACTGTTACTTTACTTATTCATTTTATGTTTTTTGTTTGCTTTTGTTTTGAGTGACTTTGAAAAGAGTCACTCTGTACCCTGCCCTATCAATGATTGGGTAGAGTAGTCACTCAGACACTGAGTTCAGTTTCTGTCCTCTGCTTACATTTCTATGTAAGGAATGAGGTTCACAGGAAATGATTTATTTGCATGTCAGCCCATTTTTGGCCTTCACTGGCACTCTTGAGTACTTCTGAGTCACATGATTTTTCAATTAGCTTTGAATGACTGTCTGTAGGCTTTTCATTCCCATAATTTTTCTATTTATGACAGGTTGATCTCAGCTTAGATTGCTCCTCAGGATAACAGAGCTTTTCTGTGTATTTCTTACACTGTTTGTTATTTGTAACTGACTGTCAACTCTCTTCAAATCAATTCAGCTTCAGATGATAGCTGGTTAGGGAAAAACTCATTCTTGTTTTAGCAGTTTAGTATTTGTTCTGATGTTTGTACACTTGCCAGAAACCAGATCAGCAGATCTACTTTTCTTTAAAAAAAAAAAAAGTAGGATACTTGAGAGAGTGGAGGTAGGTAAATGAATAGAACACTTAGCATAAAACTGAAGGTTATGAATGAAGTAGCAAAAATAATTTACACATGTGGCAATAGTTAGGAATATTTGTCACCTCTCCCAATAAGTATTCCTTCTACTAGCATGCTCATGTCACCAGTAAGCTGAATCATGTGAAATGTTCTGATTTGAGCTTATTTGAGGGATTTGAGATGTTTATATCATATAAGATTGGATTTCACCATCCACTGACAGGTCTAACCCAAAGCCCTGTGAGTCTCTGAGTACCAGGATGCCAATTCTTTGATGTTAGGTATGTGCTGATACTTTCTGCCTTGAGAGAACAGAACAGTGAAAAGAAATGCCTATGACTATGTTAAGCAAATGCTTCCCTTGTTTTTTTATGTACTGTGTGCCTGTGTGTATGTATGTTTGTGTATGTCTGCATTTGTATATGGTTTGTATGTGTGTGTGTTTGTGTGAGTGTACATATGTATGCACCCAAAGTTGCAGCTAAATGTCTTCCTCTGTCACTCTGTGCCTGAGACTCTGTGCTGAGACTGTCTTACTGAGCAGAGCTCACTATTTCAGCTAGCATAGCTGGCCAGAAAGACCCTAGGATCTCCCTGTCTTCATCCTCCTCCAGACGCGTGTGGTTGCACCTGGCTTTATGTGAAAGTTGGGATCTAAGCTTAGACCCTCATGTTGGTGCAGTAAATAGTATATCATTTTCAAAACACTGAAGAATGTATTTTTTGGTGAAATTGTTATTTATGAATATGTTCTATAAACCTTTAGTCACATGTAGCTGGGCAAATGCAGGATCTTAAGTTTTATTCATAAATGTGCAGAGTATGAAGATGATATAAGTATTAATTATAGCTTCAGCCTGGAGATAAAAGAAATTACAGAGTAGCTAAAGCTGGAGTTAACCATTGCAAGAGGATTAGCTAGACTGAAAACAACTACAGTGGTTTCATAAATAGAGGAAGGACGTTAGAATTCTCAGGCAGCTGGTGCTGCTGTGCAGGGTGGGTGAGGAAGTGGGGAGGCACAGAGTTACTGAAACTTCTGCATAAAAAATATCCTAGTCATTTACTGACATACTTGATGGTAGTTGATTTTCTTTCCAGGGAGGATTTTACTGTTTGGAATTGCTTATTCAACCCATCATCATTTGTCTACTGAAAAAAAAAATGCTTCCAAATGTATAATCCAAATAAAATTTCAAGTATAAATCAGTCATGTTCCAGTAGGAGCTATTTACACATGTTCACTTAAAGCTGTGTGACCCCAGGGATACTAGACACCAAACCCCGGGGGACATTTCTAGTTAGTGCTGTGTGGGGATTTAATAAAAGATCCAAAAATTTGGGAGATATCAGAGAGATCTACATACAGTCAGTCTAGGAGGATCAGAGAGTGGTGATTCACACCTTTAATTCCAGCACAGGGAGTATCTCAGGAGTGGTGACCTACGCTCTTAATCCAATCTGAGTTCAGGTCATCTTAGTTTAACAGAAGCAGTTCCAGGCTCCCAGGCAGGCAGTGGTGGGGCCACACCTTAACTGAGCAAAGAGAGTATTTAAGGCAAGCATAGAAAGACAGAGGGGCAGAAGAAGCCAGAAGACAGGCTGAGGAAGCTGGAGGACAGCTGGGTAAGATCTGACTGTGGTGTTTACTCTCTCTAATATCTCTGACTTTCTCAGAGATCTATCCCTGAGTTTCCTTTATTTGTGTAACAATTGGCATCCACCTTTGCGGTACAAATTCCTCCCCTCCCAATCTAAAAATAAAAAAAAAAAAAAAAACACACTTGCCAGCCAGAACAACATGTGGCCAGAGGAGTAATTACTAGCAGGCTAGGCTTTCTGTTCTGAGTTAGCCTCCAGCCTTAGGCAGACCAGTCACATGTGTTTCCATTTCTCTCTCATCTGAGAAAGTTTTTCAGACAGCGGCCTCTTTCTCTTGGTGGGTGGTTTCTTTTTTTCTTTTTGGACCCCTCCTTGGATTGCTACCACACTAGATAGCTGCCCCACTTCACAATCAATTGAATCATCAACAGACAATAATCGGTGAATAAATCAATTTTTTTAAAAAAGAAGGAACTTGTTCAAAACAATGGAGGGTGCTTGATCATACTGTAACCTTTCACTAGATGATTTGGTATTAAAACCAGTGAAGGAAAACATAAATAAGGTAGATAGAACTATCATAATGTTTATCATACTGTTTACTATGAATATTTTTGTTTGATTTCAATGTTATCACTAAGAAAGTTGATTAATATAAATCCAAAGGAAAATATCTTTTAAAAACTTGTCAAGAGAGAACACAGAGATGCTCAAATTCAGAGGAATATGAAGAACCAATTTCAACAAGGTCATCTAAAATTAGACAAAAACAGGCAACATTAACATACCCAGTAACCTTTAAGAAAACAATGAATGATAGAGATGAGCTAGCTGTGCTCCAGTACAAATGTTAGAATTACAGAGAGTAAAAGAAGCAATTATAACATATGAGATGCATTTACCATTTGTAAAACAAACATTAAACTCATGGTCATACTGTAACCAGGTCATCCCTAAATATTGGTTAGATATGGATACAGCTGTGCTAGAGGCAGGACCGTTATACAATGGAAATCATGATGGAGGGAGGAGGCTAAAACAATAGAACAAAGATGCAGGGCCAGAGGCATAGAAGTCTCCCAGACCAACTTTTTGGTGAGGGAGATTATGCTGATACTGAAAGGCAGTCTTTATACAATGAACATACTCTGGATTTATGTTGCGTGGCACCTTTAAATACCTGAGACCAGATTGAAGAAATAAGAAAGAAAACTGAGTCATTCACTAAAGTAATTCAAAGCCCCAAAGAAACTTTTACAGACTTTTTGCACAGATTAACTGCAGCAGTAAACAGAATGGTACTGGACTCAGAAGCCAGGAGAATAATAATTGAATCACTGGCTTTTGAGAATGCTAATGCACAGTGTAGAAAAATACTTAGACCTTTAAAAGCAAGGTCAGCACCTTTGGAGGACTGGATTTGTGAGACAATTAATCTAGAGTCTTATGACAGTGATGATAACTGGGTAGGAGAGCTTACTTCAAGAGGTATAAGAAAGGTCAAAATGTTAAATGTTACAATTGTGGAAGGCAAGTTCACATAAAAAGAGACTGTAAACAAGGCATTCCCAGAAACAGTGCTTTTGATAGGAATAATCCCAAGAGAACACCCCTCCCTTCTGGAGTATGTAGAAGGTGTGGAAAAGGAAGACATTGGACGAATGAGTGCAGATCAACAAGGGACAGACCAGGTAACTTTCTGATGTTGAAAAAAACACCCCAAAGGGGCTTTCAAAAGCCCCCAAGTCAGATAATTTTCTTCCATCAAGAAATGTCCCAAAGAGGCTTTAAAAAGACCCCATATCAAATCCAGTCCAGTCTTACAATGCCATTATGGAGGTAACACCTTCCCAGAACAATTTAAAAAATTAAAACCTATTTTTAAAAGACATATTACACTGAATGATAGAAAATCTACAAAAAGAGAAAAAAATTCAGGAAAAATTATAAAGCAAATATTTTGGCAAGCTTCTATCAAAGAACAAAGGCCAAAATTAAAAATACAAATAAATGATGTTATTATTGAAGGCTTATTGGACACAGGCATGGATGTATCAATAATTTCACCAGAGTCATGGCATCCAAGTTGGCCCCTTCAGAAGGTAAATGTTCAGTTTTTGGGTATTGGGTTGATATCCCAGGTAAAAGAGAGTGCAAGATGGCTTGAGTGTGTAGGATAGAGAAGAGTATTGAAGCTATATGTGGCTGACATTGTTATAAATTTATGGGGATGAGATTTACTACAACAGTGAAACACACAGATTAATAGTCCTCCAAACACAGAAATAAGCCATAAACTAGCACATGGTTCTGAAAGAAACATTAGAAGATATTATGAGAAACAGTCACAGACCATTCAGGTTATTCAGAAACAAGGCAAAACAACTGCTCATCTTTCAAAAACACCTACAGCACTACCTCTAAAATGGTCAAAAGAAAAGCCTATATGTGTTCATAAATGTCCTCCAACAAAAGAGAAATTGCAGGCCTTAGAGCAACGGGTACAGGAGCAGTTAAATTCTCAGTATATAGAAGAATCAACCAGCCATTGGAATTCTCCTGTATTTGTTATTTAAAAGAAATCTGGAAAGTGGAGAATAGTAGCAGACCTAAGGGTGATAATCAAGGTGATCCAGGCAATGGGTTCTCTACAATCTGGGATTCCTTTGCCTTCTCTATTACCTAAATAATGACCTATTATAGTTATTGATTTAAAAGACTGTTTTTTTTAACAATACCTTTACAAGAACAAGACAATGAAAAATTCACTTTTACAGTGCTCACTTATAATAATTCTTAGCCTGTAAAGAGATTCCAGTGGAGGGTCCTCCCTCAAGGAATGCTGAATAGCCCTACCCTGTGCCAGTATTTTGTACAAAAGCTAATAGAAGAAATATGTAACAAATTCCCACTACTTATAATTTATCATTACATGGATGACATCTTGTTGGCTGATTCAAATATTGACACCTTAGAACATTTTTTTTTTGAAGAAGTGAAATGAATTTTGCCTGCTTGGGGATTACAGATTGCCTCAGAAAAAAAATACAAAGAGGGGTCTCCATTGATTATTTAGGCTATAAAATAGCTCAACAAAAATTAGACCCCAAAAGGTACAAATCAGGAGAGATAGACTGAAGACATTTAATGATTTTCAAAGACTACTAGGAGACATTGCCAACTTATGATCCACTATTGGAATTAAAAATAATTAACTGGATAATTTGCTTAAAACCTTTAATGGTGACAAGGACTTAAACAGTCTGAAAGAATTGTCACCTGAAGCTGAGAAATAAATGGCTTTGGTGGAAAAGAAATTACAGGAGGCACATGTGGATCGTGTGGATTCAGACCTTAATTTCATTCTAGTTATCTTGCCCTCTTAGCATTCTCCTATAGGAATTTTCATGGCATGGGAAAATGTTATATTGGAATCGATATTCTTTCCACATAAACCAAGTAAGAAGTTAAAGATACATGTGGAAAAGATTTCTGAACTTATTTTTAAAGGAAAAATAAGACTTTTCAATTGACAGGAATGGACCCAGCAGAAATTGTTGTACCTTTAACTAATGAAGAAATTGACCAATTATAGGTAGAAAGTGAACCCTGGCAAAGAGCCTACAGTATTTTTTTTGGGGGGGGGAGATATTAACAACAAATATCCTCAAAGCAAAATAATTGAATTTCTAAAGAAAACCAATTGGATTCTCCCTCGTATTGTATGAGATAAACCAATTTCTGGAGCCCCTACATTTTATACCAATGCAAATAAATCAGGAAAGGAAGGTTACAAATGAGAACATGTAAGTAAAGTGGCTCAAAGCCCTTATAATTCTGTTCAAAAGTCAGAATTATATGCTATCATGATGATATTAAAGGACTTTAGTGAACCTCTTAACATAGTCACTGACTCTCAGTATGCAGAAAGAGTTGTTCTACACATTGAAACCGCTGATTTTATTAATGATGAATCAGAATTAACTTCTCTATTTATTCAGTTATGACAAATAATCAGGACTAGAAATCATCTCTTCTATATAACACACATTTGATCCCATACAGGTCTGCCAGGTCCTTTAGCACAATGTAGTGATGAAATTGATAAATTATTAATAGAAAATGTACTAGAGGCTTCAGAATTTCATAAAAAGCATCATGTTAATTGCAAAGGATTAAAAAAAGATTTCTCTATCACTTGGCAAAAAGCCAAAGTAATTGTAAAAAGGTGTCCCACCTGTTCTTTCTACAGCCAAACTCTATTGCCAGCAGGAAGTAATCCTAAAGGTATACATAGAAATGAAATCTGGAAGATGGATGTATTTTATTTTACAGAATTTGGGAAATTAAGATATGTCCATCATACAATTGATATGTTTTTCAGGATTTCAATGGGCAGCTTCTTTGAGTTCATAAAAGGCTGATTCTGTAATCACACATTTGCTAGAAGTTATGACCATTATGGGAATACATGTACAAATTAAGACTGACAATGCTCTGTCATATGTCTCTAGTAAAATGAAACAATTTTTTTTGTTTATTATAATATAAAGCATATTATAGGAATACTACAAGTCTTACAGGGCAAGAACTCTAAAGGATATGCTAAATAAACAGAACAGAATAACAAAGACCCCCTAGTTAGACTACTTAATGCTTTATTAACTTTGAATTTTCTCAGTGCTATTGAGAAAAGAACAACAGCTGCTGAAAGGCATTTGTGGTGGGATTCAGGTGTCAGCTGATAAAGTCCAAAGATGCTTATCCAGGGTCCTGGGCTCCTGAAGTGGGAGTGGCCAACCCCATTCATAAGGGGCTGCTGGGACCCTGGGAAGGCTCTTTTCCTGGATCCTGACTGCTGGAGAGACCGGTTTGGCATCCATCATTAACTGCTTGGATAATCCAGACTATCAGGTGCCACTATAAACTGTTACCTGTATTGTGAGTGTTGGTTTATATTTTAATAAATATTAATCTTGGATTGGAGCATTTTAAGAGAAATTCTGCCTACAGGCATTGGACTATAGGAAAAACAGCTGAAGTAAATCAGCCTGTTTACTTCAAAGATGTACTAACTTCTGAATGGAAGCCAGGGTATGAGCTATATTGGGGAAGGGGTTTTGCTTTTGTTTCCACAGGTGAAGGAAAGTTATGGATACCATCAAAATTAATAAAGACTTGATCTGAACCAGAGAAACTTCATAAAAATAAGAATTGATAGCTCATTCACCCATATTACAATTCTTTAAGTTACAAGAAAAAACAAAGGGTGGGGGCAGGTTTCTGTTTTTGTCTTTACGGAAAACTGGAAATACCCATCTTTAAGAAGTGAAAAGACCCTGGGCATCTAGACATTTAAAGTAAAAAGGAGGCTATCCAGAAAAATTTGCAAGCAAAAGAATATCGTAATTATTGGTACCATTATACTTCATAGGGTAAAATCTCATTGCTTAACCTCTTCAAATTTTTTTTTGTTAGTTGAAGTCCCAGTTTAGTTATAATTTAAATCTGGCTTTAGAGTTGGAGTGTGGCTCTCTCCTTCTCTAAACTCAAGCATACTTGTTAAAGGAAAATACAAAATCTCTGTATCCTATCAGAAGAACAACCTGATATGGGACAAAAGAATAACAAAAAATAAGGGACTAGTTTATTGTTACTAATACTATGCTGAAAAAATACTTATATATTTAGTTTCCTGTACATTGTGTTGGTTTTTAGTCTCTTATCAGTTTTATGCGGTGATCCAGGACAAGGCCTAATTGTGAATTTGAAGTATCCAAAAGGAAGATGGGGCCCAACAACGATGATTTCACAAGAACTCTGACAAAGCCACTAGGCTGACAAACATCAACCAAAGATCAGATTTTGACTACAAACTGCTCAGGACAATTTTGAGGTAGCTCACTGAGATGAACCAGCTTCACAGACTACTATAGTTAGGACTTGAGACAAACCATGCACTTTCCTGTTATGTAGAGACTGGACAACAAATGATACAGCTACTTATTTCAGGATGTGACAATTAATAAAACTTTTCTTTTCAAGATCCCCTAAAGAGGCCATCACCCCCCAGACATCAGGAAGTAAATTTAAGAACCCAGCACCCACATTCCCAAGAGGTGGGGTGGGTGGTTTTGAGTCATTCAGTGGGTTATAGATGATTGTCATTGTTTAGGTTAATTGGTTAAAAATTGTTAATGGTTATGGTTAGAAAAAAGTTAAACAAGAACAATTAGATTCAAGATTTGTGTTTAAAAATAGAAAGAAAAAAGGGATACAGGTATATAGGATATAAAGATAGATTATTGAATCTTCTTTTTAAAGAATTTATTAACTTTATTTTACATTGGATTAATTTTTGTATATTGTATACAAATTGTCTATATTGAGATTAATTGTGTTACTGTACAAATATCTCTATGATTTTTCAAGGTATACCTACTCAGTTCATCTAACAATGTAATACAAGTTGCTAGTCCATGAAAGGTTTTATTACCAACTAATTAGAATATAAAGTAATGTAAGTTAGTAGTTAGATATTACATTCAAACTTAGTCATATTAGATATGTTTTCAAGATCAAATAATTATATTTTAGATGAATAGGTCTTCAAACACTTGAGAGATCCATAAAATATGGAATTTAAAATATTTTTAAAACTTAGACTTTTCTGGACAATAAGGCAGGTCTGCTTCTGGCAGCACCAATCTACTTCAAGAGAAAAGTGGACAATGATGAAACTCCATATGGAGTCTACTTTCTTTGTGGCAATGGTTAGCCATTGGACAAGAACCTGTTCTTGTATTGACTGCTTGACAGTGTGCTGTTTAGACTGGACATAAAGGTTCCCTAGGAAAGTGACCTCTGAACTTTTACAGAAGAAGCTGAGATGGTCATTCAGGTTCCTGCTTTTCAGAGAAAACTGTCAGATATTCTTCAGGACACAAGGAGAAGTGACTGAACTACACCAAAATGGGCAGAGCAGATTTCCTACTTCACTGAAATGAAAAGAGACTCTGGGCCTGTAGGCTGAAGATGGATGCCCCAATTTTATAAAGGAACTTTGGGTGACTGTCCAGGCAGATAGGTGTCATCTCTGTCATTTCTAGATTTTGGAAATTGCTTGCACATCCTGTTTACTTGAGTAAATATTATTTCCTTTTTGGGTCTCTGAGGTAGTTGAAGATGAGATGGTTATAGTTATAGTTTTCTAGTGACAGTTTTAGAAAAAAAACTTTGAAGTTAAAGTGTATAAGTTTAAGAGACATCAAAATAATAGTTTTTAGTTAGTAATACAAATTAGAAAGAAAGTGAATTAGGTATAATCCTTTGGACTCATCAAAATAGGATAATTAATGAAATATTTTCTTTGAATTGTCAATTGTTAATGAACTGGACATTACTCATTTATTATTTATATATATCAAATATAATTATTGTTCCTATTGTATATGGTTTTTCTTATGTTAGTTCTCACCTTCTTTTTTTTTAAGTTTGACACAAAAGGGTATACTGAAGATTTATTAAAAGATCTAAAAGTTTAGGAGATATCAGAGAGATCTACTCACAGTCAGTCTAGGAGGATCAGAGAGTGGTGATTCACACCTTTAATTCCAGCACAGGGAGTATCCTGGGAGTGGTGACCTACGCCCTTAATCCAAACTTTTTAGGTCATCTTAGTTTACAGAAGAAGTTCCAGGCTCCCAGGCAGGCAGTGGTGGGGTCACACCTTAACTGAGCAAAGAGAGTATTTAAGGCAGGAGTAGAAAGACAGAAGGATAGAATCAGCAGAAGACAGGCTGAGGAAGCTGGAAGACAGGTTGGTAAAATCTGACTGTGGTGGTGTTTATTCTCTCTAATATCTCTGATTTTCTCAGAGATCTATTCTGAGTTTCCTTTATTCGTGAAATAGTGCTGCCATGTCTGGAAATCATTAAGGACAATGAAAGATGGTTTCCTTTTGCTCACTTCCTTATCCTACCTGGAAGTCATGTGAATTGCTACTCCAATTAATATGTTATCCTATTTAGTTACTCTGATTTGTAAAGCTTTGAGTGTTCATTTATTTAGGTGGAAATATGGAACCACTGTTATACTATATGCACAGATAATCTTAAGGAACAACACTAGTTGTTAATAAGCCTGTCTCTTTCTTCTAAGTGATTAGAAACCATTTTTAAGCAACAGCAGAAACACCGGGGTAGAGAATATCATAACATCAATAAATGCACAATCAGTATCATACAGTCAGTTCAGAGCAAAGGAATCCACTAACAAATCTCAGTTTTCAATGTTCAAATGTCTGAAATATACAGACTGTAAACTGCCTGGTTAGAATATCTTTGCAAAACAAGATTCTGCCATAGTATAAAATATTTCATTACAAACTCTTAAAACTTTTATATAGCATATTTAACTCAATTTTATACTGGAAAAAATTCATTTGGATTAAAGTTCCACAATGAAGTGAGACTTTCAAAGTGCTTAAAACATGCTAAACTTTTTGTGTGGAGGGGTTATTTCATTCTTTTTAAAAATTACTTTATAAAATAAATTTATTCATTTATTTTGCATCCTGACTACATTTCTCCTCCACCTCCCTTCTGTCACCGCCAACTCCAAGTAATCTGCTCCTTCTCTGTTTCTGTTCAGAAAGGGGCAAGACTCCTGTGGGTGACAACCAAGCATGACGCATCAAGTTGAGATAGAACTAAGCTTCTCCACTCCAATTAAGGCTTGTTAAGGCAATCTAGTATGAGGAATAGGCTCTCAAAAGTCTGCCAAATTAGGAGCAAGCCCCATTCCCACTGCGAGAAGTCCCATAAGTATACAAACTATATTACTGTCACACATATGTAGAGGGCTTAGGTTGGTTCCATGTGGGCTCCTTAGCTGTTGGTCCAGTGCCTGTGAGCTCCTATGAGCACAGATTATTTGTCTCTGTGGGTTCCCTTGTGATGACTTTGGCCTCAGAGACTATTAAGATCTTCCCCCTCTCTCTTCAGTGGGATTCCCAGGGCTTGACCCAGTGCTTGGCTGTATATATCTGAATCTGCTTCTATTATTTACTAAATGAAGGCTCTCTGATAACAATGAGGGTAGCGACCAACCTGATTATAAGAGAGGTCAGTTCAAGCTATCCGCAGTATTACTAGAAGCCTTAGCAGGGTCATCCTTGTGAATTCCTGGGAGTTTCCCTCACTCTCTGACCTTAAAATGCACCCCACCTACCATCAAGGCAATTCATTTATTACATTCCCCTTTCATCCACCATCCTAACACAATCCCTCATGTTCCTATCCCTGCCATCTCCCAGTCTACCCAGAAGAACTCTTCTATTTCCCCTTCCAAAAGAAATCCATGTTTTCTTCTTTGGGCCCTTCTTGTTACTAACCTCTCTAAGGCTGTGAATTGTAGCACCATTATCCTTTACTTTACAGCTAATGTTCACTTATGAGTGAGTAATACCATGTTTGTCTTTCTGGATTTAGGTTACCTCCCTCAGAGTTTTTTCTTTTTAGTTCAATTCATTTACCTTCAAATTTCCTGGTATCTTGTTTCTTACAGCTGAGTAATATTCCATTGTACAAATGTACCACATTTTTAAAATTTATTTTTTGACTGAGGACCATCTAGGTTGTTTTCAGATTCTGTCTGCTATGACTAAAGCAGCTATGAACATAGTTGATCAAGTGCCTTTATGATATTATTGAGAATTATTTGGGTACATGCCTAAGAATTGTATAAGGTCTTGAGGTAGATTGATTCCCCCTTCCCCCTTTTCTTGAGAAATCACAATACTGATTTCTAAAGTGTCCATACAAGTTTGTACTCCCACCATCAATGGAGAAGTGTTCCCCTTGTTCCACATCCTCTTTTTATTTGCATTTTCTTTATGGCTGAAGATATTAAATAATTTTAAGTGTATTTCAACCATGAGAGTCTTCTGTTGAAAATTCTCTGTTTAGATCTGTACCCCATATTTTAATTGGATTATTTTGGTTTTTCATGTTTAGTTTCTTGAATTATATATATATATATATATATATATATATACACATACATATATAACTATAAATATTATATATATATATATATATATATATATATATATATATATATATATATATATATGAGATCATCCTTCTGTTAGATGTAGGGTTGGTGATGATCTTTTTCCATTCTGTAGGTTGTCATTTTGTCTTATTGACAATATCCTACCCTACAAAAGCTTTTCAGTTTCATGAGGTCCCATTTATTGATTGCCAATATCAGTGTCTGTGCTACTCACATTAGGAAATTGTCTCCTGTGCCAATGCATTCAAGGATAGTTCCCACTTTCTCTTCGTTCAGATTCAGGACATGTGGATATATCTTGATGTCTTTTATCCATTTGCACTTAAGTTTTGTGTAGGATGATAGATATGGATCTATTTGTAATGTTCTCCATGTGGAAATCCAGTTAATCCAGCTGCATTTGTTGAAGATGCCTTCTTTTATTCCATTGTATAATTTTGGGTTCTCTTTCAGAAATCAGGTGCCCATAGGTATGTGTCTTTATGTCTGGGTCTTCAGTTCAATTCCATTGATCTGCCTGTCAATATTTATGCCAATATCATGTGATCTTTACTATTGTAGTTCTTTAGTAGAGCTTGAAATCAAGAATGGTGATACCTCTGAAGTTCCTTTAGTTTACAGGATTGTCTTAGCTGTCCTGGGGTTTTTATTTTTCCATATGAAGTTGAGTATTATTCTTTACTCCTCAAATTGTTTCACACAGAAGAAAGAGAAGGGATGTTGACAAATTCTTTTTATAAGGTGATAGTCAACCTGATACCCAAGTCACACAAAAACTCATAAAGAAAGAATTACAGACCAATACCACTCAGAAACAGTGATGCAAAAATACTCAAATACCCGTAAACGTAATCCAAGAACACATCAAAATGATTGTCCACCATGATCAAGAAGGTGATATTCCAGAGATGCAGGAAGGTTCAACATATAAAAATCTGTCAATGTAATCTACCTTATAAACAAACTAAAAGAAAATCACAGTATCATCTTGTTAGATGTTGAAAAAATCTTTGACAAAATTCAACACCACTTCATGCTAAAGGTCTTGGAGAGACCAGGGATATAAGGAACATGCCTAACAATAGTAAACGCAAAATAGCAAGCTTGTGTCCAATATCAAATTAAATGGAAATAAGCTCAAAGAAATTACACCAAAATTAGAAACAAGAGAAATATATTCACTCTCTCTCTATCTATTAAATGTCAATATAATACTTAAAGCTCTAGCTAGAGCAATAAGACAATAAGAGAGGTTCAAGTGGATACAAATTGGAAAGGAAATAGTCAAGGTATTGCTGTTTATGCATGATATGATAGTATACATAACACCCTTCAACAATAGCCACAAATAATATCTCTAACTAAGCAAGTGAAAAACCTATATGGCAAGAACTTTAAACATCAAAGAACAAATTTGGAGAAAATTGATAGATTTTTTTTTGGTATCTCAATAAGCCTCTCTGCTTGCACCACAATCCAAATCAGACCAAATTAGAAAAAGACAAGTTTAATGGGCATAGAGGAAAGCAATCCTGGGAGACTCCTGGAAAGGCAGGGGGGAGTCACATAGCAGACTGTTTGCCTGGCCTTAAGTATCATGTAGGTGTGCTCTTGAGCAACCTGAGGGAAAGGTTGACTGTAATAAAGGTTTCTGGCCTGGCCTAGCCCTGAGATCTAGACCAGCAGTCTCAAATAATAACACAATGTCATACATTAATTACACGCTGCTTGGCCTATGGCTCAGGCATATTTCACTAGCTCTTGCATCTTAATTTAACCTATTTCTGTTAATCCATCCTGCCATGTGGCCTGTGGCTTACTTATTTATTTACACCTTGCTTCTTGGGTGGCTGGATTGTGTCTCCATCTCACTCCACCCTCATTCCCCTTTATTCCCTTTTCTCTATGCTCTGATTTCTCACCTACTTCTAAGATGCCCTGCCATAGGCAAAACAGTTTATCATAAGATGATATTTCTCAGCATACACAAAGATATCATACATCACTTTTCTTTTTCTGTCTAGTCAAAAGGAAGGTTTTAATTTTAACATAGTAAGTTATATATAACAAAATAGCTATTAACCAAGAATTATAGTTATAATATTTAATTTATTAGTATTTAGTAAAATTAGATTTTATTTTATTTTTGTGAGTCTAAAGTTTTATATTTAATAATAATTTTAGGTACATTAAAAGACTATAGATAATATAATAAAATATAATATAATATTAAATAATATAATAAATAATATATTAGTATTATAAAAGAATATAATATTATCTGACTAAATAGGAAGTATGAGTAACTTTTCAAGTTTAGAAGTGGAAGAGATGACATTTGGCTGTCTGGACAGTCACTTAAAATTTTTTTTTGTAATATTATGGCATCTCTATTTAACCTATAGGCCTAGCATCTTTGGTGTATATTTTAGTGAAGTAGGAAATTTGAAGGACTGTAGACGGAGTTTTGCTTACAAGGCACCAGTCCAAAATTAATATTTATTAGAATATACATCAACACTCACGATATTAGTAACAGCTTATAGTGGCACCTGAACAGGGACTGGCGTATCCGAGCGATGGACAAGTGATGGACGAGAGATGGAAGGACAATGGATTCCGATCCTGTCTCTCCAGTAGCCAGCAGCCAGGAACCAGGAAGAGAGAGTCCTCCTGTCCCAGCAGTCACTTATCAATGGAGTTGGCTACACCCCCTCCAGGTTGGCCACACCCCCTCCAGCTTCCAGGCTCCTGGATAAGCATCTTCTGACTTTATCAACTGACACCTTAATCCCGCCACAAAGGACTGTTTATTTTGGTATAGCTTATTAGTCATTTTTTTTATGTGTATATGTTTTGAAGAATGTCTGGCAGTTTTATCTGTGAAACAGGAACTTGAAGGACTATCTTGGCTTGCTTTGACAAAGTTCAGAGGTAATTTTTCTATGAGTCTTGTGTGTCTATTTTATATAGCATACTGTCAGGCAGTTAAGGCAAAAATAGGTTTTTGGCTAATGAATAACTTTTGCTGCAATGAAAGTAAACTCTAGATGGAGTTTCTTTGATGCCCATTATTTTTTTGAAGTAGATTTGTGGTGCTAGGAACAGACCTGTCTCATTGTTTATCAAAGTCTAATTTTTTAAAATATGTTAAACACCATATTCTATAGGTGTTTGAAGATTATCTAATTGAAATATATCTCTGTAATATCTTAAAAAACTAACATGACTGTAAGTTTTGTTATCGTAGATGAGTATTAATCTATATTTTTAAATAATATAATGTTAAATTAGTTATGTAAATATAACTTAAGCAGTAGTAGAAATATACATATGTATAACAAAAATGACCTTAAATTTGTATCAATAAGCTAAAATATGTACCAATTTAAAGTATTTTGGGATTAACAGGTGTTTTTTGGATTAAAGTAGATCTAATAATCTATCTTTTTTCAATGTTCCTATATCAACTGACTTCTGTAGGGTTTTCTCCTAGGCAGGGGTCTGGAACCTCCAGGGCTGCTCTAGGGGAGGATCTACTATTTGGCAGGCTTCCAGGGGCAGGGTCTGGGGAGAGATTGGGCTCTCCACTCAATTAAAGATATTAGAAGATCCATGTTCATAGGATTAATATAGTAAAAATGGCTATTTTACCAAAAGCAATCAGTAGATTGAATACAATTCCCATCAAAATTTCAATACAATTCTCTGTAGACCTTGAAAGAACAGTATTGAGCTTTTTTAAAGTCATGATAAATGTGTATATCTCATGCAGTCCATATCACCTTAGGAATGACCATTTTGTGATGCAGGCTTTTAAAGAGGTTTGTGCTTTGTTCAGTAGATCATGAACCTCTTAGAATGTGAAGTGGATTGTGTTCTATATATGTTATTAGTGGTATTGAAATGAAAGCACTATATCACATTTGTAAAACTACTGTAATTAGCCAGCTCAGTGCTGAAGTGGAGAGCTGTTAATGACAAAGGCTTATTTTCTCCAAATTTACCCCAGAGCTGTCTTAGGGCCATAAGAGCATCATTGTGGCATAGTGATTTTCAATATTAAAACTGCTCATTGAAAGCAACATGAAGAGGCTCTTATAGTATAAATCATATATGTCATAAAATGCTGTAAATACATTTATGGGGAAGGTTCTATGAAGTATAAGTTTCAGACTTTAACATAAATCTCTCATGTTTCTATCCTAAAAATGTTCAGTTTTTAGTCTTTAGAAATAATATTCTTGTTAATGATCCCCCATCTACCAATTGTGACACATATTTAGTATGAGTATGAAGTTATTTCAGCTGACAGTCTTCAATGATTGGGTACAGAAAAATCAATTTTTATATGCATCTGTCTTTTATTAAGGTTAGCACAGATACACATATAAAATATGCTTGTTTGTATAGGATATACATTACAGTAACACAAAAACTTTCACATATTAAAGACAGATCTTAGAACTTCTTCCACTTTTTTGTGTGTAATTTGTAGTATTAATTTGAGGAGACATATAATTAGGTATATACAAACCACTTGTTGGGTATAATTTTTAGCACTATGATTAACATGTAAGAATAAATACTTAACAAGCAGATCCTAACCAAGATTTCACAAATTAATTACTCTTAAAATCAGTTTAAAGTGAAACCCGAAAGGTTTGATTGTAAGGAAGTAAAGACTTCTAGATTTATTTTAAAGAAAAAAGGAAATTTGAATCTATTAAAAGATATTCTCTATATCATTACTCTCACTCATTGAAATTCCAGGGGAAAAGGTGTTGGAACCTTCTCTTCCAGGTACATAATGAATGTCTTGCCTTTTAAAATTCTATATAAATGCAAGAATTACTCTTTCCAGTTTCATTAAAAATGTAGAGAATTGATTTATTTTGATATGATTTTTTTCTACTTACTAGGTAATTTCTGTAACTTTACTTTTATATTATAATAAGTTAACCTTTTCTCCCAAAAGATCTTCTAATACTTTGCTAGATTGATCTCTAATTACCTTAAAGTTTTGCTGTAGAAATATGAAAGAGGACCAGTTCTTCTGTAGTGTTTCTCTGACTGGGTGCTGGGTAGGTACATATGGAATTTTAAAGTATTTATAACTATGTTCATGAAGTTCTCTAGTTCACTCTGTCATGGGTACAGTGCAGTCCAAGTACTGGTGCTGAAGTAAAGGTACTCGTGCTGAAGTCCACTTCTCTCTGATACTATCTCACACTTTCTTCCTGCTTGCTATATTCAATCCAGGATAACAACTTTCTTTTTTAAAATTTCTAATTCTTTGCACTTTGGTGAGAATTGACTCAGATTTTGACTTAAATACCAATTGCTCACAGGGGCCTTTCCTGACTTTTCACAACTGAAACAGCCCATCATCTACCTTTTGCTCTTCTTCCTTGCTTTATATTTTAAAGAGTTTTTTACTTTCATTTGGATATATGACATATTTTTATTTGTTTAATATAATCAAGGTAATCAAGCTTTGCCCACTAGCTTGTTTATTGCCATTCTTTATAGGCCAGTCTTTGTTGTAGTATGGTTTCTTGGGTCCCGGGTGGTTGGAGGCCCAGAGACCCACAGACCTGCCGCCCCAGACCGCTTAGCTGCCCGCCACCCGCTCAGGCCCCTAGAAATGACTCAGACGCTTATATTAACTTCATGCTGTTTGGTCTATGGTTCAGGCACATTATTAGCTTGCTCTTTCATCTTAAATCAACCCATTTCTATTAATCTGTCTGCCATGTGCCCCATGGCTCACCCGTGTTCCTTACATGTTTCTTCTTGGGCGGCTTCAGTTTATCTGCTCTGACTCCGCCCTGCTTCTTCAACCTATGCTCTGATTTCTCCTCCTACTTCTTCTATGGTGCCTGTCATGGCCCAAAACAGCTCCTTTATTTAAAGATTGAGATTCACAGCATATATAAATGCATTCCCACATCTTCCCCCTTTCTGTCTAATCAAAAAGGAAGGTTTCAATTTTAACATAGCAAAATTACATATAACAAAATAGCTATCAAGCAAGAATTACAGTTACAATATCTAGTCTATTTGTATTTAGCAAAATTAAAGAAAATACTCTATCATCTATCTTATCTTTGTTAATCTAAAGTTTCATATCTAATATACCTTTCAAATGACTAAGAAAAACTGTACCTATAACTATCTAATCTTCAACTACGTCAAAGACCACAGAAGGATATATTTACCCAAGTAAACCAGAAGTGCAAGCGACTTCTAAAATCTAGAAAGGACAGAGATGACACCTATCTGCCTGGACAGCCACCCAAAGTTCCTTTATAAAGTTGGGGCATCCATCTTCAGCCTATAGGCCCAGAGTCTCTTTTCATGTCAGTGAAACAGGAAATCTGCTCTGCCCATTCTGGCACAGTTCATCCGTTGCTTCTACTAGAGTCCTGAAGAATGTCTGGCAGTTTTCTCTGCAAAGCAGGAACCTGAATGACCATCTAGGCTTGTTCTGCCAAAGTTCAGAAGTCATCTTCCTATGAAACATGCATGTCCAATTTAAACAGCATACTGTCAAGCAGTCGATATAAGAACAGGTCCTTGTCCAGTGTCTAACCATTGCCACAAAGAGAGTAGACTCCATATGGAGTTTCTTTGATGCCCATTTTTCTGTTGAAGTAAATTAGTGCTGCCAGGAGCAGACCTGTCTCACTGTCCAGAAAAGTCTAAGCTCTTAAAACATTTTAAATGCCATATTCTGTAGGTCTTAGAAGTATTTGAAGATTACCTACCTAATTGAAATATATCTTTGTATACCTAAAAATCCTAACTAACCTAACTATAAGTTTGATTATCAAAAGTGACTATTAACCTTCATTTCTTAATTATACATTACAATTTTAAAACAGTTACATGAACATCATACCTTAAACAAGAATAGAAAAACACATAGAGCATAACAAAATTGACCTTAAATTTGTATCAATAAACCAAAATCTATACCAATGTAAAGCATTTTGAGATTAACAGCTGATTTCCTGATCTAAGTAAATTCAATAATCTAATTTTTTAAAAAAATCATTTATGTACCATATCTCCTTTTTCTTCTTAGAAAGAGATTAACTATGACATTAACCATTTATAATGAAAACAAACATTTAGAAACAATATTTGGGGGATTTGGGCGTAGTTATCCATTACTACTTCCTGCTGATTAAGGGGCGTTGAAAATCTCAGGGATTATTGAGACTGGATCATAATCTGCAGCCATGAAGCTGATCTGGCCATCTCTTCCCAGCAGAGGTTTTCTTCAGGGGGTCTTGGTTGATGAAACCATATTTGCCTGGAAGCAATCCACAGGTTCTCATCTTCTGTTGCAACAAAAGCAGAACTCTTTCCAAGCAATAAATCCTTAGACACAAATTTTGAAATTAAAATACCTTTAAGATATATATTCTTGTTTAACTTAGTAGCCTTTGCGTTTGCAATCCATTGTCTTTCCGCAGTTAGCTCATTAACAGTTAAAAAATTAGAAGAAAACACAATAACAACCAAAATCCAGATTTTGTGTCTATTTTCCATCTTTACATGGCTTATTATATTTTTATTACTCTACTTCTCTTTTTAAAGACTTTTTCTAACCTCTTTCTTTTCTGTCTGAAGCCTATGTACCTTTTACAAACATTGTAACCCGTTTACAGGTTTTTCTTTTTATCTGAATCTGTTTTATTGTGAATCCTTAATCATCTTCTAACCATAAGAGCTTTCAAAATACACTCTCTAAAAAGAAGCATCGTTTTTGCAAACTAAGTTCTCTTAAAGGGACCGCGTCTCTGTTCGTGGCCAATAAACAGAGCACACCCAAGAAAATGCTGCTACTAAGAAAATTGGTTTCTTTTTTGTTCAAAATAAACAGAAATCTAAAGTCAATCACATGCTACTGAGTTTTCTGTGAGATTCAGGAACCCACCTGATTGCAGCATACACTGCCTGCCACCAGTCTGCCAGCGCCATTTTGAATGTGACCCGGAAGCCAAGCTTTCTTTGTACAAAGACCTGCTTTGCATACACAATTTGGAAGCTGCCTTTGCTCAGTTTCTCCTAAAACCCCTTTTAAACTTTCTCAGGCATTAAGTGGATAATTGCCCCACATTGGATGCGCCATCTGTAGTAGTGGGGTTTCTCGGTCCCAGGCAGCCAGAGGTCCAAGACCCACAGACCTGCCGCCCAAGCCCGCTTAGCCACCCAGCCAGCCGCTGGCTGCCCAGGCCCCCAGAAATGACTCAGACGCTCATATTAACTTCATGCTGTTTGGCCTATGGCTCAGGCATATTATTAGCTTGCTCTTTCATCTTAAATCAACCCATTTCTATTAATTTGTTTGCCACATGCCCCATGGCTCATCTTTGTTCCTTACATGTTTCTTCTTGGGCGGCTTCAGTTTATCTGCCCTGACTCTGCCCTGCTTCTTCTACCTATGCTCTTATTTCTCCTCCTATTTCTTCTATGGTGCCTGTCATGGCCCAAAACAGCTCCTTTATTTAAAGATTGAGATTCACAGCATATATAAATGCATTCCCACATCAAGTCTTATTCTCTGTTATGAATCAGTTTATTAGAGTAGAATCTAATATGTAGAATGGAGAGGAGAGACTGTCACCAATGACAAAGAAAATAAAGGGATGTGACAGTTTTAAGATAAGAAGCATGACAGCAACTCCCTCTTACCTTCCTCTGAAATTCATGCATGGTACAAGAAAAATTTAAAAAAAGCATATGCCTTTGTATAGTGAAGGTAAAAAGTGGATTGTCTGGTCATCCTTTTTACTCGTCTTGAGATGTGCCTGTTACAAGCTTGAAGAATTGAAACAGTTGTACACTATTGTCTAGGCATATTTTCTTTCCAAGTGTTCTGTTCGATTATTGTAGGGAGTGATTTTAGACAAGAAGATTATCAGAGATCTGAATCTAATTAGAAAAACACAAAAATAAAAACCAATCATTTATTCAATGAATATGTATCTAACTGACGTTTTCTTTCTCTCTCTCATTACTCTCCTTTGCAGTTATGCAATTATATCCACTAACATCATAATCTACAATTTATTTTAATGTTTAAGAGTTTCCAGGTTGAGAATATTGATACTAGTTTCCCACCTCTTGAGGGCTGCTTTGTTTCATGTTACATATTTAATTCAAATATTTATATTCTGGGCAGTGGTAGGGTCATATTTTTTGTATTATATTTGCGAAGATCCTTTAGAAAGCTCTTTTGAATACAAGCTCTCGTACCTGATGACACTATAGGAATTGATGTGAAACTGTTGTACTCAGGAACAGCAATGATGAAATAAGCTACAGTCTTTTTAGCAATAAGATGAATCTACTGTATTTGTTATAAGATTTCACAGAGAATTATTTTCTCTTTGTTTATATGGGATAACATGAGTAATATCCTCTCTTCAGAAGTAGCATAGGTTTTCCTTTGAAGAATCTGTACAGTGTGTCAACTATGTGGATATAGATGGTAACAGGCAAAGTGTTTGAGAAGACAACTTTAATGTTTAATTTCTTTAATCTACATATACATAAACCTGAAACTAAAGAAAGTGCTGTGATATTTGTTACTTTTCTATTGCCTTGTCAAAATACCATGACTAAGACCACTTGTAAAGCAAAGCTTTAATCATCAAGTTTGCTCCATCACTAGTAGACCACTTTCAGAAATTTTCCTTTCCCATTGATTTTAGTGGAAAGTAAAAGAGTTTCCTGCCACCTGTATTCTCAGCCTTCTTTCTTATCTGGTTCAACTCATTCTCCCATGACCCAGTTCTTCAGAGATTTCTGAGGTGACAAGATAACCTTTTACATTCACCTTCCCCAAGTTTTACACAATTATATATATATTTATGTATATACTAATATATAATTAAATATATATGTATATATATTTAATTTTCAATAAGATGGTGACAGGTACATAATGTTTGCTTACCTTTTGGAAGATAAGTAACCTTACAAACTTTTTTGTACCCTAACCCACAAAATGTATTCATGACGATTGATAGAATGTCAAGCCTTAAAGACTTTGGGTTTCTAGATGCCACCGCAATTGAGAACTTTGAGTCTTCCATTGAAAATTAAAGTAATCTTTGATAAATTGACTAGAAGTTTATCGATTTTGTTAATCTTTAACAAAAACCCAATTTCATTGATTCTTTGTAGTGTTTTATTTACTTCTATTTCACTAATTTTAGCCCTTATTTTAATATTAATTTTTTTCTTTCCTAACTACTTTTGCCTGTTGTTTGTTCTGACTCTCAGAAGAGTCTCAAATATATAATTAAGTTATTAATTTGAGATCACTCTTATATTAAAACAATTTCTTGGTGTCCCAGAGGTTATGGGATGTGTTATATGATGTATTTATTACTTAATTAAATTTTAGAAAATTTTAAATTTCCTTCTTGGTTTTTTCCTGGACTTAGTTTCCATGAATATGTGTCCTTGCTGTGGTTTCTATTGTTGATATTCAGTGTTATTCCTTTGTGCTCAGACAGAACTCAGCTTCAGTTTCCCTGTATGTTTTGAGATTTGCCTTGTTTAATATGAGAAGTTTGGAAGTTAAGTTCATTAATGTTTGGGTAGAATATCTGTTCAGTTCATTTGATTTATAATGGCTTTTAAATCCAGACTCTCTGTTTATTTATTTATTTTTTCTGGATTACATGTCAGTTGGTGAGGTTAGGTAATTAAAGTCACTTAGTATCTGTGTGCTGAGATCAATCTGTAATTCTTAGATCCAGCTGCATAATTCTGAACAAGCTCCCTTTTAAATCTTACTCCTTTAAAAATCAGAATGACATTGGTGAAATGACATTAACTGAACTTGGTGAATATCTTACATCATTCTGTTGTGACAAAAAACTGTAACCTGGTAGTTGGAAACAATTACTTCTTTTTGTATTTACGGGGAGAGAGAGAGAGAGAGAGAGAGAGAGAGAGAGAGAGAGAGAGAGAGAGAGAGAGAGAGAGAGAGAGGAGAGAGAGGAGAGAGAGAGAAGAGAAGAGGAGAGAGAGCTCTTTGCTATAAGGCTGTCTATACCTTCACCAATGATCCATTTTCATAATCTCAAGGCTAATTGAAATTCAATGTCTCAGGTACCAAAACTTGATGTGAAAATGTCTTTCTGTATGCTATGAATATTAATCTTTAAATAAAGGAGCTGTTTTGGCCCTTGGCAGGCACCGTAGAAAAAGTAGGTGGGGAATCAGAATAGGTAGGAAAGGAAGGGTGGAGTCAGAGACAGACCAAGCCAGCCACCCATGAAGAAACATGTGAGGAACACAGGTGAGCAACGGGCCACGTGGCAGACAGGTTAATGAGAATGGGTTGATTAAGATGTAAGAGCTAGCTAGCAATGTGCCTAAGCCATAGACCAAACTGCATGAAGTTAATATAAGTGTCTGAATCACTTCTGGGGTCCTAATCATTGGCAGGTGGCTAAGGGGTCTGGGGCTGTAGGTCTGTGGATCCAGACCTCTGGCCGCCCGGGACCAAGAAACCCTATTGTTACAGATGACATTCTAATGTCAGCCGAATATCCACTTAAAGCCTGAAAAAGTTTAAAAAAGGTTTTAGCACAGAAATTGAGCCAAAGCAGCTTCCAAATTGTGTATCTAAAATGGGTCATTGTACAGATGTCATGGCATCCAGGTCACATTCAAAATGGCGCCGGCGTACAGGTGGCAGGCAGTGTAAACTGCAACCAGGCCAGATCCTGAAGTCTCAGAGAAGACTCAGTAGCATGTGATTGATTTTAGATTTCTGTTTATTTTGAACAAAAAGGAAACAAAGACAGTTTCATGGTAGCAGCATTTTCTTGGGTCTGCTCTGTTTTCTGGTGGGGAACAGAGATGTGGTCTCTTTAAGAGAACTTAGATTCAGTTTATCTGAAAAACTATGTGGCTCTTTAAGAGAGTGTGAGTATTGTAAAAGCTCTTCTGGTTGGAAGATGATTAAGGATTCACAATAAAAACAGATTCAGATGAAAAGAAAAACCTGTAAATAGGTTACAATGTGTGTCAAAGGTACATAGGCTTCAGAAAGAAAAGAAAGAAGGTAGAGAAAGTCTTTAAAAAAGAGAAATAGAGAAAAATATAATAAACCACATAAAGATGGAGAATAGACACAAAATCTGGATTTTGGTTATTATTGTGTTTTCTTTTAAGTTTTTAACTGTTAATGAGCTAACTGTAGAAAAACAATGGATTGCAAAGGCTGCTAAGTTTAACAAGAATATATATTTTAAAGGTATCTTGACTTTGAAATTTATATCTAAGGATTTATTTCTTTGGAAGAGTTCTGCTTTTGTTTCCACAGAAGATGAGACCTTGTAGATTGCTTCCAGGCAAATATGTTTCATCAACCAAGATGCCCTGAAAAAAAACTCTGATGGGAAGAGACGGCCATATCAGCTTCAGGGCTGCAGACTATTATCTAGTCTCAAGAACCCATGAGATTTTCAATGCCCCTTATTCAGCAGGAAGTAGTGATGAAAAACTATGCCTAAATTTCCAAAATATTGTTTATAAATTTTTGTTTTTATTATAAATGGTTAATGGTCATAGTTAATCTCTTTCTAAGAAGAAAAAGGAGATTTGATATATGAATGAGTTTTTTAAAAATTAGATTATTGAATTTACTTAGATAAGGAAATTAGCTGTTAATCTCAAAATGTTTTACATTGGTATGGATTTTGGTTTATTGATACAAATTTAAGGTCAATTCTCTTATGCTATGTGTATTTTTCTACTCTTGTTTAAGATACGATGTTTATGTAACTGACTTAAAATTGTAATGTATAATTAAGAAATGCATGTTAGTTAGATTTTTAGGTATACAAAGATATAATTAAATTAGCTAGGTAATCTTCAAACATTTCTAAGACCTACAGAGCATGGCATTTAAAATGTCTCAAGAACTTAGACTTTTCTGGACAGTGAGACAGGTCTGCTCCTGACAGCATCAATTTACTTCAAGAGAAAAATGGGCATCGAAGAAACTCCATATGGAGATTACTTTCTTTGTGGCAATGGTTAGCCACTGGACAAGAACCTGTTCTTGTGTTGACTGTTTGACAGTATGCTATTTAAACTGGACATGCAATCCAGGCAGATAGGTGTCATCTCTGTCATTTCTAGATTTTGGAAGTTGGTTGCAATTCCTGTTTACTTGGGTAAATATATCCTTCTGTGGTCTTTGATGTAGTTGAAGATTAGATACTTATAGGTATAGTTTTTCTTAGTCATTTGAAAGGTATATTGGATTTGAAACTTTAGATTCATAAGGATAAGGTAGATGATAGAGTATGTTCTTTAATTTTGCTAAATACAAATAGACTAGATATGGTAACTGAAATTCTTGTTTAATAGCTATTTTTTTATATGTAAGTTTGCTATGTTAAAATTGAAACCTTCCTTTTTGATTAGACAGAAAGGAGGAGGTGATGTGGGAATGCCTTTCTATATGCTGTGAATATCAATCTTTAAATAAAGGAGCCGTTTTGTCCCATGACAGGTACCATAGAAAAAGTAGGTGGGGAGTCAGAATAGGTAGGAAAGGAAGAGTGGAGTCAGGGACAGATCGAGCTGGACGCTCAAAGAAGAAACAGGAAGGAACACAGCTGAGTCATAGCCATGTGGCATACAGATTAATGGAAATGTGTTGAGTTAAGACAAAGGAGCTAGTTAGCAATATGCCTAAGCTGTAGACCAAACAGTGTGAACTTAATATCAGCATTTAAATCATTTTTTGGGGCCTGAGCAACGTCAGGCATCTAAGGGGTCTGGCATGGCAGGTCTGTGAATCTGGACTGCTGGCTGCCTGGAACCAAGAAACCTCATTGTAACAAAAACTCTCTTAATTGCCTTATGTGCAAAAGTATGAATTGGAATGTAAACAGTGAGAGTCACAAGTATTTAATTTGTGGCAACAGGATATATACTATGCATAAAAAGCACATCTATAGTTCTTAAGTGTTAATAATCACTTTCCATTATTTTAAAAAATGTTTTGAGATTATAATTATAAGATGTCTTCCTTCTACTCTTCCCTAGACACTTTCCCACATGTCCCTTCCTTCTTGATCTCCTTCAAATTCGTGGCCTCTTACTAGTAATTTATTAATTCTTACAGCCTCTATAGTGTTACCTGTACGTACATTATTTCTTTTGATGTTGCTTAACTAAGTGGTGGGCTCTTCCTCAGGGGAGACTGTTTCACTCTATGCAAGCCTTAGTTATTGTAGTTCTTTCATAGGGTGAGGGCCTCCTGGGTTTTTCCATGTCCATTTGTATTATCTGTGTTCAGCTTGTTTGGCTGTCAGATATGTTTATCACACAGTAAACATTAAGAAGGTAATAATAAGAAGGTTACTCCTAAGATGTAAGTACCACTTATTGCTTCCTTGAGACTATCTCGCTTTGGTGGTCAGTGTTGAGATCCATAGCCTTTATAGCTGGGAAAGAAAGACTATTGACTATATTTGGCCTTTAACAGCCTGAATAGTACCTTTGGATTGTATGAGAACTACTCCTATGTGACATTTCTAGATTAATGTGAACTTGATTTCTGTAAGGCTTGTGACTAAAAGTGTGTTGTGTCTTCAGCAAAAAAAAAAAAAAAAAAAAAGGCATAACTTCCAAGTTCTGGGAGGCAACCAGGAGCAACGTCAATATCCTATATTGTTTTTGGAGTCTCTTGTATTTCACAAACCAACAACTGAAGAGATGCGTAATAATACATTCCTGCCTGGCCCTTCTGGCTTAGTCCCAAGGTTCAGACCTTCTCCCAACCCCACTGCCACTTTACTCCAAATAATCACACAAAGGCTTATATTAACTTCATGCTGATTGACCTATGGCTCAGACATATTGCTACTAGCTGTTTCATCTTAACTCAACCTATTTCCATTAATCTGTTTAGCCATGTGGCTTGGTATCTTTGCTCAGAGCAACATGGCTGTCTTCTTTCCTCTGCATCTGCTGGCATCTCTGCTGGCATCTCTCTTGGTGTCTCTGCCCTGCTCTTCCTGTTCTCAGAGTTTTCTTAGTCTGATAGCCCTTCACACAGTTCCAATCTGCCTTCTGGCCATCAGCTTTTTATTAAACTAGTAGGCAGGACAAATATTTACAAAGTACCGGAACATAATTCCACTACAGGGGTGTTTCCTATGTTTCATACTAATTTTATTTTGTAGACACAAGTATTTACATGTACTATATATGTATTTTTCTAATGAACATAAAATAATAAGATATTTGTGGCTTTTAAAAACACTCAATGTTACTTATCATTCTTCCATCCCTTTCCTGCTAAAATCCTCTACCATTTTACCCATTGACTTTTTCATAGTACATGTGTCTACTATTCCCTTCTTTGAGCTCCTTCTTATCCCCCTCTTTGGTCTCTTCTAGTGTCCTTGTTTCTGCATTTATGGCAGATTATACACTCACAGCTAAAGGTTCACATTAAAAACTTACCCCATACTCACAAATAAGTTCAGCTCTCACCTCTAGTCAAGGAAGCTTCTTTTGCAGCATATGGAGACCCCCTAAGAAATCCTTGTCAAAATGCAGAAAAAATGTTGGTAGTGAGGTTTTCAACCCCAACTAATATATCTTCATCATAATCTCTATACCCAAAGGTCAGAGAACTTCACAGAAGGTGGGATGGAATGATTGTAAGAGCCAGACAACCACTTCTCTTCTGTGAGATAGTGTCTTCTGTATATCAGAAAGCAGGATCGATGAAATCTCAAAACTATGTAACATAAACAAGACCTGTATAATGAAAATACCAGTTGACATGATAACTAAGATCAGAGAAATTTTTACTAAACTCATTCCCCTAGATAAAGAGCCACACAAAATTAATGGCTGCTGAGAGATGGAGACTTCGTCTTCTCCACAGATGATCCCAAGTAGAGTTATCTAATTTCAATTGCCTTACACTAGACACAACACATATGAATAACACTAAATGGAATCACCAAGTTTTATGTATGCATATATATATATATATATGTCACATATCATATGTATTACTGTGCATGCATGTGTGAGTGTGTATATGTCTAATAGTTACAATTAAAAAAGATGAAATTATGAATTTGTGAAGTATTTGGAATGGGTGTGGTATAAATATAGTTAACATTCATGTGTAAGATTTTCCAAAAAAATTTTTTAAAAGATTCCAGAGAAAAAAATACTATAATATGCATATAGGTGGGTAACACATATGATGTTGGAATGCCTTTCTATGCTGTGAATCTCAATATTTAAATAAAGGAGCTGTTTTGGCCCTTGACAGGCACCGTAGAAAAAGTATGCAGAGGAATCAGAATAAGTAGGAAAGGAAGGGTGAAGGCAGGGGCAGATTGAGCAAACCACCCAAGAAGAAACATGTAAAGAACACAAATGAGCCACGGACCACGAGGCAGACAGATTAATAGAAATGGGTTGAGTTAAGATGTAAGAGCAAGCTAGCAATGTACCTGAGCCATAGGTCAAACAGCATGAAGTTAATATAAGTGTCTGAGTCATTTCTGGGGGCCTGAGCAGCAGCGGCGGGCAGCTAAGGGGTCTGGCATGGCAAGGTCTGGGCCTCTGGCTGCCCAGGACCAAGAAACCACACTACTACACACATAAAACCGACTTCCAATAAAAGGTGAAATTCTATGGGAATCAGTTTCATCTTTTACATCCTACTGAAATCTTTTTCTTCATTTTTGCTTGATTGAAAAACATTGTTGCAACATGTTTGGGTTTCTAATAGTTTACACAATACATTTGGCATATCTTAGGATTTGTTTTAATATTCTATTTGATGTTGATCAGTCCTCTTGAGGCCTACTTTTGACAATCTATGTTCCCTTTGGCTGTGAAATTCACGTACCTTAACTGACTGTGATTGTCTGTCAATCTAGTTCTCAGAGTAATGATGCTAATACTCATTTTAACATCCCCAAAGTCTTTTAGTATTCACCAAATATTTGACTAACATGGTCTAATAAGGCTTATAGCATGCAGGGCCATGGAGCCTCACACCACCATGGTTTTTACTTCCATCTCTTTCATTAGCTGTGTGAGTTGCTTCTCTAAAATAATTAAAACCTATAATTGAATACACTAGAATAACTTTAGAAAATTAGTTTAATTATTCCAGTACTTCCATTTGGAAACACTACATTATTTATTACAACTTTATGCACAAATTTGCCCCCTCTGTCTTTAATTTTATTTCGTACTTATTCATTGATAGTAGATATTTGTTTTGTATGCTTGCATTGTTCTTACAGAAGTTACTAACAGCTCTAAAGCTGTGTTAATAAGAAGAATAAAAAGATGACTTAGGCACTATAAGATGAACATACTAATTTCAGAAGTCTCATTCACTTTCAAACATTGACTCATTATACTAACAACCATTCAACTCTCTCTTTTCAATAAATATGTTTGTCTAGGTTTTAAATTATTTTATAAACTTCATCCGCAAAATGCAAGATGTAGATTCCCATTTTTAAAAACTTTTCTCTTTGAGTGAAAGATACTAACTTACTTCTTTCTCTAATTGTGAGTTGTGGGGTTCACTGATGAGTTAGAGTATGTTTGGGATACACACAGCTCATTATCTGCATTAACTCTGAGTTTTGTGTGGCATCTAGGGCAAGACTGAGCTATTTATACAGCATAAAACATCTAGAGTTTCTTTATAGACTGATAAATTGAAACCTAAGCAAGATAGGTTAAGTGTACATTACATCTCTCTTGTTTATATTCACATAGTTACCCAAGCAATCATGATGCAGAAAGATGAGGGTGTCTTTATTAAATCCATTCCAGTTCAGCTTTATGAGACAGAAGTTATTCAGAACACCAGATAACTGGAGTGACTTCATATTTTTGAAAAACATATTTATGAGAAACAGCAGGGTCCTCTGCAGAAATTGCACAATTAATATTGTTGGAGGTCTAGGGTTCATTCAGTCAGCAGTAATATGATTTGGTTAGGTCATATGTCACAATAATACTTGGGTTTTATAATTGGAAGTTTTACATCCAACTTAGCAGAATGATTCTGTGGATAGTACAGAATTCAATGAAAATACTTAAAATATTTAAAAGAGAAATAAATAGAATAAAGAAGGTCAAAGGACATCCATTTGTAAATTCTTTAAAGTTAGGCTAAATAAATATCTGTAATCTGTAATAGGGGGTTCAAAAAATACCACTGCCACAATTCAAAGAGTCAAGTTTTTTAACAGCATCTGAAATAAAATCTGCATGACTAGTTGTTGAAATGATACTCTATTTTGGTGAATTCTCCATTTTCTAATCCATTTCTCAACTTCTTTTGATGTTTCCTGTCTCTGGTCTTATAACTGTTGTCACAGACACCAGGGTCTGCACTCTAAAGAGATGTTACCTTGGAAAATAAACAACTTTATTCATTTGTTCATGGCTCCCTGGAGACTAAGTGGTTGGCCTGTCAGCAATGTGCAATATGTGACCTATGAAGGGTCTTTTTTTGAAATTTTTTATGATTTTATATGTTACATGGCTATAAAGTGACGGCAACAGGGAACTGTGTCCCATTCTACGAATCCTCCTACCACTTAGGAGCTAGCATACATCTGGCACAAGGAAGGTAGACAATGAATAGATGAATGGAAATGAAGTGCTCTGCATATGCTTTGAGAGATATTGTGGTCAAACTATGATATTTTGCAACAAAATATTTTTTCATCAACTCTTTTTGAGTACGTATATGTATTTGGGTACTGCACTCATGCTTCAAAACAAAAAAAGAGAAAAGACTGCTTTTGTTTTGAAATGATTTGTTACAGGTAGTCACTTTTGATCCTAGAACAACAACAAGAACCATAAATGGAAAATTTGCCAAATTTTGAATGTAATCTGGAATTTAGGCATTGGTAAAACCCTGGTGTTGATGTCTTCGCTTAAGAAACATATTAAGCTGCTGGATATTTCAGAGTCAAGAGAAAGACTAAACTAAGTGGGGTGTATGCAGTATTTGCAATATCTGTGAAGATTTTATGTGATCTGAGGCAATTCTAAACTCAAATAAGCTGTTTTCACAGTATCAAAATAATTCATGTAGACTTTCAATAAGAATTTTAACATTTGGAACCCAAATATGTCAATTCTGTATTATGCCAAAAGGCCTTTATATTTTATTTGTTTTACTTTTTTAGTCTGCGTGCATGTTGGATACATGGAACTGTAGTTACAGATATTTGTGAGCCACCATGTGGGTACTTGATTTGAGTGCAGAGACTCGACTGCTCAGTCATCTCTCCGGCTCCATAGCGTTCTTTATATTTTTAAGAAAAAAGATAGCTGACTAGAATAATAAGTAAATGATATTGTAAAGGATTTATCAGAAAGGAGAATTCAGGCAACTAATAAACATTAAAATATACCAAGAGTCAGGGTTATGGGACTAGAGAGGTGACTTGGTTAAGTGCACACTGCTCTTACAGAGGGCCTGGGTTCAGTTCCCAGCACCCATGTCAAGTGTCTAAGACTACATATAACACCAGATCCAGAAGATTTGAGAACATCTTCTGGCCTCCATGTACACCTGTATGCACATGGCACACACACACACATGCACACACACACGCACACACACACACATACACACACATGCACACACAGGCACACACACACACACACGCACACACACGCGCACACATGCGCACACACACACATGCACACACGCACACGTGCGCGCACACACACACACATGCACACACACACACAGCATCAACTGTAATAATATATGTTTCGCCCCCCACCACCTTTTTTGTTTTTTCCAGACAAAGTGTTTCTGTGTGACCTAGCTGTCCTGAAATTCTCTCTTCATATAGACAAAGCTGGCCTCTAACTCACAGAGATTTATGTGCCTCTGCCTCCAGAGTGCTCAAAGTAAAGGCATGCTTCAACACTGGCTAGATACTTAATAACCTTTTAAAGATTAAAAATAATGGCAATACGTGGCTTTAGTAGGCATTCTAAGAATGTTGCATTATCATAGATTTTTGATAGAAATCTTGTTATATTCTTACTGGAAATCATGTTGGTAACATTATAATACGATGCACATGTTTTCCTTGTGAGCAAACTCCCGAAAAATGATTTATAAAATGAAAAGTCAGTATAAAATAAGGATAACTACTGCAGAATTTTACAGTAGCAAAAATATTGAAGCAGAAGTCTATTAATATAAGAATAATGAGGAATTGAGATAGTATCAATGCCAAGAGTTCAAAAGAAATCATATCAACAAATTAGAACTAAGGTTGGAGATTTCTAGATATTATTACAAAGGAAAGGGAGATACAATGGTGAACATGATTGAATTTTGTAATTGATTTCTCTGTGTGTGTGTGTGTTTAGATAGATAAATATCGCATATTCTAAGTGACAGTCTCAAGAAGATATGGTGAACACAAATATTTTACTTTTCTCTACTGTAATCAGACTTAATCATATCTTTTCTCTTTGTCTTTGAATTATATCTTTACCTTACATCTCTTGGTTTTCTTGGTTCTTTTTAGTTAACAAAATAATCCATAACAATCTAAACCCAACCTATTATTCAGTTCAAATCTTTGTGTTAGCTTTAGGGAGACCCTAGGTGCTGTAGCAGCATCCAAGATGAGAGTAAGAAAGAGGGCATGCAGAGGCAGAATAGAAGTTTATTTATTTTCCTATTACCCTTCCTCATTGTCTTATTTCTTTGGATTATTCCAGAGTTACCACAGAGACAGTAAAAGGGAGGTAGCCAGTTGGTGGTGGGTGTGATGGGGAGCCTCTTTTTGGTTCTTATATTCTATGTCATGACATATTTAATTGCTGTAGCAATTTCTTTGGGGAAAGCTGTCTATAGAGTCCTCAGTGGCATGCCTATTCTCAGACCCTTGGTACTATGACTCTTGAGAGTGCATTTTTTTATTGAAAGATTTTTTTGTTTGTAAATTTTACATACCAACCATAGTTCCCCTCTCATCTCCTCTTGCACATTCCCACCTTTCCCACACCTAATATTCCATCACTTCAGAGAGGGTAAGGTCACCTACAGGGAGTCAACCTTGTCTGGAAAATCCAGTTGAAGCAGGATCAAGCCCCTCCCTCCTGTATTGAGGCTGAGCAAGGTATTCCCTTAATAGGGAGTGGGCTTCAAAAAGGCAGTTCATGCACTAGGGATAAATCCTGGTCCTACTGCCAGCGGTAACACAAACTGCCCAAGACACACAACTGTCACCCAGCCTGGGCAGGAGAGGATGCTATTTTCCTTAGGATTTTAAAGATAATTTCACTTAACCTCTTTATAAAACATAAGTCTTGGGTCATTTATTTAAGCCAAGATACTTTCAATATCACCTTAGCCTGCTTACAATTAATATCACTTTACCCTCTTGTCCAACCTTCTGTCTTTATTCTGATACCAAAGGCATTTCTGCAGCTTTTATTTCTAGCATGTAGTCTTCTAAAGTCCGGCTATCATGTATCACGGTCTCTTTGATTTCTATTTCACAATGTGAGCCTAGCCTTTAAGGACTGAGCCATCTTTCTAGCCCTCCAAGAATTCTTTGGTTGATGAAGTAGTTGAAATGCTACTTGCACTGATCTTTTTCCTTTGGTGAAAAAGCACAAATAGCATGGCAGGACACCCTTGGGAAAGCATCTCTAACCTTCCCAAGGATTCAGTGCTGTAGTTCTTTTCTCCTGTTCTATTGCTGAGAGGCTAATAACTTCTTCCTTATCTGGAAGTGAAAGGGCTGATTCTTCTGCTGCCTCTAAATCAGCCATCATGCTATAGGACAGAATGGGGCAGGGGTGAGTAAGGGTCATAGGCCCAGTTGTAATTGTTACTATCTAAAAAAAGCCATATGAATACTGTATCCAGGACTCCTCTTTAATCTCTCTGGAATACCTTATTTTCATTAATTAGATCCTGCTTAGAGGTTCCGTCTTCTCTAAAAGTACAGAAATAATATTATTTATCCTGCTGTCATGAAATATATATGCACGATAGTATGAATATAGAAAAAATAATAGCTGGATACTTTATATTGATTATTTGTTAGTGAAAATGATGGAGGGATGGAAAATAGAAGAGAAAGTAAATGAATGCAGCCACATATAATAGTCGTAGAGTGCTTCCCTACTTAGAAATGTAGAGGTTGAGAGAGGAAGGAGATGTCAACAGCAAAATCTTTATGGTGATTTTTTTCAGGATGGTGGAATGACTTATATTGCTACTTGGCATGATTCTTTATGACAGAATTTCAAATGTATTTTTATATGACTTGGTAAAAACCACAGATCCATACATTTTATTAATAAATTTGTCCCTCATCTATATATAGTGCATTCCAGTTGCTCTTATCCCTATCTCGTCTTATCTTTTCTTCGCCTCTATCTCTTCTCTTCACTACTAATCTCTTCTTTAAATTCATTTCTTTTATAATCTGCTGAGTTTAATCAGGTTTATTACAGTGACCACAGATTTGGAGCTATACATGCAAAATTGATGTCTCACCAGTGGGTTTCAGAATCAATTTATCAGTAGCAAATGCTCAACAGGGCACATTGTACAAGCCCAGTACAAATAGCTATACCTGCTCTGAGTGCATGACTACAATGTCCTGTTTGAGGATGATATTTTGTAGCTCTCTTTTGTATCTGTGACATATCCCTCCCCCCTTCTTCCAGTGTTCCCTAAACCTTGGAGTGAATAGTGTGTCTAATTTTGAAGTGAGATTTCAGCTATCTTACTGTTAGAACCTTGGGATGCCATGATGTCTGCATCCAATGTTCTTCACTGCGAAGAGGGGCTCTCTGATTCTTGCTAACATTTGTCTATTGTTTTAAATGGGATATTTAGAAGTCTATGCAGTAAAATACCAGTAGTTAAGTTTTCCTTTTGGGTCTATGACCTCCCCAGGCATGGGCTTGAACCAGGTTTATAGAACCACAGTACTGGAGCTTTGGGTTCTCTCCTTTGCAGCCGGCCTCAAATCCAAACTAGATGGTGGTTAAATGCCCGTACAGTAATGCCATGTGCACAAATATGAACACATCTACCTGTTGGTTTGGTATTATAATTCAGGGTTATCTCAGCCTTGATACTAGGAGGGAGGGACTCAGTCCCACCTCAACTAGATATGCCTGAGGGAAATGACTCACTTTGGGATTTCTTGCCCTCCCAGGGGAATGGATGGGGGGAGCGGGTGGAAGGAGCTGAGTGAGGACTGGGAGGAAGGGAAGTCAAGTAGTGGTGGATATAGAAAAAAACTTTAAATAAAAATGATAAATAAATAAATAAATAAATAAATAAATAAATAAATAAATGAAGGTTTATTTATTTTATATATATGAGTGCTTTACTCATATGTATACTGTATGCCCGAGGATATCAGATCCCACTATAGATGGTTGTGAGCCAGCATGTGGTTTCTGGGAATCACATTCAGGACCTCTGAAAGAACAGCCAGTGCTCTTAACCACTGAGCCATCTCTCTAACCCTGTTAGCCCCATTCTTAATGGAGTGTTTAGACAATGGAACATTTACTCTATACTCTATTAAATAACTAAGGGGTTTTAAAGTGTTGGAATACTTTGGCATTATAGAGACTCGAAGCTGAACTATGTTTTGCATTATGAGATCCACATGAGATTGGGGGAAGGCTTGAAGGATATTGGTTCAAATATTATTTATATATTAAATTGACAAGGAATAGAGTTGTAATGGCCATCTTTCATTGTAAATTTGACATAATCTAGAATCCTATGCAAAGGACATTTTAATGATGAATTATACAGGATATGTTAAATTTGTGGGCACCTCTGTAGTGTAGTAACTTTATTATACTAATTGGAGTGTGAATATACACTCACTGTGAGAGCTACTAACTTGCTTCTAACATATAACGGCATAGGAGAAACCTATCCATGCCAATATCTAAGAATAAGAATTTAAGAAATTAACAATTAATTAGCAAAAGCAGGTCACTATCTCTAATCTTACATGGAACTAAACAAGAAAATCTGAATTGCATAAGAGGGAGAAAGCAAGCTAATAGTAAGCCAGTATTCTCTGCCCTTGACTGTGTGTGATGTAATCATTTCTACAAAACTGTTGCTACAAGTTCCCTATTGATGAACTATAAATTAGAACAGCAGTCAGAATAGTGTCTCTCCCTCTTTGGTTGCATTTGTCAGAGTGCCAATGGAAAAGAAAATGCAAACAATTGGTATTCCTCCAAAAATATCTAATATTTTAGATTCTTATACTTTATAATAGAATTCGTTTATATTAACGTGTCATCTACAGTTTTGTCAAAATCCTGAAATCCTGGATAACAGTTTTTCCTCTAAAAGCTTTGTATATTTAATTCAATTTCCCTTTCTAATTTTCTACATGATGGAAAAATTCTATAGTCACCTTTACATTGATTTAGCTTAATTTTGAACTTCTTTTATTTAGATGATTAGAAGAATGTTTGCTTTTGGAATGTAAAAATGTTTAGACATATATTTTTGCATTAATTTTCTTAGCTTTTATAAGAGCTTTGGGTAATGAATTAAGCAATTCTATATGTTTTAAATTTTTCATTAATCATTTACTTTAAATCCTTTTTAGAAGGTATCCTCTGTATACTAAATAAAATCTAATTTTCTGTCATTCCAGTTTTTCTACTCACCCTTCCTAGAGCAAATAAAATGTCTATTTTGCAATTTATTCCTTTTATTTTCTTTCCTTTAATGTGCCTGTTTTTCCTTTTCTTCCCAGTCTGTTACACCACCATTTTATCACTCATTAGTAGCTTAAAATTCAATTTGTAAATTTTATTGTGAGCAAAAAATTGATACACTTACAATTTTATTTTTGTCTTAAATAGCAGATTATTTTAATGAAAACTCTTTTTTTTACACACACGCACAAACACACACACACACAAAATTTAAAAATTGTTTATTAAATGTAAGAAGGAAACCCAAGGCTATTAGCTGGACATAGATTTTCACATGGAATATTGTCTAGATTGTGGCTGTAAAGGTACCTTACCAAATCTTGACATTTTTGACTGATGGACATAAATATATATAATTGTGACTTGTCAGCCAAATGCGAACTGTCAATGAATTAAAGTTACAGGAAGACCAAGCAGGCATTCTTTCTTTTACAGAAATTTCTTTATTAATAGAATTATTGTGCTAGAAATTGCTTCTGGATAATGTGTCTTCTTTCAGCTATCAGCCTTATGTCCCAGGCATCCTTCCTGGGACTTCTGACATTCTCCTCACCTATTGGTGCTCATACCTTATGTAAAGTCTCCCTGAGCCACTGATGTTGCAGTGGCAAACATAAGTCAAGATGAGCTGCCCTGTATTAGCCACTGCTACCTTTGACTCCAGTGTTAATTCTCCAGAGTTAAGTAAATTTGTTTCTGGCTTACTTTTCCTCTTTCTTGGTGATTCTGGACTTTTGAAGCAGGAGAATTTTGGATTTGGCATTTTTCCCCCTTAAATGTGATTTGTGTTACTTTTGTATAATTTACCATTTTTTTTATATTGGTGGACCTTTGAATTATTGATCAGAATTCTCTGCATTTTGATTGTACTTCTTCAATACTGTATAGCTTATTCAGTAAGAATATAGAGCAGGGCTGGGGAGCTGACTCAGTGGATAAAGGGCCTTTGAGTTTAAAATGTGAAGACTGGAGTTTTGGTACCTAGAACTCATGGAAAAGCTAGGCAGGTATTGTGACTATTTGTTATCCCAGTGTTTAGGAGTTAAAAACTGGAAATCCCCAGGACAAGATTCATGTGGGATATCTTTATGTATACTATGAATATACTTTATTACCATTTGTTAATAAAGAAGGTGTTTGGCCTATGGCAAGGCATCTTAGAGGCAGGCAGGAAATTCAAGAAGAGATAAAAACAAAGAAGGGCAGAGTTAAAGACAATCTGTAAGCTGATGCCCAAGGAGGCAAGATGTAAAGGAACATAGGTAAAGCCATGGAACATGTGGCAAGGCACAGATTAATAGAAATGGGTTGAGTTGTTGTAAGAGCTAGTTGATAATGAGCCTGTGGCATAGGCCAAGCAATTTTTTCATTAACAAATGGTAATAAAGTATATTCACAGTGTACAGAAAGACATTTCATATCACAAGCTAGCTGGTTAGCTAGATTAGTTAGAATTTGAAAGCTTTGGTTTTGGTTAAGAGGCCCTTTCTCAATAAGTAAAATGGAGGGAACACCTGTTGTCAATTTTGGGCCTCCAGATGTATGTGCATATATCCAAATATGTGTGCACCCATATATACACATGTGCTTGTATGCAAGTGGACACACACACACAAATAAAAGAAATAAAATAAAGAGAAAATTTAGCCATGAACAGATGAGTCATACCTATTACTTAATATACCAGGACTTCCCCCCCTCCCAATTATCTACATAGCTACAGTATCCCCTGCAATTTCTGATTGCAGAACATCACCCTCCTGATCAGGCTTTGCTGTAGTCATTTAAGTTGATATTATTCATTGAACACTGAAGATTTATCATGTTTTAGACAATGAGGATACCAAGATGACTTTTCAAAATGCTTTCTTCAGGATAGTTATAGCCTAAATGGTGGAAATGGTTTTTTAACACATGGAAATTAGATTACTTATTCATCACTATGGAAAAAATTTCTACAAATTCTTAAGGAAAACCTCTTACAGGACCTGATTAGAAGCAAGAAACAGGTCTGATGGAAACATAAAAGCTTTCCCATTGGCTCAATCTGAGATTGCTAGGGAGAGTCTCTGAAGGGGAAGTAACAGAATAGAGGGAAAAGCCTGAAAGTGAAACTTTATTCCATGCTAAGTAAGTCAGAAAAGACTTTTGTCTCCCAAAAATGAATGATCATGACTTCTACATCTCTCAAGACTCCGAGAAGCCATATTTGCAAAGCAAAGAGTCCAGAAAGAGCTCTGGAGCTTTCTTTAAGATTCTAGTCAAATTGTGGCTTGTGTATCTTGGCTACATTCTTCTATTCATCTTATAGGGAAGCAGTAGCAAAAAGGGAACCAATATTGATTTGATTTGATTTTTTTTTCTCTGACCTTTGCTGGGCTCCACTCATTCTCCCTAAATATACACAAGCCATCTGCTGAAAAACCTGTTCCAGAATTTTCTCTGGAGATTGATGTCATCGTTTCTATGGTTTCTGAAATTCAAACTTAAAACAAAGGAATAGGCACCTTTTGCTTTCCTAAGTCTTTTGATACATTTGCAAGTTTGTATGGTTTCAAAGAGTTCTGCGTGTTTACTCTTATTGTGAGGAGCATGTCCAGATCACCAGTGGATACTAACAATTTTAAGGTTCCAAAACCTCTAAGCTCCATGATTTTGCTTTTTATTTTGTTCATTAGAAAACAGAAAATAAATATCTAACTAAGAAAAGAAAACCTCAAATCAGTAATCATGGACTATAATGATGGCTTTGTTTCTTTTATAAAAAAATTCTTTTTACTCTGTGAGAAACTCACATATGCCTGCAATGAGATATGATTATGTTCTCAGCCTTCTGCCATAATTCTTCAGCATGTTTCTCTTCTAAGTTCATGCCTCTTTATAGACTCACCAAGTCCAGTTAGAAGTTCATATATGTGTGGGTGTGGGGACATCCGCGACTCTAGCAGTGGCAACACATTCAAGGAATAATGGTCTTTGTCTCTGTGTTGGTTAGTTTTATGTCAGTTTGATACAAACTAGAGTCACTTTTGGAAAGGGAACCTCAAATGAGAAAATGTCCACAAGACTGGCTCGTGGGAGAGCCTGTGGTGCATTTTCTTGGTTGCTTATAGATGTGAAAGGGCCAGCTCACCGTATGCAGTGACACCCAGTGCTGCTGGTTCTGATTTTATAAGAAAATAGACTGAGCAAGCAATGAGAAACAAGCCAGTCAGTAGCATCCTCATGACTCTGCTTCAGTTCCTGCCTCACTTTCCACTTCTTGAGTTTCTGAGCTAACATTCTTGGATTATGAACTACTACTGTAAGATATAATAAACTCTTTCTTGCACAAGTTGTTGACGGTCACAGAATTTCATCACAGCAATAGAAAATGAAACTAAGACATTAGTTTAGTTGGCTACTCACTGCCAACAGCTCCTCAGTAAGGGCAGCAACTGGAGAGTACCTCTCCCATACATGTTGGAATTCACAGCACCCTTCCTGTTCTCTTCCCTCAATACTGCATCTTCTCTTCCTTGTTCTCTATGTTTTGACAGGCTCAGGTGGAGTAATACAGATGGCCTGTTTAAGGATAACCACTCACAGACTTCTGTTCTCAGCATTTTGACTAGAGTCATGTTTTATCTTAGGGCCTATGATCTCCCAGCCATGGGTTTTTGAGCAGAATTACAGCATCAGGGAAGAAATTTACTAACATTGATCAGGTTTTAAATCAATCAGAAAGTGATTAACTGCTCCATGATAATCTTGCCACTACTGCACTTGTGGCCATATTTCCTAGAAGATTGATAAGGTGGCATGTAGGGTCAAGTGCTGAGTATGACCATGGTTACCTTTTCCTTCAGCAGCTTGCAAACCCCCTTACAGCACTATGAAAGCAGCCAGCAGGAAGTCAATTTCCCAGTCAATTTAAGGTTGATGTCTCTATGTTTTGCAGGCAATATTTATGATATCTTCAGCAAATAGAGTCTTATTATGTAGTTATGGTACATGGCCAAGGGTAATGACAATAGCATTGCTTTTGGAGACCTCTGGAGCCTCTGTCAAAACACTCAGAGCCAAGTCTCTCATGACTTGTAAGGGATTTTTGTTTAGTAACCTATGCTTTCTGGGAGTGTCATTATCCACCCATGGAGGGTACTTCTTTCTGAACTCTTCTGGAAAGTTATATTTTTAAGTTAGCTTTACTCACTGGTTTGTTTCCACAAGGATTTTTCATACATTCTTAGTTTTTGTTAACCCAGAAACTACAATTTTTTTTTACCCCATCTCCAATCTCCCATTTCTGCTAAAAAATTAGACATGGGAAGACATAAACAGCAGAGATACTAGAGCACTTATAACAATATACTGCTACCATTTCTATTTTCTAAGGTTACATATCTACAGGCACAACCAAATAAACATGCCAAATTAATTTGATTTGAAATAAGCATGTGTAAACATTTTATAATTATTTTCTAAACAATATAACAACTATTTAGGTAGTATTTGTATCATATTTGTTATTAGAAGTAGCTTAGAGATGATTCAAAGTATTCAGTAGGTTTTGTGTATGTTATATGCAAATACTTCACCATACTACACAGGGACTTGAACATCTGTAGATTTTTGTGTTTGAAGTAAGCAGAAGACCTGGGGTCAGGGCTTCACAGTATCAAACAAAAACAATCATAGGACAATTATACTGTGAAAAAAATGATACAGGAATGTATCTGTTTACTTTCCCAAAACAACATATTGCACTGAACTCATCTATGATAAAATACTCCACAAGAAGCAATCTAAGAAATGAAACATTTTTTTTTTGTTTGAGGGTATAGTTTACCTTTGGAATAAAGCCATAGTGATAGGAATGTGAGGCAGCTGGCCACATTACAGCCAGTGTTAGCCATGGTTAGTAAGCAGATGCTTAGCTCTGTGTCTGAACTTCAGGACATGGGATGTGCTATCTATGTGCAGCATAACTCCTCCTTCTTTGATTGCCTTTCTAGAAGCATCATCACAGACATACCCAGAAGAATACCTGGCTATTAACCACCACGTCATCCTCTGTGTTGTGAATGATGTGATAAAGTATGTGCGTTAAGATGAAATGAGGTGAAAATGTAGTGCTTGTAACAAAGTATTAGGCATCTGTTGATCTTCAGATGTTATTAGAAAAAGGACCATCTGCTTCAAAATATCCTGCACCATTGGCCGGTGGACTGTATCAATAGTTAAATGTCAAGAACAGAAATTTTGATATTTGTAGGTTCTTGATTTTGAAGGGTGTGGTAGTTTGTTTGAATGTAATTGGCCCCTATAAGTGCACAGAGAGTCCACACTATTAGGAAGTGTGGCCTTGTGGGGGAAGGTATGTCCATGTGGGAGTGGGATTTGAGATCTCCTTTGATCAGACTTAGTGTGACAACTGGTTCATTCCCTTCCTGTTGCCTGAGGATCAGGATGTAGAATTCTCAGCTCCTTCACCAACACCAGGTGTGCCTGCATACTGCCATGTCCTACCTTGATGATAATGAAATTAATCTCTGAAACTGGAAGTGACCTCACTTAAATGTTTTCCTTTATAAGAGTTGCAGAGGTGATGGTGTCTTTTCACAGCAATAAAACCTCTATCTAAGACACCTAAATTGAAGAATCCTGTACTCAGTGTCCAGGATGTTCAGTCTATTCACTTACAGAATGTGTCATAGGAAGGAATAAGGATCCTAATACAATGGAAAATCTGTAGCAGAGATTTTTTAAGTAGTAGAAGGATTCATTAAGTATTGATCAAATCATTGTAATTGATGGTTTATGCCAGAGTTAAGATGGGAAGATTCTTGACTCAGAAAGAATTAATCAAGAAAATGTATTTTTAAATCTCTTTTACATAAGCCAATTATTAAAATAATACCATAAAACATATATACTTATATATTTGTTCATATATGTCAATATTATTAAATAACATTTATTAATCAAAGAAAAAGATGCTATCAATTTGAGAGTGAGGAGGGAAACATGGGAGGGGCTAGAGGGAGGGAAAGGTGGAGGGAAATTATATAATTATATTTCAGTTATAATGAATTAAAATGAATACATTTTTCTTTTCCTAACATAGCTTTAATCTTTGGTTTCCCTATTTCAAACATCTCCACATTGCATTCTCTCACTCATAAGATAATAGTCCATCTTTGGAAATATATTATAATACATCTGGTTTCCAGTCACTTCCTTCCTTCAAAAACAAACCCATTCTCAGTTGAGTGTTTTCCCTCCACCAACCAGGTGACCCACTCCTGGGTTGGTCTGGGGCACAGCGCTATCTATCCCAGGACACATGATTTCCAGTTCTAACCCAGAAAAACTTCAATGCAAGTCACACTACTAGACATAGTTTATGTTTTCATGCATACATACATGTATGTATATAAATATTTACTTTTCTTTTTTCCTTTTATTTTAAATAGACTTTTCCTTATGTAATATTGCTGTTTTCTGCACCTGTTCCTTCCCACCTCCCCTCTCATATGGATCCAACCACCTTTTGTCGTTCATTAGAAAAAAACCTGACTTAAGAGATAACAATAAATTAAATGAAATAAAATATAATAAGGTAAAACAGAAGCTAACACCTCAGACTAGAACAACACAAGCAAACAACAGAAAAAGAGTCCAAGAAAAGGCCCAAGAAATAATTATAGATGCAAGACTCACTCGTTTGCATACTTCCTCCAACAATGCCATGCCTCTTAACCCCTGTCAAGGAGCATCACTCCCTAATGCCCAAACATTCAAATATATGAGCCTGGGGGGATTTTCCTATTCAAACCACCTCAATCCATTGTCTGGCTCTCTCAGGTTAGTAGCCTTAACATAATGCAAGAAATAAAATAAAATAATAAAATAAAATGCACTCAATCTAACTTTAAAAGTCTCCATAGTTTATCACAGGCTCAACACTGTTTAAAAGTCCAAAGTTCAAAATCACCCTAAAGACTCAGGGAAATCTGTTAGCTATAATCTCTATAAAATCAAGATGAAAAATCTCCAACATATAGTGGCATTGAATATAAGCATGGTATGGGAGAGTATGTTGTTACATTGTATATAATTGTCCCACCCACTGGTTTAATAAAAAGTGCTGATTGGCCAAAGGCAGGCAGGAAGTATGGGCGGGGCTACCAGACTAAGAAAACTCTGAGAACAGGAAGCACAGAGCAGAATGCCAGAGAGAAGCCAGAAGAAGCAGAGGACAACGATGCTGCTCTGAGAAAAGGTACCGAGCCCCATGGCTGAACAGGATAAGAGTCATGGGTTAGATTAAGGGTAAAGAGTCAGCAAGTGAAATGCCTGGGCCTGAGACCGATCAGCCTTAAACTATTGTAACATCTGAGTGTCTTTGAGGGTCTGTGGGTCTGCAGGCCTAAACCTTAAGGCTAGGCCCGAATGTCCAGGCCAGAAATCTCCTATTATAGCATGGTGAGGAAATACTAGACCAAAGCAAGACCAAAATCCATCAGGGCAAATTCTAAACTCTGCTTTTCCACATTTGACATCAAAGGGCTCTTCAAATGCCCAACTCTTTTTAGTTTGTTTAACTGCAATTCAGTTATTTCTCTAGGAATGGCCCCACTCTCTGTTAGCAGCTCTCCTTGACAGGAATTCCATGACTCTGACATCTTCGGCATCTTGGGGTTTCCAAGGCAATCCAGGCTTCACTTTTACAGCTTCACACAGTGGCCTCTTTGAGCATTCATTCAGGTACACCTTGATACATGCCTAGCCCTAGCAGCCTTGCTGAGTCACAGAAAGAAACTCTGCAAACCCCTTTCTTATACCCTTGAATCTAAAGTCACATGACTGAAGCTGATGTTCTCGTCTGCTGCTTGCTGAGCCTGGAACATAGCCCTTCATTCAATTCCCACTCCCTAGTGTTGCCACTCTCCAATGATCAAACACTAAAATATAGGAGCCTATGGAGGACATTCCTATTCAATCCACCATACAGGGCTAGAATAGTTATGTGCTTTTTGTTACTAACAGGACTTGACACTCCCAAGTATTTTTCACTTCTTGGATGAAGTGGTACAATGATTTTAAAAACAAGGTGACTGCTCCTGCACTTCTGAATATGTTGCTAGAACATTGGCAGATAATTCATGGTTTTGAGATCATGTGTATTCTTTAATGTGTACACTATCCATGGCTTTATTATATGCCCCAAAGCATTGCTATATACTTCTAGAATGAAGATCTTTTATATTCTGTTCTTCCTATATATGTGGAAGTATGAGCTTTTATTTGGTAGCTTCCAGAATATCCTAGTTTCCTTAGAACTTGAGTTGTTTTAGGTTGGTGTGTTAATATTTTTTCTTGTTCAATTTCAACTTTTTCTTCAACTTTTATTAGAGGAGCACTTTAGTAATCTTTAATCTTTATGTTTTCATTTCAAACCTATTCTCAGGTATGAGTAATAACCATATTTGAACTATGTATAAATGACTTGGTGCCCTTTGTGTTTAGGAATCCATAGCTGAAATCCTCATACAGGTTTACAGCCTTATGTTACACAATGCCCTCCATCAGAAGTGATTATCTGCTCATGTCTTCTTTCTGTGAATTTATACTTTTTTATTTTAAATAAAGCACTTTTTGCTAATCTGTAGCTTTTTCATGTTAAGATTCAATGGCATAGTGATTGCAAATTTATTTTGGGATCTTATATTCCACACACTGTGAAAATCACCATAGAAGTTCTCCAACAAAACCACCTTATGATGCAACTTTGTGATTCCTAGATTTTTACCTGAGATACCCCAAATCAACATAGCAGTAACTGCAAGAAAGTGTTGTTACAGAGCTCTTCACCATAGCTCAGTTATGGAGTTAGATTTGGCAACTGTTAACAGAGGAGTAAGAAAAAAACCAGTATATGTGTGCATTAGAAATGCACAAAATTACATCATTTGCAGAAAAAAAAGATACAGCTGGAGAGTATCATAGCAAACAAATTAAGACATACTCAGAAAGGAAAATACTTTTTTTTCTCAACTAGAAACAAAGTATTTGGGAGAGGAAGGGAGATTCATGGTGGGAAAAGGTTGAGACAGGAGAGAGGAGAGACTGTGGACTATTTTAATTTTGATTATATACTTGTGTGGAAATGTCCTTATGAAGCATACAATAAATATATAATGAATACATGACAATTTTTAAAAATAAGAGGCCAAAGTGTTTTGGGAAAAAAAAAACACTTAACCAAATTTATTTTCTATAAATTACAAACTTACAGATTGGCTCCCTACTTTCTCCCAAGAGGGGTTGGAAGTTTTTCTCAGTTCTTCCTGTTGCATCAGCTGAGAAATAGCTACAATCTCAGGATGGTTATTGAAGAGGAAGGATGAGACAGAAGAATCATAATAGTATGGAAACAATTTCTGAGGCATTTATTTATTTCCCTGGCTCTGATACTAAAATACAAATGACATGTCTCAGTAAATACAAATGATTCCCTACTACTTTGGTCTGTTTATACTCTCTGCCTTCCTTACTATAGATAATGGAGAACAGTTTTCTTGGAATTATTCTGAAGCCATCATCACTTTAATTATGATCACAATTATGTAATAAAAAGTTACAATTTTTATCATGACTTTAAGAATTTTTTTGTTTATTTCTGTGTAATGAACAGTTGGAAGAATATTGGTAGCACTGTTTACTTTGCTGAGGTAAACTGTGAATCTCCTGCCTCTGATGGGTAACTGCAGTAGTGAGGTTTCTTGATCCTGGGTGGCCAGAGGCCCAGACTCTGCCACACCAGACCCCTTAGCTGCCCACCGCTGCTGCTCAGGCCCCCAGAAATGACTCAGATGCTTATATTAACTTCAACCTGTTTGGCTTATGGCCCAGGCACATTGCTAGCTAGCTCTTATATCTTAACTCAACCCATTTCTATTAATCTGTCTGCCACATGGCCCGTGGCTCACCTTTATTCTTTACATGTTGTTCCTTTGGGCTTTAGGCTTGGTCTCTCTCACTCTGCCCTGCTTCTCCTACCTATGCTCTGATTTTTCCTCCTACATTTTTTATGATGCCTGTCATTGGCCAAAACAACTCCTTTATTTAAAGATTGATATTCTCAGCATACAGAAAGACATTCCCACATAACCTCCCCCTTCCTGTCTAATCAAAAAGGAAGGTTTCAATTTTAACATAGCAAAATTACATATAACAAAATAGTCATCAAGCAAGAATTACATTTATAATATTTGGTCTATTTGTATTTAGCAAAGAAAATCCTCTATCATCTACTTTATCCTTATGAATCTAAAGTTTCGTATCCTATATACCTTTCAAATGATTAAGAAAAACTATACTTATAACTATCTAACCTTAAACTACATCAAAGACCACAGAAGAATATATTTACCCAAGTAAACCAGAAGTGCAAGCGACTTCTAAAATCTAGAAAGGACAGAGATGACACCTATCTGCCTGGACAGTCACCCAAAGTTCCTTTATAAAGTTGGGGCATCCATCTTCAGCCTACAGGCCCAGAATCTCTTTTCATTTCAGTGAATCAGAAAATCTGCTCTGCCCATTCTGGCACAGTTCATTATTTGCTTCTCCTCGAGTCCTGAAGAATGTCTGATAGTTTTCTCTATAAAGCAGGAACCTGAATGACCATCTCGGCTTGTTCTGCCAAAGTTCAGAGGTCATCCTCCTATGGAACATGCATGTCCAGTTTAAACAGCATACTGTCAAGCAGTCAATATAAGAACAGGTCCTTGTCCAGTGTTTAACCATGCCACAAAGAGAGTAGACTCCATATGGAGTTTCTTCGATGCCCATTTTTCTCTTGAAGAAGATTGGTGCTGCCAGGAGCAGACCTGTCTCACTGTCCAGAAAAGTCTAAGTTCTTAAAACATTTTAAATGCCATATTCTGTAGGTTCTAGAAGTATTTGAAGATTACCTACTTAATTGAAATATATTTTTTATACCTGAAAATCCTAATTAACCTAACCATAAGTTTGATTATCAAAGGTGACTATTAACCTTCATTTATTAATTATACATTACAATTTTAGATCAGTTACATGAACATCATACCTTAAACAAGAATAGAAAAACACATACAGCATAACAAAATTGACCTTAAATTTTTATCACTAAACCAAAATCCATACCAATGTAATGCATTTTGAGATTAACAGCTGATTTCCTGATCTAAGTAAATTCAATAATCTAACCTTTTAAAAAATCATTCATATACCATATTCCATTTTTCTTCTCTTAGAAAGAGATTGACTATGATCATTAACCATTTATAATGAAAACAAACATTTAGAAATTAACCATTTATAATGAAAACAAAAATTTAGAAAATTTTGGGAATTTGGGCATAGTTTTCCATTATTACTTCCTGCTGATTAAGGGGCGTTGAATATCTCACAGGTTGTTGAGACTGGATCATAATCTGCAGTCTTGAAGCTGTTATGCCATCTCTTCCCATCAGATTTTTTTAGGGGGTTTCAGATGACAAAACCATATTTGCCTGGAAACAATCCACAGGTTCTCATCTTCTGTGAAAACAAAAGCAGAACTCTTCCAAAGCAAGAAATCCTTAGACACAAATTTCAAAATCAAAATACCTTTAAAATATATATTCTTGTTTAACTTAGTAGCCTTTGCATTTGCAATCCATTGTCTTTCTGCAGTTAGCTCATTAACAGTTAAAAATTAAAAGAAAACACAATAACAACCAAAATCCATATTTTGTGTCTATTTTCCGTCTTTACGTGGCTTATTATATTTTTATTACTCTACTTCTCTTTTTAAAAGACTTTCTCTACCTTCTCACTCTTCTGTCTGAAGCCTATGTACCTTTTATACACATTGTAACCTGTTTACAGGCTTTTTTCATCTAAATCTGTTTTTTTTTGTGTGTGTGTGTGTGAATCTTTAATCATCGTTCAACCAGAAGAGCGTTTAAAATACACCCTCTTAAAGAACTGCATAGTTTTTGCAGATAAAGCTGCGTCAGTAAGTTCTCTTAAAGGAACCACATCTCTGTTTGTGGCCAACAAACAGAGCAGACTCAAGAAAATGTTATTACTAAGAAACCATTTGACTGTTTACTCTTTATTCAAAGTAAACATAAAACTTAAATCAATCACATGCTATCAAGTCTTTTGTGATACTTCAGGAACTGGCCTAGTTGCAGCTTACACTGCCTGCCGCCAGTCCGCTGGTACCATTTTGAATGTAACCTGGATGCCATGCTTTCTTTGTACAATGACCCATTTCAGATACACAATTTGGAAGCTGCTTTTGCTCAGTTTCTGCTAAAACCTTTTTTAAACTTTCTTAGGCATTAAGTGGGTATTCCATCCACGTTGGACGCCATCTGCTTGCAATGGAGTTTCTTGGTCCTGGGCAGCCAGAAGCCCAGACCCTGCTGCACCAGACCTCTTAGCCACCCACCGCTGCTGCTCAGGCCCCCAGAAATAACTCAGATGCTTATATTAACTTCAAGCTATTTGGCCTATGGCCCAGGCACATTGCTAGCTAGCTCTTACATCTTAAATCAGCCCATTTCTATTAATCTGTCTGCCACATGGCCTGTGGCTCACCTGTGTTCTTTACATGTTGTTCCTTTGGGCTTTAGGCTTGGTCTCTCTCACTCTGCCCTTCTTCTCCTACCTATGCTCTGACTTCTCCTCCTACTTTTTTAATGGTGCCTGTCATGGGCCAAAACAACTCCTTTATTTAAAGATTGATATTCTCAGCATACAGAAAGACATTCCCACATCAGGTAACCAGCTAGATTCAAAATATTACTGTGTCACTCTGGCTTTACAATCTGTTTGATTAGACAATAAACACAGGATCACTATCTTTCCACATTAGTCACCACCTTTGCATTCATCTTTACCTAGACGATTACTTTTCCCTAATATATTGAAGGAAAATATTGTTTCATGAGATAAATAAGCTAAATAAAAGTGTGGTAACTTTTTTTTGTTTTTGAAAAAAGTAGAATAATATATGATACTCAGGTGAGTATTTGGGCCAAACACTTCCTGCTCTGCACAGCGTCTTAATTCCCTTCATAATTATAAGATATATATTATATATATCTTATAAATTTATTTGGATTTTCCTCCACTAAACCTGTATTACATACTGATTGCATTAATGGAAGCCTAAGGCATTAAGATGTTTGGGTGTGTCTGCCTTGTTGTTTCCAGAGTGGACTGATGGAACTTTCCTGAATGAGAAAAGAGTCTATGAATTACATCTTAGAATGAATTCTAAAAAGGCAAAATGATCAGACTGAGAACCAGCATCGCTGTTCCCCTCTGCTTCTTGCCTAATATTTGTTTTCAGTGAAGAGAAAACGATTGAAAGCACCTGGTGATTGCCAGTTGATTTGATGCATAGGGTCAAGGTAATGAGAATGTGTAGGAGAAATAGAAGAAACACATGAAGCCATGATTTACTCAACTGTCTTCCAGTCATTCACCATTTTGAGCTTCAGGGCACCCTGACTGAAGTTTCCTTGAAGGCTTTGGCTTCACAGTTGCCTCCCCTTGATTTCTGTGCAATTCATGGTGTTGCTTAGTGTCTGCTACCCCAAGATTGCTGAGGTCTGCTAGCCCAAAAGGCCGCCTTCTTATTGGCCTCTCAGTCAGTTCAAGCTTAGCTGTTTTCCATGGTAAATGTGGAAATAGGAAAGATGAAATTATGGCCACTCCGTAGGAGAGATGGTGGCAGCTCCTACACTGACTCCCAGATCTGCTCCTCCTACTTTCTTCCTTATAGTCAGTTCCAAATGCCCCATGCAGTACTTGTTTGCCCTCCATCTTTTGCCTTCCTCCTTCTCTCCTCTCTTCCCCCTGTTCCTTCCAGCTCACCCTTCTTAATCTTACCTTCTCTTCTATTTAATTTCATTGATCTCACCCAGATAACTCAGAATTATCTTCTAGGTTTAAAAATTTTCACTTAATAGATCTATCTTTAGATAGCATGCTATCATCTTTAAAGGATCATGGCTTACCATGCAGAACTTCGCAGGGTTGCTAATGGCTGGTGTCTACCTCATAGCAAGTTCCTGGGAGATGTGACACAGCTGTTATTCCCAGTGTCTAGAGTTTACTGGTTCTCCTGTGTTGTGTCTCTTCCCGCACTTCTTCACCCTCCTCCACCCCTCCTCTCTCAAACTGGCTGGTTTTTTTTTTTTTTTTTTTGTGGCCTTGAGAAGCTGGAGTCATCACAGGGGAGGGACCCTAAGTTGAGAAAATGCCTTCATAAGATCCAGCTGTAAGGCATTTTCTTAATTAGTGATTGATGGTGAAGGGCCCAGACCCTTGTGGGTGGGGCCATTCCTGGGCTTGTAATTATGGACTCTGTAAGAGACCATATTGAGCAAGCCATGGGGAGTAAGCAGCATTCTTCCATGGCCTCTAAATCAGTTTCTTCCTCCAGGTTTCAGCCCTGCTTCAGTTCCTTCCTGTCCCATTTATTCCAATGGACTCAATCTCTAAGTGTAGCTAAATAAACCCTTACCTCCCCAAATTATCTTTTGCTTATGGTGTTTTGTTGCAGCAATAAAAACCTTAAGACACTCTCCCTTTCCTTTCTCCACAGATGTTTTTAAGGTCCTCTGTTATACTTGTCATACACTGTAGAGTCAAATTCTTTCCATTTTAAATCCTGGCTGGGTGACCTGTACTGTCTGACCCACGTTCTCTGAACCTTAGCATTCTCCCCTACAACCTGGGTTTGTGTGAAGTTTAAATGAGTTGAGCACTTAGATTCCTGCTTACTTCACATTTGGTCTCTGTATTAGGTATCCTTTTCCAATAATTGTCTATGTATCCCTGTAGACCACAAGCCATTAAAAAGCAATGGCGGGGGGGAGCCATATCACCTCATAGATTGCTTATTGTAGATCAGGTATTTAACAGTTATGGACTTGAATTTCAAGATGTTATTTTCTCATGCCTCTGTATTCTTTCTGTGAATGACACCATCATTTCTTTCTTGTATAATGCTGTCCTTTTAAACCATCTATTCTTTCTAATATCAACTTTAGTCCCCACCTCTAGGAAACAAAACTCTTACAATAGACCCTGGATAGTTTCTTTGTTTTTACTGTGTTCCAATTAGATTGGTTCTGCAATGTAATCTCCAAGACACAAGCAGTGGTTTCAATGACAATGATCCCATAGGCTCATGTTTGAATATTTGGACCCCAGCTAGTGGAAATGTTTGTGAAGATTAAGAAATGTGGCCTTGTTGGAAGAGAATATGTCACTGTGGCCTGTTTGTGAGGTCTGAAAACTCTGGCACGAGTGCCTTCTTTTTGCTTTGCAGATTGAGAGAGGAGCTTTCAGCTGGTCCTGGTTTCATCCCTTTGCTCTGCCATCAGGGACTCAGACTCTGAAACTGTAAGCCACTTAAATGCTTTCTTTTGTAAGTTGCCTGGATTATGGTGTTTGGCCACAGCATTAGAAAAGTAATTAATAAAGCACACATATCAGTTGACAATCCTACTGTGCCCTGATTCTTAACAGACAGCTTGTTAGGAGATGCTTTCCCCACTCATGTTTGCTACATTCCCCTAGTCATTCCTAGTGGATGTTCCCTCCACCCTTCACCCACGCTAAGCTTCTCCTCTTGGAAGGTCTTCCAATAGGTTTGTGAGTGGGATGCTAAAGGCTTTCCCTTTTGGGTTTTGGATGAGACTTTGTAACTTCTTTATATTACAGAAACGATGCCATCACTCAAATGCTCAAGGACTCTGCTGGTGTCTTTGGAAAACACATGAAAATTGAAGTCTTAGTTTTTGTTTTTGTTCCTTAATCAGGGCTCTTATTTTTCGGGGGCATTGAAAGTACAAGTTCATTAGCCACTTTAGGGCATTGAAATTACTAAAGGCAATAAAAGATCAGTGTTTTAAATGACATTCATACCCATGCAGTTGCATTGAGGTTGATTCCTGACATGCTGCTAATTACTTTTCTTTCTATTCCCTTATTTGTTGCAGAGACTTGTTGTAATTGTTGTGAATGTTTATATCTACTGATTAAAGTGATTGCTTTGCATTTATGTCTCAGTGGTTGGGCATACTGTAACTTACACAAAATTCTAGCTTTTAGAAACTACTGCTGGGCCCAAGTTAATTAAAAATACAGAGGAGGTTGAATCTGACTGTGGGTGCAATATCGATCTGTGTTTGCACAGAAGTTTTTATTTGTTGAAGTGAAAAGTGGATAAAGAAAAATCCACTAAAAAAAACAAAGCGAAATGGAAACAAAACAAGGCAAAGAAAGAAATGAAAGACCAAAGCAAAGCAGAACACAATAAAACAACTATAAGAAAGCATTGTAACTGGAAGAGACCCCAGGCTTAAGCTAGTTCTTACATCACAAAGTAGATGATTTGTGTATGATTATGAGCCTCTTTATACTACTAAGTTCTGGGAAGAAAATTATTTTTCTGACATTTCCAAATTTCTCTCCTTTATGGTCATTCCTTGTACTTTCACCTTATTTTTTTTTAAACATCTTTCTTCTGTGCAAGGCTGTGAAGCTGTAGCTACAGAATTAAAAATAACTTTGTTTGTGTGTGTGTATGTTTGCTAAATTGTTCAAGGTTCATAGCAAGGTGAATTGTAATCTGCCTATATGCACACATTTGAGACTGTAGAGGTCTCTCAAGGGTAAATACATAGTTTTTGCTGAGAGCCATCAACATCGCCTTCCTTCTCTTATTGTAGAAAGAAGGACGTGTCATAAAGGCTGCAGCACAAGAAACACAAAGGTGTCTCTTGAGACATAGGCAGAGATATTTTTAACATGTACAGTTGTGCAAGCTAGCATAATTATACTTTAGTGTAATTATGAATGGGCCATATGACACAGAGTAGAAAGTTGTGTGAGACAATGGCATCTTATATGCTTCCTTTGATCAAAAGTCTATTTTTTGTTATGGTTACTAGTTTTTGTTTTTTGTTTTCATCATGATACAAATTAGGTTATATGGTAAGAGGGAACCACAACTGTAGAATGTCTTGCATCTGGTTGGCTGGTAGGCAAGTCTGTGGGACATTTTCTTGATTAAAATGGTTGAGGTAGAAGGGCCTAGCCCACTGTGGGCAGTAAAACCCCTGGGTTGGTGGTCATGGATTGTACAAGAAATCAGGCTGAGCAAAGCATAATGAACAAGTCAATGAACAACGTTCCTCCATGGCCTCTACATCTTCCTGCCTTGAGTTTCTGGCCTGAGTTTTCTTGATGGTGGACTGTTATCTGTGAAGTGGACTGAACCTTTACCTCTGAAGGATGCTTTTGTTCATGGTGTTTATCATGACATTAGAAATCTAACCAGCACATAGAAAAGAGAGAACATATACAATGGGAAAAATACCTGCCAACCATGTATTTAATAAGTTAATATTAAAAACATAGATAAATTTAAGCATATAAATAGTCAGAAGACAATAATGTCATTATAATCTTTTCAAAGAATCTGCATTGACATTTTCAAAACAAGGAGTAAAAATAATAGGTTATGGGAAAATGTTCTAACTCTCTTCATTAAAAAAGATGAAGGGCTAGAGAAGTAGATCAAGTGTTAGGAGTTCTTGCTACTGATGAGGCTAGAGGGATGTCTCAGCATAGTTAAAAGCATTTACTAATTTTGTTTCTCTATCTGCTCTGTTTGATTTTTAGCAGTGACATAGACTTTAAACTTCTGCTAACTATAGTTCCAGGATATCTGATGACATTTTCTGATTTCTATGGGCTTCAGGCGTATATGTAGTGCAATACATATATACAGATAAAGCATGCACATACATAATATATAAATGTACACACACACACACACACACACACACACACACACACACACACACACACACACACTTTTTTTTAAGTGCTTACAGGTCTTCTAGGTGACCTGAGTTTTGTTCTAAGACATGTTTGTTTTCTCACAAATTTTGAAACTTAGCTTCAGGAGATCCAATACTTTCTCTTGTCTCCAGAAGTATCTGCTTACATGTGGCATTCTCTCTCTCTCTCTCTCTCTCTCTCTCTCTCTCTCTCTCTCTCTCTCTCTCTCTCTCTCTCTCACACACACACACACACACACCACACAAAAACAAAAAAAACTCATACATTATTTTTAATAAAGATTAAAGCAATGATGAAATATCACCTCATTCACTTCATTAGCATCAGTGTACATGGAGTAACGTTGGAAAGGGTGAAACTGAGTATGGTGATTTGCGTAAAAATGGCACCCATAGGCCTATAGGCCCATAGAAGATGGCACTACTAGGAGGTGTGTCCTCACTGGAGTAAGTGTGATCTTGTTGGCTTTGAGGTATCAGATGTTCAAGCCATGTCCAATGAGACATTCTCTTCTTTTTCTGATGCTTTGGATCTAGACATAGAATTCTCAGCTACCTCTCAAGCACCATGTCTGTCTGTGAGCTACCATGCTTCCTGCCATGATGATAATGAACTAAACTTCTGGACTGTAATCCAGCCCCAATTAAATGTTTTCCTTTTTAAGAGTTGCTATAGTCATAGTGTCTCTTCATAGTGATAAAACCCTAACCAAGATGCTGAGCTCATATATTTTTTTAATGCCAACCATCCTCGTGTTTCCTTATGGACTATTGTCAAGTGATGGCTAGCAGTCCATTTGTCACAGGTAACCAGACATTGTCACAGAACACTATGGCATATATTTGAAGGACAATGGCACTTCTATGAAAAATTACAAGGAAGTGATATTTTATTAATGAATAGTATTATTCTGGGTGGCTGATTATGGAAGGGAGGTACTTTCTAGGTGTATTTCATGGAAGAACAGATATGAGTTTTAAAAGACTATGTTAGAATATTGGAAAATGTAATACAGGAACAGGACTGATGACTTTAAAAGTAGGGGGTATATTTATTGAATTGAAACCAAATAAAAGAATAACAAGATAAAGAGTAGCCATGGAAAAATTATGATTGATTGCAGAATATGTTTTTAGTTTTGACTGATTGGGCTCATGAGATGTTTCTAAATTTTCTCCTTAAGTTTCATTTTTTTTTCCTTTCCCCTTCCTTCCTTCCTCTCTTCCTTCCTTCCCTCTTTCCATCCCTTCTTCCCCCTTCCCTCTTTCCCTTTCTTCTTCCCTCCTTCCTCCCTTTTTATGAGCATGTGACCCTCTTGCCAAGACCTCCTAGCTGCTTGGAGTTTTGAACATGCATCACCTATTCTGACTAAAATTTTTATTTTAACATTTTACTCTATTGTGAAATAGAGTACTATTATTATGGATAGTAAACCGTATTTTAAGTACAAGGAATGAGATATTTAAAAAAATGTTTCTAAGCATATGCCATTAAATTTCTATAGTGAGGAAAGATTCATTATTTTTGAATTTTAATACATTATGACACTTAGTTAATGCTTATCACATGTATAAATCCATCATCTATGCCTATAAATATTTTACTCATATGGACTTATTTGTATAAATGATAATTAAATTTTAGAGTATTTAAAAATAGTAGCTAAATTTTTAACAAATTTTTATTGTATTTTAACTTTTTATTGCCTATGCAATATATTTCCATTATACATTATTATAGTAGTGGGGTTTTTTGGTCCCGGGCGACCAGAGGCCCAGACCCTGCCATACCAGACCCCTTAGTCCCCTGCTGCTGCTGTTCAGGACCCCAGAAATGACTCAGATGCTTATATTAAGTTCATGCTGTTTGGCCGATGGCTCAGGCACATTATTAGCCTGTTCTTACATCTTAACTCAACCCATTTCTATTAACTTGTCTGCCATGTGTCGCATGGCTCACCTGTGTTCCTTACATGTTTCTCCTTTGGGCTTCTTGCTCGATCTGCCTGACTTCACCCTGCTTCTCCTACCTATGCTCTGATTTCTCCTACTTGTTCTATGGTGCCTGCCATGGCCCAAAACAGCTCCTTTATTTAAAGATTGATATTCACAGCATACAGAAAGGAATTCCCACATCACCTCCCCCTTTCTGTCTAATCAAAAAGGAAGGTTTCAATTTTAACAAAGCAAAATTGCATATAACAAAATAGCTATCAAGCAAGAATTATAGTTACAATATCTAGTCTATTTGTATTTAGCAAAATTAAAGAAAATACTCTATCATCTACCTAATCCTTATGAATCTAAAGTTTCATATCTAATATACCTTTTAAAAGACTAAGAAAAACTATGTCTATAACTATCTAATCTTCAACTATATCAAAGACCACAGAAGGATATATTCACCCAAATAAACCAGAAGTGCAAGTAACTTCCAAAATCTAGATTTGACAGAGATGACACATATCAGCCTGGACAGTCACGGAAAGTTCCTTTATAAAGTTGGGGCATCCATCTTCAGCCTATAGGCCCAGAGTCTCTTTTCATGTCAGTGAAGCAGGAAATCTTTTCTGTCCATTCTTGTACAGTTCATCAGTTGCTTCATCTCGAGTCCTGAAGAATGTCTGACAGTTTTCTCTGCAAAGCAGGGACCTGAAGGACCATCTCAGCTTGTTCTGCCAAAGTTCAGAGGTCACCTTTCTATGGAACCTGCATGTCCACTTCTAACAGCATACTGTCAAGCAGTTAATATAAGAACAGGTTCTTGTCCATTGGCTAAACAATGCCACAAATAGACTCCATATGGAGTTTCTTCAATGCCCATTTTTCTCTTGAAGTAAATTAGTGCTGCCAGAGGCAGACCTGTCTCACTGTCCAGAAAAGTCTAAGTTCTTAAAACATTTTAAATGCCATATTCTGTAGGTCTTAGAAGTATTTGAGGATTACCTATCTAGTTGAATTATGTCTTTGTATACCTAAAAATCTAACTAACATGCATTCCTTAATTATACATTACAATTTTAAATTAGTTACATAAACATCATAGCTTAAACAAGAGTAGAAAAATACACACAGCATAAGAGAATTGACCTTAAATTTGTATCAATAAACCAAAATCTATACCAATGTAAAACATTTTGAGATTAATAGCTGATTTCCTTATCTAAGTAAATTCAATAATCTAATTTTAAAAAAATCATTCATATACCATATCCCCTTCTATGGCCATTAACCATTTATAACGAAAACAAACATTTAGAAACAATATTTTGGGAATTTGGGCATAGTTTTCCATTACTACTTCCTGCTGATTAAGGGGTGTTGAAAATCTCATGGGTTGTTGAGACTGAATCATAATCTGCAGTCTTGAAGCTGCTATGGCCATCTCTTCTCATCAGAGATTTTTTCAGGGGGTCTTGGTTGATGAAACCATATTTGCCTGGAAGCAATCCACAGGTTCTCATCTTCTGTGGAAACAAAAGCAGAACTCTTCCAAAGCAAGAAATCCTTAGACACAAATTTCAAAATCAAAATACCTTTAAAATATATATTCTTGTTTAACTTAGTAGTAGCTTTTGCATTTTCAATCCATTGTCTTTTTGCAGTTAGCTCATTAACGGTTAAAAAATTAAAAGAAAACACAATAGCAACCAAAATCTAGATTTTTTTTTGTCTATTTTCTATCTTTACTTGGCTTTTTATATTTTTAGTACTCTATTTCTCTTTTTAAAGACTTTCTCCACCTATCTTTTCTCTCTGAAGCCTATGTACCTTTTATACGCATTGTAACCCATTTACAGGTTTTTTTCATCTGAATCTGTTTTATTGTGAATTTTTAATCATTTTTCAACCAGAAGAGCTTTTAAAATACTCTCTTAAAGAGCTGCATAAATTTTGCAGATAAAGCTGAATCAGTAAGTTCTCTTAAAGGGACCACGTCTGTTTGTGGCCAACAAACAGTGCAGACCCAAGACAATGCTGCTACTAAGAAACTGTCTTTGTTTCCTTTTTGTTCAAAATAAACAGAAACCTTAAATCAATCACATGCTAATGAGTCTTCTGTGAGATTTCAGGAACCAGCCTGATTTCAGCTCACGCTGCCTGCTGCCAGTCTGCTGGCGCCATTTTGAATGTGATGGGGACACCACACTTTCTTTGTACAATGACCCACTTTAGATACACAATTTGGAAGAGGCTTTTGCTCAGTTTTGTTAAAACCCTTTTAAAACTTTCTAACACATTAAGTGGATGCTTATATTAAGTTCATGCTGTTTGGCCTATGGCTCAGGCACATTGTTAGCTTGTTCTTACATCTTAACCCATTTCTATTAACCTGTCTGCTATGTGTCCCATGGCTCACCTGTTTCCTTACATGTTGCCCCTTTGGGCTTCTTGCTTGATCTGCCTGACTCTGCCCTGCTTCTCCTACCTATGCTCTGATTTCTCCTACTTCTTTTATGGTGCCTGTCATGTCCCAAAACAGCTCCTTTATTTAAAGATTGATATTCAAAGCATACAGAAATGCATTTCAAAATCATACTATTATTTCACTTTGTTTATTTTCCATACTTACATATAATATTCATTGAACTAGCACCAATGAAATACAGATTTGGAGACATCTACTCTAACACTGGACTTTAAACACAAATATGGCTGTTTATACTTAACCAAGAAAAAAGTTTTAATCATCTTTATCCTGTATTGTGAGTTTGAAAAAAATTCCTGTTTATTATATTTGCTATATTTAATGGAATATAAGTAGAATTAAGAGAACCATATTGTAATATGTGTTTATATCTATGTGTATGTATTTATATACATATCCATTTAATTACTGATGTATCCTTAGCTCCTAATGCATGACATCAAGGCAGGTCAATTTCTTAAACAACAGTATTTCATTCAGTACCTTGGTGGTTGTAATTAACGTTTCTGTTTAGTTCTAATTATAGTTTTTGTATCACAGCCATTATGCTAATAGTGTTATTCAGTATTATGTGAGATTGCATTCATTATCACTGGTGAATTAAACCTTTATTAAAGAAAAATTCCCGCAGGCCTCATTCTGGAGTTAAGTAATTATTCATTTGGTTTTATCCTAGCAATTAACTTATATACTGTAGCACTCATTATTGAGTTTCTATACCTCACTGAATGAGATTAACCCACTGTGGTAAATAAATGCCTAACAGTTCCCAAGCTCACAATGTGTTGCTTTTTAAGCATATTATTATATAACAAAATAAGGAATCAGAATACATTGAAGCAGCATTCTGGCTTCCAACATATAATGTGCTTTCTGGGAAGACCATGCTGGACATTTTGTATTTAATTCAGAATTTGAAAAAAAATTACAGTTGAAGTTCTACAGTGCTGAATTTACCTTTGTGGGTGTATGTTTTTCTTTGTTTAATTCAGTTCTATTGTTTGCTTGCCAGTGAGTTATGCTGCTATTCCCTTTTGATGTTTATAACAAGATATTTCAATAGCTATGCCTTTAAATAGAATAACCAATTAAACCTCCTTCTCAAATGTATGATCATATATGGTATCATTGACCATTTATTATAATTCCCCAAAATGTACTGATTTATAGCTTCAGTAGCTGTATTTGTGACTATTGCTTGATTTTACACAGTTGTTTATGTCAATAGAAGGTCTACATTCTCACTGTCCTACGAACAAGGCCACTCAGTTTTTCATGGTACCATATTTCTTATCTACTGATGTTGCCTTTTGAGATAAAGGAAATTTAATTTCTTAGGATTTTATTGCTATGAAGAGAAGACACACCATGACCACAGAAACCCTTATAAAGAAAAAAAATTAACTGGAGCTGGCTTACTTTTTCAGAGATTTAGACCATTATCATCATGGTAGAAAGCCAGACAGGATGCAGGCAGACATTTTGCTAGAGAAGGAGGTGAGAGGTCAATGTCTTAATCCACAGGCAGCAGCGTGGTCATGAGTCACATTGGGCATAGCTTGAGCATATGAGACCTCCAGGCCTACCCCCACAGTTACACACATCCTTCAACAAGGCCACACCTATTCCTAAAAGGTCATACTACTAATAGTGCCACTTTTTATGGGCTAAGTACTCCAACACATGAGTCTATGGGGGGGGCATACCTATTCAAACTACCACAATAATCAACTTTTCTTAGGAGTTACTTTAATCAACTTATTCTACCTCCTTTATTATTTTTTCTGTAGTTAACTTGCTTAGAATTTACTTAAAGTGCAAAATGGAGACTTTGGGGTCATATCTATCCTATCTAAGGAGAATGTTGTATCTCCTTTAGTATAAACCATTGTCTGTAGATATGATCTCCTGTTGTACTGGGGGTTTCTTTGGTCCCCAGCGGCCAGAGTCCCAGACTCACAGACCTGCTGCCAGACCCCTTAGTAGCCCGCCGCTGCTGCTCATGCCCCAGAAATGACTCAGACACTTATATTAACTTTATGCTGTTTGGCCTATGGCTCAGGCAATTTGCTAGTTAGCTCTTATATCTTAAATCAACCCATTTTTATTAATCTGTCTGCCACATGGCTCGTGGCTCACCTGTGTTCTTTACATGTTGTTCTTTTGGACTTCAACTCAGTCTGCCTGACTCCACCCTGCTTATCCTACCTATGCTCTGATTTCTCCTCCTACATTTTCTATGGTGCCTGCCATGGCCCAAAACAGCTCCTTTATTTAAAGATTGATATTCACAGCATACAGAAAGGCATTCCCACATCAATCTCCAACACAACATCATGAAGACTATGTATCAGTCAGTTTTAACTATCAGTACCTGGAAAGGTAGTAGTGCTGATGTTATACAATGTATTCATGTTATTGTCAAGAAATTTATATAAAAATATAATTGGAAGATTCAAAATTAGTTTTTTAAAAATTTCTATGTTATCTCAAATATATTTTTGGAAAATGAATATTACTTGTAGAAAATTAATGTTTGTTTTAAATCCTGAGCATAGTTTTCCCTCCAGTCTCTCCTCTACTCCCTAACCCCACTTCTTCTCTGCTATCCCCATCCATTCCTACTCCAATTCCAGTCCACAAAGGGGAGGCCTCCTCCATGGATATCAAAGGATCATGACAAGTTAAGTTGTAGTAAGACTAAGCATCCCACCTTGTATTAAGGCTGGGCAAGGCAATCCAGTATGAGGAACAGGATCCCAAAAGCCAGCAGAAGAGTCAGAGATGGCCCTTGTTCCCACTGTTAGGAATCCCATAAGAATTCCAAGCTGTAAAACTGTCAGATATATGCAGAGGACCAAGGTCAGTCCCATGCAGACTCCCTGGTTGTCATTTCAGTCTCTGTGAACCCCTATGAGCCTCGTTTAGTTGATTTTGTGGGTTTTCATGTAGTGTCCTTGATACTACTGACTCATACAATCCTTTCCCCCTCTTTCACCAGGATTCCCTGAGCTCAGCTATTTGTTTGGCTGTGAGTCTTTGCATCTGTTTCCACTAGTTGCTGGATGAAGTCTCTCTGGTGACTATTGGTCTAGACAGTCTAAAGTATAGCATAATATCATCAGGTATCATTTAATTGACATTATTTTTTTTCTTCCTTTTATTTTTCTTTGACCAGTCTTGCTTGGTTCTTTCCTAGGTCTCCTGGCCATTCAGCTTGCGAGGCGTAATGCTGCAGGCACTGTCAGTGTGGTCTCCCTCTTGAGGCATAGGTCTCAGGCTGGATCAGTCATTGGTTGGCCACTCCCACAGACTCTTACCTAAGCACATCCCATAGGCTGGACAGACTGTAGGTCGAAGGTTATGTGTCTGGGTTATGTGGTAATTCTAATTGTCTTGCCAGATTACAGGATCTCAGGAGATGTTCAGTTCAGGCTTGTAGAATCCCTTTCCTAGGATTATTAGCTGCAGTCATTAGTATAGATTCGTGGTAGTTTCTACCTGCAGTAAAAATGAACCCCATTTCCAGTTTGCTCTTTCAGTATTCTCCTGCCACCCATTTACTTTGGTAAATGATATCTACTGAGTAAATGTGTCTGCTTCTTTTAGATTTTCCAATTTTGTGGACTACAGGTTTTTTAAGTATGACCTAATGATTCTCTGGATTTATTCAGTGTCTGTTATGTTCTACTTTTTATTTCTTATATTATTAGTTTAGATATTCTATCTTGTTTGTATATCATGTTGATTTTTTCAAAGAACCAACTTTTTGTTTCATTGATTCTTTGAATTTTTATTTCACTGATTTCAGCCCTAAATTTGATTATCTTCTGCCTTTTCTTCCTCTTGGGTGTATATCCCATTTTTTTTTCATTCTAGAGGTTATAGGTGTGCTGTTATGCTGTTAGTATAAACATTCTCCATGAAGGCACTTAGTGCTATGAACTTTCCTCTTAGCACTGCTTTCATTGTGTCCCATAACTTTGGGTTTGTTGTGCATTCATTTTCAATGAATTCTAAGAAGGTTTTAATTTCTTTATCCTTTTTCTTGATTCAGTGGTAATTCAATAGAGAGTTGTTTAGTTTCCGCTAGTTTTTATACTTTCTGATACAATCCAGAGGGTTACTTCACTTTATTTGTTTCTGTTGCGACTTTCTTTTTTATTGAGTATGTGGTCATTTTGCAGGGAGAAGGTTCCATGTAGTTCTGAGAAAGTATATTCTTTTGTGTTTGGGTGAAATGTTCTGTAGATGTTTGTTAGGTCCATTTGAGTTATCACATCTGTCAATTCCATACTTCTCTGTATAGTTCTGTCTGGGTGACCTGCTAAGTGATGATAGTGGGGTGGTAAAGTCTACCACTACTGTTGTGAGTGGGTTCTATGTGTGATTTAAGTTTTAGTGATGTTTATTTAACAAATGTTTGTGTCCTTGGAATTTACGGCACAGATGTCCAGTCATCTGGATTTTTCCTTTGATGGATATAAAATGTTCTTCCTCATTTGCCTTGTTTTTGTTCTGTTTGTTTTTCAAGAGAGGGTATTTCTGTGTATCCTTGGATGCCTGGAAGTCATTCTGTAGACCAGGTTAGCCTAGAACTCGTAGAAATTTTCCTGTTCTGCCTTCTAAGTTCCACTATTAAAGGCCTGTGTCTCCACTGCCCAGCTCTCCATTTTTTTTTGATTAATTTGTGTTTGAAGTCTATTTTGTTAGATATTATGGTAGCTATACCACTCACTTCTTAGGTCATTTGGTTGGAAAATCTTTTTCCAACCCTTTACTCTTAGGTAATGTCTATGTCTATCTTTAATGTTGAGTTATGCATTTTTCTATGCAGCAGAAAGATAGATCCTGTTTTTAAATCCATTCTGTTAGCCCATGTTTTTGTTAAATGAGTCCATTGATACTGAGATATATTAATGACCACTTACTGTTCCTTTATAATGTTAGTGTTGGTAGTGCGTGTGTGTGTGTGTGTGTGTGTGTGTGTGTGCGTGTGTGTGTGTGTGCGTGTGTGTGTGTGTGTGTGTGTGTGTGTGTGCGTGTGTGTGTGTGTGTGTGCGTGCGCTTGTGTGTGTTTCCTTTCTTTGGATTTTGCCGATATGAGTATCTATTGCCTGTGTTTTTGTGGGTTTAGTTAAATTCCTTGGGTTGGAGTTTTCCTTCTAGTACCTTCTGTAGGGCTGGATTTGTGCAATATTCTTTAAGCTTAACTTTGTCATGAAATATTGTTTCTTCTCTATCTTTAGTGATTGAGAGTTTTTCTGGGTATACGAGTTCGGGCTGATATCTATGGTCTCTCAGAGTCTGCAAGACATCTGTCCAGGACCTTTTGGCATTAATAGTCTCCATTAAGAAGTCAGGTGTAATTGTTATAGGTTTGTCTTTAAAAGCTACTTGGCCTTTTTCTCTTGCAGCTTTTAATATTCTTTCTGTGTTCTATATATTTAATGTTTTTATTATTATATGGTGAGAGAATTTTTTTTCTTTCTGATCTATTCTATTTGGTGTTCTGTGTGCTTCTTTTACCTTTATAGGAATGTTCTTCTTTAGGAAATTTTTTCTTCTTTGATTTTATTAAACTTATTATTCTTAGGTTTGGTGTTTTCACGGTATCCAGGATTTCCTGGATGTTTTGTTTAGGAGTATTTTAGCTCTAACATTTTCTTTGATTGGTGGATGTATTTCTTCTATTGTATCTTCAGTGCCTGATATTCTTCCTTCCATCCCTTGTATTCTGTTGGTGATGCTTATCTGTAGTCCCTGTTTAATTACTCAGGTTTTCCTTTTCTTGAATTTCTTCAGTTTATGTTTTATTTGTTACTTCTATTTTCATTTTTGTGTCTTGACTAGTTTTCTTCATCTGTTCGTTTTTTCTTGGCTTTCTTGGCATTGTATAAAGGATTTGTTGGTATCCTCCAATTTCTGTTATGTTTACTCTGAATTTTCTTTAAGGAAATTTTTCTTTCTTTTTTTAAAATCTCCCTTTAAGGACTTCTATTATCATCATAAAGTTGGTTTGGGGATCATTTTCACAACTTTGTTGTAATTATCATGGCCTGTGTAATGTAATGGCTGGGCTCTGGTGGTAGGTATTGCCTTGGCTGTTGCCTATGTTCTTATACTTACACGTATGCATCTGTATTTGGAGGTGATTATAGGCTGAGGTGCCAATTCCTGGATTGTCTTTGTTGAGTGGATATTTTCTTTTTGATTTTAGTTTACTCTCTGGTCTCCTGGATCTTGTGGACTGTGGTTGGGTAGAGAGTCTCTCTTCATGTTTGGAGCTAGATGTTTCATGTTTCTGATGATCTCTGGTCCAGTAGGGGGTTGCTGACCAATATGTGTGGGGTCCCTGATCTGGCTGGAGGTCCTCTGGAATTCAAATTCTGGCCTTTTTTTCTAGTGGGATAAGAGGCTTCTGCCTGATTATCAGTGAGTTGTTCTGGTCTCTGGGATTCAGGATTCTGCCCTGGCCTCTGATGAGATGGAAAGCTTCCTTCAGAGGTATGGGACAGGATCATGTGGCAAGGAGAGGAAGGACAGTTGGAGTTATGATGGACAAGCACAGGCAGGCAGGGTACAGGACAGTATTACATGGGATTCAGGATATTAGCCTGATCTCTGGAGGAATGAGAGGCTCACTGATTCTTGGCTCTGTAACTTAAAGTTGGCATCATCTTGTGAGTTTTATTTTACTATTTTCCCAGGGTCCTTTTCCTTATATATAAATAATTAATGAACCTATGTCCCAGAGTTTGAGAAAAAAATTGAAGAGAAACAAATGAGATTTTACCTACCAAGTTCTTAAAATAGCCAGTAAATTCCCCAGTGGTAGTACTTTATAATATTATTATTTTAAATGTAGTGATGTGACTCAAATATAATTTAGTCTCTGTGGCAGAATTAGTATATGACACCAGCCCTTTAAGTAGTGTACATTCCAATATTGGGAAGAAAACTTAAAAATATAGCATTTGTTTTGTTCCATTTCTGTCTCTTAATAATATATATAGTCAATGACCAGTCACTGGTGTAAATTGATTCAAATATGACTTTTGTTTCTGAAATAGCAAAAGTTTTCTACTCCTGATAAGATATGTTATTTCTGGAAACACTTGCCCATTCATTGATCAGAATGAGACTGAATGATTCTTGACTTCTAATAAAATGGACTTGTCATTTGACCCTGTGAAAGTTTTTATTCTGTTGACTTTTACCATCATTAATATTTATTAAATGCAATTTTATTTAAAATTTATCATGGAAAAAAGATTCCTTCATTTGAGGTGATTATACTTTATTTGAAATGAAATTAATAAGCATAGCCAATTTGAGAGTCCTGCATAATCATTACTCTATAAGTGCAATTAAATCACATTAATATTTCCTTTAACTAGATTAGCACTGCTGAAAAAGTACCTGAGAGAATAAAAAATAAGGAAAAATTTGTTTCAACGCCTGGGTTCATGGTGTGATATGTTGGTGCTGTTTTCCATTCTCTGGTGGATAGAATACTGCAGTGGATTGGAACGTACTTCATAGTGACCAGCCAAGAAAGGGGGAGGGAAGAAAAGGGCCAGGGGTCCTAAGGTCCTCCCAACATTTACTCTAAATTACTTTTATACAGTATATGCTGATCACAGTTGCCCGCCCCACCTCCTACTCCATATCCTTTGTTTCTTTGTTTGTTCTTTGTTCCTTCCTTCTTCCCTCTCTCCCTCCTTCCCTCCCTTCCTGTCTTTAGAAAGTAAGCTACAAATGAAAAAAAAAAAAACTCCCCATAAGTGAACCAGAATAAAAAAGTAAATAAAGAAACACACACTCCATAAAATCACACAAAGTTGGAAAACATAACATGAAGCAAAATACCAGTAAGATATAAACAGATAAACACCAAACCAAACCAAACCAACCAAACAAAAGTAGCAAAATAAAGAAAAGTAAAAGCTCAAGAAAACTCCAGATAAAGAAAACAGTACAAGACTGAAAGTTTACACAAATACCATTGAGTTCTTCTTGTGTTGGCCGTCTATGGTTGGCCATGAATGAAGTGTGCCCTTCAGTGTGGCTAATATACCCAATGAGATTCCATTAGGGAAAATTAATTTTTCTTTCTCAAGTGGTTGTCAATCAGATACTTCTTGGTTAACAGTGGAACACTTGTTCACATCATCCTCTCATTATGGGACCCTGTCTGGCTTGGGTCTGTACAGGCCTTGTACATGATGCCACATAGTCTCTGTGAGTTTATGTTTGTATTAACTGCTGTGCCTGCAAGACAGAGTTTTTGTTGTTGTTGTCATACATCCTCTTTAGCTCTTACAATTTGGAGTGGGATTTGATGAAAACAACTTGTTTTGGACTGAGTGTTCCAAAACCTTTCAGTCTCCGTGTATTGTCAAATTGCAAGTTTTTGAGTTAGTTCCCATCTATTCTAGGAGGAAGCTTCTCTGATGATGTCCAAGTGTGAAAGAGTGTTGTTAAGAGTTATTTCATTTCTATGCTCCTTTAGCAGAACAATAGTATTTGGTTTTCCCCTAGGCCCATGGTCTATCAAGTCTAAGGTTTATGCCCACTCAAATAGCATCAGGTGTGGGTTACATCTCATACAATGGAACTTAAATCCAATAAAATAGCAGTTGACTATGCTACTATTGTATATCATCCAGGCAGGTCATCACTATATATTGCAGGGTAAGTAGCTGGGTTTGTGTAGCTACAACTATCTACCCTAGTGGCATGCAGAGTACCTTCCAGTACCATGAACACTAGTCAGTAGTGGGTGAAGGCTTTAGTTAGGCACCAGCTTGACTTCTTTGTGTTCAATCAAATAGATAGTTCTTGTCTTCAGCACTAGGGCCTTACCATCAGTTGTGGATAACAACTTGGCAATAGCCCAAGTCATTTGGAAGTCTCCATAGGACTTCTGAGCAACAATTTGATTAGATATAACTTATTCCTGGCACTAGAGGTTTTCCTTGGTGATGAGAGATGTCTAGTTGGAGCTTTGTCTCTCCCATTCTTTGGTGACTCCATTTATACTTCCTTTTATGTATATATGTTTTAGGAAAGTTTTACAGTAGTAAGTTTCCATATCATACCTCAAATGGGTCTTATCATCTGTTCTTCCTCCCCATATTCTTTCTTACCCTCCTTTTCCCTCACATTTACTCCTCCTGCCCCAGTCTCAGCCCTGTCTCTCTATGAATATATATTCATTTCCCCTTCCTTACGGGATCACCTTGTCCCCACTAGTTTCTTACTTGATAACTAACCTCTGTGGTTATTCAAATTGTAGCTCACCTGTAGAAGGCTTAAAAGTCCAACATTCACATATAAGAGAAAACATACAATATTTTTCTTTTAGGACCTGGGTTGTCTCCCCCTTGAATGACTTTTTATAGCTATATCCACTTACCTAAAAATTATATATTTTTAAAGATCTCAAATAATAATGAAAACATTTTCATTATTCATTTATTAGTTAATGGATATCTAGGCTGCCCCCTCCCCTTTTTTTCTATTATGAATAGGACAGCAATAAAGATGAATGAGCAAGTATTTCTGTTGTAGAGTGTGAAGTCCTTTGAATATATGCTCAAGAGTGGTATAGATGGACTTTGAGGCTTATCTATTCACAGCTTCCTAAGGAACCACCATACTGATTTAAAGATTGCATTATCGCCAACAATGAACAAGTGTTACCCTTTGTCTATATCACTACTAGTATGACTATATTCAATAATGAACTTTCCATGATTAGGTCATAATTCCTAGATATTTTATCAGTACCAAAAGGGTCTGAGCTGAGACCACATCTTTTAGTAAGTTGGCCTTCGGAGAATATGTAACTCAGAGCTACTTTATTATTCTCTGCTATTTTGTTTATCATGAAATTCTCAAGAATGTCTTTTGATAGTCTAAAGTTGGAGATTTCTAGAGTTTCCAAGCAAGTTATATCACCTCCAGGGCTAGCAAAGTTAGGACATACCTGTGTCTAATGGGAGATGAATGGGGAAAACATCTTTTGCTCTATATTATATCCTGTCACTTGGCACCCAGGTTGACACGTTTTCCCATCTATCATAATAACTCATAGCTCTATATTATCGAGAAGAACTATATTAGGGAGTGAATGTAGGTTCCTAGATTTGAAATCTGTGGGACACACATATAACAATGTTCAGTGTCTTGTAGCAGTCATTATCTAGGCAAGAAAAACAGGTCTTATGGATACCAGCCAGGCCTAGTTCCTATCTCCTCTTAAAGACCTATGAAACTCTTGTTGATTTATCAACAGTGTCAGAGCCATTGGCTTTTCATGTGCTTGTCTCTTTATCTGAAATAATAATTAGTATAAATAGCTGATCTTACTGTATATCAGGCACTATTCCAAGTAACCTATAAGCATGCACTTGCCTAACTGTCCCCAAATAATCCTGTAGGTGTTGATATTCTTCCAATTTCAAAAATTTTAAATGCTTATTTTAATATTTTATGTGTTTTCCTGAATATATGTCTTTCTCCCACATGTATGTCTGGTACCCATGAAAACCAAAAAGTGTCAGATTCCCTAATACTGGAGTCGTGAACTCTTGTGAACTGATATGTGTGTTCCTTGAACCAGGTCGGTATGCTCTGGAGAAGCAGCCAACATTCTTAACCACTGAGAAATCTCTCTAGCCTTCCATTATTGCCATTTTAGTAAATAGAGACACACACTGAGGAAATTTACCAAGTCACACATTCATAGGTTCCGAGATAACAAAGTGCTCTGCATCTTATCTAATACTAAGTAAATCCATCCTCTCAAGGACAATCAGAAGTTTGTACCATCTGATCATAAGATTCATCCTTTACCATAGAAGTATTTTTATTAAGATTCCACTCTGTCAAAAGAGGAAAATTAGACAGACCTGGAAAGAGGCTTTAAGGTGACTTCCAAGTCTAGAGAACTCAGCCAAAATCAACAAGAGATCCTATATGGGACTAAAATATACAGAATGCTTAATACATAAAATAATTTAATTTGGTAACAGAAAGGAGCTTGGTTCCGGCATGAATTTAAGAGAAAGGTTGTAGCTTGTACTTGGTCTAGAAGCCAGTCCTCTGCATCCCAGCATGATCACAGGATGAGGCTAGTACTGAGAGCAAGTGTGCACTTTTGGCCAAGAATATGGTATAGAAGAGCACCCTGAAGTAGGGTTAACTGAATTGTCTGTAGATGATGCTACAGACAATCAGAGAGGAAATATGAATATCATATAGATGTATGATTCTGCCTTTTACCTAGAAGGAAATAAATATATTTAATATTTTATCTGAAAAGCTATTCTTTTGGGAGTCAAACTTTTTACTTAAAGCCACATGATTAAGGGCTTCCTCAAAGGTCCTATTTAGTGGATTTTCTGAGGTAATTTTCATATTTTACTTCTGAACTTTTGCAAAGAACTAAGTATGTTTATTTATCTATATATACTGAACATCTGGTATGGCAAGTGTAATCACTCTTCTATATTCATTATGATTTTAATTTTAATTCCCTGCTATCATATTTCAAATACAGTATTAGCTTTAAAGTACCTAATCAAAATAATATAGGCAGCTTAAACAGAACAATGGGTTCATTTTAAAGGGAAGGGTTATATGTTTAGTGTTAAGATTGTAGTTACAAAATTGCACTCTTTAGGGACTTTGATTTCATAACTGATTTTATCTCAGTTCTCCAAGATGAAAAATGAGATTTCTATGGTAATTTGGGATTCTGAAAGTGCTTCTCTTGGCTGTAAATAGATAGTAATAGCTTGTTAGTTCAGCTTAGACTCCAGTGTTGTAAGGAGGAGAAGCACTCTTTTTATTTAAAAATAGAATAGTTTCAGGGCAAAACAATATATTCAGAGTCTGTAAAACCACAATCTCTTGATTGCTAGTGTTAGTAAAAGCTTGTTCTTTAATTACCTATATTGCATCTGGCTTCTGTGTCCTTTAAAACCCAATTATGGCTAATAGCGGCAGTAGATGTACTTGTTTATAGCAGCTCATTGTGGATTTCTCTATCTGATAACTGTTTGTCTTTTATGACTTAAAGAATAAGGTTCGGTTTGTTACTGGGCACCCTGAGTATAGTAGCCTTTACCTTGAATGTGTGTATAAGTGTATTTCTAATATGACTTGGGTGTCTTTTTTATTTTTTCTAATTAGAGGCTCATCTATAAATGATTGAAATTATGCTATTTCTGTACGTTCCAACAGCTTCTCAATGCAGTGATTCTAGCACCTTATACCAAAGGAATATTTGAAATCTGTAGCAGAGAGATTGGAGAATTTTATTTATCCCTACCTCCTACAAATCCATTTTCTCCCAGTGTGGTGTTCATTGCCTAATCATTTCAACAGTTCAGATTCGTAGATTCTCCTGCCGAGACAAGCAGCCTGCCTTCTAGAGTTGAATCCAGAATAATTCAGCAGCCTAATTCTGATTTAATTTTTCTGCTATCCAACTGTGGTATAAACCCAGCTCTGAGAATTGAATGTGTGGCAGTTTGCCTTGGTTGAAAATATTTATGTATCTATTTTCATTTCTCATGAGCCATTGTTTCCATATAACTAATGGAATCCTAGTGGAGAAAAGATTAAAAGTCACACATGAAATAAATAGAAGACAGAAATTCAAAAAGGAGTAAGCATTCCCATTGCTTTATTGAAACTCAACTTCAGTGTTCTGTTCATAGAGGCAGGAGATAGAGATAGCAGCTGGTCCTCTAACACTTCATCCCATGTCCTTAGACAACCATGGGCACACCCACCACCACTGTCATGGAGACTGTCCTACACAGTGATATTTTGTTAGTCTGACTGAGGAAGGTCATTATTCTGTTTTTGGTCTCTGAAGAATGTCCTGCCTTTCACTGACCATGCAGCCTCTGAGAACATTCCCACTCAGCACATGTTCTGATGTCGACTGGGCTCCTGAAATTCCAGGCAGTGCACCAGAGCTGGTAAATCATAAACTTTACTTATCACAGATACAATTATATTAGCAAGTCATCATTAATTTCATAGAAACTACTTGTTCAAATATTTACAAAGGTGGATAAATGGTTTGTTGCTCAGCACAAGAATCTGAGATTGCATCCCAAGGACTTACATGAAGCTGGATGGGCATTTGTAACCTTGGTGCTAGGAAGCAGAGAGGCAGTTAGTCTAGCAGAAAATTCAGCTCCATATTCAGTGAGGGGCCCTACTACAAAAATAATAATGACAACTGCCAGACAATATGCAGAGAGTGAGAGACTTTGAAACACTTAGCCCTAAATGAGATGTCTCCATTATATTCGAATCTCCCCTCAGAGATCAGGACAGCCAGCAGAAAAGAGTCCAGAAAGAATGTAAGAGCTAGAGGGGATAAGGACACCTAGGAAGCAGGCCCTCTAAACACACAACCAAAACACATATTAACAAAGTATAAAGCAGCATGGACAGGGGTCATAGAGCCATAGGAGAAGCAGATGTGTGCTCCATTACATAAGCACTTCCAAACAAAAATTTAGTTTTCCCCAAGAAAAACTCATGGACAAAACTATTCTTAAAGGCATGCCACAGCCCAGCAGTAGGTAGCCTAGAGAAAATGAACTCAAAGGCATCTTTGGAGGTTCCTTATTCTCATAATGTCAAGTCAGGCCTTTTTCTTTCTTTCTTTTTTATTTTATTTTTTTTTAAATTTGTTTGTTTTTTATTTATTTTTACTACAGGTCCTTCAGTATATATTGTAACTTCTGGTTTTGTGTTTCCATGGATTTCTTGAGTGAATGGATATTGCCTCTATAATGTTCTTGTGCCTTTCCAGCCCTTTTTCAGTATTTTTGTCACATTCAGATGCTTTTATTTTATCTTATTATATTATATTTTATTATTATTCCTTAGATGCCCATTTTCTAATGAGATTTACAAGGGCCATAGATATGGATGGGAGGTGAGAAGGGAGAAGAGAAAATAATCAGGATATAGTGTATGAAAAAACCTATTTTCAATAAAAGAAAACAAGATAAAGACGAACAAGACAGTTCTTGAAGTTGATTACTGACCTCCACAGATACACACAGATAGATCTACTGTTAGTGTTCCTTACCTAAAGAGCTGATGATGCGTGTGTAACAGACAAAGCCTGTTAAATTACTTGATTTTAAAGAGCAAGACTGTTACTTCTACACTGTCCAATACTTTGTTTAAAGAAAAGAAACTGTAAACTTTTAGCAGTTCACTTCTTAGTGGTTCTTGGGTTTCTGTATTTTTCTCTCTGGCTATATTTGGTTGGTTTTAAGAAGTTCTAAGGAAATCACACCAATTTTTTCCCCCTTGACTGTGGGGATTTAATAAAGTTTCAGAAGTTTTGGAGATATCAGAGGGAATCTACCCACAGTCTATGTGGGGGGTTAGTAAAAGCTCCAGAAGTCCCAGAGCTCTAACCACAGCCAGTCTAGGAAAATCAGAGTGGTGATTCAAACCTTTAATCCCAGCACAGGGAGTATCCTGGGAGTGGTGACCTATACCCTTAATCCCAACTGAGTCAAGATCACTTCAGATTATAGAAGGAATTCCAGGCTCCCAAGCATGTGTGGTGGGGCCACGCCTTAATTACTGAAAGAGTACTTAAAGACAGGATTGAAACCCAGAGGGAGCCATTCCAAGGGAATCGAGGCTGAGGAAGCTATGAGACAACTGGGTAAGATTTGACTGTGGTGTTTATTCCCTCTAGTATCTCCAACTTCTTCAGAGAGCTATCCCTGAGTCTCATTCTTTCGTGCAACACTTGACACAGACCACTTATGGTCATTTATATTGGGGTCCATATTTACTCCTAAATTGCTTCCGTCTTCAGTCTCCTTTGACAGATAAATAAGGAACTAAGAGGCTGTAGCAAGACAAGATAGTTATTTAGTCTAATCCAAATCTTGACAAAAACTGGTCTTCTTTAATGAAAATGTTTGGTCTTAGAAATTATGCACATTCCCTCATAGACCTTTAGGCTAGATATATGTTAGCTACTTGTCTTTTTTTTAAGATTTCATGTTGCTACTAATTATAAGATAGATATGCTAGAATCTTTCATCCATTTTTCCCAATTACTATCAACTCTGAAATATAAGCAAATATCATATATTGTGTTTCTAAAATTTGACATTTCCTAATACATACTAATATAAACTTATAAACAAAGGTTCATAAGCATAATGAATACTTTTATTCTTGCCTTTGAGAAATATTATTCTCCCCTTCCACTCCTCCCAGATACACAATTATACTTTCCAAACTTCCCTTCCTCTTTTTGTGCTATGATCTGCTGAGGACAATTAATTCATTTCATATACATCAAAATGGAATTAAACCTTATGACCAAGAAATCCAATTTCTGAATATATACTCAAGAGAACTGAAATCTAGGTTTTAAAGATACTTGACAACTCCCTTTTCATAGTAGTATTCATGATAGCTAAAACATGAAAGCAATCCAAGTTATACACACATCACACTTATCCAATCTGACATGTGCTATACCTTTGATAAGCTTTGAGGAAATTATGCTAAGTGAAAGAAGTCATACTATAATCACACTTAGTACAGAGAGCAGACACAGTCTTGGAAGTAGAATGTAGAATGGTGGTTGCCAGGAGTTGGTTTGAGATACACTGCTTAATGAGTATTCCATTTCAGGACATGTGACTGGTGATTATGCAGTATTAGAGATGCAAGTGACAGCATGCTGAACTACATGCCTAAAATGTGCCTAAAATGGTGCAAACAATAAAATGTATATCATGTGTTTTAAAATAAAATTTAGAAGTGATTGTAAAAATATTGTTTTGTAGTTATTCTTCATGATTTTTTTTTCATTTGATTCAATGGTTGATCAACATTTACTGAGTTCCCGCTAAGTGCCTAACAAGGAATTGACACATATGACATAAAGAGACTGATGTGAGATGAGTCTTAGCAGAGAATGTCCTTTCTGTCCTCTGTGTGCGTTATCCCATTGACCATAGAGACATGTCAGTTGTCTTATTCATCTTGAATGTATGGTTGTAACAAAGTCTTTTAGAAGAGGGGGTCATAATGCTATTTCAGGCGGTTAGAAACCTGTTTCATTGCAGTCAGCTGGCTCTATGAAGTACGTGGGAATATTTTGAAAGTGTGGGTTTCAAAGGGTTTCATGCTATTTTAGTCTTGCTGAAAGTAGAATAACAACGGAAGTATTCAATATACATTATTGTTATGACTTACATTAGCTATTTACTGGACTGGCTGACTGTCTAGGGCACCTGAAAAATTATCCCCAAACCTAGTATTTCACAGAAGATAAGGATAGCTAGTTTCTATAGGTTGGATTTATCTTTTTACAGTCTATAAATCAATTATTGAATTTCTCTATATTTTGCTAATAAAATAATACTCTGATTTAGCTTTCAAATTTTTGAAGAGACTCACTTTGTCTTTAAGAAGAGTGTTGGATAAATTAGTTTGAGTTTATTTTATAACCATTTTTTAAGAGAAATTGACTCCTCAGATGTTTTTCTATTTTGAAAACTAAACATAACAGGTAAAATCTACCATGTTGCAGGATTATCAACATTAAAAGACTTGGCTCTTAAGAAAAGCAGAAACTTCCCAAAAAAGCTTCCTTCCTTCCTTCCTTCCTTCCTTCCTTCCTTCCTTCCTTCCTTCCTTCCTTCCTTCCTTCTTCCTTCCTTCTTTCCTTTCTCTCTCTTTCTTTCTTTCTCTCTCTCCCTTCCTTCCTTCCTTCCTTCTTTTCTTCATTTCTCTCTCTTTCTCTCTCTCTCTCTCTCCCTTCCTTCCTTCCTTCCTTCCTCTCTCTCTCTTTCTTTCTCTCTCTCTCCCTTCCTTCCTTCCTTCTTCCTTCCTTCCTTCTTTTCTTCATTTCTCTCTCTTTCTCTCTCTCTCTCTCCCTTCCTTCCTTCCTTCCTTCCTTCCTTCCTTCCTTCCTCTCTCTTTCTTTCTTTCTCTCTCCCTTCCTTCCTTCCTTCCTTCCTCTCTCTCTTTCTTTCTTTTTCTCTCTCCCTTCCTTCCTTCTTTCCTTCCTTCCTTCCTTCCTTCCTTCCTTCCTTCCTTCCTTCCTTCCTTCCTTCCTTCCTTCTTTCCTTCCTTCCTTTCTCTTTTAGACACTGACTGTGTCCTACTGCTTTTCATTTTTGTTTTGGCTTCTAAATTTACTTCTTGGTCAGTCAGTTTGTCTGTCTGCCTATTTGTCAGTCTTAATCATGTATGTATAACTATATATTTCTTTTAATTTAAGTTTGAAAATTTTTGTTCCTAGATAATTTTGTTCATGGAGTCATTATTTAGTAAACATTATACGTACTGCATTAGAGAAATTCCTTTTATAATCTTTGGTGGCTTAATTTAATGTGATAGAATCACATTTCTGATGTGACTGAGATACTTTAACTAATTAAAACAGATCCTGAATTATTAGTGGTTTTTAAGTTGATTTTTTTTAAGTTTTGAGATGTGTAGTTCATAAAGCATGCCTTTTATATTGATTGTATAGACTCTTACCTATGTTTTGTGGTACATTCCAGTTGGAGTTGCCCATACGGATGTTTATGTAGTGGTATATAATTTATATTTTAAAAGTAAACTCATGAGGCCTTGTATGGGAGAGAATAGTAAATTAGCAAGAAAACATAAATCCTGAATTTTTACATTTTGAGATATCCTCTTAAATGCTTCCTTGTTACCACATTTCAAGTAGTATGGTTCTTATAGAACATGTTGACATTGAAAAAATGTTAAAATATACGGCAAATCTTATCTCTAAAACAACAGAGGTATCATAATACCTTTCGATCTTTTCTCCAGAAATTCTCTTTATACTATTTTGGTGACACTCAGCATTTGCTATCTCTTTCTTTCCTCAGCCAACCAACCTGTTATAGCTTTTATTTACATCAGGTTAATATCCAAATATTAGTAACATTTTTTTTTTTTTTTTTTTTTTTTTTTTTAGATTTCACATTTAGTATAGTTTCAAAACACTGTGAAAGGAACAAATAAAGGCCTTGCTGAATATACGTGGAAAATGCATGTTGGAGGGAACAACTCTGCTGTTGCAGGGGACACTTAGCAAGACCCTGCTCCTCTTCTGGTGACAATGATCAGGGCACCTAACAGAGGGCTACAGATAGCAATCTAGGGAGAGCAGGGAGGACACTGTATTTGGATACCTGAACAAATAGAAAACAGTTTTTATCAATAGTAGTTGTATTACAATGTAACTTATAAAGCAGGACACATTCACCCAGGTTTTACTTTCTGGCCACTCTGTAGGTGGACAGACAGACATTACTCTAGAACAATTGTTGATGCTTTGTTGTTGTTTAATTATCAGTGAAGCTAAGGGGGAAAATGAAACTAGGCAAAGCCACACTGGGGATCAAAAATTCATTTAGAGTTGTAGAGCACTGGGCAAATTTCAATCTTTTAAGAAAAAAAAAAAACCCTTTAACTGCAGTAGCAATATTAAGGACTTTGTGATAGATGAGGTATCATACATGATAATGCTTAGAACACCATTTGGCTCATCCAAGCGGTAGGGTACTGCAACGAGGGACAGGTAGGATGAGCAGCTCTCTAGTCGTCTGACCCTAAGGTCTGGGACCACAGTGCTGGTCAGAACTAGCACTGTGGCAAATGGATTTTAGGCCTAGAAGGAGGCAGTGACAACTCATTGGCCCTTCAATAATGTGTGTTAACAGTGGTTCATTTTCAATAGGAAACACTTGGTAATGACATGCATCTGCCACTTTTCTGGGGGGGAGTACTCAGCATATTTGCCCCTGAGAGCTCCCTAAACTGAGCTCACAGCCTGTGATGGCTGCTGTAGTCTCCGAACAAAGACTGAGTGTCTGTTGTTGGAGATTCCTGCTTGTGCCCAGCCTTCCCACTTGCATAGTACCACCGAAGCTTATAAAATAATCATTCCGAGGCTTAAGCTAATTACAAACTGGCCCAAGGCTCCAGCTCATTACAGGCTAGCTCTCATTGTTTAACTCAACCCATATTAATTAATCTATGTGTTGTCATGTGGCTCAGTGACTTTACCTCTGTTTCATTACATCTTGTTTGCTCAATGGCAACTAGCAGCTTCTTGACTCTGCTCTCCTTTGTCCTCTCTCCTTGGATTTCCTCCCTGCCTCTCAGCTGCCTTGTCATAGGCTAAAACACTTTCATTATTAAACAATAGTAAAGCATATTCACAATGTACCTAAAAACATCCCACATTGTTTCCCTTCTTCTGTCTAATAAAAAAAGAAAGGTTTCAATTTTAACAGTAAAATTATATACAACAAGAGTTATCAAGCAAGAATTACAGTTGCAATATCTATTTTATTTGTATTTAGCAAAATAATAGAAAATATTCTATCATCTACTTTGTCCTTGTGAATCCAAAATTTTATATCTAATTTACCTTTTATTTTAACTAAGGCAAACTTAACCTTCTAATCTTAAATTCCATCAAAGACCACAGAAGGATATATTACTTGAGTAAACAGGAAGTGCATTGCAAGCAACTTGCACATTCTAGAAATGACAGAGATGTCTGGCTGCATGGACATTCACTTAAAGTTCCTCTATAACTTTGGGGCATCCATGTTGAGCCTATTGTCCTAGAGTCTCCGGCTCTTCAGTGAAGCAGGAATTTTGAAGGACTGTTGCACTCATTTGGCAAGGTTTGTCAGTCACTTCTCTGTGTCCTGTAGAATGTCTGGCAGTTTTCTCTGTGAAGCAGGAACCTGAAGGACCACCTCAACTTGTTCTGGTAAAATTCAAAGATCACTTTCCTATGGGTTCTGCATGTCCAGTTTATACTGCATATTATCAAGTTGTTGCACAAATAAAGGAAATTCAGGACCACATCTCTGGGAAAGTCAGAGATATTAGAAAAAATTCCTACAGTCAGATCTCACCCAGCTGTCTTCCAGCTTCCTCAGCCTTGCTCCTCCTGGTTTCTTTTCCCACCTGTCTTTCTATGCCTGCCTTAAATACTCTCCTTGTTCATTTAAGGTGTGGCCCCACCACTGCCTGCCTGGGAGTCTGGCACTCCTTCTGTAAACTAAAATGACCTCGAACTCAGATTGGATTAAGGGTGTAGGTCACCACTCCCAGGATATTCCCTGTGCTGGAATTAAAGGTGTGAGTTACCACTATCTAATCCTCCTAGACTGACTGTGGGTAGATCCCTCTGCTATCTCTGAATGTTTTTATTATATTACAAAATATCCCCACATCAAGCAGTCAAAGCAAGAATAATTTTGTATTCAGTGGTTAACTTTTGCCACCAGGAAAGTAAAGTTCATATGGAGTTTCTTCGATACCCATAATTTTCTTGAAGTAGATTGGTCTAGAAAGGTGCAGACATATCTCATCATTCAGAAAAGTCTAAGTTCTTAAAACATTTTAAATGCCATATTCTGTAGGTCTTGAAGTGTTTGAAGATTACCTATCTATTTAAAATATATCTTTATGTATCTGAAAAATCTAACTAACATGACTATAAGTTTGATATCATAGATGACTAATTATTAATCTGCATTTCTTAATTATACATCACAATTGTAAATAAATTTCATAAACACAATACCTTAAACAAGAGTAGAAATATACATACAATTGTACAAAATTAACCTTAAGTTTGTATCAATAATCAAGCAGTTGTTTTTAAAAATAGATTCAATAATCTACCCTTTCACACTACCATATCTATATCCTCCCTCTTCTTCCTTCCTTTTTCCTTTTTCTTTCTTTCTTCCTTTCTTTCTCTTTTAGAAAGAGATTGACTGTAACTAATAACCAGACCCTCTAAACAAAGATAAACATCCACAATCACTTTTGGGGAATATGTGTATAGTTTTCTGGGCTACTTCCTGCTGTTGGTAATCTTTGTGGGACCCTGAAGCTGAATCATCATAGTAAGAAATCTTGAGGCTGGTGTGGATGTTGGATAATCTGGGCTATGTGTTTCTATCAGAGATTTTTCAGGGGTCTTCCTTGACCAAAGCATATTAGCTTGAAGGCAATCCATAGGTTCTCATCTTCTGTGGAAACATCAGCAGAACCTCTTTTCCAAAGCAACATATCCTTAGATCCAATCCCAAAGTCAGGATACATTTAAAATATATTTGTTGGTTTAACTTACCAGCCTTTATAATCAAATGTCTTTCTGCAGTTACCTCATTAACACTTAAAAAATTAAAATAAAATGCAATAATATACATAATTATAATATACATAATTCCACTGTTGTTTTTCCTTATATTATTACTCTATTTCTCTTTTTACAGCACTTTCTTTACCATTTTTTCTTTCTCCCAAGCTTACATTGTTTTTTACACATAGTGAAACAAGTTTAGAGGTTTTCTCCATCTGACTTTAATATATATCTTTAATCATTTTTTTTTAAACAGGAGAGTTTAGCTTCATAGCAGAGGTACTGGCAGGAGCCACATTTATCACCCCCACTCTGGCAAATTTTAGGGTCCACATCACCACCCAGTAGAGCACTGCTGTCCATTGTTCATGAACTCCATTTAAGTATTTGGCAGCAGGGCCTCTTAAAAGAGCCACAAGTTTTTTGTAGCTAATGCTGAGTGAGGACATTCTCTTAAGGAAGCTGTACCTAATGCTTGACAAGAGCAAACAGCCCTTCTGAGAAAATGTTGCTACTAAGAAGCTATGCTTGACTCTGTTTCCTTTTTGTCTGCAAGAGCAGCAACCGCAAGTACCTGAGAAGCAGCTTGAGCTTGTACCTGGGCCTCTGTGAGACTGCAGGAACACACCATGTTCCAGCTCAGGCTACATGCAGCAGAAGTCTGCCATTTTGTAACTCAAAATGGGAACCCAACTTTCTATCAAGGCCCAATTGAGAGATATAGCTAGGAAGCTGTGTTTGGCTCTATTCCTGTGCATTCAGAGTCTTTTGAAAGCTTGTTAACTACACAAAGCTGGCACCATTTGCAGTTAGAAGTTTCCCTGACCTATTTAGGCCTGTGGTTCAGAGGAATTTCTCCCACCTGTGGTCCCATAGTCATTTATAAAATAATCATTTAGAGGCTTATAGTAATTACAAACAGTTTGGCCTATGGCTCAGGTTCATCACTAACTAGCTCTTACAACTGAACCCATTTTTATTAATCTATATGTATTGCATGTGGCTACATGGCTCTATCTGTGTCCCATTTTTTTTCTTCCTTCCTTGTGCAGCAAGTTTCATTGTGTCCCATAAGTTTTGGGTATGTTTTGCATTCATTTTCGTTGAATTTTTGAAAGTCTTTAACTTCTTTTCTTTCTTTCTTGACCCAGTGGTAACTCAGAGAGAGTTGCTCAGTTTCTATGAGTTTGTAGACATTCTGTTGTTGAAATCCAGGGTGGTCTAAATAAAGGGATTATTTCAATTTTTTCTGTATCTGTTGATACTCTTTCTGTTGAACAGTATATGGTCAATTTTGGATTATGTTGCATGAGGTGCCAAGAAGGAGGTATATTCTTTGTGTTTGGGTGAAATGTTCTGTAGATATCTGTTAGAGCCATTTGAGTCATAACATATGTTCTATTATCTGTTTTGTTTCTGTCTGGTTGACTTATCCAATGATGAGATGTTGAAAGTGGGGCGGTAAAGTTTATCATTATTATTGTGTGGGGTTCTATGTATAATTTAAGATTTAGATTTTTTGGGTTTTTTTGTTTTGTTTTGCTTTTACAAATGTCAGTGCCCTTGCATTAGCGGCATAGATTTTCAGTATTGAGACATTATCTTATTTGGTTTTTTCTTTGATGAATATGAAATGTCCTTCTCTGTCTCTTTTGATGAATTTTGATTGGAAGCCTATTTTTGTTAGATATTAGGTTAGCTGCACCAGCTGGCTTCTTAGGTTTATTTGATTTGAAATATTTTTCTAAACCTTTACTCTAAGGTAATGTCTGTCTTTGATGGTATGGTGAATGTTTTACATGCAGCACAATGATGGAACTTGTTTTCATATCCAATCCATCAGGCTCTGTATTTTTATTGGTAAACTGAGTCCACTGACACTGAGCAATATTGTTGACCAGGAATTGTTAATTCCTGTTATTTTGTTGTTGCTGGTGGCAATGTGTGTGTGTGTGTGTTTGTCTCTGTCTCTCACTCTGTGTGTGGTGTTTCTCTTCTTTGTGCTTTACTGGTGTGAGATTATCTATTGCCAGTATTTTGGGGGATATTAAAGTCTTGGGGTTGGCGTTTTCCTTCTGGCAACTTCTGTAGTGCTGGATTTATAGTTCAGTATTGTTTAAATTTGACCTTGTCATGAAATATTTTGTTTTCTTCATTTATGGTGATTGACAATTTTGCTTGGCACTCTAGTCTAGGCTGGCATACATTGTCTCTTACAGTTTGCAAGACAGCTGTCTAGGCTCTTCTAGATTTTAGGGATCTATTGGGAATTCGGATATGATTCTTATAGGTATGCCTTCATATTTTTTACTTGGTCTTTTTCTCTTGCTGCTTTAATATTCTTTCTTTATTCTATATGTTTTGTGTTTATTATTATGTGATTAGTATATTTTCTTTTCTGATCCAACCTGCTTGGTATTCTGTAAGCTTCTTGTACCTTTGTAAGAATTTCTTCTTTAGGCTGTGTAATTTTTCTTTCATGATTTTGTTAAATAGATTCTTTTGGTTTTGAACTAGATTTCTTTCCCTTCTTCTATTCTTTTTATTTTTATTTTTGCTGTTTTCGTAGTGTCTTAAATTTCCTAGAGCTTTTGTGTTTGATTTTTTTAATATTTAATCTTTTAGTCAAAATTAATGAATCTATTTCATCTATCATGTATCCAATGCTGAAGATGCTCTCTTCCATCTCTTATATTCTGCTGTGTGTGTGTGTCTGTGTGTGTGTGTGTGAGTATGTCTGTGTGTGTGTGTATGTGTGTGTGTGTGTGTGTGTGTCTGTGTGTGTGTGTGTGTGTGTGTGTGTGTGTGTGTGTGTGTGTGTGTGTGAAGTCTGTGGGTATTGGGATTGTTTATGCTCGATACCCTACTAGTTCTCCTTTGGGGGAGGGGGCAAGAAGGTACAAAGAACAATGACTCTATCTAAGAAGGAGAAAGCCTTAAATACTCTCTTCCCAGCCAGGGGGAAGAGCTTTTCTTTGCTAACATCTGATGCGGTGGTTTGGTCATCTCTTGCTGGTCCAGGTCATCTCACTTCAGGACTTTGCCTCTGTTGCTAAGGCCCCAGGAAAATCCTAGTTTGGTTTATGAGAAAGTGCCTACTCAAGGGGTCCTCATGACTATGAGGAAGTGCTGTGAGCACTGTTTTAAGATCTGGCTATAATCAGTTTGAACTGGCTGAGGCCAGGCTGGCTCCCAGGCCCATGCAAGCCTCTAGGCCCTATACATCCCACATACCCACCCTTTTCTTTTTATTTATGGGACAATGCTCAGTTGAAGCTAAGGTACTTTGCCCTGACTTTGTTGACTCCCACCTCAGGAGGACAAAGCATTTTGGACTGTACCTGTCTTAGTTTGGCCTGCCAAACAAGCTCTTACCTGTCTCTGGTCATCAGCCCTTAAATAGCACCATACTACTCCAAGTGGTGGGCTTAGACAGTAGCATTTTGAATCTCAGTGAAACATGTGTACACTACTTCTCTAGTAAGGCTTTACGCTAGATGACCAAGAACCATTAGTATCTGTAGGGTTGTCTTGGTGGTCGCTCTTTGCTAGCAAATATGCTGTAGGAAACAAATAAAAAAAAAAAGAATTAAAAGCATCACCCCATTCAACATCACATATGTAAAGATCTAGGAGTGGTCAAAGAGTCAGGAAATCAATTCTGCGGTCATGGCTGGCACCCAGGTTATATTTAATTGATGGATTTGTTCCTGAAAAGAGATGAAGTAATTAAGCACTTATCTGACCAGGTCCCTTTTATGTATTGTGCCCAGTTGGGTTTTTTCTCCAATGAAATATTGGTGACTGTAGCCCAAAGTTTTTGGCCTGGCCTATTCCCAAGTTCTGGAATTGTAGTCTCATAGTTGCTTAGCTTTAAGCAATTATATAAATATGTCAACATATATGTTTATATAAATGATTATATATATAAATAATTGTATCAATTATAAACTTGTGGCCTATGGCTCACGATCATTATCAACAGCTTTTATAATGTAACTCATTTTTATTAATCTTTGTATTGCCACATGGCGTTACTTGTGTCTTATTATATCTTAATTTTTTAGGAGCAACTTGCAGTGTCTCTTGATTCTGCCCTTTTTTGTCTTTATCTCTGTTTGGATTTCCTGCCTATCTCTAAGTTGCCTTGTCATAGGCCAAATGTCCTCTTTATTAACAAAGGCAATAAAGCATATTTACAATGTACAGAAAAACATTTCACATCAGGTGATCCTATAGGGATTGAGACAAATTATCTAGTGTCTGGGATTGCAGGTTAATAATGACATGTCTCTCACCAATGCTAATTCTTCAGCTATTAAGTTAATTTGTTGTAATATATATGGTCTGATGGAGACATCTATTAATGACTTCTTGGGTATGTAATTCCTCAGCAGATTGAGCCACCACCTGATTCAAGGTTTCTGCTATGACAGCAGTTGAGTCAATGAGACCACTCCAGCTACTACACCTACTGCTAGCAGTATAGTAGTAATAATGGCAACTGTAATTCTAAAATCTCTTGTCTCTCTGTGTATTATTGTCAGTTGAGTTTGAGTCATGATACTAATAGCAAGGGACGGGATATAGGACTTTAGCATATGTTTTTCTACCAAGCTATACCCCCTGCTCTCAAGTCATTTGCTTTAATTTTGTCAAAACCATCCACATTTTTGTCTTTATTTTTGTACTTTCTGAAAAATTTCCTCAATACATTTCCTGAACAACACTATGTGAACTTTCCCCCTACTTCTTCAAGATAATACAATATGTTGAGCTCATATTTGTTATCAACTTAACTAATATCTCCTGTCAATTTGCCATAGAACACTAAAAACAATCTGTTTTATATTTCTGCCAATTCATTTTATTGTAGAGCTTGATAATCTCCTTTCTCTTTAATTTCCATATAGCATTTTAGAAAAATCTTTAAAGCCTCATTAAAAGAAGAGATAACAGCTCTCTAATTTTCCTTATCCTTTAAGCTTGTTATCCCCTGGAAGAAATTAAATAAAGCACAGTGGCCCACATATACATTTATAAATTATTTAAGCCTATCTTTACTTAGGCAATTAATCTTGCTCTTTTAGAAGGAACCCAATGGGAAATACTAGCATTGCCTTAATATTTCTAAGAAATAATATACAGAGTCAAACTTTGAAATTCTGATGTTTTCTGCAAATGAACAAGTATAAACTATAAACTATTACTTTTCTACTAATCTCAAGTTGTGAGAAAATCTGGTCAATGACAAATGTTTGCTGGTTTAGAAAGCAGCTGAAAGTGATAGGTTACCTTATGTTATAGAAAAGGTATACTTTTTACGTAGTCATAAAAATTATTTCATGAGAATTAAAAGAGTATTTTCCCATTCATATGCTTTTCCTTTATCTAGACAATGAAGGAAGAAGATAACATAAATATGGGCATGTAGCCAGATTCATCCATTTGTCTGCAAATTTCAGGATGTCTTATTTTTTCTGCAGAGGAGTAATCCATGTGTATCTACCACATGGTAGATATACCACAGTTTGTTAATCCATTCTTCAGTTTATGGATATCTAGGTTGTTTCCAGGTCTTTGCTATTATAAATAATGCTGCTATGAACATAGTTGAGCTAATGCTCTTGGAGTAAGAATGTGCATCCGTTCGTCATATGCCCAATAGTGGTATTGCTGGATCATTGGGTAGATTGATTCCCAGTTTTCTGAGGAACTGCCATACTGCCAAAGTGGCTGTACAAGTTTACATACTCACGAATAATGGAGGAGTGGTCTCCTTTCTCTGCATCCTCTCCAGCATAGGCTGTCATCTATGTTTTGATCTTAGCCATTCTGACAGGCATAAGGTGGTATCTCAGAGTTGTTTTGATTTATAGTTCTCTGATAACTTAGGATGTTGAGTGTCTTTCAGCCATTTGTAATTCTTCTGTTGAGAATTTCCTTTTAGCTCTGGACATCACTTTTTAATTGGGTTTTGTTGTTGTTGTTTGTTTTTTGTTTTTTTTTTGTTGTTTGTTTGTTTTTTTGGTCTCAAGATTCTTGAGTTCTCTGCATATTTTCAAAATCAGTCCTATGTCCAATGTAGGGTTGGTGAAGATCTTTTCCCATTCTATAGGCTATAATTTTATCTTATTGACCATGTTCTTTGCCTTAGAGAAGCGTCTCAGTTTCAGGAGGTCCCATTTATTAACTGTTGTTCTTAGGTCTGTGTTACTGGTATTATATTTAGGAAGTAGTCTCCTGTGCCCATTCATTGGAGGGTATTTCCCACTTTCTTTTCTATCAAGTTCAGTCTAACTGGGCTTATGTTAAGTCTTTGATCCACTTGGACTTGATTTTTGTGTAGGGTAGTAGATATAGATCTATTTGAATCCTTTTACCTACTACCATCCAGTTATGCCAACACCATATGTTGAAGATGCTATCTTTTTCCATTGTATATTTTTGGCCTTTTTTGTAAAAAGTCAGGTGTTCATAGGTGTGTGGGTTAAGGTCGGTGACTTGATTTGATTCCATTGATCCACAAGTCTGTTTTTATGATAGTATCAAGCTGTTTTTATTACTGTAGCTCTATAGTATATCTTGAAGTCAGGGATGGTGATGCCTACTGAAGTTTTATTATTGAATATAATGTTTTGTCAATTGGGTTTACTGTTATTCCATATAAAGTTGAGTATTGTTCTTTCAAGGTCTGTAAAAAATTGTGTTGATATTTTCATAGGGATTGCATTGAATTGTAGATAGTTTTGGTAAGGTTGCCATTTTTACATTGATCCTACCTACCCAGGAGTGTGGGACATCTTTCTATTTTTGAAATCTTCTTCAATTTCTTTCTTCAGTGACTTAAAGTTCTTGTCATACAGGTCTGCTACTTCTTTGGTTAGAGTTACCTCAACTTATTTAATACTATTTGCAGCTATTGTAAAGGGTGATGTTTCCCTGATTTTTTCAGCCCTTTTATAATATGTGTATAGGAGGGCTATTGATATTTTTGAGTTAATCTTATACCCTGCTACATTGCTGAAGGTGTTTATCAGCTGAAGTAGTTTTCTGGTAGAATTTTCGGGGTTACTCATATTTACTATCATATTATCTGCAAATAGTGATAGTTTTACTTCTTTGTTTCCAATTTGTATTCTCTTAATCTCCTTTTGTTCTTTTATTGATTTAGCTAAGACTTAGAGAACTGTATTGAATAGATATGGAGAGATAGGACAGCTTTGTCTGGTTTCTGATTTTAGTGGGATTGCTTTGAGTTTTTCTCCATTTAGTTTGATGTTGGCTGTTGGCTTTCTGTATATTGCCTTTATGATGTTTTGGTAATTTCCCTCCATTCCTGATCTCTCCAGGCGTTTTATTATGAAGGAATGTTGGATTTGTCAAAGGCCTTGTTCAGCATCTAATGAGATGATCATGTGTTTTTTTGGTTTCAGGTTGTTTTTATGTTGGATGACATTAACAGTTTTTCATATATTGAACCATCCCTGCATCTCTGGGATTAAACCTACTTGATAATTTATTTTATATGTTCTTGAATTTGGTTTGCCAGTGCTTTATTGTGTTTTTTGCATCAATGTTCATGAAGGACATTTGTCTGTAATTCTCGTTGCTGCATCTTTGTGTGGCTTGGGTACCAGGGTGACTGTAACATCATAAGAAGAGTTTGACAATGTTCCTTTGGTTTCTATTGTATGTAACAATTTGAAGAATGTTGATATTAGTTCTGTTTTGAATGTCTGATAGGATTCTACACTGAAATCATCTGGTCCTGGGCTTTTATTTTTCACCTTCAACTTCCTTCAGGATTATAGGTCTAATTAGGTCATTTATTTGGTCTTAGTTTAACTTTAGTAAGGGTTAACTAACTCTAAAGCTCTCCATTTCTTTTAGGTTTTTCAATTCAGCAGAGTACAGGTTTTAGAAGTACAACCTAATGATTCTCTGGATTTCCTCAGTGTCTATTGTTATGGCCCCATTTCTAATCCTGTTAATTTAGATACTCTCTCTGCCTTTTCATTAGTTTGGATAAGGGTTTTCCTATCTTGTTAACTTTCTCAAAGAACCAGCTCTTTGATTCATTGATTTATTTCCTACCATCAGCTCCTTCTAGGCGAGTTTGCTTCTAATTGTTCCGGAGCCTTCAGCTGTGCTATTAAGTCTCTTCTGTGAGATTTCTCTAAATTTTTCGTATAAGCACCCTGCTTTCATTGTGTCCGATAAGTTTGGGTATGTTGTCGATTCATTTTTGTGGAATTCTAGGAAGTTTTTGAATTCGTTCTTTACTTCTTCCTTGACACAGAGGAGTTCAATAGAGAGATGTTCAGTTTCCACGAGTTTGTAGAACTTCTATGGCTTTTGTTGTTGAACTCTAGCTTTAGTCCATGGTGGTCTGATAGGATACAAAGAGTTATTTCCATTTTTTGTATCTATTAATATTTACTTTATGACTGAGTATTTTTTTAATTTTATAGAAAGTCCCAAGGGGTACTGAGAATAAGTATATTCCATTGTGTTTGCATAGGAAGTTTTGTATTAAGTCCATTTGGGTTATAACGTCTCTTAGATCCTTTATTCTCTGTTAAGTTTGTCTGTTTGGCCTATCTGTTGGCGAGAGTGGAGTATTAAAGTTTGGATTTTGTCAAAGGCGGGGAGATTGGATTTATAGGAGGGGAGGGAGAAATGAAGTTAAATAAGCAGTTAAAATACCTGCTTCCCTTTCAAAGACAAACCAAACAAGCAAAACACATCCTAGTTTAAAGACATTAAAAGTACCCTGAGACTTCTTTAAAAAAAATTACCTCTGTGGGTATAATTACAGCCTCTATGCAAAAGTTCTGACTATTTTTCCTGATGATTCCACAAAATTAAAGAATTTTCAGTCAGCCAGAACAGCTGTGGACATTGGCAGTTGCTTCAATAATATAGCTGTATCTATCTACATATCTATCTGTCTATCTACCTATCATCTATCTATATATCAATCTATCTATTATCTATTGATATATCATTTATATATACATATATATATATATCTTGATCTATCATCTACGTATATATCTTTTCTCTATCATCTATCTATTGATCTACCATTTTTCTATGTACATAATTATCTATGACATCTACCAGTCCATCCTTTTGAGTATACCTGCATCAGTGGGACACTAGTGATATAGCTTATCTAAAAATTTTTAATTCCTTAAGTGGAGAGAGGTTAGAAGAACACCAAGGAAACTGATAGACAAAAAGCTGTGGATTCCAAGCAAAATTGGAAATACAGCTTGCGTATTTTTTCTTCTTCTTTCTTTTTTTTCTTATTTATTTCTATCTTTCTCTTTTAGTTATATATAAAATAGAAGCATGTTTGAGAAGCTGATACTGTAGAGCCAGGGCAAATGACTTGTGAAATGTTTAGCCTATCAAGACTCTTACAGACCTAAAGAGAGTCACTTCATGACAAGAATGTTCCCGAGGGAACACTGAAAGGCTGGATGAATAACCTTTTGTAAATACACTGGAAAAAAATTTTAATGGGAAAGTCTGTCAAAAGGGCTCAGTGAAGAGAATAAGTATACAATTTATAGGTCTCTTTCCTCATCTGAGAAGAAACAAGATAAGGAAAAAAGATTAGTAGACATTGTGGAGTGATCTCTAAACTAATGGAGTGAGTTTCTATGGTGCACATTAGAAAAACATATGAGAATTTTATATGAAAATATTACTAGCCTAGACAGAGCCTATGAAATAAAACAATAGCTACTGAATGCATTGAGTATCCATGAAGAATTTTATCTTGCATTAAAAAAAATAAATAGAAGGAGAGCAGTGCTTAGAAGGTAAAACTAAAAACCATGGGAGAGAATTTCCAGCCTAACATTAGAAATGCCTTCTCATTTTCAGCCCCTTTGGATCCCAATACTTCTGTTATTCCTTTTGCCTGTCTTATTTTTGCTTTTAGGAATGGGTAGCTTATTCTTGAGTTGCATAGGTTCTCAGGGAAAGAAAGCTTCTGTCTCAGAAAGGATTATACGGGGTTTCCCTGAGGGAGAGAGAACCTGGGTCTCAGGATTTCTTTCACAGTCAATTTAGAATCAGTTCTAACTCTTTCAAGTTAGGCCTGAATTCCATTGTTTCTGTAATTTATTCTTTAAAATTATTGGAGAAAGTATGAATTTTCATAAAGATTATATTGTATTTGACAGGCAGATTTAAGATTGTGACACACAGAAAGAAATGTCTTTATGTTGCCTTTAAAAATATTACCTATCATTAACTACATGAATCAGAACCACACAATTGGACATTTGTAGGCATTTTGTTCTGTTGTTGCCTTGTTTGAATTTTTAAGACAGAGTCTTCTCATATAACTCAAATCAACTTTGAATTTACTATGTACACCAGAGCCTGGCCTTGAAATCAGAAATGGTCCTACTTCCTCAATACCTTAGTATTTACTGAAATTGAAGGCATGTGCTTCCTGAAAACTTGTTACATAAATTTTGCTACTGGCTAATTGAAATGCACTCAGATTTTAGAAGTAATTCAGTATTGACTTTTTATAATCATTAAGCAGATTCAAGTTATAAACATTCAGTAACATTAATTTCAGATAAATATAGAAAATAAAAGTGAGAGCTAGAGGATGGCTCATTTCTGAAGATTAGAGCAATATTACTAAAAAATAAACAGAATGCATTTTGTATTTAGTTGGAGTAATTTACTATTTGTGATTCATTTTTTATTAGAATCAGTACAAATATTATTTTTTTCTTTCTTAACCTAGAAAGAATTTGAAGCACATGAAAAGTAAGGTAAATATTTACACATACATAAACATAGTCATACAGACACACACACTCACATTTCCCCCAACACACACCCCACTCACAGACAGACAGACACATAGGCACACAGACACACGGACAGACAAAAAGAACCACCCACACACCCCACACACATATGTTATTGTTTGTTTTTGCTCTTGTCCTTCCATTACCCAGCTCCCAAATAAATCACACACATATATTTCTCCTTATTCCTTAGCCTAGCTTGTTTCTTGTCAGCTTTCCTTAACTTTAAGTTATCCCATCAACCTTTACCTCTGAGCTTTTACCTATTTCCATTTCTGTGTATCTTTTCTTCTTATTTTGTGTATGGCTGAGAGGTTGGGTGGCTGTGTGGCTGTGTGGCTGTGTGGCTGTGTGGCTGTGTGGCTGTGTGGCTGTGTGGCTGTGTGGCTGTGTGGCTGTGTGGCTGGGTGGCTGGGTGGCTGTGTGGCTGTGTGGCTGGGTGGCTGGGTGGCTGTGTGGCTGTGTGGCTGGGTGGCTGGGTGGCTGGGTGGCTGTGTGGCTGTGTGGCTGGGTGGCTGTGTGGCTGGGTGGCTGTGTGGCTGTGTGGCTGGGTGGCTGTGTGACTGGCCCCTAGAGTCCTCCTCTCTTCTCATTTCTTACTCTTTTTTTTCCTAATTTTTCTAGCCCCCCCCTCATTCTTTCTCCTGCCTTCCCCTTTTGTCTAAATAAAAACAAAAGGTTTTAACTTGAACATAGTAAAACTACATACAAGTTATCAAGTAAGAATTACATTTACAATATTCAATCCACTTTTATTCAGCAAATTCAGAGAAAACACTCCATTATTTACTATAGTAAATTCAAAGTTTTATATCTAATTTACTTTACATCATAATTAAGGAAAATTATAGCTCTAAGTATTTTGTCTTTAACTCCATCATACACCCAGAAGGATGTAATATGACCTAACAACAAGAGACATCTTGTTTCCAGGACAGACCCCCAAATGTTTTGGGGCATCTATCTTCAGCCTACAAACCTAGAATATCTAGCAGACTTTTCAGTGAAGTGGAAAATTTAAAGGACTCTCCTACCTTGCATTGGCAAAGTTCTTCAGCCACTTTCCTCTGTGTTCTGAAGAATGTCTGGCAGTCTCTTACATGAAGCAAGAACCCTGAAGGATTGTCCTGCCTTGTGTTGGCCAAGTTCAGCATTCACTTTTCTGTGGGTCCTGCATGTCTAGTTTTTGCAACATATTTTCAAGCAGTCAATGCAAAAGCAGTTTCTTGCACAAAGTACTAATCTTGTCAAAATGAAGGGGCTGAAGAAGAGCACTTCTTAAAGGAGCCCTGTTTGTTTGTTTGTTTGTTTGTTTGTTTGTTTGTTTGTTCTTCTTACCTTTCTCAGGACCTACATGGAAGTAGGGGCCTGTGCTGGCATTGCCAAGATATTATTTCCTTACTCTTTTTCCTTGTCTCTTTTGGGGAACCCACCACCCAGTTCCCAAATAAATCATGCATGGATTTATATTCTAGAAATATATTTGCTTATTTCTAGCCCATAACTTAAATTATCCCACCTATCTTTTGCCTTTGGATTTTTACCTTTCTATATTCTGTACATCTTCCTTTACTTACTCCATGGCTTGATGAACCTCCAGTTGGACATTTCCTCAGTGTTCATGCAGCTCCAGATCAGAGAATGATGAACATTACTAAGGTAGCATGCTTGTACATCTCAGGTGAAGCCCTTTTATAGGGTTCTAAAAAAACTGTCTAAGGGGCAATATCACACTGTGAAGCCCCCAGAGAAGAATGAGATATAGAAAGGGAATGGTGAGGAAACTGTCCTAGCTAGTGACTTTCCATTAGGCACCTGTTGAGAATCACCCAGAACCTCAATTGGCTTCTGAGGTTGGTGCTAAAATGGCTCCATATGGAGGCCTTGGTCTTGAAATAAAGTTAAAGATGGGCCTTGATGCTACAATGTAGTAAACTGACACTTGACTCTCTGCCTACCAGCAAATTCATATTCTTATTATCTGAAACCTTTTGCTCTTATTTACCTCTACCCTCCCAGATGGGATTTAAAAAAATAAAGAAAAATAAGAGAGGAGGAAAGAAGCAAAATATAATAAGGCATTCTGCAGAAATTTACTTCAGTATTTCCTTTAAAAATGATCTATTTAATTTGCCAGAATACTTGCTACCTTTAAAATTAAAAACATCTACCTAAAATGTAATTATCATTTTCTTTCCCCTCTTTCTTAACACTCCCATGTCTGATTCTTCCCTCAAATTTAAAGCCTTCCCTTTTAAACCATTGTTGCTATATATAAATATGTATGAGCCAATATATAAATACAACTTGCTGGCTCTCACCACTGTTGCCTACATGTTTACATTTCTAAGGCTGATCATCCAGAATTGTAACTATTCAGAAGGCTCGTGTCCCCAGTACACATCACCAAGTACTGATTCTTTGCTAGCCTGTAGCTCTTTGTCTAGGAATGGATACCTGTGATATTTCTTTTGTCTACATTGGGATGTCAACTGTTGCTGGACTTATTCAGGTCTGCTTTAGGCAGTCAAGTTGTTGAAATTTTATGGGTGTACCTAGGACACCATCTCACAGCGTACTTTCTGATCTTCTGGTTCTTGCAGTCTTTCTGCCTCTCCTTCTGTCTTGTTTCTTGAGCTTTGTGTAGGAGTTATATAGTACATTTATCTATTGGGGGCCAGATATTCTACAGTTGGTTGGTTGCAGCTTTCTGTAATGATCTCTTGCTGCTGCAAAAAGAAACTTCTTGGATGAGGGACATTTCATTAATTGTGGACATATAGGTAAGAAATTAGGATGTAGTTAGGCCTTAGAGTGTTTTAAGCCAGTGGCCATAATAGGACATCTTCTAAGATCCATGACCTACTATGTGTGTTTTTCTAGGGTTATAGTATCAGGCATAGTTTTCTCCTATTAAGTGGGCCTTGAGCTCAGTTTTACTGCTACTATATTATTACTAATATTGTACCTTAGCCATATCAGATCATTGTTGTGGTTAATAAACATCAGAGATGAGTAGGACCATTGATTGCTTTTCTCCCTTAGCAGCTTACATGTCAGCTTTTGCATTATGAAAAGCTTTGAGATCAGTTTCAGCTCAAACTCTCTGAATCCTATGCACAAAATGTGTGGTATCTTTGACAATAGGGACTTATCTTCAAGTTCTGGTAGGCATCCAAGGATAGTAGCAATAGATGATATTGTTTGGGGAGTATCTTGGGAGTCCTCTGACCAACTATTTGGTATAAAGTTTTTAAGTCTAGTACCGGGTTTTTGTTAGATAATCTATGGCTCTTGGGGGAAGTATTTTTATCCCAAGGGTATAAACTCTCTCTCTCTCTCTCTCTCTCTCTCTCTCTCTCTCTCTCTCTCTCTCTCTCTCTCTCTCTCTCTCTTTCTCTCTCTCTCTCTCATATGTATGTATGTATGTATGTATGTATATACATATATATATATATATATGTTCTTATATGTACTATTTGTAACTTTATTGTTTGTTTGCTTTTTGTTTTTTGAGACAGGGTATCTCTGTATAGCTCTAGCTCTACTGAAACTCACTCTGTAGACCAGGCTGGCCTCAAACTCACAGAGGCCTCTACCTCCAGAGTGCTGAAATTAAAGGCATGTGCCACCATCATCTGGCTTATTCGTAACTTTTAAATAAATATAAAATAAAGATTTACCATGTCTTTTTAAGCATCTTATAAAAAAAATCCCTTCTCCTTTTCTCTTCTGTATTATCTCTCCTTACCGCTTACCAATTATGTGTCTTCCCTTTTTAATTTTTCAGAAGCCATTGAGTTTCAGGATACTAATTTAGTACACCAAATCTGAAATTATAAATAAGAAAGAGAACACAAGACCATAACCGTAGTTTTGCTCAGAAATTTAGATAAGTTTTGATTTCCATTTCCTGATGTACTTCTGAATAAAGGTCATGTTTAGTTGATAAGGAGTTCTTTGCTATAATATGATACTTGTATGGAGTAAGATATGGACAAGTTTTGTGATTTCTGGGAGCCTGTATTTTCATATGTATGGAAGTAGGACCTCCCTTAGAGATGTGTGCTTTTAAAATGTGATATACTATCTTTAAAAAAAATGTGGCAATTCTTTGTCCACTACAAGTGGTATGTATGAAGAAAAGAATCTTGGTGTATCTGTTGGTTTAAAAAAAAATAGAATAGGGATACTAATTCTCTCTTCATTGCTAATTTACAAAACTTTATTGATTTAGCAGTTTGTTAGGCTATCTGATTTTATTGTTTATTGGTAGTTGAAAATTAAAAATGTTTATTCGTGTTATGGAATGTAGAGTGTGATGCTATTAGTTTTTTATTTTATTTTTTTGTAGTTTTGACTATTGCTGCTTTAAAATAACAGTATCTGAGCCTAATATTGGCAAATTGTTATTTTATACATTTTTGTCAGGACTATGTGAGCACTGGATTTTGTTAAAGTAATTCTGGTTTATGACATTTTATGTTTCAATATAATGCTTACCACTAAATTCTTAAGTAGTTTTTAGTTTTCATATGTCATAGTAAATATAAATATATAAGGCATAAAAATGTGTAAAATTTTCTCTCTTCTTTCTTACAGATAGCCGAGGAAAATACTCTGAAATAATCAAAAAATCCAATGCAATTGAACTGTTGTTTACACTCTACCCTCCTCAAGGTGCCAAAGTGAACATTAGCACAAGACTCCAGTCTACATGGCTGAGACCCGTGGTAAATGGAGAAGAAGGCTATAAGTACATAGGTAAGATGCCAGCTTTATCTTTTAAGGAGAAGAAAGAAATGTTGCTATATGCTCTCTAGTATCATCTTTACTTCATGGTATTGTGCCTACAGCTCTAAAACTGGATATTTTGTACTTTTGTGCCCTCACCAGTACAGTGGAGTCACACTGTGCTAACTTAGATAATAGACATATGGGTTCTTTTCATGTTGGATTACTCATGTAAAGCCTCTGTAGACATCCATGTGCAGTGCTGCCCATAGACATAAACATGCTTTTCTTTTGGCCATAGTGTTCCTGTGGGGATCTTGCCATTCTTGTTTCCCACCAGTAGGGACATGAAAATTGTTGTTTTCCACAGCTGTATTACCACTTACTGCAATCAGCTTTTCTATGTTTAGCAAGTCCAACAAACATTTATCAAGTGGTATCCCTTTATGGTACTAATTTTCAAATATGGATTTTCAAAGTAACTAATTATATTTGGTATCATTGTATTTATAATTTTGATTTTTATTTGATGTAGTAAGAGGTTTCTGGCCTGGACTTTCGGGCCTAACCTCAAGGTTTAGGACCCACTGACCTGCAGTCACACAGCCCCATAGACCCACAGTCCCAAAGAGACACACAAATGCTTTCAATAGTTTTTGGCTGATTAGCCTCAGGCTCAGGCATATCACTTGCTAGCTCTCTACCCCTCATCTAACCCATGATTCTTCCTGTTCAGCCATGCGGCTCAGTACCATTCTTTAGAGCAGCATAGTTGTCCTCTGCTTCTTCCGGCTCAACTCTAGCATTCTGCTCTGTGCTTCCTGTTCTCAGAGTTTTTTTAGTTTGGTAGCCCCGCCTACACTTCCTGCCTGCCTTTGGCCAATCAGTGCTTTTTATTAAACCAGTGGGTGGGACAATTATTTACCATGAAACAACACAATCCTCTACAATTTGGTGAAGTCTGTTCAAGTATTTTGGCCATTTTCAGGCTGTTTTGATTATTGTTGAGCTTTAGAACTCTACTAAATCCTGCATCATGTATATCTTATGAAGGCATATTTCATCTTCTCTTAAAATTCATCTTTTGAAGAGAGTTTTATTTGCTGAAGTCTAATATACCATTGTATTTCTTTATCACTTATGCTTTTTCTGTCATTTTCAGGAAATATTGGCTGAACTTGTGGTCACAAAGGTGTCCTTTATAAAACTTTCAGCTTTAAGATTTATGTTTAAGTATGTGATTGGTTTTGAATAAGTTTTTGTATGTGACTCAAAATATACATTAACATTTTAAATTGCATTTTATGCCTAAATTTTCCAATGGTTTTTACTGAAAAATCTATCCTATATGTTAACTTCGGATATTGCTTCAAGAAAATAAAGTATACAGTTGGCAACTGTGGGAATGAAAATATGCTTAGTACCATTAGTTTCAAAAGAAACAAACATTAGAACTAAAATGAGGTAATAATGACTGTCTATTGTAAAAGATAAGACACTTTTGATAATAAAAACTACCAGTGTGAGGTTTGAGAAGGACATGAAGTGTATACTGCTGGTGGAAATGCAAGATGGTTGAATCACTGTGGAAATATTTTCAACTTTCTTCTGAAGTTTATTATGTCCTATTTACTAACTCTAACATCCTCTTGTAGGTGGTTCCTGAATATGAATAAAATAAATTTTATATATAACTTAAGATAAAATAAAATTTGAAAAGTTGTTTATATTTTGATATTATAATTACATCATTTCACCATCTCTTTCTTTTAAATAATGGCTTTTTTCTTTAATTTTTGTTATGTACATATAATTTTTTACAAAAATTACATGTATGGTTGTATATATCAGTATCATTCATAATTTGTAAAATCTGGAAACACTATAAATGGCCTTTAATTGATAAGTGGATTAACAAAATTACATGTAGCTATATAATAATGCTCAAAAATAAGTAGGAATAAACTATTACTAAGCATAATAATGTGGATGAATCTCAGATACATCATGATAAACAAAGAAGCCAGATTCAGTGCAGTGTGTTGTATGGCTCTGTCAAAGTAATAGTTGACAAAAGGAGAAACAATCCAAAAGATCAGGCCTGTGACTCCTTGAGCTGAAGATTTGTGCCTGGGTTCCAGTGCAAAGAAGCTACACAAGAGATTCTTCAAGTCATGAACCAGTTCTGCATCTTGATTAACATATTTGTTAAGCATGTATTCAGGTGTCATACTATACCATTCCATAAATGAATCAAATCCCATACTTCACATTGTACTATATACACATTTTTAAAAAGATATAATCATAGAGAGTCCCCCCCCCCCAGTGGCTCATGATTCTGTTAAAGGCATTAGGGAATTGTACACCGATTTACAATAGGGTATTAACACACCTTCCTAAATGGCTAGTGTTAGAAATCTGTTAGCAGGAATATGAAACCACTGTAAAAACTACCATTCTCCTGGTACAAAATTGAATTGTCATACAGTTTTTGAAAAAAGCTCATCACTCTCTTAAATGTTAAACCTTTATTATAGCATTCAGCATAAGCAAACACTATTTACCTAAGAGGAGATAAAAATGACCAACTGTAGCTGGTTGGAAGAAATACATTGTGATATATTGATGTATAGTATGTAGAAATATGTAGAGATGTAAAAGACTAAACAATTAAAGCGAGTGAAATAAACAAGAATGTGTATAAGTGATATAGTTCTGGTGACTTAAAGAAACCAGACAAAAGGGACTAGATATTACATTAATATGATTACATTCAATATGAGAAAACGGAGTAACCTATAGCAACTAAAGTAGATTGATAGATTTGTAGGAAACTAGTTGGTGTTAGGATCAAGAAGTAATGGATAAAAAAATAAATGGTGATGAAAATGCTTATAGTTTGGATTGTGAAGTGTTTTCATGGGCAAACAGTCAAAATACATCACATTGTACACTGCAAATGTATGCTGTTATTGTTAACATCTATACCTCAGTAAAGTTACAAAAGGAAATAAGAAGGTGTATTTAAGGAATGAAAATATTAAACTTTTACTTTGGCAATATTTTTAAAAAGATCCATTTATTTCTAAGTGTTAAAATTTGTATATTAAACTTTGCACATAATGTGAGTGTTGGTCTGAAAGTTGTGGCTCAACAGTAAAGTAATTGCTAAGTGTGTTGTAATTTCAAACTTCATCGTTGCTAAATAAGAGTTGCAGAGTCACATGTCACTGGAATTCCATCTGGCTGGTATATAGAAAAGCATATTCATGTGCTCAGTTTAGTGGTACTCTAGAGGAAGAAAAAAAGAAATATTTAAGATGAAACAGAGCACTTAATTTGAAAGTTTATGGTCCTAAAAGTTAATCAACACTCTGGTTACTGTTTATTTTATCTTGTAATTTATCATCTAAGATTATTAGAACTTGGCTTGTCTTTAGATGTAATTGTTTAGAGGCAGTTTACTGGTATTTTGTGACAAAAAGCAAAAAGGAAATCTGACAATGGCTTATACCCTATGTTGAAGAGTCTTTCATTAGAAGTTTCTAGGCTGATTTTTCCTTCTGCCTTTTTGGGAAAATAATCAGAGCCTTGCATCATTTTGATTATAGTTGTTATGAAGCTGACCAACAAGGGAATTGAGGCATTTCCCTTAAAAGAGACAAGTCCATTTCAGAAGCAGTTTCCCAATCTGAGTAACTCCTTAACTGTAAACACTTTAGAGGAGCTGGCTTTGGGAGTCTGTGTTGCACTTTCATGTTAATACTCGATGGTATAAGCACTCTTTTATTGCTTTTACTCTGTATATTTCTGTGATGTGGCATCATCAGAACCAAGAAACAGTTACTAGATATTCAAAGCTTTAGCTTCAGTGGCTACCAGATTAATGTGAGGATATGCCTCCTCCAAAGATCTTTCCCATCTGTGTTTTAACACCATAATTCATAATTCAACAGTGTTTAAGTACAATGACTGCCAAATATGTCCTTCATAATTATAATTTTCACACATAATTTCTTCTAACGGTAATTTTATGATCTTAGACTATATAGAAAGGAAACTTGAGTTTTTCAAGGATATGTATCTAACTAAACATATTTAGAGAGGCTGTTTGGGGAAACTACTTTTTCCTTAATGCCTCTGGTTATTTTTCCTTCAACAACCCGACCTCTGCCCCCTTTTTCTCTCTGTCTCTGTCTCTCTCTGTCTCTGTCTCTGTCTCTCTGTCTCTCTGTCTCTCTGTCTGTCTGTCTGTCTCTCTCTCTATTTCTTTCTCTCTCTCTCTCTCTCTCTCTCTCTCTCTCTCTCTCTCTCTCTCTCTCTCTCTCTCTCTCTCTCTCTCACACACACACACACACACACACACACACACACAAAACTTTTTTGGTAGCTTCCAATATGGAAGATATAGATTTTAAAGAATATCTTAGTCCTATAATTCATGGAGTTCTATAATTCATGGAGTTTTAATGGGAATCATTTTAAATCAATATGTAAGACTTTATATTTCCGGGAAATTATTTATGGGATACAAATAGATGGTTATAAATACCTTCCTCTGTTGGTTTTGTGATCTTGACCCTTTGCTCATATACCTTCTCATTCCTCTCTCTGACTGCACTGAGAGCTTGACCCAGTGCTTAGCTGTGGATCTCTGCATCTGCTTCCATCAGTTACTGCATGAAGCCTCTGTGATGACAGTTAGCGTGGTCAATAGTTTGATTACAGGGGAAGAACAGTTTAGGTTCCCTCTACACTATTGCTTGGACTGGGGTCATTCTTATGGATTCCTTGGAATTTCCCTAGCATCAGATTTCTCCTTAACCCAAATGGGTCTTTTTTTAATCAAGGTATCTGGTTTTTTTGCTCTCCCTCCTCCAACTCAACCATCCCATTCCCTAGTGTTCTCTTCCTACCTCCCTTTACCTCATCCCCACCATGCTCCTAATTTACTCAGGACATTTTATCTATTCCCCCTTCCCAAGGGGATTCATGATTGTCATCTGAACTACTGAGAGCTCACTGACTCTGGATTGACAGCTGGTGACCCTCCATGGAACCTAAGTAGGCCCTATGATTGTGATGATGCTTGTGTGGCTGGTCAATTTGTGAGGCCTCAGGCAAAAGGACCAGAATTTACTCCTGGTGCATAAACTGGCTTTTTGGAGCCCATTCTCTATAGAGGGATACCTTCTTCAGTTTTGATTCAGGGGCTGGGACTTGGTCTTCAACTTGATATGCCAGACTTGGCTGACTCTCTATGAAAGGTCTTACCCTTTTTGAGGAGTGGATGGCTGAATGGCACGGGAGAAAGCTGGGGGGTGGGGTGAGTGGGATGAGGGGAAGTTATGCTTGGTATGTAGAATGAAAAAACACTTTTAAATAAAAAAAATTAAGAATAAAAAACTAAAAATAAATAAACACCTTTCTCAAGGTAGTGGCCATTTTAATGAAATCATATTCTTGTATTATTATTAGTTGTTTAAACTTAGTTCAGACCATGGGTAATGAACAAAGATGTTAAGGTCTACTTCTTGAAAGTACATAATTTATAATAATTTACAAAATAAATTCTACTTGGCATTATACAGTATATTTAAATTATATAGTTAGTACTAAAACCAGTTTTATCACCCATTTTAAAAATATATGTTGGGGAAGACGAAAGGCAAGTAGAAAGGAGAAATGCAGAATCAAAATATATTATATACATGTATAAAACTGTCAAAGAAGTAAGAAAATAATACAAAAGCTGAACATTTACAAAATGTCTTTGCACAGAATTTTGTTTCTGTGTCTTCAGGTAAAATTTCACATTTATTGTCTAGGCAGGAGTCTATTCCATTTTTTAAAGGCAGTCATTTTTGACTTGAAGTTTGATATTTGATGAACTTAGAGTTTTCTATTTGACTACATAAGTATCAAAACTTTATTTTTCTTATATTCTTCATTGAAGACATGACTTTTAAAATATTCATGAAGCAGAGCCTTCCAAAGACCATTAAGACTCTTCTTAAATATGACATTCAAAGTGCTCTTCAGAAGACCCACTTCTAACCCTCAATACATTTGGATTTTCGCTCTAAATGCTTTTCATATTTTCTCATTCCATATGTGTGATTGAGTTTGGAATAAGATAGTAGTATTAATGCATATTTTTAAAGTAACTTGAGGTTCTACTAGTTACCTTTGTAATTTTGGACCTTGTAGAAGATTCTAAATGCATATCCCATTAGTTTTCATGTGACTATGTAATTTGTGTGGATTTGATTTGATTTTTTAAATTTTGCTATCCTGACTTCTGGTTTTATTCATTCTCTTAAAATACACACATTTATTACTCTTGTCAAAGCTAACATGAAATTTGAGAATATCCTTTGAAGTATTATTATAAAATTAAAAATTTCTAATTTTTGGGGGGCATACACATACATATTTGTATCATTTATTTCTGCCTAGGTACCAAAAATGAGCTGTTAAAATTTATAAATGTCATACTGAGCATATAAAATATATGCTTGATTGAAGGGAAATAATATCATCACTAAAACACATTTTAGATTAAATTGGCCTTGAAATGTTTGTTTATACACCGACTCATGTTATTTATCAACCACATGCTTCCTGCACCACTGTGATAATTTTTTACCTTTCTGATTTACTGTGTAAGGCATAGATGTGTTTTTATGCTAAGTACAGTTGCTGATGAGAAAAGTCTATGTTTGTGTTCAGTGTTTAACCTCTCAGAACTGGGAGACTGGCCTGAGCCAGCCTCAAGCACAATGGAATCAAATATTATGCTGCCCTCTAGCTAAAGTGTCAACATAATTCAAGTTTGTAAAAAAATTTCTTTAGGGTGATTATTTCCTCATTTAGTGATATAAATATATTTTATGTGAATCACATTTTTTCCTTAGACTTTAATGCAAAATCTGAGATGTATCTCTTACTGTCAGTCAAGCCAAACAAAATAGGTTCTAGTAAATGAGGACGACCAACTTTTGCCAGGTTTATCAAGTAAAGAAAATGTGAGCCACCAGAGTACCACGGATTTGCCTCTCATACTTCATTGCTCAATGTTTAAAGTAGAAATTGAGGAGTATTTTACTATGGCTTCTGTATCTGTTTAATAACTATCAAATATCTCCTATGTGGTTGGCAATAAAATTTGAAGAATAACTTTAACGCAATCACCACTGGAACTAGAAGTTTCTGGCATGTTCTAGCCCCAAAGTTCTGACCTGCCAGCAGCTGCTTAGCCCCCCACCCAATGACTCAGATACTTATATTAATTACAAACTGTTCACCTGATGGCTTAAGCTTATTGTTAACTAGCTCTTGTGTCTTAACTCAACTTCTGAAGCTAAGTTCTAAAAGATGTTCTGGCCTTTGCTTTACTCTTTCCTATATAAATTACTTTGAGGAAAACATAGTTGCTCATTTGTGATGTCCTCCAGTAGTCCTGATGAAGATGAATTAAACTCGGCCTAAAGACTATTAGACGACGCAGTATATATGCCTCTGGTCCTTTAGAACTGGAAGCTCCAGTGAAAGCATGGTTGCAACTTCCTGAGACCCTACAGCCCACCCCAAAACCACTCTGGATCCCCATTTGGAATTCCAGAAACTATGTGAGGTATATCATGTCCATTTAAGTTTCTACTTTAGTGCAACTTGCTGTGAGGCATCAGGTAGCTAATACTGGTAAGGTGAAAGTCTCTAAATGACTAAATGATAAAATGAGTTTTAAACTGTTTCTGATGTTGTTTAGATTTAGCAATCATGACTGATTAAAGAGGTTTATAAGTATCTTCCACCTTTACCAGAATCTTGTGACTAGAGCTGCAGAAAGCAATATAATTTGTTTTATAAAATTTTTCTTGTTTGTTCCTACTTCTGCAATGACTTCCCTAGCACAAGAGTCATTTTTAAGAGAGAAGATTTAATGTAATCTGATAAATTTGTGACAGTACAGAATGGTAAGCAGAATTTTTAGGCTGTATATGCCCTTAGTGTGTTCAGTCATTTAAAACACAATTTATGGTTATATTTATATCATAAATATATGAGGATATAGATATACATATATAAGAGGTGTTTATGAGTAATTAAAGTATTTATACTTTTATATTTTGGGGCAATGCTATGTGAAAGAATATTCTACGAAATTAATTTTGGTTTTTAAGATAAGACCCCAGTAAAAAACTTCAAGATTTTTTATAATAATGCCTTCAAGATTTTATAAAAATCAATCTCCATAGACATAAAAATAAATGTCTTGAAGCCACAGGAGAGAGCCTCATTCAATGCTTAGTCACTTAGTTCAGTTAATACAGTGGATTCTTGCCCAGAGAAAGTTGTAAATGAATGATTCTCTAATCTACTGGAGCCACAATCCTTTTTACGTGGCAAATAGTTTGTATTTTCTCTGTCTTTAATAAAAATGTACAGGTAATATATTAAGATGAATTGCCTACACATATAAACTCATATATGTGAAAACCATACTTATAAACAAACACATACACATAATTTTTAGTGTGCATAGTATTTAATTTATTTATAACTAAAGCAAATAATAAAATAAATATCACTTATAATTGCATGTATTATTTAAAAATTCTTCATATTCATATCCGTGGAAATTATACAGAACTTATAACTAATAAAAGATGGATTATTAAAATATAATCTTTAATTATATAAATGTTAAAATGCTAATACCTAATAATCCAAATGAAATACATGTTTTAAAGCAGTACATAAAACATACTATCAATATGGCAGATACAGAATAAAGATACTGTAATTTGGCCATATACTTTGGAGAACAATGCTTTGAATAATGCTTTGGAAGTTCTAATTTTCATAGCAATAAACAGTTCTTAATAGAGCTCTGAGCAAGAAAATACATAGATTTCATTTTTGTTTGTTTGACATTGTGCCTGTGTCTCTGAAAACTTGGTATTTATTAGAAAAATATTAAATAAAGCATTTTGTCTATGTGTAAAAGAAAATTGGGATATATGCAAAGTGAATTTAAAAAGGATTTTCTCATTAAAAAATGGAGCATAAACTTCCAAATTTCTTTAGAATAGAGATGAAAATTGCACCCTAGATATCTATCTCAGAAGCTGCTTGAGCCACTTAATTATTATGACTACAAAAAAGTAAAACACATTAAAAGTTTTATTGTGACAGAGATATATTTTGGGATGATGACTGTACCTAAAATAAACAGGTAAATATAACACATACATACATACTGACAAATCTTGGTGTTTAGTTTAATGCTCATAATATACGTGTTCATAATATATTTAATCCATATATTATTATAATTTGAACTTTTGATCAGGAGTAATACAATTAACAAACTTTCCATTTTGTAGTACCTACTATGATTATTGTCATGGTTAATCTCTTTGTCAACCTGGCTGACTTAAAGAATGCTAATGTAGTTGATAAAATATTTCTCAGTATATCTGTTACAGATTTTGCAGTAAATATTGGTATTTGAGATAGTAGACTAAGAAAGGTTTTCTTACCAGTGCAGTAGGCATTGAGCAAGCTGTCAAAAGCATGAATATAATGAAACAATGGAAGAAAGACATGTTACTTTTCTCTGTTTGAGACAGCAGATGGATGCATTGTCTTCTATTGTTTGCAATGATGCTCTTCATTCATGTGTCTTTGGATTGGACCAGAATGTACATCATCAGCCACTCAGTTCTTGAACCTTTAATTCATAAAAGAATGTAGACCATTGGCTCCTCTATTTCTGAGATTATTGTATGGTTTTAATAACTGGCTTTTTTGGACTTTCAACCTGTGGATGTCACATATCTCAGTCTCATAACTGATCCTTCTTTCTCTTGCATCTACTCTGACTTTATCTCTGTCTCTCTTTGCCCTATCAATCAATCCCTGTCTTAAAAGGAATATATAAGTATATAATAGCAACATATAAATATTGTTTCTGTACCTCTTAAGAACATTTGCTAGGTTAGTTGACATGGAGATATACTTAGATTTGTAATTAAAGTGAAATGCTTAAAATTAACTCTATTCATTTCTTATATGACTCAGAGCTGTGTATTTTATGCATATTTTCTCATTTAATCTATATTGTTCATATGATAGATGCTATTATGAAATTGTTATTTTAATGAGTATTACACCATATCATATTGATGCTAAATTGCTTTATATCATATAGTTACTGGGTTGCAATAAGATTTCATTTAAGACATTTGACTTTAGATCAAGATTTGTCATTTCAAATTGCAATAAATCATGGGAATTTATTTTTGTTGATATATTTTTATTGCCAAGAAACTAAATTATAATTTATTAACTTACTTAAAATTCAGTTAAGTTGCTAAGTGTAGTTGTGGACACCTGAATCTTAGTTTTTAGGTGACAAACGCAGGAAGATTATGAATTCAAGGCCAGAGCTATATAGCAAGACCCAGTCTTGAGCTGAGGATATATCTCATGGGAAGTATGAAAGGAGCTGCTTCAATCTTTAGCAATATAACAAAATGGGTGATATGATATAATGTATTGTTCTAATACGTAAACCATTATTTCATCAGCATTTTTCTATTAAAACTCATTTGTTTCCCCTAAATTTCTTGTATGGTCACAATATAGGAGGACACTGCACTGAAGCTCTTTATTTGATAATTAAAAGTTAACTATTATGGAGACAATGATTAAAAATTATATACAAGTATTGTATTTGCTTCATAAACGTTTATTGAGTACCTATGTATAGAAAGAATTCTATAATAACCATGATAACGATGCTTTAGCAAATGAAATACTTTCATATCTGTGTTTCTAGAAAAATAATAAATGGTATGATTACCTACATTAAATGATATAAAGTGAAGAGTGGCACAAAACAACCACATCCTAAACAATCTGTGTCTCTGCTAAGCAGAAAGGCTTTGTGGGAGAGTGAAGCCATGATTTATGGCTATGGACATCTTCAGTAACAAGACCATCTATGCATGCCCTCTAGAGGAGAGTGCCCTCCACTCAAACATATCACCAACACTTCCTCTGAAGCAATGGTACTAGTTCAGAATATTGCGTTTATTTACTAAGGAGTAAATTCTGTTTTATTATATAGTGATCACATCTAATTTCTTAAATATTGCTGTTTCCGTGTAATGTAAGGTGTAATGTAAAGACAGAATACAGAAATGTCGTACAGGTATTAAGAAGTAAAAATATGACTGGAATATAAATTCTGTATTATAAGTGCTCTTAAATTTTTTGCTTAGTTTCTTCAGAATTTATATGTAACTATAGAATATTGAAGTCTTGAAAGGACTATTGCATGTTATTTTGACCAGTTCTTTATTTATCCTTTTTTTGAGATATAACGTCAAATAAACCATTGCTAATTTCCATTGCTTTTAATAACTTTCCAAATTTTCTCAATACCTATAACATTTAAAAATATTTTAAATATGTTACCAATAGAAACTTGAAATTAGTGCCTTACAAAATTTTAGATTCTTTATAGATCTAGAAAAGAGTTAGATTTTCCAACACATCAATTTGAGAAGGACTTTTTTTTTTCAAATCTGAGAAAGGGAACATATATCTATCATTGGGAAATTCTGAAATCTTGTCATATTCATATCATATTGAGGTTGTTACAAAACTCAAGGTTCTGAGCTAAAGTGTGTTCATTTCTTATCTACCCAAAAAACAAAAATAGGCAACAAGGGAAATATTTTACTGCCAAGGGCCACAGGTGTATACAGCAGATGACTATCAGTATTTTACAGGTTGTCTTACCAGATTAATAACTCTGTGTTGGGAAACCCTACTAGGCAAAGTCTGTGGAAGAGTCCCACTAAACAAAAACCCATGGAATGTCCCCACTAAGCAAAGCTCTGAGATGATTGGCTGTGGATACCAGATGGTCTCTGTAAGACAGTTCTCAGGTGCCACTGCTGTGCCTCCCTAATAAGAATAGCTGTGGATTCTTTTCATAGCCCACTGGTAGTGTGCTTTACTTTGAACACTTATAGTTGTGGATAGTCAAGAAAATTGATTTCTGATTAATAGAAATAATATCAGAATATTCTTTACTGACACAGGTAAATGACAGTATTTTCAGTCTGAAAGACAACTAATTTTAGAGTTCAGAACAAATTTAAATAGACTAAACATCCTCTGCAGAAAATATACACAGAGTAATTCCCAAGTGTTTAATTGCTAATTCAAGTCCAGGCTGTTTTGAGATATAACCCCCTTACAATAGTTGTCTTTGCATATACTCTGAACACTCAAGGTTCAACCTGCTACTGATATTGTTGAGCCCTGAATTTTAATGTCATTCTCCATCTAGGAAAAAGTTATGTGCAAGGTGAAGCATTTATACTGACTGGTCCTTGTGATCTTACTAGCATGAGAACTGTATGACTTCATGTGTTATGAGAATGGGTTGGGCCTTGAAAATGTGACATATAATTGGTCAGAGTTTGGCTAAGAAAAGAGAAAGGAGAAATGAGTGTGTATGAATGAATGTGTGTAAGAGCAGCAGCAATGTAGGGATGAAGCAATGCAGAATGTGAATGTGTGCTGAATGAGAGAAGAAGGAGCCTAAAGAGAGTGTGAGAGAATGAATGACTGAGAAGGTAAAAGAGCAAAGAGTGAGTGAATGGTGTATAAAAGGCATATATGTGTGAATGACTGCAATGGAGATAAAGCTATGTGAAAGATATGTTGCTATGTATAGGAATTATGTAATGAGGTGTATGAGAGTGTGGAAAAAATGTAAAATGTTATATGGTGATAGAGCTATGTACTTGAGATCAATGGAGATCTGTAGCTGTGTAGATGCAAGGAAGATGAAACTGTATAAAAGGAAATATAGAAGAAAATGTATATAAAAGAAACGTGAAAATAGGTGTACCAGTTCTCTATTTATTCTTATAGAGAGTTACTTAGCAGGCATTAAGAATGTATTTTAATTAAGGATCTCAAGGCTTAGAGGCTATGTGGCTTATACAAGATTATGCCCTTAAATGTAACTGAGTCAATAATTCAAGTTCAACTCATATTCAGCCTATTACTCCTATCCATGTGGTTTTCCTGAGTTCTGGTCTTTTATGCAAAGCTATTTAACTGAAAAAAATGCAACATTTGCTTATAGGATGAGCCTGCCTTTGTGGTTATATATTACATATTTAATAAAAAATAGTCTGGAATATCAGAGGATAAAGCTACCCACTGAGCCAAGCCATGAAAGTCAGGAAGTGGTGGCCTATGCCTTTAATCCCATCACTTGAGAGGCAGAGATCAGTCTAGATTCTCTGTGAATTCAAGGCCTAACAGAGCCAGTGAGCTGTGGCACACACCTTTAATCCTAGCTCTATAAAAGTTAAATTGGGAATTAAGATAGCTTGGCAGAGAGAGAGAGAGAGAGAGAGAGAGAGAGAGAGAGAGAGAGAGAGAGAGAGAGAGAGAGAGAGAGAGAGAGGGAGGGAGGGAGGGAGGGAGGGAGGGAGGAGAGAGGGAGGAGAGAGAGAGAGGAGAGAGAGAGGAGAGAGAGAAGGGGAGGGGAGAGGAGGGGAGGGGAGAGAGAGAGAAGGGGAGGGGGAGGGGAGGGGAGGGGGAGAGAGGAGAGAGAGGAGAGAGAGGAGAGAGAGAGAGGAGAGAGAGAGAGAGAGAGAGAGAGAGAGAGAGAGAGAGAGAGAGAGAGAGAGAGAGAGAGAGAGAGAGAGAGAGGAGAGAGAGAGAGGAGAGGACAAGTTCAGCTTCCCCTGACACTTTCTTTGTTGGGTGAGGACAGAGAAGCTTGGAGTCTCAGGATTTAGGAAGAGAGGCTGGAATAGTTGGCTGGGTGAGAATTGGCTGTGGTTCCCTATTTTTCTGATATTTCTGCTTTTCCTTATAGGCAATATTTCTTTATCTTTTTGTTTTGATCAAATATAAGTGTTGGTGGCTGGTTTGGCCTTTGTATATTTTCTGAAGCAAAAAATTGTAAGAATTCCCTGCTCCCCTCTGTCTTGAGAAATGAAGTGGGACAAAAGCTGTGGGCTGAGGCATTGTAATACTGCAGTCCAGTCCCTCAGGGCACAGTAAATTCCAATATGGGAAAATCTCTGAATATGAATTTACTTATTTATTTATCCTTCAAAATTTTCTTCACATATATATTTTAATCTTATTTCTTCTCTTTTCCAACTATGCCTGTTACCAGAAGGAAATGCTATTTCCTAATGGAATTTCATGCAAAACAAAACCTGATTCTTATAATATGTAACCTTTAACTAGAAACACTTTTATATTGCTAAAAGGAGAATGATGATTTCCCTTCCCCAAGACTGCAGAATAATAAAGTAAAAATGTTTTCACAATACTTTGGAATTTTTATAATTGTCCTCTTTATTGTTTGACTGTCAGTTAAATTAGAACATTTGATAATTACGGGGAGCTGATAAGACTTTCTATTACAGGGATGTCATTATGTTAATCTCAGTTCAAATATAGTTTGCCTGAGTCCTGTTTTGATTATATAATATGCGAATGAATTAACTTATTAAATAAGCTTACCTGCAGGGCATAGATATATTAAATGTATTTAAAGTTAACAGTAATTTTAACAAGTTGGTCAATCTTCTATTAAAACCATAACTGACTTTCCTCCCTAAAGCTTTTAAAATTTAGAGCATAGACATTTAGATATCTTCACACACATTTTTAGATCTAAAGATCAAACACTTTATATGGACTACTTAGATCTTATTGTTTGCTTATCCTGAAAAGGGAGTAATGAATTTTTAAGGATACAGGGACTTACAATTTTCATTTTATATGCAAACCTGGATACCAGAATTTTTGAATAAAGAACCTGGCAGCTTCTTCTATAAAACACAATTTTACTTGAAAATGTAAACCTTTTTTATCTTTTGTTTAAAATAATAAATGTCTTCAAACAGCTGTAACTCTGTTCCCTTTGTGAGGGTAAAGGCTCAGTGACACAACCATTTCATGATCTGTTTTAATATATTTATATTGCAGTTGTATACTCTCTGTTTTTAAAGGTATGGCCTGCATTCTATTTTTAGAATAAGTTGGAGAAATATTTGCAAAACATAGCTATTCAATATCAACTTAATTATATGAGAGCTTAAAAATCTTTATTCACTTAATATTAATTCCATAAATACGAGATATACAGTATTTAAGTATATTTTAGTCTGTGTACAAGGAACCTGTAAGCCATTTAGAGACAGGAATGAATAGAAAAGATTAACAGGATAGTAAATTAATTTTTTTTCTAGACTGTGCAAGTTGACTTCTAGGATGCCCAAACCAAACCATATGTGAAGTGTGGAATATTCTGGCATTATCAAACTGTTCTTCATGATTTTGCATATTATTTTGCATCTAACAATCTGCCTGATAGGCATCTACTAAAATTTTAAGACAGAGAAAAAAGTATGGAGAAGAAGAGAGTGGAGACAAATTTTATACTAGATACTGATGCTTCTATGCATTGCCAAAGGGGCACAGGCAGATTGATGTAATCCTATCATTTTATTTTATCTTTAGTAAGTTTTTATAGCATTGTTGGGTTTTTTCCTAATACATTTATGTCTCAGCTGTTATATTTAGTTAAATTAATTTTTTTATTTAAACATTTTATCCCATACCACTTCTCCTGCTCCCTCCTCTCCTCCCATTCCTGCCCAGCCCCACCCCATCCTATCCTCCATTTCTTCTTCAGGGAGGGCAAGGAATCCCAAGGTGAATCAGTTTGGTCTGGCATGTCCAGTTGAGGTAGGGCGAGGCATTCCCCCTCCCCCAATATCAAAGCTGAGTAAAATGTTTCTCTGTAGGAGACGGCTTCAGAGAAGCCAATTTATGCACCATAAGAAACTGCCAGAGGCTCCACACTGTTCTACTGTCTTCTCCATTCACCGGACCCTCTACTCGATTAATTCTACCATTTAAAAATAGTCAATACATAATTTGCAGCCTGTAAGTTAAGCACAATCATTTCCAGATAAAGCAAATATTCTTTCCATGTCCTCACAGCTAGGAGAAGCTGGTAATTGTGGCCTCAGTTCCTGGTTTTAACTGACGCCAAATGTGGTTCTTTAACATGCACAATCAGTATCTGTACTGTAAAGGCAGATCCCTTCCCAAGACGCTACACCTACAGAGGAAAAGTTAGAACTCTCATTTATCAATCAATCAGAAAACTGTGTGATAAATCACTTAACTGGCTCCATTTAAGTGATCTTATTTAAAATTTAGAAACCCAGTGTGTCAGGTGTCTCATTGTAAAAAGACCAGGATATAGTTGCTTGCATATGTGATGATTCCTGGATATATTAAATAGTTACAATATGTTTATTATTGATTTTAGGCTATGATTATTAGTAACATCTTGGAAGGAGAAGTAGGATTAGTTTTTAAGACTAACATCAATGTCCAATTTTGTGATTTTTGCCAATGTTCTTAAGAAAAAAATAATAATTACTTCTTACAAATGCTTAAAGTTAAGAAGAACAAGAAAGAGTCTTAGCAGGGGTCAAGGGATGCCTTGAAGTAGGGGGAGGAGCTATGTCCTGCCTTAAAGTCATATGACATGCTTTGTTGATTCCATGGGAAACCTGCCCTTTCTGAATGGAGTATTTGTAGCAGGGTAATAGAATGGAGGTGAGGATAGGGAACAGGGAATAAAGAGAGAGGAAACTGTGGTTTCTATGTAAAATAATACATTTTAAAAAACTAAGAGAAAATCTACTCATTTGCTCAAGAACTATTTGAGGATACTCCAAAGCAGCAACAAAATGATCACCAACATACAGCAACCAATAATGTTTTATTGTGTTTTCTTTTGCTTTTCTTTTTATACATAATTATCATCAGATTTAGATTTTCAAATTAGCTTTTCTGTTTATAAAATAATATATGGCCATTGTGCAATAACCTTACAAATTCAAAATATAAGTAAGTAAAGTTGCAAAAGTACTTAAGTATCAACTTTATATAAATCTCTTTGTTTTTGTATATTTTATTCGTTATACTAATGGGTTAATTCATTTTGCATGCATGCATATATTCACAGGTATATATTTAACATGTTTAATTGCACTGATTGCTATCATAGTTGATCTAAGAATATTTATTTTTAGATGGATGGATGATGCCAGTGAAGAAGCAGTGGACAGATCCTGTTACATTTGGGAAGGCCTAGTAGTGTTTTTCGATTGAATGATTGAGCTATTTGGGTTATTTAGTGTGACTCTAACAAATTCAGAAGAGTATTACTCACAGTTCTCTATAAAAAAGAATGGCTAACCTACCTGTCTACACTCCTTTGCTATGGCTCAAAAGAGACATTTTAGTAATTCCAGCAGTGTCTTCAGCAATATAAATACTTTGACCATTTAAGAAATCTTGAGAAGACAAGACCAACCTTTAAGTAACTATGTCTTTCTATGTCCATGTGCCATAATTGAAAAAATATGAAAATCAGGACTGCTTTAGCATTTGTCACCTGACCCTGTACTCATGAGCTTGAAGAGTTCAGTAATAAGGGAGAATCACTAGAGAGAGAACATTAAAAATCACGCCTCTCACACAAAGAGAACACTTGATCATACACCTTTAATATTAATTTTTAGACTTGAATCCAGTGCATTTTTATCTAACAATCTGTGATGCTCCCATGAAAATTAACTATGCTTCTAATTTAGTCATATTAGAAGATCATTCAATTCCAATGGGCAAAATGAGGTGACACCCAGAAATAACTTTAGGGGGACTAGTCTCAGAAGAGCCAGGCCACTGGCATGTGTAAACCATGGATCTAATTGACAAGGGATCAAAGCACATGTGCAATGCACAGAACTCTACAAAGTCCCTCCTCAAGTTCTAGGGAGAGTTTAAAGTATCTTAAGAATCATCAGGCTGGCAGAACATTTCTTTAAATTGTGAGTTGAGAGACATAGCACAAAAACAGAGCTGAAGCCCTGAGGAGGGGCAAATTCAGGTCAGGATATGCAAATTCTTTAACAGCCAGTTATCCAATGGGGTCCTTGAGTGTGGGCTCTAGCTGAATAAAAAAATACACATGCAACTTTTCCATACTTGAGTTTAGTTTTGATTAGGCTCTCCATCTGCTAAGTATATCTAAAACTTGAAAATTATGTAAGTCCTCACATAGCCTTAAAAGTCTGTTCTTTTACAAAACTAGAAAGTATATGAAAATCTTGGGTCATCCCCCCTCCAGCCTGTATAAATCCCTCAGCAATATTATATTCACATTTTTATAGTAGTTTTTAGCATAATAGGTTAGGGTAATGACCACTAAGTAAGGCTGCTTTCTACATATGCATTAGGAACTGAATTAAGATCACCAGTACCAATGCCTGGCTATGGCCTTACGTGCCTGTGGGAGTGGAGGTAAGACAATAGCTCAACTCCTGATTCATTAAGAGACCCTGTCTCAAATGAATGCAGTTCAGAGTGGTAGAGCAAGGTCCTGCTTCAACACATGAACATACAGGAATGTGAAATGTATGCCATCACACACAAACACACAAATACACACTCTTCAAAACATAACAGAAAGCTATCCTTGCAGTCTTAATTACCACTTTATATGTTTATACATGTCAGAGTAAATATTTATATTTTAATTTAAAATGCTAAAACTTTTAACTATAATGTTTTTATTCTTTTAGAATTTCATACATGCATATAATATAATTTGATCATTTTCACTTGTCATTACCCCCATCCAACTCTTCCCAGATCTTCCCCATTACCCCTTCTTAATTTCATGTTTTTTTTTCTTTTTTTAAATAGCTCATTGAGTCTAATCATTGTTGCTTTATTTTTATTGTTGTAGGGCATTCCACTGGAGTACATTCATAAAGACATTAAAATCTTTCTCCCACAACTTCTATGAAGCGTTTTTAGTTTGGGTAGGGTGGTTCATGTGCCTCTTCCTCCAGCTTTGAGAATCATTTCTGGCACAAGATTTCACCCCAGTTTCATAACAGACTTTTAAAATAATAGTGGTAATATCAATTATAAAGAGTTATATATAAACAGGAAGCTGTGATTTAGGTTTCTTTGCACCAATAACTACAATGTCAGTTCTCTAGGCAACCTCAAAACTTAATCTGTTCAAGTTTCTCCTATGGATGAACTATAAATGTGATGGTAAAGTAACATAGTGGCATTCTAATTAGAGGATGAATGACATCTTAGAAGTCATGCGAAATGAGGATATTTTCAACTAAACAAATGCTGCAAAGTATGAATGGAAAAATAAAAATTCTAAAAGAGAAAACATATGGTCCACACCCTCCAAAAACACATTTAGTGACTTACTTCCATTAATCCATACCATCTGAAGTTCAGTCATCTATGAGCTCATCGATAGAATGATCTATTGGCGAGTTAGCATATTAATGATTCAGTCATCTCTCTTCGGTACCATCAGCTAGGCAACAAGTTTTCAACACATAAGCTTTTAGAGGACACTATATGTTTCAACCATAAAAAAATAATTTTCCCCCATGAAATACAAAACAGAAGATTTTTTTCTTGCTCAAGAAATTCTGGAATTCCCATCCTCCTCTATGCTTCATATTGCACTCTGTGTCCATAACACTATTTTATTAAATTTAATATTTGATATATTGATTATTCTATTGATGTGGAAGTCTTTGTTCTAAGCTATTTAGGGATTGTTAATTATTTATGTGTAGGGGAAATGGCAAAAATAGTTATATAACAAACAAAACGATATGAAATATAGAAATTTCTCAACTTTTCAAAAGGTTAAGGCCCAAGATGAAGTGGGTTGTACTGCATTTTTGTCCTAAGGGGCATAGTGGACACAGGCTGATGGATTGATCATCATTTCCTAGGTATATGACTACACACTTCCTCAGTTTTGATCTCACCTTTCCAAAAATAGAGAGACTGGGGCAAACATGCCCTGAATTAGGGGCCACAATTCAGACTCCCGTACTAGTACGTAATTGAAAGGCTGTCATGGTAAAAGTAAATCATCCTTTTGTTGAGCTTCTTTGAGCTATCAGTTTGGGAAAACACTATCATTCAAGAAGTATATGCATTAGAAATTGTTGACTCCTTTGATGATATTCAGAATGCAACGGAACTCGATGTCTCAGCAATCGGTTAAAATAAAAACATTAAATTTAGTTACTAATTGTTTTACATCCACCTTTTAGGAACACTTTTATTGTAAATTAGGATTAGATAAGGTCAGACAGGGTTTTACATATGAGAAAAGTCAAAAGAATTATTTCACATAGAGTTGTCATCTTCAATAAATGTGCATATTTCAAACTACTGACTCTCAAGCAAGAGACTGCATGAATATGAGACCTAGACATGTTTTTATAACATGCCCAAAGGAAAATTCTTTGTTATGGCTTCCCTGAACACTCATTAATTTTGTAACTGAAGAACAGAGTTGATTGCAATTTTGCACCTTTCTGCAGATGTATGAAATGTTTAGTCACTTTCAGGTAACAAATTCTCACATGTCAACATTTCTCTGAATTTAACAAAACTTCTCAAATTCTGTAAGAGGAATTTAATGTTTAATAATCATCAGTATCAAAATTTTTCATCTGTTAATGAAAATGATTTAAAAATACAGCTATGCAAATAAATCTTTGTTTAGTTTTAAGTATATCTCAAAAACTTAGAGGGATATGGAGGCTATTATATGTACACTTACCTGTTTGCTGTTCAAGTAGGGCCCTTAAATTTTGTTTTCTGTGCTGTTTTTTTTCCATCCATTTTAATTCTTCACCTTTCCTTAAGAAGATCTGGCTAAATACATGCACAGGACACTTAGGAAACACATCCTGGCAATGGCAGATGGGCAGCTAGGACTCCAGGAGATTCCTAGTACCCCACTTTCCCACCTGCTCAGCCATAGTCCTGCTCTATGCTGCATTTCCTTGTAACAGTTTTCTGCCTCCAATGACATGTCACTTCTCTTTGGGTTTGTCTATGAATGGAAAGCCAAGTTGGTTGCATCACCGCCCATCTTTACCTCTCTTTTAAATTGTCATCACCTAGAGGAATATTTTCAAACGTTGCCAAAAGGGTGAACCATTGTAGAAAATAAAATCTTAGAACTACTATTTGGTTTTATCTTTGATCTTGTAATTTGAAATTTTTACTTTAATGAGTTTTTCTGACTTGCTCAGCTATGCACGAATAAATTCACATAAGCAGGGATTCATGCTAATAGAGGAGCAGAGCAAACATAGTAAAGAACACTGGGCCAGAGGACAGAATTCAGGCTGCTTTGTAGTTAGCCCCAGTCATACTCTTCAGACCCTCACGCTCTCTCATGTCATATTTTCAGCACCTACCCTGTCCTTGTCACTTTGAATTGTGTCATTTTGGCTGGTTCTATCTCAGTATAAATTCTATTTTTTATGTTTTTTTCCCAGTAGTGTACTGCTTTACTCTTTGAATGAAAATTCCTTCACAAACAGGATCTACATCTAATAGTCCCAGGGTATAAAGCGTAATACTTGCTTCAGTAACCATTTTCTGTTCTTGTAATTCTTTTTGAGATATTTTAACATGTATAGCACAGTATATTATAACTTAGATGTATGAATGACTGCCTTCTATATTATACAATGATCAATGGCAAGTAGGAGCTGTTTCTTGTTAATCTTTGCATCTCCAGGGTCTCACACACTGATAGTGCATCACAGGTGTTTAGCTCTGTTAAGTGAATAAAATCCTAGATTGCTACAGTTTACAACAATACAAATGAATGTAGATTTAAGTTTGATCTGAGTACATGGATTTAAAAAATGTTTAGAACATAAACATAAAATGCAGGTGCTTAGGAGGTGCTTGGCTATTTACTAGTCAGCTTTTGTATGGCCAAAAACTGTTTGAAAGATATTGTATTCTAATATTTTAGTGGGAAAAAAACACCCATTGGCCTCATTTTTAACTCTTGAAAAATTTCTTAAATTCAATTTGATCTGAGCTTTCTTAATGTGGAACTCAAACAGGCAAGCATTAGGTCATTATGTGCACTGTTCATCACACTTATGGTTTCTGTAAGACTTAGGGCAGGGCACTAAAGAATCTTAGCTATCCATGAACTCTGTAAGTTAACTTATATTGACATATAAAATATGATGGTAAACCTTAATACAGTAGTCCCCTTTTTTTGATGAAAGATAAATTCCAAGATACCCAGTAAATTCCTAAAGCTTCAAGCAGAGATGAACTGCAAGACTGTCACAGACTTATAACCATGTTGGCTTTCATTGACCAGAGAGTGTGTAGTATATACAGCATGGATGCCTACAGAAAGGATAATTTATGACTGGATGGAACTGAAAGAGAACCTAAATGTTATTTCATCATATTATTCCTAACAATATGGATTTAAAGGTTATATATAATTTATTTCTGGAATTTTGCATTGTTTTTGAACAGTGACAATGAGAAAGCAAAACTGTTGGAGAATATTATTTTAAGATGTATTACATTTGTTTACACTATGGAACATTTGTTTACTGATGCGAAGATATGTTGCATTTGTTTAACTCTGTGAAACTTTGTCTAAACTACCTGATTGGTCTAATAAAGAGCTTAATGACTAATAGCCAGGCAGGAGAAAGGGTAGGCGGGGCTGGCAGGCAGAGGGAATAAAAGTGAGGAGAAATCTGAGAAGATCAAGGAGTGAAAAAAGAGCTGTGGAGGACCCCAGGCAGCTGCCCAGCCACACAGCAGACAAGGAATAAGAAGAAAAGAAACGGTTATCTGAGCTAGAGAAAGGTAAAAGCCCAAAGCCAGAAGGTAAATAGGACAATTTAAAGTTAAGAAAAGCTGGCAAGAAACAAAACAAGCTAAGGCCAGGTATTTATAAGAAAGAATAAGCCTTTGTGTGTGATTTATTGGTAGCCTGGTGGCAGACTCCCCAAAAGAACAGAGTAAAGCAACCAAGAATACAGGGCAATGGGAAGTAAAGCTCCAAGGAAGAGAGTGAATACTCCATATTGTAGAGTTAGTGGAGAGCAATGGAATCTACACCAGCTGTCACTAATGGTTATGTATCTTAGATATATTCTTTGCTTTCTTAGCATCATGGTTCTTAAAACCTTTAAAATAAAATTTTTGAAGCGGAAATTTGTAATTCCCAAGTAAGATATCTTAGTGGCATTGCATATGACCTGGTCTAAATATAGGAAATGCTGACTGATGTGATGGTGGATGCTGGCAGTCCTGGCAACTCAGATGCTGGACTTGAGGCTATGAACTCCAGGCCAACCCTGACTACATAACAAAACCCTGTCTTACCTGAGAATTGGGGGGAGGAGAGAATCGTGCAATTATTAGCTACCCACATGAGTTTTGTTTCTTAGTAAACAATTGTTTTAATTTTTTTTCATTGCGAAAGAATCTAAAATGCATTACTCCTTTTATGTTTCTAAAATATGTTATGAAAGTCAGGCTGTCTTTTGAATTCCATTGACTATGGATGCAATAATAGTCACCAAGGAGTTGTGACCTACTCAGAAGTGTTGACTTTTAACAATTTGACTTTGGGGCCAGGGGCAGAGTGGCAGTAGTATGTAACATCATGATTTTTCAGAGTTATTTATTATAAACATTGTATCACTATGTACAAAATAGAACATTTTAAAGAGGTTTTTAAATTTTTATTAACTTAAAGAGAATGAGTCCTTTTATGTTGTGTAAAACACAGTGTATTTTTGTTGTTTCTTTTCTCCTCTTGTTCCTCATTTTCTTACCTCCTTGTATCTTCTCATCCCCATTTTCTTATCTCTGTGCCTTCCTGTGCTCCACCTGCTTTGCTCAGTGAGCCTCTTGATCCTCTCTGGCGGTCGTCTATGTAGTTTTCAACTTAATGAAATTGACCATAAGGTAAATTATTAACAATAGATGAATTCAGAGAATTTCTTTATTTTCTTCACTTTCTCCAAATAGTGAATAACTAGTTTTTTGTTCTGACATTTTCAAAATGGGATTACGGCTTTCAGTCTCTTTTAAAGTTACAAATAAAATATCCTTCCCCACATGTAAGTTAGTCAATATGGAAAGTCACTTAAAAAGGCTGGACATGAATACTCAAATAATTTAGGTGCAATTGACTTTTGTTTCGCTGACAGATTTTTAGCATTTATCCATGACCACAGTATGTGTAAAAGTACAAACATATTTTGAACTATTAGACAATTATTTTTTCCAACAGAACTGTAACGAAGACAAATCTGTATTTTGTTTTAAAATACTCTAAAATATTAATAATTTAAAATGACATTTAAAAACATATTGCAGGAAAACTGCTACTAAAGAATATTGAAAGTAAAATATTTAGGATACATAAAATTTATAAATTTAGTGGGATATTGCAAAACAAATTCTATTCTGTATTTAGTGATTCCAATTAACTTTACCATCTTTGACAAGCCCATTATTGTAAACAGGATGCCTGTATCCTTACAACAGAATGACTGTATCCCTGAGAACAGGGAAGACTACTTTTATCAGTTGGAAATATACTAAGATAATTAATTACACTTTGCTTAATTTTCCCTGCCCCCCACTTAATTCAGAGCAAAAAAAAATAGACTTTTGCCCATTTGTTCACAAGTGTATTTCACAAAGTTTTAATATAAACATTAAAATCCAGTTTGGTGAAAAAATTTCACCCTGTTGAAGATTGGAAATGAGTTACACAAATTACTGGCCAGATGTAAGACAATATCCTTAAGACAATCAGTTAAAGCCATAACATTTTGTCTGCATTAGACATCATTAGATAAAGATAGAAGTCTGATTTTCACTAATTTTAACCTAAATGTCATTGAAAATAGCTCCCCTTAAGGTAAAGTTACATGAGCAATTTGCCTACTGAAAAGAAAATGACAGTGTGGTTGCCATTGTTCACTTCTTTGGTTTAATTTTTCCTTTACAAACCTTTGGATTCTGGATTGCAAAGTGAAGATCTCACATGTAAATAAAGCATAGTATAAAAAATGTACATATAACATACACATGAATAACATGTAGATATTTTTGGATTTTTATTTTCTAGAACAAGCTCCTGTCAAGAATATGTTAGTGTGATAGTCAGAATTGTGATTTAAAGGGATATTATGGTACAAAGAGAAGCAGCAGTGAGTGCCCTTTAACTACCTGAGCAATCCCTGTGAGAGGTCCTGGTGTTAGGATGAGCTGTGAGGAGTGCTGGGCAACAGGAAAGTGGAACCAAGAGAGTCACCCCTGACCATCTCTCCTAATACTGCTCCCTGCAGAACATGTCTGTGTAGTATGAGGTTTCTGGCCCTGACTTTCAGGCTTAAGCTCAAGGTTTAGGATCCACAGACCCGCAGTCCTGCAGTACCGCAGTCCCACAGACCCACAGTCACACAGACACACACAGATGCTTTCATTAATTTGAGGCTGATTGGCCTAAGGCTCAGCCATATAACTTGCTAACTTTCTACCCTTAAACTAATCCATGTCTCTTATCTTGTTCAGTCATGTGGCTTGGTACCTTTTCTGACAGCAGCATGGGTGTCCTCTGCTTTCTCCGGCTTCTCTCTGGCGCTCTGCTTTGTGCTTCCTGTTCTCAGAGTTTTCTTAGTTTGGTAGCTCCACCCACACTTCCTGCATGCCTTTGGTCAATCAGCGCTTTTTATTAAACCAGTGAGTGGGATAATTATTTACAATGAAACAACACAATCTTCTACATGTCTGTGTCTTAGAGAAGCATAGAGGGTCTTTATTTTAAAAAAGAGTGAACTACAAGGGGACAGGGCACTTCAGCATCCTGAATGTTTGAATTCAGTCTGTCTCCAAGTCTTCCTTCACACTACCTTTGTATTTTTGTTGTGGAAGGAGCTGCTCCCTTTGTCACCACAAACTTTTCTAGTTAATTTCAAACAAGTCATTGCTCAATACATTTTTAAAACAACAACAACAACAAAACCTACCTTATGCCAGTTTTCTGTTATTGTTTTTGTTTTAGTTTCTTTTTTTTTCAACTTGGTCCCTGCAAAATAGAATGAAAACAGCTCTGTGAGTTTTACCTTGTGAAACACCAGAATGAAAATTCCTAGACCATTTACCACAGTTTATAGATCAGCCTGTAGCATCAGCTACAATGCCTGCCTGGAGACCACATTGCCTTGGGGCATGGATTTCTGGGTTTTGGTCTAATTGGACAGAAGGAGTCTGGTCCCTGTCAGGAGTTTTAGTCTCTCATTTCCAATTGTCTTTTTGGTCTGCTAAGAGTCATTCATAATGTTGCTCTAAGCCTCTCTTGGTAACCTGATTGTCTTTCATATTAGGTACTGTTTAGTGTGAGAACATTTACTAAAGAGTATTTTTTTTTCTTAAAGAACAGTACATGTGTTATTCTACCAAGCCATTATCTGAAAACTTAATATTTACAGATAGAAAACCCTCAAAGATTTGTTTTAATAACTTAGTAGTCAATGTGCACGCCTATGCATATTTTTGCACAGCCATGTGCATAACAGACCGAAGAGAACACTCAGATGGTATCTAGAACATCATGGAACCTTAGCTTGAACAATTCCTTAGAGGATCGGAACCACCTAACTTACTGTTTCAAAACACGAGGATTTAGCAGTTGTCCATGCCCTTTATTTAAACTGTTCAATTTCTAAAGGAATTTCTTGTTTAATATAGGAAAAACATTTGCAGGTCAAAGAAGCCTATCTCACTGTGCTTCTGTTGTTCCTTTAGGTGTGGCTCTGTAGAATGGCCCAGAAGCTTCCAGAAATTGCATCTAATATCTTGTTAGTTTGTGAGTGGTGACAATGGTGTCCAGTACTGTAAATTCATTATTTACTCTGACATGTTGTCACTGCACCATGTCTGCAAAAAATATTCCTTCCACTTTAGGTGATGAAATCCCTAGGGCACATATTGACTTGCTTTCTATTAAATACCCCTTTGCTCAGGACAGAGTGTGGCATGAGTGAGAACATGCACTGAGTGGGGTTGAACATGCATTTAAAGAATAGCAATGCTATTCTTAAATATTGGCTTCAGAGCCTCTGTAAAGATGAACATTGTGGCATTCCAGTTGACTGCTGATACCAGGATAGAGAGGAGAAGGAAGTAGGTACTTAGTAAACATTTATTACATGAGTGAATAAGTGAGCCAACATCATGACTAGTGATTTCTGCCCTGAGGATTATCATCTCTGTGGCTTCTTCAGTAACATATTCAGAGCAAGTCACTTTGAACTTTCTTTGGGACCTTTTACATGATTTTGTTTATTTACTACTTTGGTCTTCGAAAACTTGAAATTGTTAATTATTTTTTGTTTTTATTAAACTTAGATTTTTTCTCTCATAATATATCTCAAATATGGTTTATTCTTAACAGCTTAGTTGATTCCATTTGCTAATCTCTCAGAAATATTAAAACAGGTAACATAAGTTCAAGACCATCTAAAAATTAATATAGTGTGGGAATTTTCTTCCTGACTAATTCACTCATCAATGGGCATGTCAGGCAACATACCAAGAACTAGAACTGAGATGTGTGTGTGTGTGTGTGCGTGTGTGCGCACGTGCGTGCGTGCCTACATACAGCAATTTATGTACACCATGTGGGTGGAGGTTCTCACAGAGGCCAGAGGCTGACACCCAGGAACTGGCATTTTAGGCCATTGTGAGCTGCCATGTGGGTACTGAGAACTGAGTTCTCTACAAGAACAGTGAGTGCTCTTGACCTCTGAACCTTTATAAGCCATGAAGTAGTATTATGGGGTGTTTAAAATATTTTCTTCTTTCTGTTTTCTATTTTCTTATGCTATTTTTGTCTCTTTTCCAAACATGCAGATTTTGCAGATACACTGAAAGGGAATGAGGTAATTCTTTTCTTCCTAAGGCATGCTTTTTTATTTCAAGGTGGAATGTTTTTATAAATTCCCTAAATGGTTGCTTTTCTATAATGGAAAATATTGCCAAATAGTTTTATTTTCTGTATTATTCAAGTAATTCCTGCTATGTAAAATATGAACTAATATCCTTATTCCTTCATTAAACAAGTTTTTCTGCTTTCTTAAACCAAATACATTTATTATTAATGACTCATATATATTTTCCTCCAACGTTTGCTGGGAATGTTATGCATTTAGGCATACTTTTCTGTGTTTCCTTATCTTTGGTGACTACAATTTTTCTTTTATATACTCCAAATGCTTTTATCTCTATGGTAGCTAAGAGTACAGCTTTTTTTTTCTTCCATATCTTATCTGATGTTTCCTTGGGCTTTCAGCAGCCTCTGTGAATTTTTTCTTTGTGCTCCAAGAGATGAACAGCAGTACACTTTTGCATGCTTTTCTCCCGTGTTAATAGGACACAGTGTTTTTACAACATTGCTGCCTTCTTAGCACTCCTGTATTTTAAGTAAAACTTCTACCTTACATCTCATCTCCCAGAGTATCTTCTCATTTAATGAACAGTTAATAGCCAAGAAGTCTTACTTATTTACTCTATAATTTTTTTCAAGAATATTATTTTTAAAAATATCCACATAGTTATTATACCTTAATATATTTAAAATATTATTTTTAACATACTCCAAGTCTGGGGACATTTTGATCTATTCCTGCTTTGCTTTGTTAAGGATATCTTCATCATCATGCTGGTGGGATTTTGTGCTGATTAGATTAAAAGACATGGTGGTTTATGGTGCCCTGGAATAGTCATCCATGGCATTTTGTCTTAATGTTCTGCATCTGTGCAGAGGTGAAGTGTTCAGAGAACTTGTGTCTTCTCACTGCTTTAGAACTGAGGATCTTTAGGTCAGAAAAGTGGGTCTTTATCAGCCCCTCTTTCCACTTTTCTTGACAAAGTGTGTAGCATATGCTACCCACTTAATGTCTTCAGAGTATTTAGTAATTTAAATAAATACTCTTCTCCATATTTAAGTTCCTCTACTTTGTCAGGAACATTTACTTCTTTACTCATTTTTAATTCTGCTGTAATGTTGTGGATATTTAAAAATGAAAAACTGAAAATGTTTAATTGCTTTTCACTAATACATTATCTATGACATCCACCACCAAATAAACATTCCACTTCTAATTGAATTCACACATGTAAGGACATTATGCATGATGTCTTAAGTTCTCAGTTTCATGGGCTGTCTCCTCGAAGTTCCTTGGTTCTCCTCTATCATTCCTTCTTTGCTCCCGGTTCCATGATGATGATGCCACTACTAGCAAAGGTATATTTATTCACAGACTGAGTGAAAAGCCCCATGCAGGAGCTTATCACTGATTAGTAATGGATTTTTTGAAGTGAAAAATTAGACTAAACTTTGAAGGAAAAAAACTAGATTTGCTGAGGCTGAAAATTAGTCTCCTAGTTCAGACCCATCACAAATTGTTCTCTCAAACTTTGGATCTCCACAATGGATATTTGAAGATTCCTTTAACTGAAATATCATAAAAGTGTAGCTATGATGATCCTATCTGGAAGTTAGCTATTTTTTTTTCAGGGATTCACTGTTTTCAAAATGTTTGATAAGTTTATATCACAAGAGAAAATACTGCCAGCAATGTAAGGGCTTTGAACATAATTTGTATTCCTGCTGTTACATGCAGAAACTTGTGCCAGAGGAGAGAAAAGAAGAAAAAAAAATTTTTTTTTTTGGAAAGAAGCCAACAGTCTGAAAAGGTGGTTTTAATCTATAAATATCTCTCTCAGGAGAACTGAACAAGTAACTAAATTCTGTCTCAAGAAATAAACTGCTTAAGATAATCACAATATTCCACTCACTTAAAATGTTTACTGTACATATTTTTTTATGTTTTCAAGTAAAAGCAGCATCTGAAGATTATGATAAGTTACTTAATAAGTTAAATATATAAGACCCAGTACTTTTGTGTCATAATACAAATGCTGTATTAAATGAAAATATTATGAGACAGAGCTGAAAGACCCTTATTAACATGCTGGTTTATCCATTTACTACGCATACGGCCTTAGAAGGCCTAGGTTTACTCTCTATAAAACATAAATTATTTAGAAGTCTGAGACTTAAGTAACTTCCTATTGTGTGTTCATATGAAAATGATTTATAAATTGTCAAGTACCTTACAAATAAACACCATTTCTTTAAAATAATCATGTGTCATGGAATACTTCTGAGAGAAAAATATTAATTACTAAGTAATTAGGATATCTATAATTTTTTGTACAAAGTGCAGATTTAGTAGACAATTAGTAGACTTTGTCTAAGCCGCATTAGTGTCCATGTGATTGTTTCCTGATGCAAAGGACCGTCACGAACTGATTTTGAATAAGTGCCTCTGAGTCAGTGGTTCTCTTCTCTCTCATTCCGAAAACAAAATCAATTTAGAAACAGTATTGAAATTCCTAAAGAATTTAAAGCTACTCTATGATCCAGAAATTTCACCGCTGGGTATTTACCAAAAAGCATTGCAATCAGTATTCCCCTACGAATGAAAATATCAGCATTTCTGCATTCATCACTAAACAGTTTCCAACAGCCAAGTGTGGAAACAACTTACATGTCTGTCTATGGATGAACAAGGACAGAAATATATGGGCAAACAGGGAAATCAAATTCAGCCGCAATAAAGAAGTAAATTTTGTATCGCCGGACAATATGAGTATACCTTAAGGATACGATACTAAGTGAAATATAACAGAAAGACAAATATCTCATAAGTCCACTTATATTAAATTTGAAGTATGGAGAATAAAAAAAAAAGAAATGATTCTTGATAACAAAGGAAATTGAGTAATGGGGAATTGCCAATCAACAGGTAGGCATAAAGGTAGCTACTTGAAATCACCAACTTCTAAGGAGCTTACTTCATACATGCAGCCAATAGTAGAAAATTCATACTTATAGTTTTGTTCTAAGAGTAAGCTCCATGAGAAATATTCTTATGGCAATATTAAAAGACAAAAATTACTATTAGAAGCAGAAATGAAGAGAATAACAGGTTACAATTTTAAGTAATTCAACAATCTCACTACTGGTCACTTATCCAAAGAACTTCAACCAACATTTTCTTATAAATATAATTAGCATTTCTATACTGCTATACTGCCAGTTTCCTTTTATGTTTCCTTTCATAAAACATAATACAATATATATATGTATATATACACGTGTGTGTTTTAATAAGTGATAAATTAGAATCATAATAATAATCCCATTTAAATTTTCAGAGGCTTTGGGAATAGGCACAGTACTTTAATTAAGCTGATAATTGTTAAATCAAATTGTCCATGCAGTCATCCAAGCGTTTGTTATGGTATTTTAATTCTCTGTAGTTCAAAATATTGATAATTATACATTGTAGAAACATTCTTCCTTTCCTCCCATTTCTCCCATCATCCCCTCTTCTCTTTTCTTTGTATACTGCACCTGGGTCTTTCATTGTCCTTCCTCACTAGCTCACCATTTACCAAGCAGCCCATAAGAGTCTTGAGCGTGCGACAACCCTGCTCCGATCTTTGCCTTGAAAGGTCTGAAACTATAGGCATGAGTCACATTCTTGGTTTTAAAATTATTAACAACGTAAAATACAACAAAGGTAGGCATTTTTAAAGAATTGTATCCACATTTTAATCTGTTGCATGGTGATATGCTCTGTTGGAAGTGTGAAATTAGATTGAAAAGGCAAATTTGGAAAATTAAAGTTTGAGTTCTATGTATATAAAGAAGACTGAAGAATAACATTCTAGTGTTTCTAGACACACTAGGAGTTTTCAAAGATGCAGCATGTCTAGTCATTTTCCTCTGCTGGGAATAGAGAGCAGGTCTAATGCTAATTATAACAACTAGCATTTGCATAGCACACTATTGTTCCCAAAATACTTTCCTGTCTCCTGGTAGATATGGCTGGAGGAAATTGAAATGAGCTACTTAGAATAATTTAACATTCTCTCATTCTTTGGCAGAGAACAGACAACCCCATGACAGATAGGTTGTATAATTCCCTGGGGGTTAAGGAGAAGTGATATATAACCCTTTGGGACCCCTTTCAGTTTATACCTTTATATTTCCTATTCTTTGTTTTATAAAACTAACTATATTTAAAGAAAGCATTAAATCCAGGATATTCATACATAACCATTCTCAGAAGAGCAGCACTTAATTAGACCTCGAGTTGGTTAAACTACATTTGTTTTGCCTGGAAGTCATATTCAGAAAATTATATTTCTATAATACAGTTAACACAATTGCATGTGTATGAAGTGGCTTTTTTTCATTTTAAAACACATACAGCACCCCTCATATTCTAGATATGCAGCGCCCCTTAAGCTCTGTATATACCACACCACTAATGAGCTGGACATATAGCACCTCTAATGTTCTGCATATATAGTACTTCTAAAGCTCTGTATATACAACACCATTAATGCTCTTGATATACAGCACCCCTAATGTTCTGTAAATACAGTACCCTGAAAGCTCTGAATATACAGCACCTCTGGATTTGCAGGCAGGCCTGCTCTTTCTGCTGTCAGTAAAAACACAATTCTCTTTTTAACTGCCGTGTGTTTCAGGCAGGAATTGTGATGACAACAAATGTTATCTATGTTATGTTTATGTGTGTTACTTTATAATATTTTTTCCCATTTGACTTGACTTCTTTAAAGTTCTCAAATTTCAGCGAACACTGGACATGTGTGCTTTCTATTTTTTAACTAGGTGTAGTTGGTACTGTCTCAGTAAAATTACAAACAACCCAACTCAAAAGCATTACTTGTTCTCAGTGATGTGGACCTCTATATGGTATAACTGCACAACTGCACAGTCACAAACATTTTCTATATATCTGCAATTCTTCAGGCATCAGTCAATAACTAGGTATTCAAATGAGTCCATTTTAAGAATGAGATTATATAGTCTATTTATAGTCAATATATCAGATTATCTCTTCAGAATGTGTGATGTAATTACTACAGTGGAAGACAGATCACATGATCATTGTATCAGTTGGCTGAATGGGACTCAGGCATCCATCTGTAGGGACTCCCATCTTGGCAGTTACTTTGGAGGCACTGAACCTGACCTCCAACTCAAGGGAGATCAAAACATTTATACATGTTAGAAAAAAAAATAAGGGAAAGTTCCAGAATTCCCCATAGTTCCACGTTTCCAAAAGCAGCAGTGACTGAGAAAATATGAGAAGCGACCTGCACCAGGCCCGGGGAAGTAGAGAACCAGACACTCTCTAGAAAGTATTAGTATAGTAGATACTAAAATAAATCTTTGAAAGGTAAATATCTATGCAAGAAAAGAATTAAGGCAACCACAAATCCAAAAGCAAGATGCAAATGAAAGCAGAGATCCACGGACTAAAAATTGGAAGAGTGAGTTCAAAAACCCAAAAAGACTCCACAAATGAAGTAAAGGATATTACATTAAAAGAGACAAATAGAACAAAACACAACACCATGTAAGCTTTAAAATAGGGCCAGAGTGAAAGCCTTCAGCTGTACGCTTCAAAATAGGATAGTAATGTGTATCTCTAATTATATTACCACATAATAATCTTAAAAAACTTGCAAAGAGAAAGTCAAACACACAGAGGTTACACTTAACTAAATTTAACAGAACTTGTATTAGACGTACCAGAAGCAATACATATTTTGAGAAGAGAGTAGAAAAATCCACTTGTGATTCTCCCTTGACTTAGAAGTTACTGGCTATAGCACCTGGCAGATTTGTCCTTATTCAGCACCAACCCACAGACAAGAAAGTTCATACAGGGACTATCAGGAGGACTTTCAAAGGGGGCAGGGGTGAGACAACTTAGTGCTATGCATGATTAAAGGGGAAATATGGAATGGGACAAGGTAAGTTAGAGTTAAGGGTGTGATCGCTGGCTGTAGGAGGGAATCTGGAGACAGATAAACGATAAACCGCACTGAGGAACTTTGGAAAGGTCATACAGAAACCTACCACTGTAGAAGTCTCCATATATATATGAAATCAGGTATCAGTGCTCTACTAGATATCAATTTAAGAAGAAAAAAAAACAGTAGTAGGAGTTGTTGGTACACTCCTATGGACCTTTTAACATTTTAGACTATTGCCAATGCTGTTTTGTCCTTCTCCAGAACTTCTATAATAAGGTTCTATTGTGAAAACACCAAGTACTTGAACATGGATGATGCAAACAGGTACTGACCTGAAATTTCCAGCCCTACTGGATAGCTTTCATATGGAAGGTTCTATGCATGCTACAAGAGAAGAAAAGTAACTGTCAGCCTCATCCAGCTATGAACCCTACAAGTTATAATAACCAGAACGGCAAAGCATGGCCAGCTAGCCCATTATTTTTGAATGTTTAAATTTTTACTGCCTCCTCCTTCTCTTCCTCCTCCTCCTCTACTTCTCTGATTCTTCCATTTGCCAGTTCTTCCTGTAGCACATCTGCCTTTCTAGCAGAGATCTGACTTTTCCCAAATTACATCCTTTAGAAAGTGTTTTATTGCAGGCTCATTTATGGAAGATGTTCTTTTTCTCTCCTTTAAGATTATCTTATTTTGGTCTTGAATGATAGTTAAGTTGGAATTTAATTTTTTGTCACAGCTATTTTTTTATGACCAATAGAAAAATGGGTCTGAGCTGGGCCTGGTCGTACAACAGGCTTATAGTCCCAGATATTAGAGAAACTGAGTCAGGAGAACTTCAAGTTCAAGCCCTGCCTGGACTATAGAGTGATTTCAAGGCCAGCATGAGGAACAATGTTCTCTTAAAATGAAAAATGGAAGTAAGGTTATAAACGGCTCTGTGGCAGAGGACTTGCCTAGTGTGGAAATGAGAGATTAGTCTCCCGTTGTTCCCAGTTATTTATAGGCTTATGTTTTCTCACTTAACTCTTTGAAAATCATCTCTTGATTTTCGCTTTCTACATCTTAACTAAATGTTCAAATGGTGTCATTTTTTTTAAGACTCAAACCTCCAGTTTTGTATTTTCTTATTTCTAAATCTTCACTAATATTTCTTCAATTTAATTCAACTTTCCTATTATACCCAGGCTGGTTTTTTATCTTTCCATTTATATCAGGATATGGGTACTGTCTGTGCATGTAGGTTTCTGTGCTTCTTAGTACATGTGTGTGTGTGTGTGTGTGTGTGTGTGTGTGTGTGTGTGTGCAGGTTTACAAGTGTGCTTGTAAAAGCTATAGGTCGGTCTTGGTTGGTGGTATACAAGATGCTGCCCACCCTCTATTTTGGCTAGGCTGGCTGGCCAGCAAGTCCCAGGAATTCGGCTGCCTCTGTCTTCTCAAGGCTGGGATTACAATCATGCATCATTATGTCTGGCTTTTTTAATGTGGTTTCTGAAAATGGACTTCAGGGCCTCCTATTTGTGCATACCTAGTCAGTCTTCCTTTTAAAAGTTCCCAGATGGGTTATTTTGGAGATGGTTATTCTCTTCATCTCATAATGTGTCATCTGTATTTCCTGTTTTGTATTTTAATTTTTTTCACCCACTTATATTTTACTCACTTATCAACAATAAACTGCTTTAAATAAAAGTTTATAATTTCATTAATTATTTTTCTGGCCTCTATAAAATCTACTTCATTTGCTATTGATATTTTAGAAGGATCTTATTATTTATTCATGTCTTCAATCTCATATTTATTTTTTATTTTAAAGGTTTTTTTCCGTACCAACCACTGTTTCTCCCTTCTCCCCTTTTCAAAGTCACTTTCTAGCTTTCCCCTACTTCACCCCCATATCCACTCCTCAGAGAGGGTAAGGACTCCCATGGAGAGTCAATTAACTCTGGCATCTCAAATTGAGGTAGGACCAATGCCCCCCATCCCTACTCCCAGTATCAAGGCTGAGCAAGGTGGCCCTCTGTAGGAAATGGTATCCAAAAAGCCAGTTCATGCATTAGGAATAAGTTCTGTTCCCACTGCCAGAGGCCCACAAACAGCCCATGCCACATAACTGTTAACCATTTTCAGAGACTAAGTGTTCAAATATAAGAGCTTGAGGTAAGCTTTCTCATTTAAATCATATAGAGACCACACTTAAATCAATTATCTGATATGAACTTCATTTAAGACACTTAAGCCCACCTTTTGATAATATAATAATTTGATATTTTGTTTTTATTTATCTAATTATGGATATATGAATATTTTGTGAGTATGCACATGAGAATCATTCCCATAGAAATCAGCAGAGGCATAATATACTCTGGAGCTGGAGTTACTAGGGCTTGTGAGTTTCTTGACATGGCTGATGGAACCTGAGATGGGGTCTTCTACAAGTCTAGCAAGTGTTCTTAGCTACTGAGACATCTTTCCAGATCTCTCAGCATTTCTTCACTGTATTAAATTTTTACATCTTTCCCAAACTTTGTTTGTGACCTGTAAGTTTTCACAATGTGATTGACTGTCTCGTTCTTTTGTATCATAGGAGTATTTTTGAAGTTTGAACTATGTGTCAAATTTATTGTTTTAATAAATCTGTTTTGAAAGAGAAAGGTTAAGCTAACCTATGCCAGATTTTTTAAAAATTACCATATTTGGACACATATCCTGTAAAAATGATTTTACTGAAATTTTCACAATAAATATAATGTGATTTGAAAATTATATATGCTAAAAGACCACTTTCTAATAACATTTGCTCTATGTTTTATACATTTACTCTACACATTTGATACCAATGAATTGCAAGTGAAAGTAGAAATTATTCCAAGACAAATGAAACTTGTGTGCTGTAACTAAGTGGTACATAGAGAAAATGTTTTTAATATTTAATGTGCAAATGTCTATTTTATAAATGACTAAGAAATATCTTATAGCAGAAACCTAGCCTTCTACATTATATTTCAATTAAAGAGAAAACTGTTCCCAAAGCAAGGAGAAATAATCTAATTGTAAAGATCACAGAAAAAGTGAATAAAATAAACACAGATAAACAAGAGAAACAAACAGAACTCTTTGTTCTTTGAATATATTGATGGAAGCCAGGAATCTAGAAGGAATGAAGTGAAGAGTTGATGCAGATATAAGATTTAACTAAGGGCCATCATTATAGTCCGTATAGAAACTAACCTTTAAAGAGTGTTGTATGAGAAGAAACTAGGGGACATAAGGTTGGTCAAGCTTGGAAATTCAAAGCCACCCTCAAAGACATACTTACATTAGGACTAGCTCAGTTTCTTTGGACAAGATTTTTGAAAAGTGGGAAGAATATTGATTTACATTATGTGACTTGGGGCACATAAGCCGTTGTAAGGAGTGGACTTTAATTGGGTCCTAATTCTCTCTTTTATTTTACTTTCATTAGTTTGTGTATGCATGTGAATGTATATGTGTCCCAGAACAAGGCATTAGATCCCTGGAACGGGTGTTATCAGGTGTTCATAAGTTGTCCTCATGGATACTGGGAACCAATCCAGTCTTCTACAGGAGCATCAGGCACTGTTAACTGCTGAGAAATCTCTCTAGAAGTCTTAATAGTAATCTTTAAAATACACAAGAAAAATTCAAATAATTATGGAAGATTAAAGTACGATTTTTTAATCAGATAATATAAAGGAGTATTTACTAATTTTTGTCATGTATGGCCATGATATTTATAGTGTATAAGAAATGAATATATTTTATTATTAGTGTATAGTTTTTTTGTGTTCTGCATGAACAGCATGATTCTGTGGATATATGAGGATGCTCAATGTCTTTCTTATATCAGTCCTTAAAGACAAAAGTTTCTTACTTTAGCAGAAGCTCACTCTTTGGGCTAGGCTAACTCCTGGGATTCACCTGCCTCCACCCAAAATACTGGAGTTATGGGCACCCAGAGACATCACAGCCCTGGGAATTTGTATTTAGGTCTTCATGATTGTGCAGTAAATGCTCTTACTCGCTGAGGCAGCTAAAGTCCAATGCACATGTTTTCAAAGCACATTAGCATAGGCTGACATGAGTGAAACATGGTTCAAAACAATTTTTAAAGCACTTCAGCCCAAAACCCCAACTAGATGAGGAATATATGGAGTTTGTTATAAAGTTTGCCTATTTTGTTCTTTCTATTAAAGGAGTGGGCTTGTGGACTTTCACCATTTCCACTTCTCTGTCTCCTCTTGGAGCCACTGAAGCATGGCACATTTGGAGTTCCCCATTATTCAGCCTGGTGGTGTTATCACAGTGATAATAAATTACAAATGAACAGAGTCATATTTCTCATCTTATTTTGTACAAGATGGAGCATTAACTAATCCATTCATGTAGGACATTCTGAGTCTTATTAATCCCTTCTGTAGAAGTGATTAGAAGCCTGTGCAAGTTTTTAGTAAGATATTTTCATATTTGAGACCCGAGAGCTAACTCTTTTCCCCAGGAAAGTGAGTTATAATGGGTAAGTAATCAGGATTCAGGCAACATACTTCAGTTTGTAGTTTATTTATTCAAATACATTGATCGAGTACTTAGTATGCTGTAGGCATGGTTTTAAGTGCCACAGTAGTGCGACAGTTGGTATGGTTGATCAGGTGAATTAGAGCCATCATAGAGGAAATGGAAAGGCTTAGATTCATTTGAAAGTTATTCTGAGGGTAAAGTGAAAAAGAAAGGGCTTGCCAATGGTCAAATTTCACTGGGATTTCCAGCTAGAGATACAGAATGGAATATTTACAGTGACAAAGATAAAATTTGCATAGAAAAATCACTAGGTAGATTTTGAATACACTGGGACTGACAAATTTATCAAGTCAACCCCATTGGATCTGGATCTTCACAGGGAAGTTTTAGGTCTGAGAGTTCCTGACCTCGAGCTTTGCTGTCCTATTATTATGCTTTTCTGATTCAACTTGTCATTCTGATCCTTCACCCTTGTTACTCTGGAATAAGTGAGTGGTGACCATCACCTCTTCTTTATGTTTGGTTGGTCTGTCTGTCTGCTGATGCCTTTGAGGACTAGCATGCTAATTTACTTTGGTTAGGCAGAGATTGCAGATACACTTAGGAGGGTTTGAGGGTAAGAGTAAGACCATTTCAGGAATAAGCCTAGACACACAGCTAGTGCCGCAGCCTAAGGCTCTCCTCATGCTCTCCCTAAACTTATGTAGAAGGAATAGCAATAGTAGATCTGGTTTCTCAACCCTCTTCCTTGTCTTTAAACAGAGGAACTGAATTCCAAGTAGATACTCAAAAAATTATCTTAAGAATGTGTAAGCAATTTAAGTAAGATGATAAAATCATCAGCAGCAGAAACACCATATGCATACCTGACTCAGATGAAGTCTTTAATGCCTGTTCTTGAGTCAACTGAAAATGGAGCATGTCCTGGAGAGAGGGAAGAACTCTCTTTCCTATGTCTGAGAGTTGAGAAACTGTGAGAGCTTTCAATACGTATTTAATGTTAATGATTATATTCATGAATTTAGAGAGAAATTATTTCAAATTTAGCATTCAGAATAATCAACTTTTCCAAAATATTTGTGGTAGATTAAATAATCTTGTCAAATTTGGTTTGTTGAGTATACCAGAATATTATAATCCAATAATAGCATTGCTTTGTGTGATTTAAAATTCCAGTGTCTCTGCATCTATCATATCCTGGAAGAGCCAGGGAGGTATCCATTAGTCACATATGACTTCAGAACTTATTTAATTATCACTTGATAGCCATTTTTTTATACTATCAAGTACAGTAGAAAGCATTAGTTAATGACTAGTTGTGTTCTAAAGTTTCTAGATTTATGAGCAAATCAAATGTACTGACTAAGCATTTTGTCCCCGTTTGGACATCATTATTCATAGTGTCTTCATATATGAAAGAAAGTAAATGCTGATGAACAAGGTTTCTGTTTACTAGGGCATAACTCTGGGGGTTTCAGTAAACATTCTAAGTATTTCTGTCAGTGCTGGAACAGGTGAGGGATTTGTTTACTTTTAATGCTGTTGGGATATATTATATGTTCAAGAGAGCTAAAGCATCAGTAAAAATTTCTTCTCTTTCTTCTCAAAGATGTTATCAGTAATGTCAAAATAAGACTAAAAATAAAACTCAAGTTTTTGCAGGGCTGCTCTAAACTAGATGCACTAACCATTAACAAAAACAATGAATTTAAATCTGTTATTATTCTGATGTATTGAAGCCTGAGGGGGATTCTGCCTTTGGTATCACTGAGACTTAATGTGAACAATATCCCTAAAAACAATCACATAATAGGGTCTTTATCACTGCTTCATTAGCACCCAGAGGCCGTTTTTGGAAGAGATTATTCCCTTCTATTCAGCAGGAGGTTTCTCTTTTCTTTTCCCTGACACTGTGTTTTCATCAGAGAAGAGTACTATGAACTATCTGATGCCAAATACAGCATGAGCTTTTTATCTAAGTTCTTTAGGGGGAAAATGACCTGAGAAAGTATCCATTCTACAACTAGAGAGACTTTAAGGTGTAAATTAGAATTGTAATATGCCCTCATGTCATATTAAAATGGAGACCTGATGCCAATTTCACTATAAATGGTTTACAGAATCAATAGAAACAACTCTTTCACTCACTAAATTACTATACATTCCAAAATTTTGGAAGAGAAATCTACACAGATGCAGAATCTAAATAGAACAAAGCCAAGTAAAGAGTTGGCAACATTTCAGGAGCTAGGACAGTGGCAGCAAATATATTGTGTGATTCAGCCATTTTCCAACTGCACCAAGAAGGATTTTTATCATATGAATTTATGCATTATTTATTCAAGGATTTATTGAGCACCTATTCAATATATAGCATATAATAGCATATGTGGCATTCTTCATTCTAGAAACAAACACAATGAACATTATGATCTAAATAGCTCCAAATCCTTATCAGCAATAAACTCTCTCTCTCTCTCTCTCTCTCTCTCTCTCTCTCTCTCTCTCTCTCTCTCTCTCTCTCTCTCTCTCTCTCTCTCTCTCTCTCTCTCTCATTATGAAAGGTAGCCAAAATTCATGGTTCACAGTACTATGGTGACAGGGAAGGAGTCAGAAGGACAGGCAGATGTCCTGAAAATACACAGTGCTTCAACTTAAATGGATTGGTATTTTTGTCAAATTACTATAGCAAAAATACCTAAGAAAGTACCTATTAAACAGTAAAGATTTGTTTTGGTTTACATTCATAGAGGTTAAAGTTCAAGATCAAGTGGTTGATTGCTTTGGAAATCTGTATAATAAGACAAAACTCACTTCATTAAACATAGAAGCAAAAGAAAAAATGCAGTGTGGGTCCCACAGCCTTCTTCAAGTGCATACTTGTAGAGACAAATGGATTCCACTAGGAACATCTAAAGGTTCCATTTCCCTATAACTCTGTTCTGGGGGGTGAGCTTGGATCATATGGTTTTGTGGAAAACACTTGTCCAAACCACAGCAAAGAACCAGGAATACTGAACTCAGGAGGTGAAATTTGGGCATTAGGATATTGAAACAGTGGTAGAACACCTGCTTTAGCATAAATGAAGCCCTGGGTTCAAGTTCTAGGACAAAAGAAGGAGGAAAAGAAGTGGAGGAGGGCAATGAAGAAGAGGAGGAACTACTCAAGGAAAAGAAAGAGGGAAGGAGAAAAGGATTGAGGGAGAAATGAAGGGAAGGGAAGGTGGTAGTAGCATTTGAATGATATACTTGAAGGATAATGGAAAAAGATAAACTGATAATAAAGAAATTCTAAGGCACTGAACAGCAAAGTCCAAAGCCTTTAGAGGAGCATGTCTATCTGGAGTGCTTCAAAAGCAGCAGCAGAGCCTGTGTAGTTAGAAAAAAATGAAGGATTAATGATAAGGTTGAAAAGTGACCTGTGTCAGAGTTAGTAACATGATCAAGCTGTAACCTGTGTGTGTGAGGAGATGGTATTTGTAATGATTTTGGTGTTCGGGAAGACAAAGTTGGAATCTTAGTGGAGCATCATGAGCTGGGCTGCAGTCCTAGCACTTGAGAAGCTGAAGCACAAGGACTGAATTCTTGGCCAGCCTGAGCTACATAGCAAGTCTTTTCAAAAAGAAAAAAAAAACATAAAAGAAATTTTAAGAAACCGTATACTTTACACATGTTGTTGTATAAAAAATAAATGAAAGGTAATGAGGTGAAGAGACAGAAATTGGGATGATCAGAGGTGCACTGCTTCTCTGGTACGTGCACGAGTACTTAGCTATTTGGAGGAGTGAGGATCAAGAGTGCTCAGGGACAGTGTAAGTAACACAGTGCATCCCATACTCTATCAGTTAAACCAGCAAGCAATAAGGAAAATAGCTGTTTTAATAATCCCAAGCAGATGCCAATAATGGCTTAGAAGTTAAGAACTAAAGTTCACATGGCAATGATGACAAATGTTCATGTTTTGCATATGTTTAGAAGCCAGCAGGTCATACTATTAGATTGAAGGCAATTATACAACAGAAGCTAAAATCTAGTCACATCTGAAGAGAAGACGATGAAGAGAATTTTGGGAGAAATTTGGACGTTCAGTTTTAGAAGTGTGAATTTTAAGATGAGGACTATATATTTAAGCAGACATTGAAAGATACCTGGACACAAAGTCTGAATATCGATGAAGATGTTCCCATCAAAATAAATCTCAATAACATAATTGATAAGAATTTTCATGTAGAAAGAGTAAGAACACAATGGAACAAGCAATCTGATTGCAGCATGTAGAGCCACATATTGAGATTATGGGACAAGGGATATACATGGGCTTTTCCCTCTATTTCTTGTGTAATATGATCTCATAGCCTTCTTTTCTTTGCATATTTGTTTGCTGTTTTTGATAATGTTCAGTTTTTCTTCCCCATGACACATGCCTTTAGACAGTAGCCGTTTCAGGCCAAATATAAAATTGAGGCCTTTAAACCTTGTAACAACAGCTCATCCATCCTCTCTTTCTGAAAGAGAGTCTGGTTAGCTAGTTTATGTTATTTGGTCTTTCCACCATGATGTAAATATTGGACTGAACAAGGATTTTCAACATCAATGTCATAAGATCCCTCATGTAGTTGGTTAGAAACAGAATTTTCATTAAAATAGATTTGTTTTTCTCATCACACATAGATTTACAGTCTTACCTTTCCATCTGAGCCAATAGATTGAATATTTCAGGGCCACCAAAACCAGCCACTGACCTGGGCTTGGGGTTTTACATTCATAATTAGCATTAAATAATAGAAGCATTTGCTAAACCAGTATTTTTCAACACACACAGTGAAGAGCATTTTTCATCACTGTATATAAATCCTAATTAGTCTTATAATAAAAACCTAAAAATAAACATCAGGGTAAATGCTCAAAGATCAGAGAGACACAGGAACTAGCCATAGCTACTTCTTACCTTGCCAACTCAACTTGGAAGGCAGAGGCAGACAGATTTCTATGAGTTCAAGGCCACCTTGGCCTATACCAGAATAATCCAGTCTAAAAGAGAAAAAGATCCAGGCCATAATGGCTCACACCTTAAATCCCAGTACTTGGGAGTCACGTGAATTTAATCCTGCACTAGGAAGTTTGAGACAGGAAGTGTTATGGCTGGTTGAAGACAAGAATATGAGGCAGGTGGAGACAGGCTCGCAGAAAGCATTCAGTCTGAAGAGGCATTCAGTCTGAGAATTAATGGAAATGGTCTCTCCTCCTTTTGGCAAGGGAGTTGGCAAGCTAAGGAGTGGCTATAGCTTGTTCCTGTCTCTCTGATCTTTCAGCTCTGGATTTTTATTATAAGACTGTGGCTAGCTTTGCCCTCTGATCTGCAGACAAGCTTTATTTGTTAGATCATACACAAAATATCACCACACATCACTCACAATTTTGTTGGCTCACTTTCTTGGGTGTCTCCAGGCATCTGGAAGTCCTTATTTGCAATTTGCTGCTGGAGAGACAGGTGAGGATGTGTATGTTGAGAATTTTTATGATATTAAATGCTTCTAGTATTGGGTGCAAAACTGATTAAAAAAAAAGATGTATAAAAATATAAAATCTCCTTGATGAACATAGCATATCACTGGTATGGTCCCCATTTTTTAGTATACACTAGATCTAAAACCCACTTTCTCACAAAATATAGTGTTGAAATTAACATCTAAATTAGATACATAAATTTGATATGCATTAAAATTTACTAGATCAGACTACACAATAGGTAGCTATAATGTCCCCAGACTTACATAGTAGTCGAGGCACATACCTCCTTTAACTCTAAAATTCCCCTGACTCAACTCTCCAGTGATGAGATGGCAAGTGTAAACCATTCTGCAAGATTTAACTCATGATTTTTAAAGAGACCGGACTTGAAAATAGCAAACAAGCAGTGAACATACATGAGTTCACTCATCTCAGAATATGATTACAGGCCAGAGGGTAGAAGTGTAAGTATTTGTGCAGAATTCGTTCAGAGAGGGGAGGATACCAGGCCTTGATTCGGCTAGACACCCAGTGATTATCATTTCCGGTGAGACTGGAAAGGCAGAGATTGCCAGACCAGCTGAGACTTTGGTGACCTCACTGACAAAGTTCCAGTTGTTTTGATTGTCACAGCCAAGAGAGCCTTCTGTTTCCAATTGGAGCTCTTATCTTGACACAAGGCTCTTCATGTATCTTTAGTTCTAGCATGTGAATACAATTTTATTTCTTTTTGATGGTCAATTGATTTAATCTTATCACCTTGACCAATGTGCCAAAATAATGTTAAAAAAAATTTTAGTAAGATAATTACAGCAATGATTTGTTTTTGCTGTAATATAAAATTTAATGTATTCTGAGGAAAGAAGAGATTATAAAATATCATAAACTTTAATTAGACACAGAAGCTTAATGTGGCTGATTTGTATGTTTAAAAAGCAGAACTGGAATAAACTAGTGCAGTGGTGGCAATTTTATATCAGATTACAAAGATTCCTTTTTTAATCCGACCATTCTACTTTTCTGTTGTTTAAAGTAAATACACTTTGGGATTCTAAATGAAGACCTTGAATAGATGCAAGATTTAGATTTAGAATTTTTTTTTTTAAAAAGCACAAATATCTGTTGTTTCTTTTTGTAATATTAGATTGTATTATAAAACAAAAACTGGAGAAAACCCACAAAGTATTTTTAGTTGTATTTTGTTGCATAAAATGCATTTTGTATCCCCTTTACTATATAAATGTTAATCTGGCCTCTTGTTTGAGTCAGAGTAATCTTAAGTTCTGAAGGGCCAGCGAGTGCCATTTGTGAACAGCATTGAGAGCTTTGGGCGGTGCCCATCATCTGTTACTGCACAATGTCATCTCAGCTGGGCAGCCCTGGCTATATTGCAGCAGGCTATTGTTTGTGGAAAAGCTGATATTAAGAGGAGATGTGATAAGAATGCCTTAAAAAAGATAATTGAATACTATCTGGTTTTGGCACTAGCATCTTGTATTTCTCTGTAGTTTATCACTTTGGAGTCCTTTATTCAGTCTTTTTATAAAATCTCATTATTTAAAATTTGAGGGTAGAGCAATGGCATGTAAGGAGCTTAATATATTAATCTGATACTCAGTGATAAGCCTTTATGCTCTACTGCTCCACAAACCCCGCTTTTTTGCAAATATAAAAACCTGCAAAAAATAATGAAATATAAATCATTATCCCAGGGTTCAATTAAACTCTTCCCAACTTATATAGCAATTTTTTACACATGGTGAGAATATTTTAAATGTATTGCAAATGTTATAAGGGATGGAGCAAACATGGATGTATTAAATCCTGTTCTTTCTAATGTTGTTTAGATTATTCCTCTTTATATCATGGTTATAATATCTCAAAATCAGACAGATAGATTGAGAAATGCATGGTAATGATCAAGTAAAGTATTAATTGAATGATTTAGACTTTTATTCACAATTTTACTATGTTTTAAAACTTCACAATAAATCACTGGAAGAATAAACTGCTCAGATATTTCCATGCTGGCCTGACCAGGGAATATGAAATAACTTCCCCTTTTTTAAAATCAAATGATTGTTGATAACATTTCAATAATCATATAGCATTAAATTCTGTGGGGTTGAGAAAATGTTCTACTTCCAATTTAAATTTGAGACACCATAAACTTGGAAGAGGAATGGATGAGTTATATTAAAATATGTGAAAAATACAACCTGTAACAAGGGTGTAGTAATGAGAAAATATTCACATTTATGTAAAAGGTCTGGTGAGAAACCAAGAAGCAAAAATCAGCTGCTTTTAGTTCCATAAGAACACATAAACAACATTCAAAGCTCACTTAACACTAATGTTTAATTTTACAAAACTCTTTCTAACCCCTGCCACTAAATAGGCCAAAACCCAATTGGCATTGACATGGACCTTCTCCTGTGTGAGTCTCCGGTCTAGCTGTGGTGGAGATTTGCACAGCCTGTGATCTCTCTGCTTCCTCCCCTCCTTCTGTAGGGAAGAGAGTGAAAGCAGAAGCATCAGATGGCTGTAAGCACCCAGCTATGTAGTAGCACAAATACCAGCTGAATGTATTTTTGGTCAGGTACAAAAAACAAATGCTACTGGTTTTCCCAAATGTTGTTTACTCTCCTGATATTCTTCCCCGATCCATCATGTATAAATATGTTCTGTATTTACTTCAGTGTACAGCTGAGCACAAACTAAGCAAGGTTCTCAGATACTGAGGTTTCTTCTTCACTGTGAAGCTACTGAATTTTTTAACTGAATGGATCTGAGAATACCTTAGTGACTACTTCTAGGATAATTCTTGCTAAAAATACATTATCTAGAAAGGAGTGGTATGAGAGAGAGGAATATAAAGCCAGTTATTTCCCTTGATGATGACATTACTATATTTGTTAAGACGGGTTTTGCATGATATAATTACCTCTTGACAGTCTACTTCCTAATATCAGCACAGATTTCAGCATGCCTTTTTAGAACTCTGGAAAACTGAAATGCACGAGAAAACAAAATCAATATCCAAAAGCACTGTAATCTCTAAAAGTCCCCAGCTCCTAGAACTTCTACCAGGAAGCAGTGACACAATTTATACAACAAACACAATTTATACAACAAGCGACTTGTCAGTCAGCGTCTGGTAAGGAAATGGGATACATTAAAATATTAGGCAGATAATTGATATGCTTAAAACAGTGCTGTAGGCCTGACTGAGCTGAATTCTGGGAGCTCTAGGAATGGCTTAGGACAGTGAAGGCTTAACTTCATGACTGCTGAGAAGCAGAGAAAGAGAGAACAAAAGGCACATTGGGAAGGAATTCCCTCCAGAGGCCCAGTCTCCCAGCTCCTCTACCTCATACCCAGCACCTGTGTCTACCCCAAACTATGGTAACATTACCAAACTATGGCTCAATTTTTTCCGTTGATGAAATCACATAATTCATTCAGTTCCCATCATCTCCAAAGAAGTTCAGAGAACTAAAACACAATTAATTTGGGAAACATGTGACTATGTGATTGGTTTTATTAAAGTTGTATTGTTCAGAAGAGAAGTGGAAGTAACGCCGCCTCTGGGGAGCTTCCGATAAGATACCTACTTGAACTAGAACCTACATGGATTTGCACTTCCTTTATGCCATTTAGTGTCTGGGTGATTCTAAAATGTTCATAACCTCTACGTTCCACAGATTTTATATTCTTTTATGATATTTCCCCAGAAAATCCTCAGGTTATTATACTTAATAAATACATACCCGCATTTCTGAAAGTTTAGCAAATAAGTCTGGAGTTTCTTTTATTCTACAATGCAGGACATACTTTACTTTAAACTGTTATATAACTTACAAGCAGCAGAATCTCTGACTCTGTAACCAATAAAATGTTTAAGATTATAAAACAAAGTGCAAATTCAATAGATAGAAAAATAAACATAACAAAACTTCCAAATAATCAGGATCTATTTATCTGTAAATGTAAATAATATCCAATATAATAAGATATTAAACCTATTGCCTTCAGCTTCCTCACTTGTAAATAGGGAGAAAAACTGGTTTCTGAGAGAATGAAAGTTTTTGGCACATAGTAAGTCTTGATAAAGGTTAGCTATTATTTTTAAAATGGTAGTCATGATAATTAACCATCTGATCATGTTTCAAGCTCTGTGGGGGAGGTCAGCTAACCAACAGTGGCTAAGATGGTGCTCAGAAATCACAGAGGAATGTTACCTCCATGCTCATTCTTTGGCAGTTAACTTACATGAGTAACCCTCAAAGAAAATTTTAAGATTATTTAAAAAATTAGTTTTAACTGGAAGACAATGCAAAATTCAGTGGTTAAACAATTGAGTAACAATATGTACAGTGAATATATGCTGTGTACCACATGAATTTTCAGCTCACAATGGATCATGTATAAAATAATAGAGGTGAAAAATTCTGTAGTCTAATGACATCATAACACAAAACATATTTCTGGTGATCCTAATATAAACAAGTCTGCTGCATATATATGAAAATATGGCACAATATAGCAAATATTAAATAACCCATAATAATATTGATAAACAATGATATTAATAGTTTATGCAGTTACGGTTTTGTTTTCTATTATCTTAGAACACATTCCTACTTATGAAATAATTTACTGTATTTGTGTAGTCCCTGTTATACAAGCAATAGCCTTATACATGTTTAAATTGATATGTATATTTTGCAGAGACTCCTTGTTGTATCAAGAAGCCACAGTGCATATTTAGCCTTTGTCTAGGTTTGTGTAAGTTCACTCTATTCATGTTTTCACATTAATGAATATATTCATTGTAACTGTAGATAAAAATCTGTTATTTATCTGCTATGCAGAAACTGAGACATGAGATTTAATCATGGAGTGATGTATAAAATTGGACATTATGGGTTGGAGTTGGTCTTCATATCAAGCACACAAATGCTATGTCACTAACTCATTTCTCTAGAATAATGTTGACTTGGATTCTCCTCTACCACTTCTATTATATTTTCATGTGAAACTTAGGAGAAAAGTCAATAATCAATAGTACATTTTAGGTAATAAAACAATATACAAATTCAAGAGACAGATAAAGACATACCTGAAGTTCTAGATAAACAAAGCATATTTATCTGAAAAAATAAGTAATATTTAATAATAGTTTGATCAGAAATTATAGGTTTTGTTACCAGGTTATCTTACTAACCCTTAGTTCCCTTATCTATATAAGAAAACCATCAGTCATGAATAGTTACAAAGTTTGAAATTTTCAACCTCTAGAATTCAAAGAGGTGGGAGTAAATTGATATGCATCTAAGGGTTAATTATTAAAAATGAAAAATATCTTTCCAGAAACTTGTGTGAGTGTTGAGGAGAGAAGGCTTCAGAGTGTTCATACTTTTTAGTAGCTTCAAGAAACAGGAAACGACTGATAATGGAGACAATTTGGGCATTTGAATGAAAAGGGCTTTAGCAGGTGGTACATGTGGATGACCTAGAGAAAAATGGCAGGTTTTATGGACTTCATATTGTGAAGCACTGGGGAGAAAGAAATAAATGGAGAATGTTTTCATAGAGAGCTTTAAATAAGTGTAAAAATATTGAGCATCAACAAGATTGCTAAAGATGACTTTAAAAATAACAGCACTTATGCATACAAGTTGGAATTTTATCATTAATTTAGAACTGAGTAAAATTTAAAATTATTCATCATTACTTTATACTATACTTAAGACTTCACAAGGATCTCCAATGTATTATTGGGTACATTATGAGAATTATGGTCATTAATTTTTTATTTAACTTGATTAACTTAGGATTGAACTTCCTTTATCCTTGAGGGAAGAGTACATTTTTCCTTTTTCTTTCCTGGTAAAAGAATGGTGTCATGAAGAGGAATATCTTAGTTTTTTTCTGGTGCCAAATATAAACTACCCTGACCAAAGAAATTTAGAAGAGAAAGAGTTTTTATAGCTTATAATCCAGGTTACAGTCCATCATTGTGAGGAAGTCATGCCAGCAGACTGGAGACAGCTGGTCACGTTATATCCATAGTCATTAAAGGATGAGAGAAGAGAGGAATGAATTTATAAATGTGTGCCACTCAGTCTTCTGTCTGTTTTTTATTCAGTCCTGATCTGAGCCATGAAGTGGTGAAGCCCACATTCAGGGTAGATCTTCCCATCTCAATTCCCCAGCCCTATTAAGAAAATCCTTACAGGCATGCTCACAGGCCAAGCTAATCATGACAATTCCTCACCAAGACACCCTTCCTACGATACTTTCAACTATATCCAACACAATCAAAACTAAACAACACAAGGAGCATGAACAACGCTGAGGTTCATGGCTTTTTGAATAATGTCTAGATGCTAAGTTACAGTATACCCTTAATTTTGAAATCATTTGCAGTTTCATTCAAAATTTTATAATCAAGACAAGATATGCCAAAATAAACCTGTACAGCACCAAAGTTTATTAAAAATTCACCACTGGGTATATCTACATAAATGCTATCTAAATGATCAAATAATCATGTTTGAACTCACACTGGAGGGTATAAATTCTCTTGTTCACATAATGTCTAAATTTGGACTGAAGGCAGAAATTTTCTTAAAATATACTAATCTAAGATTAATATTTATTAAAATATAAGCCAACACTCACGATATAGGTAACAGCTTACATAGGCGTCTGATAGACTGGATTATCTACGTGATGGACGATGGATGCCAAACTGGTCTCTCTAGCAGTCAGGAACTAGGAAAAAGGGCTTTTCAGGATCTCAGTAGCTTTTTATGAATAGGGTTGGTCACTCTCCCTTCATGAGCCAGGGACTCTGGATAAGCATCTTTGAATCTTATCAGCTGACACCTGAATCTCACCACATCTCTCTCTCTTTTGTCTAACTAAGAAGCTTTTAAACTAAGACTATATACAATAGGAATTATTATGAGGTAGTATCTAGGAGAGGATAAGGCACAAACTATAACTAAAACCTAACACAAATATAGTACATTATAAATTTTTAGAATATTGGTAGATGGTAGGGTGTATAAACTACTTTAAAAATGTTGATCTGGGAAAGTGAAAATCTAACATCTGAATGTTTCTTGCTAAGGGATAATAGGGTAGTAACCTTAAATACTTATTTTTTAACCCCTTTAAGACCTGAGAAAGAAAATGTATCACTTGAAAGTCAGAAGCACATGGAAGTAGTAGCTTTTAAAATTTAGGAGAGGACAGCAACACAGCAACCTGGACAATCACCTGTGGTTTTGTGCACCATTGGAGCATCTATCATATTGGCTACACACCTATGGTATCTGACAGATCTTTTTACAAGCAGGGCAATTTTGGAGGGACTGTCTTATCCTGTCCAGGCAGATTTTGTCAGTCTCTGTCATCTTGTCTATATAGCTTTAAGAATATGAGGATATGTCCACGTAGAACGTATAATTAGTCATATGTTTGTTGGCATTGTCTTTAACTATTTGTTGGTTCAGACTAATTACAATAATTTTCCAAAGGTTTGAGGAATTTGTCAGACTTACATGGGGGGCAGAGACTATGTGGAAGTGGAATATGTTCCTAAAACTCCAGGACAGTCATTCTTAGAAGCATAAGATACTAGTTTTCAATATGAGACTCAGAATTGAGCTGAATTCATGAGCAAAGCTTCACAATAGTGCTTTCAAGATAGAGTTATTCACCAATAAACTGCTACTATAGTCAGTCCATTCATTTCTGTGCATTACTAAGGAAGGGAAAATGCTTGACTTTCAATCTGAGCATTGATATTCATTATTTATCTGTCAGAAGTCAAAGAATAAACATTGAGAAGTAGGAAGATGCTCAGGGCTGAGACACACCTAAGTTGTGCTTTCATCTCTGGAGGAGAGCAGTTAAGTGAAATCCTCATTGGTACAGATGTCCAGACTCTCCTGTCCAGACAAAAGACACTCAGAGCCAGCCTTGGTCTTCTTTTGGGTCTTGGTCTTTATATTTTTTCCAACACATCAGAGGATCCTAGGCAGAACTAATGTCACTGTTGCTTTCTCAGGCATGGGACAAGTGTCAAGACTGCAGAACATTCTAGTGGTAGGAACTAGTCACACATTGTCTTGTATGTGACAATGGAATAATATAAAAATAATTTACAACTGTGAGCATAGTCTTTATCCAATGAATATACCTTTCCAAGTTTCTCTGTCAATGATGATATTGTTTTAAAGAGATTGTATAACGTTCTACCAAATGAGCTTACTTGGAAGCTTCGGTTGATTAACTCCCAAGTTTGAAAGAAAGAAATTTGACATACTGTGTCTGGCTGGGTCTTATGTCAAGTATCCATACAAGAAGAGGAAGATGTGACAGTAACAACAGGGAGATGGAGCCGGATGTTTGTACAGCTCTTAGATAAGCTCAGTGGATATATACCTAACTAACTTGTCTAATATGAGTTAACAAAATAAAAAGCTTATGCTCCTCAGATCTATATTGATCTGTGTCTTGAAAACTAACAATAGTAGATTCTTATATTTTTCAATTGTCTGCATGTAAGAATCAATTTTAGTGTTCATTGGTGGATGAATAGATAAGAAGTGTCATATATTACATGATAGAATATTTATTTGGCTTCTAAAAAGGGTGACACACTCTCATGTGGTATGGATAGTATACCAATAGGTCATTAAAATAAATAAGTTAATCTCAGAAAAACAAATAATGTATATTCTCATTCTTAAGTGGATTCTAATAAAGGTTGATCTCATAGAATTTCAGAGTGGAATATTAGTGACCAGTAGTTGAGAAAGGTATGAGAGATGGAGGTTGGGAAAAATACAGTTGTACAGGGAAAAACAGGTTCTGTTGTCATTATAGAAATTGATTTATTGTAAGACAATGTGTAGATACATCAAAACTTTACATTATAGTACTTAAATATACACAAAAATTATTAGTGAATCAAGACTAGAAAGGAACATTTTTGTTTTGAGACAGACTATCTTCCATTTCAGCTTCCCAAGTGCTGGTATAAATAGATTTCACCACTATGTCCAATTTAAAAAAATATTGTCTCTACCTGAATATATGACAAATATGTTGAAGTAAATTATCAGGGTTGTATTAATTCAATAGATATAAAGGCCCTAAAATATAAATAAATAAGGCAACTAAATATTTAGTTTGCTATCAGCCCCCCTTATAAAAATCATGTATTGTTTGGGATATAATAATTTACTGAGATTAGAGAAATTTGCCTTTTGCACTGACTCTGAAGCCTTCTTTTTTCTGGCTTGTATTTTCTTCTCATACTCTTTAAGTCACGAAAGAAGAAATATCCTGAAAAGCATTTGAAATTGGGAACTTTAATGCTGCTCTTGTATCCTCGCCTACCTTGCTTCTGAGTCTTCCCACTCAGCCATAGTAGAATGAAGTCCAGCTTATGGAAATGGCCTCTTACACAAACCTTCTCCAAGAGTTCTTAGTGAGAGTTGATTTCTTATAATTTGACCTGAAAGATCCAAAGAAAATTTATACCAACATAGAATTGCTTGGAAATTCTTTGCCTTAATATTAAATAGCATTGGATGTTTGGGGGGAAAGTTATAATCTAGAGTCAGGTATCTACTAAACAAAGGCCATGCCATTCTGTTCTAAGAATAAAAAAAAAAAACACGTTGATATTTCTGTTACGTAGTTTATTATATTAACCCACTTAATGAACACATATGCTATTACCAATTACTAGGGCAAACAGTTGACAAAGTTGAATTAGTCTAAGTAAATAAATAGAAAAGTAATAGTTTTGAACTTAATCTTAGAGAGTTACATATATAGGAGCAGAGAGATAATCAAAGAAAATAAGATAAGGCAAGCTTTCTATGGAAACATAACATGAATCATTAAGATTGGCCTGAAGAAGAATTTTATTTTTAAAGACAGGAATGTAATGCAACAAGTGAGGTAGAATAGAAAATAGTTGGAAATTGTAATCACAAAATAGGTCAAAGATGTAGAGAAAACATTCACAAACTACAAGTCCAGGTGCTTTCACATTCATGCTGAGGTATTCGCAATCCACAGCAGAGGGAAAACACAGTGAGATAGAGTTTCCAGAGAAGCCACATTAAAATAAGGGGAAAGAAAACCACAGCTGCCGTTGTCAGAATATGAGTAAAGTCCAGTCCACATGTCTGTAAAACTCCACAGATCTCACAGCTTTAGAAAGCCAGTCAGCAAAAATGTTTAATGTTAAATATGTTAACATATTTTTGGCTTTTAATAATGTAAGTCTATGACATGGGAAGCAAAGCTGATTATTACATTATTTCTTGCTAAAACACCCTGTGGGGCAAGGTAAACATTATTCTGTAGCAGTGAATATTACAGAATATTTATGTGCAACAAAGTAATTAAAAGGAGCTGTGTTGGTTGCCCTAGGGAAGTTCCAAGAATTCTTCTTGAAGGATGAAAAGTACTCATTCTATGTCATTTCTTTTATTTCTATCTTAAATTTAAAAATTGGTTAGCACTTTTATTTTAAATACAATTCATTTGTAAATATGTAAAACTTCAGAAACACAAAGGATATTTCACATTCACATACAGTCCCTACCTCCGAGTTAACCAGCATTAGTATTCTAGTTGATAGAATCGAGCTGGGCTTGGGTCAAAGGGATGAGGGTGAAGAAAGGGTTTCACTCTAGCCTAGAACTTACTTTGTACTCTAGTTCAGTCTTTAATGGTGATCTTAATGCAGTTCTGGGATTCTAGTTGTGAACTACATTGTTCAGCCTGGTTCAGACTTTTGATGTGGGCATGAAAAAGAAAATACTGTCTTATAGAAATGTCTTATAAATCATTGTTTTTCATGTAAATTGTAAAATTATCTTCTTCATAAGAATACAACTATGTAAATAAGGTTTGAAGAGTGACACCACTATGTTAGACTTGCTAACATTGAAGGGGAAAAGTTCACAGTGCTTCACCCCTAGATAAAAAAATTAAAGGTAACTTTCTGGTGAAAAAGAGTAAATTAGTCAAGAATGAGCCCCTATCTGGTTATTCAATGTTAAATGGTCAGCCCTAATGTCATATACATACAAGAGGACATCAGTTGGTTGTGTTTATATATTTATGCATATATATGAATTCAAAAATAATAATCAAAAAAGGCCATGAATTTGAGGGGAAAGAGGAAGCACACAAGGGAGGTTAGAGGAAGGAAAGAGATGTATATTTATTGAACAGTCACTTGTAAGACATTGATTTAAGAGATTAGTGTAGTGAGACAATGGAGCGAATTACTGATGACTTGAAGATATGATGCATACACAACAAACTGCCAAGAATATAATGCTGTGCAATGTAATACAGTAAATTTCTGGCAGGTTCTGAAATCCACATGTGGATGCAGCATTGCTTGACAGCCCAATGACATGTGTCATTGATGGGGGCCTCTGTTTCCTATAATAAGGATTCACATTATTACAAAGAAATGGGGAGAAACCTGACATCAGCTCCTATCATAGTGCTTGGTTTGGAATAAATATTTTACGTGTCAGTAATTATTCTCATTGTCATTAATACACTCATTCAAGTTCTTTGTTGTGATTAACAAAATATAGAAGTATTTAAAGTGGCTTTGAGCTCTTTATATATTTTTCTTTTTACTATTTTATTATAAAAATGTGTTAACATGCAGAGAAGTTGAAGGATGTTGAAGGAATGCATTTATTTTATGATTTACTTAAGTCATCTTATAATACATCTGAAAACATATATTTGATTACTTTTGTTTATTCTTTTGATATTACATATTTTCTCAGCCCATAGGTTTTTCATGCTATTACAGAAGACAATGAACTATGAGAGATTGGAAAAAGTAGACACTGGAATTAAGTAACACAGTTAAAGTATTAGAACCTGCTTTCAGTATGATTTATCAGTAATGGCATTAACGTGGGTTACTCAGACAACGTAGCATTTACTAACTCTCTAAAGGTGGGCCTACTTTGTCTGCTGTTTATGTTTTGAAATCACAAAGCAGGTCCATGCCTTTTATTGAGTTGCTTCACTTTGGATGACAATTTCATATCTCAGTGTGAAGAGGTCTCTGATGTATAGCACATTTTCTTGTTAGTGATTGATTTTCCCTTTTTATTTCAGTATCTCATCACTTTAGTGCTTGTGTACCAATTCTGCTCCTAATACTGATTCTGCCCTCTATGTAGACAGTCCTTCATTAGAAGCCTGCCTCCTCATTTCTACGACTCTACTGCTCGTAGGCATGGGTTCTGTCTCTGTTGAATTCTATTCTGCTCTGCTCTGTTTTGTTACCCGGGCCTGTAGCCATTCGGTGACTGACCTACAATTGTAATTTCTGACAAGGTCCCTGGAGTTGAGTGCTATCATCTATGTTTTTACTTTTTTTTTTTTTTCTAACTGGAGTCAATTCTGGTCAGCTAGTCCTCTCAGAATCCCCAGGCTTTTCCTGAGATTTCACAGCCACATTAGATTTCTTCTTATCACATGGGGATCAGTTTGTTCTGCAAGACTGCAGAAGCCTAGCTGGATGCTGCCCTGGTTTTTCTAAGAAGTTTGCAAGTAAACTTCCGTACTCCTAGAGCATACTGATGACATGTACACACTTTCTACCAAAGTACTTCTATTTTCCTTTCCCCAGGCTAAGGAACAAGGGGAGAGGGGCTGGCCCACTCTCAGCTCTCAGCAGTGTGTCTCTTTTGTTCTTCACTACTCTGCTCTTTAATTCTTGTTTCCTTTAAATTGGAAAGAGTTCTCATGTCATCACACCCTCTTCTTCACCATATGGCCCTATGTGCTAAGTTCTCCAGACTCTCACTTCTTAGATCCCCAAATGTCACTCATTCTGAATGAAGCTATACCCTTCCAAGTGGAAAGCTTACTTTTATAAGTTTTTTTTTTCCTTTGTCTTTTAAACTTCCCTTCTTGAAATGCACTTGTCTTTGTTCTGGATTTCTCTGCTTAGAGAAAGTACACATGTGGATGTCCCAAAATTATTCACCTTATTTTAAAAGTTGAATTAAGGTTTATTAAGTATCTGTAAGTTTTCAGCTTTGCAAATATAACACCTCAAGATTAAAATATGTATTAGCTGCATCTACTTTGTCTTTGTTAAAACTGATAAACATCAAATAAGTTTGTTCTCTTCAGGCATTCTTTAGAAAGTCACTGTCATTTCAAAAGTAGCAGAATCAGAAAACGGAGGCAGTTATAAATGAGAGACAAACTTTTAATATGTACACAACTCCATGTACACACATATTTGTAAGTGAAAATAGATATGCAGAAGCATGTATGTGGTCTACCTTGAAGCAGTCCCCATAGCCTCAGTGATACCTATGGATTCTCATAGACATCTCAGACACATGCTGATGAATGCATCACTCTAAACTGCTCTCACCCTCTGACTCTTGTCTCCTGGATGCCATGCTGAAGCTTAGGGAGCCTGATGAGGGTGTTCTGCTGCCTCTATTGCCTCTTTTACCTGCTATAGTCATGCTCCAGTGACTCACATGGACCAAAGTCAACCCAGTGAAGGAAGAAGCCCCCCTCTGGTCTTTGTACCACTGTTACCCCCATCCAGATGACTGAGGTGCTTGCCTTCTGTGACATCAGTAGGAGCATGAACTGTCACTTCTTTCTAATTTCCCACCGAAGCCTCCCCTCCCCCATAAAGGAGTGCCCAAGATTCCCTGTGTGAGATGAGAGGAAAATGGATATGAATGAAGAGAATCAGTCCAAATATGGAGACAGCATCTAGAATGCATAAAAGCCCCAACTACCAAGTGCTGCCTTCAGTGTTTCCTCACTTAGCACATTTCCACCAAAGGGTTCTCTTGGCATTTTGCAGCTATGTTCTTTGTGGTTCTTCTCCATCAGTGCTCATAACACCCCCCCCCCCCTGTTTTCTGAGATCTGATGACACAAAGGACTAAGTTAAAGCCTGGTATTTGCTTCTAAAAAAAATTCTTACATATTAATTAAATATATCTTTATCTCCTAGAAATCAATTTTTTTCTCAATTTCAATAGCCTCTGATCATCTTTTAATGGGAAAGACCACAATGCTACATCAGATACTACTTTCATCTGTTTTAACTAAATCATGTAAAAGCATGATTGTAGATTTTTTACTTTCTGTTTGTCTTTGGTCTAGGAAACAAACCAATATCCATAATGACCTCAGATAATGTTCTGTATCATGAACTTTAAAAAGTCAGACCCGATAATAGTTCATGACCTACTTATGTCATGTGTTTTGGAACACAGGCTCTATTTTTTTTCTTTCCAAGTCACTTGATAAAATTTATAAAGTAGTAAGATGAAGAGCTCAATGCTGTAGAATAATATTTATCCTCAGATGGATCAAGGGATTTTCATAACGAAGATAGTCTTATGCGTGTCTAATTTGTAGATGACTTAGGGGTGAAAGAGGAAGCAGGGTAGTTTTAGTCCCAGAGAAAGAAAACAATTTTAAATTTCCGAAGATACTGCTTAAAATAATACGTACTGCAATACTATTTTATTTTAATAATTTCACAACATGCAGTCCTTCAACTTTTTAAAGTATAGAAGATTCTAATTTCTAACCAATTTAAATTATATACAATGAAAATGACTTTTTATATGTTCTAGTCTAGAAACTTAAAATGATCTATACTTAATTTTATATAAATAATACTTTGTTGAAAATATACAGAGATAAATATAAAGCTAAATTCTTCTCATATAAATTACTTTGGTATTAATAATTTACATTTTGCTACATGTGTGACTTTAAAAACTGATGCTGTATTATAAATACTGTCAAGTAACCTGCTTTCTTCTTCGCAAACCCAATAACAAATTTGAGATTCTATAGGCCTCAGAAACACATTTCAGTGAGCTCGGTTGAAAATGCTTTATTTCTCCTTCAAGACAAACAGATTGTAAATTTGGAGTATTTGACCAGTGACATGAACTGAGACATCAAGTCGGGCTTAGCTGTGGAGGTAGAGTCCATCTGCTCAAAAGCAAGGAACAGGAAGCTTTTCCTGCTGTCGTCCAGGAAGTTTTTCTTTCCTCTTTCGATTTTCTCGGCTTCCCCTCTTCCTTCTCCCTCTTTCCTTTCAGATGACATGATCTTCTCAGATGTCCGTCTAAGGTGGTCTCACAATAGGAAATTGTAACCAACCTCTTGTTCCTGTTCCCCTTACATACAGTATTTCAGATACCAGGGTTTACCAGAAAAACCTCAGCTAAAAAACTGGTCTCACTCCTCATATACCCACTAATGCTACTGACTGCACTGTGGGTTTGGCTGCACTGAATCGATGGAATTAAAATACACTTAATATTTTATTCAGAATTGACTGTTTTTAATGAAAAAGATTATCTTGGGAATTTCTTGTGCTATATGACACAAATGAAGGTCAAGAATATTTACTTTGAAGATTAAAATTGTCATGTGTATTTATATATGTACTATTGGGAGGTGGTGTCTTATTTAATTTAAATATTTATGAACAGCACATTAACCAACTGTCAGTAAAGTTTCTTTAAAGCCTATATTCTGATATCATATTGTATATAATAATGCTTAAACTGTATTTTGAATACTTGATAAATGCGAATTATGTCTTCTTTTTAATTGATAGATTCCATACGCACTGTTTGATTTATAGAAATATTAAGTGAAAAGTACAATCACATTCAAATGATGAAATGAATGTTTGACATTGGATTTTGCTAAAAATCACAACAGGAAACATTTTATATTAAGATCACATCTAAAATACATGCTCATCTCATGAAAACATTTTAAATTAGGGCCCTAATGCGTGTAGTTGTTTTCCTACAACCACAGTGGGAGTGATCGCTACAATTTATGATTTTAGATGTTCTCCTGGTGTGGTCTAACTTGTTTATTTTTAGAAAAACATATTATGCCTATTTAAGGCACACAAAATAATGCTGTAGGATACATGTAGATAGTAAAATGGTAACTATGGTAGAGCAAATTAATATACTCATTACCTTATAGACACACTCATTTTTCACTTACCTTTGGTTTTTGACTAAACAACTAAAATCTACTCATTTGGCAGGAATCCCAAATGCAGTGTGATTTTATTAATTACTGTTCTCATGCTGTACATTATCTGCTCACACCTCCTCATCGTTCATTTCTGCTGCTCATAACCAGTGAGCTACACCCTCCTATTTCCCATACCCACACTCTTTGTGTCCAGATTTACTTTCTATCTATGTATATTTGAACTTAACTCCACATGTAAGTAATATTATGTCATATAGTACAATGTCCTCTAGTTTGTGGTTTATTTTTTAGCATGATGTGTCAAATATCAAGGTCTGCTTATCAAAGGCTTAGCATTTCTATGTATAGGTTATCTATCTATCTGCTGGCTGGACACATATGCTCATACATTATGTGTAGTGCTACAGTGAAAATGAAGCTGTAGATGTCTTTATAATGTGGTACATCCAATAATTCATTAACTATATGCACAGAAGAGAGATTGTTGTATCCTAATATAGTTTTGTTTTTAATATCATTAGGCATTACTGTTCCATTTTGTCAAATGTCTGCAGAAATCAATATTGCTGCTATAAGAATTCAATTGTTCCTTATCCACATCCTCACCAACATTTTTCTCTTTAGTTTTTTTTAGACTTTCGGTGCTAGTTGTTAATAGGTAGAGGAGCAATGATGTCATAGCTTTGCTTCTCGTCTCTAATAGTTAATGAGAATGACCATCATTCCATATATGCGTGTTCCAGCTGTCTTTTTTTGAAATGAAACCTGTTCAGATTCTTTGCTGTCATTGTTTGATTTTATTTTGCTTGTGTAAGACCTAGCCCTTTGTCTAATGTCAGTGTAGCTGTACATGAACACAATGAAAGTCAAGTTGTCATAGCCTGTATGCAACATAGAATGTTCTCGAAACTAATGGATTTCTGGTGGTTGTTTTGTTTAATAATAACTACAGTACTTGAAGTACTTGAATAACAAGGCTGCCTAAATCTATATGTTGATTACTGCTATGTATAATGGTGGCTTCACTAAGTGTATGATTTTCATCTCTTTTTCAGAAAGTCACCTTACAGATAAACATAGACCAAATACAGACACTGTACACAGTAGTGACTTACATTGATTATCTGAACTAATATTATTCTATCAGATTTAACATCCTTATTCTTGTGATTGATCAAATATTACATGTAATTTATTTCAAGTATTTTATATATCATTGAAACTCAGTTCCTAACATTTCTTTCAACTTGTTTTTTTAAAGATTTGTTTTGATTTATGTTTATGTGTGTATATGTGAGTATATGCCACATGTGTGAGGACCCTAAGAGAGGCCACAAGAGGGCAGTGGATCCCTAGGAGCTGGAGTAACCAGCCATTGTGAGTCACCTGTCATGAGTGCTGGCAAATGAACTTAAGTTCTCTAGAAGAGTAGCACTGATCTTAACTCATCTCTCCAGCCCATCTCTCAACTCCTCGGGCCAACAATGAATTTGACCAAATCAGTTGGCAAGAAATAAAAGGTGATGCAATAGAAATGAGGGAAATGTGCCCAATTATATTTTTTGACATGCTTTAGCATAATCAAAATGTATTTCTTATAATATACTAATATTTAAAACACCATAATGTATTTACATTGTATTAATTGGTTGAAGATTTATTAATGTAATCATATATTTTGTATTATAGTGAGTGGACATCCAATACTCAAGAGAGCTAACATCCAGACTGCTGGCAAGTTGGTGGCTAATTCCATCAGAGAAAGGAAAATGAGGCAATTTTATAAATCATGAGAAATGAAATAAAGTTTTCAAGACAGCATTGCTTTAAATAGTTGAACTGATCTCCTCAGAAATGCATATCAGTAATGAGCACAGAATGATTTGCTATCAATAGGATAAAAGACAAACATCTTTGCATATGCCAAAGGAGACCTTGACTTGTTAGTTCATTATTTATAGGCATGAGTACTCTTTGTCTTCTTTATTAAACATCTACTAATCATAATGAAGTGAAACTGTAGCGTGTCCTTTATTGCTTTTATTGGACTGAAATCTGTTTTGCTCCACTGATAATCATTGTTACAAACTTTTAAATTCTTATTTCCAAAGTTCCCTGTTATGATATTTAAAATTTTTAGTTTATCATTTTTATTCTTTAAAATTCTATCAGTATGTTACTTTGCTGAAATGAAACATTTCTAATAGTTATTTTTAGAATGGATCTCATCACTTAAGTTTTTTTGAATTGTTTCTGAAAACTGTATCTAAATCATATGTCATTTCCTATACTCAGTTTCCTACCCTGCCCTTATTGCTCACCTAAAGAGAAAAGCTGACATCCAATATGCTTTATATCTGATCATAATTATCCTCTCTGTGGCAAGAAGTTTAAGTGTAATTACTACAACGTCAGATCCTTAAGAATCTTGAATTTAGGTTTATCCATATGTCTATCCTTATATTCATACTCAATGGGGTTAGAGAAGCAGTGTGGGAACAGCTTTGGACAAGCAGAATCTAGATGCAGCACAAACATAGATGTAATGACTGTGGGGCAGGCCTTTTGGGTATTCAATGTTTTTAATATTGACATATTAAGTCTATAATGTCCTTTTGGCTCCCATAGTGTGGTTTACTGTAGGAATACACATGGAAGTCATGGGAATAAACTAGAAAAAGTATATGTCTCACTAAAATGAGAGCCACGGTAGCCTATAAGCCATGAGAAAAACTAGCAAGAAAAGTTTAGCTACATGTTACAGGTAAAACAAAACACTGACTACATAAACATAGCTGATATATGAAATTAAGTAACATATTCTTCTAACAGATGTGATGAAGTTCAACTTGATGAAGAATGTTTGCATTATTTGTCTACTGAAAGCAGGAATGCACAATAAAACACAAGAGAAAAATTTAAACATAACTTAAGTCTCAGTGTGCTACAAGCCCACAAGCCTCCTTCTGGCTATGTGGCAGACTTAGAACACATTGGCTGTGTTTACTCTCCTGCTATTCCAAAATATTGTGAGGAAGACAATGTACAGTAATAATTGACAGTTCTTATGGAACTGAGAAACAAGATTTTCTAATAAGCATTATATAATCTCTTTAGTAAATAAATAGCAGTATGTATAGGAGGTAATTAATATAATATCAGATTAAAGGTACTTCACAAAAATAAAATTTAATTATGAATATATCATCAGGGGCTGAATCTAGAAATACTTTTAAACAGAGATCTCTATTGTCTCTGTCTCCCACTTTTGGCTATCATAGGTTTTAGCAAACTACAGTGGGGCTTCTGAATGTCTTTACAAGTGAGTCTACATTAAGTCCACTGGCAATATGTCTCTTCAGAATTGTGGAAGACAGTGTAAGGTCAGAGAAAGAAGCCTTCACTTTTCAATAGTCAGATACTATATAAAAATTGGCACTTGGTGCTCATCAAAGAACAAGAAATATTGGATCTGCTCTAAATGTCCATTGTGTTTTGGAGCCAACTACCTGATGGAAGTCATCACTTATATGCAAATGAACTGTCAATGGCTTGCCACAGTTGGCAGTCACTGGACTGTGAAGGGTATGTCTTAATAAGAACTGAAGCTCTTCACATACTTTGATTTACTGGAAATAAAATGGAAAAGTCCTTTGAGACTACAAAGGACACTTGTTTCAGATAAAACGTCTAGACAGTAGCAATATATTTATGGCTTTTATTATAGCAGAACTGCAAATTAGAATGGAGTGGTGAGAAAGTCTTTTTGACCCAGCTAAATTCTATAACACTTCTCCGACTGGAGCAGCATGATCTTTAAAATACCCAATCTAAGTAAATAAGGGCCCTTTAAGGGACAACTATAAGGCATGCAAAGTCAAGCTTTGATTTATTAATTCTTTTAAAATGTTTACATTTTTTACTGAAAAAAAACTATCTTTTCTTAGTTAATGCAGCTTTTACAATAGTTGAATGCTCAGTTCCTATGAACCTGAAACATAGACCACAACTCAAATAGTAGCAGTGTAAAAGATTCCTTTTCTTTCCAATTTTTCTCCTGAAGCACCAATACAACTGGAATGCTTAATTCTCTGTAACTACTTAAATTATGTTGTTCATGGTAATACTGTATTCATAAAGTGTTCTTGCCTCTACTTCTACACAATTATGGAGCATTGATGAATAGATCAATCTTTTATTGGTTCATCCATCATTCAAAGCATGCTGGGTTTTTTTTTTTCTTTTAACCCTAAACATTCTGCTGTTTTAAGATAATATGTGGCTCATTTCTTCATCCAGTGTGAATTAATAAAAGCTACAAGCCAAGCAGTCTCACTGGCTTCAGGCCTGTCTCTCTCACAGTCATCCTTTAAGGCATTACTGAAGTCTCTGTGTCCAAGCTGGAAACAGTGGAAAGAATGTGAGGAAGGCATACCTGTTTCTTAATCACTTCAGCTGGAACTTGGAATATATCACACCTGTTAGCATGTCACTGGAGAGAACTAACCCATCATCTGGCTCCATCCAAGGGCAGGAAGGGATGTCATCTGTCTATGCTTCCAGGAAGCAGACTGTAGAATTCTGGGTGTAGGCAGTAATAATATAGACAAAAGATATAGACGATCTGCAGTCTTTCATAATCTAGGGAGCAAGAAATATTTTATTTGAGTTATTATTGTTATTATTATTTATAGTATCATAAAATTATTCAAAGAATTCAATCATTTCTAGATTCTTCAAAATTTTTTGTTAACTCTCTTGTACATATCACCAAAATCTTAAAAACATCAATTTTAAAGGAATTTACTTTTCTTTTCCTTGTTTGGGGAGCTACTTGTAAAAACAGAACTGTGGTCTGTATTTATATGTCTTACATTCTTAGCATTCAATAAAATCATTACAAAATAATGGTTTTAGCTACATTTTTATAAGAACTTTTTTAAATAGAAAAACTATACAGTTCTATTTTAGAAACTAATATTTCTAGATCAATGGAAGGATGATGTGGGAATGCCCTTCTTTATGCTGTGAATCTCAATCTTTAAATAAAGGAGCTGTTTTGAGCCATGGCAGGTACCATAGAAAAAGTAAGAGGAGAGATCAGAGCTTAGGTAGGAGAAGCAGGGCGGAGTCAGAGGCAGACCGAGCTGAAGCCGCCGAAGGAGCAGCATGTAAGGAGACACGGGTGAGCCACGAGCCATGTGGCCAACAGATTAATAGAAATGGGTTGATTTAAGATGTAAGAGCTAGCTAGCAATGTGCCCGAGCCATAGGCCAAACAACATAAAGTTAATAAAAGCGTCTGAGTCATTTCTGGGGACCCGGGCGGCGGCGGGCGGCTAAGCGGTCCCAGCAGGTCTGTGAGTCCAGGACCTCTGGCGTCCGGGACCCGAGAAAACCTACTACTACAGAAGGAGAATTGTATAATCTCCAAACTTTTCTGTATACATAACTAAAAACAGATTGATTGAAGAGTATTCTAATGGAACAAGCACAACGAAATTAAAATGTTTCCCATATGCAAAAAATTTTAAATAATCAAAATTCAAATAGATTTGTTAAATATTTTTAACAAATGTTCTGGCTTCATCCTGAATCTTTCAAGCCTTTCAAGCCTGGCTTTTTAAAAAATAATTCCTTAAACTTCACATTAAAGAAACTCCATATTGGAATTGAAAAGTAACACTAGAACTTCTTCCTAATAATTTCTGAGAAGTCTCTGCATTTTCTTTCCACATTGTTAAACATGTATTTTAAGAACAATGAAATAGTAGCAACAAACCACAGACTATTAAGACTATGTTATAGCCACACTAATATCTGATCAGGAGATTAGCTATGTGGGGACAGAGAGTGAGCAAGGCATTGTACTCCTGTGATGCTCCCATGGACATATCACTTCCTGTGATCCTGAAGTTGTATTGTGGCTTTTTGATTGAGATTCCTGATGTTGCTGAGGCAATTCTGGGATGATGTTCTGGTTCCCTATTTGTTTTTCAACCTTATTTTTTTTTGCCCAACATGTACCTTCAAATATGTGTCTTGTAACAATAGAGGCAGTGTCTTATTTAAGTTTTCTATTGTTGTGAAGAGACATCATAACCACAGCAAGTCTTATAAAGAACAACATTTAATTTGGAGCTGGTTTACAGTTCAGAGGTTTAATCCATTATTATCACGGCAGGAGGCATGGTGGCATGCAGGCAGACATGGTGCTGGAGAGGCATCTGGGAGTTTTACGACTGGATTGGCAGACAAAAAAAAAAAAAAAAAAAAAAGAGCAAGAGAGAACAACAGAGCCTGGCTTGAACATTTAAAACCTCAAAGCAGACCACCAGTGACAGACTTCAACCAATAAACTCACACATACTCTTCCAAGGTCACACCTCCTAACAATGCCACTTTCTATGGGCCTTTGGAGGTCATTTTCACACAGGTGGTGTGGAAATATCTTTCTGTACGCTGTGAATAAAGGACTATATTTTGGCCCATGACAGGCACCATAGTAATAGGCAGGAAAATGGAGCATAGGTAGGAGAAGGAAGGCAGAATCAGACCAAGAGATGAGCCAGCCGCCCAAGATTCAGCATGTAAGGTAACACAGGTGAGCCATAGGCCATGTGACAGGACAGATGAATGGAAATGGGTTGTGTTAAAGATGAGAAAGCTAGCTAGTGATGTTCCTGAGACACAGGCCAAGCAGCATGTAATTAATGTAAGTGTCTGACAATTTGGGATCTAAGCAGCGGCAGGCAGCTAGGCACCTGGGATTTCAGGTCTGTGGGTCTGGACCTCTGGCTGGAAGGGGCCAGAAAGCTCGTGTTATACACAGGTAGTATTATACCTTGTCTTCTGCAGCTGAGAATTCTGGTCCATGCATCTTTCTTCCTTTCCTTTATTCTTCCCCCCCCCCCTTAGTTTCTCCTTTATGTTTACTGAGTAGTTCTAGCCATTGAAGGTGCTACCTATTAACACAAAAAAATATCTAAAAGTTAAGCTACTCTTCAAACATTACTTGGTGTATACTATAGGAATGAGTGTCAGCTGTAAGATGTCCTGTTGTCACACGTGCATAGTTCCAACTCCACTTTCCTCTTGCTTATAAGTTTCAGTTTCATCTTCTTTGAAAGCGTTTTCAATATCTTGAGTATTATTCCTATAAGTCTCTGCAGAGGAGAAGGTGAAGGTGTCAGAAAAGTAATTATTTTCATAGATTGTTGATAAGTATTTGAAACTCTGAAAAGTTGACAGTTGTTCATAATCCACAAATATGAAAAGATGCAATAGGAAGAAGTTTATCAATTGAATTTTGACAACATGTGTATTAAAGGCTAGAAGATTATAAATTGCAAAATATCCTCAATGATAATACAGTATGGAAGTTAAATCTCTCAAAGAGTTAGGTGACAAATGAACATGTATTGGGATTTTCTAACAAATGAAATATGATTATAAGGAAAACATATTGCCTTATATATATGTAGGGTTCAAAATCTTTAACCCTAACCATACATTAAAATGCCTGGTTATAATGCAAAGGTGTCTGAAAAAATGTGTTTGGATTATTACTAGTGGTTGAGATTCTTAAATTGCTAATTTCATAAAAGTATGCCTGTGTATGACCTTCATTTCTTAACAGTAAACTATGAAAATGTTAACTTATGTATTCTATAGAAATAGATACTGACATGTCTGTCATCTATCAAGTCCAAGACCTTCATCATACATGCAAATGCTGGGGCTGAGAAGGGAGAGAAATCAGTCTGAAGTTTAGTGTCAAAGCTGGGATTTGGTAATAAAATTTCAGGTATCAACATAGCCCTTATCAGATTCTTATGATTCATGAAATCTTCATGGAAGGATTCCAACCCAACCTCAGCCACTCAGATGCCTGGGGCAGAGTGGGGAGGAGAAAAGCCTTCTGGTGAGGAAAGCCTTCCAGTTTTCCTCATTGCAGTCCTTTCCACATGAAAAGAATCTTCTGTCCTTTTTTTCTCTCTCTCTCCTTTGCCTTAGATTTGTCAATTGGCTCGGCTAAGTGAGTTCAAGGTGTTCATGGATCCTAATGGCTTCATACACAGCTTATTTGCATTTTCAAGGATTTCTGTGTCACTGTGAGTAGTGCCAGGAACTTCTGTCATTGCCAGTCCAGTTGATAAGTCCCAAGAACCTACATATTACAGATTGACGGCTAGATTTACAAACACACACACACACACACACACACACACACACACACACACACACAATAATTTCATTTTGTGCATCTCCAGTGACTTTTGTTAAGTGATCCTTATAGTATGCATCTGAGGGTAAATCAGCAACTAATTGTATAGTATGGTGAGGTTTACATAAAAAAAAAATTGCCTCACCTTATATTCTAGCCTAGCTAATATCTTGTATAAAAAGTTACAAATACATATGTGTATATATGTGTTGAAGAAATTCATACATACATTTGATATTTCCAGATAACATAAACTAATGAAATATACAGTCCCTCTTCTTTCACCCAATACCTGTCACAATGTCTATTCATCACTGTTCTACATGTAAGTCAACTTTTTACAACTTTCATACCTGGGAGAGAAGATGTGTTTCAGGGATAAATTTTATTTTCTTTTTTAGTTTGACACTTACTTTACATAGGATGAAATCCTTGAGTCCCATCTGATTGGCTACAATTGGCAAGATTTCACTCTTCTTTAGGATTCATTAATGCTCCATTGGTTGCATGTACTGCGTTTGCTACCTAGTCATATCCTGATGGGCATTTTATTGATCCCACTTTTTAACTACAGTGAGTGTGGACTTACTTTGGCCATGCTAGTTTTGTTCTCTCTTGTTGCATGTCTAGAAGTGTGGTATCAGGGTCTCTGTTTTCAGAGTGGTTTCATTATTGTTATTAGTGTAGGAGGAACTAATCTACTGTTCTCCATATGGCAGTTTTAACTTACATTCTCACTCAGTTGTCTAATATATACAACTTTTAACTTACTGGGAAGAGACAAAGATTTCTGAGAGGAAAGACTATAATACACACATTTCTGTGGGGTGCTACTTAATAGAGAGAATTTATACCAGATTGATTGAGAAATCAGAGTAGGCTAGAATGGTTTTTACAAGAACTGAAAGACATTAGTTTTTGATACTGTAGTAAACATTGGAAAATCTATAAATGGTAGCAGGACACAAGCAACAGGCTCAACTGACATTTTGTCTAACCAGAGCTATCACAGGGGTAACATAACTAAAATTATTGTGTGTTTGCTATATTTGTGGGCCTACAGTTATCTATAATATTTTTAAACATTGTAACTTATAAACATTTGAAATTAACACATTTATTGGCTGTATAATACTATTCTAAGTGTTTTATTGATTGATATTTAAGCATTCCACATAATAATAGCCAAAATACTATGGAGGGAGGAAGATTTTTCTCATTTATTGCAGCAGAGTTGACAAGAGACAGATCACCAAGATATGTATACATTTAATGTACATATTCAAGTAAAATATACTGATTTAATGACTGTCGGAAGTGATACTGGAACCTCAGCAACGGAGACACCTGCATGCCTAGGGACCCTATATTTTATGCTAAGCTGGTGAAGTAAATGGGTAGTTGTAGAGAAACATAATTGTACAAATGACTAGAGCTTAACCGCAGTTGCCTAGGTGAACACAGAGAAGGTTCTCTGTCCAGAGTTGTCTTGGTTTCTCTGGGCAGCATTTCTCCTCTCTGGGTATGTGAAAAGAATGAAGATCTTATGATCCTGTGTCAGGAAAGCACACTGGAGAGGTCTGCTTCCCCTGATAAAGGTTTGACCTTTATCCTGCTCTCTTGCTTGCCAGGGTGCCATATTTTGAAAAATCATGTTCTGAACCTTGGCACAATAAATCTACATTTAATCATATAATCATTTAATCATATACTTTAACAAATTACTAAGTTATGCCTATAAATGTTTAGCATAATAGGTTGAACATAGGACTTTGAACAGTGAGGCAAACAGTCATGAATACATACCTCTGTATATTCTCTAACTATAGATTTTGCTTAGAAATTGCATTTTTAAATTGAGAATTTCATACATGAGCAATGTATAAACATCACTCCTTTTTCCCCAACTTTTCTCATTCCCCAAGATTCATAATCTCATATTTGATTGTTATGGTTATTTGTATGCAGATTTACAAGTGCATGTGTGTGTGTGTGTGTGTGTGTGTGTGTGTGCGTGCGTGTGGTGTGTGTGCATGTGTGAATAACTAAGCCCACTTAACGTTGTTCATTGGCTGTCCAGAGTTGACTGCTTTTCCTTCTTTTAGCACCCACAGACCACCTGTAACTCTTCATCTAAGGGTGGGTCCTTGTGAAATTTCCTTTGTACATTGTCAACTGGTCTTGCACAGTGATTAACATAACTGATTTCTCAGCTTCAGCTCTTTAATTGAACATCTTTAAATTTCCCTGAAAGATAATTTTTTATGATTTGCTAATATTTTCTAATTTGTATTTTAATATATTTAAAATATTAACACTAATAACTTGATTTTTAAAATATATTATACTGTTGTGTATTCAAAAAAACACTCTCTGTGTGTGTATGTGTGTGCAGAAGATGCTAGTGAGCTCAGTACAAATTCTGTCAAGTGAAGAACATTTTCCATTGCAAATTATTTTATATTCAGTTATATATAAGTACTATAACTCAGTTTCTGATTTTAATTTAACCTTCATTTATAGCGTGTTCTTAAAGAAATAGAAGTTTATTGCTTATCACTTATTTGTTTAGAAGTAAGGAGGGTGTGAGACAAAGAAAAACTTGTAGGATCTTGTTCTTTTCTGTTATGTGAGTCCTAAGAATCAAACTCAAGTCATCAGGTGTGAGGGCAAATGCCTTTATATACAGAGCCATTGTGCCAGCCCTTGTATAACAGTATGTTATATGTACCTGCTATAGTTCAGATGAGTTTCCCCAGAGCCATAATATATATAAGGAGGTTCTCTAGACTTTAGGGAGTAGGAGCTAGTGGGATATCTGTAAGCCTAACCACAAATAGGTTCTCGCTCTACCTTTCTGGCTCAAGTGAGCGGTTGATTATATCACATGGTCCTTAATGACTTGCCACCATTTCAATGAGGCCCAAAACAATGAGGATCTCTGATTTTTGACTTCAACCCTCCAAACTCAAGGTGTTTCAATTTACTGATAGACATCCAGCCAGTATATATACTGAAAAGCCAATCACAGTGTTGCTACCAGAGAATACATTTTTAAATAAGATTATAAAACTTCAGAATTAAGTTTTGTATTATATATATGCAACTAGACTCAAGTCTTCAGCCTTTGTGCTGATACCATTATTTGCTAATATCCTACCAGCCCTAAAGGCATCTTATCAATTGCATATAGCATCATTTCTGTGCTTAGCCTTCTATTAGAAATTTTTACTATTGGTTTTATTAATTTAAATCAGTCTTTATTTTAACTGAAAATGGGTGCTATTTCTAAATTTCATAGATGCTAAATAGGGTCCCTTTAGAACCTAAAGGGATATTTTTTATGGATTATTCATGAAATATCCTGAAAGGCTTAGCTCATAGCTATTAAAATTTATCATTGAGCAGTGACTGGATTGAGATTAGTCAGTTGACTAGTCAATTGCTCTATTTATGATTTGATGGCATTATGGGAATTAACGAAAATTGTTTAAGGCTTTATCTGATAATGTACCTCTGATGGATCTATCCCTGGACCTTCCTGTGCCATTCTCTGCTTCCTAGTTTTCATGATGTGAGCATATCTAATCAACTATGCTTTCTCTGCATAATGTTTTTCCTTGTCATGGGCCCAGAGCAGTGGAGCCAGCCATCTATTGAAATACATCATTGAAAACTAAGAATCAAAATAAAATTTTGCTCCCTTTAAGAAGTTTATATCAGATATGTTGTTGTAGCTTCAAAAGGCAAGACTAGCAGTTACCAAACAACATGATTTGCTAATTCTGCAGCTACTCTACATGAATATAGGCTTACACAGATAAGAGAAAGCACTGCAGGAAGTGAAAGCTAAGTTTCTCACTTTCTGTCAAGCTATAAATACACAAACCAGGAATACAGAAATGGCATCTAATAATAGTACACAATTTTAACTCAGAGGAGTCCAATCCTTATAAGTCTATAATGATACAAATGATTGAATAGCATGTGGAGAAGGACACAACAATGTTAGGAAATAGATATTCCACTAGGTAACTACAGTAAGATTATACAATACTGCTGCCTACTCAGCCCTCACTCCCGATACATTTTCAACTACAAATTTTTCTATCATTTCCAGAAATTTTATCAAATCTAAGGGCTCTGTGCATCTCACTAACAAAGACAGAGCTGCATGCTCGAGCTGGGACAGCAGCATCAAATACATCCCTCTCTGCACCTAATTAGAAGTCAGCAGAAGTCTGCTTTCCTTATTGCCATTGTTGGCATACATTTCATTTAATTAATAAATAGCCTTCATGCCAACCTAAAAAGGAAGGTGTTGCCCTTGTGTTCCTTAAGAAGTATTGTGAAAATAAAGATGTATAATTGAGAGTGTGTTTCCTGTTAACCTTTCATATGGAGTAAAACTCTTCATTGGACAGACCTCCTACACTGGTACATGAAACATGGTAAAAGTTGGAAGAATATAGTGGATGACAACCATCTAAGTCTGGTTTATTTTCAATTTGGATATTAAAATTCATTCTTTGATATGTAGTGAGGAATGTAGGTAGATACTGACCATTATTGGTAGTTGGGACAATTGATTTAAGCCAGAACTGCTTCAAGCACATTAGGATACATTGTCACCTAACTAGGAACTGAAGGTTGAGTCAATTCTCCAGATGAATTCCCGTCCTTTTAAAAATGTAAATTGCTTTAGCAAACAGCACACTTTTCAGAGTTTGTCATAGTCACTGCCAGGATGTTTTTCTTTATAAAATGATTTTATTGATGAATATTTTTGTGCTATTTCTATACAAACAGAGGAAATGTCATCATTTTATTTTTTTGAGGCTAGATGAAGAAAGGAGACTTTAATTACCGTCAGCTGGTAGCAAATTAATCATTACCCTTCCCAGATAAGCTTTGGATTGTTGTTTTCTAATTCCATGATTTGTTTTATGCTAGTCTTCATAAGTTTTTGATAAAATTAAGTTTTCAAATGAGGATTGGTCCTAAACCAATCACTTCTTTCTGAGATCATTCACTCAGGAAACCCTTCCTTTCTTCCTTAAGTATTCCCAAAATAACATAATCCCAGTTTTAATCAAAAGCCTTGCATAGGACCAGCAAAATGGCTCTCTGGGTAAAGGGCTTACTGTGCATGCCTGAACCCTGAGTTTGATCCTTGGAGCCTATGCAATGGGAGAAGAAGAGTTTCTAACCCACAATGTTTTCTGTGACTACCATATGTGCATTATGGCACACTTATCATATATGCAGAGTAATAAAGATTAAATAAATAACTTTACAGCTATGTTATTCTTACTGAGGCTACCTTTCGTGCACTGTGACATTCTTTATCTCTTGCTGACTTGAGTATATTGTTTCAATAAGGTTTCTTGGCTTCAGGCAGCCAGAGGTCCAGACCCACAGACCTGCAGTGCCAGAATACTTAACTGCCCACTGCTGCTCAGGCCCCCAAAAGTGACTCATACACTTATATTAATTTCATGCTGTTTGGCCTTTGGCTCAGGCTCATTGCTATATAGTTCTTACATCTTAACTCAACCTATTCTCATTAATCTCTCTGCACATAGTCTGTGGCTCACCTGTGTTCCTTACATGTTTCTTATTGGGTGGCTGGCTCAGTCTGTCTCTGACTCTGCCCTATTTCTCCTACCTATTCTGATTCCCCACCTACTTCTTCTATGGTGGCTGCCCTGGCCAAAACAGTCTCTTATTTGAAGATTAATATGCACAACATACAGAAAGACATTCCCACATCATCTCTCTGATTTTGTCAAATTAAATTAAATTTTAACATAACAAATTACATGTAACAAAATAGCTATCAAGAAAGAATTAAAATTACAATATCTAGTCCATTTGTATTTAGCAAAATTAAATGAAATACTCTATCATCTAACTTATCCTTGTGAATCTAAAGTTTCATAGCCAATATACCTTTTAAAATAGCTAAGAAAAACTATATAACTATCTGATATTCAACTACATCAAAAACCACAGAATAATATGATATTTACCCAAGTAAACCAGAAGTGCAAGCAACTTCCAAAATCTAGAAATGACAGAGATGACACCTATCTGCTTGGACAGTCACCCAAAGATCCTTTACAAAGTTGGGGTATCCATCTTCAGCCTACAGGCCCAGAATCTCTTTTCATTTCAGTGAAGCAGGAAATCTTCTCTGCCCATTCTGGCACAGTTCATCAGTTGCTTTTCCTTGAGTCCTGAAGAATATCTGACAGTTTTTTTCTGCAAAGCAGGAACCTGAAGAACCATGTCAGCTTTTTCTGCCAAAGTTTAGAGGTCACCTTCCTATGGAACCTGCATGTCCAGTTTAAACAGTCAAGCAGTGAGAACAAGAACAGATTCTTGTCCAGTGGCTAACCATTGCCACAAAGAAAGTAGATTTCATATGAAGTTTCTTCAATGCACATTTTTTCTCTTGAAGTAGATTAGTGCTACCATGAGCAGATCTGTCTCACTGTCCAGAAAAGTCCAAGTTATTAAAATAATTTTAAGTGCAATATTCTGTAGGTCTTAGAAGTTTTTAAAGATTACCTATATAATTGAAATATATCTTTGTATACCTAAAAATCCTAACTATCATTAACTATAACTCTGGTTATCATAGGTGACTATTAATCTGCATTTCTTAATTATAAATTACAATTTTAAATCAGGTACATAAACATCATACCTTAAACAAGAGTAGAAAAATATATACAGCATAACAAAATTGACCTTAAATTTGTATCAATAAACCAAAATTCATTCCAATTTAAAATATTTTGAGACTAGCAGCTGATTTTTGGATTAAAGTAAATTCAATAATCTAATTTTTAAAAATCACTCATATACTATATACCCTTTTCTTCTTAAAGATTAATTATGACCATTAACCATTTATAGTCAAAACAAACATTTGTAAACAATATTTTGAGAATTTGGGCGTAGTTTTCCATTACTACTTCCTGCTGATTAATGGGCACTGGCAATCTCATGGGTTCTTGAGACTGGATCATCTTACTCTGTAGCCCTGAAGCTAATGTGATCATCTCTTCCCATCAGAGAATTTTCAGGTGGTCTTGGTTGATGAAACCATTTTTACCTGGAAGCAATCCACAGGTTCTCATCTTTTGTGGAAACAAAAGTAGAACTCTTCCAAAGCAATAAATCCTTAGAAACAAATTTCAAAATCAAGATACCTTTAAAATATATATTCTTGTTTAACTTAGCAGCCTTTGCAATCCATTGTCTTTTTGCAGTTAGCTCATTAACAGTTAAAAAAGTTAAAAGAAAACACAGTAGTAACCATAATCCAGATTCTGTGTCTATTTTCCATCTTTACGTAGGTTATCATATTTTTATACTCTATTTCTCGTTTTTTAGGAACTATTTCTACCCTATTTCTTTTCTTTTTGAAGCCTGTGTACATTTTGCATACATTGTAATCCGTTTGCAGTTTTTTTCATCTGAATCTGTTATATTGTGAATCCTTAATCATCTTCCAACCAGAAGAGCTTTTAAAAAGCTACTACTCTCTTAAACAGCCACAGTTTTTGCAGATAAAGCTGAATCAGTAAGTTCTCTTAAAGGAACTGCCTCTCTGTTCTCCACCAACAAATAGAGCAGACCCAAGAAATGCTGCTACTAAGAAACCATCATTGACTCTGTTTCCCTTTTGTTCAATATAAACAGAAACCATAAATCCATCACATGCTACTGAGTCTTCTGTGAGACTTAAGGAACTGGTCTGGTTGCAGCTTAAGCTCCCTGCCTCAGGTCTGCCAGAGGCATTTTGAATGTAGTCTGTATACCACTCTATCTCTGTACAATGACCTGCTTCAGATACACAATTTGAAATCTGCTACTAGCTCTGTTTCTGCTCTAGAATGCTTTTTAAGTTTTCTCAGGCTTTCTGTGGGTATTCAGCCCATGTTAGGATGCCATCTGTTTCAATAAGGTTTCTTGGCCCTGGGCGGCCAGAGGTCCAGACCCACAGACATGCAGTGCCAGAATGCTTAGCTGCCCACTGCTGCTCAGGCCCCCAAAAGTGACTCATACACTTATATTAATTTCATGTTGTTTGGCCTATGGCTCAGGCTCATTGCTATCTAGTTCTTACATCTTAACTCAACCCATTCTCATTAATCTGTCTTCCACATGGTCTGTGGCTCACCTGTGTTCCTTACATGTTTCTTATTGGGTGGCTGGCTCAGTCTGTCTCTGACTCTGCCCTATTTCTCCTACCTATTCTGATTCCCCACCTACTTCTTCTGTGGTGGCTGCCAAGACCAAAACAGTCCTTTATTTAAAGATTGATATGCACAACATACAGAAAGACATTACCACCTCAGTATATCTCTTTATAACCTATTGTTAAGGATTCACTTAATTTTTTTGGTGCTTGTCTGTGTAAGAACTTCAGTAGCATGATGAATACTGAGTATTGAGTGACAATGGACAACACTTTATTTTTTATTCCTGAGTGATTGAAATGTTCCTGTTTCATTGTACAAATATAGTTTTTGATAAAGGTTCATTCTTATCTTTGTTAACTGTCAGAACATTTCTAATGATGAGCTATTTGTGGATTTTGTGATGAAACCTCATTAAGACTGAAGCTTTACAAAAATGAGACTCAGAAAACTGGAGGTATAGCTCAGTGGGAGAATGCTTGTCTCAATTGCCATGACATTACCAACTCAGAAGAGAACAGCCGTGATCATGCAGGAAACCCTGTTTAAACACAGTGGGAAACACAGAGAGGGAGATAGAAGATGTGACTAGAAAGAGGAAACAGAGGAAGATGAGATTCAGTGTGAGTAGAAGGTGTGACAGGACAGGGTCATAGTGGGTGAAAGGCCTAAGCTCATAATTGACACCATTGAAAAGGTCAAAGAACAAAAAAAAAAAAATTAAAAAGCAAGCAGGAAAACATTGAAGACTTTAGTATGAATATTACTATATGAGATTGTCTCTATTCTATTTTCTTGAACTCTTCGTCAGGCATTATTTTCCAAATAACTAATTGAATCCTGTGAAACATTCTAGGTAAGGCAGGATTTCATTAGTATTAAAAAAAATTATTCTACAAAATCACACAGGTTATCTTTTCAGAGAAGGGTTATTAGGTTTTTAAAATGGGCATTGTTTCGTGTGTGTGTGTGTGTGTGTGTGTGTGTGTGTGTGTGTGTGTGTGTGTGGTGTGGAAGTTGTTTGTTTTGTTTTTCTCTAAGTTTCCTTTATTTGGGAATTAAAGTTGACTTTCCTTTCCATTTCCTAGGAAAATGTCTTCAGAACTTCCTATTGATGTGTGAGGTCTTTATTGTTTACACTCATTTTCTTCTTTCTAACTTACGGTTTCACTTGAGTTGTCTATTAAAGGCATCTATCACACAGAATTGCTGAGGGATAATCAAATGAATGAAATGTGAAACATCCATAGTAGTTAGTAGAATTAACCTATAAAATAGTATTGCTTTGATGATTATGTATTTTAAAATTCAATTACTCTACTATTTTTATTTCTTAATTTCTGCTTTATTTGAGTATCTATTTTGAGTTTAATGGCTTGTTATCTTCATTTCCTTATGTAAAAAAAATTACCTCTACTTATTTGGTGGTTTTTCTTGTACCTTTTTCTTTATGTTTCATCCAGTTCTAAATCTGGACTAACAGTGGTAGAAAAATATAAATTATATTTGATCAACCATAGAGCTTGCATTTCACCTAATAGGCTTAGTCCTAGACTGAGTTACTGAACTATGTTCTCTCAGCACATACAGGCTGCAGCTTTACCTGGTTTCAGCCTTGACCCCAAGTATTCCATTTTTCTATTATGACTTCGTATCTTATGCTGGACTTCGCTGTTTCTCAAGAGTCAACAGTGACTTTTGCATTAAATGCACGAGGCATACAGCTACAGTTTGTGATTTCTGAGTTCTTGTTTAATTTTTTGGTGCATAAAGATTTTTTTAAAATTTAAGAGCAACTATTTCTTATTAGTTTTATAGTAATACAGTCATTATTATGCACATGTAAATAAATATTCTATAACTTCCTTGTGATTCAACCAAAGTGTGTAGTTTACAGTATGAAGTCACAGAAACGTCAGCAATTCAACACTCTTTTTTCAAAAAAAAAAAATAAAAAAGCTTAGGGTTTGTTTTTGGGGTTGAACACAAAGGGTCTTAAGAGAACACAGTTTAAGTTCATTCTCTAAATCTCTTTGTAGAAAAGACAGCTAAACATTACACCAAAACTTCTTTTACTTGTATCAATTAGCTATAATAAATGATAAAACTCTAGCAAGGAAGAATTTTTTAAAACTTTGAAAATTAAGCTTTTGAATTCTTAGAATTTTTCAATAAAAATGTGCTGGCAAGGAGATAGTGCCTTGTACCTTTCAAATGCCTGTCAGCAAAGCCAAGACAGTAAGTGCTGGCAGGAATTTGGAGAAAAGTAAATACCCGCATATCATGATTGTTAATTGTGTAACTCTTATAGAAAACAGCATAAAGCTGTTTTGAAGACTAAAACTGGAACCATCCTGTGACACAGAGATTCTAAACTGAGTAAATATTAAAAGGAAGGGAAACCACCATCTCAAGAATTTACCCACACTCCAGTGTTTATTCCAGCATTATTCAATAGCCACTTATGAATACAAGTAAGTGGACAACTAGAAGTAATGCACACACACACAGTCATAAAAAATGAAATTCTGCCACCATCAGGGTAGATTAAGATGAGGGACATGTACAGTGTGAAAGATGTGTACTTATATATGAAACCATAAAAGCCAAGCTGAAATAGAAAAAGTTGGTGATGCTGCATACTTGAAATATGCTAAGAAGCTAGGTCTTTAATATTTTTAACACACATGGTAACCATAAAACACAATAAATATGTTAGCTAGAACATGTGGTTATGTGTGTGTGTGAGAGAGAGAGAGAGAGATTGTATGTTTTGAATGTATAGGTATTTTGTTAATTAGACTTTAGTAAATCAAGATGTAGCAGCAATACAAAATACTGACAATGGATGAGAGCAAATGGATTACTTCACCACTGATGGTGGTAATTTATGATGGTACATCCAATCTGGGAAATGATTCACATATTTCTAAAAAACTATGAAGGCAATATTCATAGTAGCTTAATTACTACTACTTCATAGAAATGTTTTTAGGTGGCTTCACTAGCACTGACCAAAACATTATGTAACCAAAGTGGGAATGGTGTAGGAAACTGATATATCCATACAATGAAATTCAATGAACATCCAACACTCACAGAGAGCAAATGATTGATATTTCCAAAACCTAGATACACAGTGTGTGACTCTATTTGTGGATAGACATGGATTATGTATTAGTAATTTTAGAGGCTGAGGAGAGGGTAAATTGGAAGGTTGTGAGAATAACCATCAAGGAGCCAAGAAAAGTAGCCTTGTGGTGATGTCTGTATTGTGACTACATCAATACCATTATTGAGGTTGTGATTATTATGATACGTTTTTGCATGATGTTACCATTATGGAAAGCAGGCTAAAATTTTGATTGGATGACATTACATTATAAATTTGCAAAACTGTATGTTTTTAAAACCTACAATTATCTAAAAATTAAAAATACTATATTATATTGGAATAAATTTTCTTTGTTAGTGACATATGTCATCTCTCCCAGAAAGAAAAAGAGGCTTTCAACATTAAAAAAAAAAAAAAAGGCTGTTAAAAGTTCAATAGTAATAGTATGTGTTGAGTAATTACTATCAAGTCCTGGCAAATAGGAGTCTCAGTTCTCAAAATCTCCTTGTGAACATATTCTTTTGATATGACTAAAGAACCTACCTAAAGCACTGTCAGTTCAAAACTTAACTGCAAGAGAAATTGAAGTGTTCCTGTCTGGGCAAAAGCATTACCAACAAAATCTGTCACATGGGAAACACGATACTCCATATAGTACAAGCTAATATTGGAGATATGATTTAGGATCCATGTGGCTGAAATACTCTTCCATGGTAGCTCATCCTTCTGCCTCCATTACTATTCACTCTTTGTCCAACACTTTCCCCTTCAATTTCTCAAACTACTAAGAACATACATATCCTCCCTCGGGAAGCAGAACTTGTTCCCTGGCAAATCCAGAGTTTTGTGCAAACTAAACAAAAGTAAAATCAACAGAGAATCGTGAGACCAAAACTCTCAATTTGCTTTAATCACACTTTTCATTCTTTTTGGTTCTTTTAGCAGATGGACATGGGTTTATTTGGGAAATCATTGAAATCCCCCAAAGATGGGTGCCATTGGAATAGAATTATCTACAGGGACATAGCTTAGAGTAAAACAAATGTCTTACTTCCTAGGAACTGAAAATGTCAACAGGATAAGCTTAAAAATCAATCTGCTCTTTCACAGAAAGGATCAGGAGAAGTGTAAAGTGATCACAGATGCTCAATTTTCAGAGCAGACATGGTGTGGTATGAAAGAAGAAAGAACACTCCTACCAGCCACCAGCATCTATTCTTGCCTTAGTCTGCAGAAGCAGTTATACATATTTTTTTTCAGCAGAAGACTAAGGTAAAATAGAGACTAATTCTGGGATGAGATAAAAACAATACAACCCTATTAATAGCAGCAATAATAAGCATGTATGGAATGCTTGCATATCTAAAAGTGAATTGAGTGGTCTGTAAAACTTTAGGGTATTTATTCCTCACAGCACTTTGTGAGGATCAGAAAGACAGAGATGGTGACACAATGGTGACACATAGAGAAGTGTCCTGGAGGAGAAAACAATAACAAGATATGTTGAAAAGTTGCCATGTTTTCAAGTTCATGTTATCCCCATTTGTAGATATACCATGGATGATTTGGAAAACTAGTAAATGTCAGTATGAAAGTTAAATATCTCTTGTTGTATGTGGTTTTCTGAGTAACTATGTCGCTCTAGCCTATGGTTTTTTACCTACAGTTCTGGTGACATTTTTGGTCTGTGTTTGACATCAAGAAATGTCTCCAAATATTGCCACATACCCTCTAGGGTGTACTGGAAAACTTGGTAGGATTAATCCCTTTTATCAGATAGCATAAATACATTAAAATTAAACATGTACAGCTTGTTGTCTGCTACAGTTTGGTGAAGTTAGGATGTAAAGTGGATGCCACTCTCACACAGGGACCAACCTGTACTTCTTGTCATCCATGCAAGGAATCAACTTTGCATCAAGACTATTTTCTAAGTCTATTATAAGTCTATTTGAGATCTCTCTCTGTCTCTGTCTCTGTCTCTCTCACACATACATTCATTAACCCATCAGGTCTGTATACTCCGTATATGGGAGAAAGTAAAGCTATGTAGCAGAAAAGGAGTTTATGCTAGAGTAGTTTCAATAGTTAGTTAAATCCAAATGAGCATAGCTGCAAAAATCATTTTAGAGACCAACTAAATTCCTAACTTTGAGTGAATATACTTGTTATTTGTTATGTTCTGAACACTTCTATGTTTGAATACTTATTTCCCAAGATGATACTATGGCTTACTGGGCTGTAGGACTCTCAGGAAATGGAGTTTGGCTGGTGAAAGTCGGTCATAGGGTAGTGCTCCATGGATATCCACCTCTGGGTCAAGGCAGAGTCTTCTACTCCCTGGTTCATGTCATGTGAAGACGTATAAGCATTACATCCTTAGCCTTCCTTGTCATAACAACTGAAATATCTCTGAAACCCTGAGCCAAACTGCAGACTTCCTCCTTTAAACTTTTTCTGTCAGATATTTTATCATATAAGTTATCTGACAAGGAACTATCTAAAGGAATAATGTGCCTTAACCTGCAGAGTAGTGTGGGCATTTTTACACCATAAAATGAGTGAAAGAAGAATAATGTTTAAAGTACTAACCAACTTGAGAGAGAAGACTTGGTCCTGAACGAAAGATCATCAATTGCAGGCTTGATAAATAAGCTGCTGTCAGAGTGTGATACATGGGGCATCTTAACATAATTCCATCTAGGTGTTTATTCATTCAGTAAGTATTTATAGTTTCCTACCATGTACTAGGCATTCTTTGACACCCAAGAAATATAGCATTAAATGATGAAATACATACCTGCTTTCAGAGTTGAAATTCTAGGGTGAAAGAGAGACATATTTAAAATGACAAGCTAAGCAAATATATTGCCTTATGAATTGTTTGTCAAAAAATGCAAGTGAAATATACAAAGGTATAGTAATGTTGGGATGGAACAACAAAATGTAGACGTTGGAAAAGAAAAGGGGTCATAGATAGAATAGGATAAGATAGAAATTTGTATCTACTTGCAAACTAATTTAGCAACTACAAGTTTTAGATAATTTGTGTTAGTATATATTTTTGTATATCGATACAATTGTAATTCAATAACTGACCAATTACCTTTGGCCTGGACAATTAGTATATAATTTTGCTTGATGTTCCTGTTGGTTGCAGTTGCATTCTTAATTATGTTATTACACATACAGAGTATGTTTAGATGAGGCACCAAGAAGGGCTCTGAGTAGTCTAGCTAGAGCGTTGGTTCTAAAAGTGACTCTTCTGATAGATGTACTGACATGGTGTCTTCAATGGGGATCAACTAAGACTTGTGAGTAAAGCTTAGGCTTAGATGCCTAGTAGACAACAGAGGACAGAATTAGTGATGAGAATTGCTCCTTTGTAGTGGTATTATGACTTTACATTGTAAATAATTGTCCCACCTACTAGTTTAGTAAAAATGCTGATTGGTCAAAGGCAGACAGGAAGTGTGGGTGAGGCTACCAGACTTAGAAAACTCTGGGAACAGGAAGAATGGGGCAGAAATGCCACAGAGTTGCCAGATAAGCCAGAAGATGCAGAGGACAACTATGTTGTTCTGAGTAAAGGTAATGATCTGCATGGCTGAACAGGATAAGAATCATGGGTTAGTTTAAGAGCAAGATCTCCCAAGTTATATGCTTGGGCTCCAGGTAAACTAGCATATAAACAATACAAACATAGGTGCATTTTAGTGGGACTATGGGACTGTGGGTCTGAAAGTCTAAGCCACAAGACTAGCCCAGAAAGTCCAGACCAGAAACCACATACAACACTCCTTTACAACTTGAGCTGTATATACGATTTTGGAACCTTTGCATGAGATAAATATTAAACCATTAGATTTTTATGAGATTACCTAGAATAAAATTACAAAAAGTAACTAGAATTACGACATGTGTCAGACCACTCCACCATTCATAGATCAAGACATTTAAAAAATTAATGAAAAGAGCAGTTTCCTGTGGTTTAAAGAAAAGAGCAGTTTCTGGTTGTTTTCCTGTGATCTAGAATCTAAGAAGCTGAGCAAGGGAAATCTGCCATGATTTCAAGATCATCCTAGGCACATAGTGAAAGCAACAAAGAAGCTTCAAAACAGAAAGAACTCAAAGCAATGTGTTAAATAAACACACAGAGAGTGAACTCATTAGAAAAATATGAATTTAAGGGCTAGAGAATGTTTCGGCCATTAGTAACATGTAGAGCTCTTCCATAGGACCCAGGTTTGACTCCTGACACTCACATCAACTCCAGAGAATCTTACACCGTGGCTTCTGTGGGTAAAAAAACGCAACTACACATACACACATACAAACATGCTCATAATTAAAAATAAAAAAATAAATTTAAAAAAACAATTCATGACTTGATATAAAAATTTAAAAATATGCCACCTAGTGGACTTCATTGATGATAGAAAGCTATCTTCATAATAATGAGAGCAGTATCTAAGAAATAATCATCTGTGGTTGGGATTTTCATTTTATTGCAGGAAATATTAATTGTAAATTAACCAATTTGAATTTGAATGTCAGATGTGAATATATATATACATATATTACACACATATAATATACACATAAACACTCATATTTATAATATATACACATATATGTAAGCAGCCACAGATTTTTGTTCATGTAGCACTTATGGTGCAAACAGACGCATATATCTACTTTTGCAGAATTCTTTCAGCACTATTTCAAAACTCTCATAGGTATAGAAACCAGTCATATATATTATGTAAAGTCAATTTTCTTGTTCAGCAACAACATATAAACAATCAATCAAAAAATAAAACAGCCCCCACTGCCTGCCATAAGTTTATTTAGGTAGCTCTGACTCAAACCCTATAGCTGTGATACATGAAGTGAGGTACCTTTAACTTATACCATGGGGAAATGGCTGCTGAGTTCCTAACTTTCCACACTGCCTCTTTGCAGACTGTCTACCATCTCAGGTACTCTCTTAGGCAGTGCAAGTCCAATGCCACCTTGAGAATAAGATTTCAGAATAATTTTCTTACTCTTTGTAACTAACATCTCATAAAATTTACTTGATTATTTTAACAGAATCCTTAGTATTTTGTTTAATTTTAGGTAGGAACTTTCACCAATACTATAATAAATTCAGCTTTTATAATATCAACATACTTATCATAGTGAATCTCTAATTTTAGTATGGTCTAATCATATTAAAGCAAAGCATATATAAAATTAAAAGAAAATTCACATAACTGATGCCATTCACTGAGAATTTATGGAATACAATGATGGTGATAAAAGCCTCACATATTTCACAGCTGATTATACCATCCTGTGAGTTAGGTTACTGCCATCATATTAGAAGAGGTGACACAATTGTCATTAACTTACTAAAAACACAGTGGGATTGGGATTGAGGCTGGCTTTCCCCAAAGCCTCTGCTTCTTTCCATGCATGCTGCCTTTCTTAGTGTCACAAGCTGCTTTCTCTATGCACAAACTGCCCATCCAGAGTTTCATCTAATTGACTTTATTATAATTATCCAGTGAGATTCTTATATACCAGGAGAGACCAAGATTATGAAAATTCAATCCTCAAATAGTATTTTAATTGAGTCTGAAAAAATTGAATAAAAGACCCTACGAGAGGTATTGTCAAGAAAACAGAAAGAAAGATGGAATGGCTTTGTTGAGCAGTGTCTTCCAATGATCTTCTTCCAAAAACGGTGACTTAATGGCACTTTGCTGGGGTGAGGATGTGATGAGCATTTATTTGCTGAATTTATCTGATTCACCAGAGCCTGCATATAATTAGAAGGTACCAGAATTCTGTATAGCAGAATATACCCCAATGCACCATTTCAACAAGAAAATAAATAGCTAGAAATATGGCGACTAAAACTAGAAGGTAGCTTAGAGTCATGTTCCTTTCTTCTCTTGCTAAAAGTACCTGAGCTTCAAGTCCCCTGTGCAGTAATTGTGCACCTTTAACTTTTTTATTGGAGATAAAAAAAATGCTTGAAATTCTCTGCCTCAGTTCAAAATTTTTGTATTTATAACAGGGAAACTATTAGGCAATTTCCATCTTAAACTTAAATATTTCTGGAGGAACACAATATCATTTCTAGATATCCATATGTAGTATTTTATAAATAATATTTTATATTGAACAGTATTTTCTAATGCACTACTTTTTCTATGGGAAGCAATTAATTGTCTTAATATATACTGATAAAGAAAAGAAGAAAAACGTATTTTAATTGGAATAAAGAAAACACAACTGAATTAATGTGATACTGTGGCAATGAATGGGTTTCTTTATATATGGTTATATCTCTCTTTCTCCTTTAACTTGGTGTTAAAATAAATCTTGGGAATGAAGATTTTATACAAAAATGCAAAATTCTAATGAATGTTAAACAGTAAAACATTTTCCATGTCTTTGTTCATGTGTGCATGTGCACGTACATGAGTGTGTGTGTGTGTGTGTTTTAATGGATGAAGCCAGAGTTTTCACACTTGAGTGTCATTCATCAGAGAGCTTCCAGAATTTGATTGGTTCAAGATCGTTTCCTGGCCTGAGGTTAACCAATTAGGTTAGGCCCAGAGTTCAAACTATTTCTGCCTTCTCAATGCTAGAATTAGAAAAGCACATGAACTCCATCCAGCCCAGGTGAAGATCCCAGTCTCTAGGACCCTGGCCCTGGAACACAGCCTTTGGAATCCCTCCCCCACTCATCTCTGCCCTAAATCCAGGCTGGAAGGGAAAACTCCCTCAGGTCAGAAGCTCCAGTAAAATCCAGTTCCCTGGAAACCCTCAGCTACAAAATCCCACCCTATATCCCAGCCTATCTCATTATCCTGCAGCTTCAGCACAACCAGAAATTCACAGATCCTATGTATTCATCAGACTAAGAGATTAAGAGAATTCCTGAATCTCTATTGGATCAAGACTCTCAGATCCTCAGCACCTTTTGGATCAAAAGCAGCCACCTGAGACCCACAGTGTGTCAGTATGTACTGGATTAAGAAGAGTCACTGTGACACAGAATACATCACCTCCAAATGAAAAAAAAAAAACAAAAAAACAGATTGAACCAAGAGAGTCTTCCTGAGACACAGATATACCCAGAACAGACTGCAACAAAATCAGCTCTCTGAGATTTAGACAAATACTGCAGTGAACCGAGGAAACAATGGGCAGATGCCAGTGCAAGAATACATAGAATACATATAACAACATAAGAACAACATGGCACTACTAGGATCTGGTGGTTCTACAACAAGACCTGAGCATGGCAATGCAGAAGAACCAGAAGGAAATGATCTTAAAAACAATCTTCTGAATAAAATAGAAGCCTTAAAAGAGGAATTTAAACATTCCCATAAAGAAATAGAAGAAAAGGCAGACAAAAACTTGGAAGAGATAAACAAATCCCTGAAAGAAAATAAAGAAATAAAGAAAACCAAGAAAAAGCAATCAAGCAGATGAAGGAAACATTTCAAGATTTAAGAATTGAAATAGAAACAATAAAGAAGATACAAAGTGAGGCAATACTAAAAATAGAAAATCTGAAGAGACAAATTTGAATTACAGATGCAAGCATAACCAATAGAATGCAAGAAAGAGGTGGAAGAGAGAAACTCTTGTGTGGAAGATTCAATAGTGGAAATAGATACATCAGTCAAGTAAAACACTAACACCAAGAGGAATTCACAACAAAAAACATTGTGGAAATATGGGACACCATCAAAACTCCACACTTAAGAATAATTGAAATTGAAGAAGAAGAGGAATACCAGCTCAAAGGCACAGAAAATACATTCAGCAAAATCTTGGAAGAAAATTTTTCCAACCTAAAGAAGAAAATGCCTATAAAGACACAAGAAGCCTAAAGAACAAAAATAGACTGCACCCCCAAAAAAGTCAGCTCACCACATAATAAGCAAGCTACTAAATCTACAGAATAAAGAAAGAATACTAAAAACTGCAAAGGAAAAAGGCCAAATAATAATAAAGACAGACACATCAGAATAACACCAGATTATTCAATGGAAACAATGAAAGCAATAAGATACTGCTCAGATATTATACAGACACAATAGACATTGGGGGCCCTGCAAGACTACTATATCTAGCAAAACTATCAATCACCAAAAATGGAGTAATCAAGATGCTTTACAACAAAATCAGATTTAACAATACCTATATACAAATCCAGTTCTACAGAAAGCACTAGAGGAAAACTCCAACCTAAGGAAACTAGGTACACCCACAAAATCATAAGCAGTAAATAACCCCACAGAAGAAAACCCCAAAGAAGGGAAACAAACACACTAACAACAAAAATAACAGAAAATAACAATTACTAGTCATTAATATTCCTTAATATCAATGGACTTAATTCACTTATAAAAAGACACAGACTAACACAATGGATACAAAAACAGAATCCATTCTTCTGTTGCATATAAGAGATACACTTCAACTTCAAAGACAGACACTGGCTCCGAGTAAAGGGTTGGGGAAAAAATCCAATCAAATGGACCTAAGAAACAAGCTGATGTAGCCTCCTAATATCTTAAAAAAAAAAAAAAAAAAAAAAAAAAAAAAGACTTCAAGCTAAAACCAATCAAAAGAGACCAGGACAGATATCACCTATTCATCTCAGGAAAAAAATCTACCAAAATGAATCTCAATTCTAAACACTTTTGCCCCCAACACAAGGGCACCTACATATGTAAAAGAAACATCACTAAGCTTAAATCTTATACCAAATCCCACACATTAATAGTGGGAGACTTGACTAGCCCGCTCTCACCAATAGATAGATCTAGCTGACAGAAAAATAACAAAAAATTAGGCATCTAACAGATGTTAAGACTCAAATGAACTTAATAGATATATATAGAACTTTCCACCCAAACACAAAGGAATATACCATTTTTTTAGCACCCCATGGAACTTTCTCTAAAATTGACCACATACTCAGACATAAAGCAAATATCAATAGATACAAACAAATGGGAATAACTCCTTGTGTCATATCAGACCACCATAAACTAAAATTAGTGTTCAACAACAGTAAAAATATCAGAAAGCCAACAAATTCTTGGAAACTTAACATCTCTCAATTGAACCACCTCTGGATCAAGGAAGAAGTAAAGAAAGAATTTGAAGACTTCCTACAATTCAATGAAAATGAATCTACAACATATCCAGACTCATGGGACACAATGAAAGCAGTGCTAAGAGGTAAATTTATAGCACTAGTTGCCTACCTAAAAAACTTGGAGAAATCTCATACATGTGACTTAACAGCCCAGCTGAAAGCTCTAGAACAATTAGAAGCAAACTCTAAAGAAAGAGTAGAAGGCAGGAAGTAATCAAACAGAGCGCTGAAATCAATAAATTTGAAACAAAGAGAACAATACAAATAATCAAGATATCAAAGAATTGGTTCTTTGAGAAAGTTAACAAGATAGAAAAACCCTTATCTAAACTAACCAAGAGAGAGACAGAGAGAGAGAGAGACAGAGACAGAGACACAGAGACAGAGAGACAGAGAGAGAGATTCCAAATTAACAGAATCAATAATGAAAATGGGACATAAAAACAGATACTCAAGAAATCCAGAATCAGCACAGGACCACATAGTTTCAGCTAAGAGTTCTGCCAGACATTCAAAAAAGAACTAATACCAATACTCCTCAAACTGTTCCATACCATAGAAACTGAAGGAACATTACCAAACTATTTTTATGAGGCAGCAGTCACTCTGATACCCAAACCACCCAAAAATGCAACAAAGAAAGAAAATTGCAGACAAATCTACCTCAGATGCTGAAAAAATGCAACACTCCTTCTTAATAAAATTCCTGGAAATATCAGAAATATAGAGAATATACCTAAACATAATAAAGGCAATATACAGCAAGTTGACAGCCAACATCAGACTAAATGAGAGAAATTCAAAGCAATCCCACTAAAATCATGAAGACAACAAGGTTATCTTCGGTCCCGTTATCTATTCAATAAGGATAAAAGGGTTGAAAAAGAAATAAGTGAAACATCACCCCTTATAATAGCTGCAAATAGCAAATATCTGATGTAAGTCTAACCAAAGACGTAGCAGACCTGTTTGATGTAAACTTTGTCACTAAAAAAAGAAATTGAAGAGGATATCATAAAATGGAAAGATTCCCCCGTGCTCCTGGATAGGTAGGATCAGCACAGTAAAAAAATGGCAATTTTACCAAAAGCAATCTACAGATTCAATGCCATTCCCATTAAAATGCCAACACAATTTTTTACAAACCTTGAAATACAATACTCAACTTCATATGGAATAACAGGTAACCCAGGATTGCTAAAACAATCTTGCTTAATAAAAGAACTTCAGGGGGAATCACCATCCCTGACTTCAAGCTATACTAAAGAGCTACAATAATAAAACAAAAACAAAACAGCCTGGTACTGGCATAAAAACAGACTTGTAGATCAATGGAATCAATCAAAGACCCTGACATTAACCCACACGTCTATGAACATGTGATTTTTGACAAAGAGGACAAAAATATTTAATGGTAAAAATAGTATCTTCAACAAATAGTGCTTACAAAACGGATGGTAGTATGTAGAAGAATGCAAAAAGATCCAAACCTATCACCCTGCACAAAACTCAAATCCAAGTGGATCAAAGACCTCAATATAAACCCAGCTATACTAAACTTGATAGAAAAGAAAGTGGGAAATACCCTCCAACACGTTGGTGACCATTTCCTAAATATAACACCAGTAGCACAGACACTAAGAACAACAATCAATAAGTGGGACCTCCTGGAATTGAGAAGCTTCTGTAAGGCAAAGAACATAGTCAAGAAGACAAAATGATAGCCTACAGAATGGGAAAAGATCTTCACCAACCCTACATCTGACAGGATTGATCGCTAAAATATATAGAGAACTCAAGAAAGTAGAGCCCAAAAACCTAAATAACCCAATTATAAAAAGAGACTCAGAGCTAAAAATTGAATAGTTGACAGAAAAAATAATTACAAATGGCTGAAAGGCACCTAAAAAACTGCTCAACATCTTTAGTCATCAGTGAAATTCCAATCAAAAAAACTTTGAGATACCACCTTACACCTGTAAAAATGACTAACATAGAAAACACAGAAGACAGCCAATGCTGGAGAGGATGCAGAGCAAGAGAAACACTACTCCATTGTTGGTGGGAGTGCAAACTTGTAGGGCCACTCTGAAATGCATTATGGTGGTTCCTTGAGTAAACTGGGAATCAATCTCCCCAAGGATCCAGCAATACCAATACTGGGCATATACCCAAATGATGCACATTCATACCTCAAAGGCATTAGCTCAACTATGTTCATTGCAGTATCATTCATAATATAAAGAACCTGGAAACAACCTAGATGCCCTCAACTGAATGTATTAACAAACGGTGGTGTAAACACAGTGTAGTACTACTCAGTAGAAAAAAATAACATCCTAAAATTTTCACACAAATGGATGGATTTGGAGAATATCCTCCTGAGCAAGGTATAGCAAGCCCAGAAATAGAGTCATTGAATGTACTCACTCATAAGTAGATTTATACAAAAAGCAAAGAATAACCAAGCTGCAAACCACAACTCCTGAACAGCTTGGGATCATAAGGAACTAAGAGAGACATCCAACGATTCCTTTAAGAAGAGAAAATTGAGAAGATCACCTTGTCAAATTTGGGGTCATAATGTGTTGCAACCAAAAAGATTTGGGAACAAATCATGAAAGAAGGAGATGGTTGAGTGAGAGGAGCAAAGAGGGAGAGAAAAAGAGACAATATCCCAATGGAGGAAAACAATGTGGGGTTGGCAAGAGATCAGGTGCTAGGGGAACCTCCAAGAACTCACAAGATGCCTCTGGCTAGGTCTCCAACCAAAAGTGGAGGAAGTGCCTAAATAGAACTTCCATATAATCAAATGAGTAACCACCCTAAGTGTCATCACAGAACCTATATGCAACAATGAATAGAGTTGGAGGCAGAGATCCATGGCTGAACACTGGGTGGAGCTCCTGGTCCAGCTGAGAGCAGTGTAGGAGAGTTTGTATCAGTAAAGGGATAGAGATTATGAGGAAAATACTAAAAGTGATGGCTAGCTGGAGCTCTGAAGCTCACTGAATCAAGAATAGCCACTGGAGGTCCATCGGGAAAAAGAGCTAGGATTTCCAAGGGCAGGCAACTATGGATTGGCATGGACAGTATGTGGAGCCTCTGGGGATGGAATCAGACTATCTTCCTGTGTGTGAGCTGATACCTTGGAGCCTGTTCCATGCAGAAGAACACCTAACCAGGTCTTGACTTTGGGATGAGGAAATTGGCTTGCCCAGAGTGGATGTGCCATGCTGAGCTGATCCACCTTGGAACTTTTTATCCTTTTGGGGAAGGGAATGAGGGGATGGGGGGGGGGGCATGTTGAAGACTAACAAAGAGGGTATTGAGAGGAGGGAAGGGAGGGGAAAAGGGGATACATGGATAAAAAAAGACATTTTTTAAAAAATAAGAAAATGAATTAAAAAAAAAGAATTAGTCAACATCCTTAGCCATCAGAGAAATGCAAATCAAAACAACTCTGAGATACCATCTTACACCTGTCAGAATGGCTAAAATCAAAAACACAGATGACAGCCTACACTGGAGAGGATGTAGAGCAAGGGGAACATGCCTGCATTGCTGGTTGTAATGTAAACTTGTACAACCACTTTAGAAAGCAGTATGGCAGTTCCTCAAAAAACTGGGAATCAATCTACCCACTAATCCAGCAATATCACTCCTAAGTATATACTCAAAGGATAAGCATTCTTACCACAACAATATTAGTTCAGTTATGCTGGTAGCAGCCTTATTTGTAATAGCCAGAACCTGGAAACAACCTAAATGCCCTTCAACTGAAGAATGAGTTAAGAATTGTGGTACATTTATAGCAATTAAAAAATGACATCCTAAAATTTGCAGGCAAATGGGTAGATTTGGAGAGAATCATTCTGAGTGAGGTAACACAGGCCCAAAAAGATAGACATGGCATGTACTCACTCATAAGTGAATTTTAGACATAAAGCAAAAAAACTACAGAGTGCAAACCACAATCCCTAAACAGATAACAGGAAGAACTTAAGAGAAATATCTAGGGATCCCCTTGGAAGGGTAAACAGAGAAAAACCTCCTGAGCAAATTGGGATTATAAAGATAAATGGGAATGAGCAAAGAGAGGTAGGAACAAATCATGAGAGATGGAGATAGTTGAGTGAGATGAGCAATTGAGTGGGAGAACAAAGAAACTGATATTTTGATAGAAGGGGCCACTGTGTGTCCCGCGCCCACTTCTCGCCCGCAAGAAAAGGCACGACACACGTAGGATCCTTCTGCAGTAAAGCTTTAATGCGTCTTGAGGGAGAGCATTAGCTTACGGGAAAATGGAGAGACCACGAGGTAGGAAAGCCCAACTTTTATATAGACCAAAGGCCTCTGCCTTGGACGTGTCACCTTTCTATAGGCTGCAGCTCATTATCCCACATGACGCCACGGGAGAGGCGGAGAGACCAGTCTCGCGAGAGTACCAAACGCATGTGCTCTTTACTGACTCAGGCGGGTTGGCCAGCACTGGATATTGGCGCCACCTTGAGGAGCTGGGGCCAGCGGCTCCCAACAACCCCCCCTTTTTTCTTTTCTAAGCAATGAGGGAATCCTGTAAGAGGGTGGAGGCAGTGGTTATCCCCCAGAAAACATTGTGGACTTGCGTGGGCGTCATCTCTAATCCCTCGACAGATCGAGATGCCCCCAGCCTGTCCTCTGCCTTTTGTTGGGAAGGGAATTAAGGCAGACACCCTTATGCAGGACAACATACCTCCCAGGACATAGCTATGTCCTGTGCGATGCCCTTGGCTCAACATTCCTCTCAGGAAAGGGGCCGAACACTCTACCTAGTGCAATGGACGGACTGTCCTAGGTGTGCAGGAGCTGTTCGAGCCAAAATATCTCTATTGCTTTAGTATAGGTAGCCACACATCTATTGAGGCTCCTGAGTCTAGAGCCATTAAGGTTTGAGCCAAAACTGTTTTGTCTCTCGGACTTTGGATTCTGAGCCTGCAAACCATTTAGAGAAGAATGACCAGTCCTCCGCAAAAGGCTAGGCCAAACATACCCACCCCCACCCATTCCTTGGAGTAGGGGAAGGCTGAGGAAATCTACGTAGAGAACTCTCTGGTCAGCGACAGGTCTAGCCGAGTGGAATTGACCTGGACGATTGCCACCTGAAGGTCACGAAGGGTCTGCTCAAATTCAGACGACCAATTCTGTAACAAAAATTGAGAAAGGCTTCTCGAAAGATTTGCTGCTTTTGTAAAATTTTTATATTGAATAGAGGTTATGCATAAGCCAGCAAGTTTTTGCTCACACCCCAACTGTGCCATTTATTGAGGCGGACAAATCATTAACCGCCTGCGCAGTCTGCACTGTTTCTGAAAGTGCAAGAGCTGAGGCAGTCACCGAGGCCCCCATGGCAGCTGTGGCAACAATCTCTATAATAACAGCAGAGATTCCAAAATCTCTTTTTTGTCTAAATAGCTGCAAGCTACTGGGGGTCTCTACTGGTATGGGCACAAATCGTGGCATGTGGGCCACTACTGCAAAGAAATAAAGCTGAGCATCTCAGCATAAGGCATAAAAGCAATTATCAAATTTGCATCTCAATTTATCTATAATTTTTGAAGCATTGCTAACAATCTAAATAAATGATGGCCAAATTGGGAGGAAATGAAAATATTTTAGGCATGGCCCAACCTATATTCTTGGATTGGCAACTGTTACATGGTAAAATTGAATTTTTATCCGGCCTGCCTGAGCAAAAGGGAGCCAATTTTGGTTTTATCAAACTCTGTTTCTTTTTGCCAGGCTGCCGAGAAATTTTTTCTCTTTAACTCCAAACTTCTATTTTCTTTAATGCTAGGCCTAAATCTTTATCAATGGTAAAAATCAAGGGAAAACTTGTGTATTATACATCACCGGCATTGGCAGAGGGAAGGTGGACATTATCCCCCACCGCTGTTCTCTCCGGGTGTGATAAGTTAGTAACATCCAACACGTCAACTGGAGAAGGCAAGGGCTCTTCTTGTAATATCTTTCTGGTGAGGCGCTCTGGGACCCAAACCGGATTTTTTTCATCCTGTGGAAAAACACAGACAGCTCCCTGGGATCTTATTAAAATAGGATCCGGGCCTTTCCATTTATTTTCCAAAATATCTTTCCATTTTACTAGCTCTTTTGGCCATTGTTGTTCTGAGCAATGTCGCTCAGCAGCATTTTGATAATTATAAAAAATTTATGGTAAGCAATGCCAGGGCAATTGACACTCTTGGTGTTGGGGGCAGCCCTATTCCCCCTTTTTGTTTTAACAAATAGGATTTTGAGGTTCAATATGCAAAAGCAAGAGGTGTAAGAAGCAGCAGCAGCAGCAGCAGCAGCAGCAGCAGCAGCAGCAGCCAGGCGTGTGGTTTGGTCAGCCAAATCATTTCCCCTGCTCATAGGGCCCGGGAGTCTCGAATGTGCCCGTATATGGGTAATATAAAAAGGCTCATGGCATTGCAGTAAACAATCTTGTATGGTACAAAACAGGGCAGACACTGTACTGGAAGGATTAATAACACCGGCCGTTTCAAGTAATTGAAGAGCATTTACCACATAATGGGAATCAGACACAATATTAAGCGGACAATCAAATTTTTGTAAAACTTCTAACACAATTAGACATTCAACAATCTGGGGTGATCTTTGACTAAAGTCTTTAAAAAATGTCTGTGAATGTATAACATAAGCACCCTTTCCATTACTTGAGCCATCAGTATATACAATTAAGCCATCTTTTAAAGGTACTGAGGAAGTAACACGTGGATATATCACAGGGTGATAGGCCACAAACTGTAACAAAGAATGTTTAGGATAATGATTATCAAATTTTTTTCAGGAAACATAGCAGTTAATATGGCCCAATCATCATTGGTAGCAGCTAGGACCTGAACCTGATGGGTGGTATAGGGTAAGATCATCAAAGCGGGATAAGTACCAAAATAGTCCCCGCTGAACGGGCCCAAAAAGATGCATCTGCACATTAATAGTTCTTAAGTCGTGTAACAGACGCCACCTTCCGGATTTCTTTTTAATCACAAAAAAACCCAGGCCCTGTCTTTGTTTAGGAATCTTGGGCGTGGTTCGTCCTTGCCCCAACCACCCTAGGCCCTGTCCTTCCTCATACCACGAGGAGCCAAACTTTAAATTTAAATTTTCAAGTTCTTGTACAGGGTACAAGGTGGGGGGACCAGGCTTTAGTTTCTGGTTCCCCAACTCCCCCATATTCTTTATTTTATCGGGGGGTCCTTTTTTCTTATTGAGTAGTTTCTGGTTTCTTAACTCCCCCATATTTTTTAATTCACCGGGGGTCCTTTTTCCTTATCGAGTATTGTTACTTTATGGCGCGCGCCTACCCTCACATGGCGCTCGGTTTCTGACATGCTGTCCTGAACTTCTCCCATCACATCTTGCCCTTTAGCTATCAGATCTTTATAGGCCTTATCTTCTACAAAGTTCTTTAGGGTACGCTGTACCATCTTAATATCACGCTGCTTAAGCAAGGAGTCTAGTGCTGTTACGATAGACTGGGAGGATCCCATGGACCGGTGGAAGCAAAAGGCAACCACGAACAACAGCACTGCTAAGACAAGCATCAAGGCCTCAAAAAATCCTTTCCAGGGTGGCAAAAGTCCCAAACCAAAGTCCAGTTCAGACATATCTCTCCGAGCAACCTACCTGCAGTTCTGAATCCACCTTGTCTCCGAGGGCTCTCCGACGGTGCAAATGGTGTTCAGTTCCCGGGTTTCGGCACCAGTTGTCCCGCGCCCACTTCTCGCCCGCAAGAAAAGGCACGACACACGTAGGATCCTTCTGCAGTAAAGCTTTAATGCGTCTTGAGGGATAGCATTAGCTTAAGGAAAATGGAGAGACCACGATGTAGGAAAGCCCAACTTTTATATAGACCAAAGGCTTCTGCCTTGGACGTGTCACCTTTCTATAGGCTGCAGCTCATTATCCCACATGACGCCACGGGAGAGGCGGAGAGACCAGTCTCGCGAGAGTACCAAACGCATGCGCTCTTTACTGACTCAGGCGGGTTGGCCAGCACTGGATATTGGCGCCACCTTGAGGAGCTGGGGCCAGCGGCTCCCAACAACTGTGCGGTTAGAAAAAAACCTGGTGCTAAGGAAACCTCCAAGAACACACAAGATATCTCAGGTTAGGACTCCAAGCAATAGTAGAGAAGGTGCCTAACAGGACTTCCCCTATAATCAAATTAATGACCACCCTAATTGTCTTTATAGAACCTTCATCCAACAATGGATAGAGGCAGAAACAGAAGTCCATAGGTAAGCACCAAGTTGAGATCCTGATCCAGCTGGGTGGGGGAAGAGAGAGAGAGAGAGAGAGAGAGAGAGAGAGAGAGAGAGAGAGAGAGAGAGAGAGAGAGAGAGAGAGAGAGAGAGAGAGAGAGAGAGAGAGAATATGAGCAAAGGGGTGGAGATCATGAGGAGACCCACAGAAAAGGCTCACTCCAGCTATTGGGAGCTCATTGACTCTGAAATAATTTCTGAAGAAACTTCATGGAAAGGAACTAAGCCCTCCAAAGACAGATGACTTTCAAATGGAATGGGCAGTTCATGGTGCCTCTTGCAGTAGGATCAGAGCATGTTTACAATGCATGAACTGACATCTTGGAGCCCATTCCCTACAGAGAAACACCTAACCGAGTCTTGATACTGGGATAAGTGGCTGGGACCTACCTCAACTAGATATGCCAGACTGAGCTAGTCTATGATGGGGCTCCTGCCCTCCTGGGAGGATGGGGTGGGGAGGCTGAGGAAGGACTGGGAGGAGGGAGAGGAGTGGGAGCAGTAATAGATATGGAAAAAAAAACTCTTTAATAAGAAAGTAGAAAAAAAGAAATGTGCATGCAGCATTTTAGGAATATTTGGATCCTAGTATTAAACTACTTCCTCAGCTCTCCAAAAGACTATGAAATTACAATATGGCAAATTAAAGCAGTTTTATTGGCTATTGTTTTGACTATGTCTCTCAAGTTTCTTCAGTGTTTTTTTTTAATTTTAATTAACTAATTGATTTTTTTTTCATTTTACATCCTTACTGCAGTTTTCCCTTTCTCCTCTCCTTCTATTTACTCCTTCCATATTCCCTCAACACATCCCCTCTCAATTCATTACTCCTCTGTTTCTGTTCAGAAAGTATCAGGCATTCTATGAATACCAACAAAATGAGGCACATCAAGTTGTAGTAAGACTAATTACCTCTTTTTGAATTAAGACTGGGCTGGCAAGTCACAATGAGGAATAGGTATCCAAGAGTCATCCAAAGCATTAGTGACAACCTTGTTTCCATTGTTAGGAGCATCAAAGTGAATCAAGATACATAACTGTCACATATATGTAGAGGGCCTAGCTTGGTCCCATGCAGGCTTCCTGGTTGTTGATTCAAACTCCGTGAGCTCCAATATCCAGGTTAGTTGTTTCTGTGGGTTTTCTTGTGATGCCCTGACCCCTCTTCCTCCTATAATCCTTTCTTCCTCTCTTCCCTAAACTTTGGCATAGTTTGACTCTGTGTCTCTGCGTCTGTTTCCATCAGTTACCGGATGAAGGCTCTCCAATGTTAATTGAGGCAGTTACAAATCTCATCGCAGGAGATGGTCAGTTCAGCAATATCCACGATTGCTGAGTCTTAGCTGGGGCCATCTTGTAGATTTGTTGTGGTTTCCCTTGAGTTCTAACTGACCCTGAAATGTTACATTTTTTCAGTCATCTTTTTCAGTACTCTCCCCTTCCATCTACAATCTAATCTCTCCAGTTTCCATCTCAACCTGGCCCAAGTCCTCTGAGGAGATACTCAAAGGATTCTCTCAATCATACCACAAAGATACTTGTTCAACTATGTATATAGCAGCTTTATTCATAATAGCCAGAACCTGAAAATAACCTAAATGCCTGTCAACTAAAAGAATGGATAAAGAAAACATGTTACATTTACACAATGGAGTATTACTCAGGTGTTAAAAACAAGGGAATCTGGAAATTTAAAGACAAATAGATGGAACTAGAAAAAATTCCGAATGTGGTAACTCATTCAGTGTTCTAAACAGAACTTTAGTCCTATTAAATATTCTAATTTTCAAAGAAGACTGCCTCCCACTGAAATACCCAAATTATAATTTCATAGACATAAAAACCATAAAACACATGATTTCACAATTTTATAGTTTTTGGATCTGAAATCAAGATAATATCTTTATAAATATCAATTTGGATACAGTTATTAGTGATAATTTTAAGATATATTATTTTATGTGCTCCTGCCAGGGCAATAAGTGGGCTGACTGTGGATCTGCACCTCTCCTTCTACTCTTTTACAGCCGATTTCCCAAGTCTTACCCTCAGCTCTGTAACAGAACTCCTTTGCAGACATGCTAAGCAGGCCAGGAAACAGGTAAGCCCACTGAAGACCTTCACCACTCCCTTCTCCCCTGCAAACCCAGTCTCATCCCTCCCCACTACCGTCCCCCATCCACATCTCCTATGGCTCCTGCAGACCGTCCCCTCTACCCTCCCTCTCTCCACCTGTTGCTTTATCCCATCCCCAACTCTAACAGGAGCTCCCTGCTAAAGAGGGCGCCCTCCTGCCAGGTAAGCAGAAGGCAGGAGGTCTGCAGAGCATCCCTTCTCTTCCTCTTCTTTAGAATCAACACCAGTGCTATAGCAGACCCTCTGAGGTGACCTCTCTTCACTGTCTCCCCATCTCAAGGAGAAAAAGAAGCAGATCCCAGTTGAACACTCTGCTCTCCTCCCTCCTGTGAATACCTTTATACCCCTAACCAATGCTCATCCATACTTCTCAGCCCACAATACCCAGAAGAACATTTTACTTGGAACCTCCATTGTCTACAAATATCAAGTGCAAAGAGAATTTCCTACCAGGCAACACACAGCCACCATACTCTGAAAATCGAGAGAGGTTTGTGTTTTAAAAACCAAGGAACAGAACATCCATGCAACAAAGACAAATCCAGACCTATCGCAAACCCAGATGCCGAGATGCTAGCATAAAAACACACTCAATAACAGTCAGGGAAACATGTTTCCACTTGAGCCCAGTTATTCTACCACAATAGGCCATAGATATCCCAACATTGTTGAAACACAAGGAAAAGATCTCTATCTGACATGTGAAGATGACAGACGTCCTCAAAGAAGAATATAAATCCCTTAAAGAAATGCAGTGAGACACAAATAATGGAAGGAAATCAATAAATCACTTCAAGAATTCCAGGAAAACACAAACAATGGAAGGAAACAAATCCATTCACAACCTGAAAATAGAAATAGACTCAATAAAGAAACAAACTGCGGGAATTCTGGAAATGAAAAATTTAGGAATTTGAACAGAAACTACAGAAGCAACAAGCTTCATTCACAAAATGCAAGAGATGTATGAAGGAATCTCAAGTATGGAAGATACAATAGAAGAAACGGATATGTCCGTCAAACAAAATGTTAATTTAAAATACTCCTGACACAAAACATCCCAGAAATCTGGGACAAAGTGAAAAGACCAAACCTAAGACTAGTAGAAATAGAGAAAAGAGAAGAAGCCCAGCTCAGAAACACAGAAAACATATTTAACAAAACCATGGAAGACAAATTTCCCAACCTAAATAGCTATATGCTTATAAAAGCACAAAAAGCATACAGAACACAAAATAGATTGAACCATAAATGTAAGTTCCCCCACATCAAACATACAGAACATATGAATATTAGAAGCTGCAAAAAGACCAAGTAACATAAAAGGAAGATCTATTAGAATTATACATTTGACTTTTGTATGAAGATGCCAAAAACAGAAGGGCCTAGACAGATGTGCTGTAGACTTGAAGTCTTAATTAGAGCAAAATGACAACAGAAGAAAATCAGTGGAATAAAATTGGAAGGAAGAAGCCAAAGTATTGTTATTTGCAGATGAAATGATAATATGCATAAAGGACCCTAATAGTTCTACTGAGGAATTCCTACAGCTGATAAACACTTTTAGCAAAGTAGCTGGAATAAAAATTCACTCACAAAAATTAGTAGTATATTCAAATGACAAATGGAGTGAGAATTCAATCAAGGAAACTACACCATTCACAATAGCCTCAAGAAATATAAAATATTTGGGGGCAACACTAACCAAGAAAAATGAAAGACTTGTATGATAAAAAGTTTAAGCCTTTAGAGAAAGAAATTGAAAGAGATATTGAAAGATGGAAAGATGTCCCATGCTAATTGATCAGGAGGGTTAACACAGTAAAAAATTCCATCAGGCCAATAGCAGTGTTCAGATTCAGTGAAATTTCCAACACAATTCTTTCCAGACTTGGAAAGACTGGAAAACAGCAAACCAAGCATAGCTAACATAGTTCTGAACAATAAAAGAATACTGGAAGCCTCAGTATTCCCAATTTTAAGTTTTACACCAGAGCTATGTTCATTAAAACCACATATTTTAGACATTTAAAATGTACAATTTGATCAATGGAACTAGCTAAAAACTAAGACATAAATCTACCCTTCTATGGATACCTCATTTTTAACATAGAAGCCAGAAATACACACTAGGAAAAAGACAGCATCTTCAAAAAATGGTATTGGTTGAACTGGATGTCTGGATGAAGAGGAATTCAGTTAGACTCATACTCATCACCCTGCACAAAAGAAGTTCAAGTAAGCCAAAGAGCTCAACATAAGACCAGGTACACTGAACCTGATAGAAAGAAAGTCAAGAATAACCTTGAAATCATCGACATAGAAGATTGTCTGAACAGAATTCTAATAGTACAAGCACTAATATCAATAATTAAATTAGACCTATGAAAAGCTTCTGTAAGGCAAAGGAAAATATCATTCAGACAAATTCAGAGTCTACAGAATGGGAATTTTTCTTTACCAGCTCCACATTTGATAGAGTTCTAATATTCAAAATATCTAAGCTCCAGAAAATAGATATAAAAATTAATTAATCTAATTTAAAATGGAGGACAGATCTAAACATAGTATTCTCTAAACAGGAAAGTCAAATGGCTGAGAAACATTTAAAGAAATATTCAATATCCTTATCAATGAGATAAGTGCAAATTAAAACTACTCTGAGATTCCATATTTCCCCTGTCAAATGGCTAAGATCAATAATACAAGTGACAGTTTATGCCAGTGAGGCTATGAAATTAAGGAACATTGCTGGTAAGAGCAAATCTGAATAGCCACTATGAAAAACAATATGACAGCTCCTCAGAAAGTAGAGAATTAATTTATTTCAAGATCCTGCTTTACCTCTCATACCATCCTTTTACACCCAAAGAATGCTCCATTCTATGACAAAGGCACTTGCTCAACTATGTTTACTGCTATTCTACTCATAATAGTTGAAAACTGGAAACAACCTAGGTGACCTTCAACAGAAGAATGGATAAAGAAAATTTGGTACATTTACATAATGAGTATTTGTGGTGACATATTGTATGTTTAATAAAGATAGTCTGGAATATCAGAGGACAGAGTCACTCAGAGCCAACCCATGAAGGTCAGGGAATGACAGATGCCTTTAACCTCATCACTGGGGTCAAAGTGATACCTTTTGGATCTCTGAGTTCAAGGCTTAACAGCCTCACAGTGGTAGCACCCACCCTTAATCTTAACTCTCAGAATGCTGTAGGAGAAAGTAAGAAAGTAAGATTGCTGGGCAGAGGGAGAGAAGGGAGGGATTCAACTTTACCTGCCACTTCCCTGGTAGACTGAGGAGAGAGAGGTTTAGGACTGAAGGAGACAGGCCTGGGGATTTGTCTGAGTGAAAAGTGGCTGTGGTTTGTTTCTATATCTCTCTAATATTTCAGCTTTTCCCCAATATCTGGCTCTAGGTTTAATTATAATACCAAGTAGAATTTGTATAATAAATATTGCTCAGCTCTTTTTAAAAGTGAGATTATAAAATTTACAGGGAAACGGGTAAAACTAGAAAAAAAAAAAGCCATCCTGGTGATAACTCAGACCCAGAAAGATAAATATTAGGTATGCATTTCTTTATATGTAGATGTTCGCCATTAAATAAATAATAGCCATGCTATAATTCATAGACCCAGTGCGATTAGATATGGAGAAAGGCTATGGGGGACATGTAAATTTCTTCCTGGAAGGGAGAAATAGAATAGATTTTATGGGTGGACTGTGGCAAGTGGGGATGGGAAAGAGAGGATCTGGTGGGGAGAAGGAGGAGAAATAAGGCTGAGAATTCAGGGAAAGACAGCTTCAACTGAGGGGCATTTGAGGGATGATATGGAAACCTCCTGATTTGCAGTGGAAACATCCTAAAATGTATGAAAGTTATCCTAGTGAGGCTACCTCATAATGGGATATACAGAGTCTCAATTAGCCATTTCTTGTCACCATGCAAGGCTTCTAGTAACAGGACTGGGTTCCAATCAATTGAATTGTTGGCTAAGGGGTTCCCATGGAAATCCCCAAACAGCCAGGCTATTGCTAAGATAATGGGTAGCTTTCTGCACAGTGGCAGTGGGGTCCTGATGCTGAGGACAGCATCCACACAGCTCACTGAACAGAGAGGAGTCAAGCTGATGCCTACACACAACCTTCACCACTACATTCTACTGTCTCTTGTTAGGGAAGGAACTTGGAGGCTACAAAATGAGGAACACCAACATCAATCCGGTGACAAAACCTGGGACCCAGGTTCTGTCCTGCCTGCGAGATAGGCACCGATCTTGTGGGAATAGTCAGCCAATGTCTGTTTTTTCTTAAGGCCCACTCCATGAGAAGGAATCCATACTCAACATTGCTTCAGTGGCCTAGAACAAAAGACTAGATATCTCAGAGGCTTAAGCTAAAACCAAACACTATTGGTTGAAGGAAAAATTATAAGTAAAAGTATTCCTAATGATGTTGTGCTTTATCCATAGATCAGTGTCTTATTCAGTCATCATCTCATCCAGCAGTTGATGGGAACAGACACAGAGACTCACAGACAGAGGTTATGAAAAGAGTCTAAATGGGATGACTTAACCAAATCCCTCCACCGAGAGCTTAGTGAACCCCACGGAAGAAGAGGTACATAGAACGTAAGAGTGAGAGGGGATGGCAGACAACAGGAGAACAGGCCTAGAATCGACGAAGTAAGCCTTATGCAGTCTCACAGATACTGACCCGGTCTGCACAGGGCCAATACGGGCTAGCACCAGGTCCTTCGTGTATGTTATTATAATGTTCATCTTAGTTTTTATGAGACTCCAGAGTGTGTGAATGAGTGGGTCTCAGATTCTTGTGCCTTCCTTTTGTGCTAAGTTTCCTTGCCCAGTTTCAATATGATGTGGTTTATATTATCTTACTATATCTTTTTGATATTTGATTGTTAGAGAACTGTTATTTTTCTAATGAGAGACAGAAAAGGGATGGATCTGGATGGAAGGTGAGAACTTCTGGGAGGAGCAACAAGAGGACGCTATGATCAGGATATATTGTGTGAGAAAATAATCTATTTTCAATAAAATTAAAAATACTATTCCATAATTGAAGCAAATTACCATCTATTGGAAAGTGTATAACGATCAAGTCATCAAAAGATATAGCTTTTTAAATTTAATTTGCCCTTTACTCTACATAGTAAAACACCTGTAATGTGTGCATGATCACATTGCTATTGCTATAATCTAATAATGCAGTAGGAAAAGATATACAATTAAAATGCAACAAAATCAAACATTATATAGTGCTTAAAAGTAATGCACATGATTTAAAAAAATCTATAAGTGGATTTAAGGTGAACATTATTCATCTTGTTTCAAAGTTGGCACCAAGTATACTAGGGTAAGATACTTATTTAGTGTTTGAAATGAGAGCATTCTAACAAGTGGAATTTCAGGTTAAACAACTTGAGAAGGGAAAAGCATGCTAGTAAGTCTGGACACAGTAAGGTCACCTAGACAACCAGGGAACACTGAGCAAACAGGTAGTGACACAACTGTATGATGAGATGAAACTAGACTCTTGGGTGAGAATGGGGTTCTGCACTTGAGTGACATGCATGGCATTGCAGGGTATTGAGCAGGGAGGAGGGGCATGATACAACTTCCCTTTTTAGAGGTTCACTGTGAGTGTTCTGTAGAGCATGAATTCTGGAGGCATAATAGAGATCTGGGGTGACAAAATAGACAGCTACCAGAGTAGCAGATAGAGGAAGGGGTTGCTCCATAGGAGTATCCAGTCATCACACTCTGAACAGTTAGCATTGTGACTTGATGAGAGACTGTTCAGAAGGAGGTTGAATTTTTATGCAAACAAGATACTTACACATGAGATAATTTTTAGAATATCGTGTAACACAATAACACATGAAATAAGATTAGTTTTATGAGATATATGTGTGGTAGGGTTGGAACGTAATTGAGTAAACATTTCATATTCACTGGTTTCAAATCTCTGCTCTATCATTAACTGGCTGAATGCTTGGGTCAAAAACACTGCCTCTCTGGGCCTCATTTTCTCTCGCTATAAAATATTGATTTTAGCTTAGTTGCTCTCTTAAATGCTTGCCATATTAAATTTTCTTCAATGCATGGTTTAAATTAATTAAAATAACAGATATTTATTGATTGTAATCTATAAGTGACACATGGAGCTTACGTTTTTTGATTAAAAATCTGTAAAAGTATGGATATATCAAGAATAAGAGTATTTGCTAGGGACAATATTTTCCATGCAGAAGGCATACACATCTAAGAAAATTTTACTAGCTCTTCAGATAACTATATGCTTATGTAAAATAACATTTAAAAATGTTAAAGTGTTTTGAAGTTTTCCAATGTATGATGATATCATTGTAATTCAGCTGTGTCATGGTGCCTAAGAAAAGTACATCACAGACTTTGGACTTGATTTTATATACATAACAAGCATCATAAAAATTTTATTGATTCTAGAATAAAGTATGTTAATCTCAAAACAACTTCATAGTTTGATTGTTTCATGAAAGATGTTTATATTCACTACTCACCAATCCTTTGATTCTGTATTGAAATTATACAATTTAAAAATTATTTCCAAATTTTTTTGAAAGAAAGATGTTTATTTCTTCTAGATTTAGCATGTAACATGTTAACAGAATATAAAGCACTTATCATGACCTAAACCTATAAAGCAATTTAACCATAGAGTAAGTGTCATATATTTGAATTTTAAGGTATCTTTTGAGATACCAAAATTACTATTTACTGGTTCCAAAAGTGACCATATCTCACTTTTGAGCTCTATTCTAATTTAATTAATACCAACTGCATTTCATAATCAATCATATTCTTGGGATGCATTTGCATGTGAATTTAAGAAGCTCAGTGTCTCACATCTTTGTATAATGGTGAGAATATCCTCATTGGCTTAGTTCCACATGTGCATTTCCCACACATCTTGTCAACTGCTTTTATTTTGCAAGAGAGAAAGTTATTGGAGAAAAATCACTAATTTTGATCTGTTCTTAATTTCTCCGTGTCCTTTTCTTAGAAAGTGATAGATGCCTAATTTGTACTTGGAAAGATTTTTTTTATTAATGCTAATGCTTTTTTCAAATGAGCATGTTAGACAATTTTTAATGAATGAAATTTAAATTTGTGATCTGAACTTTTAAGTCTCTTAAACTGGTCACCCATTGAGCAGAACCACTAGATAGCTAAGGGCACGCACGCTAGCTCTAGTCCCAGAGATACAGAATCATATATGAAAGGAGCTTTGAATCTTCAAAAAGAAAATGAACAACTATTACACGTGATGGTTCGTGCCGTAACACCAAGCTTCAAGGTGAGGCAGAAGGATCATTAGGAGTTCTAGGTCAGGGACATCTTTGGCTGTAGATTAACACCCTGTCACAGAAATCAAACATAAAAATAAACAGCAAAACAAGAAAAATTCACCATTGACTATATATTTATGCACCTGTGTATTTGTATACACACAAATATGTATATCATGAATGTGTGTATTTAGGGTAATACATGATATTCCTTAGGGTAACTGTTCTGATGTTTGACAGTATAGTGATTTAGTGGGGTTTTTTATAGTAAAAGTTTTTTAAAATAATGCCATCTTATTTATATTAACTAACTTGAAACTGTTAATTACAGTATATAAAATACAAACACTTCCTTTTATTTTTATGATCATATTCAAATACATAGACTTATAATTTTTATTTTTTTAGAGAATAAAATTAACTTTGAAAATTCCACGTTTCATTGAGCTAAAAAATACTAGTCACCATATATGTATACATGAAGCTAATATGCATTTATACTCATAATCTAGCTTGTTCATCTGGAGCCTTAAAGGTTTGTGATATAACATTGACAAACTCCTATTTTTAATCTTACTAAAAATCTGTTTTTTAACAAGAAATTGGCATATTTTTATATTTTATATTATTAGCAGATAATGTGAGGTGTGTCTGTGAATGTGTTATGTGTGCATGTTCATCTGGTTATGCTAGTACCCTTGCTGGTGTGTGCATCGATGGGGAGGGAAGGACAATCAGTGTCAGATGTCTTCCTCTTTCTCTCTCCCCTGTTTTCAGACAGTTCCTCAGTGAGCCAGAAGCTATTGTCTTAGCTAGATGGAGTGGCCAAAAATGGAGCTTGCCATTCACCACCACCCCCCAGTGCTTTGCTCACTGACCTGCATCTTAGCCCTCCTTCCTCATGTGAATGCTGAGGACCTTAATTTTGCTTGTCATGCTTGTGCAGTGGGCACATCAAACATGGAGATGTCTCTATCCCTTGCTTTTGCTCTTGATATACAGATACTAGACTCACTACGAATAGCAAGCTGACTTCCAAATTATGACCCTCCACCCTTTGTCTTCCAGTGTGCTACCATGCTGGACAACAATGATTATTTGCATGTGTATGTATATTAAATAATACTTGACATTAAAAGCTAGAATAACTATAACATTCTCTTGACTACAGATGTGGCCCCCTATTCATATATTGCTTGGAAAAACTAGAGATCCGAGTTCAATCAGAAGATCTCTATTTCCCCTTCCCAGTGGGATCCATGGATATCTCTCTTAAATTTTTCCTGTTACCGAGATACTTGGAGATTGTAGGTTGTAGCCTGGTTTTACTTTGTTTTGAATCTAAGACCCACTTATGAATGAGTACATACTATGTCTATCTTTTCTGGATCTGTGTTGCCTCGTTCAGGATGATACTCTCCAGATTCATTCATTGGCTTGTAAATTTCAGGATGTCTTTTTTTTTTTTTTTTTTTTTTTACTGCTGTTTAGCACTCAATTGTGTAAATATACAAGAATTTTTTAATCCATTCTTCAGTTGAGGGGCATCTAGGTTGTTTCCAGGTTCTGGCTATTCTAAAGAATGCTGCTATGAACATAGTTGAGCTAATGCCTTTGGGGTACTAATGTGAATCCTTTGGGTATATGCCCAATGGTGGTATTGTTGGATCATTGGGTAGACTGAGTCCCAGTTTTCTGAGGAACTGCCATACTGTTTTCCAAAGTGGTTGTACAAGTTTCCACATCTATCAGCAATAGAGGAATATTCCCCTTACTCCACTTCCTATCCAGCATAGGATCAATATTTTTGATCTTTGCCATTCTGACAGGTGCTAGATAGTGTCTCTGAGTTGTTCTGATTTGCATTTCTCTGATGGCTAAGGGTGCTGAGCAATTCTTTATATGTCTTTCAGTCATTTGACATTCTTTTGTTGAAAATTCTCTGTACCCATTTTAAAATTAGATTATTTGGTATTTTGATGTCTATTTTCTTGAGTTCTTTTGTGTATTAAAGATCAGCTTTCTGTCAGATGTAGGGTTGGTAAAAATCTTTTTCCATCCTGTAGGCTGCCATTTTTGTCTTAGTATTATTGTGGTGTCTTTACTATACAAAAATTTCTCAGTTTCAGGAAGTCTATGCTACTGGTGTTATATTTAGGAAGTGGTCTCCTGTGTCAATTTACTTCCTCTTCTAACAGGATCAGGGCAACTGGATTTATATTGAAATATTTGATATATTTCAACTTGAATTTTGTCCACAGTGATATATATGAATCTATTTCCATTCTTCTACATGCCACCATCCAGTTATGCCAGCACCATTTTTTGAAGATGCCTTCTTTTTTTTTCACTGTATATTTTTGGCTTCTTTGTCAAAAATCAGGTGTTCATAGTTGTGTGGATTAATACCACAGTCTTCAATTTAATTTTATTTATCCATATGTCTGTTTTTATGCCAATACTAAGCTGTCTTTATTACTACAGCTTCATAATAGAGTTTAAAGTTAGGGATAGTGATGCCTCCAGAAGTTCTTTTATTTTACAGAATTGTTTTGGTGAACCTGAAGTTTTTGTTTGATTTTCCTTATGGAATTGAGTATTGTTCTCTTGAGGTGAAGTATTGTGTTGAAATTTTGATGAGGATTGCATTGAATCTGTAGATTGTTTTTAATAAGATTGCCAATTTTACTATGTTGATCCTACCTATCCAAGAACATGGGAGATCTTTCCATTTTCTGATACCTTCTTTACTTTCTTCAATGGCTTAAATGATATTGTCATGCAAAACTTTCACATGTTTGGTTAGAGTTACCCCTAGATATCTTATGTTATTTGTGGCTATTGTAAAGACTGATATTTCTTTTTAAGTCTATATACCATTTATATGTAGAAGGGCTATTGATCTTTTTGAGTTAATTTTATCTGCTGCCATACTGCTGAAGGAGTTTATCAACTGTAGAAATTCCCTGTTAGAATTTTGTGAGTCACTTATATATATTATATCATCTGCAAATAACAAAATTTTGACTTCTTTCTTTCCAATTTGTACCCACTTTATCCCTCTTTGTTGTTTTATTGCTCTAGCTAGAAGTTTGAGTGCCACATTAAATAGATATAGAGAGTGTGAACAGTCTTTTCTTGTTCCTGACTTTAGTGGGGTTGTTTTGAGTTTCTCTCCATTTAGTTTTGTTGGCTGTCAGCTTCTTGGATTCAATTTGCCAGTATTTTATTGAGTATTTTTGCATCAATGCTGTTAAGAAAGATTGGTCTGTAATTCTATTTCTCTGTTGCATGTTTATGTGGTTTGAATATCAGAGTAACTGTAGCCTAATAAAAAGAATCTGTCAATGTTCCTTCTATTTCTATTGGGGGACTTTAATAACAGCTTCAATTTCTTTGGGAGCTATAGGTCTAACTAAGTCATTTATTTGGCCTTGATTTAATTTTGGTAAATGATACCTATCTAGAAAGATCTCTGTTTCTTTTTGGTTTTACAATTTAGTGTCATTTTTGAACTTTGACCTAATGATTTTCTGGATTTCCTCAGTGTCTGTTGTTATGCCTTCCTTTTCATTTCGGATTTTGTTGATTTGGATTCTCTCTCTCTCTCTCTCTCTCTCTCTCTCTCTCTCTCTCTCTCTCTCTCTCTGTGTGTGTGTGTGTGTGTGTGTGTGTCTTTTGGTTAGTTTGGATACAGGTTTGTCTATCTTGCTGACTTTCTCAAAGAGCTAACTCTTTGATTCGCTGAGTCTTTGTATTGTTCTCTATGTTTCAATTTTATTAATTTCAGTCCTGAGTTTGATTATTTCCTGCTATCTACTCCTTCTGGAAGAGTTTGCTTCTTTTTATTCTATAGTTTTCAGGTGTGCTTTTAAGTGTAAGATTTCTCTAATTTTTTTTATAGGTACCTAGTGCTATGAGCTTTTCTCTTATCACTGCTTTCATTACGTGCCATAAGTTTGGGTGTGTTGCAGATTCATTTTCATTGAATTATAGAAAGTCTTTAATTTTTTATTCCTTGACCCAAAAGTGGTTCAGCTAAGAGTTGTTCAGTTTTTATAAGTTTGTAGGCTTTCTGTAGTTCGTGTTGTTGTTGAACTCTAACTTCAGGCCATGGAATAGAATACAGAGGATTATTTCATTTTTTGTATTTATTAATATTTTCTTTATTACTGAGTATGTGGCCAATTTTAGAGAAGGTTCTATGAGGTGCTGAGAAAAACATATTTTGTGTTTGGGTGGAATGTTCTGTATATTTCTATTAAGTACATTTGAATCATAATATCTGTTGGTCTCTTATTCCTTTGTTAAGTTTCTGTCTGAAAGACCTGCCTACTGGTGAGAGTGGGGTGTTGAAGTCTCCCACTATTAGAATGTGAATTTTGATGTGCCATTTAAGTTTTATTAATGATTATCTTATATATGTAGGTGCTCATTTTATAAATTCTCGCATTGTAATGCTGGCCAAAACAATGACATAGAAAGATAGATTGATTCTCAGTTATTAAGTTAATGCTGACATTATGAGTCCTTACTCCTTTCAGGAAGAACATTTCAGTGTGACCAATCCTCTTTTCACCAATTTATTCCTTGGTTTCTATTAGGGTTTTCATTACTGTAAAAAGTACCAGTGACCATCCACTTATGAAGGGAAAAGGTTTCTCTAAGCTCACAGTTTTAGATATTTCAGTCAGTGCACCACCCATTGGCCCTGTTCCTCTGAGGCATAGTAAGAAGTATAGGGTTGAACAAAACTGCTTGTCTATGGGAAGTAAAGAGAGAGCAAATGACTATGGTCCTAAACTTCTCCTAAAGCACATCTCCCAGTGAACCAAACCATTCACTAGACATTCTCTTTTATATAATTAAACAATAGCATGGGTTGGTGAGCTGAGGACCAAACCTTTAATGCATGGGACTTTGGGGGGACATTTCTCCTTTAATTATCTCAGTCTTCTCAGGGAAAATGCTATAATAAGAACTCAGTACTGGTTATGGCTTTTGATAGAGCTTCTGTTTATCTGCTCAGGAATCATGTTTGGGCATGAAGAACGGACCATGTTCCCAGGATTATTCATAATACCCAGTTCTCATAGAGTTATTATTTTCATGGGACTGTTATATAAAAATTGAAATGACCAGTTGTCTGACATCCAAAAGAAATATTATCCTGCTCACATGTGATCCTGAGCCTTTTCTGTATAGGGTTCTGTCCACAAGTCATGGTTGAGAAACTCACAGATCTTCAGATTGACCATGGGTTTAGCCATAGACATCTTTAGACATCTGTGTCAATGGCTTTTCATTATTCTTCATACAATTCCTTTGGCTAACCAGACAACTACACCTTTCAGTATTTTATGGCTATTATGTCTATAGTAACCTCACAAAGTTGATGAACAAAGGTATGAAGATTTCCCACAGGAAAATTGTATTTAAATATTGTTGTTCTAAGCAACCCTTAGGTGGGGTTTATTGCTCTGGTGCATTTGTGGAAAGTTTACTCTCTTATAGCCATGTGAATCTAACTCATTTGTAAAACAATTCTGGTTTTGTTCTTATCCTCTGGCCATAGGTAAACTTTAGCAAGCTACATTTATTAGTAATAGGCATCTGTTCTTATGACTTACATTTGCCTTATGACCAGATTAAAAACCATCTCAAATGTGCCATTTCTAATGCCTGAAAAAACTGCTTCTACGTCCATCAGCATTATGACCTGATAGGTTAGATGGTTCATTATGAAAACTTCAATTAGATAGCAACTATACTGACATATCTTGACTCATGAAGAATACTGGGGTGGGATTCAGGTGTCAGCTGATAAGGTCCGAAGACGCCTATCCAGGGTCCCGGGTTCCAGAATGGGGAGTGGCCAACCCTATTCATAAGGGGCTGCTGGCTGCTGGGATCTTGGAAGGCCCTGTTTCCTGGTTCCAGACTGCTGGAGAGACCTATTCAGCATCCATCAGCATCCATCATCTACCAAGTGGATAATCCAGTCTATCAGGCATCTACCTAAGCTGTAACCTGTATCGTGAGTGTTGGCATATATTTTAATAAATATTAATTTTGGATTGGTGTATTTAAGAGAATTTACACCGACATCTGGAGCCCAATGTGAGGTTCAAACCCACGACCTTGGGATTAAGAGTCTCATGCTCTACCAACTGAGCTATCTACAAAGAATCTGGAACTGAGATGGGGCCCCCACCGCAATGACTCCTACTGGTGAAACAGGAATAAGGAAGAATATGAGAGAGAGAGAAAGAGACAGGCAGACAGACAGACAGAGGCAGAAACAGATAAATCAAGAACCTGGTGTACACCAATCAATGATTGCTTTTAGAAAATAGATTATTCAAAAACAAATAGCTCTCTATGATTATCCTTCGGGTCACATGTGTAATAATAATTCCAGATGGACTTAGCCAGTACTCTGAGAATGGTTATGGATGTGTATAGTCAGTTCATTAGGATCTAACCATTGTTTTAGCTTTTACAGGATCCCAGAGAGATGCCATCTCCCTTAAGTCAGCAGGAAGCAACCTTATGAAAGACTATGCCCCCTTTCCCAATAAGTTTTGTGCTTTGAGAGTTATGGGTAATTATTATTCTGATAGAATAGTTATAAGTTGAAATTGGGTTGACAGAACAATAATATAGCCTCAAGGATCTCTTTTGAAGAAGAGAAAGGAATAGATAGGATAGATAAAGGTAGATTTCTCTACCTACGTATAAACAATTTTTAGCCGAATATATGGGCTAAGCTAAAAACAATTTGCAATGGCATAGATATTTGTATATTGATACAAATGTGAAATCATTTTATATGTTTGATTGAGACAATGTGTACATTGGTACAAAGTTAAATCTGAAATTGCTTTATATAACCAAAGCAACTTATACATCAATATAAAACTGAACCTGTAACTGTTAAGTAAAATTGAATCTGTAACTGTTATATTTTATATATGTTTCTACTTCTGTTTAAAATATTTGCACATTATTGTCATGCCCACTATACAATTATTACCTCCATTTAACTATATTAGAGATAATGTATGATTGCACTAGTTATGATATATGTACAAGATGTTTTATATAACTCTGTTTGGATGATATATAGGTATATACATGTCTAAAATACTGTTAACACTTTACATTGTATATATATCTCTGGCTAATGTTTGATAGTCATACTAAAAGTAATTGTTCAGAGATTATACACCCCTTTATATGTAATCTAATTTTATAGTACAGGTTTTAATCCTTAAGACGATAAAACTGCAGTCAACATTATTTAAGTTGCCATGTCACAGTCATCTCAGATACAGGTTAAAATATCATAGATAGACAGGAGTCTTCAACCATTTCATAGACCCCGAGAATATGGCATTTAACATTTGTTATTATTTGGAATTCAACGATGACTCCTGGTGTCATTATTCCTTTCCAGAAATGGTGTTGAGCATCAAGGAGACACCTTTGGAATTTTTCATTTTGGCAGAGAATGGCTGGTTGGGTAAAGAACTGCCCTTACCTTGATTGCTGACAGTACACACATGATGTCCAAGCTAGATGAACAAGATGACGGATGGAGACTGATGAAACCTGCATGGACAGGATAAGATAGTCCCTCCAAAAATGCCCTGCTTGTGAAAAGATCTGTCAGATACCATAGGCCTGTAGCCAATATGATGGATGTTCCAACGGCTAACAAAACCAGAGGTGATTGTCCAGGTAGCTGTGTCACTGTCCTTTCCCAAATTTTGGAAGCTACTACTTGCGTGTGCTTCTGACTTTCAGGTGATACATTTTCCTTCTCAGGTCTTGAAGGGGTTGAAGAATAGGTATTTAAGATTACTACCCTATTATCCCTTAGTGAGGAACATTCAGATGTTGGATTTTCAGTTTCCCAGATCAACATTTTTGAAGTAATTTATACACCATACCATCTACCAATATTCTAGAAATATATGATGTAGTTTATATGTGTTAGGTTTTGGTTGTAGTTTGTGCCTTATCCTCTCCTAGATACTACCTCATAATAATTCCTATTGTGTATAGTCTTAGCTTAGAACCTTCTTAGTTAGACAAAAGGAGGAGATGTGGTGGGATTTAGGTGTCAGCTGATAAGATCCAAGATGCCTATCCAGGGTCCAGGGCTCCAGAAGGGGGAGTGGCTAACCCTATTTATAAGGGGCTGCTGGGATCTTGGAAGGCCTGGTTTCCTGGTTCCAGACTGCTGGAGAGACCGGTTTGGCATCCATTGGCATCCATCGTCCACCGCGTGGATAATCCAGTCTATCAGGCGTCTACCTAAGCTGTAACCTGTATCCTGAGTGTTGGCATATATTTTAATAAATGTTAAGTTTGAATTGGTGTATTTAAGAGAATTTCCGCCGACAGGGTACTTCTCAAATATAACAAAAAAACTTGCTCCAAAAATATAGAATAATTTCCAATTTTAATCTACTGGTTTGCTAGCAAATGACAAACTTATGTACCATGAGTACTCTTTTGGATATTATGGAATCTGATATGCCTTTCAGCCAGACAATAGAGTTGATAGTATTGCAGTCTGTATCTGCTTTAGGATACACCCCCTCCCCAAATTCCAAATGTCTTGATTATTGGGGTGGTGTTAATTGTCAAATGTATGTACTATCTCTAAAATCTAAAGTGAAATAGCAAATACTAAACCTCTCAGTGATATAGAGTATGTAAAGCTGTTGTACTGCAGAAAGCAATTATTCATAGCCTCCAGGAAAAGCCAAGAATATACACTGCTGCCCATGCCAGGTGACTGAAGGTCACTTCAAAACCTTTTTCATGACAGAGCAAAAAATTTTGCTTACCTACTCAATAGTCACATTTTCAAAAGCCATGTTGGTGTTTCCAACACTCCTCAGCAGCAAAATTTGGCTTCAAGAGGTTTGAGAACAGACATTTTCATCAGTTAACTATCATCTGCTATTGTTCATCTGTTTTTCATGTAAAAATTGGTGAACAAAATTAAATTATGACCAAAACCAATTCTTATCCTGCTTCATTCATAATATTTTAATGGATCATAATATTTGATCCTTGGCATCCAACTGTAAATGTGTTTTTGTTTTTAATGACTCTGGTTGGGTCTGAGGTTTATTTTTCCTGTAGTTGGGATTTCTCTAGTTTTGTCCTACCTATAGCTATGGTTGTCAAGGTAAAGTAAAGAACTAATCTCAAATGATCTGAAAGCTCTTGACCTCCACACTTTTTAAATCTCTGAGCAGGTTTGTAAAATTTGTTTATTAGTAAGCTTTCAGAATTCAACCCCACAGGGAGCTACAGGGACAATGAGGTATCTAGGTCAGGGATTTTAAACCATTTTCACTCCAGATCTCTTTCTACTTCTTAAATAATTCTGAACATAAGGAAATACAATGTAAGTATATAAATTAAACCTTTACTGATAAAATTTTATTTTTGCTCTCCCCTAAATTCAGGCCAGCAGAGAAATCCCTTGATGGCCAGAACCCCCCAGTAAAATACAGTTCCTTGGATACTCCCAACTAAAAATCCCACCCTTAACCCCTATCCCACCCCATCACCTGTTGACCTTAACATCTACCAGAGACCCAGAGATGCTCAGCACCATTTAGACCAAGAGATAAGTGACACTTCACCCAGACTAGGAAGAGAGCTAGGTCTCCAGGACCCTAGCCCTGGCGCACAACCCTTGGAACCACACCACCACTCATCTCTCCCCTAAATCTTGGCTGCCAGGGAAAACCCTGCAGTCCAGAACCCCCTAGTAAAATCCAGTTATTCAGACACTACAAATTCTTTTCCAGCCTCAACTCACCTCATCACCCAGAGACCTTAGTGGATATGTGAGGCCAATGGTTCCTCAACATCTACTGGATAAAGAGTAACTCCCAAGACCCACAGTTCCTTATCACCTACTGGATCAAGAGCAGATACCTGAGACCCAAAGTTTGTTAGCACCTATTGGATTAGATGAGTACCTGAGACCCACAATACACCAGCAACTATTGAATCAAGAGCCCCAATAGAAACAAGATCCCATTCTAAATCAAGAACTTATATTAGACCAACATTTGAACCCTGAGTCCAGAGTTAGCAAGCTTTTATTATTTTTATGACACAGAATATGCTATCTCCAAGTGCACCAGAAGTCCAGAGAGAGGCTTCCTGAAATACAGACAAATCCTGCATTTATCCACAGACGCAATGGTCAGACACCAGTACAAGAATTCATATAGTAATATAAAGAACAACATGGCACCAACAGAACCTAGTGCTTCTACAACAAGAGGTAACCATGACAATGCAAAATAAGCAGAAGGAAACTACCTTAAATCAACTTTATAAAGATAATAGAAGCCTAAAAATAGTAAATTTAAAAAACTCCTTTAAATGAAGAGAGGAAAAGACAAACAAAAAAAATGGCAAAGATTAACAAATCCCTGAAAGAAAACCAAGAAAAAGATATCATGTAGGTGAAGACAACATTTCAAGGCTTAAAAATTGAAATTGAAGCAATAAAGAATACACAAACCAAGGGAATGCTGGAAATAGAAAATATGATGAAATACAGATGTAAGCAAAACCAAGAGAATGTAAGAGATGGAAGAGAGAATATCTAATGTGAAAGATTTAATAGTGGAAAAAGACATGTCAGTCAAAGGAAACACTAAAACCAAAAGAAGTCATAACATGAAATGTCCAAGAAATAAAGGATACTATTAAAAGGCAGAACCTAAGAATTAGAAGAATAAAAGACTACTAGCACAAAGGCACAGAAAATATATTCAACAAAATCATAGAAGAAAACTTTCCCAACCTTAAGAAGGAAATGCCTAAAAAGATACAAGAAGCTTACATAACACAAAATCAACTAGACTCCTCAAAAAAAAAGTCTGCTCACCACATAACAATCAAGCCACTATATCTACAAAACAACAACAATAACAAAAACCCACTAAGAGTTGCAAAGGAAAAAGCCAAATTACTTATAAAGGCAGACCCATTAGAATAACACCAGAATACTCAGTAGAAACAATGAAAGCCGATGTTTTATACAGACACTATGAGACCACAGTTGCCAGCCCAGACTACTATACCCAGAAAAACTATAAATCACCATAGATGGAGTAAACAACACATTTCAAGACAAAGCTAGATTAAAACAATACCTATCCATAAACCCAGTCCTACAGAAAGCACTAGAGGGAAAACTCTAACCTAAGAAAGCTGAATATACCCATGAAACCACAAGCAATAGATAATCCCACAGAAGAAAAACCCAATGAAAGTAAACACATAAGCAATATCACCAAAACTAACAGGAAATAACAATAACTGGTAATTAATATCCTTTAATATCAATGGACTCAATTCATCTATAAAAGATACACCATAACACGATGGACACAAAAACAGAAGCCGTCCTTCTGTTGCATACAATAGACACACTTCAACTTCAAAGACAGGCACAGGCTCAGAGAAAAGGTTTGATAAACAGCTTTACAATCAAATAAACTTAAGAAACAAGCTGGTGCAGCTATCCTAATATAAAAAAAATAGGCTTCAATTAAAATCAATCAAAAGAGACCAGAATGGAAATGATTTGTTCTTCTCAGGAAAAAATTTATCAAAATAAAGTCTCAATCAATATATGTAAAAGAAACATCTGTGAAGCTTAAATCTCACATCAAACTTCACACATTAATAGTGAGAGACATTATTACCCCACTCTCTCCAATGGACAGGTCAGCCAAACAGAGAAATAAGGCATCAAACAATGTAATGAATTCAATGGGCTTAATAAATATATACAGAACTTTCTACCCAAACACACACACACAAAATAAACTTCTTTCTCAGTACTCCATGGAGTTTTCTCTAAATTTGACCATAAATTCAGTCATAAAGCAAATATTAATAGATACAAAATGGTAATAACTCCTTGTATCATATTAGAACACCATGGACTAAAGTTAGAGTTCAACAATACAAACTACAGAAAGCCTACGAACTCTTAGAACTGTACATCTCTCAATTGAACCACCTCTGGGTCAAGAAAGAAGTCAAGAAATAAATCAAAGACTTCCTAGAATTGAATGAAAATGAATCTACAACATACTCAAACTTATGGAACACACTTACGAAAGTAGTGCTAACAGAAAAATTCATAGTATGAGATGCTTACATGAAAAATGTAGAAATATCTTACACAAGAGACACAATAGCACAGCTGAAAGTTCTAGGACAATTAGAATCAAACTCACCTAGAAGGAGTAGATGGCAGGCAATAAACTCAGGGTTGAAACTAATAAAATTGAAACAAGTAGAACAATACAAATAATCAATGAATCAAAGAGTTGGTTCTTTGAGAAAGCCAACAGGATAGACAAACTCTTATTCAAACTAACCAAAAGGCAGGGAGGGAGGGAGGGAGAGAGAGAGAGAGAGAGAGAGAGAGAGAGAGAGAGAGAGAGAGAGAGAGAGAGAGAGAGAGAGAGAGAATCCAAATTAACAAAATCAGAAATGAAAAAGCAGGACATAACAAAAGACACCAAGGAAATCAAAGAATCATTAAGTCATAGTTCAAAAACCTATTCTCCATTAAATCAGAAAACCCCAAACAAATGAAGAGCTCTCTGGATAGGTACCACTTACCAAAATTAAATCAAGATCAAATAAATGACCTAAATAACCCTATATCTCCCAAGGAAATAGAGGCTGTTATTAAAATTCCCCAAACCAAAAAAAGGGGTGGAGATGATTTTAGAACAGAATTCTACCAGATTTTCAAATTAGAACTAATACCAACTGTTCCACTCAATTAAAACAGAAGAAACATTGCCCCCCCCCCTTTTTTTAAGAAGCTATAGTCACCCTGATACACAAACTTTCTTTAGTCAGCGATCTTTGGCTTCCCATCACTAATATTTAAAGGCAGAAGCAAATGGGTGCCCAGATCAGAGAACAGATTTACTTTCTCCCCCTTACCCTCCTTCAGAGTTGATCGTGTGTCATGTTTGTTACTATTCAACTTCCTATTGTGCAATACTATGGAAGATCAGCTGTCCTATCTTTATTATCTACTCTTAAATTTTCAGCAACTAGCTCCAGTTTCTGGGACATATAGGAGCTTTATAAATATCTGTTTGTAATAGGTTGTTTTCTTTTAGCTAATTATAAAAATAGCTTTGGTATTATATATCAAGATGACATATAAAGATAGTTTTATACTTTATAGAAACTTTTCTTTGGCCCTATTTTACCATCACTTAGCATTGTGTTTCATGTGCAGAAGTCACTTGGTTAGTGTTAATCGACTTAAGAAATGAAGACCTTACACTGAATGGCATTATAAGAAACACTACATACTAGCAACTCTAACGGAAAGTATCTAATGATGTTCATGCTCGGGATATAATGCTCATTTTCAGGTTACCAATGTTATCTTTCTTCATAACTGCATGCTCAATGTAATACTTTACTAACCTACAGGGAAAATATTATATATCACTACTCCAAAATACAGAAATACTTGTTAAATAATATCTGTAGATGTTAGTTGGGGATAAATAAATAATTCACATACTCAAGACTTGAAGAAAATGGCAAACCCCTATAAAAGCAATGAAAATAATTGCTATCCCGGAATTCAGTGGTATTTTAAGAAAAGGGTTGAGAAAGTATCCTCAGGGAGTTTTCTTTGCAGAAAAAGCAAAGAATTCCCCCTATATGCTTTTCACTGCACAGAACTAAATGTTGAGCAGTTTCATGGCTGGAAAGTATTTTCCCGTGGCTCAGATCATTTCCGAAAATCTGCTATGACACCTTCTTTGGGATGCAGCTCAGTGTTGCCTCCGCCGCCGCTCCTTTTCACCTCTGAAGGAATATCTGATCCTCTCTCTGCTTGGTCACTTATGTCTTTAGTTTTCCATACCAGAAGGCATGTGGCCTGTGTCATCTAAAGACAGTTTTTATCATGCAAATGAGAGAACAGGATATCCTGCTTTGAATACGGGTTATTTAGTGGGAAATGACACCTTTGAAAATAAAGATTAAGTGTGTTGTTATGGGACTATTCATGAAATTTGAGGAGAGGAAACAAGTGTGGTTGCTTGGATTTGTTTTCAGGCTTTTGCTGTTCTGTATTCATTTCAACAGAAAGCAAATGATTCTGAGAAAGTTCTAGAACAGTAACATCAGCAAAATCAGAAACAAAAGCCATTTCAACATGATAAAGTACTGACACTTTCAGATTTGGTGACTGGAATGAATGAGGGAGTTAGTTGGTCTTCCTGAACTTAATAAAATGGATATATATTGGAAAGGTGTGGGATCTTCCTTTTTTTTCGTTTTACTTTTTTTTTTTTTTCTACAAGGCAAAAATCCCAGCAGCTTCTCTGAGCAGGGGTGCCTAACATCACACACAGTAGAGTCCTTTTACCAATGTCACAGTGATTCTGGAGTCATTCTGAGTTCAATGGAGATCTGCATGAAAACCTGATTCACATTTACTAAATTTTCCATGAATTTCTGAAAATCTGCCAGGTTTGGTATCAATGGAATGACTGTATGTTAAAAATAAAAAAGCTATCTTCATGAACTCTGGACCATCCAAATACTTGGGTATTTTTTTCCAGTTTTGTATTAAAAGCTCAAAGAGGAAAAATGACATGTTTTTCTTGTGTTTAAATACTGCTAATTTTCTCCATAAAAATTAATAGAAGCATATATAATTTCTCCACTGCTTACACAAGGCATTTTAAAATGAGATTCATCTCATCTACAGATATGTAGAATAAATACACATAAATTAGAACAATATCAATCTACAGAAAATATTAAATTTCAGTTTGATGTTTATATTTATATTTTATTTTAAATAATGAAAACTTGCCTGAATTCCACGTTACAATGATTAGTCAGTAATTTTCTTTAATTAAAATAGATTATGCTCCCATACAATACACCTCTCCTATGGTTTCCCCTCCTTCTCCTTCTCCCGTCTGTCCCCACAAGCCTCCCCTCTCCCTGAGAATCACTTCTCCTCTGTTAATCTTTCCATAGAAACAGGTCTCAAAAGACAACATCCAAACAGAAAAAACAAGGCACAGTAAGACGAGGAAAGAGTCCTCATATCGAGGCTCTTCCAGGTAACCCACTTCGAGGAAAAGTCCCAAGAGCAGGCATGTTCTTTCTTATGTTCAGAGTCTTACTGTCCTTTAAAAGCTTACCAGCATATATCCAATAGTCTATGGTTTGCCTTGAATTTGGTAAAATAATAATTTTAGAGAACTAATTCATTCTTCTGTATAAGTAGGACAGTAGAAATTGCTAATGAAAAAATAATTACTTTTAAAACCTTGCTTCTGTATTTGCCTTTTGTTCTCTTTCTTAGATACACGCACGCTCGCACATACACACACACACACACACACACACACACACACACACACTTCACTACTCCACTTGTCAGTTTTTCCTTTCACCTAAAATCACTGCTTATCCACTTACATACATGAATATCCATCATGATTAATTTATGTAAATCTGAACAATATAATCATTAGTTAAATTTCCATGACTGCTTCTCAGATACATTCAATATAGAATAGGTGAGGAGGAAGGAAGGTGACGGCAACTGGAGAAATAGCCTCTAATTTGCTAAGAAAATCAGTAAGTCATTTCTTCTCCAATGTAAAACCATCACCAAATAGCATATTTTTCTTAGATAAATTTAATTTCTTTGAAGAATGCTTATGCTGTTTCATATGCTGTTGGCTAATAGCACCAGTGGAATCAGTCTAGCTAATTTAATGTCCTAAATAATACAAGTTCTATTCCTAAATATCTAATATACTTGTCATATGAAAAGTTTTATCAACACATTCAATAAGTAGAACTGAAACAAATTTAATTTAAAATATTTGCATGTCCACAAAATCATGCTATACTTAAGAGATTCCTGTGGCACGCTTGTGTTCTATGTAATAATTTATTGTCAATTAGAAATACTAAGCTCAAAGTATTTCTTTTTATTCCTAAATTAATTCTGTTAAAGGAAAATTTTTTATAGAAGAAAACCAACAAACTATTTTCTAGAAAGATTGAAGAACCAAGGATAGATCCTTTAACATAAACTATCAGAGAATAATATTTGTCTCAAAATGTTCATTTGCATTGAGATGGAGCAAAGATGTGATGCTCAATTACTTATATAGCATATTTGTATACTACATATATATAATTTATATATATATGTCATGTTATAATACTTATACATACTAATGGAAACACTCAGAACAATCTCCAAAGAACCATCTGCAAGATATAATTCTCCAAGTTTATTGATGGGTTTACCCTTGTGTCTCAGAGGGAGCTGTTTGTGCATTTCATTTCAGAAAGATATCAAACTCTCAAAAATATAACATCATTGCTTAATTTAAATACACAGTACTTGCAATGCAAATCAGTGACACACTTACTTTACCTGAAGTTTATTTTGATTTACATTCTGAGTACCTTCCCTCAAATAATGGTTTTGAATCTTATCATCTACAAGTATGATACATTTCAATATACACACCCAAATATGCTTGATCTTTGATGCTAAATAAAAAATATTCTGTGGAACCCAAACCATATAAATAATGGATGAATGAAAGAGGGAAAGTTTGCAGTTTGGTACAAAATACTAGGTGTAGGAAAATCTTATTTTGTTATCCTCATGATTGTAGTTGTTTGATTTTGGGCTATAAACTATTATTAATCTCTTGCTCACTTGCTTGCTCACTTACTCTGTGTGTGTGTGTGTGTGTGTGTGTGTGTGTGTGTGTGTATGTGTGTGTAATATATCACTGACCATTCTCTGTTGGAGATCAAAATCTGATCTTGTACACACTTAGCAATACCCTACTTTGAATTATATCATGTAACTTATTTTCTACTAGATTATATTCCATTTTATGTTCTTCAAGAAAATAATAAATAAGTACCTGAAAAGTATTTTCTCTCCTGTCACTATGTATGTGGTATTTCTTCAACTCTCTAATATACATTAGACACCAACATATAATAAAACTTTGATAGTAATTAAGGGGAGTTTATGCAGAAGCTACAGTTTAAAGAATGAATCCCATAAGACTTTCCCTCAACTTTAAAGATCCATTGTAAGCCTTAGATTGCCCACTGAATCAGATTCATTAACTGTAAACAGAGCTTCCTATAATCTCCTCTTCAGGCTTAGTTACTTACTGTAGCAGCAAGCAGAATTCATTCAGAATTTTACAATAGGCAACCAGGTAGATCAAGAGGCACATAAGTTTGAGACCAAAGTGTCCAAGAGCAAGATCTATCCTTGTAGTACTGGGATATAGCAACTTCCAGCCATAGATGTGGTCGCCAACCCACTGGTGATAAACTCAATCTCTAGTCCTCCTCTTACTCTAAGAAGATAAGGATATGGTTGAAAACAGCAAGCATCTATTGAGCTTCATTTTTTTTTTCTGATTGCCAGAAAAAATTCAACTGTCCTATTTAAGAGAGAAGCATCTGTTATGCTCCCCTCTCTACTCTCCAGTTTCCCTTCAAGTTTTCTCTAAATCTCTCTTGTATCCTCTAAATGTAGAATAAATCCAAGTTAACTCTTGTGAAAAATAAAAATAAAATAGTTTATATGAGCCTGGGTGTATTAATCTGTAAGACTAGCACTCAGGCGACTTAGGCGGGAGGATCATGAGCTCAAGGTCAATTTGAGGAATAACGATAGCGAGACTCAATCTAAATAGGTAACTACCACAAGGTCAGGCTAAATTGAACAAATGAATTTTCTTCCAATAATTCTCAAACGTTGTGTAAATGTATGTATGTGTGTGTGCTTGTAATTTGCTTAATCTAATTTGTAACCCAATACTAGAATAAAAACCGAAAAACTAGAATTGGTTCAAAGCATAAATGTTGCTTTTGAAGAACTGTACTTTGCTCAATTTATAATTAACTAATGTTCTATATAAACCTATAGAGGCATTTTGGGCAGAAATTATCTCAAATTTTATATTGTATTACAGAAACAGAATTCTATTATATTCACCAGAACTTTGGTTTTCTGAATTAATACACCATCAAGAGTTACGATCGCTCTGTTAAGAGTGTAGTGTCTATAGAGGCTAAGTAAAGTATCCTGGTCCCTAGCAAAGGCTTTAATGTGCTACAAACCCACTTCCATTCCTTCTAACTTCATCTGCACCAAAGGTTTTAAATGTGCATAAAACGTAAGTGAATGAAAAGCTTCTATATATGTACTGCTGTGAGTAAAATTAAGTTCACCAAGAAAGAGGCATGATATCGGAGTTTCAGGCAATTTTGTATCATCCCTCAAATTCCATTCTGATTTTACTTTACATTCTTCTCTCCAATAGCAATGGAAAAACTTGCAAAGAAATTACGATATATGTACTAAAGTTAAGTGATAAACAGTCATTAGGGGATATTTCTTTAAAGGTTTTAAGTATAGAAAATACATGATAATTTAATCATTATCTTTAATAATATGTGCTATGTGTTTATACCAACAGGACTTATAAAAATAAACATTTGGTGCCTAGAAAGGAAACGTGTGCAATGCAATTGAAATTTGGTAAAATGGAGAAAGAAATGACTTCCTAAGTAGTGTATCTTAACAGTGTTCTGCAACACGAGAAAGTGAACTTCCAACCTCTTTGTCTGAGGCCAATAATCCTTATCCAAAAGAGTAACTGAAGGTTAATTTTAGTTAGAAATACAGATGAACATCCTAAATGAAGCATTAGAACACAGAAGTCAGCAATACACTAGAAGAATAACTCACTACGGCCAAGTGGGATTCCATCCAGGATCCAGAAACTGATTCAATATTTTAAAATGCATTAATAATATCTAGCATATTAATAAGTCAAAGGAGGAAAAAACAAATGATGTCTTCAACATATGTTGATGTGACATTTGAAAATTTAATTACCCATTGCTGATTCAAGACAAAAACATCTTTAAAAATAAGAAAAGATAGAAGTTACATTTACATGAAAAATTCTGTATTTCAATTAAAAGTTTCACGGTGAAGAGGCATTTTACGTAAAGCCATAAATAAAACACAAATTCCCAATTACTATTAGAAATGTTCATAACTAATGAAATGTGGGAGGCATTGGTACAGAAGGGAAGATGTCAGTACTTTATCTATTAGTCCCATGGCATAGATTATGAATCTTCTAAGGGCCAACCATATTTCTTATGATGCAGTGACAATATGATACCTTGGCTATACTCCTGAGGGTTACACTCAGATGGGTCAAATGCAGATGGTGCTATGGCCATCTACCTGTACAAAGGAAATGCAACAGAGCCATAGTTGTCCTTTTCAAACGTAGCTGGTTATCAGTTTGAATTCTATCTGAGTCAACAATCAATTAGCAAAGATTACTGAATTAAAATAATTTTAATGAAAAAGTTTAAAGCATCACATGAGAATATTTTTGATTAATAACTATAAAGCCCTTTTTCAAGGAAATGATTATAATGTTTAATTTCCATTGTCAATTGGATTAGGTGTTAGTGAGGAACCATTGGTAAGCTGTAAGTTTCCAGAGAGAATTAACTAAAGGGAAATCCCTGCCTCATTCCAGGTAACACAGATCCAAGACTGTGAATGTAGATAGAATAAAAAAAGGAAAAAAAAGAAAGTACACTAAGTGGCAGTAAATATTGCTTTTTTTTAGCATTGTTTTTCAAGTCTTCATATATATGTACTGTATTTATATAATTTCCCTCCTCATTTCTCATTTCCTCCCACACCCCATGTTCTTCCTCCCTCCTCATATTCATGCCTCTTTTTCTTTATTATTGTTTCACACACACACACACACACACACACACACACACACACACACACACACACACACACACACACACTTGCACTATAAATACATAATTATGACCTGCTAAGTCTTTTTACTGCTGTTAGTATATTGTTAAGGCTGCTCACTGGGTATTGGATAACCATTTAGGGGACTCATCTCTGGAAAACACTGCTTCTCTCACTCTTATTAGTCATTAGTTGCCTGTAGCTCTTCTTTATATGACAGTATTACCTTATATCTGCTTCCTAATATATGGGCATGAAGCAAGCAGCCTGGTGTTCTTGATGCCACCACAGCCAGCAAAAAACTCCAACCACTGCAATAAAATGTATTCTAAAGCTCTGCCCTTAAAGAAGTTCTTCTTCTCTTAAGATGCTTCTATCTATTTGAGCAAAGCAAAAGAAGAGTAATTAGCAAAACAAGAACCACTTATGAGAACAAATGTTTGAATGGGGAAAATAGCCCAAGTGATACCAGAAATTCTAAAATTGTCATTGTATACATCTTGCAATAGGTAAGAATCTCAACATGAATCAAAATGTATTTTTTTAAAATCTTTTGTAAATGGCATTTAGGTCTGTAAATTTCTGTGTCTAGACTGAGAAAAATGCTTAAATAAAAGATAATCAAGAGAAAATATCTGCTTCATATTTTAAATCATTTCGATGGATCTATAGTAACTAAAATACTGTGCTATACCAGAAGAGGAATATAGAAGAGCTGAAGAGATGGCTCAGTGATTAAAAGTACTGGCTCCTCTTTCAGAGGACCCAGGTCAGAGACCAAGCATGCACACAGAAGTACACAGCAGTAACTCAAGTTCCAGGGATCTAGCACTATCTACTAGCCTCTACTGCACATGATCACCACAGTCATGTGGTACACATATATATTCAGGCAAACACTCATAGTGGCTCACAGAGACTGAAGTAGCAATCATGGAGGCTACCTGGGTCTGCACTAGGTCCTCTACAAATATGTTGTAGTTTTTTATTTTCGTGTTCTTGTTGGACTCCCAACAGTGGAGTTGGGGTGGCTCTGACTCTGCGTGCTTTTGGGACATGTTTCCTCTTACTGGGTTGCTTTGGGGTTTACATGGGGGCTTATGCCTTGTTTTATTGCATCTTCTTATGTTATATCTTGTTGATATTGCTTGGAGATCTACTTATTACTGAAGGAAAACAAAAAAATGAGGATATCTAGAGAAGAGGAAAGCCATAGAGGAGTGGAGGGAGGGGAACCTACAGTTTGGATGTACTGTATGAGAGAAAAAATAAATAAAAAGAAAAAATTGAAAAGGAAAAGGAAAAATAATCCAATGATGGAAAATAGTAATAAGCATGTTAAAACATTTGTTGTCATGCTATAAGATAAAAACAGTGTTTCAAACACTGTGGAAATGAAGATTATTCAGCCACTGATAGTCATTTAACATAAAATTAGGATACTGATTAGATGCTAACCTCAAGCTTAAAACTATAGTGGATTTCAGGATAAAGTTGAAGCATTTTTTTAAAATGCAATCAGAAATGCTTTTAGGTGAAACTCACAAATACAAATGAAAACTTTGACTTAGGAAACACCCACTCATAAAAAAGAATAAACCACTTTTTAAACTTTGATGGAAATGTATTATTTTGTGATGTTTAAAACCTGTCTTAGCAATTTTCAAATTCACAATGCATTGTTATAAACTGGAATCACAAAGTTGCATAATGGACCTTTTGAACTTACAGTTACTTTTAGTATCTCCCCAGTTCTGTTGCCCATTCTGAGTCCAACTAATATATACTTATCTTCTATGAGTTCAACTGTTTCATATTTCACATATAGGTGAGATTACATGCATTTATTTTCCTGTGCTTCACCTACTTAATGTCTTCCATGCTGTAGGAAAGGACAGAACTTCTGTCCTTTTAAGATAATGATAACCTCCAGTAAAAGGATACCTTACATATTAAAATAATAAAGGAGAGAGAAGAAACATTTTAAAAGAATAAAGGCATGCAACTTACAAATACCTACTTCAAATAAAATATGTTAAGTTTCACTAAACAAAAATAAAATGAATAAGAGTTTTAAATTTTTTTACCTTCCCTTTCGGTAAGAGTGAAAATGGTATTAACTACTTAAAGTAATACAACTGGGATTTATTATCTTCACTGTTTAGGCTATACATTAATTTAAAATAAACAACTGGATAAAAACTGTCAACATATATGAATGTTTTAATTGCTGATACCCTTTCAAATATCAATATATCATTTTTATGAGTATAAGCTACAATGTAATGTGTAAATGCTTAAATATAAAATATATAAATTTTCCCTTAAAGCCAGAAATTTGAAAAAATTAGGTTTTTATTATTTGAGATTGTGAATAAGTTTTGCTACAATCAACATTGCAAAGTAGTATATGGTGGCTAAAAAAATGAAGTAGATCTTTACAGCCTATTTTTTAAAATATACACAATAAACCACTGAATGAAGAGTGACAATGTACTCTCTATTGTATTCAGAGCAAGAGGCATGTAGGGAGGAAAGAGTGTGTGTCTTCATTTATATCCATCTCTAATGGATCAAGATTTCCTAATTTTTCCACTTTTTTATTATTAAGTATGGTTAGTTAATAAAATCATAAAATTATTATATACATATATATAATCAATGGTGCATTGTAATACTCTGGTTCTTGTATATAATAACTAATATTTTAATCATAATCTAAATCTCTAACAAGGACTAAAATCCAGTCAATCCAGTGTTATTATTATTATAATAAAAATACTTCAAAGATTTTTCTTGAGACTGAATCTGACAGCTGAACTGTTTTCCAATTATCTTTCAGAAAGGGTTTTTTTCCCATATATAGTGGTGTGCTGAATTTCTAGCAAAAGTTAACTTTATGAACAAGTTAATAATGCACATTTTGAATTATTTATATTCACCTGAAGCTTTAAGGCAGAGAGGGCAGCTCCATGTTTCTCTCCCTTTCACAGCATAATCCTCCCTCTGACTGTAGTCTTCTCCATATTAATGAGGTCTACAGAGCAGAAAGGATGCTAGATTTCAAATCTTGAGTGTGCTGGGCACTTATCTGTAATCTTCCACAGGCAGACCAGAAAAGGAAAGTGGATTCAGCTAACCCAAGTTTACTCATTCTTGAATTCAACCATGACCTAGCAGAGGAAAGGACATACTTAGTGACATTTGCAAGAAGAATTGTTGATTAAAGATGTCTTAGATAGAAAGACGCTTCTCCCTGTAACGCTGCATCTCTTCCAGGTCATAGAGGCAGTATTTGGTGTTTGGAAGACTTGTGATTTCATTCTGAAGTCATTTATAATCTTGGTTTCTATTCTGTTTACAAGTCACCTGAATAGTTCATTATTGAAACTAGGGCTGGAAATGGCATGGGTTTCTGTAGGGGTATTGTGCTGTTTCATGGTAAATAATTGTCCCACACACTGGTTTAATAAAAAGAGATGATTGGCCAAAGCAGGCAGGAAGTGTAGGCGGGGCTACCAGACTAAGAAAATCTCTGAGAGCAGAATGCCAGACAGAGCACCAGAGAGAAGCTGCAGGATGCAGAGGACAACCATGCAGCTTTAAAGAAAGGTACCGAGCCATCGCATGGCTGAACAAGAGACATGGGATAGCTTAAGGGTAGAGAGTTAGCAAGCTATATGCCTGGGCCTAAGGCTGATCAGCCTAAAACTATTGGAAGCATCTTTGTGTCTCTGTGGGACTGCGGGACTGCGGGTCTGTGGGCTTAGACCTTGAGGTTAGGCCAGGAAAGTCCTGGCCAGAAACCTCATACTACAGGTTTCTGGAAAGAAGGGTGGGCTGAGGGACCTCAGAGCTTATTTTTTGGGGTTTCTACAGAGGGAGTGAGATCTAGTGAGCACTTCTGTAGAATTTTCCTGACCTGCCTGAGCCTCAGCAAGGCTCACAGAGGACCAGAAGGGCACCTAGGTCAATCACAGGTTCTTGTAAACAATTTTTGTTATCTCTAATTCCCATATGGATGTGTGTGATAAGCTACATAGTATCTTTTGTCTAAGCTGTGACTCAAGTCCAAAATGTTGTGCTTTGTGCGCTGGACAGCTACCAGAATAAAACATTTTAAAGGTTGTTTTCTAAATACTTGAATAGATCATTCATTGTCAACTATTTGACACATACATCTGTTGACTCCTGTCTGGAAGGTACACATGGCATTGACTTGAGTTGTTTCCCGTTTAAACTTTCTGCCTGCACTTTTATAGGTTAAGAATGACTATACCATGTCTCATTCATTCTCTGTATTTCAAAAACTCATTCTTAGAGTAATGACCCCATGTTCCACAGGATGGAAGTAAAGGTGTACACTGTGGTTCAACAGTGCTCAAATTTAGTAAATACTGTCAGACAGAAAGGAAGCTAAAGAGAAGCATAATGCATGCCTTGGCTTTTCCTATAGAACTTCTATGTCTGGGCTGGAAAGCTAACCCATTGGTGAAAAAGAAAAACAAGCGGGAAGGTAGAAATGCTATTTCTGCAACACATGCTGTAATTGCCACATAGCACCCATGACACTCTGCTGAACGCCTCTAGCTCCTGATAAACATTCAAATGGTACAAAGACTCTTTAAACTGTATCTTTGGTAGCCTGATAACCTTAAGTGACAGATATGTGATATATCATAACTCTTGCTTGATCAAATTTCCTCTTCTATTCTCATTTCATTACCTGGAAAACTTACTATTGTTTTATTGCAGAGATGACAAGGTGGGTAAATATCAAATAATAATGATGATAATATGGCTAAGGCTCATATGTGCTTTCTTTCTGATTACTGAAGATTCTCCTGGTATATTGAAACTTTTATATTGAAAAAGAACCTGCCAGGAAATGAGAATAGGCTCACTCTGAAAGTAAGATGATATAGAAAGAATAACAAGCATGCCTACAGGATGGAGGTACAGTGAACATTTTAGGGCTACCATAATAGGCCTCTACAAACTGAGCCACTGAAACAACAAAAGATGTGACATCTGAAAGTTAAATCCCCAAATTAAGGTGCTAGCAGGTATGCTTTCTCCAGATCAGTGTCTTATTGGCTCATTTCTTTGAGTCACCTGTGGTCTGTGTGTGTGCGCGCGCATGTGTGTGTGCGTGTGTGCGTGTGTGTGTGTAAGTGTGTGTTCCTGGTATCTCTCTATATCAGAATATCAGTCTTCTGCTTATGTCTCCGCCCATCTTAACACCTTCATTTTAATGCACTTGTCTCTTTAAAATACCTAATCTATAAATGAAATTATATGCTGTGGTTATGACTTTAGCATATGAATCTCAGGGCTGGAACACTTCAATAAAGAACAGGCATAGAAAGGCCAATAGAAAGTATATAGCAATAAAATGCATTTAGATAGAATGTAGGGAAGATCTAGTAACATTCAGGGACATCAAGAGAGATGAGATCTGCTGACTGAGAAGAAAGCTTCTGGAATGGTAGTAACAATGACTACCCATTCATATGAACCTGGGGAATCTCTCTCCTTGGAATTACTGTAGATCTTTTATTAGGATAAAAATGGAAACAGAAGCAAGCAACTACTGTAGAAAATATACAATCTACAAAAGTAGATATTGTTAAAAATATAAAATTAAAGCATTTTTGTAGCCTACACTTTTCTAAGAAAATACCCTGTAGTAGGTAAAAGTTGAAAAACTATTTCATGGAGAGAAGAAAGTCAATAAAAAAAAACCATTGTCTGTGGAGAATGGTCTCTATTTCTGGAAACTATAGTTTCTGAGTGAAGGGAACATGAACTCCCATTATTTTGGTTTGTTTTTAAGTGCTGGGGATTGAATCTAGGACATCATGTATATTAGACAAACATTTTTGCCTCAAAAACCTCATTCTGTGATTTTATTACTTAAAATCAGCAGCTTAAAGCAAACAAACAAACAAAATGCAAAATTCTAAGAAGCAATAAATCTTTTAAAGTAAATATCAGCAAAATTGATATCCCATTTTTTATCTGAACTCATTTTTCCCCAGTGCACAAGAGAAGTGGTGGGTTTTATTGTTTAGGCTTTTTAAAAATTAAATTTATTGTGTGTGTGTGTGTGTGTGTGTGTGTGTGTGTGTGTGTGTAAGTGTATGTTCATGTGTGAGTGTGTTAATGTGTGCGAGAGTGTGTGTATGTGTGTGGTGTGTGTGGTGTGTGTGTATGTGTGTGGTATGTGTGTTATGTATGTGTGTGGTGTGTGTATGTGGTATGTGTGTGTGGTGTGTGTATATGTGTGTAGTGTGTGTGGTGTGTGTGTGGTTTGTATGTGTGTTATGTGTGTGTGGTGTGTATGTGTTTGTGTGTGTGTGGTGTATGTGTGTATGTGTGTAGTGTGTGTGGTGTGTGTTTGTTGTATGTGTGTGGTTTGTATGTGTGTTATGTGTGTGTGGTGTGTATGTGTTTGTGTGTGTGTGGTGTGTGTGTATGTGTGTAGTGTGTGTGGTGTGTTTGTGTGTGTGTGGTGTATGTGTGTATGTGTGTAGTGTGTGTGGTGTGTGTTTGTGGTATGTGTGTAGTTTGTATGTGTGTTATGTGTGTGTGGTGTGTATGTGTTTGTGTGTGTGTGGTGTGTGTGTATGTGTGTAGTGTGTGTGGTGTGTTTGTGTGTGTGTGTGGTGTATGTGTGTATGTGTGTAGTGTGTGTGGTGTGTGTTTGTGGTATGTGTGTGGTTTGTATGTGTGTTATGTGTGTGTGGTGTGTATGTGTTTGTGTGTGTGTGGTGTGTGTGTATGTGTGTAGTGTGTGTGGTGTGTGTTTGTGGTATGTGTGTGGTTTGTATGTGTGTTATGTGTGTGTGGTGTGTATGTGTTTGTGTGTGTGTGGTGTATGTGTGTATGTGTGTAGTGTGTGTGGTGTGTGTTTGTGGTATGTGTGTGGTTTGTATGTGTGTTATGTGTGTGTGTGGTGTGTATGTGTTGGTGGGTGTGGTGTGGTGTGGTGTGGGGTGTGTGTGTGTGTGTGTGTGTGTGTGTGTGTGTGTGTGTGTGTGTGTATGTGTGTGTGTGTGGTGTGCCATGCACATGAAAGATGGAAAGGGGAGGACAACCTGCTAGAGTCTCATCTCCTCCTCCAAGTGGGACCTGAGGATCAAGCTCAAGTGACCAGCCTTGATAGTAGATGGCTGTAACCACTAAGATGTCTTTCTGAACCTGGTTGGTTTTATTTTAATATGATTCTCATAATGTAGGCCAGGGTGGCCTTAAACTCACAAGTTTACCGGCCCCACATTCCAAGTGCTGATATATTCTAACACATTAGGCAGAGAGAATTTCTTATGAACAAATTTCTTCTCATTGGTCATAGTAATCTTAGATAGGTTGTCTTTTACTAGTTTATGTCTCTAAGAAAGTATGGGTTCTAGACAAAAACATAGCCAGAATTCTGGATTGACATGGCCCCTTATGTCCTCTCTTTGGAACTTGCTTACCAGAAGCTGCTACTGGACCACAATTTACCATGCCTGATTATATACCTCAATTTTTCTCCTTTCTTCCCTCCCTCCCACCCTCCCTCCCTCCCTTCCTTTCTCTCATTTGTTCGTTCTTTTTATATCTTAGGCTTTTAGATAGTTGGATATGTTGTTACATGGCTTGGTAACTTCCATGTATGCCTTTAAAAAGGGAGAAAACATCTGCTTGATCAGCCTACAGTGTCTTAAAAAATACTAGATGGGGTTTTGTCTTTTTAAACAGGTAAAGAGAATATACGCAGTTAGAAGGGTATTTTAAATAACATAAATAATTTACATGTAGCTCCTACCATATGACAGAAACTTAATAAATTGGCATTGACTCATAATGATAGTCTAAAACAGAAAATTTTAAGGCCATGTAATGCTAAGTTGGTACTTTTACTACTTTCTTCTTAGAATTATGTAGGGGAAAAAACAACCATAATATGCCCATTGTAATGTTGTGATACACCAGGCATGTGTATTACATGTGAACATTCTAATACACCACACATGATCCAATTAGAGCCAGGATAATGATTGAAAAATATAAGGGGAAAATGTAAGACTTTGAAAAATAGAGCTATCAGTAGATAAATGTAAGAAGGAAGATTTGTCCTTACAATGTGTGTTTTTTGTTTATAGGCTTTCCCAAATGCTTAGGGAATGAAGAAGTGCATTTCTTTCTCTATGGAATAATAATTTTTACTCTTAGAGTTTTTTATGAAATTCTGCGCAAATTTTCTTTCTCTCAGTTCCACTTTCTATTACCCCTAGTTAAATTCCAGCAAGTCACACTATATAGGCCATAGTACTTTGTTCCCCAACTCAGCTTTTTTCATCTTTTCCTGTCACCTCCAGCAGAAGGGTCCTTCTGAATATTTTGATACTTTCCAGCACATAATACTCTCCTTTTTCTACTTCTGCATCTATGCTGTCTAGTGCTGTAAATGGACTCAGAGTAGCTCCCTATGTCTTATTATAAAATACGTGTGCTGGACTCTTAGAAAAGCCTGTTTTCTAGTCTCCTTGTTGAAATACTTTCACCATATTACAAAATTTCTCCTACCAGAGACAGACTCTACACCCCCATCTGCTGGATTTGGGCTGGTCTTGGACATGCTCTGATCTATAAATGTGAAGGAAATAATAGTTTTAAAGTTTCCCTTTTTAGCATCAACAGTGTCTTGCAACTGTGGTTCAGATTTCTCACTAGTCGACATATGGGTGGCTCACCCATGAACAGTGTCAGCTCACTCTAGACCTGGACCCAAATGAACCAGCAAGGTAAACAGAGAACACATAACTGACTCACATACTCACAAGTTAAATAAAACCATGTTCAGTATGCATCAAAAACTCAACAGAAAAAATGGGAAGTTTGTGAAGTTACCTTTCCTTTATTTTCTGGGGACTGTCCAGAATATTTGGAATCAAGTCTCATATTAATGCATTCCTGCTTAAATGATAGATGATACGCTAGTGGCCTACGAATGTTTCAAACTCCTTTTAAAAATATATCCACATCTGTATTCTTTATTAATGATCTTTGCATAAATCCAAAACAGTAAATCCAGAAAGTGTATGATTTTCATTTAACATCACATTTTCCTTATCTTTTGTGGGTTCGGATATGAAAAGTATCTGGCAGGGAACAGAATCCAGAAACACTGTTCATTTTCTTGGTGCTGTAAGGAAGAGAATACTGGCTTGATGCCATTGCAGCTTTGAGGTCACAGCCAACCTGGGAATGAACAGCTGTTGTTATTCAGAAAAATTCTGACAATATTTTGGAAGACTTTATTCAAGAAAAATTAAGAAGAAAATGGAGATAAACAAACTAAATGAAAACAAAAATTTTAGAAAAAATGCTGTGTATTTTGGGAACTGTTTAATGTACATTGTAATATAATCCCAATGGATAAGATCTTGATATCACAATGATGTAATGGAAGAGTATGAGACATGAAGTCAAAAGAAGCAAATGTGGTATTGGCCAATGCAATAGTTCTCTGCTTTAATATATGTAGAAAGGAATAGCTTTCAGCTATTTATGGCTGTTATTTTCAAATACATTGGTTAGCGTATATATACATATATATGTGTGTATATATATATATATACTATTTTTATATATAAAACAATTAAGCTTGACATAAGAAGCTTGTACATATTTAAAACAACTCTACATTCCTCACTATTTAATTTAGAATATTATTTGTATTTAAAGTGACATTCTGAAACATACAATAGCTTTTTATTGTCAAAAAGTCTTAAAGCTAATTTAATGCTAATTTCTGCTACTTTAAGTACTGAAAAGGATAGCCTATAAGCAAACATTTTATGGACTTTATAGGTTTTAAGATGAAAATGAAAACAGATGAAAAATATTCAAGGCCTCTGTTATAAAGAGAGTTGAGCTGCACATTATATTCATTTTGTAGACTAAGAATTAAAGTGATTAAAATGAATTTGCTTGATAGATGAGTTCTTGTATGCTGGTTTAGAATGAAAAAATTTCAAATAAAACTTCCTTTTATGTTTTAATTTAATTTTTCCCCAATGGGCTATATGTTCTGAAAATTTATTGCTCAAGTTTAAAATACAATAAAACACTTTTTTCTTTTTATTAGCATATATTAGTTGCACAAAATAATGGGATTGTCGTGAAAAATATTCTTCCCAGTGTATAATTTTCTGAATTTTAACACAGTATGGATTCATGGAACCATTACCTAAATCAGAATAAAAATAGTTTCATTGCTTAAAATAAAGTCCATATGCTAATCTCAAGTAGTTGTTTATTCTATTTTGTGTTGCAAAGGCAGCATAACTGACAGCAGATAATCTGTAAAGCAATGAAGGTTTATTTTGTCTTACAGTTTGGAAATTGCAGCACCCAAGCTAAAGAAACCATATCTGATAAGGGCCTCCCAATGTGTTATAACATGGCAAGTAGTGAGTGGTACATGGTGAGAATGATTTTAGACTGATGTGGTTCTGTAAGAGTGTTTAGGGGATATGGTATGCCAAACTCATCCCAGGATATTTAAAACACTCCCAAAAGAGTACCATTTCCTTCTTAAGAAGTCCCATCTGTGAAAGGGTCTACTCAATACCCTGCTGTGAAATAATCCTTTTGCATACTGTGAAAATGTTTTTCTCTCATTGGATTAATAAAGAGCCAAGTGGCCAATAGCTTGACAGAGATTAGGCAAGAGAGCTAGACTTAGGGAATTCTAGGAAGAAGAAGGGCAGAGTTGCCAACCAGATATAAAGGAAGCAAGAAATGAGCATGCTGTGCTGAAAAAAAAGGTACCACCAAATGATGGAGCATAGATAAGAAATATGTGCAAATTTAAATTGAAAAGATAGCTAGTAACAATTCTAAGCTATAGGCTGAGGTTTCATAATTAATAATAATAATAATAATAATAATAATAATAATAATAATAATAAATGTCTTTGAGTGGTTACTAGGGGAGCTGGCAGTAACAAAAAAATCTCTGCCCTAACATGGGGCATTTACATACACATAAGGCCTGAGAAAGCTTCAAAAATTTTTGAAAAACAGAGTTGAATGTAGCTTCCTATTTTTCTGTTTCTCATGCCAGCTACAGTACAGAGACACATCTCTAAGCTGCTTTCTGCAGGCTTGAGGTACCAGTGTGAGCCCCACCAGTGTACCATGAGCTAAGCTTTGTGACAAGTTTAAGGTTTTTTTATGCAGACAGAAAAGATTACAGAACCACAGTAAAGAGATCCAAACCAAACACACACACACACACACACACACACACACACACACACACACACACACACACACTCACACACACACACACACACACACTCACACACACACACACACACACACACACACACACACACACACACACACACACACACATTACAAAACCAAAAACCTCTAAATGTGTTATAATGTTATTTAAAATGTACATAGGCTTGGGAGAGAAAAGATTAAGATTATAGTCAGTCATAGAAGAATGGTTTAAAATATAAAATCTTTAAAGAAAAATAAAACAATATAAAGGAAATAGGCATGGAAATGAAAATATATGGAGATTTTATTGTATTGTATTTGAACTTTGGATTGCTGATGAACAAGCGATAGTAGCTGAGTGACACTGGATTGTGAAGACTGCTGGATTAAATCAACTTATATATTTTTAAAATGTCTTGACTTAAAATGGAATTTAAGAGATGTGTTGCTTATGGGAAAAGTTTTTTTGTTCCCATAGCAAAACAAAATGCTATGGATTCATTCAGGGCTGAAGAATATCAGTTTGATCAAGGGAAACACCTTAAAATCCTGACTAAGACATAAAGAAATAAACCTAGAAAAATTAGAAGACATATAACATATATTTGACCTACTCAAACAAAAAGAATCACCTTGGGATAACTTGTTACAACAAAGTCTATACTTATTTTAATGCAGATATGTATATTACCTATGAAAGTTTATATACTTTTAGAGTGAGAGACCAAACACCAACACCAATAGATGGCCCAGGTGATCCAGCATCTCAGAGCACCTCCTTTGTAATTTCCTCCAAGCCCTACATTCAGAACAACTTCAAGACTACTGGTTAAGATGGCCCAGCCTCACAGACTACTCCAGTCAGGACTGACCATACTCCTAATTTTTCTCAGAGTCCCCCAAAAATCCTAGCACCCCTATACAATGGGAAGCAATCTGGAGAAAACAACACCCACATTCCTAAAATGCAGTTTATGAATGTTTGTTGTCATTTAAGGGAGGTTGGTTTCTATTGTTGTTGGCCATGCTCAGGAAAAAAGCTAAACAAAGAAGTTAAATTCAAAGTTCTCTTTCTAAAGGAGAAATGGGGCACATAACACAGAGTGGATGAGACAAAAGAGTAGGTTGTTGAATTTACTTTAATCCAAAAGGTAAATATTAATCCCAAAATATTTTACTTTAGTATTGATTTTGGTTTATTGATACAAATTTAAAGTTAATTTTGTTATACTGTATGTATGCTTCTGCTCTTGTTTGGGGTATTGTTCTTATGAAACCCATTTAAAAACATAATGTATAACTAAGAAATACAGATTAGTGGTTAGTTGTTTATAATAATCACATTTGTAGTCATATTAGATATGTTTTCAAATTAGATGAATAGATGATCTTGAAATATTTCAAAGATATACAGAATATAAAATTTGAAATGTTTTAATAACATAAAGCTTTTTATCTACTGTTAGCACCAGTTTATCATGTGATGATAAGCATTAAAGAAATTTCATATGAAGCTTTTTTTTTTCCTTTGTGGCAAAAACTAACCAGTGGACAAAAAGTTGACCTTGATTCAATTGCTGACAGAATACTGTCCAAACTGGACCATCGGGAAACAAAAGAAAGTAACTGCCAATTTTTTCCAAAACAAGGTAGAACAGTCCTTCAAAACCCCTGCTTCTCAGAAATGTCTATCAGATATACTAGGCCTGTAGGCCTAAGATGGCTGCCCCAATGTACAGAGGAGCTTTGAATAACTGTCCATATAGCCAGATGTCCCTGTCATCCGGTTATATTACATCCTTAAGAGGCCTTCAATGGAGTTAAAGACTAAATACTTAAACTTACAGTTTTCCTTAGTTATGATTAAAAAAAATAAATTAGATATAAAGCTTTAAGGTCATAAGAAAGATATAAAATAGAATTTTTCTCTAAGGTTGACAAATACAAATGAACTGGATATTCTAACTATAATTCTTGATATTTCTTTTGCTGTAAATAATTGTCTTATGTTAAGGTTAAAATTTTCCTTCTTAATTGGACAATAGGAGGTAAAAGCTACAGAACAATATTTTTGTGCATTGTGACTATTAGTTGCTCTCATTGGCTTAATAAAGAGCCAATTAGCCAGTAGCTAGGCAGAAAGAGGATAGGCAAGAGAGCCCGACTAAAAGTGTGCTGGGAAGAAGTGGGGCAGAGTTGCCAGCTAGGCACAGAGGAAGCAAGAGATGAACATACTATGCTAAAAAAAGGGGGTGGGGTGGGGTGCCACAGTGGTAAAGCATAGATAAGAAATTGGTGTTAAATTAAATTGAAAGAACTAGATAGTAACAATCCCAAGCTAGTAGCAAAGTAGCAAGTGTTAATAATTAATGTCTCTGTGTTGCTATTTGTGGAGGTGGCAGTCTTGATTAAAAAAAAAAAAAAATCCCTCCACCTACAATACCCCCAGTATTGTCACATTGGAAACCAACCCAATAGTCCTATGACTCTTTGGAGCCAAATTACACCAAAACTGCAGAGGTGTATTAACATAGAATGCAATGGTTTATATAGCATAGTTGCAGCTGCTATCTAGTAATGTGTCTCAATTCACTTTATCTATTTATTTCTGTATTCTGTGAATGCTCTGTTATATGTTTTCCCATCCACTGTTTGAAGAATATTTTGTCTGTTTTCAATTTTAAAGCTTTACTCATAGCAAGTATATATACATTTCTATACACACTCATAAATGGCTATAAGTTTTCAGTTCTTTGGGGTAAATGTCTAAAAATAAAGTTTCTGCATTTTCTAGAAACTATAAGAAAGTGCAGAGTGATTGTAACATTTTTATTTTTCAAAAGCATTTTATTAAGTTCTAACTTCCCCTATTTTTATCAGCTTTGGGTGATACTTGTACTTTGTTCTTACAGCATAGCAAATGTGTGGACCTATTTCAGCATGGCTTGGCTTTATGATGTTCAGGACTCTCTGAACATAATCTAAAGTATCTGTTTCACCTGTGCAACTTTCAGGCTTGAGTCACTTCTTATACTCATTTTAAAAACTGATTTTTTTTATTGTTGAGATCTTAGTTGCTAGCATACTCAGAATACAAATAATATCCCACACATGTGACTCACAATTATTTTCCATTCTGTAGCTTACCTTTTATTTCTCTCAAAAGTATGATTGGATAAAAGCTTTACAATTTAATAAAGTCCATACATTATGTTTTGGTCTTTTTCTTGGATTACTTATATTTCTAATACCAGGCCTAAGAAAGCTTATTTAACCCATACACACGATTGTCTTCTAAATTTTCACTTGATTGAAGGGATAGGTCAGCCAAAGGTTTGCAATCAAAACTTCACGGGTTTGGTTCCCTGAAACAATGCCAAAGCCTATCTCCCTAGCTTCCAAGTTAAAAATAAATTAATAAAAATTAAAATATTTTCATGTTTGACATTACCTCTGTGATCATATAATGTTGAGGTTGAAATCCACTTATTATTTCCTTTGACATATACTTTTTTCAGTCATTCTTGTTGAAAAAGACTATTATATCATCAGCAGATTTCCTTTGTAATTAACTGATCATATATGTGCATGTACTCTTTGCTCTACTGATCGGAGAATCATCCACCTACATTAATAACTACTGTGATGTCATTATGAGTCTGAAAATTGAGTAGTGTGATTTTCCTTACTTTGTACAGCATATTCATATTGAATGCAGAGAAGTTTTATGTCTTTAAAACATCTTTTGATTTTTTATCCTTTTTTAAATCATACTATTTGAGACTTCTGGTTTATTAGTGACGTGACTTGCAGCAGCAGAAATTCTTTCCTCATGCTCTGACTTTGGGTGACAGTAGCAGAAAGTGTGGTAGTACACCCTACACCCATTATCTAGTTGCCAAAGTTCTCTTGAGTCCTTATTTTCTGAGAGTTTATCATGGAAAACTTGGAATGTTGTCAAGTATGTTTTCTTATTCTGTGTTCATGTTGTTTTCTTCCAGATAGTGCTTCTTTTTTTTTTTTTTTTTTTAAGTACTTCTGGATTTTGTTTAGATTTTGAAGTTTTATTTCTATGTTAGTGAGAGATATTGGTCTACAACATTCCTTCCTATGTTATCTTCATCTTATTTTGCCAAAAGGATCAGGAACTGCTCTATTTGCTTCTGTAACATATTACAGTGTGAATAAAGCTTCTTTTGCTTTTTCTTCATGTTTGCTAGATTTCTCCAGAGAAATCAGCAGGAAGGACTTGAAGTTTCTATTCTGGAAGATTTTAAATTTCTAATTCAGCTCTTGATATGCACAAGGCTATGGAGTTTATTAAGTTTATAGCAGTATGTCACTTAATACATTTTAGGAGGTTTCACATTTTACTTCATTTTCAAGTGTTTTTCAGGAACAATCCGTTTTCCTGTTGTTGTATATCTACTGACATAAACCTTAAACATTTTGCATTGTATATCAAGCCCTTGAAACTATTTTATTAAATGTCTCTTTTCATTCAGATGATTTTAAGGAATACATCTTGAAGTTCCAAATTTAATTACTTCTTGCTTTTTATTTCCATTTTCCTGTTGAGATCATGAAAACTTCTAAACCCCTCTGCTGCTTATTTTTGTCTTTTATTTTTTAAAGAGATTTATTTATCGTAAAAATACTTAGCTTTCAAATAATTCTTTTAATAGTTGCTTTAAAGTTTTGGTTAAATATCCCCACCTCTGTGCAACCTCAGCATTGGCATCTGCCTATTGTCTACACAAATGGTATCTTCCTAATGCTTCATAAACTATGCATTAATGGACAAGAGCCTGGCATTATGTATATTATATTGTGATTATCTGAATGTTGCTTATGTGATATCTCTTAGAGATGTTCATATTTTCATTCTTGCCCTCATGCTCTGGATCAAACACTTTATCCACAGAGCCATCACCTCAGAAACTTGGCTGTACAGTGAAGATCTGAGCTCCAGCCAAAACTTCTTAAATTTTTATGAACTTTTTGTAGTTTGCTTCTGTTAGTTATAAAATTTAAGCATTTTCTCTGTAGAAACATGCATAATGTAAATTAGTATGAGTTCACTTATGCTCTTATTTCAAAAGTGTTATCCAATAGTATTATCCAATGATGTAAAGACAAGACTGCTGTGAATTCTGTGTCGATACTTGTAAAAAATGTCAATTTTAATTAATTTTATTAATTAAATTTGTTAATTTTTTTACTTTCACAAAGTGAATAAGTCTAAGAATAGTATTGCATTGTTGATTACTAGCAAATTCAGTGAGACCACAATTTATTTAGTGGTTGAAGGGCTATAGAAATGACAACTGGAAACTGAATTAGAAAAAAAATTCTGTATCAAGTAAAATTATGTGCATACATTCATAAAATTATTTGCAGACATTATTTGCAGGGCAACAGCTGACCATTGCTTTCCAGACCTGTCTACATCCTTTGTAGCCTGTAAAAGTATATGGCTCTAAATGGAGAAAATTTTCAGTACTATAAATAATTTTATGAAAATGTGGAGTTTGATTTTTGTGGCTAATTTTTCAAAGATGAGATAAGAATTTGGTCTTTAATGTAAGGACAATAAAACAATAGGTGTAAAGTTCTTTTATATTTTCGTCCTACAACTTCTCTGAGAGTCCCCTACTGTATATGCCAGTCTGGAAATTTAAGTTTAAAACTTAGCCATATTGTATTCACTTTTCACTTAGGAAAAGGTCATCAGGTCATTTGTATTCTCATTTTCATTTTCAGATTATATGGTGAAGTTCACAACATGTGCATACCAATGCCATGCAGAAATGTGTGTGTATGCGTGTGTGTACATGTGTGTGTTCATGCACGTGTGTATGTGTGTGTGTGTGCATGTGTGTGTGCACCTGCGACTTCTTCTAAACGTAGATCACTGAGGAAACCTCACAACCTTAATAACCAGTATTTCACAACAAAACAATTGTGTGGGGAAATAAAGAGAATTATTGTTATGACACATTCACTATTTTTCTGTAATGGATTACAAAGCCAGAATCCCTTTACTAAGCGCAAGCTGCCTGATTTTTTTACTGCAGTACCTCTTCACCATGTATGCCTCATAGCAATACATTTCACTGTCATGATCTCTCCTTTCTCTGCTCTCTGTAACTGCCATCTCCACTCCAACTGCCACCTCATCAGTGGCTCTGATCACATGTGTCTATGGTTAGAGACAAGAATTAGCCCTTGATATCACTATGGCAAAGTCAGGAAGCTACATTATTGGTGCTTTCTAGTCACTACCCCTTTTTTCCAGGAAGTTATGGTCCTGTTTCTGCTCATTGGTCATCAGCTTCTGCTTATCCCTTTTCAAAAGCGTTTACCTTCCTAGGAATTATGTAACCATTGCATTCACCTAACTAAATTATCTGGGTGAATTTCAGTGGGAAAGGTGCAGTAAGACCTGATATTGCCCATTTTAGCAAATCCACCAATTGCAATTTCACAGAAAGTGACTATCAAGCAATTGAAAGGGGAGCAAAGAAAAGAAAGGCTTAGGAAGACGTATTAAGTTAAAGGGACCCTCTAAATAAGGGGGAAACATGCTTTAACAAAAAATGGAATCTAATATAACAGATCCTTCTAATATATATCAATTTCCTACTCTCAAGCAAGAGTTATTTGCTAGAGTTACGGTATAAGTTCAGTTTTTTTTTTATTTTGTTTTGAGGAAGCTATGACAATGCTATGTGTTTACTCAACAGTAAAATAGAGAGAAAAGTCTGTTTTAGTACATTAGCTTACAGCTCTGTTTAATGATGAAGAGTGTTTAGGATGTTTGATGTAAGGAAGGTGTTATTTAACTATGATCCCTTGCCAGGGATAACAGAGATAATGGTCACTCAGAAATAATTGTTTGATTCAAGTCCCAGGGACTATTAAAAGACTATGTTGAGAAACTTACATATAAGAGAACTTTTAGTCAAAAGTCAAGGATTCTACTTGTTCCCTTTATTTTCTTATTAACAAGGCAGCAACTTATTTTGGCTGGTTCACTCCTGGGCACATACACAGAGAACTTCGTGTTGTGCCACAGAGATAAGCATCCTATCTCTATTGCTGCTCTATAACTACAGCAAGGCGATAAACAAACCAATACGTGCAACAACAGATAAATACATAGTGAAAATCTGGTACACAGGCAAATGGAATATTATCTAGTTCAAAAGAAAAATGGAGTCACCAAATTTGTAGGAAACATAAATAAATGTATAATCAGTGTATAGTATTAACTGAGGTTACCCAATCTGAAACAGAAAGCAAAACCTACACATTCTCCCCACATGCAGATTCTCCCGTATAACGTATATGTGTATATAAGTAAACAAATGCCCATGTAGGCAGAGTGTAACATTTGGAAAGGATTGAAAAGGATAGTAAAAGATGTTTGCAGATGTTCACATATGAAGTGTGGCTTGTGTTGATAATTTTAGTGTTCTCTCAAAATATAACTCACTGTCAATACAACAGAAGCCATAAGATAGAAGTCTCTACGTGTGACAGCATAGGGAGCTGTTATCCTAATGGGAGAATTGAGTTTTGCATTATGTTTTCATTAGTTATTTCTGTAGAAAGTTGTTCTCTGTAGGTAATACTTATCTTACGTATTTTATCCTTTAAACAAAAAATTTTAGATATTCTAATTTTAGAGTATGAATATCATTAGAAGCATGTTTAAAATGTCACAACTCTGAGAATTCCTGGGAATACAGATATATTGTTTTTAATTCTCAAAGTGACATGTCAGAAATTTGAAAACACAGAGAAAGTTGTCTGTTACTTTTTCTACCTTATGTTATAATTCTAAGCTGTGTCATTGCTGATGAATAAATGTACTGTTTTTAATATTTTAAAAAACCAAAAACTTGTTGGAAAGAGATTCAATAACTCAGAAAAAATAGGAAAGAGAATCTCAAGGGAAGAAAGGTGGCAGGATAAAAATAAACTACAGAGAATGGATGTGTGGTCTTCTTTCAGAAAGTTTCTTCATTTAGGTAATGAGCAGGAGTGCCTTCTCTATTGACAGAAAAGGTGCCAGAGTTCATACTGGTTCTGTGGGTGTGGTTTGTAAGAACATTGTTTTTAAAAATGCAGTTTACCATTACAAAACATTGAGCATGATGGGTTAAACTAATAACTTCAAGACAAAATTCTAAGATAATTATCAGCCAAATCCCCATGTAATAATTAGCAGCCATATCAACTTCTCATAGAAAAATATTACCTTCTAATTTCTTGCAAAACCAATCTTTGTTTGTGATTAGGATACTCTCTAAGCTACCAACAATCCCCCTGTCTCTCCTGAAGTCCGAAGTTAGGACCGGCAAGTTAAGATTTACTCTAGTGTCAGTCAGTTACTAAGCTTTTAAGTACCACCTGGCATGCTTTGCTCTTTTGCTCCACAATCCCTGTGTGGTCAAGGGCAAAACACTGGTCCTTTCTCTTACTCTTAACTTTTCCTGTTTTCTTGTCAAGACCTGTGGACTCCTATCCCTCATCTGCCTTGTGGGTCTTTGGTATCAGTGTTGATTTACTCTGCTTTCCCTCCGGGTTCTAGCAGACATAATCTAATCTGTGTTATGTGACAAGACCAATTAGTCTCGCCCACTCAGCAGCCTTCTGTCCCTCCCCCTCAGCTGCTCTCCTCTTGGCATCCCACCTCTTTTAGGAAGTAAAGCTGGAAGCCAAATTTCCAAGCAGAATTCATTAGATGAATATGCAGGTCCAGATTGCATAAATCTGCTCTCATCCTCCAGTGCAACTGAGACTCAAGGTTTCTGACTTGTCTCGGGTTTTATATTTGTCAGGAGATTTCCAGCCACAAAACTTCCTCACCAGCTAGAAAGAAGTATAGGTAAGCTATTGGGAAAAGGACTAAAAAGAAATACTACAAAATACAAGCAGGTACTGCCATTCTTTCCTTAATTGTACTAAATTACTGGCTATAGCCTTTTGCAAGCAGAAGTCTGCTTATGTGACAGGTGTAGGTGGCCTGCGGAGTCCAGGTGATAGGTGGTCAAGTTTTTCATATTCATACCTGCACTATGGTCAAGCCAGTCACCCCAAATCGGAATAGGACCCCCAGGACAAGACATAGAAACGTGGAACAGCAGGTGACGTGCAGTTTTGATGAGTACTATTAGTACATGACCAGATTGGAGCCACCAAAGCTGGGTACAGAGGTACCAGGAAAACCTGGCCCATCTAAATATTGTGAGACAAAAGACAAAAAAACACTTAAGGCTGTTTCGTTTAGTTACTGCTAACAGGAACAATTTTATATTTATTTATATACATCATTATTTTCAATATCATGACTTTTAAAACATGAATGTTCTGTTATCATTGATACAGTATTGATGGCTGATAGGCTAGAGGTCAAAGCTAATTCTTATACATATGATCTCACATTATCTGACAGAAAGGTCAGCAGTAATTACCCAGGGGGCAACAGACAATGTAAACCATGGGCTAGATTTTTTTCAATGAACGTTAATAAAACCAATATCAATATAAAAGCACATGCATCTGTATTCATTGGGGACAATGTTGGCCCCTGCCACATTAAAATCACAGGTGGAATGCTTTTTCCCCTAAACTCATAGATACAAGACAAGAAATAAATAGGTAAAGAAAAGAGCCAGAAAATAAACACTTGTCTAATCAATAAAAAAAAAAATTAAAAATCACTTCAATTTGAGCTCCCAAATAACATAATGACATTTTATTTGTGTCAGTTTTGCCTAACATATCATGGCTTCCGGTTTTGTGCTTTTATGGAACTCCTGAATGTGGTAACCAGGTAGTTTCTGAGTCTGTATCCTCTTCTTGTGCCTTTTCTTGGTCTCTTTTCCTGTTTGTGTTGTCCTAGTCCAGTGTGTTTGTTTTTGTTTTACCTTATAAATAATTTTATTACTATCCTTTAGAAGTCTCTTTGCTTCCAATGAAGGACAGAAAGTGGGTGGATCCAGATGGGAGGAGACACGGAGAGTAGAGGGCAGGAAACTGTAATTAGGATATATTATATAAGGGAAATCTATTTTTAAATTTAAAAAAAGAAAACAACTAATCATTTATATACACCTACGCAAGCATGTAGAAAAATGTAAACTATGTCTGGTAGTGTGACCGACTATACTCACTTGCGTTGAAGTTTTTCTTGGTTAGAACTGGAAATCATGTGTCCTGGGATAGATAGCGCTGTGCCCTAGACCAACCCAGGAGTGGGTCAACTGGTTGGTGGAGGGCAAACAATCAGCTGAGAATGGGTTTGTTTTTGAAGAAAGGAAGTGACTGGAAACCAGATGTATTTGTAAAATATTTCCAAAGATGGACTATTATCATATGGGTGAGAGAATGCAATGTGGATATGTTTGGAATAGGGAAACCAAAGATTAAAGCTATGTTAGGAAAAGAAAAATGTATTCATTTTAATTCATTATAACTGGAATATAATTATATAATTTTCCTCCACCTTTTCTTCCCTCTAGCCCCTCCCATGTTTCCCTCCTCACTCTCAAATTGATAACTTTTTACTTTGGTTATTATAGCTATATATAGTTATGGTATGAACTTTAATAATTGGCTTATGTAATGGATTTAAATTTTATTTATTAATTTAAATTTTTGTGTCAAGAATCTTCCCATCTTAAATCTGGCAAACCATGACTTACACTGACTTGATAAATATTTAATGCATCCTTTACCTATTGAGAAAATGTCTGCTATAGATTTTCCATTGTATTAGGATCCTTATTCCTTCCACTGACACATTCTTAAGTGAAGAGACTGACCGTCCTGGACATTGAATATGGGATTCTTCGGTCTAAGTGTCTTAGAGTTTCTATTGCTGTGGAAAGACACCATGACCACAGCAACTCTTATAAAAGAAAACATTTAGCTGGAGTAGTTTGTAGTTTAACAAGCTTAGTTCATTATCATCATGGCAGTGTACAGGCAAACATGGTACATTAGAAGGAGCTGAGAGTTCTATATCTTGAGCTGTAGGCAGCAGAAGGAATCCACTTCCCCTCCTGGGTATAGCTTTAACATGGAAACCTCAAATCCCTCCTCCACAGCAAAATGCTTCCCCCAACTAGGCCACACCTATTCCAAAATGGTCATACCTCCTAATAATGCCATTCACTATAAACCAAGCACTCAAATATGTAAGTCTATGGGGGAGTCATTCCTTTTCAAACCACAACATTCCACTCCATGCCCCCCATAGGCTTATAGCCATACATAAAGCAAAATGCATTTAGTCCAACTTCAAAAGTCCCCATAGTCTATCACAGTCTCAACAATGCTTAAAAGTCCACAGTTCAGCGGGGTGGTGGTGGTTCATGCCTTTAATTACATACTTGGGAGGCAGAGGCAAGCAGATCTCTGTGAGTTCGAGGCCATCTTGTCTACAGGGCAAGTTCCTGGACAGCCAAAGCTACACAGAGAAACTCTAAGAAATAAAAAAAAAGAAGGAAGGAAGGAGGAAGGACAGAAGGAAGGAAGGAAAGAAAGGAAAAAAAGTCAACAATTCAAAGTCTCTTCTGAGTTTCATGCAGTCTCTTAACTGTAATTTCAATAAAATAAAAAATACACACTTCCACAATATAGATATGTATATATTATATTTTATATCTAAGTTTTATCTAATGTCTCTTGGAAACTTTTCTAAATAGTTTTGGAGGGTTTTTTTTTTCTTACATATTTGTTCATTTCTTGAAAATTTAATTTACCTGTCCTGTTCTTCAGATATGTTACACTTTTTCTTTTTTCATCAAAACTTGTTGTTTTTAACTTTTTAAGTATTTCCTTTAGTAGCAAGTGGTATGGTATGTTATATTCATTTTGCTCTAAGTAAAATTCAGATTAAGTGGTAAGTGAGCATGTTCCTAAATTATTCAGCAACTTGAGGACGTGCCAAATTTATTATCTTCAGTTAGATTATTAAATAGGTCTCTTTGGTTTAAATTCTTAAGTGGTACTCTGTGTTACTTCCTATGGCAGAGTGTTCATTAGCATTAAAAACTTAATCTTTTGTCCACTACTTTGCTACTGCTGATGTTGACTAAAGAAAATATTTATTAAAGTGATAGAAGTAAAGTGTAGTGTCTCCTCTGCTACATTGTATAAGTAGTATAGTGTAGTGTTTCCTCAAGCTACAATCAATAAGACTTTTAGGAAGAAATCTTGGATCTTTGCTTGATAGATAAAACCAGCTCACAACAACATTACAGAATACGTAATAAAAACTCTGATGCCTCCTGTCTTCCTCATTCCTAGGTGCTCCTATTGGCTGAACCCAATACACATCAAGGGGAAAGAGAGCCCACAGATGGAGTGCATTGACTTACACAGTCATGGAGTGGGTGGAAAATGGCTTTGAAGGACCAAGGAGAATATTTCTAGCAGACTTCATTCCCTAGTCGTATTCAGGCCATATACTAGGTCCAGAAAAGGATACACCAAGACCAGAACAAGAGGCAGATGATAGTTTTGAGAGATAGAGAAAAACCACCCTTTATTTTTCAAGACTTTTTCGTTTTGTCTGTAAACTTCATTGTTCAGGAAGGAAAATGCTTCATCTGTAATCCCTCTCCTTTCTTTATCAGACTGAATGATACTTAACAAGTAAGTAATATTAGTGTTGAGTATTTTTGCATGCACTAAGTCAGGTTCCTGGGAGGCATTATTCAACTGACAACAACTGAAGCTTGAAAGTTGTTTTACTTATAATTCCATAATTATAAATTTAGGTACAGATCCAGAAATTGTAGTTTCAGCTCTACATTATAATATCTGTGCTACCTTGCAATCAATTAAATTGCTAAGTCCACATGTTGACTTTATAATTCTATTTCTGCTTCCCCATGAGCAGTGATGTGAGCAAATGAGCAAAAAATTTAAGCCTGATGTTCTTCGCTTAACTTCACTGCTAACTTTTATAATAAATCTTACAAATCTCCTTAATGAAATTTGCCCTGCTCTGAGACCACTATTTTACTGATTTGACTTTATTCATTTTAAATCTCTCTCTCTCTCCTGTCTCTCTTTCTACATTTTTACACACACACACACACACACACACACACACACACACACACACACACACACACACACACAAACATCTCTAGTGATTAAGAGTGTTTGTTAGCAGCCAGACAGTGGTGGCGCACACCTTTAACCCCAGCACTCCAGAGGGTAAGGCAGGTAGATCTCTGAGTTTGAGGCCAGCCTGATCTGCAGAGTGAGTTCCAGGACAGCTGGGACTAAACAAAGAAATCCTATCTCAAAATACAAAAAGACTGATCATTCAGTTCTCAAATACACGGTATTATTAAGATTTTTGGTGGAGCTAGGGATTAAACCTGTATCCTAGCAGAGAGCTAAACAACAATAGATTCCATATCTTTTTTACTCATTATGACTTGGCCAAATGTTTAATCTGCCTTAACTTCTCTCTTGAACTGCTAGCTTCTTTGATAGCTCTAATAGTTTCACTTTGGTGTTCTATTCCTCAGTTTCTCCCCAGAAGAGATTAGTTCTTTGTGATACATGTTTTTTTGTTTTGTTTTGGTTTGGTTTTTTTGTTTTTGTTTTTTTGTTTTGTTTTTTTTGGGGGGTGGAGCTTGGATACTATTAGTTTATTTTGTAATTACAGAAGAACACACATGATACTTTTTAAATTCACAAATTCAACTAAATCTGTGGTTATTAACAATAATCAAAATGGTGGGGTAAAGGAAAGGTGTTGAGCTGGATATGCTCCTGTTTAAAGTAGTCTGTAGTGGGATTTTGTTCTTATGTTGTAAATAATTGTCCCGCCTACTGGTTGAATAAAAAAGTTTGGGCCAGAAACTTAATACAACAGTAGGCTACAGGTATCAAAGGTCAAAAGTGGTGTTGGTCTCTTAGGAAGGTAGATGATAACGGCTGTGTGAAAACAGCCCAGGAAGAGATGTTCTACTGAAATACAATTATTATTTCTAACAAATGTGCATTATCTTATATTTTTATATGTATAAACATAATAATTATCATTTCTCCCATAATTTAAAGTGACAAAGTTAATTATTGCAGAGATCAGCTAGGCAATAATAGTAAGAATAGCAGAAATATGAGAAAATATTTTGATGTCAGGTCTTGAACTATAAGTTTAAACAATAACAAAACAATACAATGAGAATACATGCCCATCAAGACAAACTCAATATTTGGCCTTCAGATATCCTCCCATTTATGGAGAAAGTTAATCTACAAATTGTATTTTATTTTGATTCTGATTCTAATGTAAACACTTGGCAAAACCATAAATAACAAGGAAGCTTTAACGATACCTTTGCTGGTTTATCATGAACCTACATGCACTGGATCCTTATGAAGTTCTAGGTTCCTTAGAGGAGCTGGGCCTCTGAATATACACATGAGCACTGATACTGATGGCAACAGTTTGCTTCTGAAGCTTGTATAACTGGTAGAAAAGTAAATCTCTAGATAGAGCATTGTGTGCTGAGTGCAGTGGAATGATGCGCTTTCCAAGAGCCTGGGAATAAGAGAAGGAAAGGCTACTCAAGATTCAGGACCCAACAATGTCCAGAAACACCTTTTTTTAAACTCTGCATTCCTATATTTAGTCTATTTTGACATTTTTTTCTTGGTACATTAAAATGAATTATATAATGTACTTTAAACGTTTCAGCATCTGTATCATATTGAAGTTTATTTCAGATGGCTTACAGGGTTCAATGCTATAGCGATGTTTACTCAGGATATCACACACTATATCAGCATTATTATTTTGTTGCACATAGGACTTAAATAAATAATTTTCATCCAAGGTAATGCATGTAGTCTTTAAAGTATCATAATATTATGCTTGTTTTTAAGAAATTAATACTGCCATTTTGCATTCATATGTATCAGTTGTCAGACTTTTAAAGAACATATTTAATGTACATATTCAATCAATGACACTATACTTCTTGTAAATTTGTTATTTCAGAATTTTGAAACCAGAGAGAATTAAATTTAAATCTTGATTTAGTGACCATTTATTTTGTCTATTTCCTTGAATAAGTGATTTGCCTTGTGTAGGCAATCTCCCAAGGAGGCATCCACTCCTGGCACCATCTGTTTTCCTGGTGGGAAACTGCATTCCTGTGGTGTGAGAAGACTCACTGCTCACTGATGGCACTTTTGAGAACAGACTTCCTGTCTGGAAGAAAAGGCACCATGAGCATCCTGCTGTGTATGAATACCAATGACCTAGGTCAGACCTTCCAAGTGCCTCTCAGTTGCTAACTTCCAACTTCTTCCTATGTTCTTCACCAGCTTATCCTCCAACTACAGATTAGGTATTGTTTTAGGCAGTTCATATTCCACTTGGATTCTCTTATCTCATACAGAAATGTGCTGTAATGAGTCCTTGAGTCTCTCCTCTTTATATACACTGCCATGATGTCTATGAGAAACCCTTGGGAACTCCACTAGGACAATATCATTTCTTTTTTTTTTTTTTTTTTTTTTTTTTTTTTGCTGCAGATGGTCTCCAAGCTCATAATCAATTGCTCATTTTGATCTTCACTGGCATTCTACTCAAAATTGTAATGTTTTATTTTTCTTACCTTGTACATTGTTGTAACTAAAAGCTACATTTAATATTGATAAATAACAATATCTATGCTTTCTAGATACTAAAGACAGTTATTACTAGAAACTGAGAATGATGCTAAGTGTTTTCTGGACATTGTCTTAATACTAAACCATGTATGTCTACCTGTACTTGTCATTCACATTTAACAATTACTAAGTATATTAGGGATTATATAATTTCCCAAAAGCTACAGAAATGATTATAGACATATAATATTGCCTAATAATAATGACATGATCAATATAAATGGAAAAATGTGTAGAAAATGTGTAGTGCTATTAGAGATCTAGTGTAAACTGAGCTAGCAGAGGAAGTCTCTTAAAATTATACTAATAAGGGCTGTGTTTGGAATTCAAAAACAAGAGTGTTTAGACTTTCCATTTAGAATAAAAGCACGAGAAGCCAATTAGTAGTTAAATCCCCAATAGACAGTGAATGAAAACAGATGTGCCCCACCCAAAGTGGGGCTTGGGCAGAGGGTAATGGGCTGTGTTCTCTAATGGAGTTATGCTTAGAGAGTCTGGAGCTGGGGGAGGGATGGCAACGACAGTAGATTTTAGTTTAAGGATATCAAACAGAAATTATAAATTAGCTACTAAGTACAAAAGTTTGAAGAACACTTAGGAATCCTTTAATGTATAAATGATCTAAATAAAGTCAGTGGCCAGAAGAAATGGGAATATATTAGTAAGGGACAGTCAGTAGTGTCTGTGAAATGTGAGATTGGAGAGGGTTAGAAAAATGAAGTCAAATATTCACTTGATAGAACACAGAGCTACTAGAGAAGTTAATGCAGATGTATGCCCTCACTTTAGAATGGTGGAAGCAGCGGGTGAGAATGAACACCCAGAGCCTCCAGAACTATGTCAACATGGCTTCCTCAGCACAGCCCAGTACTCTCTGCACTATCTTACACTCTACATTCATGTAAAATTTCTTGTAAGTTTCTAATGTGGTGAAATAAAGATACAGAATTGACCTCATTGCTCATTTTCTATTTTATCTACAGGTAAGCATTACCTCTGCAGCAGTCCTCGGAGTAACTCTGTTCTTTTAACAGTACCCCTCACAACGTCTCATCACATTTTCTACTTCCAAGAATTAGAAACATCTAGATTAAAATTTATCTCAGCAGCATCTTGCCAGAGCAATCAAAATATATTCAGAAGAGTATGTTTTGAAACATTTATTTAGATGTAATGTTTAACAATTTGGGCATTGGCAGGAGGCAGACTAGCTTCTTCTGTCTACAGAGAGACACATTATATCATCTTTCAAGTAAAGACCTATGGTATCTGCATAAGTCATTGACAGACAAGATAGAGCATGTGAAATTTGATGTTCTAAAATTTTCTAAGCACCCAGTGGTATAAAGTGACATATTCCACCCCCCCCCCAAATGTATACTTCTCACATACCAGTACTATTTATGGGATTTTTATGACAGCAAAGTGATCAGTGGGGTGTTGTGAATGACTCTAAGTATATAATTTAGAATGTTTGTCCTAAAGGAGTTAGGAGTTTATTCCTTTCCATTTACTAAGGAGGCCATAAAGGAGAAAATTGTGATTTAAGAATCTGAACAAAGAATAAAGCAGAAGATAAAAATGTGTCTTTCTATGAGCAGGCTACTTTGAAATTTCTTTTCCTTTTAATCAAAACTATGCCCATCCTTCTGAGACTTTTAAAGGGAACAAGGGGAGAAATATTTCACAGTTCACTAGTTGACATCTTTCTACCATTAAAACAAAACTACTCCTGTGGTATTTCATCACCCTCCTGTTTGCTAATGATAAAGGACTAGGAAGGCTCTAGAACAAGCAGAGGCAGCCATGGGAAACCTGTAGCAGAGACTCATTTGAGCTAGGTGGTGACATTAAGTGATGTCTTTATTATTGAACTTCTCATGTACATTGAAATTTTCGTGATAAACTCTCACACGTACGCATGCACACACACAGTGTGTGGGTTATAATCTCTGGGGTTAGTCGTGTGTAGGAAGATGAGAAAAGGTGGGTGGGCTTGCTTCTGACATTTTAAAATACACAGAAGCAAATATGTAAGTCGGTGAAGATGAAGCCGGCAGGGTGCACAGACTCCTGGAAGGTTTTCGTGAGGCTTCAGAGAGCTCTCTCTAGACTCATAGTGATGTTTCTGTCTTGTCAGCATTTTTCTTTTATTTATGTTGGACTTTATGACATATCTAAGAATAATAAATAATTTATAAGTTGCAATAATGGCCTGGAACATGTCTGGCAGATTTAAAAATTCTTTTCCAATAACTCATTTGATAAAGTCTTGAGTTCCCTTCTCTAGAACATTTCATACAACAATGCTTTGTTTTAAGGGTTGTCTGTGCATAAGCAATCATTATGTATTCAGTCTACTTTTCCGTAGATCCTTCTCTTGCTTCCTTTTATTTCTCCCCTTTAAGTGGCATTTTTTTCTTTGTGTAATATAATTCCTTGGGATGCAAAACAAAATCAGGGAAGGAAAAAATTAACATTTAAATTTCTGAAAGGGGATTGCAATTTTTCATTATCACCATCACACTTACAATGTATTTCAATATATATTTTTATAAAAGTCATCAATACATTTCATATATAAGCACATGTAGTGGATTGACTGCTATATTCTGAAAAATGGGACAAGGAGGGCAGAATAGTATCTCTACATATTCCTAAACAATAATACTGCCCTTTTGTCATATTGACAACTTCCTGAATACATAAACTTAACCAGCTGTCCTGGCCGTTTTCCAAAATTAATGCAGGGTGTAATTTTTCTCCTTTGTTCCTTTTTGCAGGTTTTATTGGTAATCCCAAAGTAGGGGGTTGGGTCTCAGAGATGGTCTTTATTCCTGCAAACTTAGCCTGTTGTCCTTAAAGATTAATCATGCTCATATTATGCCCGTATCACATCCAAGGCTGCAGACCATGTTTCAAAAAGCAGAATGCAAAATGTTCTACATGATTCATGTTTTCTTGTTTTTCCTGGACCTCTTAGTAAATAAAGATTGAATTCACAAACTGGGAAGCTGCTATTTGGCTACAGACCCAAGATTTTGCATATGTAAAGTAACTAATCTGTTTGAAAGAAAGGGGTAGAAAAACATGAAGGGAGAAAAAAAGAAATGGATATTAAAGAGCAAGAATCCAGTGATCACAGAGACACTGGAGTTAAAGGATCACTCTCAAAGATGAAGGCATTTATAAATGAGCAAGTGGACAGCTCGTTTCCAAAGACCCCCATGGAGTTCTGAGTTCAGTGTGCATTTCAGTGTCAGTTCCTACTAACATCACTCTGGGGATAAAGTGCGTACATCAGAAGTCTGACCTCTCTGGGAAGGAATGTAGCATTCTTCTTCTCATTCTCTCTCAGCAGCCACAGTGTCTATTCTGGACATGTTTGAATCCTGTCTGACTTGTAAGGCACAGCTTTGGACCTACTTCTTCGATTCAAAGATGACATTTATTGAAATAGTTGCTTTTCATATACGCAAACAAAGTCAACATTCTCTGTCTATTAATAAACTTTCAATCTCTTGGAAGTCATTGGCTATCAGGAGATGATAATAATATCTGAGTGGTTTCTGAAGTAACATAGAAGAACTTTCAGTGGTTAGAAGCAGGGAAAATTACTGTAAAGTTGCACAATTGGGAGACAAATGCCAAATGTAAGGAAAGACTTATTGTAATTGGATTTAGACATTATTTAGGGAAGCTTAGAGGAATAGCTCCTGAGTATCAGGACCCCTAAGGGGCATGGCCAGAACCCATTGAGACCCAGGGAACACTGATCTTCCTTCCTGTTGGGTTCCTGAGTTCTCCAGGAGCGGATCAGCCATCCTGAGTGGGACAGTCCACTGTCCAAGAATTGTCTTAAGGCTCTTAAGTTTCAAGTTGTATCTCGAGTGTTTATATACCCCTAAATAAATATTAAGCTTTTATATGATATTGTTGCAAGTGAATATTTCTGCAATAACTTATGAACCTAATATAAACTCTGTGATTTTTGTCTACAGGCATAATCATCAATGCAAGGATAAGATATACCTCACTAAGCACCACCTTTAAGAAAACAATAAGCGTACTAGCCTATTTTCAGTGAATAACTAGCATTTATAAGCCAACTGAACAAAGCTTACTCTACGTTTTTCATACCTTGGGATGACATTTCTCGGTGTCTGAGCAGATTTTATTAGCTTGGTGATTTTAATCTTCATCTTTAAAAAATGAAAGTCTTTGCTTCAGAGTTTTTTTCAGTGGATTTATGTTCCCTCAATTTGTCTACCATGTTACTATCTCTCCAGTATAGTAGTATCTGGTTTGGGGCTTGGTCAACACCACAGGCATCTTTTTACTTTTTAACTCAAATCTATAAAGGTTTGTGATGAGTGTTAAATCTCTAGCAAACTGTCCTGTTACAAGGTTCTTTCTAACCAAAATAAGAAACACTTTATTAAGCAACTTTGACACAAATGGAGGCTACTGGGTTTACTGTTGCATTGGGTGCTATCACTTCTGGTTGTCAGCTGTGACCATTACCCAACCACAGTTCACTAGGGTTTGAAAGGAGCCTCTGGAAATGGAGTATAATTCTTTTCTGTGCCCCACATCTCTAGTTCACAAACAAATAGCTATTTACACTGATCAGCTGTGAAGAACAAAGCTGGAATATAGGTTAATACATCCTCCTCAAGTTACTTCTTAAGTTCTAATTCCAAATTCTCCATTGCTGCAGTTGAGGACTGGAAGAATCAGAAAAGGAAATTTGGGAAGAAAAAGTAGTGTTGTGGTATCTGTAGGAAAGACACAGAATTTTCAAGTGGAACATTTTAAATGGTTTTGATGGACCAATAATGATGGATGATAATAATACAATGTGTATTTTCCATGTTTTCTCGTAAAGCTATTTAGAAGAATACAGCAGGGGTGAATCTCTTTTTAGATATTAGAATGCCTTTAGGACTCACTGCTCAAGTTTTTGAATATAGAAATTGTACAATGAAAGCCAAAGTATGGACTGGCAGCATAGGGACAGTGTCCATTAATTTAAGTAGACTGGAAAAATGATTTTAAATTTCAAGAGCTTCATACAAGGTGAAAGAAATATCATCGGCAAAAAGAAGAAACCTGGCAGATTCTTAGCAATGTATACTTCTGCTCAGAGACCATAAAGAATGTGAGGCAAGCAGTGATTGGTTTTCCATGGAACTGCAACTGGTTAATGATGTTAAAACGGGATTCTTGAAGCTGTCCATCAGCCTCTGAAACATCATCATAATTCAGTTTGAAGGTTGTACTCCACAGAGTACTTGATCAAAGATTATGGTTGAAAAGGTCTCATTGATATGGATGGCATAAGTCATCCAGACACCCCTCAAAGATGGCTTCTTAAATATCACCCTTTGATTAATTCGGAAAGAAATGTATCAACTGGAGGAAGGTAGAGGTCCCTTCTGGAGGTCTACTAAAAAGTGGGGCATGCTTTTGTTGAAAGATAGCTTTTAAAAAATAAATTCAAAAACATAACAGTAGAGCAAAACAAAGACAATGCTGAACACTGCAATCAGGTGGTCAGGAACTTTCCTGCAGCCTCCTCCTAACTGCACCAGGAAGCTGGGACTGAACCTAATTCAAATCCTCAGGCTAGAGTGAGTGGAAAAGACCTCACCTCCTCACAGAGGGAGGTGATACCATGAGGAAAATACTGGAAATGGAGCCTGCAATTTGCTTCAGTATTATTTTCTTAAAAACAAAGCAACCAAAAATCCAGTAAGACTTTGAGTGTCATTTTCCTTAGCTGTGCCCAGTTTCTATTTGTGAGAATGGCGAAATGCCCACCCTTGTGCCGTCCTGAGTGTTAAAAAATATAAGTGGACTTTAACATTGCAGTATAAGGGAAATTAAAAGATTTTCTCTACTGTTTTACAATGAGTCCTAAGAACATTCTGCTAAACTTACAGATCAGTGTCTTGTTCACCCATTGCCAAAGAAACTCCCTCATGCAGAAGATGGGAACAAACACAGAAACCCATAGCTCGACGGACAATGGGCAGAGTAAAAGACCTTGGAACACTCAGTCCGAAAATGAGATGTCTCCATAAATCCCCCCCCCCCCCCCCCCCGCAGCTTGGGGAACTCTGTAGAAGCGAAGGAAGAAAGTGGAGATGAATGTTACGAAGAAAACAAGGCCACTTAGACACCAGGCGCTGATTTCACACATGAACTCAGAGACTGGGACAGCATGCACAGGGCACGCATGCATAGCTCTGAGTAGGTGGAGTCCCTAAGCTAAGAAGGGAAGCAAGCGGACCAGCAAGCTCCATTCCTAAGCCAGGAGCTATCACCAGCTGGTAACGGTTCACAAAGGAGAGACTGTCCAACAGAGCCTCACTGGGTGGACAAACCACACTTAAGGACAGGCCCATGCCCAGCACAAAGGTACTCAAGGGTGTTTTTGGAGAGGTGTGTTGTCGTTTCACAAGGCTTTATCTGTATGGTTGTATTGGTTGGTTTTGTAACCTCATGATGTTTTGCTTCTATATTAGGCTTTCCTGTTTTGTTCTTGTGGGTTTGCTGTGTGCACAAAAATGTGTATTTTAGTGTCTATATGTCATTCTTGTGCTTTTTATTTGGCTCCTTTTGTTTCTGATTGTTTGTTTTGTGCTATTATGGCTTGCATGTTTTTATGCTACCTTATTTTATTATTATTTTTTACCTGCCCATTTGTGTTCTAATGAGAGACTGAAAGAAAAGGTATGGAATTGAGTGGGGGTGTGAAGAGGATCTTGGGAGGACTGGGAGAAGGGATCCAATAATTGAAATATATTGTCTGAAAAATTTTAAAAAGGGAAAAAAAGCAAAGTACAAATAATACAATTAAAAATAACAGTTTTATACTAAGAATTAATGAATTCATAAAGCAATTCACTCTTGTTGATATTATATTAACTACATTTTAGGGAGACTGGGGAGAATTATTACTACGTAAGTTAACTTTCAGTTTTACAGGTTTCCTTAAAATTAGTCAGTCCTTTTTTTTTCTTTATACCTTAAGTTGACACCTCCAGGTACAAGGCCTTAGGAGTCTCTGGAGCACAGGGACTCTGTATCTGAAATTGCCAGAACCTACCACCAGATGGCAGTGTGTAGCAAGTAAACTTCAGGTGCCTTCTGCTCAGGTGGGACAGTCTGGTGCTTTCTAACTTGTGGAAAAATACCGCAGATGCTTGTACACATGCTTCTCTTAAGTTTTTTAAATGAGCAAACAAGACAAAATATTATTTTATTTAACATGAAAGTAGTAGCTCAGTGTGCTTCTGTCAACCATTTTGTTATTAGAATAACTGACTCTTTCAATGGTAACTCAGTTCACAGTACTGAGGGAATCTCAAATTTTATTAAAAACAGTAGTCTGCCTTCAAGGGAGCCATGAGTGACATAAACAGGCTTGGTTTTGTATAGGCTTTGTGGAGTTTTTAAATAGACTTAGGGAAACAGTTTTTCCATGTCTATTTTGTCGGTGCCTAAGGCTTGCTGTTGACATTGTGTAGCGTTACAGAAATGTGGGTTCTCTCCTAGTAGTCTTCAATAGTATTCTGAATCCTTTCGTGAGTGGAAATATATGTGGTGCTAGAGTGACTGGAAGCTACACGACATGGCGGTAACCTTCCCAAGATTTTTTTCTGTTTTCCTCAACCTTTGACTATTTCATATAGCCTTTTTTTTTTTTTTTTCTTTTTAACATCCTTCTGAGGGTGCCTTGCTCTCTTAGGTAAATTACAGTATTATTCCTGACCTCCCTTTCAAGCTAAACAGACAAACACAACACACACACAAACACATACACACACACACCACACATACAAGCTAATAGGTAAATAGCATAGGATTCTCAGAATTAACCCTGTTCCCAGTCCCTAAGGCACAGCTAAGTATTGCAAGTAACCTATGAACAGAAAATCCAAGTTATTGGAGCTTAAAGGTAAGGCAATGCCAATTAAATCTTAAGGTCATTGGAAATTCAGTTTTTTGCATATTGTCAAAACTCACCAATACTAAATGGAAACCAACTTTAAAAAAAATCATTTGATGGACAGATGTCTCCTTCTGAGCATTATCCCCCTATCCAGACTTATTATCTTTGATATGTATTTTTAATCTCATGGCTGAGTATCACTTACGTCTAATTAATGCATTTCCTGGAGTTGAAAAAAGTCTGGGTGGCTCAAAATACTTCATTGCTCTTGCAGAGGACTGAAACTGAGTGGGTTCCCAGCACCCACAGCAGGTGGCTCACAACTACCTGTAACTCCATCTCCAGGGGACCCCTATGCCTTCTCATTCTTCAGACACCCACACCCCGACCTCTCCCAATACACATAAATGAAAGTACATTAAATACATTTAAAAAGAATGCATTGCCTGCACATACAGCGAAGCTAGTTTGACTCAAGACTTCAAATACAGATTGTATTTCTTATAAAAGAAAAAGGGAACATTGTGGCAGTGCTTCTTTGGTTTTTCTGAAAACCTCAGTTTTTATAGCAAAATGTTTTCCCCAATTCAAGCATAGACTGTACCTGAATGTTCATCCGGAATGTTTAATTATTTGTTTGTTTGCAGAAGGCCAGAATGATCTCTGTTGAAGATCTGTAGGTCTAAGTTGAATCATGTTGCTACTCCAAAGACACTGGTGAGTGAAATAGTGCAGTTAGTATCAAAGCCATTGTTAAAGTAGATAATCCCCAGGGGCTAGGAAAGGGCCAGCCTGGCCAAGAGTCTATTCCTGATGTCCCCCTCGATTTTGTAAAACCATTGACTTTTAGCTGAGCACATGGATTCCCAGTATGAGAGCATTTCCAAATTCTCTTAGAGCTCATCATGACTGCTTGGCAATTCCCCACAAGGAGGTACACATTTAAGTACATGAATACAGCACCAGGAAAGTATGCATTATTCTATATATTAATTACATATATTACTTACATTGAATAAATGCACACACAGTCAGGAAGGGCTGCACTATTCATCCTTCACTGCATTTGCCCTACTGTCTCAGTCCGATGTGACTAGAAAGACCATCTTGAGTTACAATGTGGTGTCCAGAAAAATAGCTGTTTTCAGTGGGCTAACCAGATAGGAGTTGGGGTGAAGGTTTGGTTTGGTATCATCCTTTGACCATTTGCTAAAATTTTATATCACAGCTAAATAAACTTCAATTTTATTGGAATAGGATGGTCTGTGCTCCTTCCCATATCTCAATGCATGTAACAAATTTCCTTATTTGGAAAGAGTTTGGGGAAATGTTATTTATGTTAAGCATACTGGGATGAAAACCTCTTGAGTATTTCAGAGCCAGGACTCCAATCCAATGACAACTACCCATATAGGAGATATATAGAGGGGAGTTACATAAACAGACAGAGGAGCTCAGGACATACACAGGAATATGGTGATGGGAAAGAGACAGAGGCTTCAGAAAGTTCTGAGAATTTGTAGGAAGTCAGGGTAAAACCCCTGTCTTCTAAAGGGGCACACCAGGAAGACTGCTGGATTTTTACCTCCCACTGCTTGTTTGTTTATATGGCCTCAGGCTCAAGGCTGATCCTCTTGCATCTGTTTGCAGAGAATAGGATGACTAGCATGCACTAGCATGCCCAGCCTGATATGGGATTATGACCCCCCAAACAAGATAAACACCCATGTTCACCAAATTTGCAATTACTTCAAATGGCTGCATTAGGAGACAGCTTGCTTATGGTGCTGGGTCTTTAAAAAATATTTTGCTTCTTATAATGAAACCTAAGTAACAGTTTTCCAACCATATTACAAGCTTGAATGCAAATCCATATCTTAAGATTGCTTATACATCCCACATATCTGGACAGTTTTTAGTAGCACTGCATTCACGTTGTTAGCAACTCATGAGGGAATTATTATTTACCAGAGACTGTCTCAAGTAAAACTTGGAAAAATTTCAAGAACTACTACTATTAATTATCATTAGCGCTTTGCCAAGTATGGGTGCTAAAGCAAAGGATGGGTGAAAGGAAAAGAAGACCTGCAGGGTTGGATCCAAGGTTTGGATATGTCAATGTGCCGTTGTCTATTGCAAGGACTAGTTTATGTTGTGAGTGAAGCGAACACTTCCCTCCCCCTTGCCAGTACTAAGTAAAAACCCAGCAGGCTGTCTGCTTATTTACACTTAACTTTGCCATCTAAGTTAATTGTTTTTCTTCTAGTTTCAGAATCACGAAGATTTCCGCAGTCTTCTGTAATGCTGGCTTGTGGATTTTGAATATTAATAGGAATTTTGATTGCTGTTTTAATCATTCAGGTATAGAAATATCCCAATTAAGTTACCTAATTTTCTGCAGAAATGAGAAGTAGAAGGTTCTGCTAGGTTACCAGTCTTTATGAAGGACACACAGATGATGAAACTTTAAAATATTTATCTTTGATTGAAAGCTTATTTTGATGGCAATTGAGACACTCTTTGGCAGCTGTAGAGAGCTAAGACTGGGTGAGTGGAAGTCCATGTTCTTGAGCCCACGAATAACCTTTATCTCTGCTAACAATGGCCATTTTGTTCATAGGCTCATCAGAAAATAAAATGTATGGTTGGAGAAAGAGGTTGACTGTCCTACTTACTTGATTATTGAACGGCTTTGCTGAAGTCATCTTTTGATGAGAATTTACATAGGATACAAATATCATCATATCCTTCATTAATTTGGGGAGATCTACCTACATAGTTGGGCAAATGTCCTTCCTACCGACTTTCCTATCATGGTTCTTCCAAGTCCCTGACCACCTAGACAACATATTGGCTAAAGCTTATGAATCAGTGAACAGTTACACATCAGGCCAAGACAAATGTATGATCAACAATGGAGCTGTTCATGTTTGTGTGGCATGTGTATATAATGCAAAATCTAGTACAAACCAGGCTCTAGTCTTCTCTTTCTCATCACTTCTGGAATTAGAGACGGAAGCGTGTGGCTGAGAAGGCATTATGTTAAAAATTATGTATGTCTCCTTCCCTTGAGAACACGTCTGGGGTCCATCTACTTCTTTGTGATTGCATTGGATGTAACAATATAAGGTTTTAATGGAAGTCTCATCAACTTTTAAATTGCAGAGACCTGACACATAACATTTCTAAGTTTAATTTGAAAAGTCTTGTGTTTAAGTTTAGATAAACTTTCTTAAGGAAAGACACTAGAAAATATGCTTTCAATAAAAGAGAAATTGAAAGGGTTAATTCTATTAAAACATGGCATGAAAACTAATAACTAGCAAGAGTTTGCTTGATGCCAGGCCAGTCCTCCGTGGCACAAGATGGCTTATTGAAGATGCTGAAACTTGTCTCAGTCTTAACAGTCTTCCTCTATTGCCAAGTTGGTCCTAAGGAGGGCTCTTCAGGGGGCACATTCATTTTGAAAGCATTGAGAACTCATTTAATACCCTGAAACAGGCTCATTATTTCCCCAAAGCAATACGGCCGCCCACCTAAAAGTCTTTCATACAGATTCCCACAGTTTAAACTAATTAACTTCTGCATTATTTAACTTAATGTACATCATTAAAGTCAGTTTTCTTCTTTAGCATTGTGGAGAATTCAAATAATAATACCTTGTATTTGTAAAGAACTTAATTTACAAGCCCCCCCCATTATGTTGCTAGATTTTTTTTTAAAGTATATATATGAAGGTTCCAGTGTATGCAGTAATTATAGAGCAAGTCTTACAAGAGCAAGGACAGAATCTGTCAGACTTCTGTTACTCCCCATGTCTAGTGCAGAGCCAGGAATGCAATCATTTGCAAGAGCCAACTCATTTAATCCACAAAACAGTCAGAAGCTGGTGCAGCCTCTTTTCTCACTTCCCAGCTGAGGAAATCAGGCAGACAGAAGGTAGGCTGTCAGACATCATGCAAAAGGCCATTGTGAATTAGTTTCTTCTCCTTAAATCACACCTTCATGGTATGAATGGAGGAATATGATAATATAGTGAGTTAGTACAATACCATTGTCTCCAGTTTAGAAAGAGGAGCATGGTGGGTTGGGAAGAGTAGACACTTCCCAGTCTTAGAGAGCCAGTCAGGTGATCTGGTGGTGCCCCATGGTTTTCCTCTGCATCATGTTTGCTTCTTTCTGCTTATTTACCTATAATCCAAGGTTGCATCTTTGTATGTGCTACCCACCTGTCTCCCTCTTTGCTAGGTTGATTCCTCATCCCTACTAAGCTCATTATAGCCTAGTTTCCTTCCATTCACTGCTTGCTAGGGAGCTGGTGCTCACTGACAGTGTGCCTCAGAAACCTCACTTTGAGGAACAACAGCATTCTTAATTTTCTTCAGGGAGACAAATCAGGGCTTCTTAGACTCTCTACTTGTGGTCTCTTTTCAAGAGAGGGGTTTTTTTTTTGTTTGGTTTTTTTTTTTTTTTTTTTTTTTTTTTTTGCCCTTGTTGTTTTTTAAATGTGTTTGTTTGACAAAATCCCAAGACTAGCAGTTTAAGTAAGAAACCTCTCTCATAGCTTCAGGTATTCGGACACTTGTCCACAGTTACAGTTTGTGGTGCTGTTAAAGGAAGTTATGAAACATTTATGAGGTATAGCCTTGCAAAGGAATTAAGCCATTGGGGTTGGTTTTTGAATATTTGTACTCTTTTGTCTTTCTGGTTTGTGTTTTTCTCTGGTGTGTTGACAGAATGTGATCACTCAGCCTCTTGCTCCAGCTGTGTGCTGACAAGTAGTTCATGCCATTATGGGCTCTTATCTTTCTGAAACCGGCAGCCCAGACACACTCTTCTATGAATTGGTTTTGGTTATGACATCTTATCACTGCATCAAAATGAACTAATATATGAGTATATAAGAAATAAAATAGGAATGTAAATGAAATTGATAATAAATCATCAAGAAAATTTCCTAAACCATTGTCTTAGATTAGCAGGAATATACTAGCTACACAGCCTGGGGTTCACAGAACTTAACTGAGTCTCAGAAAGAGACTGAGATTCTACACAAACAACACCTTCACATTTTCCTCTTCTGTTCCATCTTGAATATAATAAATCAATGTTAAAGACAATTCAAGGCCACTAGAGTCAAGAGGCCAAGATAAGAAGGTAAATTTTTGACCTTGGATTGCCAGAAGTGGGAATAATTTATTACTCCAGGCCTTGGAGACCAGCCCTGAGAGTAGTTCAAATGGCGTGAGTGTTTAAGCCTGCTTCCATGCCTCTTGTTAAATGTGGTCCATGTCCCTGCTAATGCCTAAAGGTACCAGGTCCCAGATTCACTGAATTCCACTTCTCATGTTGTCAGTGCCTCTGCTCCATCCCATGTTCTCTACTGTCTGCCTCACCCTCTCCTTTCTCCTCAATCCTGTCCCCTTCTCTCTTCTTCTTGTAGGTTACGCTTACCAGCCTATAAACAAATGACATCATCTCTGATCTAAACTACAAAAGAAATAAGCCCCACTTGACCCCATCTACACCTCTATCCCCTACTTATTTGATTCCTCTTAAAGCAAAAGATCTTCAAAGGGATGTCTGCAGTTACTTTATGTTTATTCTGTTGCTCCTTGCCTCACATCTGCTTTCCACAATCTAATCCCCAAGACTGAAATGACTTATGCCTAACTGTGGTTAACTCTATTGCCAGAGACACAATGTGGAGTGAAAGACAGAGAAGGTGTATCTCACCAGGAATGACAGCCTTTCTTCTGGAATCCCTGAAATCTGAGATGTCCTCTCATGGCAGACTGGCTGAGAGGCAATATCTTGAGAATTTTTAATGGCTCCCATATCGCCAAGTTCAGAGGCTAATCCTCAACCCATGGTAACCTTGACGCTGTGACTCACTTTGTCTTCTTGTGGCCTTTGGATGATGGTATTCTCCTAGTTTTTTGTTTTGTTGGTTTTTATTTTCCGTCCTACAGTCTTTTATGTCTTCCTTTACTAGGCTTCCCTCTGGTGAACTAAAGCACTCTTCTCCATATCATTGAACACCTGTGCACAGACCCAAGGCTGGCACTAATGTTTGCACAGAAGTGAGAGCTCTAGAGAAAGGGAGTTGCATTTAGTTACAACATATCTCATTAGGTTACAACATATCACATTAGACCATCTGTCACATGACATCAGACACTTAAGGAAAATTACATACTTTTTCAACACTCATTTAGAACCAACATTTCTATGTGGCGGAGAAATATAGAAAAAGCCAGATTGTTGTCCTCTGTTTCTTATTTACTGACAATGGTGCTGTCTCCCTACACATATTTGCTAGGCAGGAAGAATTTTGAAAACTTTACAATAGCTCATTGAAATTTACACCTTGATATATTTCTCTCATATCTTTCTTATTAAGAATTTGTATTTGGCTTAGAAGTCTGTGTTTTTCAAAGGAAGTTGCATCTGGGACTGCAGAAATAGAAGACTTTTGCAAGAAATTTTCTAGTGAGGAAACATTATTATGCAGCTTCAGATTAATTTTTACAACTTTAATAATATATTTATCTTTAACTTTGTATTAATCAATAAACATAAGAAGGACCTAAGAAGTCTTCTCATTCCAATGAATGCCCTTGGAATAACAAAGTTATTGGAATAACTTAGATTTTATTCATAATTTTCTAACATTTTTCAGGGATGCCATTACGTCACAAATTTAAATTTTATTATCTATTATAAATATCTTGAGGAAGGTATAAATTATAGCCCAAACTGTCAAAAGATAGGAAGATTAAAAGAGGACAAAGAGATGGGATAATCTCAGAATGGGTTTAAGCATGTCCTGTGAGCTGAGAACTTTTGTTCAGGGTCAGGGGTAAAGGATGTACAAACTCCTTATATTGAGAACACTAACTCAGGTGGAATGGTCAGATCCCTACTCAAGGATTTGAAACATGGAAAAGCAACAATATCTGGGCACTCTGGCCTGGAGGCAAAAATATTGGAGATGAGATGATGCAAAGCTGATGTTTTGTTTTGGTTTTGGTTTCTTATGGTGAGACATGAAGGTATCAGAAATGACTTGCATTTGAGTGTGAGAGAAAGGCCAGACTCAGGAAGTGATAAAGCATGGATGATGAAAGAACAGAATGTTGGTGCTGGACACCAGCCTGGCTACTTTTCACGTGTTCAGCCACAGTCTCTCAGTTTCCTGATCTATAAAAATAAGAATGGTGATAGCAGCTACTTAGTAGGGCTGGTAAGAAGATTAATTACTGTAGAGTTCTTAGCATTGCTGATGTTGATATTTTCACCTAGATAATTTCTTGATGAGATGAAGAGAGACTGTACCTTTCTAACTCTGACCTCATAAATAGGTTAGCAGCATCTCCATCATTTATGGCAGGATTTCTCTGTGCATCAACCCTGGCTATCATGGAACAATCTTTGTCTAGCAGGCTGGCCTTGAACTCACAGAAATCTATCTGCCTCTGCCTCCCAAGTACTGAGATTAAAAGTATAATGCCAACACTATGCAGCAACATAAATTTCCTTTGTTATACCAAGTTGACTTCTTATAATTATAACAGACACAACATTTATACAAAACATTCATATAAAAACAGGCATATGTCAAGAATACACATGTATAATTGTATGTATATATAATTATATAATATAAATATATCTATGAATTTATATAATTAAATATAAAAATATGCAGTATACATATCTTAATATTTGCATACCTTCATACAAGAAATTATAAAAATTTAAGTTTCATATATAATTTTGTATGTGAGTATTAACATATAGAACAAGGCTATAAATCATTGATAAAAATGTGTTTAGAATATGTGAAGTCCTGGCTATATCATCCATATATAAATAAATGCACACACAATATTCTTATAAATTATGCATGTGTGTGCATATATGTAATACATATGTATGAGTATATATATAAACCACACACATATATGTATATATAAATTATATATATATATATAAATATATATATATATAAATTACTTACATATTATATAGAAGCATGCATGATAATTATACCAAGCTACCACTACTGTAAAAGACAGGAAGATAGTTAAAGTAGAAATAAGATTTAACATCATCCTTGTATGAGTAAGGAGGAAGCCAAATCCTGGAGAACTATCTTTGTAGAACTTACTATGTAGCAAGAGAGCGAGGCAGTGTCAGCAAACAGCAGCAGTGGTAAGTTCAGAAGCCCAAACCATTTAACCCTACTTGTTTTTCCATTTTCCTCTCCTTCTTCATGCATGTGTTATTTATCCTTTCCTTGAAATGTTACCCATGATCTCTTACTAATTTAGGAGTATTCCAATTTAAACACATATACCAAAAGAAAAAGAAAAACCAACAACAGTAAAGCTAGCATCCTCATATGAGAGACAACATCTGGTGTTCATCTTTCTGGGTCTTGGTTCACGGTAAGGGTCTGAGTATGAGGAGAGCTAGCTAACACTAAAGACATTTGAAATATTATATGGAAAAATCTACTACTAGAGAAGCTTTATACACACACACACACACATACATATATATCTTATAAGTTATTATCTTATCTTATCTTATATATGTACACATATGCCCCAAAAGTTATTATATTTCTATCTGTATACTTATATATATAAATAACATCTACTATGTGTGAGTGTTTATATACATACATAGAGTAACTAGAGATATAAATCAATAGATATATAATATAGGAGAAGTATATGTTACTTCTTTTAGAATTATTTGTCAGTTATGTCCTATAGACCTTCGTCTCACATTATAGCCTCTTACCGACAGTTTTAGTTAGCCTCCAGAACTTGATGGTAAGAACTTATTGCTGAATATATCATGTATTTGAGACAAAGGCCAGGGAGAAATGAAGCCATTGCTCACCAAGAAGCTCCATTCCTACTGCTAGCTTTCACATTGATGAAAGTTTTTCTGTATAGCATTGTTGGATCATCTATAGTATTATCTATCTGTGAACTTTGGAGATACAACAATGATGTGTTACAATAAGTTTTCTGACCTAGATAGTTCCAAGGTTTGGACCTGCCTGCCACTACTTATTTGCACTAGCAATCCCAAAGTTCTAGTGAAGCACACAGACACTTATATTAACTTCATGCTGTTTGGCCTATGGCTTAGGTGCATTGCTAAATAGCTCCTTCATCTTAACTCAACCCATTTCCCTTAATTTGCATGGCCACATGGCCTGTGGCTCACCTGTGTTCCTTACATGTTGCTTCTTTGGGCATCTGGCTCAATCTGTGTCTCTGACTCTGCCCTCCTCATACCTATGTGCTCCTGTCTCTGGATAGGTGTTTGCCAAGGGCCAAAACAGCTTCTTTATTTAAAGACTAATATTCACAGCATACAGAAAGACATTCCAACATCACCTCCCCATTTCTGTTTAATCAAAAGAAGATTCTAATTTTAATATAGCAAAATTACATATAACAAAAATAGCTATCAAGCAAGAATTACAGTTACATTATCAAAAACAAATATCTGGTCTATTTGTATTTAGCCAAATTAAAGAAAATATTCTATCATCTACCATATCCTTGTGAATCTAAAGTATCATATCTAATATACCTTGTAAAATAACTAAGAAAAACTATACCTATAACTATCTAATCTTCAACTACATTAAAGACCATAGGAGGATATAATATTTACCCAAGTAAACAGGTAGTGAAAGCAACTTCCAAAATCTAGAAATGACAGAGACAACACCTATCTGCCTGGACAGTCACTCAAAGTTCCTTTAAAAACTTGGGGCATACATCTTTAGCCTATAGGCCCAGAGTCTCTGGCATACCTTTCAGTGAACCAGAAAATCTGAAGGACTATACTGCCCATTCTGGTATAGTTCATCAGTCAAGTCACTTCTCCTTGTGTCCTGAAGAATGTCTGACAGTTTTCTCTGCAAATCAGGAACTTGAAGGATCATCTCAGTTTATTCTGCCAAAGTTCAGAGATCACTTTCCTATGGAACCTGCATATCCAGTTTAAACAGTATACTGTCAAGCAGTCAGTACAAGAACAGTTTCTTGTCTAGTGGCTAACCATTGCCACAAAGAAAGTAAACTCCATATGGAATTCCTTCAATGCACATTTTTCTCTTGAAGTGAATTGGTGCTGCCAGGAGCAGACGAGTCTCAGAAAAGTCTAAGTTTTTATTTTAATGCCATATTCTGTAGGTCTTAGAAGTGATTTAAGATTACCTATCTAATTGAAATATATCTTTGTATACCTAAAAACATAACTTAAGTGCATTTTTAATTATATATTACAATTTTAAATCAGTTACATGAACATCATACCTTAAACAAGAGTAGAAAAATACATACAACACAATAAAAATGATCTTAAATTTGTATCAATAAGCCAAAATCAATACCAATGCAAAATATTTTGAGATTAAGAGCTGATTTGTGGATTAAAGTAAATCAAATAATCTAATTTTTAAAAATCACTCATATGCCATATCTGCTTTTTCTTCTTAGAAGGAGATTAACTATGACCGTTAAACATTTATAATGAAAACAAACATTTAGGCACAATGTTTTGGGCATAGTTTTCTGCTACTACTTCCTACTGATTAAGGGGTGCTGGCAGGGTACTGAGGCTGGATCATCTTAGTCTGTAGCCTTTCCATCAGAGATTTTTCAGGTAGTCTTGGTTGATGAAATTAAAAGAGCCAGAAAGCAATACACAGGTTCTCATCGTCTGTGGAAACAAAAACAGAACTCTTCCAAAGCAACATATCCTTAGACCCAAATTTCAAAGTCAAGATACCTTTAAAATATATATGTTTGTTTAACTTAGCAACCTTTACAATCAATTGTCTTTCTGAAGTTGGCTCATTAACAGTTAAAATATTTAAAGAAAACACAATAATAACCACAGTCTAGACTCTGTATCTACTTTTCATCTTTATGTGGTTTATTATATTTTTATTACCCCTTTTCTCTTTTTTAAAGACCTTTCTCTACCTTCATTTTCACTCTGAAACCTATTTACATTCTACACACAGTGTAACTCATTTACAGGGTTTTTTTCCCCATCTGAATCTGTTTTATTGTGAATACTTAATCATTTTCCAACCAGAAGAGCTTTTCATATTCTAGACTATGCAATTCTGCTTTGGCTGCATGTGCTCACTGCTAGCAAACAGAGCAGTTTCAGAATATGCTACTACTAATTAGCTATCTTTAACTCTGTTCCCTTTTTCTTCAATATAAACAGAAATCTTAAATCAATCACAACCTATTGAGTCTTCTATGAGACTTCAGGAACCAGTCTTGTTACAGCTTACGCAGCCTGCTGCAAATTCATGCCATTTTGTTTGTGGCCTAGATGCCACAACATCTCTGTATAAGGACCCCCTTCCAAGACACAATTTGAAAGCTTCTTTTGCCTCCATTTCTGTGCTATAATACCCTTTTTAAGATTTTTCAGGCTTTATGTGGGTATTCGCCCCATGTTGGGTGCCATCTGTTACCATAGGTTTTTTTTTGTTTTGTTTTGTTTTGTTTTGTTTTGTTTTCTTATTCTGGCTAGGCTAGCTCCAAGGTTCAGACCTGCCCACTGCCATGTATCTGGATCAGCAATCCCAAAGTTCCAATGAAACACACAGACACTTATACTAACTTTATTCTATTTGGCCTATGGCTTAGGTACATTGCTAGCTAGTTCCTTCATCTTAACTCAGCCCATTTCCATTAATCTGTCTGGCCATGTGGCCTTAGCTTACCTGTGTTCCTTACATGTTGATTCTTAGGGCATATGGCTCGATCTGTGTCTCTGACTCTGCCCTCCTTCTCATACTATGTGCTCTTGTCTCTGGCTATGGTGTTTGCCAATAGTCAAAACAGTTCCTTTAATTAAAGACTGACATTTACAGTATATAGAAAGACATTCCCACATCAATGATGGGACTAGAAAGATGTGCCCACTGCTAAGTGAATAATCAAACATTTTATTAGTAGATTTATAGCCTATTCCACATTGTGGAAATTGTGCCTGATAATATTAATGAGGCCAAAACTTCATGTCTGGCTAGGTAATGGGGTCTAGGAGTAATCTGTTTAATGGACATAATAATAAATTCTTAAAAGGGAATAATAATAAAATGTCCTCTGAATTCTTCTACATACAGATTAGTTCATCTCCTAACCTTCATCAAAGAAGCCTCTTTTACAATAAATAGCAACCAATAGAAGGACCCACAACTGGTCAAGATGAAGAAAAAAAGAGAGATTGTAGTTATCAACTATAAATGAGACATCTGTACCATATCCCTTCTCTGTAATGTTCAGAATTATCTCAGAAGAGGGGATGGAAAGATTTTAAGAGTCATACTAAGTAGACATTTACAATCAAACAGTATTTGCTTAACATGAGCTCACAGTTACTGGTAGTACTTGTACAGGACATGTATATAATGAAGCCAGCCAAAATCCTACGTATATGGGAGGGAAGTTAGAAAGTTCTACCTCTGTCTAAGAAGGTATTAGTTACGTCTTATGTGAGAAGAAAAGTCAGTTTTTAGGGATGCAGCCTTTGAGAGGCTACCAATCCTCCAGCAGAAGGTCCTATACTCATATGCATACAAACAGCAGTAAGAAGATTCAGTGGATTGAATAAAATAAAGAGCATAAGAAATTAGAAGGATTAGGAGGTAAAAATGGGTGAACAGTGAAAAATTGGAGGGGAAAATAGGAAGTGTATGGATATATGAAACAAAATTAAAAATAGATTATAAAAATAAGTTTAGAGAAGGGTAGAATTTGTGAAAGATTTTTTATAATGAAAATTTTTTTCATGTATTGCTTTGTAAGGTATTTATGTCTACAGTGTCATTCTAGTTCACAGTATACTTTTAAGGTGGTAAAGGTAGTTTATTACTGCCACTTTCATGAGGATAGCTGATGCTTGAAAGGTCCACCCATTCATGTACCTTACTGCAGGATCATTTGTATTTTACATCATTATGTTACTTTTATTAGATTGACAAGATATTTTGAATATGAAAAAAAACATATACATTATGGTATATTGCTTATAAAGAGAGACAAAACTTTTCTACTGTCATGGTGAGTCCACTTAACACAATTTACAATCACCTGAAAAGAGCATATCAGTGAAGAACTGTTTATATCAGATTGGCCTGCAGACATGTCTGTAAGAGATTATCTGTATTACACAAATAGAGATGTGAACAGCTTCCTACTACGGCTAGTACCATTCCCTAGGCAGCTGGTCCTGAACTATAAAAGGGGAGATAGCAAATTAAGCGCAAACATTCAAGTATGTGTGTTCATCCTCTTGCTGTTCTTGACTGGGGTTGCAATGTGACTAGCTCTTTGGAGTTCCTGCCATCATAACTTCCTTTCATTAATGGAGTATACCCTGGAATATAAGAATTTAAGCCAAACAAACCATTCTCCTCACCTTCCTACACACATCTATCTACACTATAAGAATCACAAATCAACCTCTTAAGTTAAATTTGCTTAAGACTGTCTCTGATTTAAGAAAGAGTGAGATTAGCTACTAACATTAGAACCAAGCTTCACCTGCAAGTATAATTAAGTAAAGAGTTTAAAGATCTTATTCCACAGCTATCTTTCTGTGATTAGATTAGATTTAGGAGTCACTTTATTATTTTATAGGCAGGTGCTAAACCCAGGATTATTGATTGAAAGATAGCATGAACACTGGATTTAGAATGTGCTTAAATTGTAATTCTTAGAAGAATAAACTTCCTCTGGAAGCTAAAAAAATGAAAAGAAATCAAAAATAAATTTAATCAAAGGGGAAAATATGGACTTGCAAGCCAACATATACATATCAATACTGTGAAAATAAAATTAGAAAGACCTAAATGTCAGCTCTATTAACTATTTCACTTCTGGTCATTATAATCCACTGTTAATAAGTTCAGTAGTTCAATTCTAACAGAAGTCATTAAATATCTTTAGAACACATGAAAAGGAAAGGAAAATATAAAGGCTCAGGAGTGAGGTAAGACTGGATTCTGTGCCGATCTCAGAGCTGCCTATATGGAAAAAGTCCTACAGAGGGTTTCTAGACCAATGGCTGTTTGGGGAACCTTCCCACAGACTCTAGTTTTTGAATACTAAAAGAAACCCATTTTTTCCTTGGAGGCTGAGACTAAGAAAAACTTTAAATGTTCTCCTCTGGTAAGAAAGTAAATTAAAAAATATCAAGCCAGGTTTTTTTTTCTAATCATACTAGTAAAATAAATATAGATAGCATGAGATTCTCTACTCAGACTCAATTTTGAGAGGCATAGCAGGTTAGAATACAGCTAAAGATCATAAGAAAATTTTCTTATGCTTATACACTTACTTTCATTAAGTACACTCTATTTCACTTAAAAGTGACTAAAAATTTAACAAATTGAATCTGGTCATGATGCTGTCAACTTCAAAGGCAACCTGAGGTACAAGGAATGTAATAGCAAGGTTTATTGATACAGAAATGAAGAGTGATACCCAGGGCACAAACGTGGATTCTTATTTCTCAGAGTAAATACTGTCTAATTACTGTCTAAAAGTTTCCAAAATGGTGTCTAAGGGTTCTCCACTTTGTGTCTGAGGTATCTGGATTTATAGATTAAAAAAAAAAACAAGACAAAACAAAAAAGGAGCAATATTACAGCAAATTAGTTGTGAAGTACATTGGCGATAAGGAGTTCATTGGGTTGCTTACTGTATGAGGTGCACTTCATGTAAGAACTGTAATGAGCAAGAACAGGCATTATCCTTGTTTTATTAGTTTAATGATGGCAGTGGGTCAAAAAGAAGTAAGCCAACACATTTAAAGATTAAATTAGCCAAGTTGTGAGGTTTTGGAACCAGAAAGGCTTTACTCTGTCTCACCGAATTTCTTAAGGACTAGGAGAAATCAAAAGTCACTCTCTTACTGTATTTTAAATATAGTTCATGAGAAAAAATAGTCAACAGAGAAATATGTTTTAATTTTTTGGCAACAAAGTAGCCTATACTTTTGTATACTGAAGTTTCTGGCCAAGACAGCCCCAGAGGCCTTACCCACAGTCTCTTAGTTCCAAAGGATCACACAGAAGCTTATATTCATTACAAGACATTCGGCTTGTTGGTCGGGCTTTTTGTTAGGTAGCTTTTGCTTCTTAACTCAGTCCATTTCTATTAATCTATGTTTTGCCATGTGTTCCATGGCCTACCTGTGTTTCTCCACATCTTGCTTTCTAGGCAGCAGTATTCAGCATCTCTGTGTGATTCTTCTCTCTTTCTCTTGGATTCATGTTTAGAATTTCTTTCTGCCTCTAGGCTGCTTTACCATAGGTCAAAGGAGTTTCTTTATTATCTAATCGTAATTCACAACATAAGCATATAGAAAGACATTCCATACAAACTTTTCAAATGTATACTATCCCAAACACTGCCTCTGTGGGTATGGGTAAATAAATTTCTCAGTGAATAATCCCTGATAGTTAAAATAAATAAATAAATAAATAAAAGGCTGTCCCAAGATGTGCTTGAAGCACAAGGCCAATGGCAAAGCAAACAGTAGAGGGACACACTTAACCATCAACACACTGATGTTCAATCACAGGTCAGGAAGGTCCTGAGCTGAGAGCACAAAAGGTCCTCCAAAGACAGAGGATACATGACACAATGAAGAAAGTATGATACCCATGGGAAGACGCCAGAACCTGGCCATTGAGGGAAGAAAATGGGCACTCATTTTCATTGATTAAATATTATTAGCCTAACCTTGAGCCAATAATATTTCCTAGTTTAGCCCATGAAATAATAACTAAAACTGTAATCATTGGAGTATTTTCCATTTCTTAGGCATCAAGCTAATTGTGCCTAGTTTCACTGAATCTTCACTACAGCTTTATTACATACACCCTCCTTGCCACATGAAGAATCTTAGTTTATGAAACATGAGCACCTTATCTGTGACTATGCAAAAACAACTAAGGAAGGGTTTTCTCTTAAATCACTTTGAACCCAAAGTGACATTTCTATATAGTGTCTTTATAAAGAGCCAGAGCTACAGGTAACAAATGAACCCAGGAATTAGTGGAAGAGACAACAATAATTTTTCAAAACAGACAGGATATACTTTAGCGTAGATGACATTATCCTTCAGATTTTCAATGTCAAACATCAATATTCTGCTTTATCTAGCACATGAATTCCAGTATTCTAATCAGCCATAGTCCTCATTTGCGTCCAGAAGAACCTCAGTGTGGAGACAACTCTAGAACATTTGCATTGGACTGATTCCCAGGTACACATCCAACCTTACTTGTCACCCACAGCATGCATCTGCAGGATGTCTGGCCAGGTTTACAGCCCAGCTCTGAATGTAGAAGAGCTTTGCTTTTCTCTCTGAGTCTTTTTTTTTTTTTTTTTCTGATTTCCATGGGGAAAGAATCCATGCTTTTGGACTATTAGCACCACACCAACTGAGTGCATTGACCCAGATAAATATTGTCTGTCTGACATGCTTTAAGAATAATCAATATTCAGGACTATGGACTTCTCTCTCAATCATTAGTGAGGGAATCAAAGACTGGGACTAGCACAATGCCAGGCAGTCCTGTGCTCTCTACACATAATTTCTCTTTCCTTCTGTCCTCTATTAAGCAAATTGTTTTCTGTGGCTTTAAAATTTGAGTAGTGCTTCGGTTAAACTAAGGTTAAAATTAGTTTGCATTTCCTTCCCACATAGCAACTGATGGCTTGTAATTTATCCTGGAAGGATGCTACACAATGAGAAAAGACAGTGCAGAAAATGTTGGAGGGAACTATGGAGTAGAAAATGTTCATGGTGATAATTTTAAAAATTATAGCTCATTCTATGGAAACACATGAACACACACATTCATACCATTTGAATGTGCATGTGCATGCATGCACACACTCACACACATACATATGATATTCTGTCCAAACAGAAAAAGGGACGAAGAAGTAGGGGTTTAAACTTACCAGGAAAATTAAAGGGAGAAGCAAATTTGCATAAAATGATGGTACCATGGTAGCAATTGGGAGCACATGCACAAGGAAAAAGGAGAATGGGGCCAATTTTCTTAGAAAAAAAAAAACACTGTTGTTACAAATTTTTTCATAAGTAGTAGGCAGCATGTCTCGCTTGTAGCTCATTCATCTTGGAGTATGACAACAATACTGTCTTTCTTCTTGCAACATGGGATTTCTATCCCATTTCTTATACTTACAACCTGAGAAAAGTCCGTTTGCTTCCAGCTAACCTGCTTTGTTCATCATTCAGGACCCTCATTTTGACTTATTGGAATCATTGAGCTTAAAAGAATAATAAAAGGAAATAATTTAGAGAATGCCACCCAAAGTCATCTGCTTCCTATGTCTTTGTTTATGGCCAGGGTAACAACTGAGAATATTTTGGTCTAGGTAAGAGCTTAATGTCTCTTCTTTTTAGAGAGGCTGTGCTTTGTTTTGCTTAGAAATGAGCGATATGAAAACAAAAATGAGTTTATGACTTTTAAACTCATAGAGCTGAAGTGCAGCAAGGTATCATGAAAGGAAGAAATCGTAAGAAATGTTGAACTGTTCAGTGAGTCTGACTGCAGAGGCCCAGTCAACATCAGCTGAATGGATTTCAATAGTCATTTTCACATAATGTGAAATTCGGGTATATTGAAGCTATTCATCAGGTAGGGATCATAAAATGTGGTTCTATGATTGTTATGTTGTTGATCATAAAGAAGCTGGGAAACAAATAGCCACCTGACAAGGGTGATTTCTCTTGCCACATACACATGACATTGATCTCAATTAAAGCACTGTAGCTCACTACTGCAGGGTTTAAAATATTAACTATAATATGTCACCACCACCACTATTCTTTGGAGTTAATAATTTAACCAGCAAGTTTCAGTATCCCTGAAGTTCTTACATTTTAGTTATGCTTATAAAATTAGAAGATCTAATCTCTGAATATTTGATAGATAAAACACCTCTGTTTCGTAACAGAAACACTAGCTAAGAAATGTTCAACTTATGTACAGAGGTCACCACTGGACACAACACTGTCTCCTCAATATCAGATGAAAATAAATTAAATCTGCTGTTACCTACTGAAAATGGATACAGCATATAGTTGAAAGTGAGAGAGAAAGCTGAATTTGTCAAAATAATGTGACATATCATGATTAAGTAAACTTCAGGCCACCAACATTCCCAAGTTTATAGGAAGGCTCTTCGCATGCAAATAGTAAACACTGAGACCTTGGAGACAGAAACGGGGATAATTTTTCTCCTTCTAAATATTAGTCAGCTTTCTTTAATAATGACAAAATACTGGACATTGAGATCCTGTTATTTGAGGCATCAGTCCATTTTGATTGACCCTGTTGCTTTAGGCCTATGGGTAATCAACATATCATGGCAGACGTGTGGTTGGAATATCCTGTTCACTCTGTAGCTTTGGAAGATAAGAGAGGAAAGGGAAGACACTAGAATCCAAATATCCTCTCTCAAGAATGACTAGATGGTCTCTCAAGAATGACTAGAATGTCCCCTGCTAGACCTCACCTCTAAACATTGCTACCATCTCTCAGGAGTTTCAAATAGGAGTCAAAGACCTTAACAAATGGACACATTTAAGGTACCAACTATAGAAATCCCTGTGTTCAAATATTACTACAGCCAGGAAAGGCAGTTTGGTATTTTGCCATGATACAAAGTATAGTAGCAATGTTGGAGCTTAAAGTCATTATTAGTAAGTAGATATTCAAAGCAGTAGCAGGTCAGTAGCTTAAAGGATAAGCCAGCCATATATATGATTCATGCATTATTATTGCATCTGTCTCTTTTTAAAAACTTAACAAGAAAAAGGATGGATACAATTGAAGACTTTTTGTTTTGTCTAACAAAATCTTCACCCATAGACAGTTCAAGACTGCCCTTATTCATTTACCTAAAGACAACATAACTCTTCATGATGGGCTCCACTGCCAATTTTACCAGGATGAACAAGAGTTAAAAAGCAAAAGAATCTCTAGGACCTGATTTATCTAGAAATGCCACCAGAGGAGCCCACCTAACAAACCCGTTGTTTTCTTCCTTTCCCTTTGAACATAGCTGTTTGCTGCCACAATTCACCTGACTAGGAGCTCAGAACCCCTTCACATTGTCCCCCTCTTTTTTAAACACTGAGTTTATTTTATTTGATAAGATGTTATAAACACGAAGGTGTAGTCATACCTTTGATTTACTTGTCTCTGGGTATGTGCATCTGTTAATAAAACTCTGTTCTTAATTTTTTTTTCTTTTTAGAAGAAAAGAACTCTTTCTAAAGATTCACCAGTTTGTGGATGGAAATCACTGCAATATTCTGCACAAAATTTGCTTTAGAAAATCTAAAGTTTTTTGCTAAGTATATTGCTATGTTAGCAACATGTTTACTCCTCCTGTTCAAGAGTACTTTTGTGCTAGGTATTTTTTTTTCCAGTTGAATCATTGATAAATGTGAATCTGTGTATATACAATAAGCATATAAATAGCAGAGTAAGAACAATATAGTTTTAAATTGTATTTCTCATTTTTTATTTTATTGTATTCCTTATAAATAATCTTAAGTTAATGGAGCTGAAGAAATGATCACATGCTGCTAAAATTACAGTATGTTAGACACTGATGAAATAGCTTTGAACATTATGGAAAGGAGGTTTAGATTTCTGCTCATTCCCACTTTGTAGGTAATAAAAAATGGAACAAAATGTCAATAACAATTATGCTGAATGATAGCAAAGAAAGGCAACATATCATTATCCATCTGCAATAAAATTATCATTTGGAAAGACTTCTACAATGGGGCATATGTCCATCTTTCTGCTCATTCTATTCACGGACAAGAAGTCTTATGCATTCTTAAGTACTTGGAATTTGCTGTCAACGAGCTTTTACTGATTAAGCAAACAGTTTCATGTGCTTTAAATATTAAGTGGTGAATTTAGAAGATTTGATATTCTTCCCCTTAGTAATGAAATAGCTCTGTGGCCTTCTATCCAACAAGACACACTTGGATTATTCCATTCTTGGATTGGTTTTGTTCCCTAGATTAATGTCTTAAATTTTAATGTCTTCTTGATAATTATTTCTTTTGCTTATACCAAAGAATTTGGATTTTATGCCAGTTTCAAGGAAAATCAAGCAAGGGTGGTAAAATCTGAATCTAGTAGAAGAATGACAATTGCTTAAATGCCACAAACTATAGGAAAGATGGGCAGAGCACATTATATATATTAACAACTTCTACTATCTCAACCATCTTCCCTTTCTAATAGTATGGCAGGCTGGGTACCCTAAACAAGCTGTGCTAAACAGAAAGATAATAATTACATCAAAAATTTAAAAATAATATACAAATGAAGCAAGAAAACAAAGCAGTAGAATGATAGTGACTAAAAAATCTTCCTCATTTATGGGCAGATGAAAGAAATGACCAGAAGAGGAAGGGTAGGGATAAACTCAGGAGATGATTATAATAAAACAAGTGGCAGAAATCAGTTACATAAAAAGGGAATTGCCAATTAGACTTTGATAGATTTTTAAAAATCTATATATATAAAAATATCAAACAGCTGAAGGTGAAATATAGAAAGATAAGACAAAAATACAAAAAAAAATCATACAAGTAACAGAAAAAAATGATAGAAACAAATATAAACATTTGACAGTTTAAAAAACCACCATATAATTAATTATATTTAATATCAAAGAGGTACAAAGATATACAGATAAATATAAAATAAAAATAAAAAATGCCAAAATATTTCAAGTTGGATAACTGAATATTTTAGGGCTAAATATCTTCATAAGTATTGTTACACTCAATACAAAATGTAATTCGTCACATGTTAAAAGCAGAATCACTATTTAATAATCGATGGTGTCGGACCATTTAAAAAAAATACTAATATTCAGAGTTCAGCAAGATAGTTCATCCAGTAAAGGAGCTTGATGCAGAACAAAAAAGTGAGTTACACATTTCTGATATACTGTGACACACAGCAAGCATTCTAATTCTATATGGACGGACAGGGGGTAAAATGAATGAAAGTCACCCAGGAAATCCCCCATACTCTTTATCTTGAGTCTAGCATCAGAAGCCATAGTGATCTCTGAGTTCCAGCAGCCTTTAGTGCCCAGTTCTTATAACTCTACTCAGATCACACATGGCCACTTCCTTGAGCAGACTACACAGGGCTTCAGCTTTCCTCATTAAATGCTTCTGCTTCTGGCACCTCCAAAGTCCTAAGGACTTTACTACACCATGGGTGTCACTTTCACATGGCCTGCTCTGGGGCTTCATGCAGAGAATTTGGCAGTGTTCTAAATTGTCTGACCTCAGCAGCTTTCTGGAACCCTGACACAAGCCCCACAGAAATCTACAACATGCCTGCAAACAAGCAACATGCAGGCAATGCTGCCAAGTTCTGCTTCCTGGCTTAGTTTTACCAAAGTTGCAGTGGTCCCCTTGAGTACCTATCAGCTTTATCTGGTAAACAAACTTTAAAGTCCCAGTAGTAGCTCTACTGATGTGGGTCGATATGGCCAGAACAGGACACAGGAAAGCTACTTTTAGGACTACAGTCTACTATAAAGAGAAGACAGCCAAGAAGGAAATTACTATGGGTTTTGCTTATTTGTTTTACATTTTTAATTAACAAAGAATTAATGGTACATATTTGTTGTTCATATTTATGGGCTGCCATGTGGTATTTCAATACATGCATTCCACGTGTAATAAGCAGATCAGGGAAATTAGCATAGACATCACTTCATACTATAATCATCAGAGAAAGGATATTCAGAATTTGTCTGCTAGCTATTTTGAAGTATAAAATCAACTGTTGTTACTCATAGTTGCCCCATTGTGCAATATAGAGTATGAGAATATTTTCCTTTGGTCCAGTTGCAGCCTGGACTTGCTGACCATCTTGACCATCACAACTCATCTTCCAGGCTATTCTACCGACTATCCTACTATCATCCCATGGAGATACCTTAATTCCCTGTAACAGAGGAGACAGCCTATTTGTCCTCTATATTTGACTAAGTTCTTTGCATTTGATGAAAGGTCTCAAAGAGTCATGACCAGGGATCTGACCTTTAAGATTTTTTTCTCCTATCATTTGAAATGCTGGAAATAGTACATTTTTGAGTCTAGTAGTGAATAAATCATTGAAATTTTATAAATATTGCTCAAAAATTTAATAGGTTTATTTTTAAGCTCACATCTTTTCTCTTTGATGTTTATGGGAAGCGACCAAAGGAAATCTACGATAATTTGCTTTAAAATATCTTGACTTAAGAAACCAAATTGAGGGCTGGAGAAATGGCTCAGTGGTAAACTGCCTGTAAAAGTTTGATGACCAGAATTAAAATCCCAGAACCCTCATAATAAAAGCCAGGTGGAGTTATAGGTGGGCAGAACAGCCTGTTTGAAATTCCATGACATAGGAGGTAGGGAATTTCAAAAGAAATGGGCAAGCTGACTTGGAAAGTTTAAGGTCAGTAAGTCATCATGCCTCAGTAAAGAGAATGTCTAAGGAAGACATACATAAACATTTACATATACATACACAACACCCCCCACACAGAGACACTGTGTTCCTATTCACACACTAGAGCATTACACCACTACCTGGATTTTCACCACTGGACCCAAAGTCTCCAATTCCCAACATTTCTTTATTTTAAACCTTTATCAAAATGGTGTGAAGTCTTTTAGAACTCAGCACTAACACTCTCTTCAGCCCCGAGGCTTTCCTCATTCTCCTGATCCATTTACTCCAAAAGTCAGTTTCATAGTTTGGAGGTTTGGGCTGAAGCAGCAATGCAATTCTAACATCAAATTCTGTATTAGTTGTCTGTTGCTGTACAGAAAGCACTTCCCCTTAATGACTCCAGCAACAGCTACAGTTGGCTTTACTCACAATTCCGAATATTTGACAGGGCTCAGTCCAGGCCATTTACCTCTCATTATAGTGCTGGAGACCAAAGATCTAAAATTGTTCCTGCTGGAAAATCGGTGCTGTCTTGTTGCTTCTTTGGTCAGAGCTTCCCAAAGCATGGTAAAATTGTCCTGTATTTAAAGAATCCCAAGCATCAGTGTAGGGCACAGTTCTAGAAACTGATGTAGCATGTTTAATGGTTGAGTATTAATGGGGTAAAGAATTCTAGAGAAGGAACAGGCACCCAGATCTCAGAAGAATTATTATAGGAATTGCAGTTGATAATTTCTGTCAAACATTCATACATTTCTTTGAAATCGTCACCTTAACCATTTTCTCATTTGATAGTTATTCTTTAATTCAGTGGTCTAGTTTTTTTTAATTCTCAGCTACACTGGAAATTACCCTTCACCTTGATTTTCAACTATCCCCTTGTACATTTTAAGACATAGCCTTATAATTTTGTCTTTTTAAATTATTTTTATCTTTCATTAGAAATAGATTTTTCATACAATATATTTTTATTATAGTTGCCCCTTCCTCAACGTTTTTCCAGATTCTCCTTACCTCCCTACCCACTCAAATTAATATCCTTTCTTGCTCTCTCTCATTAGAAAATAAACAGGATTTACAATCAAAATAATAAAAATAATTAACTTAGATCATTTCTCCCTTCTTGCTCTTTCCTGTAAGCTGCCCCATGTATCCCTTCTTGATCTCTTTTAAATCCATGGCCTCCTTTTCCATTAACCGATAGACATAAGGATCCAGTAGTGACACATAACCTATGTGGTAACCAACAGCTTTCTAATAAGGTTAAGATCCCCTCAACAAGAGGTAAATCACTCCTGGTATAGAAACTGAGCTAGCTATTCACAGGATGAGAACCTAAAAACTGCCTGTCTCTCTACTAAACTAACTTAACTCCCACCTAAATATTTATTCCTACATGCATAGATTTTATTGTGAAAAAGAAAATTAGAAATGGTTCTCTTGATCCTTTCTCTCCTTAACACTTTAGAAGTCAAATATTTACATCTAACAGCATTTTTTCAGATCTGCAGTTGGCTCAACACAACCAAGCCTCAGCATAGTCTTCTTTGTAGCTTTAGGTTTTTGAGGAATGTAGGCTTGGTCTGCCCACCATTCACTCCATTTCCTGTGTAATGCTGCTTCCTCAGGTGTACAGAGCATCTCCTCCCTTCTACTATGTTAGTACATGGACTCCAGACTGCTGCATGCATTGCTGAAAGTCTGCTGAGTTTTTAATGTTCAGCATGTTTGGCTGATTACTGTCAGCAAAGAAAGAGATTGGACCAGAAACAGGCATGTATTCCATGTTTACTTTGACTTCTTCGCTTGCATCTCAGCCATGCTGGTAAATTTATTTTTTCTTAACAACTCTTCTTACTGATGCTGTGATTACACATTGCTTTGCCTTCCTTCTACTCATTTCTCTAAAGAGTAATTCTCTTTGTAACTTTGACTTTAGTTCATAAATGATACCAAAGCCCTTTAAGGTTTTTACAAGTATAGAGCAGAGTAAAATCAGGTTAGAAAAACTCAGTTTTACTTACTCTAACTTTAATTTCTACCAAACATTATTTTCAATTTGACTTCTGAAAGGCTGATATTTAATAATTCCATTGTCTATTCCTGCCTGTCAAATTATTTTTGTTTGTGTGCTAGCTAAGCAGTCAAATTTAATTACATCTTCCAAATAGTGTCATGAATATCTTTGATTGAATTCTAATGCCTTTGACTTAAAAATTGCTGTCTTTAGCTAGGACAGAACTAGGTCCTCTGAATGTGGATGACAGTTTTGTGGCTGGAGCAGTTTCTGGACCTCTGGCAGTGGGACCAGGATTTATCCATAGTAGAACATGAACTAGTATTTTGAAACCCATTCTCTATAGAGGGATGCTTTGCTCAGCCTTGATGGGGGATAGGGGAGGGGCCTTGGGCCTGTCTCAGTTTGATTTACCCATGAGAGGCCTTATCCTCTTTCTGGAGTCTATGGTGAAGTGGAGTGAGAGGTAGCTGGAGAGTGAGTGGGAGGAAGGAAAGAAGGGGAACCTGTGGAGAACTGTGGTTAGTATGTTAGCTGTCTTTTAACTATAGAGGCTAACACAGTTATTGATTCTTTAAGACTAATACTTACTGGTACAGTCTAGGATGCTCACAGGGCACTCAAGGAGCTTATCTCTTGAAATATAAAAGAACATCTGAAGCAACTGGAGTTCATCATGGGCTTGGGCCTCATTCATGGCAGAAGAAGTACACATAATCTCCTCTATCTTAAATGTTCTAAATGTTTATTTTTTCACATATATATTTCTAAAATGCCCACTTAAAGAAATATATACACGGATGACAAGTGTTACAAAATGGAAGTACAATGTATTATCCAGAAAAAACTGTTTCAAACTTTATATAACACAAATTCTTTCTGAAAAAAATTGTTACTGATAATTTAAAGTTGAAAAGCCAATTATTGGAAAGAAGAAGGTAAAAATATATCAATCTACCTGCTGCCTTTAATAAGAAGAAACAAAGAGACATATTTACTTACTTCTGTGATTCACTCTGAATAGTTACAACTTAAAAATTATTCACCATATTTTTATTGTACCAGCTTGGTTTTGTGAGACAATCAACAAAAAAATATCAGACCCTAATCATGCAGACCCTCAGCTCAAGGCTGTTAGAGATTTTAATTCTCTCTGTTTTGAACTTTGAAATATACTTTAGAATATCTACCTTTCATTTGAAAAGTAGACAATTACTTGAGGAATACTTTAATTCATTCATGATTTATTTTGTGGTAACTATCAAGGTATTACATGGATTTTCTATTCTTTCTTCTTCATCTTGATCTTCATGACAGAAAAACAAGAGAACGTAACGTCACAATAAGTACTACACTAATAATGTCACTGTTGTGTCACAAGGCTTTCCTTATATGCTGTGCTAAGAAACAATATTCAAGCTGGGTGTAGTGGCACATACCTTTAGTCCTAGTACTTAAGAGGCAGAGTCAACTGTATCTCTTAGTTTGAGGCCTGCATTATCTACTGAGTGAGTTCCAGGATAGCTGGATACCCAGGGCTAAATAGAGAAACTCTGCCAAAAACAAACAAATAAAAAACCCATAAAGAATTAAAGAAATATTTTTGCCCCAAATGTTCCCCAAATAGAATGTTTACATTAAAATAATTTTCATTTAATGTCATTAATAATTTGTCACCTACTCAACAAGCTATGACAAGATCATTGTTTCTTGAAAGACCAAAACATTTTAAAGTCTTGAAAGAGACTAAATTAAACACCAATTTATTTTTTTTTTTTTTTTTTTTTTTAGCTCATGCGTTAGTTTAGGGTTTTACAGAGAGATGGAGAAATTGCATAGATGATAGATAGAAAGAAAATAATTAATAATATACTTAGGCACATATGATAGATTATAGATTGAAAATAGATAAATAATAGATTGATAGATTGGATAATGATGATAGATAGATGATACATGATAGATAAATAGATGATAGATGCATAGGCATTTATCTAAAAATTGTCTCAAGAAAAGCCCAACAAGCAATCCATAGTCTTTGGGTCTCTGGACACTGGAAGCATAGCTTAGTCCGAAGTTAAGGGCCTGGGACCTAGAGAAGCTAACACTACAACTCACTCCAGGCTGAGGCCTGAGGACCTGTGGGGACCCGAGGGACTTCCTAGAGAAAAAGGTGTCTCGTTTCAACTTTTAATGTTCAAGGAGAGGAGAGGAGAGGCCATCCCCCAGAGAGGGAGAGTAAATACACTGCACTCTCTACTTGCTAATTAGAAGGTGCTCAGCTAAGCTGAGGGTAGAGCTGCCTCACCCAAACAATAGGGGTCACTCACAGATTTCTGCAGAAACTCAATCATATAATCATATATTATTAACCCTATAGGAGTACATTTCTTCATTATCAGCTCTTCTCTAGTCTAATCACGTTGCCACCTAAAAATAACAGCATTTTCAAAGCTAATCTGTTTCATGTGTTCTACTATTTAATCCCCACCGAAGAATATAAATATAAATGTACACTTTCTTCAAAAGTTTATTCAAGATTAACATGAAATATTTAGTTTCAAGCATGGAGAAAAATAATATAATGTAATTAGGCAAAATGTATCCATATGAAAATAATAAAACCTCCCCCTTTTCTTATTTAGAGATGTTTTATTAGTTCAAAGTCTAATTTACACTACTGTTTTTTAATTCTGTTCTTTAATCAAAGCATTTCACAGCTAGTTTGCTACTCACAGAAAGCTATTTAAACTATTTTTAGAGACAAATTTTGGATTCTTGAATCCTAGCCATTTCTATTCACTTTTTGCCTGAGTAATATTCCAACATATAGAAACAGCACATTTTGTTAAGCTTTTTATTACATGGTGGACATTTGGGCCTTGGGGTGAACATGTAGTGTTATGTGGATATGGCAAAGTTAGACCAGAAAGAGGGAGAGCTGGAAATGATGAAAGTGCAATATTATATATGAATTTTTCAAACACTTTCAATAAAAATCTAGGAATTTATAATTTAATTATCACTCTCTCCCTTTTTAAAACAGGGTCTTGCTTTATAACCCAGGCTGACCTTGAACTCAAGATGCTCCTGCCTTAGTCTTGTGAGTGCGTGGGATTAAATGCAGACCACCATGCCTGATCTTCCACTGATTGCCCAACATCTTTGCCTCATGATGATTGAGTAGGACTGTCTTGAAACTATTGTAACTATCATTTTACAAATACTTGACCAGTTTCTAATTAATAGAGTTTATTTGTTGTGTACCAGGCCACATCTTTTGGCAAGAACAATGCTAAAGTTGAACAAAAAAGACAATATAAAATAGGATGATGAAAATTTGCTTTACAGCTCTTTGTGGTGGGAAAGGACACGACATTTCAATCTTCTTTTTTAAAAAAGAAAGACATGTTTATAGTGTATGTCTTTTACTTTCTTTGGGCACCTATTAAGCCACAAATCCACAGGAAACTCAAGTTCTAGCAGCTCAAGTTCCTTTTAGTTCTCACAAGGTGTGTGTCTCTGTGTGGAGAAGGTTAGGTCTTTGCTTTAACTTGGGGGCATTTCTCTTTGGCTTTATTTATTTTCTGATTATTTCTTTTACCCATTTTAGGATGCTTTCTCTTAGAGTGCTTAATATGTTCAATATGCACATTAATTCTCTTGGCAAGAATCTTGTCCTTGCTTCCTACAACAATGTCAACAGCATGCTAGGTGGCTGTGTAGTCTCCACTCTCCCAATTCTGCATTGCTAAAATTTATAGGATATTTCTACCTGAACATTTCCCATTCTCTGATAGATATCAATAATAGCATCCTTCTTACAGCTTTGCTTGTATGTGGTCAGAGAAACAACTCTTTACTTTCTAAAGGTCCAGAGAGTATAAATGGCCCTCCTTTCTTTTATGTTGGTCATTTTACTGGAAGATGATGGTGGGGATGACTTGAGACTTCTGTGAGTCTCCCCTGTCAGGGAATAATTGTTATAATAAGGTTCGGGTGGCTAGAGGTTTAGACTTCTCGATTTGTAGTTTTAGACTTTTTAGTTGCCTGTTGTTGTTTAGGCCTTAAAAATAATTTAGATGTTTATATTAAGTTTATGTTGTTTGGTTTATGGCTTAGGCATATTGTTAGTTAGCTTTTATATTTTAATTTAATTTATTTTTATTAATTTGTTTGTTATGTGGCCTGTGGCTTATTTGTGTTTTTTATAGTTTGTTTGTTTGTTTGTTTGTTTGTTTGTTTGTTTGTTTGTTTGTTTTTTTTAGGGCGGCCGACTTGGTTTGATTTGACTCTGCCCCTTATTAAAACAAATAATAATAAGGATTCTTTAAGAATCATGTTTAGGCACATGATATTGAAACTCTCCACAGTCCTTTTTAGTATCATAGTGAGTGTATGAAGGACTCTCAACATGGAAAACCCTTTAAACAAATGATATTTTGAAAACCACTTCAACATGAAACTGTTTTCTAATCCTTGACTCCTAGCAGGATGCATGTAATATTTTTGTTTTGCTTTTCAAATGGGTGGTCTTGGGTCAAAGCATTTAGAAAGATTTTTTTATTTAATAATTAATTTAACAATTACTCTTTATAAAGTAATGGAACATAGAAACCTCTTGAGAGTTGGAAATCCACCATGGTTAAATATTAAAATCTGAGCTAGGCAATGTTGGCACACACCTTAAATCCAGCACTCAGGAGGCAGAGGCTTCCAGATCTCTGAATCTATAGTCTGAGTTTCAGAACAGTGCTAAACAGAGACATTTTGTCTTGAAAAACGAAAACAAAACAAACAAAATAACAAAAAGTTTAAATCTAATAATTTAACAGCATTTGAAATTTAAAGACAATTATGTATCTGATGTGAATATCAGATGAAATTAAACTGTGAAAAGCCCCTTTCAGGTGATGTTGAGAGTTCTGAGTCTCCCAGATAACAAAACCCTAAAATATTCTATAAATGATACCTTTCCCATGATTCTATGTTAAAAATTCACTCTTCTACATCATATAAAATACTTACCATATACTGCTATTATTTGTGAATTTGGAAATTTCATCTAGCCTTCATGCCATGGACCATCCTTCCTGTATGAGTACAAGCTCTGGCCATTGATTCATTGGAGGGTGATTTCTCTTGATATCAATTTCAACCATTGCAGACAAATTTATCATTAAATATTTATAAATTAGTATAATTTATAAATTATACAAATGTATTTTAGTGGTTATTCTCATTATTCTCCCAGTACTTTTAGAATTATTTGCTTACATTATCTCTTATGGTACTGAATCCATTGACAAACTAAATAAAATTCTTTACAAGTATTCTGCTCTTAATAAATCTTGTTTGAAAGAAAGGAGTCATATAAATTCACATTGCTATAGTGGAGGTATATAAAGAATCTATTTATATTAATTTTCATCAACCAATGAATATTAATGTGATTACACAAGACTAATATTTAAACTGATAAAAGAGAAGGTTAATAGCTAGTCTCTCCTGTAAATGAGAAAGACACCATATTAATTCTGAGTTCTCTAATATAAAAGAACTGATAAAATGAACATGTTTACATATACACACACATAAATACTTATGAGAATTCTGTAACATATATATATATATATATATATATATATATATATATATATATATATATAAAACATATGTTATATTAGAATGGCTTACATATTTTGGTTTAAGTAGACCAAGCAATGGCTATTTCCTGATTGAAAGGCTAAGAATCTGGTAGTTGTTTATTTTACATGACTGGATGTCACAGTCCCAGCCTGGTGCTGGAGTCAGAAGGAAGACCTAGAGAGCTGCTATCTTTCAGTTTATGTAAATTCCTGATGAGTAGGTTCTAATACCAGTAGAGGACTGCCTTGGTAATAACATAAACAAATTTGCCAGTGATGGTGAGGATAAGCTGTAAAAAAGATATCCTCTTCCATGTGCTTTAATGTGTGCTACCACCAGAAGGCGTGGCCTAGATTATAATGGGTCTTCTGACCCAAAATGATCTGGACACCTCAAATAATCCAACCAAGAAACACCCCTCACAGATGTGTCTAACTGTTTGCGTTTTAGTTAATCCCAGGTGTATTCAAGTTGACAACGAAGATTAGCCAACATGGACGTGAACATGTGAGTAGTGGAGTGAGGGAGTCAGACACAAGTGGAAAGAGAAGTGTTGAAATGGAGGTGGAATAGTAGGAATGTGTCTGAGAAGAAGAAATGGGAAAAAAATGGCTCAAATATTTAGAAATTCAAATGGAAGTACATAGTTAGCAAAACACTGACTATTGCCATTAAATTTTGAAAAATTAGACTGTTGGCAAAAGATGCCTGAATTCCTCAGAGCAAATTAGAGAGAGAGATTCTGAACACGGACACAAACTGAGCACACATGAAGGAGAGCACAGAAAGCTGCAGGGAAGAGGCAGATGCTGGGGGTTATTTGATTGTTTAGTTGGGATATAAGGAATCTTACCAAAGCTATGGACTTAAGATAGAAAGAAAGGGGAAACAGGGATACCCAGAGAAGTACACTTCTGAAAAGTGTAGGCAAAGGAGAGGTTGTCATGAGACTTGAAAGGAGGTGGGTCTCTGTCTCCAACCCTGAGAAAAATCTGTGAAAATGGTTGAGTCTTCCTAAAATGTGTTGAGAAGAGGGCAGGTGGGGAGCAGAGGGAGTTTCCCCGTGACAGTCTGTAAGAAAGGAGATTATCTTCTGAGAATGCCAAACCAGGATCAATTTAGAGTCTGTTTAAAAAACAGTATATGAGGGAAATAAATTCCAGTGCACACCGCAACTAACATGAAAACATGACTAATACTATATTAGACCTCAATCAGCAACTTAAGGTATTTTTCATTCTAAAAACAATAAAGTAATTGCAATGATGACAGTCACAGCTGCAGAAAGGGCCACAAATGTTTAAACCTGTGAAAATTCTGAGATATTCTGAGTTTCCAGATGGTCATTAGATTCTTCCTTTGACCACCCATTTTAATATATTAGAACTAGCCTCACTAAGCATAAGAATAATAAATTTTAGACTATTGAACCCTGTGTCTTAGTCACTTTTCTATTGCTGTGACAAGCATTATGACTGAGACAATGTGGAAGTTAGAAGCCATGTCTGTCATGGTGGAGAGCATGGCAGCCATCAGCAGCATTAAGTGTGAGCTTACATCCTGAGACACAACCTGAGGAAGAGAGAAAAACAGAGGAAAGAAAGAGTCCTTTGAAACCTCAAAGTCAACCCCCATGACACACCCTCTTTGTGTAATGATTCCTGGGACATAGTAGCCAAGAGGTAAACCCAGCATGGCGCTGGCAGAACACCATGTACTTAGGGCACGTCCTTAGGCATGGCTACTTGCTCTCTTAAAAGGAGCCACCACATGAAAGTCTGATCTCTCTCTTACCTGCCTGGAAAACCCCCTGAATAAACTCTCTTGTGGAATCTGGTAGTGTGTGTCTTATCTCACTCATGAAACCAACATTTTAACCAGGCCACACCTCTTAATTCTTTCCAAACTGTTCCACAAACTGGAAACTAAGTTCAAATATATGAGCCTATGAGTCCATTCTCATTCAAATCACCTTAGCTTGTTACTAAAAATACTTCTCTTGATTTACTTCACCCTACATGACTTTAGATTATTTTACTTTAGTTATTTTATCACAGAGGTCATCAAACCTCAAAGATATGCCCCAGGCTAAAGCAGCCAATGCTGACTAGAAAGTTTAGGTACCAGGAAAGGAAACACCAGTAGAAAGCAAATGTAACCAACATAAGGGTTTTTGGATACTTCTGCTCAACTCTGAATTAGGGGAAAGGAAATGGATTTCCAAAGAGGGCTTCTAGCAGCATCTCATCCTGTGAACTCAATTTGATGTCTAATCTGTAAAAATGAATTTTTCTTCTGAGAAATTTACCTAGTATAATATGACTGGGGGCTATCAAAAAAGGGAAATGACATCAGGTACTATACATTACATCAATGATGCTCAAAAGAGCAACAAAATATCAAAGTCTTAATAAATTCAGATCACTTAGGGAAAAACTATGTTTGAGATGTTTATCATTTAAACTTAATTGTATAATTGAAATCTACACATAATTCAAAGGATGACTCACTTCTTTATCCACTAGTCTGTCAGTATACTTAGGCCACAATTTAGCTTCAGCTCTTCACCGAGTCTTTTGTTGGTTAGGAAGAACAGGGAGAAGAGTAGGATGATCTAAAAATAAGAATAATCCCAAGTTATCTCACCATTCTGTATACTTTGAATATGGATTTGCCTATCAGGATCTTATATGAGCTTAGTAATCAGTGTCATAAGGTAGCAGATACCTTTAAAACACTGGATCTGAGAAAGGTTTTATTAGGTCATTGGAAGTATGTCTTTGGAAGTGATTAACCTGATTGTGATAGAGCTCTAGTCCTGTTGTGGCTTCCTGTCTGGTTGAATGTTCCCCTTTTGTACTCATCATGCTTATTATGCTGTATGGCATGGTCCTCAGAAAAGGCAACCAGTTGAGTTGCCAGATCTTGGAATTTCATTTTCTAAAAGTACATGCTAAATAAACTCTTTCTTTTCATGAATATCTAATTTTAGGTGTTTTGTTATAGCATCAGAGAAAAGACTCACATAGCTCCTTAATGTTAACATTAAGAAACTTAGTGCAGAATCAAATATTTGGCTCTGAAATTCCTGGGAAGCTGGGTTTTACTGAATTGCCAGGCCTAGAAAATTATAGCACTTGGTTCATAGCAGTTAGTGTGATTGTTGCTCTCTCCCACACACACTTTATTCCTTGTGAAGGAGATAGGCTAACAGAAATGAAAAACTGCGGCCAAACTAATATTTTATTATATTTTTCTATGCAAATGGCACAGCATGTAATGAGTGTTTGGCACACATACCTTCACAACATATTTCAGGTAAAACTTTCATCTGATAAAATGAAGGATTTAAATCCAAATAATACATTTTTTTTTCCTCTCCAAAAACACCTTTATTGCTGTTAAGCACACTGAGAAGATCTACGAGTCATTAGACTGTGAAAAGGTGTCAAAGGAACTATGAAAAAGGAGAATTGACTCCCACAAAAAGAGCTGGAGAAGGTCTGGAGTTTCTAACGTCCATTCAAAACGTGCCTCAGCAAAAGTATAGCTTTATAGATTGGTTCTGAATGTCCCTAAAGGATGATGTCATAGAAGCTTGGCCCTCACTTGTTGGTATTATTGGTGAAGGTAGAGATACCACCTTGGAGGAGGTATGCCAGTGAATGTGATCTGCCTCTCCTCCTCTGCTGCTTGCCCATCCAGAGTGAGCAGCATGTGTGGTCACCTGCTCCACTGCTGATGCATTGTCTGACCACAGTCACGTTAAATACAGAGCAAAGTAACCGCCACTGAAGCCTTTGGCATTGTGAGCCAACCTGCAGTTTTCTAAAGTTGATTTTTAAAAAGTATTCTATGTTATCACAATGATGGAATGGTGACTACTATAGTGCATTCCATAAAATAGGCAAAGTGAAGGACCTATAGACATTAACCAAAAAGGATAAAATAAGACAGCATATACGCCCATTTGGGGAAGAAAAATTTATACATAAGTCTTAATAAAAGCTTTAAGTAGGATTGCCCATTATCTCCCTACCTAAATATTCAAATAGTATCTGAGTTACAAATAAAAATTAGTTTTTTCTCATAGCTTTCTCTGTAGCTACAAAGCATATATGTTGAGACTTGCTGTTTGATTTCATGAAGGAGGGATCTGCTTGTGATAACTGCTAACTACATATCCCAATCTGGGCCTAATTTTCCAAAGGATGCAAATACTCAGAGAGTGTCTTGGATGAATAAATGAATTATTGGAGAATATATAAGCAAAATATGTTTTATGGTGTATAGAGCACAATAAGGGACAATTCCTTAGAGATATAACATGTTCTACATTATGGCCCATGAAATCTCCTCAGGACCTGCTTAGGATATTTGTAGGTCTGTCATTAAAAAATAGAAGCTACTTGAATCATAAAGCACAGAGAATCCAAGATTGTGGGAAAGCAGTCAGTAATCTAGTTTTTAAAGTTTTAGATACCCATACTAATGTAAAATATTTCTCATATTCTTTTTAGCTCCTTGAATTTGTCATGAATGTATCCAGAAATGCAACCTAAGTTGTTCAACTTTTAAAGATTCAATATATTATCCACGAGGTAGAAAATACATTTGTATAAGCAAATAAAATGAATAATATAACATGGATAAAAGCTTTGTTCAGATTTCAAGATTATTTCATTTGGAACAAGCAGAATAATGAGAATTAAAATTACTGGGTCAGTTCAATCAATATAAAGTTCTTACATCCATATAATTTGCACTCTCGGATCACTGTGGGTAAAATAATATAAACTAGTCAGTATACAGAAATATGTTAAAGGATGAACTGATTATATTATGAAATTTTAAGTTGTTTATTATAATTTCAATAAGTGGTACTCCATAAATTAAGAAAAAGCAGATGGTTCTAGAGACTGACAAAACATGAACAGTTGACCAGTTAACTTTACAAGGGAAATCAAGAAAGCAAGCAAATTTTATCTTTTTATATGAATTTAAACCACATATTAATTTAATTAATCTGTCTTAACCAGATGTGCTGTCTGTTTATCATGGTCAAACCTGATCTTCATGTTCAGAGCTTAATTCTCTGACAAAATGTCATCAAGTCTTTGAGAGAGTTGTGAAGTATGACAGAAGGAGGTGGTACCTGTATGACTGTCCCAGTTAATTCTTCTTTCTCTATCCAGTGGTAACTTAGTGTTTCTTTTATCCATCAATTCTCAATTATTTGAATAAATATTTATTCAAACTCTTATGGTAGTATAGAAGAATGCAGTGAAAAAATCAGACAGGTATTCCCACCTATAAGGCCTTTATATTCCAGTGAAGAAAGGGGCCTGAAGCAGGTGAATAAAAGAACTCCCCTGGCCATGATGATAATGGTACATGGAAGAAGAAGCTGATCTCTAAAATGCATTTTCACACAAAACATGCAAGGTCAATTATATTTGTCAATCTTATTATGTGCACCTTAGTGCACACAACAGAGCCATTAATGAATTCTGGCCAGCACCTCTTTTCCTTTACAATGGAATCTGTAGCACCATGAAAACTTTTCTGTGTTTATAAATAGTCTAATCTGGGATGTATATAACAATCACATAGTCACATGAGGCACCAAAGTTCTTGTACAAGGTCCAAACTTTAGTGAATTCATTTGGCCTGCTGTCAACAGTCGATGTTGTGTATCAAGCTTTAGGCAGAGCCAGCATGATGTCATCTCACCCACCTTCACTTGACCTCAGCCAGGACTGTGGAGCTCAGCTGCAGTGTTTCATCAGACATGAAGGCACATCAATCCTATGCTAGTCCTGCTTCTGTATGTACAGAGCTTACCCAGTAAAGCAAACAAACAAATCTTATTTATGGAAAGCATTGTTTTCAAACCATTCCTGTATTTATTATGCTTTTAAAAATGTTTTATTTTAATTTGAGGAAGAAAAAAAGCAGCAGCCAACACCTGTGCTAAAATCCAACATTAAACATTTTAAAGTCATTTAATCTAGGTCAATAGTTCTTTTTAATTTTTATATACTAGTCTTTATCAGAGGCAAGGCCAAAATTATAGAAAATAAAATAAAAATAAATGTTAGTTGTTTATATACAATTCTGGTATGCTAAAGAAGTGGAATATACTACTAAGAAACATATAACATTTCATGTAGTAGGAGGTTTCTGGCCTCAAGGTTTAGACCTGCAGACCCACAGACCCACAGAGTCACACAGATGCTTACAATAGTTTTAGGCTGATAGGCCTCAGGCTCAGGCATATCACTTGCTAACTCTTTACCTTTAATCTAACCCATGACTCTTATCCTGTTCAGCCATGCAGCTCAGTGCCTTTTCTCAGAGCAACATAGTTGTCCTCTGCTTCTTCTGGCTTCTCTCTGGCCTTCTGCTCTGTGCTTCCTGTTCTCAGAGTTTTCTTAGTCTGGTAGCCTCACCCATACTTCCTGTCTGCCTTTGTCAGCACTTTTTATTAAACCAGTGGGTGGAATAATTATTTACAATGAAACAACACAATCCCCTACATATCCCCTTTTCTCTTTTTAAAACAAAAAGAACTCCAAATCTAATATTCCCCCCCCTTATCTATAACAACTTATAAACAACACTGTAAATTAACACAAACATCTGTAATCCATGTTTTGGGAATGTGGGCGTCGTTCTCTAGGCTACTTCCTGCTGAATGGGGATGCCGGCAATCTCATGGGAATCCAAAGAAAAATGTAGGATTATGTACAAGTCTTTAGTGGAGTAGTCTGTAAGGCTGGATCATCTCAGTAAGTCTCCTTGAAATTGTTCTGGATGCAGAGCTCAGGAAACTTCACAACAGAAGTGCTCTGAAATGCTGAGTCATCTGGTTCATCCATTTCCATGGAGATTTTTCAGGGGGTCTTCCTCTATCAAACATTATGTTCTTTATCCAGGATTAAATCCACAGCCTCTCATTTTCTGTGAAGATAAAAAGAAAACCTCTTTTCCAAAGTACCATATCTTTGGATTTTAGTTTTAAAGTCAACTCATTCACAAAATATATAGGTTGAATTAATCCAACAGCATTTATAAACTGTCTTTTAGCAGCTTTTGCTAAGTCATTTTCAGTCAAGAAGCTTAAAGATAAGACAATAATATACAGTATCCAGATATTCTTTGTATTTTCCATCTTTATGTGGCTTATTTTTTATTTATTTATTTTACTCTATTTCTTTTTTAAAGGCTTTCTCTACCTTTTCTTTTCTTTCTCTAAGCATATATATCTATATTTTCAACACACTCTAAACCACTTAGACTTTTTTTAAAAAAAAACTGTCTTTACTGTATATTTATTTCTTAACTTTTTCTGTCTTTGACAACACCTTTGCTTGGCTAGGGTGATTGACTCCACCCAGATTCTTCTATTTCTTTCTGTTTCTGAATACACCTTTAATCTGCCAGTGACTAAGGATTAAAGGTTTGTAGGATGGATGGATGGCTCTACCAGCTCCTAGTCTAATTTCATAGAATTTATCTTTTTAACCCAGGTACTCTGGGAATTTTAGGGTCCATGTAATTACCAAATAAAGCTTTACCATCTGCTGCTCATTAACTCCATTTAAGTATTTGGCAGCAGGGTCTCTTAAAAAACTAACAAGTGTTTTGCTGCTAAGGCTGAATCAGGAAGCCTCTCTTTAAAAAGCCAAGCCTCTGCTTGCCTCCGGCAAACAGAGCTGATCCAAGAAAACACTGCCATTAGAAAGTCATCTTTGATTCTGTTCCCTTTTTGTCCTATGAATAGAAATCTTAAATACACATTATAACTTTTGCATATATTGATGGTCCTGTGAGACTTCAGGAACAAGCCATTTAACACCTTAAGTTGTACTCCAAAAGCCCGCCATCGTAGCCCAAGGCCACAGGACTCACCAGGGCATCTCTGTACCATGGTTCACGTGAGAGACACAACTTAAAAGCTGCTTTGGGCTCTAGACCATTTTTAAGCTTTCCATGGCTTTATGTGGGTATATTTTACCCACATTGGGCTGCCATTTGTAGTAGGAGGTTTCTGGCCCAGACTTTTGAGCCTAGCCTCAAGGTTTAGGCCTGCAGACCCACAGAGTCACACAGATGCTTACAATAGTTTCAGGCTAATCGGCCTCAGGCCCAGGCATATAACTTGCTAACTCTTAATCTAACCCATGACTCTTATCCTGTTCAGCCATGCGGCTCGGTACCTTTTCTCAGAGAAACATAGTTGTCCTCTCTTTCTTCTGGCATCTCTCTGGCATTCTGCTCTATGCTTCCTGTTCTGGTAGCCCCACTCACACTTCCTGTCTGCCTTTGGCCAATCAGTGCTTTTTCTTAAACCTGTGAGTGAGATAATTATTTACAATGAAACAACACAATCCCCTACAATTTCAGGCAGTTTAATCAAATGCACCTGAAATAGTACATCTAACTAATATATCTGAAGACTTAACAATTAACTACTTTATCATTATATGTCATCGTAAGTGTAAAGTTCAAGAATTAACTTAGAAATATTAGCACTGAAAACCAGCTTGAAAAAATTTGAGATGAATTTAAGCCAAAGAAAAAGTAAATAAGAAGCAAAACACCAAAGAAATCTACTGTAATAATTGGAGCTAGATCTCTAATGTCTTTGGAAATAACTGAGGATGAAGCCATATTTATTAGAATCCTGCTTTCACGGATATGTCATTTTGTTAGACTTGGCTGATAGAAGTCAGGTCATTGCTAATACATTAAATGCTTTAGAGGGCTGGGCAAAGGGCTTCAGAAGCCTTTGTAGTACTAGAAATCATTGACTGGTTCACAAAGTCTGGTGGTTTTCTCACTAGAACAATATACTTTGCCACAGCCACAGGAAGGCATGCGTGTTTGAGGCTGAGAGGAAGGCCTGTCTTCCTTCTCTTGGTGTATATATATGTCAGCATCTGAAAGTTGTCCCTCTCTCAGAAATTATCAAGTTTCATTTTATCCATTAAACCTTGGGTAAAGAATAAATGTGCAAATTCTGTCAAAATGATGATGTACTGCTGCTGAGAAACTCAAATCACTACAAGTTTAGGAGCCAAAAATTTAATGTCCAACTATGCAATGAGCTCACAGCATCATATGCTTGCTCTACCTAAGCCTCATTCTATATGCATGGGGAAGAGCCAAGCATGAGTTCATTGAAGTCATGGCGAGAGGCTTTGTTTAACTCTCTGGCTTCCAGGAATTCAAACATATTCAATACAATCCTAGACCCACCTAGATACCCACAGACATCAAACAACCTTACAAACAGCTCTTATAATGATGGACAGTTAATAAATGGGGAACAGTATGCAAATCTAACGAAATGCTGATAGACTAGTACTCCCAAGTACAGCCGCATCTTATCAGCAACAGTGGCTGAATCTATTTAAGTTTTTGATGTCTAGCTGACCTCCATGAATTCAAAAATGTTACAGAACCTGTCATGACATTTTTCGTGAGCTATTTATGATGTGTATTTTTCTATATAATGGTGACAAGAGCACTTTAGATGAGAAGTTGGTTTATGAGAATGGTTAGAATTTGTATGGAAACTTTTGGCTTCCTACTTCATAATTTTAAAATTGTTCTAGATCACAGAAGTCAAACTGTATGTATACATAGGGGAATTCATGCCCAATGTAATACTTTAATAATTTGTTCATTGTTTTAACACAATGGAGTCACACCTGTTTAAGAAATGAAATGTAGTCAAATATGTTTGTAGTTCTTGAAAACTTTTCAATTTCTGGCAAATTAAGAGATACCTGAGGAGTCACAGGAAATATTCAGCAGGGACTTGTAATAAAGATGGATGGGAAGAAAAACATGAAAATGGAGATGGCTGAGAGAGTTGTTGTTCATGTGAGAATGGTGCCATGACCGTTTATAATGCATCCTCCTGTCCCTTCCTCCATGTTTTCTCCTCATATCTAAGCATGCCAGATAAAATATCAGATGCCTAGCTAAATTTGAATTTTTCTGATAAACAATGAATAATTTTTCTCATTGATTTTCATTGAAAATATTTATTCGTTGGAAAATCTTGTTTATCTGAAATTCAAATTTAACTGGGTATCCTGTGTTTTCATTTGCTACATCTGCCAACCCTGCTGATCCAGCCTATTCCACCCCTTAATTTAAAAGCACTGAAAAGAACTGTAATTATAAGCAGTGTCCCAGGAAAACATAGCCAAATGAGTCAGGTTGGCATTGATGGCCCTGGCTAGGAAGAAACTCGATTTCATTGACGGCATTGCTGTTTTGTCTTGTGTCTTTCTGCCTACTCCTCATATTCCCAAACCTTACTGTCAGAGCAGTAACTGCTCTTTCTTTAATTTAATGGTTTACATATTGGATTAAGTAGTTAAACCATTAATCTAGAGAACTGTCCCAGTTGAGAAATGCCACTTTTCCCTGGAGAGTACATGTCCTTCAATGAAAGAGACAAGACTTTAGGGTTTGGGCTTTTTTTTGTTTGTTTGTTTGTTTGGGTTTTTTTGTTTTTTTTTTCTTTTAAGAAGAATATTAGAGAAGCATTCCTGTTAACTCATCCTCTTGGTTTGACTCACCAAGTTATACAAATGAATGCTTTGGGTATTAAGCAAAATCATGAGATGAAAATGAAAACATTTCTGTGGTTGCTGCTGATATGTGAATGTCTTTCTGTGTGCTGTGAATATCAATCTTTAAATAAAGGAGCTGTTTGGCCCAAGACAGGCACCATAGAAAAGTAGGAGAGGAAATCAGAGCATAGATAGAATAAGGGCTGAGTCAGAACAGGTTGAGCCAGAAGCCCAAAGAAGAAACATAAGAAGCACAGGTGAGCCATGGGTCACATGACAGACAGATTAATGGAAATGGGTTGAGTTGAGATGAAAGAGCAAGCTAACAATGTACCTGAGACATAGGCCAAATAGTGTGAACTTAATATAACCTTCGGAGTCATTTTTGGGAGAGCCTAAGCAGTGGTGGGCAGCTAAGAGGTGTGGGATGGCAGGTCTGTGGGTCTGGACCTCTGGCCACCAGGGGCCAAGAAATCATATAGTAGCAGATAGCATCCCAACTTGGGGCAAACACTTGGGGCAAACACTTACATAAAGCCAGAGAAAGATTAGAAAGTGTTTTAGAGCATTAAAAACTGAGCCAAAGCAGCTTCCAAATTGTGTATCTGAAGAGGGTCACAGAGATAACATGGCATTCAGGCCACATTCAAAATGGCAGCAATGGACTTGCCAAGTAATATAATCTCAACCAGGCTGTATCCTGAAGTCTCACAGAAGACTCAGTACCATGTGATTAATTTAAGGTTTATGTTTATATTTAACAAAAAGGAAACAGAGTCAAGATGGTTACTCAGTAGCAGCATTTCTTGGGTCTGCTCAGTTTGGAAGCAGAGATGCAACCCCTTTAAGGGAACTTCCTGATTCAGCTTTATCTGCAAAAACTATGTGGATTTTTAAAAGAGTGGTAGCATTTAAAAAGCTCTTCTGGTTATAAGATGCTTAAGGATTCATAATAAAACAGATTCAGATGAAAAAAAAACGTGTAAACGGGTTACAATACATATAAAATGTACATAAGCTTCAGAGAGAAAAAAAAGAAGGTGGAGAAAGTCTTTAAAAAGAGAAATAGAGTAATAAAAATCTAATAAACCATGTAAAGATGGAAAATAGACACAGAATCTGAATTATGGTTATTTTGTTTTCTTTTAATTTTTTAACTGTTAATGAGCTAACTGCAGGAAGACAATGGATTGCAAAGGCTGCTAAGTTAAACAAGAATATATATTTTAAAGGTATCTTGATTTTGAAATTTGTGTCTAAGGATTTATTGCTTTGAAAGAGATCTGCTTTTGTTCCCACAGAAGATGAGAACCTATGGATTTCTCCCAGGCAAATATGGTTTCATCAACCAAGACCACCTGAAAATTCTCTGATGGGAAGAAATGGTCATATCAGTTTCAGGGCTACAGACTAAAATGATCCAGTCTCAAGAATCTGTAAGATTGCCAGTGCCCATTAATGAGCAGGAAGTATTAATGGAAAACTACGCCCAAATTCCCAAAATATATAAATGTTCGTTTTTACTATAAATGGTTAATGGTCACAGTTAATCTCTTTCTAAGAAGAAAAAAGGGGATATGGTATATGAGTGATTTTTAAAAATCAGATTATTAAATTTACTTTAATCCAAAAATCAGCTGTTAATCTCAAAATGTTTTACATTGGTATGGATTTTGATTTTTTGATACAAATTTAAGGTCAATTTTGTTGTGCTGTACATATTTTTCTATTCTTGTTTAAGGTGTAGTGTTCATGTAGCTAATTTAAGATTGTAATGTATAATAAAAAATGAAGATTAATAGTCACCTATGATAACCAAACTTATAGTTATGTTAGTTAAGTATACAAAGATATATTTCAATTAGATAAGTAACCTCAAATACTTCTAAGACCTACAGAATATGGCATTTGAAATATTTTTAGAACTAAGACTTTTCTGGACAGTGAGATAGATCTGCTCCTGGCAGCACCAATCTACTTCAAGAGAAAAATGGGCATTGAAGTATGGATTTTACTTTCTTTGTGGCAAGAATCTTTTCTTGTATTGACTGCTTGACAGTATGCTATTTAAACTGGACATGCAGGTTCCATAGGAAGGTGACCTCTGAACTTTGGCAGAACAAGCCAAGATGGTCCTTCAGGTTCCTGCTTTACTGAGAAAACTGTCAGACATTCCTCAAGACCCAAGGAGAAGCATCTGATGAGCTATACCAGAATGGGCAGAGCAGATTACCTGCTTCACTAAAATGAAAAGAGATTCTGGGCCTGTAGGCTGAAGATGGAAGTCTCAGATTTATAAAGGAACTGTGATTGACTGTGTAGGCAGATAGGTGTCATCCATGTCATTTCTAGATTTTGGAAGTTGATTGTACTTTCATTTTACTTGGGTAAATACTATATCCTTCTGTGGTCTTTGATGTAGTTGAAGATTAGATAGTTATAGGTATAGTTTTTCTTACTTATTTTAAAAGGTATATTGGATATGAAACTTTAGATTCACATGAATAAGATAGATGATAGAGTATTTTCTTTAATTTGCTAAATACAAATAGACTATATATTGTAACTGTAATTCTTGCTTGATAGCTATTGTTATTTGTAATTTTGCTATGTTAAAATTGAACCCTTCCTTTTTGATTAGACAGAAACGAGGAGATGATGAGGGGATGTCTTTCTGTATGCTGCACATATCAGTCTTTAAATAAAGGACTGTTTTGGCCATGGCAGGCACCATAGAAGAAGTAGGTGGAGAATCAGAGTAGTTAGGAGAAGGAGGGCGGAGTCAGATCAAATTGAGCCAGACTCCCAAAGAAGAAACATGCAAGGAACACAGGTGAGCCACAGGCCACATGGCAGGACAGATTAATGGAAATGGGTTGAGATAAGATGAAGGAGCTAGCTAGCGATATGCCTAGTTCAAAGGCCAAACAGTATGAAATTAATATAGGCATCTGAGTCATTTTTGGGGGGCCTAAGCAGCAGGGCGGCTAAGCGGTCTGGGACTGCAGGTCTGTGGGTCTGGACCTCTGGCTGCCCAGGACCAAGAAACCTCATTGTAACATGCTGCTTTCACACACCTCTGGCTTAAAAAATGATTTTAAATATGCATTGACTTAATGTATATTAATTAATGTAATTAATGTATATGCAGACTTAGTGTAATGTCTACAATGTAAAGAAAAGGATTGAGCCGTCCATATTGTTATATGAGGCTGCAACTCTTATACCAACAAACCTAGGGTTGATTGATAACAGTCATAGAAATGTGTCAAGTTTAACAGCTTTCAAACACTATTTTACAAATTGCATATATTTTTCCCATGTAAAGATTTAAATTGGTAATAAATTATGTCTGTTTTAGTCAGAGTGAATTATATAAATAACTTCTAAGGAATACAAATTTCTCACTAACACATGAAGTGTTACAACACATTTCATCTTTGCTACATAGACCATATTAAGAACATAGAATGCACCTAGAATGCAAACTGTAAAGCAGCTGTCAAAACTGAGCACATAATACAAAATTGAAAAACATTTCTCTATAGTTTGGCATCAAACCTTCCAAGTAACAAGACAAAATACCACACATCTGCTATTAAAGTGAGAAAACATGTTAATAATTAATTCAACCCCTCCCCCCTTCAGCAACTATATAGCCCAGGTTGGCTTAGAAGAATTCATGTCATTCTTTAGTCAGCAACCTCATTGCAGGGATTATAGCTGTGTACAACTATGCCTAGCTCCAGCAAAATTCCAAGTATTTTTCAAGTGAAAATAGTTACCTTAGACTGCAGTAATATGTACATATGTATATACATTTATATGGCTTGGAATCTATCCTGCATAATGTTTGCTCAAAAGCAATTCAACCTGACTTTCACTAATCATTTAGCTCAATTTGAATCTATTCTCATTTGTGAGGGTAATCCAAATGTGCCAAAAACTTCTCTTTTTTTCTCATATTGTTAACAAAGACGGGTGTTTCTCATTACAGTTCAACTTAAATTTAGGTATGATTTCACTTGGCTCATAACAGTAAAATTACATAATTATTTACTTTATAATGTCTGATAGGTTTTTATTTAGACACCAAAAACATAAATTGGGCATACAACATTTATTTCCTATGTTGAACTTTTCATTGTCTTTTGAAAATTGATTTCAGATTCTCTTAATGGAGGCTTGTAATATGTTTTAATGAAAATGATAAATGAGCATATCTCAGAAAGTTTAACATATCTGGAATTATTTATGTGTCAGAGCTAAATGACATTAAAATATGTAAATGGTAGCCATAGGGGTCAAATGTCAGGGAGAAAAACAGAGGAGGAGTCTGTCTACACAGTGAAAGCTGAAAGAGAACACTTAGTTTGTGCTTTTTTATCTGGATTTTCCCTTCTAAGTCTTAAAACAAAAAAACAAATATGTCAGAAAAACAAAACAAAAACAAAAAAACAGGAATCTCAAAGAACGGAGGACATTTAAACTAGAATTTAGCATTGCTGCCACCCATGTTTGTTTCGATTACCTACAATGAGGGAATTAGAAGTGCCTTACTGGAAAAGGTGAAAAGGTGTAGACAGACAGACACAGACAGAAGACAGACAGACAGACACACACACCTCTTTAAAATCTCATTCTTCTGAAGTTACAATATTTTATACAGCTAAGTCAACTTTAATATGCCTCCCCCAAAGTAATTATTTGTTTCTTTTAAAATGATTGTATTTGAGAAATAAAAGGAGGCTGGAAGGATAGATCATCAATGAAGAGTCCTGATTGCTCTTCCGCAGAAGCTGTGTTGGATTCTCAGACTCTGCATGGTAACTTACGGTTGTCTGTAACTCTGGTTCCAGAAGATCTGGCATACTCTTCTGTTCTTGTTCTCCTCACATCAGGCATGCAATGGTGCACAGACATACATGTAGGAAAACACTCAGATCTATAAAATAACAATTTTTAAATAAATTAGAAAACTAAATTAAACAAAAATTATCTTTCTTATAGACTTTAAATAAGTTTATATGCACTAATAATAAATATTACTGTTCAGATATCTTATATTTATAAATATAATAGGAAGAAAAAATAGATAATATATTAAAAATATGTAATGTATTCTTTAAAAATATTGAGTAATCCTTTTTGGAGAATCTTTATTTCTAACTAATAAAGTCCTCAAATTCTTTGACATGAAAAATTACAAAGACTAATGGAGCAGAAGAAAGAAATTTCACTGACAAAGATTTTCTGTAGTATAAAGGGTGAAAAATTACACCAGTAACATCACAGAACTAAAGGGTAGATCAATAATTTGAGAAGAATATTAGATAAAAATGAATAAAGCCTTTGGCACCAGTCCAGATTTTGTCCTAAGAAATGAATGAAATTTGAGAAATAACTACTAGTTCAGACTTTCAACTCTGAAACCTGATCATAAACCAGAAGATATGGACAGGTCCATAATTTACAAGACATGTACAGTTAATGAAAGTGTTCTGGTCTAGTTTAAAGAAGTTCCAATAATCTGTCCTTCTGCATGTAAGAATTTCTTATCCTTATCCATAATAGATAGAAGGCCAGTTAACATTTAACTGGCACAGGATTTCAAAGTACTTCACAAACATAAAATATGATGTAACTGCCATAGAATCTATTACTTAATATTCAATCTTCAAGCAACAACTAATGAGCAATGTGGCATTATAAAAGAGGCTTGCTAATAAAAGTTTAACGTTTCCGTAGCTTAAGAATAGTCCTGAAGATTCCGTAGTTGTCTGAAGTCCAATTTAATCTATACATTATTTTTGCAAATTTATTGTTTGACTTTGGGTTTGTGTGTGTGTGTGTGTGTGTGTGTGTGTGTGTGTGTGTGTGTGTGTGTGTGTATGGTTTTACATATAAATGGACAAAACCTCTCAGTTCTTATATGAGGTAATGGTTTTATTCTAGAATTCATATATCTATTGCCTCATGACAAAACACGTATCATGGATAGCTATGATATGCACTGTGAGTGATCTGTAATAGACTCTACCTTTTCTATTTGAGGAATCAAAAAAAAATCTCTAGTTTTTATAAAGTCAGATTGTGGGGGAAATTACAGAAGGACTCCAGGAAGTTGCTGAAACTACAGGCTTCTGGGCCCCAGTCTCTCACTTAAATGATGCAGAGACCATAACTGCTACCTAGTGCAAAGAAATTATATCACCAACTACCTGTCTTTGTGTTTGAATAGATGAGATTGGTTTCAATGGCCTCAAATGCTTTTTTGAGAGACAAATGTTGGAGAAAACAGATGTAAAGAATTCCACTGATTCTGATTCTCATGTTGTCAGAACTCCCAAAGGATTGCAGACAGATGCGTTAAGGTGAACTTCAAGAATGAGTCTCTTGAGTTATACTGTCCTTTGAATGAACCAAATACATTTCAAGATATGTGGGCTTTATTTACAACAGAAAGCTGTATTTATTAGATCTGAAAACCAAATGTTTAATGAACTATATTCTACACTGTATGTGCATTGGTTGTTAAATAGATTTCAGATGGTGCTAATGGCAGTAATTTTGTTGGCTGAATTAAGATTCAATTTAGAAAACTCACCAAGTAGGTTTAAGCCACCACTCTAGAATACTGCAAAAGAAGAAAAGGAAGCATCTTGTTTAACAAAGCCTAGGCTACTTGTGAAGTTTGACCAAACTGCTTGTAGAAACACTAAATGTATCATTATATCAGTTCCCCTTTCAAAAGGAATTTGTGAATATCTACATATACTGATCACTGTATGAAAAAGCAAAGTGAGGCTGTGTTGGAAAGGTCAAAAATGGACAACTGTTAAGACAGATTTCTGCATAATAATAAATGGTCTCTTACAGCCTGAAGATCAGGTAGATTAAAGCAAGTTAAACACTATGTGAGACAGAAAGGATGCTCTCCAAAAAAAGTAAAGAAATGCAAATTTTCACGTTGGAGAGATTATATAGTACACAAAAATCATGTGATTGTAATATAGAAGATATATGGAAGAGAGGCACAAAATATAGAGAGGCAGAGATGAGATTACAAAGGCATTCATGTGTAATACTAATTAGATGGAACCCTTATTAAAGGCCTTAAGGAAGTACCAAAAAATAATTGTTAAATGAATGAATGAGTTAATATGTAAGCCAGATACACATTATTAATGCATGTCCAAAAAGTAATCAAGTCATTGATAGTTTTATATTCTGGTATGTCTAATGCATACAAACACATGAATGTGTATAATATAATATGTGTTTATATAATAATTATATGAATATATGTACATATATATGTATATATATGGAGAAGGGCACAGTGACTATAGTCACCAATGGCAAGTCCTGACTCAATAAATTCTTTCTGGTAGAAAATATAAATAAACATCTTAAGCAGGAAAATAATGAAAATAATAAAGTTATGTCTCAATTGTGGAACAGAAAGCAAAATGATAAACAGTTCGAGACAATTACCCTTACCCCTTTATGTAATTATTTGGAAAATGACTGATGAGTTAGAAAGCCAGAGGTTTTGCTAGTCTGTCAATCATCACACCATACTTCTCAACATCATTTAGGTGATTCTAATGACAAATCAAAATTTGTCATTAAAAAAGTTAAAGGTTTACTTCTTCTGCACAGTAATGATCTATATGCAATTGTGTGTTTACTGGGACACTGGGAGAATTACCCTGGGTTCTGGATCTTGGTGACTGTAATTAACAGTAATGTGTTGCGTATCTCAAAACTGCTGAAGGAATAGAGTCTATGTATTCTCACTATAAAGAAATAATAAGTTTGAAAAAAGATAGAAAGTCTAACCAATGTGGTTTATTTGTTACATTGTGTATATATGCACTAAAACATCAAATTGTACATACAACTACATTTGTCAAATAAAAATATGAAATGTTTAAAAATAAAGTGACGAATAGCAAGTCAAAACTCTAAAAAGTCTCCCACTTAGGAATGTAATTCAACATGCTATCATTTTAAAATTCCAATTATATTACTTAAATTATCATTTCCTGGGCATGATTTTATTTCAAATATTCTCACTCCTATTATTGCATTACTTTGTTTCTAATTGAAAGTGTCTGATTTGTTTTTGAGATTGGTAAAGTTCTGACAGATGGGAAAAATGAAAATCATCACCAGAAGCTAAATTAATGTATTAATATTCACATTAAAATGAAAATTGTCATCACTGTAGAGTGACGGTCATATAAGCTGACAGTAACTGATTTCAGGACTAAGAAGAAAACCATCAAAGGAACCTAATTCTAAAGCGAGATCATAAATCTGAAGAATTAGGTTGTTGTTGTTGTTTTAAGTAACTGCAAGTAAGAAAGGACACAAGGAGGTAAAGAATAAAACTGTAGACATAGGTAAGCTCAAAGCACTTACAGTGGTGCTATCCATGAACAAATTAAGATGTGTTGTCAAGGCAACGGTCACACAGATGAGGAGGAATAGAATAGAAACTCACCAGAAAAGCCCACCAATGGGAATTAATATTTAATTGTGAAAAATTAAGCTCCCACAGGTGATGACTAGCAATATGATAATTCTGGGACATGAACAGATATAAAATATAAATTTGTTTATATAGGAGGCAGCCCTCAGTGTTTATAGTTCTAAGTGACATTACGTGCAATTGCATTCTGTTTGTCACTAGAAAGCCCAACACAACCACTTTCTGTTGTCAGTGAAGTTAGAGTCCTGAAGGTGATGTTCATCTTGCTGCTGTGGTATTCAGAGCTTGATATTGTAAGTCAATCCATTAGAAGGCACATATCTTCTTTATGTGCATACTCAATGAGGGTGCTTTGAACTGTCAGTATGTTTAGACACAAGGATCCATAGTATCATAGCAGAAATGTCTTAACTTATCTGCAATTGCTCAATAACTTATCCTATAGCTTAAGTCAAAAACCCTGTACAGGTGTCAGTAGGCTCCAAATTTCTGTATGACATTTTTTTTTCTGCAACTCAATATTCTTTTTGGATGTTTGGGAAGATGAGTCCCCTTGCTCTGGAATCATATTTCTGTAATCCCTCTTTGCCTACTCCTTGACCTCTCAACCAGGTCTTCCTCAGATATAAGCATTTTCTTCTACTGCAACAGGTGGTGGTGATGGAGCTGGGCTGTTCCAAGTCTAGATGAATTTGGGAGTCCTTTTCTCACTTCCTGAATATTTGGGAGCTTTTATTCATAGTTATGAAGAAATTTTGCTTCCTGGCCCCCACTAACTAACATTTTATACAGCATCTGTGAGCTTTCTTTGTTTCTAGGATCACTGAACTGAAACCAGTGGAGTATCAGAACTCAGCCCATATGTTCATTAAGCAGTGAATCTGTAATTAATTTCTATGGTTTACAGTTAATGAGACTGTGTGTATATGAATGTGTACATGCTGTGTTTATGGGTTTTAAATCATGTTTCAATTATTTTTCTATATTTTGTTTATATTGACAATGAATACTTTTTTTGTTTGGCTATCTATCAATCAGTAGACATTCTGGGTAAACCTCTATATGTCCATGTATAAAGAACAAACTCACTTATTAGATACGATTGTTTGTGCAGTGAGAATAATTTATTGACATCTTAGTAAAACTCATTAAACTGTTCTATAGAGTTTTATATAGCAATAAGAGAGTTAAAATTTAAACTAGTCATATTATATTAGATATTATTTAGAAGGGCTTTTCTACATTTTTGTGTGAACAATCTCTGATAAGATAGCAATAAAAGATTAAAAGCACTACTCAGTTGTAAGACTGAATTACATGTGAGTTTATACAAACATATTCTATCAATTATTTGTCAAGAGTCTCTTTTTTAAAAAACAATGATCATGCCCTATAAATTTTAAAAGAAAATAACACCAAAAGATACTCTGAATGCAAATACTTTAGAAATAAATCATGCTTGTTATTTTCTGTATTTTTTTTTATAAAAAAATGAATTAACTCACTTGCAAACATTTTTTGGATGCAGATTATCTACAAAACAACATGACCTGTTCAATATCAATAACAGTGACAAGGGTCTGGGAAAGCTGTGAATCAGACACCATTACGTCTGTGTAGCAGGAGCAAATACTACTATCATAGAAGACATACAGGTCATATAAAAGCAATGCCATACCATCCCTTAGAATTTAGAATTTTCTAGAATATTTGTGTTCAATAGTTAAAAATATTAATGCATGTATTTACTTGTCACAAAATTCTAGGATCCCCAGGTATTAGCAGTTTAATCAAAGATTAAGTATTTTGGTTAGTCAAAAGTTGAAATTTATGAGGATTTATTGTTTTCTTGCAATAATAAGATTCAATTAAGATCACTGAGTACCTTCCAGTAGGATTTTGGAATCACTGCTTACCCTCCAGTAGGACTGTAGAGTCACCATGTAGCCACTGGTCTGAGCGTGAGCTCATTGCTTACTATGCCCGTGTCTGGGAAGATCATTTAGACTTTATATCCTTTGGTACCAACACATTTTCAGCACTTTCTGCTCTGTCACTTTGTAGAAAAGGTTAAATGAAAAAAATGACTCCAATTAATTTATCATAATTATTGCTAAACAAAATGAAATTAGTATTTTTAGCATCACTAATTTTCTATTATTTCTAGCTTAAAGTCAAGTTCCTTATAAGTTGTAGTTACTAGAGTTGTCATTTTGTGGCCCAGAAGCAGAGATTCTCATATTCAAAGAGAAAAGGGAGCCACATAAAGAAATACCGAGAAAGAAGTGGTATTTCCTTGACACCAAGGCAGACTCAGGGAAATGCCTGCAAGAAGTGCCCTTCCCTGCTTCAGCACCCTTGGGAGAGGTTAGGGTTGAGCTACTTGTGTTTAGTGTAGTGTCTGCCGCCAGGACTATACTATGCTTTATGGGACAATTTTGGGCTCTAGAGCTGGAGAAAGTTATGCGACCAAGTCTATAAATCTAATCTCGAATGGCTAAATAGCACATCATCATGACAACATAAGCTCAGGGAGTCGGGAGGTCTGCAAGAATTTTGAATTAAGAAGATCAATAAGATTGTTGCTTGGTAGTTGAGATCAAGATCTGACGCCCTAGCTTCACCATCCACATTAGGGAGCTTTCTCTAAGTAACAGATGCACGAAGTAACTAATTTCTAAGAAGAGGCGCATTTTGGCTCATGCATTTGAAAGGTTCAGGTGCATGGCTGACTTAATCTCCTCTCAGTCAGATGGAGCAAACCCACAGAAGACAATCAAGGGGGGGAGGGGCTGCTGAATTCCTATTATTTAAAGCACGTCCAAAGTGACATTATTATGACACTCTATGAGACCCGACCTTTTAAAGTTTTACATAACTTCTCAACAGAAAGAATCAAGCTGGAGACCAAGATTTTACTTTTAAAACATTTCTCTTGGTTTCTTATTATTTAAAATAGTGTGTTTAATTACTATATTTTCACACACAAAATATATCATTGTAATTTTCCTACATTCACTCCCCTTATTAATTTCCATTTTTCTTCCTCTGCCCCTCTGCACTCCTCTCTTTTCCCTGGTCCCTTTCACATCTTCAGAAAGGACTAAGACTTTAATCTACTGATGACAGTCCAAACTGTAGCATCATCCTAAAGAATGGAGTAGCATGTCTATCAGCTTCCAGTTAACAAAAGGCAAACTTTAGTGTAATACCTGCTACATAACCACCAAGGCCCTAGTTCAACCCCAAGTACTCACTTGCCAAACTGGGCATGGTGGTAATTTCAGAAATGAACCCATGAAGACAAGTAGATACCCAGGGCTTACTGGCCATTGAGCCTTGTCTAAACAGTGACATCTAGGCACTGTGATAGATATTTTTTTGAATTTATTCCATAAAACTGTACCAGGTTAAATCATTACCTCCAGCAACTGAAGGACTTTTCACACTATACATGAACACTAAAGGATACTTTTGCTTTATTTTGTCAGCCTAATAGTTTTAAAATATACAGTTCATATTTCTTTATCATTAGTGATATAGAATATGCTGCTTTTCTCATTAATTAATTAATGTTAGCAATAGGAGAAACTATAAAATGTAGAACATTAAACTAAATAGAAAATAAACTAGCTAATATTTAATTCTTTGAAATAGATGTAATTTTCATATATTATCAGCAAGTTTAGGTAAATATTATCAACATGACACATTCTTTAATTTTAAACATGGAATCAAAATACTGAAGAAATTTAAAATATGAACTGAAATTTTGAATTGTAAAACTTCTTTGCAGCAAATATGATCAAATAAACTGTACAAAATAATATTTTAGTTTCTAAAAAGAAAACTAGAAGTGAGAACTAATATATATAATATATATACGATTAACTTATTTAAATAGAGAAATAAGTTTAATTTAGAGGAAACAAGCCTGAGAAAGTATCTCTTGAGCAGAGTTACAAAGCATTTGTTTAGAAGGCATGGGGACAAGAAACACATAACTTACTTAGAATTTAAGAAATTTCTTACTAGGCTACAGAAAATCTGATTTGCAAGGTCATCAAGAAAAGTGTAAGGAGATGAGATACTGAAATGAGGAGAAAAGTGGCAGGAATAACTGAGATGAAAAACAGTTAAGAATGGGAGCTGGTCAGGTTAGCTAATGGGTGGCTATGGGGATAAACATTAAGGCAGACTTTATCTTATACATCTAGGACCCTACAGAGGCTTTACATGCATAAAATATGCTGATAAAGCAGAAGTTGGGATTTGGAGGGTCAGTATTTACACTGGCTTGACAAGTTGAGAGAGGGAATGATAAGTGGCTTACTCATTTCAATTCAAAAGGAAAAATTCCAGGAACTTAAAACCATTAGAAAAATAGGAATATATGTCCCCAAATCTCCTGAGAATTGAGCTCTGAAAGAAACACACTGAGATTTAACTTTCAATTAGGCTTAGAAGTTATACCTGTGCACTCACCCACACACGAATATGCAGGCATATGCATGCACACAGAAAGTGATCAAGTTGGTATTCAGTATATGAAAATTATACGAGGAGCCTGGATAGTTTTGAATCTTCTATAAAATCATCTTGTTATTTTATCTCAGTCACCCAATCTTCCTCTTGATCTCTTCACATAGAATAATTTCATAACACTGAAAGCTACTAACTTTTCTTCTCTTTTCTCTACTCTGCTGAGTTGTACTAGAATATGTTGTGGACATTTCAGTCCTGAAAGGGGACATGCTAGGTTGAGACAATTTACTAAAAAATAAAAAAGGCACCATAGAAAACTCTGTAAGACAGCATTCTGCCACTGATACCCCTGTTGTTTTTCTGGTTTCATGGCCATCTTTGTTAATAAAAATCACAAAACAAGTATAAGACACTGGTTTAGTGCCATAACAATAATCTTTAGATGATACCTGTGCTGCAAACACTCATTAGATTAGCAGCTCCTGAATATGTCTATCTATGCCCACTGAGGGACTCAGGCTGAGTTTCCACAAACTTTGAATTCTTCTTCGTCTTCTTTTTCTTTGTCTTCTTCTGCAGGAATAATAGATCAGAGTATTAAATAATAGATATTAATAGCAATTGGTGCATTATTTCATCACATGAAAAGATAATAAGACACCCTTTTCTGCTCCATACAGAAAGCAGAACCAAAATTTAATCTCTATAATGATGCCTTCTTGATTGAAAATTATTAGTAAAAGTGTGTTGACTGAATGGTAATATTAATAATCTTAAATTAAATAATTTTAGGCAGCAATGGTAATGAAGGCAGAACTTGTGGTTTGGTTTATGATTAGCACTTATAATGAAGAAATCAAAATCTGGGAATAACAGAAATGTTTCTTGTTTCTGAAATTGTAGAGGTGGAAGTGGCCCTGAATCTACATCCTGGTTGCTCTCTTATCAAAGTCCTGATCCTTCTAGCCTATCAGGATTGTTTCTTTCCCTTGACCATTTCTTGCATCTTTGCTGTGAGGGTCTCCCATTCTCTACACTCCCAGCTTCGTGTGGAACAGTTTTGCATCCACAAAGTCACATACCTCACTCTGCACATACCTCACTGCATTTCTCAGATCCAAAAGTAGTTTAATATACATGGCTCTGCACATCACTGTCCCTGGTGCCTTGTGCATGATGATGGATGCTCAATGCTTTTTGTTAAATATACTCATGTACTTACTCTTAACAAAGACTAACTTTAACTTGTACAGGGTTTGTCCATGGTGCTGAGTTTGTTCTATTTATTTAACACCTGTAAAATGTCTTGCAGTATAGACTCACAACTGTCAGATACTATACTCACTATTATTTTGTATAAATAACAAAGTTTCAAAAGTTGTAAATAGTTTTAATCACCGTTTTTTCCCATGTGACTTCTATAAGTTAATTATCACAATATTCTGAAGACGTTACCAGTCACAAATGCAGGCTCTTCCATCACTTTGACAGAATGTCTGATATTGAAAACTGAAAGGAAAAAAAAAAATGATTCACAATTTTGGAGACTTGGGCTCTTGATCTAGTGGTCCTATTGCTGTCACATGGTGGGAGAATTCAACAGAACAAGAAATACATTGGAGAGAGGCTTAATGCCATTCTCTCATGGACAAAAAGCAGATAAAGAAATGGTAGGGACTGGATCTCAAGACATCCTTCAAAGGTCGTACCATTATATCCTAAAATTTCTAGCAGCTCCAAATAGTTGGAGACCAATCTGTCTACACATGGGTCACTGGGAAACATTAAAGACTGAATAATGGCCTAAATGAAATCTTAATCCTGCTACCTATTATATTATGACTATGCGAATCACTTAACTTTTCTTACCTCAGTTTCTTCATCTGTCAAATGGGCTACTTAAGTTCTTATCTGCCTAGGAAGTAGCACATTTATTAACATTTACTAAATATTTTGCCAGTTGAGTAATTGCAGATTTATCTTATTTCCTCCCAGTTTACCCTCTTTTTATTTTTACAGTTTCCCTCCTTTGGAAAAGTGGAATACTAACCTAAATTTATTTTAAAACAAAACAAAACAAAAACCTAAGATAGACTAAAAAAAATTGCCTAAGATAGACTCATTTCCCACTTTGAATTAACCCCACAGATGATAGCGATAATGTTTAATGGGCCAAGTAGCGGCTTGGTGCTTGAAAAACAAAGTGGGTAAGCTATGTGTAAAAGCACCTGATCTTGGGAGCTGGCACACAGTGCAAGAGCAGAAGCAAGAGCAGAAGAACATCTTACAGCTCAGTGTTTGAACATCTAAATATAAAACTATTTAAGATACATTCTCCAGGTGCCAAGACACAATATGAACAGGACTGGGTTATCCCTCATTGAATCACCTAAACACCAGCAAGGGGTTCAGTGCAAGCTTGAGTTACTGTGGTTCCCCTGACAGCATGTCCCCTGACTTTTAGATCTAGTACAGTTCACCCATACATCATAGGAGCCAGAGGCAGGTCTCAGCTAAAGGCAAGGAGTCTAATTTCTACAAAGCTCATGTTCATCATCTCATAATCCTGAATTTTGTTTTCCCTGGGCTTTGCAACTGCAGCATGATGATACTTTAGTATAATTTCTATATGGAGTGCAGATTCAAAGATTATTGCTGAATATACATATTCAAAGCATTGTTTGAAACACTACATGAGGACAGCTATGCAAGCATTTATTACCAGCACAAGTTTAAATAACAAGCTGTACAAGAAACATATAGTGGTATACATATTATGTACAATTGTGATAGATGAAAAAAGTCATATTTCAATATATTAATATCTCCTCAAATCCAAAGCAAAATGGGGTCAAATATGTACTGTGCATAGTAAGAAATTACTCCACATAGAGCTATGTCGAGGTGATTTCCACTCATTTGAAGAGTGAATTTCTATGTATCACCTATTAGCAAATGGATGCAATGTTATAAAAATATTGTAAAACTCAGGAAGCCAGAGAAATCACAAGGCTCTTGGTGACCTTCCAGCTTGGCTGTCCCGGTCTTCTATGACATTTTCAGACAGCTGAGAATGACCTTTGGGTTTCAGATTCAAGGTTTACTGTCAGAAAAAAAATGCAAGGGGAAACAGTTTTTTAATGTTGCTGCTGCTGCTTGAATGGAAAAACTACTACAGATTTTCTTCTCATAAAAATCTGAATAATATTTATCATAATTTTGCAAAATCATCTGTCTCTTAAAAATTCAGTAACAAACATCAAGTCAACTTATACAATTGGGTTCTTTCGTTGTACTCTGAGAAGAAAAATGACTCTCATTGATGTATATTCTGAGGTCACAAAATTCATGAGAAAAGCAAACTATTTCTCCCCAAATGCAATGATCAAGGACAATATTAAATTTCAGTGTAGTGTATAGTCATAATAATATCCATATTATCTACATAATCAGATTTTTTCAGAGTCAAGAAAGAGCTCAGATATCAGCACCAATGTATGCTGGGTTCCTTCTTGCTTTAATGAGAATTTATTGGACAACATCTAAAGTTAGGAATATTCTTAGAACAGGACGTGTTAATTAAGATTAAAAAGCCATATACTCTAAATCTTATATAGTCTGGTGTCTTTAAATGAAAGAGACAGAAAATTCAGATCGGGCAGCCAAAACAAGACCAGGTTTTTTGTTTACCATTAAAATTAGCTTGATAAAAAATGAGTTTCCTTATACATTATCACACACGGTTCTCTCTCTCTCTCTCTCTCTCTCTCTCTCTCTCTCTCTCTCTCTCTCTCTCTCTCTCTCTCAGTATGCATGTGCAGATGTACTTGTCTGGTGGCTAGATTGCAGTCTTTGGGAAATGGTTCTTGCCTTTCCCCTTCTTGAGGCAAAGTGGAGCTCTCCTGTGGCTAGGTGTATACCAACCTGGCTGGCCTGCAGGCTTCTAGAGAATTTTGTCAGCACTTAACATCCTTCGATTAAAGTAACTCAGTTGTAATGTATGATCTTAATGTGTTCTTAAATCTGTCTCTTTTTTTTCTCCCTAGTCTCATTCTGGTAGTATGATAAAATACCCTGACAAAAGCAACTTAGGGAAGAAAAACTTTATTCTAGCTCACATTTGGGTTACAGTTTGTCATACCAGAAAGTCTCCTTATGGAATATAGGAGTGCCAGAAATACAAGTGTGTTCTTACACTTCATGTAGTCTAGGGTTTCTGGCCTAGCCTAGGCCCTAGGTTCAGATTCGCTTGCAGCTGCTTAGTCCTAAATAATCACACAAAGGCTTATTATATTCATGATAAACTGGTCTATGACTCAGGCTCATTATCACCTAGCTCTTACAACTTAACTCAACTCATTCTTATTAATCTGTGTCTTACCTCATGGCTAACAGCTTACCAGGACTTTCACAGCTTACTCTCTGGACAGCAGCCTGTAGTCTCTACATTGGGTACCACTTGTAGTTGGAAGTTTCTGTCCTGTCTGGGATCCCTGGGTCCAGACAAAGCTCCTCCAACCACATCCTGCAGCTGCTTATAAAATAATTAATCAGAAGCTTATTTTAATTACAAGTTCTTTAGTCTATGGCTCAGGCTTATTACTTACTAACTCTAATAGTTTAAGTTAATTCATTCTATCTGTGTTTAGCCGCATGGGTTGGTACCTTTTTCTCAGTGCAACATTCTTATCCTACTTTCTCTGCTTCTGGCTGTCATTTCTGCTCTGCTCTTCCTCTTTCAAGAATTCTCCTAGTTCCTTTGCCCCACCATTACTTCCTGTCTAGCTACTTGACCAATCAGCATTTTATTAAACCAATATTTACAGTATAAAAGCATAGTCCCACAACAACTTCTGGCTTTTTAAGTGGATCCTAGGAATTAAACTTGAGTTATCTACTTTCTCAGCTACCGCTGACCCCCATACTTTGTTCTTATTTATCTCCCTTTCACAATTCTACCTCAATTTCTGGTCCCCCTTTCCACCTCAATAGGCCCCGTTTCTGTCCTTATATCCAAAGCATTATTACTATTTTTCTTTTTTTTCTTTTCCTTTTTAAGAGTTCTGTCTTATGAACCCTTTTCTTGTGTTGGGTATCTTTGTCAAGAATTAAGTGGCTGTAACTATTTTAGGCTCATTTTAGGGTCCTCTGAAATACTCCATTTAAAATTTTTGTGCCTGTGTTTTATGACAAATCATATTGTATTTTGCCACAATGACTTTGTGGTAATATGAAGCTGAATACTTAAATACTTAAAAATTGTCTTTCTGCTTAAGACATAACTATTTGTGTCTGATAGTCCATCATATCAGGGAAGTACAGTGGCAGCAGCTTGAGACCACTGGTCACAACGTACCTGCAGGAAAAAGCAGAAAGGGAATGAATGCATGCATGCTAGCTTGTTTGTGTTTTATTTCCCCGGCTCTGTAGAGTTCAAGGAGCTTGAATTGTGAATTCAACACTCACAGTATACCAAGTCTTTCCATATCAATTGATTTGATTGAGACAGCCCTACATAGACATGTCATAGATCAGCCCAAAGGTTGACAATCTCACTGAGACTCTCTGCCCAGGTCACTCTAAGTTGTGGCAAGTTGTTGATTAAAGATTATCATCACAACTTGTATTTTATAGAGAATTTTTCATGAATGCTTATTGGAGAAATTGGTCTATGGTTTTACTTTTTGTAATCTCATTAACCAGTTTGAGTATTGTCTTTGACTCTTTAGAGTGGAGTTGGGCATATTTTTTTTATTTTGTTTCTATTTATTTCAATTTTGAATCATTTTGAGAACTATGAATGTTAGTGTCATTCTAGATATTTGGTAGAATTTGCCTATTGTCATTTCAAGTCCTAGGTTTTTAGCTGTAGTAAAATTTTAGTTGTTTCCATCTCTTGCTAGCTGTGGCCTGACTTAAGTTGTTTAAATTCTCCTTGGTAAGGTATGTGTTTGAAAACGTATTTCTTTGTTTCAATTTTCCAGCTTATTAGTAAAATAAACTTTCAAAGTATTCTCCAATGTATCTTTCCATTTTCATAACTAACTTTGCTGGCTTTGATCTTTCCTTTCTCTCTCTCTCTTTCTTTTGGTTAGAAGTTCTTCTAGAAGTCTGTCAAACTTATTTTTGTTTGTGAAGTCTGCTTTTTTTGTTCTCTCAGGCTTCAGTTCTTTAATTTCTGCTCCAACCTATTGTATTTTGTTATATACTTCAATCAGATTTACCTTCTTCTTATTTAAAGACCTTGAGATACATTTTCGATTATTTTTGATATTGCCCTGATTTTTAATGTAAACACTTAAGAGCTATAAATTTCCTTTTTTGATATGATTAAGTTGTATTCTAGAAGTTCCAAAAAGCTAACTCTTCATTTTCTTTTAATTCTAGACACTCTTGATTTTTTTCAATGACTCACTGTTTAGTTACATTTTGTTGTTCAGTTTCCAGAAGTACACGTAGTTTCTATGGTTTATCTTCCTGTTGATTTATTTCTAGGTTCATTCCATTATGATCTAATAAGATGCAAATAATTATATTAATTCTGTTTTATCTCTTTAAGTTTCCTTTGTGGCATCTGTCACCACTTTTAGAGAAATCTGAGTTTAATATACACACTGTACTTGTTGATTGAAATATACTGTGGCTATCTATTAAAAATGAACTGTAGCATAGCACTTAGTTCTGAAGTTTTCTATTGATTTTTAGTTTGCATGACATATGTAAAACTGAAGATAGATTACTGAAGTATGAAATTATTGCGGTATCAGGACATATCTGATTTTGTGTCTTTTACTTTTTGTGTTATAAAATTTGGTATTCCAACATTTCTTCCATAAATATCTATAATTGTTAAGTTGTTCTGATGGACTGTGTCTTTTCTCAGTATGTAGTAGTCTTTTTTAGCACTTCTGAGTGGTTTTTAAGTCTAGTCTACTACATATTAGAATATCTATGCCAACTGTTTTCAATGCTTTGTAGGTTTACTTCTACCCTTGGCTTTCAATTAGGAGTTGTCTGTCCAGTATAGTATGATTCTTAGTGATAACTGATAGTTATTGTATATTCCTTTCAAATTCAGCCAGCTACTTGGTGTCTTTTAATTTCTATTTTTCTTTTATTAAAAATAGACTTTTTCATACATATTTTGTATGAATGGTTTCCCTTCCCTTAACTCCTCTGAGATGCTATGCTCCTCTGCTTCCCTCCCATCCCAATCCACACCCTTTCTATCTCTCCATAGAAAATAAACTGACATCTACATAACAATAATAAAACAAATAATGTAAAATAAAACCATACAAATCAGAATAGGACAAAACAAACAAACATAAAAAAATAGGAGCCAAAGAAAAAACAGAAGGAATACATATGGTCATAGACATGCTTGCACACACAAGAATCCCTTAACAACACAAAATCTGAAGCTACAATATTACACAAAGTCCTTATAAGGTTAAAACAGTAAAAAAATAAATAAATTTAAGAGATATAAATAAAAATAAATTTTAAAAATACTGTGATTAAAATTTATGAGACAAAGAACCCCCAAAGATGCCACTGAGTTCCTTTTGTGTTGGCCATCTACTACTGGGCATGCATATTACCTTTAGAGTGTTTTGCTTCCTAAGTGAGACTCACTTGGAGAAAGATAATTTATTTGTTTGCTGTGTTTTCAGTTGGGTTAGAAATGAGGACTTGTGTGACTTCTCCACTGGGACCCCATCTGGAGCAGACTCCTGCGAGCTCTGTGCTCATTACCATAGTATCTGTTGAATTCATATACATCGGTCTTATGTTTACAAGGTATGTTTCTTTGGTTTCCTCCATTTCCTCTTAGAACCATTTTTCTTTCTCTTCTGCAGATTGTTACCTGAGCCTAAAAGGGAAGAATTTGATGGAGACATTCTGTTTAGAACTGTTCAAACGTTAGTTGATACCATTGGCATTTAATGTTATTATTGAGAACATTTTGCTATTTCCTATGACTTTGTTGATCATTCTTCTAACTAACTGAATTATACTTAATATTACTTCATTCATTTATTTCTCCTGATAGTACTAGAAGCTGCTAGTTTACTTGTTGGATATAAAGCAATTAAGTGCATTTTCTCAGCATATAAGGATAGGTGCTTGATAAATTCTTGTCAAATGACTTCTACCTGTTTTCTGCCTCCCAACACCCCTTTCCTGCTTCAGGATCATCTATTATGCTGAATTTTGCTGCCTTTATTTCACTTTATATCTCAATAAGGTGATATTATGCCAAACCACATGTAGTTCAGCTTTGAAGAGAAATGGTTGAAAAGCAACAGCTTTGTATATTCAACCTTATAAGAAACATATGCGAGTTAATTTGCATACCACAAGGAACTAAGGAAATAACCATTACATTGAACTGGCACCATGTGTGGTTAATTTCTAAAGCAAAAAATCTAACAAGGTTCCTCAGAGCCTTCATCAACATTACCTATTTATCCTAGCACCCTGGAGGCTGGAGGATTAGCACAAGTTTGAGGATAGCCTGGAGCTATGTATCAAGCCTCTGTCATTAAAAGGACTCAAGATGTGGCTATTCATTTAATTTGTTGTCAACTTTTTCATCATTTACAAATTTACTTCAAAACTACTGGCCTTAGAAACTGACTTCAGTTACACAGATCTTCAGTGTTAGCATTCTGCTTCCTGAGCTTCTTCTTTGCTAATAGGAAGTCTTCACAAATGTTATTGCCTTGATGCTGTAGTAGTGATGTTGTGACTGTATCCCAGTAAGGCTTTATTTCTTCTCCTGGAACACTCATCCTTTTCTAACAGCCTGACAGTCCATCCCAGTTTCCCATCTATTTCATATACAACTTCAATTTCTAGGAGTATTGGATTGTGACTTAGAGCAATGGACTTCAGTGACTGAGATGCTGAGCTAAAAAAATATGGGTTAAAAATTATAACCCCAAATTGGGTGCTCTCTCATGTAAGTAAGAACATTAACTGCTAAAATAGTGTGTCATCTACTTTTAGTTGCTGTGATAAAATCCTATGATCAAAGGCAACTCAGTGAAGAACAAGTGTATTTGGCCTTAGAGTTCTAGAGGGAAAGTCCTATGGACTTTGTAGGGGTGTCCGGAGAGCATGCAGCTATAACAGGGAACTGCCTGATCACATTTTGTTGGCACAGCAGGAAAGCAGAGAGTGAGCTCGAAGTGGAGTGGAACTAGGCATTTAACTAAACCATAAACTGGACATTTCCTAACGTGATTTTGGCAGAAAATGTCCTGTTAGATGTTCTGTTTGTTAAATGGGTTCTAATAGGATAGAGTAACTCACTAAAAGTAATTAATAGAACACGAGGTGAAGGTCACCATTGCATGTTGTCTGTATCCTCTCACTTTGCATTTTATACTGTGGATTTTGTTTTCTGTAGGAGTTGCAGTAGATTCTACAAGCATGTTCTGTAGTTTCATAATATACCTCAGTTTCCCTTTTTTCCACATTTTTCTGAATTCCTTTGTAAGAGAAACAGTTCCTTTTCTTGAGATAACCATTCTTCTGTTCTTTATAAAATGCTTGGTCTTAGATCACTATTCTTTGTCATAATACTTTCTAGTTTAATTAGAAATTAGATAAATTACAATAAAATTACATGAGTATTTGATGCCATTTTTAGCTGTGAGCAATAAAAATATTAAACGTTAACAATGTTAGAGCAGGAGGTAGAACACATTTCTTTATTTGTATAGTGTTGAGAGACAAACCTGAGGCTGGGGAAGGGCTTTATTTATGAACTACAGATACTTTACAGAACACTCATATTTAATTCTATCTTAACAATTAACCATTTGAGGCATTGCATAAACCTGCATTATTGAAGAAACTAAGTGGGAGAAGCATCTTCTAAGTTCTTTAATGTACTAGATTATGATCGATGTTACTTTTTCTGTATAATAGGCCTGTAAGCGTGAGCCTGGACTTTTTTCCTTGAAGGTTTATCAGCAACACTCCAAGAAACTGAGAAAATTGTCCCAAATTTTCACTCAGTACATAGTGAGACAAGATCCAAATCCAGTTATGTCTGCCACAATTGCCAATCAAGCATCCCTTTGACTGTTTTGAAGATGGGCATTTTAGCTGTAGTTGAGGAGACTCTTACACTGTCTCAAAGAGTAATTAAATGATAAAATATATAGAAAAAAATTAAAAATAGGGCAAGTATCTTGTTTCCATTTTTTTAAGTTTTCTCTTTGGGTCTTAAATTAAAGCATAATAAGACTTTTGAGATAGCCATCTCACTTCATGACAGATAGTTTTGAAAGTAGTGTCGAATTTCCATTGATTCCAGACCAAGTGTGAAGACCCTCCCCACTCTGGGACTATATCTGCCCACAGTCTCCCTGCTACAGATATTTACATCTTCCTCTTAGGTTTACCCTGGGTCACTCTGAATTTGGGTCACTTGCTTTGTCTTGTGTTCCTATTGAAATATTTTATTAAGATAAAGTACTTGTTTTTAATTACTGTGTCACCCTCCCTTCATCTGTAAGGTGACACTCCAGCTCATCAGCCCTAGCTCTGTTATTTAAGAAACAAGAAGAGGGGAAAGGAGAACAAGACACTTGCATGGCTTGTCTCTATTTTGAAAGCCTCGCTTGAGGCTTCATTCAGGTAATTTCAATTAACTTTTATGAAGTTACCCAGCTAACACTCCTACAAATGCCACCGTAACTAGAGTCAGTGCATTTGGCAATACAGCTGTGAAGGAATCAAGCTAAGTATTTTTTTCAAATGCACCAAAAATATTACTCCCAAGACCCTGTGACATGTTCTAATGAAAACGAAGACCACTGTGGTCTAAGGAGCTGGGAAGCCACGGCCATAATGAAAACAATAGCACACCTTTCTTTACTGCAACTCTGCAGGGGTTCATTAGGATATTTTATGAAAGTGGCAGTGGCAGCCTCAAAGAAATGGCAAAGAGCAGGAAACATAAGCAACTGCAAAAAGAAAAAACCCAAGAAACCAATTAGAGATGAAGACATAATTAAAAGAGCATAAAGGAATGGAAATGCCTGTGGTGTGTTTTTGATTTTCTGTAACCCTGGGTCACAGTTTGGGATCCAGTGCGTTATCAGTTAAATACTTCTTATACTCCTAACCTCACAGGTCTCTGGTTCTTTGTGAGAGGGTGCAAAGTCCAACCACCTTTCCAAAACCATATCGACAGTGTCTTGTTGGAGTTACCTTTCTTCATTCTTCATTAGTGTCTTTCAGGAAGTCTATCCAGAATGACAAGAGATGAAAGAAGAATCGGATCAAATCATGGGACTCTATTTTGAAGGATGCTACCCTCAAAGTGTTACTGATGTGAACACATCCCATCTACTATATCTAAAAGATCTAAAAGGCAGCTAAATATTAATAACTAGTACATAAAGGGCTACTCCTTTGGTTATTCAAATTCCAGTATCTATCTATCTATCTTTCTTTCTTCCTTCCTTTCTTTCTTTCTTTCTTTCTTTCTTTCTTTCTTTCTTTCTTTCTTTCTTTCTTTCTTTCTTTCTTTCTTTCTTTCTTTCTTTCTTTCTTTCGTTCTTTTTTAAACAGTAAATTGTTTAGGAAAGGACCAAAACATATATTTTGTTTGGATTTTTACTGAAATTGGGCGAATTTCTCCACTATTTCTCATCAAAAGACATTCCAGGTGCTCCAAGGTTAAGTTTGATGGCACTGTAGACTACCAGGAAACAGCCCAGCTTCTCCTGTTTGCTTTAGATGTATGAGTGCAGATAGTCTTTACATAATCTTTTTTCTAGAACAGAAAATTAAATGTAACCACAAAGTCTGTATTTTTCCAATATTTAGGGGAGGTTTGATGACAAGTTTGGCAACTTAATTCCTGTAAAAATGATTAAGTAGGAATAATATTGGCAAGAAGAAGCTATCACGTCATGTTTGGGAAGGTGTACAAGAAAGAATACTAAGTAGAAAAGTCTCAAAGTCTCTCCCCTCCTTCCTCTCTTCACCCCCTTCCCCAATAATATTTCTATAAGATTCTTACTTTTAACTCAATTTAAACTAGTGCTTTAAATTTAAGTCTGAAATACAATCCAGACTACTACTATTATTATTATTGCTGTTGTTGCAATTAATCTGAAATAGATTTTTTTTGTTCCCCTTAGAACTAGTCTTTTTCCAGACAAACAAAATTACACTGGTGTCTTTTGTCCATTCCCAGAATGAAGAAAACACTATGGTGTTGTCAATGGGCAAGGCAGTTAGGACTCAGATCTATCCCTTTAAGGGACTACTGATGACAGTCACTTGCAAGGTGGGTGAGGGAGGGATGAAGCTACAGTCATATTGGATGGTCAGATAGGAATTTTAGCGTTGTTTTGTACAAGAATAGACTATAATAAAGCCTCCTCATAGATCACATGACTCCATAGCTGGGATTATGTTCTATGTAGGGAACTTGTAACTTTGAATGTCAAGGTTGATTGCCAGCCTGAGTTAGCTTACAGGTGCCCATTTTCTGGAAAGCTAGTTCAAACGAATCTTAAGTAAATTCTGGAGACGTTTCTTTCTCTTATAAAGTTAAGGACTTTTTCATTTAAAGAATTTATTGACTTTGAAGCAGAGAGTTTTGGAGCTAAGTACTGGGCAGAATGAAGCTGATCAAAATTCTTCTCTCCAAAACAACATCTTCATTTCTGAAAAACTGAATAAAGTAGCTTCATTTCTGAAAAACTGAATAAAATAGTTGAATCTATATGATTGTTCTGATAAGCCAACTTAACCTCACATATGTCCAGAATAGCTGATTCACAGAAGTCTTAAAGGAGAAAGAAGAGTCATAGAATGAGGCAGGAGTGCATGCTGAGAGCCCTTCAGCCTTGAAATAGGCCTCTAGAAAGAAAAGAAACTTTTTAGTTTCTTCATAAATCCAAATCAAGCATCGTATCAGCCAAGAGGACAGGTGAAAGAGGCTACAACACACATTTCTATCATAGCAGAGATAAAGCTCAAAAGGTGTACCTAATTGGGAGAGCAGGCATAATTACAAGCAAAAGGTCAAAGCCTTTCATTGAACCTAATATTTTTATGGAAATAACACAGCCCGGCAGAATGGCACACGCCTTTAATCCCAGCACTGGGGAGGCAGAGGCAGGTGGATCTCTGTGAGTTTGGGGCCATACCTGATCTACAAAGAAAGTTCCAGGACAGCCAAACCAAAACTGTTACTCAGAGAAAATCTCATACCCTGTCTCAAAATAATAATAATAATAATAATAATAATAATAATAATAATAATAATAATAATAATAATAATAAGTACAAGAATAACAAGAAGATCAGCCATGCTTCCTTGTAAGAGAGGGTCAGTTTTCAAGAAGTAATTTGTTTTAACATCTAGGCTTCTAATGGTTCCATAAATTAAGAACCCATTGACAATATTGTATCTGGAATCTACAGTGTATTCTTCAAGGCAAGAAGCACCTGCTTGAAAAGATGAGATCTCTCATTTATCCCTTCCTCCTTCCCTCCCTCTTTGCCTGTCTTCATCTCTGCTTCCTATTTTCCATGAGTTGAAGTTCCTGGCCACAGTTTTCTGTCCAAAGAAGGAAGGGCAAATAAACACAGACTGAAAGCCCTGGAACCATGCGCCAAAGAAAAGCTTTCTTTCTTTCAAGCTGTTTATCTCCTGTATTTTGTTGCAGCAAAGATTTCCTATTGTTTTGTTTAGTTTACTTATTTTGAAATGTCTTCTTGATCTTTGCCTGAACCCTCATAAAAGCCAGGTACGACACCATGCATCCTTAATGATATTACTGGGGAGAGGCAGAGTCAGAGGCAAGTGGATTCTAGGAGTTAACTGAGCATCCTGTCTGGTTCAAACTGCAAGCTTTTGGTTCAGTGAGAGATCCTGTCTCAATATATACATATTTGATATGTGTGTGGATGCTTGTGTATGTTAAAAATATATGTATATATACATGCATTCTTCTTACCACACCATGGAGTAGAGATTGAACAAGACATTTCAGTACTATCATCTATTCTTATCATGAACCTCTATGGGTAAGCACACACCACACACAGCCACAGGCACATATGTGACCCACACAAATTCTCTTCAGGCATTTCGACTGACCCACTTCTAATTTAAATGTGTGTTGTTCCATTTGTAAGTGTTTGAATATTTTCTAAAATATCCTATGGGTATTTTTGGCCAGTGATCAGAAAAGATACAGTATGTTATTTCATTTATGAAAATTTCTCGGGGCTAATGTTGTGGTCTAATTTTTTTTTTCAAGAGGGCTGGCTATCACACTGAGGAAAAGAAAGTGTACCACACAGTGCTGCTTATGTGGGACAAACTGTAAATATTTTCTCAGGCCATATAGTTTAACTTTGGTGTTTTGGTACTAATATTTTCCATGAAGTGTTGAAGTTTCTTTTTATAGTTGTGTTGGAGACTATCACTCTCCTTTCTGATATGCCCAAGTTACAGGCCATGGACCACATGGATGCTAAGAGAGCTAGCAATACGGCCTCAACATAAACTGTAAACTTTCTTAAAACATGATGTGATTTCATTTGTGATTGATCATAGATGATCACATCATGTCATAATGCCAAAAGGCTGGAAAATCCCATGAGATCAGACAGTTTTGTTTTATAAAAGTCAATGCTCTGATGTTAGGTGCACACAGCTCTACAGTGTGTGTACAAAAAATTAACTCCTGCAATGTGTTCTCTAATATAAGAGTACAGCATGCACACACACACATACACACACACACCAATGCACAATGCATCACACACACATACACACACCACACACATACATACACACCACATACACACATACCACATCCACACACACATACACATATACACACACTCACACACACATCACATACACACATACATACACACATCACACAAACACATACACACACATACATATACACACACACTCTCATATACACATGCACACACACATACACACACACCACACACATACACACACACCACATTCACAGACACATACCATATCCACACACATCCACACACACATCCACATATACACACACTCACACACACATCACATACACACATACATACACACATCACACAAACACATACACTCTCTCATATACACATGCACACACACACCACACACATACACACACACGCACACATGCACACACACATGCACATACACACATACATACACACATCACACACACACACACACACTTTCCACACATACATACCACACACATACACACACATACAAATATACTCACACACACATACATACACACACATAAACACACACATAATTCTCACATATGCGCACACATGCACACTCATACAAACAGATACATACATACATAAATATTTTTTAATGATACAGTGTTTGAATATATTAAATAGAAAAAAAAATAAGATCCACCATTATGCCTACAAAAATCTCATTTACTGAAAAAGGCATTCACAGGTAGTGAGAAGATGGCTTCCTATTACACACACACATCTTACAAACCCATTGCTTCAGCATTTTTCATGATCTTAGCCACTTAAATATTTTGTCATTAAACCTAATGAATAGCCATGAGAGCTCATCTTAGGACACCCTTTACCTGGAATTGGTTTCCACCTTCAAGTCCTGTAGGTCTTGAATATCCTTATATTTTTCTTCATCTTTGTCTCTCTCACTTTCCTCCTCTTCCTCTTCTTCCCCTTCTCACCCTCTCTTTGTCTCCTGGAGTATTTCCAAAGACATTTTCAAATTCAGATGTCGTCCTCTGTGCAAAATTGTCTGTTGCTGAGACTTTCAACACATTCTCTTCATTTACACAATTTCTTTCTGGCTCTTTTTAAAATCTCTATTTTGTCGATGAATTTCTCACTTTAATTTGTGTTTGGCCATTTATTTATATTCTCTTGTATTAAGCCGAGGCTTCTCATAATGATTGTTTCAAATTTCTTATCAGGCATTTCATCCATTTTGTTTTCTTAGGAGTCTGTTGCTGTAGAAATGTAAATTCTGAAGGTGTTGTATCACTTTGATTTTTTATATTTCTTTTGCTCCGTGATATGATTTGCATATATAATGGATAGGATATCACTATCACTTTTTTCTATCTTTTTTAAAAATTTTATTTTCATTAAAAAAGTCATCTCCACCAACGTATTCCCCTGCTCCCCTTCTCCTCTCCTTCCCCTCTCCCTCCCAATCAGTCCTTAGTCTCACCCCTCCCCATCCACCCATCCCCTTCCCCAAAAGGGTGAGAAGTCCCAAGGTGGGGCAGCCCAGCTTGGCACATCCACTCTATGCACGTCTAATTCACTCATCCCAAAGTCAATGCTGGGTTGGATGTTCCTCTAGAGGGCTCTAAGGTGCCAGCCCATGAACAGGAACACAGTCTGATCCCATCCATTATGGCTCCACACAGTGCTCATGCCTCCCTATACCAGGAGGGCCCAGCTCCCTCTCCCGATGGATCTCCAGTGGCAATTCCCTATTCAGTGAGCTCCTCAGAGTTCCAGCCAGCCATCACCATGGGAACCTTCCTCATAATCCCTGTCCCCTTGCTCATACAGACTCTCCTCCACTGCTCTCACTACTATCACTTTTACTATATGGCTTCCTTAATAAGCAACTTTCTCTTGAAGACGCTGAATTGTCAAACAATGTTGACTTTAATTCTATCTGACCACTGTAATGTAGTCTTATTACAGCTTCTTTTCCCATGATAATTAATTGAGTTACAGTTTATAACATGGTACAATTGGAGAGGCATATTTTCCCTATGACTCAGGAAACAGTAAAGATATTCCAGATGTTCAAACAGTTGTGATGTAAATAGCAGTGGGTCTGAGGAGCTCATTATGTGGCTTCTCCTACAGTACTGCTAAAATAAGCTCTACAGCTTAGTAAAGGCCCATGATACTGCAGGCCCCATACTGGTTACTACTGAAATGCTTGTCCTCCATCCAGTAAGTAATGTGGGTCCATGTTCTGTAGTTGTGGCAATGGGGATTGTAGTACTAAAATAACAAGTAGTCAGTCAAGCACAGCAGTGGGCATGTCACAAAGCGTTATGTCGATGGGGAACACAGGGAAAACTGGTGTTATCCCCTAAACAGCTGATCAAATTGTCCAACTATAGCTTGAAATGGGCAGGTTTCCTCTTGAAAAATCTTCACCTTCACAAATACCTCTTCATGGTGATTCCAAGCTTCCTAGACATAGACTTGCCTTGATGGTGTTTTCAGTAACTGTTAGATGCAGGCTTTAGCTATTGTTCTCATCATCTCACTTAGAAGCTTATGCCCAGAAAGCCATGCTCCCAATAAAGGAATAGCCAAGTCCTAGTACTTAGAGAAGTTCACTGTGAGAATCAGTCATACATGTTCATTTCTTAAGCTCTTCCTCCACACCACCAATGAATGCAAAGCCTTTCTCCATGTGTATGTCTAAACAAGTCCTATAAATACAAACTGAACATGATAAAAAGCTGAAAGTTTGGGAAAGACACTCTTTCCTCTGTGAGTCCATAAGTGTTTGGACAAAACAGTCATTTAAAAATAACTACATTGTATTTTTGAAATTAATTTTTCTGCCTAAATTCTAACAATATGAAATAATGACTTAGTTCAGTTCATCTTATGGATAACATTTTCATAGACTCATATAATATAATTTTGAAGATTTTATTATCTATCTATCTAATTATTTATGGCTATGTGTATTGTCTATCTGTGTGGGCATGTTTATGTGGGCATAAATGTGAGTGCCCTTAAAGGCTGGAGATGTGAGATCCTTAGGAGCTGGAGTTACGTGTGGCTGTGAGCCACTATAATGGGTGCTAGGAACCAAACTTAGGTCCTCTGAAAAGGCAGCATGCTCTCCTGATCATCAAACCATCTCTCTAGCACCTGCATAATAAAATTTGAAAGACACACTATGCTTTCTCTGTAATACAACACAATACAATCAAACAAACAAAAAACTCAACAAATGCTTGTGGCCACTTAAGTATAGTTACTTCCTGTAGCTTCTTAATATAATAAGTAGTATGGCTGGGCTCTGTAAAAATTATCTGTTAAGAACGCATCTATCATATACATTTTTAAAGTCAAAGTTCAACCCATTAGATAATTTAAATGTCTCATTATCTTTGCAGAGTTCTGATACTTCTCTTAGAATCAGCTGTGTAAATATCCTACCCTGTGTTAACTAACACAGAAATGATCGTAGTAGATAGGTTGCTGGAAGTTTCACAGAGTGTGAATTCTTGATACACCATCAAGTTTTTCTATTATTTAAACTACAAGGTATATAGGCTCTCTGTAGAGTAGCAGAGGAATGAGTGTAGCCCTTGTAGGCCAACAGGCACCTAAATTATGCAGAGAAAATGAACAGAAAGAGCATATACATTACAGTTTGGTATTGTAAATTCAGGGGAATGAATTTTCCCATAACAGCTTCTTGAAAAGTCTGCCTTCCCAATGATCTGTATATACTATAAAGGCCTATTTATATGGTGAGGGCTGTGTCTTTTATGCCTGAAATTTATCATCACCATTAACAATTCTACTTTTTTATTTTGGCTAAAGAATCTTTAAGACACCTTTAAATTACCTTACAGTTTCAATATCTGAGGAATAAGGAAATTGATATCTACATAATTTGTCCTTAACAGAACACCACTGAATTGATTGCATCATCTAACATAAATAATGATGTTATTAGCTAGAAAGGGAGTACAAATCTAGAGGCAACTATTTATATTTGAAAATCACTAAAGTTGCTTTTGATTTTTTAATTTAATCTTGTACCCTGCTACCTTGCTGATGGTGTTTATCAGCTGTAGAAGTTCACTGGTAGAATTTTGGGCATCACTTATGTATACAATCATATCATCTGCAAATAGAGATAGTTTGACTCCTTCCTTTCCAGCTTGTATCTCCTTAATCTCCTTTTGTTCTCTTATTGCCTTAGCTAAAACTTTGAGAACTATATTGAATAGATAAGGAGAGAGAGGGCAGTCTGTCTTGTTCCTGATTTAAGTGGGATTTCTTTGTGTGTTTCTCCATTTAGTTTTATGTAGGCTGTAGGCTTGCTGTATATTGCCTTTATTATATTTAGATATTTTTCCCTGTATTCCCAATTTCTCTAGGACTTTTATCATGAAGAAGTGTTGAATTTTTTCAAAGGCTTTTTCAGCATCTAATGAGATGATCATGTAGTTGTTTTCTTTCAGTTTGTTTGTGGTGAATGACATTCACACCTTTTCATATGTTGAACTATCCCTGCATCTCTGGGATAAAACCTACAGGATCATGGTGGATGATGTTTTTGATATGTTGATGGGTTTGGTTTGCCATAATTTTATTCCATATTTTGTATCAATGTTCATGAGGGAGATTCTTCTGTAATTCTCTTTCTTTGTTGCAACTTTGAGTGGCTTAGGTATCAGGGTGATTGTGGCCTCTTAAAAGAGTTTGGCAATGTTCCTTTGGTTTCTATTGCATGAAACAGTTTGAGGAGTATTAATATATTATTTTTTCTTTGAATATCTCATAGAATTATGCACTGAAACCATCTGGTCCTGGGCTTTTCTTAAACGGGAGACTTTTAATATTAGCTTCAATTTCCTCTAGAGTTATAGGTCTGTTTAGGTCTTTAATCTGATCTTGATTTAATTTTGGTAAGTGGTACATGTCCAGAAAGCTGTCCAATTTTTTTTTAGGTTTTCCATTTTGTGGAGTATAGATTTGTAAAGTATGACCTGATAATTCTATGAATTTCCTGGGTGTCTGATGTTATGTCCCCCTTTTCATTTCTGATTCTGTTAATTTGGTTATTCTCTCTCACTCTGCATGTTAGTTTGGATAAAGGTTTATCTATCTTGTTGACTTTCTCAAAGGATGAATGTGGGAGGTTGTGTTGTTTCATTTTAAATAATTGCCCCAACCACTGGTTTAATAAAAAGAGCTGATTGGCCAAAGGTAGGCAGGAAGTGTAGGCGGGGCTACCAGACTAAGAAAATCTCTGAGAACAGAATGCCAGACAGAATTCCAGAGAGAGGCCTGGAAGAAGCAGAGGACAACTATGCTGCCCTAAGAAAAGGTACCGAGCCGCATGGCTGAACAGAACAAGAGACATGGGTTAGGTGAAGGGTACAGAGCTAGCAAGTGATATGCCTGGGCCTGAGGCTGATCAGCCAAAAACTAATGAAGGCATCTGTGTGTCTCTGTGGGTCTGCGGGTCTGCGGGTCTGCGGGTCTAGACCTTGAGGTTAGGCCCGAAAGTCCGGGCCAGAAACCTCGTACTACAGATGAACTCTTTGATTCATTGATTCTTTGTATTGTTCTCTTTGTTTCTATTGTATTGATTTCAGCCCTGAATTTGATTATTTCCTGCCTTCTACTCCTTCTAGGTGAGTTTGCTTCTAATTGTTCTAAAGCCTTCAGTGGAGCTATTAGATTTCTGTAGATTTTTGTGAGATTTCTGTAGGTTCTTCATATAAGCATCTAGTGCTATGACTTTTCCTCTTAGCACTGCTTTCACTGTGTCACATAAGATTGAGTATGTTGTGGATTCATTTTCATTAAATTCTAGAAAGTCTTTGATTTCTTTCTTAACTTCTTCCTTGACCCAGAGGTGGTTCAATTGAGAGATGCTCTGTTTCCATGAATTTGTAGGCTCTCTGTGATTTTTGTTGTTGCTGAGCTCTAAATTTAGACCATTGTGGTCTGATATGATACAAAGAGTTATTTGTAACTATTGATATTTGCCTTATGCCAAGTATGTGGTCAATTTTAGAGAAAGCTCCATGGGTTTCTGAGAAATATGTGTATTTCTTTGTGTAGGGGTGGAAGGTTCTATATGTATCTATTAAGTCCATTTGGGTCATAAAATCTGTTAGATCCCTTATTTCTCTGGTTGATCTTCCCAAGGATGAAAGTGAGGGGATTGAATTCTCCTACTATTAGTATGTGGTATTTCATGTGAGGTTTAAACTTCAGTAGTGTTTCTTTTACATATGAAGGTGTCTTTGTGTTAGGGGCATAAATATTAAAGATTGAGACTTCATCATGGTGGATTTTTCCTAGAATGAATAAATAATATCCGTCCTGGTCTCTTTTGATTGATTTTAGCTTAAAGTCTATTTTATTAGCTATTAGGATGGCTGCACCAGCTTGTATCTTAGAACCATTTGATTGGAAAATCTTTTCCCAACCCTTTACTCTGAGCCTGTGTTTGTCTTTGAAGTTGAGGTGTGTTTCTTACATGCAACAGAAGGATGGCTTCTGTTTTTGTATCCACTGTGTTAGATGTGTCTTTTTATAGGTGAATTGAATCCAAGAGCTGGTTTGGCACCTTGGGCTGTAGCCTGCAAGGTGGAACCTGGGAGCCTTGAGCACTACTCTGGCAGCTAAGAGAGAGAGCAGGATCAGCGGAGAGGGAGGGGGAGTCAGTGTAGTGCCTTGGGTTGTAGCCTGCATGGGACTTGGGAGCCTCTGGCAGCTGAGAGGCCAGTGGGATCAGTGAGAAGGGAGGGGGAGCTGGGAAGTCAGGGCGGTATGGATGTTTACTGTTGTCTGGAATCTAAAGCTTAGTTGGCACAGATCTGCAGTCTACTTTTTAAAGCTGAACATTTTGCTTGTATTTTGTTTTTTTAACAGTGTTTAAAATATAAATGGACCCCCAGCCCCTTAAGCCGGTGAGCACAGCCCTGCCTCATGTTGGGCGCCAGATGTGCTTGTAAATTTTATTTAAAATATATTAAGATAAATATTTATTGGTAAACAAATTAACACTTATGATAACAGGCTATAGCTTAGAAATATACTTGAATAGTTGGATGAACGAGCAATGGACGTTGATCCAGTCTCTCCAGAAGGCAGGAACAAACAGGGTTCTTTAAGGTCTCAGTAGCCCCTTTTGAATGGGGTTGGCAACTCCCCCTTCAGGAGCGCAGGACCCTGGATAAGTGTCTTTTGACCTTATAAGATGACACCTGAATCCCACTACAATTGATCTTAAAGGATATTGATGCCAATGATTTTTTTTCTATTATTTCTGGTGGTAGCTTGTGTGTATTTTCCTTCTTTGTGATTTTTCTTCTGTGGGATTATTGATTGCTTCTGGTTTCATTGGTGTATCTAGCTTCCTTAGGTTGAAGTTTTCTCTAGTGCTTTCTGTGGGGCTGGATTTGTGGTTAGGTATCGTTTAAATCAGGTTTTGTCATAAAATATCTTGTTTATCTATGGTAATTGATGGTTTTGTGGGATATAGTAGTCTTGGTTGGCTATGCTCTTTTAGTGTTTGGATAACATCTGAGCAGTATCTTCTTGCTTTCATTGTTTCCATTGAATAAGCTGGTGTTATTCTGATGGGTCTGCCTTTATAGGTAATTTAGTCTTTTCTCTTTTCAGCTCTTAGTATTTTTTTTTCTTTGTTTTGTAGGTTTAGTGGCTTGATTATTATGTGGCAAGCAGCCTTTTGGGGGGGGGGACTCCAGTCTATTTGGTGTAAGCTTTTGTTAGCTTTATAAGCATTTCCTTCTTTAGGTTGGGAAAGTTTTCTTCTATGATTTTATTGATTATATTTTCTATGTCTTTAATCTGGTGTTTGTCCCTTGTTTGAGTCCAATTATTTTCAAGTTTGGTCTTTTCATGTTGTCTTAAAATTTCCTGGACATTTTATGTTAATTTTTTTGGTTTTAGTCTTTTCTTTGACTTGTCTATTTCCACTATTGAATCTTCCACTCCAGAGATTCTCTCTTCCATCTCTTGCATTTGCATCTGTGGTTCCGATTTGTTTCTTCAGGTTTTGTATTTCCAGCTTTGCCTCAGTTTATGCCTTCTTTATTGCTTCTATTTCAATTTTTAATTCCTGGAATGTTTCTTTCACCTGTTTGTTTTCTTTTTCTTGGTTTTCTATATTTTCTTTCAGGAATTTGTTAACCTCTTCCAAATTTTTGTTTGTATTTTCTTCTATTTCTTTAAGGGAGTTTTTTATATCCTCTTTTAAAGCTCTATTATCTTCATAGAGTTGTTTTTAAGATCATTTCCTTCTGTTTCCTCTCCATTGTTATGCTCAGGTCTTGATGTTGTAGAACCACAAGCTTCTTCTGCTGGTGTCTTGTGGTTCTTTATATTGCTATATGTATTCTTGCACTGGCATCTGCTCATTGCTTCCTTGGTTCACTCTTAATCAACTCTTAGTTAGCTCTTAGTCAGTTGTGTGCCCGGGGATTGTGTCTCTCCAGTAATTGCAAGAGCTGCTCTTAGTTTGCCATAGGCCTGGGAGCTATGTGTCTCCAGTTGTTGCAGGGGTCATTCTTAGTTGGCTCTTAGTCAGCTGTCGACCAGGAGGCTTTGGGGTCTCCAGTTGTCAGAGTGTAATGACACAGATTGCAGTTTGGTTGGGGTTTGGTTCATGGGATGTTGGGCTGTGCGGGAGGTCTCCAGGCTTTCTTTGGTTTAGAGCTGAGCTGGGTATGGTTAGGGTACCGGAGTCTGCGTCTCCGGGCTGGAGTTTGGAGACTATGGTCTCTGTTATGCCTTTGGGTTGGGGTGCCACTCACCTTTTAATCAGCTGTGTGCCGGGCGCTTTGGGGTCACCAATTGTTCTAGTGTGATCTAAGGACATGCTTTATAACTACAAAGTTTTAAAAACTGTGCATAGTTTATGGAGTTATAAAAGATAACTTTTAAGTCTATTTTTGACAGCATACTCTAGTCAGTGGTAAAAAAATAATCTCCCTACCTCCCTCTCTTCTCTTCCCCCTTCTTTCTCTCTGATGTGCACGTATGCATCTGTGCACATGCGCATCATCTCAGGCCACTTCTGATATCTTCTGGTTCACTCATCTTCCCCTCTTCTCTTTCACATGTGTATTTTCAGATCTGGTAGTAAGACTGAAATGAAGAAACAAATAAAAAAAAAGAGAAATCTCTTAGTGTGATCTAAAGGCTATGTGGGTGTTTTCATAGAGAAAATGTAACCATCCAAATTATTTATTTCCCATTAGTAAGTTATAAAAAAAAAAATTCTTTTTTCTTTGTACTTCCATTTCTTTGTCCTTCTTCCCCTACCTTTCTTCCTTCCTTTTATCTTTAATTCTGTTCTTCCTTTTTTTTTCATTTTGTTTCTTGTTTTCTTTAGTTTGCCTTTCTTTTAATTTTTACTTTCATTACATTTTTCTTTCTTTCTTATGCTCTTGCCACCATTTTAGATTATAGAGACTAAATTAACAGAAAGCAGGAGGGAGAGAGAAAGAAGGAGGACATTTGCTGTCATACTGCCTTATACGGCCTATATTCTTATAGTGAGGAAGCCATCAAACAACAGACGTTGAGCTTAGTAAATAAAGTTAAGCACAAAATATGCTGGATTATTGTAAACACTGAAAAGAACCTGTAGAAGAAGGGGGGGTGTGGTTCAGTGGTATAACGTGCATTCACTATGCAAAGGGCACTAGGTTCATTCCCCAGCAGAGAAAATAAAAATCAGAAGGGAAAGAAAGGAAATCCTTGGGCAGGTAGAAGGAATTAAAAACTTGGTAAGGGAAGCCTCACTTATAATTTTTTATAACTTTTGAAATAATTCCTGTAGGAAAGGTGGTACCTGCTTCCAGTCTATGGTCAATAAAATATTACATTCTAGGACAAATAACATGCAGCTGGTACTTTAGTCCAGTCATATTACAGAGATATAATTTCCATAGAAACTTATACATGTTTAATGTGTACAGCTTTATGGTCCTAAGATAAGTGATGGCCAATACCACATTCAATGTCATGAACATAGCCAACATCTCCAAAAATTCCCTCTTGATCTTGATGATGATGATGACAATGAGTCTGATGACATGCACGTGTACACATCATGCATCCATCATGCAGGGAGGCCAGCATGACCAGAAGAATTAGAAAGAAGGAAAGAACAACCACATGAGTTATTGGAAGTCTTGGCTTCCCTTTTACAAAAGGAAAGACTGTACAATTTGATCAAAAGAATGACTTAAAAGTAGATGGCTTTTACTTCCATCTAAAACAATAACTGATTATTATGATGAGACCAAACTGCCCAGGTGAGTCAGACTGGAGTAAGAAAACTGAAAGAATCTGTTGATACTGGCAAGAGATCCAGGGGTAGCATCTGTAAGTAGAAATAGCTTTATGTGGTCTTAGGTGAGCCAATGGAGTTAGTCGGTTGTTTCATCCAGGCTACAAGGAAAAAAAAAAATATGAACGTTAACAGAAGACTTGGGGATAAATGAAGTACTCACAGTGAATAGAGGTCAAGCTATAAAGTTGCCATGAACATGGGTGTGCTTGGGAGATAGTATATCAGACATTTGAGTTGTTAAAAGAGAGTTATGTTTTAACACATTCAAGGAGTGCTGTTGGGTAAGACTACACTTTATTTGAATTTCATAAGGAGGGCCTCATGAGGGATTTGAAATTGGGGGTCATCAGTATCTAGATGATAACTGATGACACGGGCATCTAGGGGCTTAGCTAGAAAGGACAGAACATTATAAAAGTGAGGTCCTTGAGGGAGGAGGGAAAGGCATGGAAGGCTCAGAAAGAGCACTGTGGAAGAGGGACAGGGTTCTTCCCAGTGTTTTCCACACTTTGCAATGGAGACTATAAGTGCTAGCATGGACTGCTTGGTCCTTGAAAAGTCTTTAGGGATGACTTCAAATATGTTCAAATATTCTGAGAAGTACCATATGTGGCCCACTGATATTTTTCTCTTGAGTCTGGATTCAGACACGCCGGATTCAGAAAGCTAAAAATACATCATGCTGAAAAATGGACACAGAACACTTTGTGTGTGTTTTTTCACAGTTTTCTGTGACATTAAGCTAAGTGTGGAGGATAGTTAGTGTTCTTCTCCTTGCACTTGGTATGGCTAATTCTGAATGTGTGGTGGTGACAGCTATACCATGTGACAGATTGTGGTATCACACACAGAGAACTCTGCCTTGACTGCAGAGATGAACAGAAGGAAAGTACAGCTAAGATAAAAACTATTTATTCTGCTGCAAGTAAATAGAGTCATAAAGAGGAGGTGCCATGAAGAATTATCTATGGGGACACAGGCTCCCTTGGGCTGCTGCTTTACACACCATGACCTCCAAGTGTACGGGTTTTTTTGTTTGTTTTATATTTTGAGCTGTCCCCATCAGAATGGCAATAGTCAGCTCTATTTGTGAAAAGAAACCTGTTTATTGTGTTTTAAAAATAGAATTCAACAAAGATTAACTTTTAGATTCAGGAAACAGGATGTTTTAGGGAAATCTAAGAACGATACAATAGCTGCAGTCAGAAAAAGAAACAGGGACCCTGTGCTGCTGCCAAGCCTGATGATCTAAGTTCAATCCCCAGTACTCACCCCAAGGCTAAAGGAGGCAGACAGCTCCACAAAACTATCTTATGACTGCCACACACATGCCATGGCACAAATGCATACATATATACAAACCCACATAGATACATCATCTGTACACAAAAGTAAATAAGACATGCATACATAAATGTAAAAATATTTAAAAATAAAGATGATAGGTTGTTCACATAAAACTGTGTTTAAAATTTGAAAAGCGTAATTATTTTGAAGAAGAGACCCAGCTGCACTGTGAGTTGCCAATATCTTTGGATGTAGGTTTTATGTTCATGTCATGTTTTTAGTCTAGTTTCCTCTGAAGTTCTTCAGGTAGAAAACAGACCATACCTCTAATGCAAGCTACATCATCAGGTTTTTCATTTCCTGAGACAGTCTTGTTTTGTAGCCTGCCTGTTCTTGAACTCACTTCTTGCTTTTACCCCTCACTTGGGAGAGAATCGGATGCTGTTTTCCTGTGCCTCTTAGGGCACTGAGCCTCCTCCCCTGGGGACACATGGAGGCCAGCATGAGAAGCAGACATAAATCATGTTACCTTTTCAAATAGTGTCATTCATTAGTCTTAATAAAAGAAAGTTTTGACAGAAGATGTGCAAATTTTTTACTCAAAATGAGCTTTTGGCTGTCTTGGGAAGTTCATGCTTTCTCTGCCTCCAACACTATAGGTGTGTCCAGGTAATGCAGTGTGAATGGGCCCAGTGGGCCAGAGGGAAGTGCCTTTTATAGCTCTCTTGCTACCTCCTCACTGGGCCCTGTCACTGCCTGGCTCTGACTCTTTCTCATTTTGCTGCACAATCTTCTCATCTTTTCCCAGATAGGTATCTGTAATTGTTAAGTTCTCTTTCAATAACATTCCATAAAAATTTGCAACAATAAGTAAGCTACATTCCTCCTCAAGCTTAGTGAAGACCTGTTTCTAAGGCCTTGTTTAAAACTGAGACAAGGTATAAAATTTCATATTCTCACTTATTATGTTTGCTGTGGTGAACATTTGTTCTAGGTGGTTTGTGTGTGATAGCATTTGAATTCTAAGGCTTAGGTTACTATCTGTAAGGTACAAGCTAATGACAAACATCTAAAAGTATATTTTCAATGTGAATTTGTGAAGAACATCTCTCATTCTGTTCTTAAATATTGCTTTTAATAAATATTAAATAAAATGCTCAGAAAAAATGAGATTGACTCCTCTTATGAAAATAAAGTCAATAAGGGAAGGTTGAAATCTGCTCAGTTTTATGTTTTTTTCTGAGTTAAATGTTGGTATTGTGCCAAATGATTACCACAAAACCACACATACAAGTAACATTATATGGACTGACTCAGATATATTTGGAATATATATGTATATGCATATATGCATACAATAGCAATTAGTGACAAAAGAGGTCCTAAATCAGAAAGAGAGTGTGGAGAGGCATATGGGAGGGCTTAGAGACAGAAAAGGGAAGGGAGAAATGCTGTATTGTATATTATCATCTCAAAAGACAATTGCTATAGATAGCAGCTGCTGGGAGAGGCAAAGTCAGTTTCTTCACTGGTGGGTTGACCACCCTCCAGCAAAGGCCACACAAGAAACTTCAACTATGTCTGATGCTGTTGCCATGATTGTTTCTCAACATTATACTTTGAGTATTACCAAAGGTAATAATAGAAGAAATGGAAACATGACAAATTATAAACAATTAAGATTTGTAATAGTGAAGATACAGACTAAATAATAAGTAAATGTACAAAATTTTACATTATAATATTATGAAGGAATATTATATACTAACAAATGAGTGTCTTGTGTAACATTCATTGGGATGTTTATAAGTTGCTGGCATTTTCTAAGCATTTAATTTACATATGCTAACTTTTTTGTTTCAGAGTCATATTGGAGTGAGATATTTAAATTGACAGAAATTCTGTTCTATTTTATTTGTAAAACAGTAGCAGAAATATGAAGGCCTGGTAAGAAAGAATGAGTGTTGGTAAAATATAGTTGTGTAGAAATGTACATATTATACCCACACATGGTTATGTATGAAATAGATGAGATGGGTCTGATAAGGGAATGGTGTGGTGATGTATCAAAGGTTTGTGTCTCTGATAATAACTAGAGATGATTGAGGATGTCAAATTGCCGAGGGTGATGCAAAGCACTCAGTGGATCACTCAAGACCTTGACAACATGCTTCCAGAGAGCCCTGCATCACGACCCTGATAGATAGATTCCAGGGATACCCTTAAGTCACTTCCTCAATCCATCTGTTTTCTGAAGTGAGTTCGAGCATATGTGAAAATGTAGCCTACTTCACAGAACCCTTTGGTTGGTGAAGAGAAAGCAGTAAAGTAATAAGGGCACTGGGTAGAGGGAATGGAGAGTGTTCTATGGAAAATTCGTGGTAGGATTTTTAGCTTTGTGAAACTGCTCAGGAGATGAGGGATTTAACACACTGTAAAGACAAGAAACAGGGTTCACTGCATAGGCAACATCTGGGAAAAGGCTGGGGAATGGTAGGTCTGGAGCACAGGTGGAGAACTGTGCCTTAAATGTGAGAAGCAACATGAAGCTGAACAAGCATCTCCCAGAAGACAGCAGAGACAGATGGACCAAAGAGAGAAAAGAAATGAGTTGAGTTTCATCTTGCTATGTTTCCAATCAGCCTTTCCCAGAAGGGATGCTTGGCCAGGAAGCCAGGGAGCAGACAGGTGGTCGAAGGTCTACTGGGTAAAGTTAATACATAGTTGTTTGATTATTTAGGTCTGAGTTTCAGGACAAATAAAAGATGGAAGAGTGTAGATTAAAGGCAATTACTGACAATTTATGAGTTTCATCCATTTGCCCAGACGCTAGTCTCCTGACCCATATTCCTCTCTCCCCCAGTGAGTAGAGCTGGAACACTGCCTCTACAGGGGCCATCCTAGCACCAACAAGCTGAAGCAGAAGCAGAGCTTCAGAAAATCCTCTGGGTATTATACTGAAGCTGAGCTTGTGGTCATGTGCACAGACTCTTCCACAGAGAAGTCCAACTTTCAGACACCCACACCACAGTCATTACTGATTGGTGATGATCCAATGTTCCACTTTCCTCTCCAAGCCATTGTATGTTCTCTTTTTTAAAATTATTGTGCATTTTCCTCTCTTGTAAAGATGTGCTCTTCTTCCAGGGGCTTTGTCCCTTGAGCACTGATGTTGCCTTGGTGTAGAAAGCATCTAATCTGATTCATTTGATAGATGAATTGTAGCTAGTCAGGATGCTTTCTTTCTTTATTACATTTCCACAAGGAACACTTCAAGGTGAAGCTGACGATGCTGACAACGTTTTCCAAGCCAGCAATGTCATGAACCCTGTTTCCTCATTGGTGATAAAGACCCAGAATAGCATAGAACTCTGGACAGTCTGGCCTCAGAGCTGAATGCTGAAGTCGAGTCTACGTGCTCAGTCATTATAGACAAACAAACAAACAAACAACCTAAAAGAATTTTATGACAGTAGCAAAACAGTGATGGGAAGAAGAGAGAGAAAACAAGCTGTATAGAGTCAACTGGAGAGAGAACCTTGTGATCGATCTATTTGTGTACATCAACACCTTCCTGGGTCTCTGGACTTCTGTGTTAGTGTCTCTGTCCTTTTTTATGCTGCCTCAAACAAGTATCCTGGAAAGATTCACAAGGTGGGCTGCTGGGAGAGAGCTAGGGACATTGTAACTGCTGAGGTCTTTCAGCTGCTCTAGGAAATCCTCTCTTGCTCTTTTCAGATAAAAATAAAGATGAGATAGTTTGAAATGAGATAAAGTGGGATAGTTTGATTCAGGATGAGCAGAATTAAAGAATGCCCTCTTCCCTGTGAAATGAAGTCCTTTTCATGCCGAGTAGCCATCGACACACCCTGAGAGTGTCCACCTAAGAGAAGCTCTGTGAAAACACACCCAGCCTGTGTGACAAAGCTGCTTTCAGAGGGAAGAGAGAGAACCGAGTCTTGTTTTGGGAAAATCAAGCATTTAAGGATTCATATTGCCTTGGGATTCCCAGTTTCTCTTTCCCAAGCCAGACACCTGGTGGTAAATGTACAAATGAGAACGTTTTCAACTCTCTGAACATTCGAAGATGTCAGATCATTTATGGTACTTGTAGAATTTTTATTATGATCCAAATCCAAGTACAGTTGTGCCTTGTGCTTTAATTGCAGAGAGTCCAAAGGCTTTTCAGCAGTGACTGAGGGGAAGAAGCAGTTCAGAAAATGTATGCCCACAAATCCCTCCGTTCCTTGGCACAGTGAGTCAGGTATAAACAGGCTGACTGTGGGGCTAGGGTTAGGCTTTGTCAGTGAGATTCTGAAGACAAAAACAGACTTTCCTCCTTTTCATGCAAAAACTGATGGCTGTAGGCATCGCAGCAGGTTGTGCTGTGCTGTAAAGCATTGGCTTCCTCCCAGTCATCACTGGTGCTGTGCAGTCCTGAAAGAGGATTCTAGAAAAGCTCTGGCAATTCAGAAACATAGAGCCTAATCCCACTCCCATCCCCTGAAACTTTTCCGGAAGTTTGGGAGTACATGTGGACCTTGAATCTGGTCTTGAATTTATAATTGCGCAAAACTGTGTCACCAGCCCTTAAAGAGACAGTTCTGAGGGAGGAACAGGGTAGCAGCCCTACTCATTCCCTTTATCCTACAGATAAAAGTGGCCTTTGGTGGTTCCCATAGCTGCATGGAAAGTGTCTGGGAAAGAGCAGAGGAAGGTAGCCTTCAGAGCCGCCATGTGGCTGCTAGGCTAATCCCTGAAGGCTTCATTTAGAGAAAAGGTTGCCATGTCTAATCTGCTATAAAAGGAAAGTTGCCCTATGGTGGTGTTTGTAACTATTTGGGTAAAGGCAAGTTAATAGAGTGTCAGAGAAAATGCCAGGCTCCCCACATGACACTAAAGGAAACATTCGATTTCTTTTGAAGCTCTAGTCAACAACTAACCTAATTTTCTTGTTTTTTCATTTTGTCAAAGTAAGAGAAGGAAACATCCTTTTTTTCTACCATAGGGGAGAAATAAAGAAAAAATAGAAAGAAAGAAACCCGAAGGCACATGTAAGACAGCAGAAGCTGCCTAATGAGCAGCATGCTTCTGAGTTGACATCACACGGCAGGGGTAGTTTTAGGCCACTAAGTTTAAAGGAGCAATTTTATACATATCAATACAATGCCAAAAGAAGAGCATAAAGAAATTTTATTTACTTTGCCAGAGTTAAAAAGATATTTCTGCAGTTTTCCAAGATGAGAGATTTTTACTTTTATCAGACAATGTCTTGGGCCGCGCATGCTTTTATGCGGTTGATAACCTCCTCTAAATTTGTCTGGAGAGTTCTCCCCATAGTCCATAGAACTGCCTTAGTGCCATAATTCTCTTGGTATTCTTTATTACAACTTAGCTTAAATAACACCTTTAAATTGCTATTACTGTGTGTGGGCAGTATGCAGAGGGATGTCAGAGGACAGTCTGCAGATGGTGATTCTCAATGTTTACCATGTGTATTCTTAGGACTAAACTCAGACTGCCTGGTTTGGCAGAGTGCTTCTTTCCATAGTGAACCATCTAACTTGCTCAAGAGATATCTTAGCCTATGTCTTCATTCACTCTTTATAACAAACAACTTTTAAAAACAATAGTCAGGAACCTGTCCTGAAACGTTACCAGCATTCTTTATCAAAATTCTGATTTGTCTGTGCCACTTGGTTAAGTGAATGGCATATAATTTATGGCTTGATTTGTGGTTTTATGCCTGAAACATTTTTCCACAGAGCAAAGAACAAGTTTAGCAAGATGTTCAACCGGGGTTTTTGTATTACTATAGTTATTTTTCAGATTGTGCACATATGTGCATATACACATATATATTATGTGTGTGTGTATATCTGTGTATATGTGTTCACTGATATGTGCACATCCAGGCATGGGAATTCATGCATGTGCGTGTACACAATATATGTAGCAGATAACTTATTTAGCAGCAAAGACCTCTTCAGTGCTACTGTATGCTAATAATACAGGTGTGGACATTAAGAAAAAGGTAGGGAATAAATTGGCAAATAATACATACATTTCAGAGTGTTGGTGTGTATAGTGAAAAAATAGACTAAACAGATGAAGGGGGCAGTATGCTAAGGCAGGATGAGGCTTAGATTGCTATTTCATTGGATGCTCAAGAGAAATTCCTCTTGTATAATAGTAACTGAACAGAGATCTTAAAGAAGTGAGAGTAACTCAGGTGGGTACCTGAAAGAGCATTTCAATAAATCACTGGAAGTTCAGCATGTTTGAGAGGAAGCAAAGACATTATTGTGGCTGAAATAGAGTATGCAATCTATTCGTTAGAAGGAATGTTGTTGTCAGGAGGCTGAGACAGAGGATGTAAAAAAAAAAAAAGAGTATTTTAGGGAACATTGAGAAGATTCCAGCTTTTTTGAGCATAGGCATTAGCAGTGTAATTAGTTACCATATAATAGTGTCTTTGTAAGTGACAGTGTGCATATAACACCAAGGTTCCAAAAGACAATTGTGGGATGTTAGAGCCATTTTAGCTGGAAACATTCCCACAAAGCTCATACAATGAAAGTCACCTAATGAGCCATTTTTCAGACTAGCCCCACTAAGTGTATGAAGGATTGCATGTATATATGCTGTTGAAATGAATGTTTGTGCCCCTGTCTCCTCCACTGGGGTATTTAGAAGGAAAGACTTTGGAAAGCAATTAGCATTAGATTATTTTACCAAAGTAGTTATCTCATGGTGGGGTTAGAGATCACAGCTTGCTCTTCCCTCACAACCCTGAGAGAAAACCAAGAGAACAACAAGAATTTAACCGTCTGTAGGTTGCTCACAAAAACCCGATCATACTGACATCTAGCACCTAAGAACAGTAAGAAAAAACAAATATCTACTGTCTAAGCCACTCAGTTTCTAATATTTTGTTATAATAGTCTGAGATACCCAGAGCAATACAACAAGAGTTGTAATGATGTACAGGATAACCACAGTTAATTAGCTGTAACATTAAAATACAACTTTTAAAAAAGAAATCTTTCTTTTTCAATCTGCTTCTACTTCCAATTTTTGGGGACAAAGGTGCTAATTGCATAGTTCTCTGCCTGAAATAGCTTAATGGTTGGTTTCAGTTACTACTGTTTTTCCAATTGTATTTCTAGTGCTCGTTTTTTGTGAAAATCCAAGTAAGAGCTTGGAATTTGAGAGGTGTGTCTGTCTCTACTAATTGGAACAACTTTCTTACTGGGCCTATTACAAATTTTATTGGTAGCTTTTTTACGGATTTCACGGGCTTGAAGGGAAAAATAGTATTTTTGATCCCCACAGTTCTTACCTGTTTTGAAGAAACACTTCTATCTGTACCTGTTTTTCTATTTAGTTATAGGTTTTATAGCTTGTTTTGCTGTTTTCTCATCATCAAATATTTTTCTTCTGTTTTCTGCCTGCTGTCAAAGCCGCTCACATGATTGAACGGTAGTTGTCAATGTCTTCTGCAAATACTTTTCACTCAGCTGGCTCTCTTAGCTCTTGATGAAACTCAGTAACTTTTATGATCCAGGACGGGCTCATTCTGTCTCAGTGTTTTATAGGAGTGATCTCACACCACAGAATGGTAGAAAGTTCCAGAATACTGAGCCTCACTTTTCCTTTTACTGTGGTTTGCATCTTGAGCATCCTGAAAGGCTCATATAGTGAAGGGATGGCCCCTAGGCTTATACTGAGAGTGGGTGGAAATGAAAAGGTTTTTAGATCATTTTGTATAGACAAAAGTTTCTTAGTCCCACCAAGCCCTGCAGTCCGATGAATCTCTCCTACCCATGGTCCCACAGATGCTTATAAAATAATTACTCAGAGGCATATACTAATTATAAACAATTTGCAGTGTAGCTCAGGCTTATATTAACTAGCTGTCTGTTATAGCTTAATTTAAGCATTTTAATTATTAATCTATGTATCACTATGTGTCTTGTGACTTCTCTGTGTCCCATTACATCATGCTTCCCACTTACAGTGTCTGCCCTGACCTGGCCTCTCTTCTCCCTGTACCTCTCTTGGATTTCCTACCTGATTATGCCGTCTTGCCATAGGCCAAAGCAGCTTCTTTATTAACTAAGGTAGCAATACATAGTGATAGTATACAGAAAAAAACATCCCACAGCAATTTTGTGTGTGCCTTTGAGAAGTCTGTGGGGCTCTGTTTCTTTTTTCTCTACTTTGATTACCAGATTGGTAAAATAAGAAGCTCTGCTTTCCAATACTCTCTCAATAATGAGCCTTAGCAAAGACTTAAAGCATCTCTGTGGCTCAGATGCTTCTCTAGGTCTCTGAGACCAGTACCTGCTTTCTACATGAACAAAGAGGTCATTGTCATTTTTAACTCAAGTCTGATTTTCAGAAGGGAAAATGATTGTCTTGTTGGCTGCATCTCCGAAGACAAACATGGCACCATCAGATCCTTCTTCAGTGATTTGCTGTTCACAGCCCCTGACTCACATAGGGTAAAGCTAGAGCAGGAAGATTGCTTGGAAATTTGCTTCTCTTTCACTTTGAGCCACACATACCAACTCTGTAAGAAGTTTCTAGTATTTTCAAACTGAAACACCAGTGAGATTATAGGTTGTCATCTGGTTCCACATCAGGATCCTAACTATGAAATGCTTTACAATTTGGAATAATAATGCCTCCTAGAAGACAGAACTGCGAAGTAGATATCTCAGGAAAATCAGGTCTGCAAAACTAATGTGAATTCATAGTACTATTACTGAGGCTCCAAAAGTGTATTTTCAACTATGTTTTTTTAATCATACATAAAGCTTCAATTTTATATTTATGAGCTTTAGAAACAAAAGTCTAAAGAAAGGCTGACAGATTTATGAAAATTTCATCACATTTTAAAATAAATACTTTTGTTGAGTGAAGGAAAGTACTTGTCACTCCCTCTTTGTCTCAGCCTCTGGCTCAGTGGTATTGGATCCTACAGCAGAAATGCTTGCCTGATATACAATGAAGCAAATAATCCTGAGATATTTATTTGAGATAATTTTTACAGAGAATATAACGCTAAAATTTTTACTCAGATAGATCTGGTATTATTCTTTATTCTCTGTGTAGCGTTGAATAATATGCTTGACCTCATAAAAGCTCAGTTTTCCTTTCTGAGAAATTAAAATGTGAAAAGTCCCTAACTCTTAGGGATATTGATAGAATTAAATAAGGACATTAAACATAAAGCATTTATCAATAGCCAGACACAGAATTGATGTCTAGAATTGCTTTGTAATATTATTAGAACTATTACTGTTTGGATTAAATGTATTTCCATACTATTTTTCTCGGAGATTATACTGAACAGCAATATAATAAAGCACTTCCACTAAAAGCTAAAAGAGCCCCTCCAAGCATAATCCACAGCAAAACCCAGCTGGAGGGACATCCTAGGGCCAAACCCTGCCCCAAGTACAAACTGCATCATCACACACTAACAGCTGGAGACCCTGAAGCCTCCTGGTCCACAGCCAACTAAGAAGTGAGTGCCAGAAGCCCAGACGGGGGACATAGCACCTGATACCTGACCCCCCACACAGCTCAATGCTAAAGCAAATTCAACTGGGAGAGATCCTCCAAGCACAATTCACAACAAAACTCAGCTCGAGGGACATTCCATGGCCAAACCCAACCCCAAGTGCAAACTGTATCATCACACACCAACAAATGGAGACCACGCAGCGCCCTGGTCCACAGCTGAATAAGAGGAGACCCACAGCCCCATAGCCCACAGCTAAGATCTAAGAGAGACCCTTTAACAAACATAGACATACAGCCCCTGAGCCCTTAGGCAAATAAGAAAGCAATACCAACAATTGGAGACACATAGCCCCTGGCCCACAACTAAGAGCAAACTAAGAGTTGACTAAGAGTGATCCGAGGAAGCAACGGGGAGACGGGGAGACACCAGTGCAACAATACATGTAACAACTACCAGAAGAAGATGGTGGTTCTACAACATCAAGACCTGAGCATAACAATAGAGAGGAAACAGAAGGAAATGACATTAAAAATAACTTTATAAAAATAATAGAAGCTTTAAAAGAGGATAATAAACTTCTTTACAGAAATAGAAGAAAATACAAACAAAATCTCAAAACTCATCTACGACAATGATGGCAGCTTCATATCAGAGATGCAGGGATGGTACAACATATGAAAAACTGTAGATGACATACATCATATAAACAAAATGAAATTAAAAACATGATCTCCTGAGATGTTGAAAAAGCCTTTGAAAGAAATCATCACTCCTTCATGATAAAAGTCCTGGAGAGATCAGGAATGCAGGGAAAATATCTAAATATAATAGAGGTGATATATATAGCTAGCCAATAGCCAACACCAAAATAAATGGAGAAACACTCAAAGCAATCCCACTAAAATTAGGAACAAAACAAGGCTGTCCTCTTTCTCCTTATCTGTTGAATATAGTCCTCAAAGTTTTAGCTACATTAATAAGATAACAAAAGGAGAGTAAGGGGATACCAATTGGAAAGGAAGAAGTCAAACTATCTCTATTTGCAGATATTATGATCATATGCATTAGTGACCCCAAAATTCTACCAGGGAACTCCTACTGCTGATAAAAACTTTCAGCAATATAGCAGGATACAAGGTTAACTAAAAAAAAAAATTAATAGTCCTCCCTTACACTAAAGATAAAAGGGCTGAAAACCATTTATAGGGCACATAACCATTTATAATAGCTGCAAATAGCATTAAATATATTGGCATAATTCTAACCAAAGGAGTAGCAGATCTGTTTGACAAAAATTTAAGTCACTGAAGAGAGAAACTGAAGAGGATATCAGAAAATTGAAAGATTCCTCTACACTCTTGGATAGGTAGTATCAATGTAATAAAAATAGCAATTTTACCAAAAAGCAATCTACAGATTCAATGCAATCCCCATCAAAATCCCAACATAACTTTTTACAGACCTTGAAAGAACAATATTCAACATCATTTTGAATAACAGGAAACCCAGGATTGCCAAAACAGTCCTGCTCAGTAAAAGAACTACAGGAGGCATCATCATCCCTATCTTGAAGCTATACTATAGAGTTACAGTAATAAAAACAGCCTTGTTCTGGCATAAAAATAGACTTGTAGACCAATGGAGTCGAATTAAAGACCCTGACCTTAAACCACACACCTATGAACACCTGATTTTTGACCAAGAGGACAAAAATATTCAATGGAAAAAAGACAGTATCTTCAAAAGATGGTGTTGGCATAACTGCATGGTAGTACACAGTAGAATGCAATTAGATCCATACCTATCTCCTTGTACAAAACTCAAGCTCAAGTGGACCAAAGACGTCAATTTAAACCCAGCTACACTGAACTTAGTAGAAAAGAAATTGGGAATTACTCTCCAGTTCATTGACAAAGGTGACCACTTCCTAAATATAAGACCAGTAGCACAGATCCTAAGAACAACAATTAATTAATGGGACCTCCTGAAATTGAAAAGCTTCTGTAAGGCAAAGGACACAGTCAAGAAGACAAAATGACAGCCTACAGAATGGAAAAATATCTTCACCAACCCTACATCTGACAGAGGACTAATATCTAAAATTTAGAAAACTCAAGAAACTAGAGCCTCAAAACTCAAATAACCCAATTTCTAAAAAGGAAGTTCAGAGTTAAAGGGGGAATTCTCAACAGAAGAATTACAAATGGCTGAAGGCACTTAAAAAATTGCTCAGCATCTTTAGCCATCAGAGAAATGCAAATCAAAACAACTTTTATAAACAACCTTATACCTATCAGAATGGCTAAGATCAAAAACACAGATGACAGCCTATGATGGAGAGGATGCAGAACAAGGGGAACACTCCTCCATTGTTGGTAGGAGTGTAAACTTGTACAGCCACTCTGGAATGCAGTATGGTGGGTGGTTCCATAGAAAACTGGGAATCAATCTCCCCAAGGATTCAGCAATATCATGTACCCAGAGAATGCACATTTCAACCCCAAAGGCATTAGTTCAACTATTACAAATAGCAGCATCATTTGTAATATCAAGAACCTGGAAACAACCTAGATACCCCCAAATGAAGAATGGATTGACAAACTGTGGTACATCTACACAATGGAGTATTTACTACTCAGCAATTAAAAAAAAAAAAAAAAAAAAGACATCCTAATATTTACAGACAAATGGATCGATTTGGAGAATACCCTCCTGAGTGAGGTGTCACAATCCCAGAAAGATAGGCATGGGATATACTCACTCATTAGTGGACTTTAGACAAAAAGCAAAGAATACCCAAGATGAAGACCACAATCCCTGAACAGCTTTAGATCAGAAGGAACTTAAGAGAGACATTCAGAGATTCCCCTAGGAAGAGAAAATAGAGAAGATCACCTTAGTAAATTAGAATTGTAATGGGTAGCAACCAAGAAATGTTGGGAACAAATCATGAGAGAAGGAGATGGTTGACTGAGAGGGGCCACAAAGAAAAAGAAAAAAGTAATGGATATCTTGAAAGAGGAAGCCAACGTGGGGTTTAAAGAGATTTGGTGCTAGGAAAACGTCTAAGAACTCAGAGGATGTCCCTGGCTAGGTCTCCAACCAACAGTGGAGGGGATGCCTAAAAAGGACTTCTCTATAATCAAATGAATAAGTACCCTAAGTGTCATCACAGAACCTACATCCAACAATGTGGAGGCAGAAATCCATGGCTGAGCACTGGGCCGAGCTCCTGATTCAACTAAGAACAGGGGAAGAAAGTTTGTATGAACAAGGGGAAATGAGGAAAATTCCCACAGAGATGACTGGCTGGAGCTCTTGGAAGCTCACTGAATCAAGAACAGCCACTGAGGAACTATCAAGAAAAGGAGCTATGCCCTCCAAGTATAGGCAACTGTTGATTGGCATGAGCAGAATGTGGAGCCTCAGGGGTTGGGATCAGACTGAGTTCCTGTGCATGGGCTGGCACCTGGGAGCCCATTCCCTGCAGAGGAACACCTAACTCTGTCTTGATATTGAAATGAGGAAATTGGACTTGCCTGGTGTAGATGCGCCATGCTTAGCTGATCCTCCTTGAGACTGTCTACCCTGTTTAGGAAGGAGACAGGAGGATGGGGAGGGAGGAGGCTTAAGTCTGACCGGGAGGAGGGAGGGGACAGGGAGTGAGGGTATACGTTGTTAAAAAATACTATTTTTATAAATAATAATACTAATAAAGCATGTCTTTAGTAATTACCAAGGTTAAGATCACTAGAAGAATTTGTTGCATATTACAGAAGCATTAAGGCATGTGATCTGCCAACTCACAAATGAGTAAAGTTAATTTTATACAGTGGTTCTCACAAAAAAACAAGAGAAATGAAAAGAAATAGTGTATAAATAATACACTATTTAACATATAGTCATCATTTAATAATCAGACTATAGTACTGAAAATGGATATGAGATTGAATATTTAAGTTTATCAGAAATAAGCAAGAAAATCAAATAGAGGTTTGTCCTCGTCTACTACCATTTGTAGATCTAGCTGGATGAGTTTCATGAATGCAAAATCTGTATAAAGTTAGTGAGTGAAAACATCTGCAAGTACATCTACATGTACATCTACATGAACATAGTGTTTAAATAACACATCTGGTTAATGTTCACTAAGAAAATTAGTTAACAGGTTACTATTCTTACTGATGCATGGCTACCAAATTCATAGTATGAAAATTTCATAAAAACAGGAGAGAATGTCCCACACTGCCTGCTGAGGGAACACTCATCACTAAATTTGTATGAAATATATTGATAAGTCTATTCAGATTCCAGTGGTTAATTTAACATAGAAATTCTGGTTTTATAGAGTAGCAAAATCAAATAATTGTGACTTGAAATAATGTTTCTTAATGCAGTATTTCATGGTAAATATAACCAATTATAATGACTCTCATAATATTAAAAGTATTTTAATAAATAACTTTTGAAAGTTAAATATAGGAAATAAATAATATCTAGCTTTTGGCTTAGCAGTTATTAAAAATATCACCAACAAATGCATTTAATTACTGTGATTTCTACTGTAGAAAATGTGATAAACACACCTGTAAGCTAATGTGATTGCTTCCCTCAATTCAAACTAGAAGAAAATACGCAGATTTCAGTTATAGAATAATTATAAAAGTATAGTTGTTTTCTACATAAATTGAATATCTATTTTAATCTAGCCACAATCATATTGAGATTGAATAACCTCTATGAAAGAAATAATAAAATGCTTGATTTAGATTGCCTCTTAAGGGAAAAAAAAGATAATAGAATTATATGATGTGAATATCAATCTTTAAATAAAGGAGCTGTTTTGACCCATGATAGGCACAATAGAAGAAGTAGGTGGGGAATCAGAATAGGTAGCAAAGGAAGGGTGGAATCAAAGATAGATCAAGTCAGCGGCCCAAGAAGAAACATGTAAGGAACACAGATGAGCCACGGGACTTTTGGCAGGACAGATTAGTGGAAATGGGTTGAGTTAAGATTAAGGAGCTAGGTAACAATGTGCCTGAGCCATAGGCCAAACAGTGTGAAGTTAATATAAGCATCTGAATCATTTTGGGGGGACTAAGAAGCAAGGTGGCTAAGGTGGGGTTGCAGGTCTGTGAGTCTGGACCTCTGGCTGCCTGGGGCCAAGAAACCTATTTGTAATAGATGGCATCCCAACGTGGGCCAAATATTCACTTAAAGCCTGCTAAAGCTTTAAAGGGGTTCAAGAGCAGAAACCAAGCCAGGAGCAGATTTCAAATTGTGTATTGGAAGCAGATCATTGTACAGAGATAGTGTGGTATTCAGACCACATTCAAAATGGCGCCGGCAGGGAGCATAAGCTGCAACCAGGCCACTTCCTGAAGTCTCACAGAAGACTCAGTAGCATGTGATTGATTTAAGGTTTCTGTTTATATTGAACAAAAAGGAAACAGAGTCCAAGACGGTTTCTTAATAGCAGCATTTTCTTGAGTCTGCTTTGTTTGCTGGTGGCAAACAGAGATGCCGCCCCTTTAAGGGAACTTACTGATTCAGCTTTATCTGCAAAATCTATGTGGCTCTTTAAGAGAGTAGTAGCATTTTAAAAGCTTCTCTGGTTGGAAAATGATTATGGATTCACAATAAAATTTTAGATAAAAAAAAACCCTGTAAATGGGTTACAATGTGTGTAAAATATACATAGGCTTCAGAGAGAAAAGAAAGAGGGTAGAGTAAGTCCCTAAAAAAGATAAATAAAACTATAATAAGCAACATAAAGATGGAAAATAAACACAGAATCTGGATTATGGTTATTATTGTGTTTTATTTTAATTTTTAACATTAATGAGCTAACTGCAGGAAGACAATGGATTGCAAAGGCTGCTAAGTTAAACAAGAATATATATTTTAAAGGTATCTTGATTTGAAAATTTGTGTGTAAAGATTTACTGCTTTGGAAGAGTTCTGCTTTTGTTTGCACAGAAGATGAGAACCTGTGGATTGCTTCCAGGCTCTTATGGTTTCATCAACCAAGACCACCTGAAAATTCTCTTATGGGAAGAGATGGATGTATTAGCTTCAGAGCTGCAGACTAAGATGATCCAGTCTCAAGAACCCATGAGATTGATAATGGTTCTTAATCAGCAGGAAGTAGTAATGGAAAGCTACATCCAAATTCCCAAAATATTGTTTATAAATGCTTGTTTTCATTATAAATGATTAATGGTCATAGAAGAAAAAGGAATATGGTATATGAATGGTTTTTAAAAAATATATTATTGAATTTACTTTAATCCAAAAATCAGCTGTTAATCTCAAAATATTTTATATTGGTATAGATTTTGGTTTATTGCTACAAATTTAAGGTCAATTCTCTTTTGATGTATGTATTGTTCAACTCTTATTTAAGGTATGATGTTTATGTAACTGATTTAGAATTGTAATGTATAATTAAGATATGCACATTAGTTAGATTTTTAGGTATACAAATATATAATTCAATTAAATAGGTAATCTTCAAACACTTTTAAGACCTACAGAATATGGCATTTAAAATATTTTAAGAACTTAGACTTTTATGGACAGTGAGACAAATTTGCTCCTGGCAGCACCAATTTACTTCAAAAGAAAAATGAGCATTGAAGGAACTCCATATGGATTTTACTTTCTTTGTGGCAGTGGTTAGCCACTGGACAAGAACATGTTTTTGTATTGACTGCTTGACAGTATGCTGTTTAAACTGGACATGCAGGTTTCTTAGGAAAGTGATCTCTGAACTTTAGCAGAACAAGCTGAGATGGTCCTTCAGGTTCCTGTTTTGTAGAAAAAGCTGCCAGACATTCTTCAGGGCTCAAGGAGAAGCAACTGATGAACTATACCAGAATGGGCAGAGCAGATTTCTTGATTCACTGAAATAAAAAGAGACTCTGGGCCTGTAGGCTGAAGATGGATGCCCCAACTTTGTAAAGGAAGTTTGGGTGACTGTCAGGCAGATAGGTGTAACCTCTGTCATTTCTAGATTTTGGAAGTTGCTTGCACTTTCTTTTTACTTGGGTAAATATTATATCATTCTGTGGTCTTTGATATAGCTGAAGATTAGAGAGTTACAGGTATTTTTCTTAGTTATATTAAAAGGTATATTGGATATAAAACTTTAGATTCACAAAGATAAGGTGATAGAGTATTTTCTTTAATTTTGCTAAATACAAATTGACTAGATATTGTAATTGTAATTCTTGCTTAGTAGCTATTTTGTTAAATGTAAGTTTGCTATGCTAAAATTGAAACCTTTCTTTCTGATTAGACAGAAAGGGGGAGGTGATATAAGAATGTCTTTTTGCATGCTGTGAATATCAATCTTTAAATAAAAGAGCTGTTTTGACCCATGATAGGCACCATAGAAAAAGTAGGCAGGGGGATCAGAATAGAAAGGAAAGGAAGGGTGGAATCAGAGACAAATGAAGTCAGCCACCCAAGAAGAAACCTGTAACGAACACAGGTGAGCTATCGGCCACATGGCAGAACAAATTAATGGAAATGGGTTGAGTTAAGATTAAGGAGCTAGGTAGCAATGTGCCTGAACCATAGGCCAAACAGCATGTAGTTAACATAAGCATCTGAATCATTTATGGGGGACTAAGCAGCAGGGTGGCTAAGGGGACTGGGGCTGCAGGTCTGTGGGTCTGGACCTCTGGCCACCTGGGGTGAAGAAACCTATTTGTAACAGATGTGGTTCTCCCCCTTTTGTCTCAGAAGGTTCTAAACTAAGACTCTATACAATAGGAATTATTATAAGGTAATATCTGGGGGAGGAAAAAGTACAAACTACAACTAAAACCCAACACATATAAAGTACATCATATATTTCTAGAATATTTCCTGATGCCAAGTGATTAGAAAACTCTTTAGTCCTTTACTATTAATGTGATATTTCTCATGAAATTCTGTGGCCTCTGGCACTTTTCCTATAAACAACTGATAAATTTCAACATTACCTTGCACTAGAGGGCCCAGGAGACCTGTGTGTACCCTGATATGTGTTATGTACATGGGATATATTTTATCTCTGATGATATCCTGTAGTTGTATGAATAGTAAGGTTAAATCTGTATCATCAGGAATGAAGTCAGCAGTTTCAATATGTAAAACAACTCCTTCTGCATACTGAGAGTCAGTTATTACATTAAGAGGCTCTGTAAAATCCATCAACACAATAAAATTGCATATAGTTCTGACTTCTGAACAGAGTTATAAGGGCTTTGAGACACATTAATTAAGTTTTCCCATTAGTAACCATTCTTTTCTAAATTATTTTCATCAGTATAAATTCAGGAAGCTCCAGAAATGGTTTATCCTGTAGCACAGTAGGAAAGATCCAATTAGTTTCCTTTATAAATTGAATTCTCTCACTTCTAGGATATTTGTTATTAATCTCTCCTAAAAAATTACTACAGGCTTTTTGCCAAGTTTCTCTGTCTGCCCATAATCAATCAATTTCTTCATTAATCAAAGGCACAACATTCTGCAGGGTCCTTTCCAGTCAATTGGCGAAGTCTGAATTTGCCTTTAAAAATCAGATCAGAATTTTTTTCAGTATATGTTTTCAGCTTCTTGCTTGGCATATGTGGCAGAAATATCCATTATATTGTAATATTTTCTCTTTGCATTAAGACTCCTGTCGGAGACTGTCTAGAGGATAAAATAACCAGTATACAATCTAAGTCTGGATCCACACGGTCCACATGTGCTTCTTGTAGTTTCTTGTCCACCAATGCTAATTTTTTCTCAGCTTCATCAGAGAATTCTCTGGAACTATTTAAGTCTTTTTCACCTTCTAAAGTATTGAACAAATTAACTAGTTCGTAGTTTTTTATGCCAATAATGGACTGTAGGTGAGCATATCCCCCAGTAGTTTTTGAAAATTGTTAAGAGTCCTCAATTTATCTCTATTCACTTTCACCTTCTGGGGCCTAAATTTCTGTAAACCTATTTTATATCCTAAATAATTGATAGAATTTCCCCTCTGTACTTTCTCTGGGGCAATTTGTAGTCCCCAATCAGGCAATATTTTCTTCAGTTCTGCAAACCATATTTCTAATGTTTTTGTGTTTGGGTCTTCCAACAAGATATCATCCATATAATGGTAAATGATAGAATGTGGGAAATCCTTGTGCAGCACTTCTAGTGGCTGTTGTACAAAATATTGGCATAAGGTGGGACTATTCAGCATTCCTTGGAGAAGGACCTTCCATTGGTACCTCTTAAATGGACGTGAATTATTAAGAGTAGGCACTGTGAAAGCAAATTTTTCTTTGTCCTGTTTTTGTAAAGGTATGATTTAGAAAAAATAAACCAGTTTTTCAAATCAATAACTGTGACATGCCATCCTTTAGGTAACAGTGAAGGCAGGGGAATACCAGATTGTAAAGGGCCCATATGTTGAATCACTATATTAATTGCTCTCAGATCCATCACCATCCTCCACTTTTCAGATTTCTTCTTGCCAACGAATACAGGAGAATTCCATGGACTGGTTGATTGTTTGATATGTTGAGCCTGTAACTGTTCCTGCACTAGCTGTTTGAAAGCTGAAGCTTCTCCTTTGTCAAGGGCCATTGCTGAACTCAGATAGACTTTTTCTGTCAAGCATCTCAAAGGCAGCACTGTGAGCATCCTTTTAGGTTTGGTGGCTATTGGGCAATTCTTTTGCGCAACATGAACAGCTGGTGAATTTTCTTCATAGCACCTGAAAGCATCGCTTTTAGAAACATAATTGAGTCTCTGGTTGATATCTGAACCTGGAGAGATTTTAATATGGGTATTCCATTGCTGTAGGTCATGATCCCATAGATTCAGTGTTATGTTAGCCATATATGGCTTCAACTGTCCTTTCTGACCTTTTGGCCCTATGTATTCGAGCCATCTTACACTCTGTTTCACTTGAGGTATTGTTCTAAAACCAGAAATTGGATATCCACTGCCTGTAAAGGCCATCTTGGATGCCATGATTGTGGGGTTATGATTGAAACATCATCTTCAGTTTCAACTAAACCATGAATATAAATATTATTTACCTATACTTTCAATTTTGGTCTTTGTTCATTTATGGAAGTTTGCTAAAATACTCATTTTGTGGTTTTTCTTGGAACTTTCAGATTCTCTCTTGAATTTATTCTACCATCCAATGCCATATGGTCTTCTAGATTTGGCATTGGATTTCCTACTCAACCTGAGAATGCTGTTCCTCCACTGTGACTAAATATGATCGGACCTTCCTTGGCTTTGAAATCTGATTTTTGCGGGCTTCCAGGGGAAATCCCAAGAGGCATTTCCCAATGGTAGAGGGTTTCCTTCTTTGTCTCTGGCATATTTATATTTGTTGGTCCATGTCATCTTTTACCACACCTTCTGCACAACCCAGAAGGCAATGGCCTTCTGTTTGAATCAAACCTAAAATGAATACTATTTCCAGAAGTACCTTGTGTACAGTTCAGTCTTATATGGTCTGGTTTACCTCGCCCTAACATTAGCATGGCTTGGCCTACCCAATTTTCTTCGTCACAATGGAGAGATTCAGCATTGATTGTGTACTGAACCCATTCTTCTATTGGTGCAGATCTGATCTTTAAAGGCATACATATTTTTTTTTTACATTTTAGATTAGCATGTTCAAAGGCCAGAGAAAGTATTAACTGCTTCCTAACTTCTGTATCTGATACTGCTCTATGAACAGCCTTGGTAAGCCTCTGCAGAAAATCAGTATAAGGTTCTTGAAGGCTCAATTTTCTGATCAGGGTCAAAAATCTTTTCACAAGCATGCAATGCAGCAGTATGGCACAGCAACAACATATGTTCATTATAAGTAGTCTGAGCCTTCACAGCAGCAAACATGCCTTCACCAAGGATTTGTTCCTGAGAAATGAAAAGGCCTCTAATCTCTCCTTATTGCTCTAAGGCTCTAGCCTCCTCCCTAAACCAATTTCTCCATTGCAAATGTTGGCTATAGTCTAATACAGCAGCAGTGTGCTGAATCCAATCACCAGGAAGTATCTGGTTTTTTGATGACCATGAATTTAGCATTTGTTTTACATAAACAGAATGTACTCCATAAAGCAATATTGCCTCCTTGAAATCCTTGATATCTTTCATATGTATCAGCTCATAATTATACTCTACAAATTCTGGGGACTTCCCAAATGCTTTCTTTGGCTGAACAGTAACCGGAAACAATACTGGTGGGAAGGGGGTAGCCCTGTCATGTTTACCACCTTAGGTAGAGTGTTTTCATTACCATAATATCTCATGGGGGTTGACCTGAATTGTTCTGAGCAGAAAATGCATCACCACCCTTTTCCAGTACTGCAATACGGTCCTCCCATTCCTGAAGCTTGGATACCACTGATTTTTCTAGAGCTTGATTTTCCTGATAAAACTGTCCTTCCAATGACCTCATAACATCAGTAATTTTTCAATCCACATGATTAACATAAGTAACAAGTGTATCATAATTAACAAGTTTCTTGTTCTCCTCATTAACATAATTAATGATTTTTTTGTTCTCATCATTAATGTAATTAACAAGTTTCTTGTTCTTATCATTTACGTAAAGCCTGCATTTTTCTTGTACAGTTTTATCCATATCTAAAAAGAAAGCCTTATCTGAAAGCTTGTTGTAACCAATTTCCAGAAAATTAATCTTATCTGCCATTTTAGTGTTTGAAATTTCCATATCACATATTCTAGACATCAATTGTCGATTTTCAGATTTCACCTGTTTCATTATGCTCACAGCTCACAATTTGAAACATTAAATATAGAAATAAGCCAAAAAATAGTAGGACTGGGGTATTGAAGCCCTCAAGATATTCATTTGAGAATTTCTCAATCACCATGCAAAAGTATGACCTAAAGTCGTGAATAGAATAATTTTCAGCCATTACCTCAATTCAGTTGCAATGATGACGTTTGGTCAGCAGGTGTCGCAGTAGCATTCAATGCTCCATTCACTGGCAATATGGCAGATGCAGGGAATCTCAGCAGCACAAGGCTACCTACAGGTACTATTTGGTCTTAAGAAGCCCCAGCAAGCACACAGGCTAAATAAGAACCTTAGGAAAGGCAAAGTCACACACGGTTAAGACAGGACAATATGACAAAATCTGCACCCATCAGGTAGCTAAGGTGGACTGGCGGTGGCGTACCACAGTTGGCTCAGGCCTGACTCAGAGGCAGCCACTGAAGGGATCACGGTTTGGCTGTAGCCCAGTGACCTTACAATCAGTGCCTCAGTGCGTAGAAGCTGGGTGCATGCCTGACTCAGAGGCAGCTGCCACAGGGATTGCAGTTTGGCTGTGGCCTAGTGGTGCAACTCTCGGCTCAGCACCGTGGGCTAGGAGGGCCTGTCGGGGAAGTGAAGGTCAAGTGCCACCACAAGCACCCACCTCAGTTGGGCAACAGAGCTTTATGAACCAAGTGCCCTACCGTGATCCAAAAGGCAATCGTGGCTATGGGAGTGATAGTTAGGAGTGAGGGGTGGGGCGACCAGCACACACATGGGAGTACAGACTCCCAGGGCTGAACACTCTGCTGTCCTCTGCTTTCTTGTAGTGCTTACGGCAAGCCCAATATGCCAGAGGGCTCGTGCCAAGCCCACCCAGGGATGCCAGATATTGCAATAAATCTCACTTGCAATATACTAGAATCAGGATTAATATTTATTAGAGAGTAATTTAACACTCACGATCATACCTTAGGAAGATTCTTGAGCAATCCAATGATCCAGGCAATAGATGCTGATCCAATCTCTCAAGAAGGCAGGAACAAAAGGGGGCACTCACGATCCCAGCAGCTCCTTTTGAATAGGGCTGGCCACAACCCCTTCAGGCTCCCAGGACTCTGGATGCATGTCTCTCAACCTTAACAAGTAACACATTCACCTACCATATTACTATGTCCCGTAGATTGACGTTGTTTGTGAGAGTGGAGTACCATACATGGATTGCTGATCAGAGACTTTGAGTGGATCATATTTATAGGCTTTAAGTCTGTCAAATCATACTCTTTCCTTTTTATACTCCAGGGTACACATGTGTTTGCAAATATTAAATGTTATCTGTTCCTGTGATAAATGCTTACACATCTCCAGGTTGTAAATCCATAAATACAGTTCTGGTTCTTTCAGTATTACTTTCTGTATACTCAATAAAGTTCCTAGACTTGTTCGTTTCTTCACACTAGTTAGCAGAAAGCACTTGCCTAAATAAAATTATCATTGTGATACTTAATCCAAAGAGGAATGTTTCCTTTTAAGCATTTTTTGACACAAAAACTAGATTAAAGTATTTTCAAATAGGTTCATTCGTATGGCTGCTGATTCTTAGTTGGTTGCTGGTTTGGGATGGTTGATACATATAGAGAACCAGGAAATGGAGCTTTGCCAAGTTTAGAAGCTACTCTGCCTCTTGGAATCTATATTTTCAAGCTGAAAAAATGAACCTTTTGGGGTTTAAACTTGTTTTCTTGGTAAAATTGATTAGAGAGTGTTTCCTGGAAACTCAGTGATTTGTAAAAACTAAACTTGTGCAATTCAATGACTTAAATTGTCTTAAAAGGATCAGGTAACTTTTGCTTTGCAGTGAAGGCTGATCCTTTGGTCAAATGTGCTGTGGCTTGTAGGGAATCTTGATGGACACATACCATGTTGAGATCCTCAGGCACCAACACAGAATCTCAGTCCATAAGCCAGGATAGGCTCAGATCATCCAGAACGGCCTTAGAAGCAGAAAGCCAAAGTTTCCTCTTGATCTCACTACTGAGTGTTACAGGACTTGTCAATTGTAAGTCTTAATTTTTTAAATCATAGAATGCACATTATAAGGCCTTTTCTTCAGAAAAAGCTGCCTTAGAAAATTCACAAGCAGACACTGAAGGGTTTTCAGCACATCCATGAGGGAAAGATAAAAATTGATAAAATAATTTTAAGTTATTTCTGGCCTGATCATCCGTACTGTGCAAAGGACTATTTGCCACTTAAATAAATTCCAGTTTTTGCTTTCACAATCTTATAAGTAATAACTAATAAGAATTAAAGGTCTCAATTTATTCATGTTAAATATGACTATTTAAAAAGTTTAATACTGCCAATAATCTTATTTTATTCAAAGAATATTCATTATGCCACTATAATGCCTGAGCTCTATGCCAAATGACAACATGAATAAAACCTAAGATTTTTTTTCCCAATGAGAACCTGGGGCAAAGAGGATCTATGAATTATTTTTATGACCCTTTGTTTTTTCTATTGTGGGGTAATTCCATTCCTTAGCTAGAGGTCATGACCTTGCATTTCTTCTTTACTTTCCTTGAAAATAGAGGGAGACTGAAAGCACCTTTAGTTGTGTATTTCATAACCTAACACTAAGGAATTAAGGTTAAGAAATATATTTTCAACTCTTGTAGTATCATGGCAGTGGCATGGATCACTGGCTAAGAAAAACATCATTTTCTTAGTAGAAACCCTTGATCAGAAGCTTCCTTGCTTCCTTCAAGTGCTTTATGTGGTCCACCAGTGACTTTTATATCCCAATGAAGGAAACTAAGTTAAAAAAGAAAGAGTTCAAATCTCAATAAATTTAATTTTTCAAACAGATTTGACAATGAGGGCAGAAACTCTGAGATAAATGGTGTGCTGTTGAGAGGGTATGCCCCTGCTTTGTGATACAGTGCTTTGCTGTGAGTTATTTCCCATCAAGAGAGTTAATTAACAATTGCAGTGTTTAATCCAGCTTTAAAAAGACTCATTAGCCAACTCATCAAAGACTGACAAATTTATCCTTACTGCTTATGCATTATTGTTTATATTTCATAATGCCATTCTGACTTCTCTAACAGGCATACCCTCTGATAGGAATTATGAGTGAAAGCTATTTTGGAAATGGTTACAGTGGGCCTGTTGTGATGGGATAAGTATCCCCAAAGGTCCATGGTTGTTAAAGGTTTGGTCCCAGCTTGGGAATGTTTATAGTTGCTGCAACTCCTTAAATAGAGGGGGAGGTGGGCTATAGAGATCCTTTAGAGATATGCCCTTTAAGCGGGGATAATAGAGACCTTGGTACTTGGATCTTTCTCCTTTTTCATCTCTTGTTCATGATACAAATGGATTATTACAGCTTAAGTTCCCAACTATTGCCATCTGCTACCACTGTCAGATACCCAGAAACATGGCAGGAGATTAGAGCTTGAAAACTGAGCCAAAATAAATCATTTGCCTTGATAACTAAATTAACTCAGGTATTTTCTTATAGTACAAAAAGCTAATTGACAAAGGACACAAGCAGTATAGACTGTGTAAAGGTAAACTGAGTTAAAAGGATAAAAGGGAGAAATAGAAATACACACACACACACACACACAGAGAGAGAGAGAGAGAGAAAGAGAGAGAAAGAGAGAGAGAGAGAGAGAGAGAGAGAGAGAGAGAGAGAGAGAGAGAGAGAGAGAGAGAGAGAGAATTACAGTAAAAGTGGGGATGGCATTTGGAAAAATTAATAATTTGGGACCTAATGGTGCTTTTAAACTTAAAGAACTTACGCTAACTTAGAATAAAATAAAATGTGTGAAATTCAAGAGCAATGAGTTTCTACTGATATGACATCTCTATGTTAAAGCATTTGAAAATTACTTCTTTTAAAAATATGTTCTTACTGTCCCCTTTTGTTCACCTCTGCCTTTGTCCCCTTCTCCTCCTCTCTGTGTGAACCTCTGTGGGAGTGGGCACATGGATTCTGTGCCATGTGTGGAGGCAGAGGTTACTTGTACGAGTTGCTTCTCTCTTCCCACCATGCAGGTCTGGATATTAAGTTTAGCTCTTCAGGGCCTTGCTGGTGAGCACCTTTATCTTCCAATCTTTCTTGCTGGCCTAATATTTTTTTTTTAAATACAGTTATAAAAAATAGCCTTGAATAGTAGTTCATGTCTAAAATCCTAGCACTTGGTAGAGTGATGGAGAAGGGTTATCATGAGTTTGAGGCCAGCAGTACCAGACCACCTAGGAATATAAAGCAAGACACATCTCAAGAAACAAGCAATAGCAAAATGAGAATGAAAAGAAAATCAGCAGACATAATGCTTTCAGAATAAAAAAAAAGTTGGAGGGCAGCAGAATGTTGAGGAAATGTAGTAGAAGGTTTCTGGCCCTGACTTTCCGGCCTATAGCTTCAAAGTTTGGGCCCTCAAACCTGTAGACCTGAAGACCTGCAGACACACAGATGCTTTCAATAGTTTTATGCTGACTGGCCTAAGGCCCAGGCATATAACTTGCTAACTCTTTACCCTTAATCTAAGCCATGGCTCTTATCCTGTTCAGACATGGGACTCAGTACTTTTTCTCACAGCAGCACAGTTATCCTCTGCTTCTTCCAGCTTATTTCTGGTGTTCTGCTCTGTGCTTCCTGTTCTCAGAGTTTTCTTAGTCTGGTAGCCCTGCCCACACTTCCTGCCAGCCTTTGGCCAATCAGCACTTTTTATTAAACCAGTGGGTGGGACAATTATTTACAATGTAACAACACAATCTCCCACAATGAAACCCATGTTTTTGGGTACTTTTGGAAGTTCAATTGTTTGAGGCCCAAAAATCTTAATGAAGTTCACCTCTAATCAGAGGGCAAATTTGACCAGTTTTAAAGAGGCTGTGAAAATATTCAATTTTTACATTTACTTTAGTTTCACCCATCAGGCCATTATCAGAATTTAAATATTTTGCTATTTATGTAGCATCATGGTTACTATATTGAAGATATTTAAACTTAAATTTATAATCATTAGCTTCACATGTTCACATTGGCTGCTTTATATGTCCACAGTCTGTTTTGTAATTTAGGAAAGCACCAATAGGTCTTTCCCTTCCCAGGCCTTATAGGAGCTCTTCTGGGAACTATCTCTGTAGAAAGGCCTTACCTTTCAGAGTATATTCATTTCCTACAGTGTCTCACTTCCATTTTCTGCACTCTTGGTGGATTCAATCCACTGCAGTTCATCAGTTGGGATAGGATTTTCATTTACTTCTACCTGAACATTGATGGAGGTGGGTATAGTTTTCACTATGACCCAGCAACAATTGCTGGTGTCATGCTCTAGGAGCCTGAAACAGCAAAACAGATGTTCTCAGACCAGTTCTATCAGGTGTCAGAAACTAGCAGGACTCTGCTGCCTTCAATGACCATCCCAAAGGCACAGTGCAAGAAAGAAGTCAGACCTACATGCTGTGATATGCAGGACAGGGAGGGGGCTGGTAATGTTTGCTCCTTCAGGTGAGCTTGCCAAAAATTTTATGAGCTTTTGTTTTCTCATATTGCATATTCGAGGCTTAAGTCTACCACATTTTTTTAAAAATGAAGTTTAATTGCATGATCAAGGACTTCTTCAAGGGGATAGTTTTCTGGCTAGAGTGTAGTTTTTAATATAATGAATTCAGACCAGGAAAAAGAAGTTCAGCATGCTGGACTTGATAATTTTTTTCAGAATCCCTGGAGTAAGCCGTTTCACTTAGGCTAAACATTAAACTTCCAAGCAGGCAGCATCAGACATACATTTCAAACCTACTCTATTTAGAGGATGTTCTAGTAACAAAGGAAGTTTACCTCACCCATTAGCTGCTGTTCCCTGCCTACTTAGACCTTATGCACCTGATAGAAATGATTGTCTGTTTTCTTTCAAACTCAGTTTACCTCAATGTCCTTTCCACCACCACAGTGTAAAGAAGAGTCCCGTGAGTTCCATGGGAGAAAGGCAGCTTCATGAGATGTGAAAATACTTTTCTGTCTCCTATTACCAAGCTGCAAAATTAATTTGTTTTTTTAATTCTACAGCTTCTCCGTTGCTAATTTGACCTCCATTCCTACAGTTCATGACTTGCTCCTGGGCTGAAATGTAAAATAATTTCTGTTATAATGAGTTATAATGTCAATATTATATATCCTTAGTACTGAACAGATACTTATGGCATTTGCTAATTTCAAACACAGCTGCCCAGTGTGATAAGAATATTTGGGTTGTTCTCTA